>CM056195.1:138149378-140549378 GCA_029692085.1 Gymnothorax javanicus | reverse complement strand
CTGCTGAACCATTGCTGATAAAGACCACTCACAAAACTTTCTATGATCTAACAATATGTTGGGCAAAAAAGCCTTGGTGCAAATGCATGTGTGGGCAATTTTAATCGACATATTTGACTAACAGTGGCCTACTAGTCAACTTTTCAATCAGGCTGAAAAAAATTAGTGTTCGAATATTTAATATTAAATTCTGACTGCTTTAATGCCGTAGTTTACTTTGAATAAATAGTAATAAATTTGTAGCGTAAATGCTGACTGAAAAATGCTAATTCTTCCCTGCTCGAGCTGCTTGATTGTCTGTTGGCTTTTAAGATGAAGATATTTTTTCCCCTCTCATTGTCAAGTCTTAAAACCAGCAAAGAAATACTTCAGCTTCACATTTCTCTTTTTAAACTGATCATCTGTTGGAAAGCTGTTTTGCATTTAATGACTAAAGGCATTCTTTTCCTTGGGAATTTGAGCGTGTTTGCAGCTAATGAGGTAATTCATTACAGATAGAAGTTTGGGCTCATTCCAGAATCTTGTCAGCTCCTGTTTTTCACAATCTCAATTCAATATTGAAGTATTTCATGACGGGTAAGCACCATAATTCATCGGCCAGCTATAACTTTTCTTAATTGCGGCTCTGTACTTGAGCACTCGAGTTCGAAAGGATTCAAGGAACTGAGTTTAAAGTGCAGACAGGCAGCTTTAATTTCGGGGTGTTCTCATCCATATCGGATGGACCGTTAAGAAATGACAGCCCCTTTTGAACATTTATCCCCATTTTCAAGGGCATCAAACGCTATTGGACAGTTTGACAGAATGTACTGTGAAGTGATAATTTCTAATATTTGATTGCAGAATGGTTTGCGTGCAATGGTTGCATGAAATCTGTGATCTGTGATGTAAAGTAGGGGTGTAACAGTACACCTATCCGTATTGAACTGTTTGGTACCGGACGTCTGGTTCGGTCCGTGTATGAACCGAAATAGCTCAGCTTTAGACATGCGACGTGAGCCGTGGTGGATCTAGGATTTTTCTAAGTAAGGGACCATCAAGGGGCCATATTTCTCACAGAGGGGCCAAGTATTTGTCCAACATTCATGCACACAGTTACATTTATGATAAGGTGTATATATATCTCACCAGTCATACCTTTTTCAAACACTCTAATTAAAAGTGTGGACAGTGCAACTCATTTTCAATTTTACATTTGAGCATGAGCAACTCCAACGGAAATGCAATAATATTCAAAAACATTAAGCTGAAACCATGTTGTCTAACTATCAGACCACAACCATTTAATTAAAAATTAAGAAAAGGACTTGAAACCTTGAAATATCAAGGTGAGCTCTGGTAGAGGTGAGGTGCAAGAATTCAAGTATTCAGGATACTGAAATTATCCTTCACTCAGCAGTGTCCACATTTTTTCTCTAAACATATAGCCTATGATATTGTAAATCCTATGTATTTAATGTAATATTGAAATACAACAATTTAATGACTAAACACAACATGAGATTACACAATGTGCAAGTAGTCTAATCTTTGATGAGACAGCAGTCCAGATAAATGTCAAGGCAATGCCTGCATTCATACAAACTTTGCTGTTGTCATGTAAGGTGGATCTGCACTTTGATTTCTGCACTGTTCCTTTAATTTAGGATACATTCATTTACTGTTTTCACTACCTTTATTCACAGTAGTCACAAACAGAGGTAAAATATTGAGTGCACATTAACTAAAATGTGGTGGAGATTACCACAACAGCACTTCATTACAATTACTACTAAATTACTACAAACAAGTGTGCTATGAGTTTTAACTTTCAAGTTACCAGCTAATTGCTAAAGTTGCTCTTCAAGCAGAAAATGTGCAAACATTTAGCACCAATGTCAATTGGGATTTAACAGTGTGACCATTATTTATCTTCTGTGCCTTTTCATATCAATATCAGACATATTACAGTTACTGTTGTAGCTGTGCCTATATGATGTCTGCAGGGCTCTCAACTCTCATGCATTCGGCGTGAGATTTGGTGCTTCATTCACGTTCTCATGCTGTAGTCAGCAATTATTCAATCAACGTAATGCGAGTGTTTCACGATCGTTCAAATTGTTTAAATGAAATAAGACAATTTGAAACGTTTTTATGCAATTCCATTGCTTCCAACTCCTGAGTGAAGAAAAGCATGAGAAGTCCGGAATTATAATTGATTTCCATATTACTAGTGGTGAAATCTACCGTAAACGCCCACTCAGACCGGGCGAAGCGAAAAAGCGGCACGGCGTTGCGGAATATTCGCTGCATGAAAATTCCGCGTGAATCCATGCACATCGGACTCGGTGCGAAATTCCGCGATCTTACATTACAATTTCGCACAACAGACCAACAAATCCGCGGGATATTTAATCAAATTGGACCATGAGAGCAGCAGCAGCGACGATGACATTTTTTGTATGTATCTAAACGATAACCTTAGCCTCACGTCTACTTTTGCGTGACAGACCGTCATCTCCGCAGCCACCGAGCGTTTTCATTATTGATGTCCGGAGCTGGTCTTTCAGCTCGTTGTTCAAGTAATCATCCCGTCTCTAGTCATAAAGGACAGGATGCTGGAGAACAATATTGATGAGACGCAGTTTCTATCTAGTTTATGTGACTTTGCAGTTTGAGGTTTGAATGCTGTAACGTGAATAGAAACAAAGCATTTCATTGGCTAAAAGTCTAGTTTCGCAGAAGGATTTTCGCAAAGCTTAAGTCTGTGCTAATGTTTTTCTGCCACACGAAACTTCCGCCTTGGTGTGCAAGTTTACATTAGAACCCCTGAAATAAGCTTCTATAAATATCTGCGCGAATAATCCGCTCGGAAATTCGCGCTTGGTGTGAATGGGCCTTGAGACTGACCCTTTCTTTTCATACTGAACTGCTACCAAACATTATGGTTAATGTTAACACAAAAATGCAAATTACAAAGAAGTAACATACATTGATTAGCATATATTAGCGAAAGCTAATGCTAACTAATAGCTGACTGCTGCTTCTTAATTTAATGTTTGTTAGACTTGAGCTGAGTGACAGCAACAATTAATGTACAATCAAACATTTATGACAACCATGGGGATTTGCAACTCAAAACGTTGACTGCCGTTGAGCGGTTCTCCGTGTCTTCTCCAGCCCACCTGTCGCTGTGGTATTGTTGGAGTGTGAATCAGTGTTCCATTCAAATTGTAATCTTCTTCTGTGAGCTTTAGTGATCGTTATATGCCTATTTGGCGCAGTACTGCCGCCAACTGTTGGGCATGGAATTGCATTCACCTATAATCTGATTGTCATTCTTGGACAAAACGACAGATGAGTGACTGGACAGGGGCACTTTAGGGGGCCAATTGGATTTCAGATGGGGCCAATACCCCTGTGGCCCTGCCGCTAGAACCGCCACTGGACGTGAGGCAGAACTAAAATTGTTCGCGAAACTTAAATGCACGCCTCTGAGTCATCCCTCCGGCGAGGGACAGCCGGAAGTTGTTGAAGCAAGCCTGGAAATCGAAATGCAGTGAAGCTACTGGTGAGTGGAGCACATGAGCAAAAATGCATACCAGCCTTGTCAGTATTATGCTACGGCAAACGCAAATGCAAAACCCAGAGCTTCCAAAATCTCATCGTTTGAACCAATACTAACTTAATTTGGACCTATGCTTTTGGGAAATGTACCCCAGGTCTGCTGTTTGCAATAGGCCAACATTGTTTAACTGAAATGGTTGATGTCACTGTCAGTTCGTCAAACACAAGAGATAAGAGATATACAAAAACCCAAAACCAGTGAAGTTGGCACGTTATGTAAATCGTAGAAAAAAACAGAATACAATGATTTGCAAATCCTTTTCAACTTATATTCAATTGAATACACTGCAAAGACAAGATGTTTAATGTTCAAACTGAGAAACTTTTTTTTTTTTGCAAATAATCATTAACTTAGAATTTAAAGGCAGCAACACATTGCAAAAAAGTTGGCACAGGGGCCTTTTTTACCACTGTGTTACATCACCTTTCCTTTTAACGACACTCAGTAAACGTTTGGGGAACTGAGGAGACCAATTTTTGAAGCTTTTCAGGTGGAACTCTTTCCCATTCTTGCTTGATGTACTACTAAATTTGTTCAAACAGTCTATGAGTTTTCTTCCAAGTTACCAGCTAATTTAAAGTTGCTCTTCAAGCAGAAAATGTGCAAACATTTAGCACATTTTCAATGGGATTTAACAGGTGACCATGGATTTACAGGCAGGCCTTTTCATATCAATATCAGACATATTACGGAGTTGCTGTTGTTGTGCCTATATGATGTCTGCAGGGCTCTCAACTCTCATGCAATGTGAGATTTGGGCTTCATTCACGTTCTCATGCTGTATGCAGTCAGCAATTATTCAAGCATAATGAAGGGCGTCCACGATCGTTCAAATTGTTTAAATGAAATAACACAATTTGTTGCGTTTTTTATGCAATTCCAAAACAACTGTATGTGAAGAAAACCTTTCATTATAATTGATTTGGTGCCTTCAAATCTATGTGTACTCAGTTGCCCATGCCTTGGGCACGGAATATTACATGAAAATCCCGCGTGAATCCATGCTGGCTTCGGACTTTGCGCCTATAAATTCGGATGGTTACATTCCAATTTCGCACAACAGACCAACAAATCCAAAAAACAATTTAATCAAATTGGACCATGAGAGCAGCACAGAACATTTTTCCATGTTTGCATAACCAGTCCATCTTTTGCGTGATGACCGTCATTCCGGGCCCAGCGTTTTCATTATTGATGTCGGAGCTGGTCTTTCAGCTCGTTGTTCAAGTAATCATCCGTCTCTAGTCATAAGGACAGGATGCTTGCAATATTGATGAGGCGAGTTTGTAACTGTTTAGTTACTTTGCAGTTTGGTTTGAATGTGTTCCTGAATAGCCCATTTCATTGGCTAAATGTCTAGTTTACACAGGATTTTGATGTCTGTGCTAATGTTTTGATGCACGAAACTTCCGCCTTGGTGTGGGAGTTTCATTAGAACCCCTGGGCATTAAATGTTGGAATAATTTCGCCTTGTGTGAATGGGCCTTGAGAGTGACCCTTTCTTTTCATCCTGAACTGCTCTGAACCTGGTTTGACGCAAATTACGGAGTAACATACATTGATTGCATATATTCCCTAAATTGCTAACTAATAGCTCGCTTCTTAAGGAATGTTTGTTTTGAGCTGTGACAGCAACAATTAATGTACTATCAATTGACAACCATGGGGATTTGTTCACTGCCGTGGTGACTTCTCCAGCCCCCATCCTTGTTTGTTGGAATGAATCAGTGTTTTCAAATTGGAAGCTTCTTTTGAGCTTTAGTGACCCAATCATTTGGCACCCAACCTGTTGCATTCACCTATAATCTGATTGTCATTCTTGGACAAAACGACAGATGGGATGGACCAAATAAGTGTTTGATGAGATGGGGCTCAACTCTCCCAGTCTTTTTTGCCACTTGAGGCAGAACTAAAATTTTTTGAAACATGTTGCAGGCATCAAATTCCAAATGAGCTAATATTTGCAAAAATTAAAAAGTTTACCTGTTGGAACATGAGCAAAAATGCATACCAGCCTTGTCAGTATTTGCAGTGTATTCAAATGAAAATAGGTTGAAAAATCTCATTTGAACCAAATCATTTGGACCTATGTTTTTGGGAAATTACCCCAGGTCTGCTGTTTGCAATAGGCCAACATTGTTTAACTGAAATGGTTCACTGGTTTCAAACACAAGGGTTTTATACTTTATTGAACCCTGTGGGGTAATTTGTCCTCTGCTTTTGACCCATCCTTTAGTTAAGAGCTGTAGGCAGCCACAGAGAAGTGCCTGGGGACCAACTCCAGTGCTAAAGCCAGGTCCTTGGTAAGGGGCACTGGTAGGAGTGTTCCTATAGCGCATGTTTTTCTGGATGGGGGAAACCAAAGTACCCGATGGAAACCCACGTGAACATGGGGAGAACACGCAAACTCCACGAAGAGAGGTCCTGGCTGGCTGGGGGCTTGAATCTAAAACCTCCTTATTGCGAGGCAGCCGTGCTAACCACTGTGCCATTGTGACGCCAAGCTCATTTATATCATCCTGACCCAGGACTGTTCCACTGAATCAATGTGAAGCTGAAAGCTGCTGATGTGCACAATTTTCTACTTACTGCACTTAAATGGATCTTTATTTTGTTATGTTTTTTATTTATTTAAGAAGTTTTTTTAAGTAAGTTTAAGTAATATTGATGCTTTTTTGTAATAATTTCTTAAAGAATGTGCCTTCCATCCTTCAGGAAATTATGACTAAAATTTAGCCTTTGTTTACCCTAACGAATTAGCCAATTAGTCACTCTTCAGCAGCCTCTGGTATGCAAAACGCTGCCATACATGTTTCATTTACAACTTCATGAGAAATAAAGAGCAATTTTAAGTTTTGCTTATCTTTTTCTCTGCTGTACCGAAAATGTACTGGACCATGACTTACAAACCGGGGTATGTATCGAGCTGTGACTTTTGTGCTCCATTACATTCCTATTGTAAAGACATCGCCTAACGCTGGGTATTATTTTCACCTCCTGGTTGTTTCAAGGACTTCTTCCTTTCTGCCATCTCTTCCGCATGTCAGATCATGTGATTGACTTGGCTAACTAAACCAAAATAAAAATGTGTAACTCTCCCAGTAATCATGATGCTCACTGAAAGTGGATCAGAATGAAATCAACTTTTTTCTTACTTAATTGGTAGTTGGTGTATGTGGGCTTCAAGGATCCATTTTTAGCTTACCGGCCCTATGGGCCAATAAGCTATTGTCGTGGTGTGGCGTCCGTCGTCCGGAACATTTTTTATCTTTTTTTCGGCCAGATGAATTTTGTGTAAATTTGCCATAACATACTACTAGGCCATATCTCCAGATGGTTTTTCGGATTTTTGATTGAATCATTTTTGTCCGTTTTATGGGCCCTTGAAATTTTGGCCGCAATGTTAAAGATAGGACTGAGAAATTAAAAAAAATTTTTTCTCAAAAACCCTGCGATAAATTTTTTTCTAAATCAGACAATCAACTTACCTTGGTACCGTCAATGTACAGTGCCAGCGCCATTTTGATTGAATCGACGGAAGTGGGTCTCAAAGTTGAACTCAGATGACCTTGAAAGGTCAGACTTGAGGTCAAAGCTAAATGTTACCATTTTCAAAGGCTTCTAGGCCTTTGAAGGTCAAACTTCACAAAGCAAAATTATAATGACTTCTATCGCCAGAACTATTATAGATAGAGCTTTGTATTATGGGCATAGAGGAAGTCATGTATGAAGTTTCATTTGGTGACCTTGAACTTGACCTCCAGTGACCTTCAACGGCCAAACTTTACAGTGAAATTTCAATGACTTATAACATCAAAATCGTTACAGATAGAGTGTAGCTTTGTATTGGAGACATATAGGAAGTCAAATATGAACTTTCATTTGGTGACCTTCATATTGACCTTTGAAGGTCACACTTGACCGAGTGAAATTCTATGACTTCTAACACTAAAAAGGTCACCGATAGAGCCTAAGTTTGTATCACAGACTTAAAGGAAGTCACACATGAACTTTCATTTGGTGACATTCAACTTGACTTGGTGACCTTTGAAGGTCAAACTTGACATAATACAATTACAATGACTTGTATTTCCAAAACAGTCACAGATGGAGCTTAGGTTTGTATTAGAGATGTGTAGGAAGTCATATATGAGCTTTCATTTGGTGACCTTCATATTGACCTTCGAAGGTCAAATGTGACCTAGGGAAGATTCAGTGACTTTTATCATTAAAATGGTCACAGATGGAGCCTAGGTTTGTGTTACTGACATCTAGGAAGTCACATATGAACTTTCATTTGGTGACATTCAACTTGACTGTCAGTGACTTTAGAGGTTCAAGCTCGACAGTGAAATTACAATGACTTCTATCACCAAAATGGCCACAGATTGAGCCAAGGTTTGTGTAGAGACATTTAGAAAGTCGTATATGAAGTCCATTTACTGACCTATACTTTACCTTCTGTGACCTTTAAAGTTCACATTTGACATATTGAATTTTCAATGACTTGTATCACCAAAACTGATTCAGAGCTTAGGATTATATTTAGGTCTTATAAATGTTGTGAACTTTTATTTGGTGACCTTGGCATTGACTTTTAATGATTTGAATGTCAAACCTCACATGAAATTGTCATAACTTGTATCATCACATAAGATTACTTGCCGGTAAGCTACAGGACCCTTGGTCCTATTTTTATGATTTGAGGATACCATGTAAAGGTGTATCCTGAATGCTGACGCCTGGCAGGGGGGCTACTGCTGAGAATTGGGTATCCTAACTCAGCAGTTTCATTCTTCTTTTAGGTATGCTCTGACCTGATCAAACCTGCTAAAGTGTCTCGCTAGAGCATTCAGGGGTAGGCCATATCATGGCCAACCAAATATTGGATTAACCTCTCAAACCCGAACGCCCCTGGTACCAGGGGCTGCAGCGCATCTCTCAACAAACACCATGCAAAGGTATGGCAACTGTGTAATAACATAGTCATATTATATATCGACTTAGTCCTATAGATACATTTCCATAATGGTATATAGCATGAGGCGAGGCCCTATATATAACATTGCACCTGTTGTGAAACAGTGTAATGAAAACTATGAAATATACAGTTTCCATCAAGATACCAACTTAATATTTACTATATTTCTCAATTAAAACATGGTCCTTCCAATGATGTAATTTGTTTTATGGTTTGCCCTGTCATACCTTGACATGATACAAATGAAATATGGTTCAGATATGGTTTATTTTCAGAGCCTGTAAGCCAGAAAGTCCAAAAATCCTCGGCACAAATACCAAGTTCTGAAATTACTGTAACATGACTAGCAATTTCTGAGACTAGAAAGATCTAGTGTTTTTCATTCCAGAGATATAGAGAGCCAAACCTGTCCCCTTTTGCGAAACCAAATTTTTGTGAGTCATTTTGAGGAGGCTACTTATAAGCAAATATTGATGTTATGGTACTGTTCTTTGGTAATCTGAGACATATTATACCAGAGAACCAATCCTGCAAAAATCATGTATCTAGTTTGTGGGAAGAAGATCATCATTGTGGTTCTGTAAACATGATGGTCAGCCTTGCTTTGGAAACAAAGTGCACTGCAGCCTATCTAATCTTTTCCTACAGCAAAGATGACACAAGAACACAGCCATTCATGGGCTGAAAACCAGGAGGCACTTCCTCAGTTTATTTGGAAAATTATCTGAGGGACATTCCCGCTTACAATCTATGTCTTACTAAAAAGAAGGTAGTAGGGCATACCATATTTTAAGACGCTGTAATAGGGATTTAAGTTGAACATAGCTCAACTCCTGCCAAAGTGGGTATGTTGAGGTTTTTAAGGATGTCCGGTCTCAGCAGATGCTCTGTTTCCATTTGCTTTGAAAACACTGCTGTGGGTCACACATTGCCGCTCCAAAACTGTGGTGAATTCACTGTTTCTTATCCCAGAGATGCTTTATATGTCAGGGTGTATGCCTTTGTTTCTGGAAGGATCCTTAGGGCTTTGATCAGCAGTCTCTCCCCCTGGGTCTTCTGTTCCTTAAGCCAACCACTGAGGATCGGGTGGTGGCTGGCAGAGCCTAAGAGATATCTCTCCAGGAATGCTCTATTGGAGTGACATTAAAGTAGAGAAGCGGTCGTCTGTCTTTTTCACACTTCGCTTTAGCAAATGCGCCAAGCTGTATTCTGCGGTCATTTCCGGAGGTGCGGTTTTTTGAGGACAAACTGAGAAGGTTTTTCTCCTGCAGGGCCTGGGAAAGTGAGAATGGAGGCATTGTCTTAATCGGCGGTAGATTTGTTAGCAATAAGAAGGCTGTTTAATGCTGAAACGGAGCTTTCAACCTCTGGGGAAAATGATTACGCCGAATGAGGGAAGGCAGTAATTGCACTTCGCCTTTAATTTCCGTATCTGTTCTGAATTTCCTCACCCTCTCAATGCAGGGCATTGAACCCAAGAAAAGAGAGAGTAATTTTTGCCATTACTCACTAAGGCAGTGGAAGAAAAAAATGGCTGTTTTAGCGGAGACGGTGTACGCCGGGTTGGAATTCACAGCTCTTTTCATTGCTGACTGTACGCGTGGCCTTATGCCAACAATTTAGAAGCAAGTTCGATATATCTGATGTGTCAAGGGTGAATCATTTCTTGAGCGTTATCTCCTGGGAACAGACTGAAGAGCCTTTCATTTGGATGAGTGAAATGCTGCTCGGGATCTGCTGAGATGTTTCTAGGATGGGGCTGCCTTGCTTAAGAAATGACACACGGTAATGTCTGAACTATACTCCAACCAACTCCCCCAGTCCCCTCACCCCACTATCCAAGTCCCATGAGGTCCATTCTGATGGGAGGAACGCTTCAAGAAAAAGTAACATGCTTTCTATCCACAAACAGCTTCTGAGCGCTGTGTCTGAGTGCCTCTTGTCTGCGGGACTTAATTAGAAGCAGCGGAATCCAGCTGTTTGCCGAACCCCTGCACGGGCAACGAAAGCCTCCATTCTCAAAGGACCTCAGAACTGCTGTGGCAGACCTGTGTGTCAAAAACCCAGAGACATCATTCTGGCCTTAATACCTGTCCTGATCCCTGTCAAGGTATTAACCTTAATTGCTGTGTCCAGTTATTCTATGTTAACCTGTCACATAGCATTACTTCGGGTAGAGTTTTTAACAGTCTACATTTACAATGCGGCACCTACAAATGAGGTGACACTAGACTACAGGGTGTATCGGACTCTGCATCATGAAGAAAGGGTAAACTCCCCTCCCAACCCAAAAAAAGAAACTATAGGTTGACATTCTTCTAAATCTTGCCCATGGCATATAGTAGATTTCTTCTTTGATAGGTGATTATTTTATGGTGGTGAGTACGGAATGCCTTTAATGTGATGCTGATTAAAAGGCCATTTTATACTTGTAAAGTTGACAGGCGCCGTAGAAAAGTCTGGGATGATGCCGATTCTTTTATGCTTAAACAAAGTTTCATACAGTGTCTGCGGCACAAACTGTCATCTCCATGATAATTATTGTTATTTCACTATAACAATAACCAACCAATCTTTTTGCAAGTACTTCTGTATCAACTTTCAGTAACCGTGACAACCACCAAACTCTCGGTCCATCCAACCAATGAAAGTCAAAGACAGCCAATGACGGTGTCTGTGTCATTACAAGTATTTGACAGGTACAAGTCACCTTGGGACGACACTTTTTCTGTCTCTCTGATATCACTTTGGTCATTAGACACTGCTGTTAGACAGGTCTTACAACTGTAAATGGCCTTCCGAAATGGAAAACCGCTTTGTAATTACAAGTTGGATGGTGAAAGCTTCTTGTCATTGTTTGTCTCCATTTTACAACACAGTGTGCCATCATGCTTGGGCTATATAAAACTGGATACCAGGAACACTGTCTTGTCTGAGCCAAATATGGCAATATGCTTTTTGTGCTGCTACTGTTATAAACAATATCACTTCTATTCTGTACTCATTTACAGCTTAGCGACGTCATCATTCACCAAACCAAATATTATTTGGAGGTAGCAGCTCAACTATTGGTTTTTGTTTTTTCCAACTTTTTTTCACAATGTGTGACATTAATTGAATCCTAGAGTCTAAGAAGAGGCTCTGGAATTTGCATAATGAGAGGAAGATTTGAGGCGGAATGGGATATTGATTCATGAACTAGTGCACTTGGATATAGAGGCTGCCCATCTATTTGCTAAAGGTGCCTTATGCTTGGTTGTCAGATTACCCGTCTCTTGTGTAATTTTGTGTAATTTGCTGCAGTTGGGTCCTTTATGTGAAATTTTCTGGGAAGATATTGACCATCTTGTGAATCTGGCGGGGCTAGATTCGCAGTCCAGATGTACTGATTCACAATGTAAAAATGTTGGGGTGGACTCCGAAGGTTGGTGGTTCAAGGCCCAGTGTAGCATCATTTAATAATTTGGTGGTCATGACAATTGACCTTTGCTCTTTGCATCACATTGCTCTCAGTGGGATTGGCCTCTGCTGAGGCATTTCAGCTGTAAGTCGCTTTGGATAGAAGTGTCCGCTGAATTACTGTAATGCAATGAAACGGAGGATTCTTATCAATTTCGACTTTCTTACAATAGTTGCCTTCTTGCACTGGGTTGATTTAGGATTTTGAGCTCTCCTTTATCTCGAGGCAGTTAAGGATACAGATTACATTGTTGAACTATTGACAAGCTGTAATCTGCAGGTCCCCTTGAGGTCATGGCAGAACACTTTCCTTGTGTGTCAGAAGCCCATTACATTAGTAGCAGACATGACTTTTGCTGTAAGGGCTTAGGGTCTTAAAACTGCCTGTCTTGTTGAATTGTGGGACTTTTTTTTACCATGATGCCATGCATTATTTCTCTCTGTAGGAATTTTATGACTTAGAAGTTGCTGCTTTTGTTGTTAACATCTGTTGGAGAGAGTCGTTTTGGATGTCAAAAAGTAATTGTCCCAGGTGAAACAAGTTCTTTATCTGACTCTTTAACATACAGGCGATTGGGGTGTTCAGCACAGATTTATGTGGTGCTGAAGCACAGATGGTAAAGGGGGCTGTATGTCAGAGATGCTGGTGGCTGTGCTCAGCAGCTTTTCAAGCCAACAGGTGAGCTCTCTCTCTCTCTCTCTCTCTCTCTCTCTCTCTCTCTCTCTCTCTCTCTCTCTCTCTCTCTCTCTCTCTCTCTCTCTCTCTCTCTCTCTCTCTCTCTCTCTCTTTCTCTCTGTGGCCAGTGGAGTAAATATCACACTTCAGTCCCAGGTCCAGCTGCTATAATAGGAGCACGATTAATCACCCCGCGGAAGGACAGTGACAAGATTAATGCAAGGGAGAGATGTGCAGGACCTCTTATTACCCTGTCTCTCAGACTCTCTCTGGATGGAGAAGGAGCTTTTGCAGAGTTTGATGGTGTTTTTTGATGGTGCACATACAAACATAAGAAGTTACTCAGAAGCATTCTCATCAAATGCATTTGTAATCAACTGTTGATGATTAGCCTTTAGCAGGTGTGCTAAACCCCCATCAACCCCCTTAACCCCTGTGAGGTACTGTGAAATCACAAATGTGATTAGAATATTCTTACCTGATCATTCTAATGTCAATGTCAGGATCACTGCACTGATGATGAAATCAATGGAATTCCTGAGCACTTAAAAACATGAAAAAGTTGTGCTCTTCTAAGGGTTACAACCATTGTCCATTTTGGTCCTCGTCGTGGTATCAGTCCAAGCTAAGCAAAGTCTACTTTTCCCTGCAGAGTCTCTAAAGATTCTGCTTCTTGTATGTTATCGTCGAACTCTGTCTGTTGGGTGTAGTGGTTGGCATACAAGGCACGTGTTCTACCTTGCCGCTCCTTGCACCTCGATCCTTCCATAACTGAACCAGAGTCGCATCTGGCTGCTCTAAACTTAATCTTGGCTGATTACTGCGGTAATTGGAAACTGATCCAGGATCAGGACCAAGCGGCAGAATTTGCAGTGTGGTTAAGCTTCTCCACCTTGCTTGCAGAATGTAGCAGAGGTATGTGAAGCGCATTGCTCATTTTTCATCTGCAGGGGTTTATGTAGCACAGATGCCTTGGGAATGTTTTTACCCGTTTAAAACGCTCCCAGAAGTTAAAACACCCCCTTGCACAATCACAGTATTGCCAAAGGGTCAGGTGAGATTATCCATAAATGTAAACAGCTCAAGGTGTCTGACATTAGTTTTCACTTCCTGTGTCTCACCCGCCTGAGACACTTGTCACATTTTATAGCATCAACCCATGTGAAAGTATTTGAAATGGAGATCCCTGGGCACAGAGTGCTTGGATACTGACTCTGCAAGTTCCCCGGCTTTGTAACTGCAGCCCTTACCCTGAAGATGCTTGCTGTTGCAGCTGTGAGAGAGAGAGAGAGAGAGTCAAAGAAAGAGAGAGAGAGGCTGTGAGTCTGTGAACGCTCTAACCGTTGGGAACCAGCTCTCATTATAAACCAGAGCTCTGGCCCTGCTTCTGAAGCTTGACTGATCTATGGAGCTCTGGGGCACACACAGGGCATTGGTCGTTCATCTGCGCACATGCAGGCACAAAGCAAGTACGTGTTCACTCACGTGCTGGAGTACACACGCTGAAAAGCAGATGCGTTTGCACACATACACCGATCAACTGCGATATTAAAACCGCCTGCCTAATATTGTGTAGGTCGCCCACGTGAAGGCAAGACAGATCAGTCAAACTGATGTCTACTTGAATTGCTGGACCTTATGTTTCCCAACTGCACATTTCGCAGAGTATCACACAACCTCCAACAGATTGTCTTCTTCTCATAGTGCATCCTAAATGGTGTGCTCTCCCCTGGCTGATGCACATGATGTTAAAGAATCGACCAGGTAACCTTCTTCAATTGCTTGAAGAAACGCCCAGTTTCAAATGAGTACTCCTGTAAAATGAGTACTCCTGTAGCTGCCGGATAGCTCACTCGGTTAAGTATCGCATTGCGAAGCAGAAGGGACTATCACGTCGCTGGTTCTATCCCCGCCTCGTACCAGCCGGCATTGGTTGGCAGCTTTTTCAGAGTAGCGCACCATCGGCTATTGCGCTACAGGGTTGCAAATTGGGAAGGGGCTGCCGGGAAGGTAAAATAATAGTTGCCTTGTTCGTTGCTCAAGCGCCTCCTGTTGGCCAGACAGGCACTTGTCAGGAAGATTCTAAGCTTGTTCATGTTTGGGTATCCTCCGCCCTCGTTCTGAACTTGCGAAGATTCAACCAATGAGTGTATAAGAAGCAGTGGCTGACGGGCACGTGCTTCGGAGGAGAGCCGTGAAGCGTCCCTCTCTCCTGAATTGGCAGCAAGGGGTCGCATATGAGCAAGGCTTGTACATAGTTCACCAGTTGGGCATTCCAGATTCGGGTGGGATTGGGGATGCCAAATTTATTTAAAAAAAAAAAAAATGAGTACTCCAACTAGTCAGCAGCTATAAAACACTAAATGCAATAAGGAGCGATGCACTGTGGGTGGGGACACATGCCTCTCGAAAGTTTCATTAAAATTCTCTGTGAATCGTACCATAGTAGCCCTTCTATTGGTTTGGACCAGACAGGATAACCTTCACTCCTATCAAACATTGATGAACCTTGCGCACCTAAAACCCTGTCGGTGGTTCATGGTTAGTCTGTCCTTGGACCACTGTTAGAAGGTGCTCACCAGCTCACCTGATTGGTAGCTCCTCAGAAGCCTTGCTGCTTTGGAGATGCTCTGACCCACTCAATCGGCCCTTGTGAGAGTCGCTCAGGTCCATTTCTTCTACGTCTAACCCATCGACCCAACTGTTGGCTTGCTGGATAAGGGCTGAATGATGTTTTTCGCATGAATGGTCCCTCAGAGAAGAACATACATGGAATCAGGAGGAGTGAATGTTTGGCGCTTTTATGCTATATTCAATTTTCTCTTCGGGGCAAACCGATGTTCTCCCAAACTACAGGGGGCAGTGTCTACAGTAGGGTACATGTTCATACAGATGCTTGTAATTCCTCACCTCTGCCACCAGCCGCACCTTGAAGTTGACCATGTTCTGCACACCACTATTTGTGTAGTCAAAGAATTTCAGATATATGTGGCTCGGTGAAAACCTTCAAAATGGGGCATGTCTGTAATGGGTACATCACCTTACCCGTGTGGACCATTGTATCGCTTGTGAAACGTCAGGAATGAATCAGATTTTTGTCCACCTGCAAGACTTTGAAATGTGCAGTCGTTCCAAAATAATTGCCGTTATTTTCCTCATCTGTGAGCGGTTTTAAAGTTTTGACTCATTGGTGTATGAAGTCATATGGACACAGCAAAAGCTGGTACACATGCAAGGCTTGTACAGTTACTCAGAGATAGCGCTCCCGATATGCAGTTATGAACCCGTACAATGGTAAGCATTCATACTTACTCACCCTAAATATGTGTGTGCAGGATTATATGTGAATTCATTTTCACAAAATTAAATCATTTCTCTCTCCCCCCATTTCTATCTCTCACTCATACGCGCAAACACAATGAAGGCATGAATAATGATATCAGTCTGCGCTACAATCACGCACCTGCTGGAACCATTTTTGGATGCAATTCAAGCCATTTTCTCGTTGAGCACTCCATCCTGTGCTTGTGTCGCAAGGACCGCGGAAAATTATATCATTTCAGGGGCTGCAGAGAATGAACTCAAATCAAGTAATGAGCGCGTCATTTTGAAATCTGATTTCCATAAAAGATAATAACAAGGCTGCTTGGTTTTTGCAAGAGTTTGTGTCTTAGTTGCTGTAGCAGTAATATTACTGCTAATTCACGACCTACCTCCTGCACTCACACGCCGTCAGATAAAACATATCCTTGCTATATCCGACGCCATCGCACGGTTATTCCGAGCTATGCATGTCACCCCTCCTCCACCGAATGGAAGGAGTTCGCGGTGGCTGTATCGAGTATAGTCGATAAACTCAGCATAAGCACATAAGCATGAACAAGGCATTGTACCGGAAAATGGAAGTGTTCTATTCAAGAAACAAGATGCTGTTTACGTAACTGTCTGCTGAAATCACTGAATCTGATATGCAGTCATTGCCGCTGAGATGCGTGCAAAAAATGCTTGGCTGGTTGATTCCCCGAGCGTCATTCTGGCTTAACCCTGTTATGGTGCGAGAATTGAGGGCAGGCAGCAGTGACAGCGCGTGGACAAAGGAGGTCAGGCGCATCTCTTTGATAAGCTTTGCAGTGCTGCTCCCGGGAGGCTGTTGGCTCGGCAGAAGCACTGATTTCCGCTTTAAGTCCTTCGAATTTAGAAAAGGTTGTTCGGACCAAGGGAAGTTTTCTCATTCTGCATATTTTCCCCCCAAATTATTTTGCTGACTGAGGAAATGGGGTCGTGATTGATGTGCGAACTGTAAATGTACGGTACTTAACACGCTCGCGAGGCTTTACCTACTTATAGCTAAAGCTTCAGGTCAGCATAATATCATTCATCTTCAGCCCCATGGCCTTACGCTGCTCGCTGACCAAGTTGTTGTTTGGGGTTGCCTGCACCAAGCATTTTCAAAAATGTATTGTCAGACAGCTGGTGAGCGGATTATCTTGCCCCAGCATATTTCAGTTTCTATTTGTAAAGTGAAGTATGGGCTGCTGAGATAGGTACATACCTTGTTATGCTCAATAGGTGCATCTTCTCCATTGTGGATTTTGTTCAACATTGTATTTCCTCATTAAAATTTTGCGGAATATATTAACAGCTTCTGCAGGCGTGCAGCACTATAGTTGTTCATTCAATGCTTTCTCTGTTCCTGCCAGTGTCAAGATCACGGTTCTCATTGTGCATAACTCTGTGTGTGTGTGTGTGTGTGTGTGCGCGCGCGCGTGTGCGTGTGTGTGTGCAAACGCGCCTGTGTGTGCGTGCGTGCATGCATGTGTGTTTGTGTGTTTAATCATGTGTACATGCATGAGATTGCTTTCTTCGCAATGCCGTATTTTTTCCTTGGCTTACGAATATTAATGTTTTTGTTTTGAAAAAACATTGTTTGTTATTTGTACTTCTGTGCTTCGTCAGATGCCGGCATTTATAATTTTTTTTTTTAATTCTCGTAGAGTGGTGACAGTCTTGTGAACGTGAATATTTGAGATAAAATTTAAGCATAGGTTAAGTGTACCTGAAGAATGCTCTGGCTTTTCCAATTCAGGAAACATTTCAAACTCCTCTGCACTTGCAAACCCATACCTCGTCTTGTGACCATCACTGCCATGACATAGACCTCTATTCTGAGCTAACACTGTGCATTTTTGCCAGCCAGAATCACTTAATTTTTCCTGGGTAAAAAGAGTTTGGGATTGTTCAACATTCAACTCCCGTTCAAGAATCAAGATTTCTGAATCTTGACGCCTCCTTGACCGCGACTCCGCAGGAGCTGTTGTGACCCAACACTTAGTTTTGATGTACAGCAGTGGTCTTCAACGTTGTTCCTGGGGACCCACTGTGTATGCTGGCTTTTGTTCCAACCACAGTTGCAATCACAGGATTTTAACAAGCTGTTAATTTGTCTTAATTAATGTTTAGAGCAGTTATTTGCCCTCTTAACTCACAAGATTACAGAAAGAGCTATGTTTGCCATCAAGAATTAAAAAAAAAAATGCCATACCCACATCGCGATGCATTGGAAATAACAGCATAAAATGAGAGAAAACTATGTAACCAATCAAATTAAAGATGTAGTTGGCTCCTAATTGGTGAAAACTAATTGGCACATCATGACAAATTTATTCGACACGCAAATGGTAAAGAGTCAAACCAGTTTTGTGTTATGTTGGTCTAATTAAGTTCACCTGAAGTTTTTTGAAATAACTTGAATCAGTTGAGTCCAGCAGCCTAATTTGGGGTTCCTCGGTGTCCAATTTGATCTGTTTGAAATGTTTTAATGCTTGAAATTTCTTGCAGTATGAAATAAAACCACTATCTTCAAGGGTATTTTATTCTTCATAGCATGTATGGATGATTCTGTGTAGCATTTGGCCAAAGACGGTAAGTAACAAGACTAAACATGAAAAACAACTAATTAAGACATTAACAGCTTGTTAAAATCCTGCGATTACAATTGTGGTTGGAACAAAAGCCAGCATACACAGTGGGTCCCCAGGAACAACGTTGAGACCACTGCTGTACAGTATTTTTACCCTGATGCCATATATTCATTTCCTACATTATTCACACAATATGGATGATATTATCTGCAAAAAAAGGCAGATATTCTCAGCTTTTCTATCATGTTCATTATTATTCCTCCACCCATACAGCAGGCAGGAGTTTCTGTTTCTGGTTATCAGCCTGTCTGTGCTTTATATTGTCTGTGTTATATCTGCTCAAGGATTGGAGGGATTTTTTGTCTGATCCGACACGTTAACTCCCCGCACAGTAGCTGATTGATTAGGTTTTGGAGGGCATTGGGTTAAAGGTCAAGGTCACATGAGGCCAGTTGTATGTGGGTGCTGAAGATCACCTTTTATGGCATGTGAAGAAGTAGTGGATGGAGGCATATCAATCGACGCATTGCACTGAGTTGTACCTTGTTTAATATTGTGTTGGAATACAGAGACAGAAAGGAATAAAATAGTCTTTTACACACTGCATTGTAGATTAAGCAGCAATTCCCTGCCTGCACTGACATGTCTGCACCCCTTATTTGAGATGTGCCTGGTAGCAAAGAATTTAAGAAAACTGACTTTAACTGTTACATCGTAACCACAGTTACAAAAAGCATCTTTCACAGCTTACTCTTATTAATTTGAATTCTAATTCGAGACAGATTTCTGCTTACTAGGGGTCTAGCCAGTAGCAAAGTTGTTATTTTGGGCCGGGTAACAGGGTCCATAATTATTACAACAGCCAAACAACAAATCCTTGCAATAGCACAAAAAGAACTGTGGCCAAAATATGAAGCTTTCTGACTGGGTCAGAGGGACACTTGGTAGGATAGTTGCTCAGAACCACAGAACTGAAGTAAAAAAAAATCTCCCAATCCATTACTAACCTAGAAGGCAATCGGAGTTGGCATGACCTCCTTTATTGAAATTTGTTGGCAGAGGAGGCAGTTTCAGATTTATCTTAGCATAAAGTGTTTGTACACAGAAGTAATCTGACAGCTGATTTGGGTGTTTGTGTCAAGTGACAACGGCGCGCAGCAGAGCTGTTTTTATGGGCATAGAAATTCTTTGGCATCCTGGATCAAGAATGAGTTGGTTCCTCACCGAAATGTAATCACTTCCTCCGTAAGACAGAGTAAATCAACACACATAATTTCATTGACATCCATTCAGAACCTTTTTAGGAGTCCCGTTAGCTTGCTAACGACCGAACAAACACCGGTGAAAACATATTACCTCCTGGCGGAGATGTAATCAGTCTCCATGGAAAAAGTATGTAGTGAGCCTCATAAAGCTGGTGTATTTGGCTTGTTTCCGATGATCTCCTGTAGTTGGCTGTATAATGAAGAGTCTACAGCCTGCTGAAATGGGGGTTATTGAAGGGTATTGGGTGTGTGGGCTCTCAGACGTGTGTGTTTGTACTGTCTCCAGTTGTCTTTTTCACCCTTATCTAAACAGAGGGATCTTTAAATAGAGCTTCATTATGAGCTGGCATTTCATAAAATTCTTTTTGAATCAACTGTGTGTCAACAGTCGTATATCAGCTGGCAGCAGCCTCTGTTCTCCATTGAGAATATTCTTGACATGACATTGTTTCTATTTAGGGTTGTTTTATAGCGAATTTTGTTCAAGTTTTTATCGCTGTTGTTTGTTTTGCTCTAATGGCTCCTTCAGTTCATTTCTGTGCATGACTGAGTATGACATGAGTCATGCGCTATTTTTTTTTCACTAGAGCTGGGGAAAATTAGGACAGGAAAATGTCTCCCAAAAGAAAAATGAAATTATTGGCCAATCATCACAAAATGCCTGTGTTCTGGAGTTGGTAGAGTGGCTGTTGATGTTGTTCTATTGTGACCGTATGAGTAGATCATCCAATCAGAAGAGGATCACTAAGCCAGCCTCACCCTCAGGAAGGTACGCAATTGGCTCTTCAGTGCTATGTATTTAATTGCACTTCTTTCACGAGTTGTACTGACGTGTCTGGCTGGCAGCTTACGTCTACACAGGAAGCAGACAATTTGGAAAAAAAAAATCACACGATCCCTGATGGCATCATAGCGAAGCTAATTATACCTCGCCATGACACAAAGTGGAAGGTGGCATATTGCAGTGGAGCTCGTCCATCCGTTCATCCTTCCGTCCGTTCGTCTGGATAAGTGGGGACAAGTTTCCTCGTAAAGTACTTAACCTTAGATGAATTACATTTTGTGTGTGTATGCTGCTAGTTATGGCCATAATTTGGTTTCGTCAATGGGATTCCATGGTGGCTGGGGATATTGATGAGAGCGTCGTCTTGTTTCATTGTGCAAAGCTGGTGTGTGTGGGGTTTTAGGAGAAAAAAGCAAACGCTGCTGTGAGTCGGTCAAATGAAGGGATGGTATATGATTGCGCAAGAAGTGCAAATTTCCATAAACATTGATCTATTTGGCCTCTGTTCATCTTCAAGAGAGAAGAGGGAACCTTAGCCTGAGGGTTTTTACATCCTAATGTCAAAAGATAAAGGGTCTGCCAGACTACTGATGAGAAGATGATATCATTGGTACTTCGCCCAGAGATGATGCATGGTCGCGCTCACTCACTCCACCGTAACAAGATCATCTCTCCCAGCCTGTGTTATTGCTCTCATGCCCGATCCAACTTCTCTGGGCCACCGACGGAGACTCTTACATCACCGGTCCAAAGTTATTGATGCTTGCCCGGGCAAATTGGACAGAAGCCATTCCGGTTACTCATCTTTCAGCACTAGTTCACCGCGGTGATTCGCAGCGAGGCCCGCGCGAGCAATCATATCAACAGGATAGTTTTCCACCCATTGATAGCAGGGGTGCTTATTTATAGGCTCAATACCCCTGGGGGTTTATTGAATTTGTGCTGGATCCGACACGTGGATCACATTTTAAGTCGGCTGTATGAGCGTTTTGCGTGTCGTGGAATATGAATTATTCGGCCTTTTTGGGGAATGTATATGAAATGTAAATAAATGGCTGTGATTCAAGAAGAAACTAATGATTCACTGAGTTTGGTGAACAGTTTGCAAAGCTAATGGCTGCCTGTGGCATTGGTCCCTGTAGATAAAAGGGGATTGAGTGCTTTGTTTAACTCTATGGTGATGATGGATGGTAGTACTTAATGACCCTTCATTGCTTGGTTAGTGCTTGCCAGTACCCTGATTGATTCTCTTTCATCTTGGCCTGGGGTGAATGGGTTTACTATTGGGGGCTGCACCCATCCAAAGTTTAGAGCACAACTTGTCCTCTGAGTGGAACTATGGAGATTGGTTTCTTTCCAGGCTCGTTTGCAGAGTTTCAGCACCGTCGCTCGCCCCCCTCCCACTCCCCCCTCGTCTCCCGGACAAAAGCATGTGAATCAGCCGGCTACACTGAAGACCCTGACTAGCTTGCCATTCCTATGGTAACATTACCTTCCTCTCTCTATTAAATCACCCCATACAAGCTCTGTTACAAAATACTGAAACAACATAGGGGCTAGCTGCTAGTGTTGCGCAAAGCATCCTTTTTGTCATAACTCTGCATGAGCCGTCATTTGAAGCCCGGATTCATTTTTTTTCTGCATTTCAGTAGCTTTGATTGATGCTAGCTTGGCTGCATTTTGGCATTTTGAGTAGAAGAGTTGGATGAGAACGAGGTAAACTAGATTTTCAAAAGCGCTGTTGACGGTGGTGTTGCCAGATGAGTCTTGCTTTGTTTAGAAAAGGGTTGCTTCAGGTCCGTCGCTCATGGGGTGAAAACGGGCGATGATTCTTTGCGCATACTGCTTCGAGGGGCGGGGGCTTAACTGCTGGAGGATTAAAAATTGGAGCGGGGGGTGGGGGGGGGTGGCGGTGGGTATCAAGAGCACTATTCTTTTAGAACTGCTAGTTAAGCCCCTGTTTTTTTTCTGCTAAGTCTTGCGTTTCGATATACAGATTTGATGTTGGTTGTGCAGCATTCGCTATGTTTTCTGCCACAAAGAGGAGGAAAAAATCAAGAATGGGAAAAGAATGAGTAGGAGAGCCCTCCGCTGTCCTTAGTGTTTCTATATTAGCTGTGCTGAACGCACCTGAGGAGAAGAGCTCCTGCAGCGCCTAATTCACTGCCTGTGATCCTCATCAGCGGCCGCTGGCCCTGCCAAGCTTAGGTACCCCCCTCACACGGTGTGCTCGCCTGGTGGGCAGAATTGGAGGGATTATCCCCAGATTTGGACCTCACTTGAGCAAAGGGTGGCTGAGCCAGCCCTTCCAGAAATCTTGGATTCTTAAACATTTCGAATTCGGCACTCTCGAGGTGCGCTCTTGGCTAGCCATACATATATCTTCCTAGCCCATCCTCGGGATGGATTAATAGCAGTAGTGATCTCACATAAAAATCTCACTCATTTTTGACCAAACCTAATTACTTGGTTATGTGTCATGAGTAACCTCTACACCTGTGTGTAATTGTTGTTTTTCTTTCTTTTTATATGGAATGAATGGATGAATAAATAATGTATATGTGGACTTTTGCTAATCTCTGCTAATCTAACGTTAAAGATCTGGAATGGTCTTATTCACACAGGGATGTAATTTTGGGTATTTGATGGGGGTTTGCGACTCCTCGATACCATAAACATGCCACGAATGCCCCCTCAACAATATGGGTATAACGACTCCTATCTGTGCCTCTCAATGTTCAAACCAAACTCACCTCCATAACCAGCAGAATCCCATAAAGGAGGATCTGCTATGAGTTACCCATTAGAAGTACTGCAAAAAAAAAAAAAAAAAAGTGCTAAGAAATCGATGTGGATCAACCGGGCACTAGTAGAGAGGCAACAACGAGAAGAAAGAAAAACTGCATCGGGAAATTGCCTGTAGGGAGAAAAATGAAACTGAAATTTACAGGTAACGAAGAGCCAATGGTAAAACTTCACAACAACATATTGTTCTGTGCAGACAAAACAAAGTGTAATAACAAAACTACCAGGCGATGTAATGAGAAGCTGGCTCAGAAGTTGTGAAGCTGTGTACATAAGAAGTGTAAAACTCCTATAAAGCGCAGGCATACGCCACGCAGTGCTGGTTCACTTGAGGACAGGGTCTGTGCTGGGATGTTGGTAAGCTTCACTGTGTGCTCTTCACTTTATTGACAGAGGTTAATTTAAGGACAAAAGAGCATTTTCTGACTTTCATTTTCTATGCCTTCATCCTCCGTGTATTCTCCTTATTTGACTCTGGCTGCATACAATCTTTTTCGAGGAACTCATCATCATTCTGGAGCAAATGTTCTCAACATGGGAGCAGTACAGGGCATTAATAGCAAGAAGTCATTGGCAAGCTCAAAGGTTGATTGAATCAACAAATTTATGGTATCTGTTTTGGTGTATTCGTGCCAGAAACGCAAAAAAAAAAAAAGCACGAACAGTTATGTCTTTTTGGGAAAGTCACAAGAGATTTATTTTTTTTTAAATCACAAAATCGCATTTCGCAACATGATTGTGATTTTAACCTATTTTGACATCCATTTTCGTAAATCTTGCCCCTGGTATTTATCTGCAATCTGTTATACTGTGGGTAAGAACACTTTACTGCCCTTCATGACATTACTCCCTGCAATAACGGGGAAGGGGATGTTTTTTTTTCCCCATAATCCATCATATCTGCTACTGCCTGGAGACCACACTATGCTGTGACTATAAATGGATTTGTGCAATTATTGTCCTGCGCCAGTAAGGGCTCTGTTGCCGACAGTGTAGCTTTGTGGTGTACGGGTTCTTGCTGAAGTGGTCTGGCCTTCATATCCTTGAAGTTCTCTGGTTGGATGTGTGTGTGTGTGTGTTGCCTTTTTGCATTTTTTGGGTAAGCTGACGGGCCTTCCTCTGTAGAATCTGCACTGCTGAAAAATTTATTAAAACAGCTATTCTGTTCATGAATTAAATGAAAAAACAATTGTGCAGGTTAGCCTTTATCGTACCTGGCTGTCGGTTGAAGTTTTTTAATCTGCAGTAACCTACTTCAAACAAGAACTGGAACAGCTGATAGTGCAGTTTACTTCCAAGAGATTCTTTTTTTGTCGCAAAAACATATATCTATTTAAAATCGTACACTTCTCATTTCACCTCTCACAAAAGAGAATTGAGTGTTTTTTTTTCTGCAACCACAGCTACTTTTAAGAAATGTGATCTATTTATTATTACACGCTCAAGTTAAATTTAAGTTTGATATTTCACACCTCATTTCTTGGTGAGACGGAGTTTTACTTTCAGTGGGATATGTGCCTTAAGCGCAAACCACCTGCGTATATCAAAGCCTTTCACGAAAATAGCAGCTGTCTGGTGCACACACGTGCTTAGGAGTCGGAGTGCTCTCGTAGGTACTGTATTTGTGGGTAATAGGTAATGTAGGTCAGCTAAATGATGTGAATGGCTGTTGACCTCATAATGCAGGCTGCTTGAGAACTGCTCCATGGCTGAAAACATGACAGGAGTTTATGGGCGTGTAGTTTGGTACTGTCAACCTGTTCCCTTTTCAAAGATGAGTGCAGAGAGTGGTTATGATATGTTATGATTAAAGATGGGAAACCTCTTATAAGGGTGCTCTCACACCCGCCTCATTTGGCTCAGTTGAATTGCACCAGAGTTCCTTTTCCTTCTTGGTACGGTTTGTTTGGTTTGGTGTGGAAGCAGCAATCCTACCAGGAGTCGCACCAAAAGCGTACCAAAACAAGCGGTTCACTTGTGGTCTCGGTTCGCTTGCAAGTGAACCCTGGTGCGGTTCGCTTGCAGTGCAGTCCAGCGAACCAATGAGAGGAAGTGAACCAAAGAGAGGTCCTGGCCAATCGATGAGCCGGGTTTTCTTCTTCCTCATGCCTTTTCTCTTCCTAGTAAGTGCTCGTTTCGGGTGATACCGCCCCAAACGAGCAGCTGTTGTAACTGCATGACGTCGTCCAGGCGGTTTGGTCCGCTTTCAAAAGTGCAGCGTGAAAGTGAACCAAATCAAATGAAGGTGTTAAAATTTTCAGCATCCCTTGCCCAATCAAATCGAGTCCCCTGGACTATCCTGGTGTGAAAGCGCCCTAAGTCTTATTGCGGATAATGGCTTGTTTCCTTCTTTCCACAGCCCTGAGTCTGAACTATACTGTTGGTGTGGTCTACTACTGAATCTGCATTACCTGCAGGTCTCCTAAACCAGCTCAGTGAATGTTGGCTTTTATGGAGAACCTTTGTGGAATTGAAAGTCAGCCTAGATGAAGTTGATAGTATCACATCAGAACTATGGCTCAGCTTTGTGGCAGTCCATATTGGAAAATGACCTCTGTTTGGGATGAGGATACCTTGAAGTGAAGTCATTTGTCATCCAGGTAGCTTAGTCTTGCATCTTTTGATAGGTTTTAGATTTTATGAAAAGATTTTGTTGGTGGTTTGAACTGTTGGAGATGAAAGCACAGAACGCAGCTGTTGCCGGTGAAAAATTAAAGCCTTGTCTTTGGAGAGATTTCTCTCTGTTTTCAAACGTCAACTTGAATTTTCTGTCTCACATTAAGCAGTCATCGAGCTTAGCATTCTTTTAAAAAAATCTATGTGTGCTCTCATTGGAAAAAAAGCTCAAATTTAATCTCATTGTTGTTCTCAAAAGCAACTCCTTCAGTGTCTTTCATTAGATGTAATGGCTTTATTTCATCCATTAAACAAACTTTATAGTGCATAAAGTGTTCCTCTAAGGAGTTCAAAAAAATAAAGCGATTAGTAGTTTCCTTTGAAGCGCATTCTGCCATGAATTATTCACCCAAAAGAAGTTTTTTTTTCTCATCTTGCTGCCTTTCTCAGTGTTGTCTGTTTCTTAATCTCTTTCAGAAATCATGACTACTGCAACATCACCCATCCTCCTCAAGTGGGACCCCAAAAGTCTGGAGATTCGAACCCTGACTGTGGAGAGGCTGCTGGAGCCCCTGGTCACACAGGTGAGACTTATGGGCAAACCCCACTTCCCCCGCAGTTTCTTCGTCTTCGTTAGTTTTGCTGTATTTTCTTTCCATAATCTGGGAAGTTCTTGGAATTGATGTTTATCAGGTTCTTAGAACTCATGTTTGAGCAGTGTGCGGTTCAACTCAGGCACGTGCTCAATGCAAGTCACGACAAATGACATCTTCTGGTCAAAAAAAAAGGACAAAAATTGAGTTGTTAAAATCATCTTCCGACCCCCCAGACATGGATTACCTTGGCAGAAAAGCAATCCAAAAGTGAGTAGAAGAACATCTAAAACCATCAGGTCTTCACTCAGGATGTCACTGTCGGCTGTGTCACATCTAGAGAGAGGCGGGCATATACTCAAAATGGTTTGATCTGGGGTGTAGAATAGCATACATACACACAAACAGTTTTTATGTAAAAAACGCAAAGGAATGTTGCTTGAAGTTGACATAAAATACAAAGTCTTCATTTCAATAAAGCAGTATCAAGGCGCACAATCAGTGCTTGGGTCCAGCAGAGTCGAACTGAAGCCCAAGCATGGTAAAACTTCATAATACATGCCATTTGAAAGATGGCTTCTGACTTTGTTAATGAGCTTTTGCCCCTTGCTGTGAATGTAGTTTGCTATCTTAATGTAAATAACGTTCACCAAGTCCTTTTGTTCTTTTCTGATTCTCGGTCTCATTGAATAACTGATTTGTCTTTGCACCTACCTAGATGGGTTGAAATAGGGTATGAAAGTGATGGCCAAGGTGTGGACCATCCTGTAATTATGACAGTTAAATCAACTGGAATGACTATTGTCTTTGTCTGATTATATATGACGTGTCTGGTTATGATTTGGAGCAGAATCATGTATTGTAATTTTGACACTACATAATACCCCTTGAGTTTCACTGTGGGCTGAAAATAGTTTTGTTTTCTTTATGTAATTCCAGTATTCCGGTGCTTGCAGTATTGCGGTTATTTACCGTCTCTCGGCTGATTTAAGTTCTCAACTATGATTTGCGATTCCTCTAGGTTTTGTTTTCTCGGAAAAAAAGTCATGTGATATCATTTTCAGTTATTTTACTTTCTTTCATTTGTTCTATATTCTCTGGCTTGGAAGTTATGGAGGTTGGAGGATTTGAAGTTGAGCCCTTGCTGGCTAAAATAAACCTCTGTTGAACACTGCGCATCCTGCTCTTTTTACTTTGCTTTTTAAGATCTCAACTAATTGTACATTTTAAATGGAACCTCGGATTTTTAAATATGGACTGTTGAGGGCTGCTTTATTGTCCTCTGAAGTAATGTTCACAGACTACAGTTTCGGACCCTGGAGAAGCGATGGAGATGATTTTGGCTGCTCAGAAAACATTTAGTGAATATCAGAAGATTTTGCAACCCTGTATGTTTTTTATCACTCGGCATGGAAAATGCTGAGAAATTGCAGTATTTCAGGTTTTTCCTTCACCAGTGAAAAGTAACACAAAAGCTGATAAATTTTTGAAAAACATTACGTTTCTTTTTATTTTATATTTTAAGTGGAAGCCATCACTGAGAAATGGATGTGTGCAGAAGGCGGGCGGTGGTTTTTTTGTGGATGATTGTGCCGGTGGCAGGTGCTGGGAAGGAAATGGTTAACAGTGTGTCACAACATCCCCCCCAGCTCCACCCATACTGACAGCAGACAGCCAGGGCCCCTGTCAGCTAATGAGTTGCTTCGTCAGCAGAAGTGTAACCCTGTGACCCACCCGCCCTCCCCCACACACACAGTGGCAGATGGAATGTTCCGGATTCAGGCAATACGAATAGCTGACGGGGGGGGGGGCAGGGTGGAACAGAATGTGTGTGTGGGGGTTGGGGGGCAGGTTGGGGCTGGGCAGTGAGTGAGGTTTGGAGCCCACCATGGACAGCTCCAGCCTCCACGTGGGGCGCTGGGGCCCATGCTTCGCCTTTTCCCCTTCCCTCCGCCGCAGCGCCTACAACGTCCTGCTGTTCGACAGGAGGGATCACTGGGAATTATGTGGCCTGTCGTAACATTTAAAAAAGCTTGTTGTCCTGGTCTCCAACAACCCCCCCCCCACCCTACCCCACCCTGTTGCTCTCACAGCCAAGGGCAGACCTGTTGAAAAAGCCGCAGAGGACTCTGAACCAAAGGGATTCCCAAAATGAAAGATGAAAGGAGGTCAGCGTGCAGCCCAAAATGAACTGGGGGACTCGCATAGTTTTGTGCGAGCATTTGAACTGGTATCACAAGTCCGTTTTGGGACTCGATTTTTATCAGCAGATTAGATAAAGGGAAAAGTATTTGATCCTTGGGATGAGCCAGGTCTCTGTGTAGTTAAGCTGCAGTCAAAGCAAGCCCCCAGGCCTCTTAAACTCTTGCCTTCTCCCTCGTAAACACAGCCAAGTGCACTTCTAACTGGATTTTTTCAGTCCTGTTTTTGTCTTTTTTGTATGAAGCTGGGTATGGTTGTAGACTCATGGAAATATTTCTGTTGGATGTTTTTTTTATACTCCTCTGTTCTTTGCTGTGCTGTGTGTTCAGATTTGCTTCCAAGCGGGCAACAACATTGCGCTAGAAATGCAGCGAATAACGTCAGTCTTTACACCGCAGCGCCGCCTGTTTGACCAGTGTTGTGTGACTTTCCGGAAGGCTGTTCGCAGGCTGAATCCTGTTTTTTCTATTTGCGGGAATCGTTTGCTGAAGGGAAGGACGGTTCTTTTCCTTTGCGATCTGCCGTTAGGCCAGCAAGCGCGCATGTTTGCCAAGTACGGTCATGGCACACATTAATTCTGGCTGACTCACAGCGTTAATGATGGAGCGGTAGCCAGCGGTTATATAGCGTGTGCAGTTTCCGCAATGCCTGTTCAAATGAAGGGCCAGTGCTGCATCAGTTCCTTTATGTAGGAGGTGGGTACGGGGGGGTGGGATGGAGATGTACCGTCTCTCGATAACAACTGTCACTATCCATTTGGCACTCCCTGAATGGCAGCTGCTGTTTGTGGTTGCCATGCCAGCTTTGATTTATTATGTGATGTCACAGAGCTATTGAGAGTTCTGCTGTTTTTTCGGTTGCCACGCCAGATTCGATATCTTCAGTGAAATCCCCAAGCAATTGACATTTTGGCTGTTTTTGGTGGCCGTACCAGGTTTACTTCTGTGATGTCACCAAGCCATTGACATTTCGGCTGTTTTTGGTGGCCGTACCAGGTTTACTTCTGTGATGTCACCAAGCCATTGACATTTCGACTGTTTTTTGTGGACATTCCAGGGCTGATTACCTCTGCCAGGAGGTACTGTGATCACACATGTGTGCGTGTGTATTCGTATGTGTGTGTTTGCAGCAGGTTACTCAAAAACTATTCGATGGATTACCACTAAATTTCATGGGAAGTTGGATTGTATGAATGGCAGGAGGTCACTTAATTTCCAGACCAATCCGGATACAGATCTGGATTCTGCAGCTGGTTGTATGGGCCAGTGGATCAAAACTGGCTGGCGGTGCTATGCGCTCTCTAGTGCCCTCTAGTTTCTTCTGTTACGTCACTGCGCCATTAATATTTCCACTGTTTTTGATAGCCATTCCAGGGCTGACTTCGTCTGTGATATCACTGATGCTTTAACGGTGCTGCATGGGTGTAAAGTCTTTGAACACTGAGTGTGATATCCAGGGAATGGAAACCCTGGTGTTGTTGAGACCTTCCGTCCTGTCTTTATGGTCGAGCATATGAATGATAGCAGTACCATTTTAGGATGTTGTGCTCTCTATTGCATTTTTTTTTTTCAATCCAACTGTGCTCGTGAAGTCGTCAGAAGCGCTGTCTTAGTAAAACTGTGAATACTTTGACTCCTTCATCCTAAGAAGTAGAAACCATGTGTCTGCTTCACCTTATAGCCTCCAGCTTTGGCATGTCTTTCTGCTCGGTTGGCAACTCGCAGGCTTGGCAGAAATGCACAGGAAACAGGTCTAAAAGGCTTTTCAGAATCGTTCACGCGCAAGCATGACCAGTTGAAAAAAGAAGAATCGAAGGTCAGTTTTACCTGGTGTTGCAGTTCAAAAACCGGAGATGAGTTTGCGTATAAGTGAACACACAGCTCACATTTCTGTCAGAAGCACATTACTATCCCCTCTGCGATTAGCTCGGTGAATATCCATCTCTGCTCTTTGCTACGGTCTGTTTCCTCCCACACCGCATCAGTCGATATCCTCAGGAACCCTTTCAGGTAATGTTTTAATTGGACATTGCCCGTCTTCTGGCTTAAGGAGGAACTAATTTCCATTCTGTTTGACCATTTCTTTTTGCTGCAGCTCAAAATGTAAGGTAGAGATCATGACAAATAGATATACAGTGATTTTTTATCTTTGAGTCCCGTGGGGTCATGTGTAAAAGTGACTGTAGGTTATGAATGGTGAAATTCAAATACAGAGGAAATGAAGAAAATGAAAGAAGTTGTAAAAATTGGTAGAATGTGCACAAATCAGATGCAAATCCTTTTATTCTTTTTTTAATAAATTTGGCATCTCCAATCCCACCCGAATCTGGAATGTCCAATTGGGGAACTAGGTACAACACTTGCTCGTATGCGACCCCTTGTTGCCAATTCAGGAGAGTGCAGACAGTTCGCGGTTCTCCAAGGAGCATGTACCCATCAGCCACCGCTTCTTATACCCTCATTGGTTGAATCATCACAAGTTCAGAGTGAGGGCGGAGGATACCTGAACATGAACAAGCTTAGAATCTTACTGACGAGCGCCCGTCTTGGGAAACAGGAGGGTGCCTAAGCAACGAACAACGGAACCATATTATATTACCCTTCCCAGCAGACCCCTCCCAATTTGCATCCCTGTAGCGCAATGGCAATTGTGCGCTACGCTGAAAGAGCTGCCGACCACTGCTGGTTGGTACGACCGGGGCTCGAACCCACGTCGTGATAGTCACTTCTGCTTCGCAGTGCGATGCTTTCATTGAGTGAGGTATCCGGCAGCTTGAATCCTTTTATTCTACATTGAGGATTTCAGAGCCGAATATTTGTCCCGAACATTATGAGGCTGCCTTTATATGTTCAGTATGTATAATAAAGGCATTGTCAAACAGGTGGGAATTGAAAAATGTGTTTATTGAGATTAGAGACGGTGATTGACAGAAGCTATTTCTCCCTGGAGTTGTGTTGTTCTTACTCCCTGCCTTCCGGCTCGTGATGGGGGGAAAGAATTAGCCATGCGTCACTGAAGGAATCGCGAGCGTGTGCATCCGCTCTCCAGCCCTGTACTGTTTTAATAAGATGGAGGAGCATTGGCTAGCCTTGTTCAGCCATGTGTGACAAGTGGGGGGGGGAGTGGTGGTCGGAACGATGCGGCGCGAGGAGCCCAGGGGGTGGTGTGAGGAGTCGGTAATTGCCAGGACATTCACTCGCTATGTCTGCTGGGTCATCATTACCTGCGAGGTACTGGCGGGCATGTGGGTCTTCATTAATCATCAGAAATGTAACATTCGGTCGCGTTCCTCACACTCCGGATCGCCATTTCTCAACATGGCAAGCGCTGCTCCTCAGGGGCCAGTTCTCTGAAATTGTTGCCGTGGGAAATGTTTCAGAATGGAAACGTGAGAAGTTTCGGAAATCGGTTGCAGCGCCTTCTTTATTTTACGTTTTAGAATAACTGCTCTGTCATTCCTTTTGAAAACATCGCTCCATGAATTAAAAATGAGATAAAGCATCAACATCAATTTGTAATTTTTTAATTTTTGCTTTTCATCTTCTCTATTGTCTCCCATGACATGTAGCACTGTGCAAAATTTTCAGGCATCCTGGAGTTTTTTATTTAAATTTGGCCTTGGAAGGTTATTTTTTGTTTTCCACATAAGTGTTGCTAAAGATAAAAAGCTTATTCAAGATACCAAATGTTCATGAATGTTACTGAAAAGGAAGGAGTCATTGTCTTTGAGGACCCAAGAATGTGTAGTTTTGAGTGTCAAGTTGTTTGGATGAGTCGTTCTCGAGAATGCTGCAAGAAGCAATACTGGAGGCCAAATAATCGGCCCGTGCCATACAGGCATGTTTTGAGTGTGTGCTGCACTAGTCTGTGTGATTTATATGCAAAAAAATGTTTGTATTTCATTAAAGGCCGTTGATACGGATGATACTGCCGTGACAGAGCCCTGATGTCAACATCATCAAGGTTTTTGGGGAGTACCTGGGGAGATAAATGCAAATGAGACCATTAGTCTGCGGAAAAACTGCGGCATGTCCTACAATATTCTTGGAACCATCAAAAAGCCATTGATCGAGCTGCCAGATAGCTCACTCGGTTAAAGCACTGCTTTGCGGAGCAGAGGTGACTATCATGGCGCGGGTTCGAGCCCCGGTCGTACCAACCGGCAGTGGTCGGCAGCTTTTTCAGAGTAGCGCACAACTGGCCATTGCCCTACAGGGATGCAAATTGGGAAGGGGCTGCCGGGAAGGGTAATATAAAAATGGTTGCTTTGTTCGTTGCTCAAGCGCCTCCTGTTGGCCAGCCGGGTGCTCGTCAGGAAGATTCTAAGCTTGTTCATGTTTGGGTATCCTCCGCCCTCGTTCTGAACTTGCAAAGTTCCAAGCTATGAGTGTATAAGAAGCAGCGGCTGACGGGCACGTGCTTCGGAGGAGAGCCGCGAACTGTCCCTCTCTCCTGAATTGGCAACATGGGGTCGCATATGAGCAAGGCTTGTACATAGTTCCCCAATTGGGCATTCCAGATCCGGATGGGATTGGAGATGCCAAATAAAAAAAAAAAAAAAAAAAAAAAAGCCATTGATCTTGCACTGCCAGACAAAAAAAAATTGTTGTTTGGATTTAAATAAGCATATATTATAGAAGACCAATCTTAAGGTTCCCTGACACATTCACGATGACTAAGTATTGAAAGTGGCTTTGAGTAGCCGGAAGGATACTAAAGAAATTTGGTTTGAGTAACCCTCTTCAGAATGTCATTAATTTTTGGTAGGGGGTCAAAATAGGGTCAACAGCGGTCAAAATTATAAAATGTCCCAATCTTGTTGACAAATATATATTGTTTTGCCCTATCCGTGACCTTCTGTTTAGTCATTGATTTTTGGGCTAAAACAGTGAAAGAATTGTTCTGCAAGAGTAACAAATCATTTTTACTCATTAATTATCCACTGTGATTCAACCAATTCAAAGTCTTTTGGATGTGCAGGAGGAGCCTTCACTGAGTGTTTTGACTCCCGTCATCAACACAAGTTCTCTGCCAATCTTTAATGCTACTCTGGTCGGAAATAATAATGTAACATAGTCTGAGATTGTCAAAACAACGCCATGACAAATGCCCGCTGCTATCAAAGCTAAAGGCGGTCCAACAAAATAATAGAGTGTGTGCAACTTGGCCAGGCAGTGTATAAAACTATAGATAGAACTACAAGACCGTTCACCTCATTTTTCCGCGAGGGATGGTCATACTACATATTGATTTGAATCAGTTTTCAAGATTTCCTCTCTGTCTGTGGTAACTTTGCGAAAATTGAGAAGCATTTTTCATCTGAACATTTCACATTTGCCTAAAACTTTTGCACTGCACTGCAGCAGAACTTATGCTTGTCTCATTATCACCTAGCACTCTCCAATCCAAGAATTAATAAAAAAAAGAAAACTTGCCTTTAGGTTATTTTCGGCCTTATTCTTGAGTCAGATATGCAATTGGCCTTTACTAGCCTATCCTGAAATATAATTATGCTCATTCTTTTCGGGTAGGTTTTGGTAAAAAATCATCCCACAGATAGTGAGCTACATATAAGTTCCATTGATGATCCAAAGCAGACTTCCAATTTAATGTCATGAGCAGAGAATCCTCAAATATTGAAGTTAATTAGCACCCTTAGGGTTTGGCTCAGTGGATGACCTTATAGTGCACTTCCCCTCACTTAACTTGGTTGATATATTCAGACTGTATTTTAGCAAGTGCTGTACTGTAGTAGAGGCTAAGACATTGCTAAGAGCTTAGAGGGAGTGTATTACAGATTAATTTAAGGTCATATCCACAAAACAAATTCACCCCCTCCCCATCAGAATGCGTTTCCCCTGCATATGAAATGGACATCATTCAGATTGCTTCACTGCCAACCAACAGGATAGACAAGGAGCGGGAAAGCTCGGAAGATTGTTGTCCCACGTTAGTATTTTGGAGGTTTTACAGTGCTTGGTCCATGAGGGGGGGTCATTTTTGACAGTCGTGATTCGTGGTTTTTTCCCGTGCGTTTCTGCTAACGCTAACTGCTAAGATGTGAATGTCTTTTGTGGTAACCTCAGGCTTCACCATCATAGCACAGTTCTTGAGGCAGCAGCTCAATATCCACCATGTTGTTATAAATGATTGCATTGACTAAGTGAACAGAACACTATCCTGCTGCAATGTATACGTAAAACCGAGATGGGTTGAGAGTGCAACAATTTATTGATGTTACATTTCAAAGAAGGATGTAGTGCGTTGGCGTGATGATATGGTTGTTGGAAATTGTCAGCAATGATGGTTGCAATGTTTTGAGAGAGCAGGCCATCATAACATAGCGTGAATGTAAACATTTTGCTGATTCACTGTGATATAGGTTGAGTCTTTCTTGTTCAATCAAAACAGAATAGATAATTCAAACACATACATCGATCTAGCAAGGTTTATTATTTTGCCACTGGTCTTGTGTCTTGGGGGCCGTTGAGGGACTGCCTGTGGGATTTTGTTGTGCGTCTGTTAGACTGTAACACCACTCTTTATTAGCCTTCAGAATCTACGGTTCATCTACAGTTGCATAGCGACATCGACGTAGCTCATCTTCTATCCCTCTGCTTTGATTATCACTAAATGAGTGTTCTGTCTAGTTCTGTTATGAATTGCAACAGCAAAGTAGGAAATTTTATTATCTTGTCATGTTTTAAGGGTGGGGGCTAAGGGTTAATTTGAAATGAAAACCGAAAATACAGGAATTTGGTGCTTTATGGCTGTGCATGGAGGTTAATGTATTTCTGCGCAGGTCGTCGGATTTTAACCGTCCATCTTTAATTGGATGGCAGTTCTGAATCTCTTCTTGGGATGAACATGCATCCCTGTAAGCCCTTTATGATATCACTGGAGGCTGTCCAGGACCCCCCCTGTACCCCACGTCTGCCCCTCCTCTTGGTGCCTATTATGCAGAGAATCGTAGTGCCATGCGACCTGGTGTGGCCTCCCTGCTCGTTGTGAGCTGCCAGAATGGATCACTGCGCCACTGTGTTTGCCAGGGCGGTAAGGGCACGGAGGATACGCCACGGCAGCCTGCTTTTTCCCCGCCTCTCTCCACCATCGCACCCAAGATAAATGACTCGGGCAGAGGAGGAACATGCCTCCTGGGTAATTCGGCGTAGCTGGGATAATTACTCTCCCGCACTAATGGTGGCTTCGGTGAGCGACATGCCTGCGACAGAAACGGCGCTGAGATGCACCCTCTCGGCTAGAACGACGAGAGTGGCATCCCAGGCTGGCAGAATGTGCGAACGTGCTCCGTCTCTGTTGGAACCTTCTAGAAAGGAGCACCTGGAAGTGCCCACCCATCCTGTCCTCTTGTGTCCAACCTGAGCCTCTGAAGGAGAGGAGAGCGGCTTTGACTGAGGACCCGAAAAGCCTTGTTTGTTGATGAATGAGAAGAGCCGGCTGCCATTGTGGCTCCTCCTATTGAGAATCAGTTAAAGTCCTGACACATGCACACCTGTGATGCGATGAGCAGCTCATTTCGACCGTGGAGGAGGGCCCAGTTGTACTGCACATGGGCACAGATGAATGCACATAACATGCACTTTTATGTGCCGTTGAATTTATTTTTTGCTCAGGAGAGAAGTGACAAGAAAATAATTAGCTCTGGGGCCAAGGGGGCGTAATGTTGAGTACACAGTTTTTTTTTTCTTCTCTTGAAAACTGTAAGGGTTGAGTTGATCGCTAATGTTTCATGCTGGCAATGCCATCTGTATGATTATTATGAATTGGCTTTTGTATCAAGTTGGGATATAATTCAGGATTTTCTTTGGCACATTGCAATGAACCTAGAATTCACCTATGTAGTACTAAATATACAAATAATTAAAGAAAAAATAAAAAAAAGCGATTAAGTTGATTAATATGTGTGTAAATAAATATTGTAAATAATGCTTCTCTCCTCCAGTGTATTGATACTATGCACCTACAGCTTTGGAAAAACCCTTTTGACCCAAGTGGTACTGGTGCAATTTTCCAACAGTCCATTTTTGTTCATAATTGATCGCATTTTGCTGTAGGCTTACTTCTGTAATCACATGGGAAAGTCCAAATGGTCTGAACACAGCTCATTGATTTGACGAGAGGGCAGAGGTTTTTGTGCACTCATTTGTTGCAAAGGCGTACAAGTGATTGGGGTGTCGTTTTATTTTTTCACTCGATGAGGAAGCGGGGTGACCGCTGTAGTGTTGAAAATTAATTGCCCCCGTTCACCACTCGGAGCATTTTAACAAGTCGCTCGCCAGCCTCGCAGTGCAACGCAAGACCGCAGTGTATTTCTCGAGCGGACCCACTTCCTCCGCAAAGCATTTACTTTCCATTTCAAACTGAGCCGCAGATATGGTACTTGAATATTGCATCATTTGGATTTAACCTGCAGTGTCAGCCACCTTCAGTTTTTCACCACTTTTATTGCACGCAGCCTGAATTTTTGATGCGGCACTTTTGACGTCAGGCTTGCAGTCCTTGTCTGTTGCGCTGCTTGCTACCTCTTAACTTGTCTGGTTCGGGTGGAAATTAGACGCTGAAGTAGACGGCTGGTGTGTTAATACAGAACAACATCTTAGGTGCCAGAGTTTAAGGAAGCCTCTAACGTCCGGGTAATGCTCATTTCCTTTCTGCTCAGGCTAATACACCGGGACACTCACCGCCGAAAATTGTGCTGAAGAGAACGCCTTCGAGCGGCTGACAAAATTCTTAAGTTAATGTGAAGCTACACTTTTAGCCGTAGCTTCAGTTTGTTCTAATGCAGGGCTGTTATTTTTACACCTAAATGTTCGTTTTAAATCTTCAGCCCAGCACAAACATAGATATCATTTTCATTCCGCTGCCGATGGTAGTCACTGAAGTCAGTGTTCGCAGCGCATCAGTAGAGTACGTGTTTTAATACATTTAGGCAAATATTGATTCTGTCAGGTCTTTGCCTCAGCTATCCCATCTGGTTATTGCAGTGTGAATTAGCTGGGGCTTTGATTCAGACTATGATGTGATTCAGTCTGTGGGGCTGCGGTTCAGATTGTGGGGCTGTGATTCAGTCTTGAGGGTCCGTAGTTCAGTTTGCAGGGCTATGATTCAGATTATGCGTCTGAGATTCAGATTGTGTGGCTGAGATTCAGTCTGTGGGCTAGAATTCAGTGTGCAGGTCTGTGATTCAGTTTCTGGGGCTGTTATTCAGTCTGCCAGCCTGCGATTCAGTCTGCTAGGTTTTGTTTTAGAGCATGAGGTTGTGATTCAATCTGTGGAGCTATAATTCAATCTGTGGGGCTGTGATTCAGTCTGAAGAATCAGATTTTGACACATTGTTTCAGTCCTCAGTCTCCAGAGCTATGATTTGAGATTGTTAGGCTGTGACTCAGTCTGTGAAACTACGATTCAGAGTGGGGAGCGGTGAATTATTCTGAGTTCTGATTCATTCGTTGTAGCTGTGATTCAGTCAGTTTGGCTGTGACTTGGTCTGAGCATAGGTGATGAATTCTGCAGAGATTGCTTACAACAGTTTAAAATGTTAGAAATATATATGCTGTCCATTAGCTAAATGCTCCGAGTCTTGTTTAACAGCTTACAGAGTGTCATTAAATTTGTTGTATTTATGCTTGTGGCTCATCACATAAAAAAGTGCATTTGATGACTCCTGTTCTCTACCCAGGGGTCTCTGTGAGGCTTTGCACTGCATGCAAATTAAAAGCTTCTATTTATCATTATTTGGAGGGGCAGGATCACACAGATTGTAGCGGTTGAACTGCAGCCATGATTTGCCTATATTTCTTGAGGTTTCAATTGTGCATGCAATCCTGAGGGGAATGGGTCATTTGGACCCTGTACCTGTTAGACCCTTACAAGTTGGACCCTGTCCAGTTGGACCCCTGACCCTAACCGTTCGGACCACATACCATTTGCACCCCAGGTAAGTTGGACCCTGGACCAGTTGGACCCCTGACCAGTTGGGTTAGGGTTAGGGGTAGGGTCTGGGGTCCAAACAGCATGGGGTCCAACTGGGTAGGGTCTGGGGTCCAACTGGTCTGGGGTCCAAGTGGTCAGGAGTCCAAGTCGTTTTGGTCTTAATGGTCTGGGGTCCAACCGGTGCTGAGTCCATTCAGTTAGGGTTCAACTGGTACGGGGTCCAAACCTAGACCCCAACCTGAGCGCCAGCACCAGTCTATGCTAAATTAATGTTAAAATCCTGTTTGCATTTTGTGGAGCACTTCCCCTTGCTAACACTGGAGTTGTTTGGCATGGAAGTATTTTGGATTATAGCCCTTGTTCTTTCATCATTGTTTGGTTGTCTCTTCTTTAATGTCTTTATTGTCAGCTTTGGTTGTCTGTTTAGTCGTTGATGTTGATGAGGTTGTGAGACTCGAGACATGAGTGATGCGAGGCAGTCGGGGGTGTTTTGTTTTCAGAAGTGACTCTCTGGTTGAAACTTGAAGCGTCTTACTCCTCTGCAAGCAGTGGCTCACTGGAGAACAAACTTTTTGAATCGGTTGAAGTGTCCGTCAGTAGATGAATTGTGCCGCCCTTGTGAACTGAGAGCTTGCCATTCGAGCTGCTGGTGAAGCCCTTGGGGTAAATTTGTCTCTTAGCTCCATCTCCTGTAGGAGCAGGACTGATCTCTCGAGGAAGTGCGGGGCTGGCTCAGCGGCCCTTGTTCATATCAACCGACCGACCCGCCAGACGACGTCTGCGTCGAGGCTTCCCCGGGGATGTTACGAACCAATCTCCAGGATACAGCGGGCGACTGGCTCAAACGAAAAGAACGCACAGAAACGGCGCCTTGTTTTCTCTCCCTTCCGCTGTGTACTCCCCGTCTCAAAAGGAGACAAAGCCGATGTTTGAAAGGTGGCTGGACTGAGAGCACACACTGAGTGCTCCTTCTGTTTCTTAGCCTTGAGACTCGGCGCTTAGCAACAGAGTCCCATATGGGCAGCGGTGTGGAACTGTGGCCGGGGAATCGGCTTTGTTCGTGGGTCACAGGATCACATCTCTGCTGAGACATGCCCTTGAATGCCCATAAGTAAGAATAGCCTTCCATGGAGATGTTTATTTTAGAACTCTTCAAATGAAAAAGCACACGGAGGTCTGGACTTAAATAATATAACAAACAAAGCAGGAAAAAAAAAAATTCTCTTTAAGGCAGACGGGCAAAATTGACCTCTTATTGGTAGTATCAATGGAAAGAAAGCCTCCAACTGCTTATTTTTTTCATGGGTTTCTTGGAGGGCTGAGTCACCTTTTTTCGATAGATACAACGCTAGGTTATATATTTTCAAACTCATGAAATGTGGTGCTCATTATTTGATGACCTAAGCACATTATATCACTCCACTGTGTTGCAGTGCTGGTATTAATTGCAAATTTTTTTTTTCTTCAAATTATGAAATATGCTGTATGAACACATGGAGACATTTCAGTTACAACCAGTTCTTTATTTTGGAAGTCTTCAAGAACTTCATCTTGGACATAAAGACAAAAAATATCCCAAACCAAATAAAAGAAAATAATGTATGCAACATATTGTCGACACATTGCAAAGCAAAAGAATTATGTAACAAAAAGATATAGGCCACACGTACCAGGCAAATCTGCTGAATTCAAATCAAGCAAAAACATATTCCCTGCTGCCGACACTTTCTGCGACACATTTGAATATGGGGTAACTGTCAACATTGATGAGGCCCCATGGGTCCTTTCCAGTATCACAGACTTTGGAGGGGGAAGCAAAGGCTCTGACATTGCCTGCAGATTGTTAGCGCTTGTGGCCTTTAAAGTGAATTAGAGGCTGATTGAAAGCAGAGGTAGCTTCAGATTAGGCATTCACTTTATTGTTTGCTATATAAATGTAGCTGACTGCCTTAATTTAACTTAGGTTTTAAATGAGAACTTCATTTAGAAAAGAATCCTACCTTTATAGGCTGCTTGCAATGCAGTTAATGAGAAAATGGGAAAGGTATGACAGCCATGTGTTTTTGAAACCAACGTCAACCGCGAAATCATCGCAATCCATTTTCCCCTGCAGGGTTTCCCGCAGAAAATCGGTTAGTCAAGGTGGTGACGGGGGGGCAACAGTCAGCGTTTATTTACTCTTTATAAATAAACAAAGCAGTTAAAGTGCAATAACAAAGTGACAAAGTCAACAGTCTTGTAACTTTATTGACACTCAGATATAATAAAATGCATGTATTATGTTTTCATGGAAGTGAGATCAAAAATTGCAGTTTGAATGGGTTTCTGGGTTTCAATGGCGCATTTTTTGCGCTTAACAGTCTACATGCATGAACACAGCCAAAATTATCAAAAAAAAAAAAAGAATGAGAAGTGCGTAAAATGCGCACAACCGTCCCTAAGGGTTAAACGAAAATTAATGTAAGAACGGGAAATGAATTTGTTATCTGTTTTGACTTCAATTCCCCAAATGCTTTGCGGTTGTGGTTATGTTTGGGGAGAGGAGAACGGTATTATGTATGGAAGCGCATTGCATTCACAGGATAAAAAATATACACCTTATCTCGAAATTACGAGATCTAATTACGCGCAGATGGTGAAGTAGGCCGGCTTCTTTGACTAAAGTACCCTGATATTTTTGACTGCTTTTTCCCATCCATTACTGTACACTAGAGAAAACCACGTGCAATTGTCAAACATAGCAGAAAGCCACGCGCAAACACATCAGTAGCCTTGATAAAAAACTAAACGAATTGCATATAGCAATTCATCTTAATGAATTAATTCATCTTAATTGCATCTTAATGAAACACAATATGTGGGCAAGTTGATAGGAGACACTATTCCAATGTTTAGTTTAGATGAATAATTATCTTACCTCCATATGTCCTCACGACGATGGCAGGTTATTGAATATCTAGATAATTAGCTTCTTCCCGATACAAAAAATAATGTTGGTGTAGCAACAGGTGATAGATGGCGCAGTAACATATTTAACCAACAGACGCCGGCCGCTATTCGGCCTCATCGCGATGCGACCTTATTTTACTATGTATGCATGCGTGGATGCAGCAGAATTTTTAAATTTTTTTTCGGGGGGATGTAGTCAAGGTGGGGGGCATTTGTTGTCAAGGCGGCCGCCATAACTATAAAGCGCTGCGGGAAACCCTGCCCTGCTAACGTGATGCTGAGGTTACATTCATGAATTAATGGTCTGAAATATGAACATGCTTTGTTGCGGCTCATTGAGCCTGGAGCTATACCATAATCATCCGTGTCCGTCTCTGATCTGATTCGCTGTGGAGATCCATGTCACCGTCCCAGTGCAGGAGCAGGACCTGGGAGCAGGAATGATAGGTCTGCTCTTCTTTAGAGCTTTTACATCTGGAGCTTAAAGTGCTATCTGCCACCAAATTGCTGTGATGTCGACCTAATGCTTCCGCGCTCCCTCGTGCATCGAGCGGTTCTCGTTTAAAGGCAGTACTTTTCTTTTATATGAGTTGTTGTGGAAGAAGAAAAAGAAACACAAAAGCCCCGAGCTGGTGTTTGTGTCTCTTCTCTGGGGAGTTTCTCTGCAATGCGCTGTCATGGCGTGTGGAAGAAGCGCCCCAAAGCGAGAGTCAGTTCGACAGACGACAACCTCATCCCCGCCGAGGTCTTTCACGTACACACTTTTTCACTCTGCTGCTTGGCTAGAACAGTTTTTTTTGATCTGAAAATTAAATTAGCCTTTTATTGTCCTGACATTATACTTTGAGAATGAAAGTGCTCAAGGTTGTGGGGTGGCATCTGAAAAACTGCAGGTAGCAAACAATAAAATAAAGCGCCTGACTGACCGAGGGGCATCGAGTATATGCAAAGCAGCTGTTGCGCAGATGTTGCATATCAATTAATTTAGCAAATGGCATCCCAGCATGCATCTTTTTGTTTGTGTATGGATATGCTAGAAAGGTCTCATTGCTTGTAATTACGGATTGATTGGCTATATGAGGAGACCGTTTTTGACTTTGAAAGATGGGGAGGTAGCTATGGTGCGGCTGGATGGAGCTTCAGTGACTTTGGTGATTCATCTCGCTGATATGTCTCTGGCATATAGGTGATGTCAGCGTAGAACTTCAATGGGAACGGCGTCACAAGTAAGTGATGGCAGGGAGCAGAAGCACGTATTGTAGGATCTGAATTTCCGTTGTTTCAGATGAAGGTGAGGCACAGTAGTTGAATGAATGCAGATTGTTTTACTGCATTTTTCAACTGGGCACAAAACCAGGCGTTTGGACCAAAATTTTTGGGCAAGCACCCTGCAAAGTCTTATTTATTTATTTGTAATTTAACCTTTATTTAACCAGGGAAGTCCCACTGAGATTGAAATCTCTTTTTCATGGGAGACCTGGGGGGTTGAGGTGGAGAGGGAGTGGACAAATTGCGTAGCCTATTAGATCGGTGTCTCCTTCAGTACAGTGTCCCCATTGCTGCACTGGGGCATTGGGGATTATTCCACCAGAGGGAAGATCGCAACCTACTGGCCCACCAACACCTCTTCCAGCAGCAACTTAGTTTTCCCAGGTGGTCTCCCATCCAAGTACTAACGAAGCCCACACCTGCTTAGCTTCAGCCTTGCAGCTGGAGCAGATTGAGTTGTGGTATGGCTGCTGGGCGAGTAGTAAGTAAAAGTAAAATTCGATTGGTGGCTATTGTTTATTTCAATTCTGAGACATATTCTTGGAGTCGTCTTTACAATGCCCTGTTCATTCAAGGTTATTCAGTATGGTCACTGTGTGGGCAATGTGTCCCTTTGGCAGTATGGAGGAGGGACCCTCAAGTTAGGTGCTCAAATCCAAATCCAGCCTGAATTTTATTTCCTCCCTGCTAATGAACTGAACTAAATTGCTGATTGGTCAGTTTGTCTTCCCACATGACTCCCTGACAAAGGGAGGGTGGAAAACCAACAGTTAGGCCCAGGAGGACCATTATTTGAGGTCCAGAGGTATTGGGGGTTGTAGTGAACTAACTCAATCAGTAACCATCAGTAACTCAATCAATAACCAATTAGACCATCAACCTGCCCAGAACATCTGCTTTGTGATTCTGATCTAAAATATTTTAGACATGATGTATTCATCATTGGGTATTTTGTAGATATTGGTGCCAGTGGCCTAGCTCTCTGGGCATTAAGGGAGGCCGGCTGTGGGCCTGTATCAATTATTAAATAATTGTCTAATTGTCAATTATGTAAAATAATCGCGGTTTCATGGTTAAACCGCAATTTTTCAAATTGCACAATCACTGCCTGTTGATAATGTATGCGCAAGTTGAAGAGGGGGAAAAAAAAAACGGAAAAATGAGTAAGTACTGGAAGACGCGGAATTTCTCAGACAATTAACAGCAAAATTTGGAATTGTTACAGCCCTAGCCAGCTGCTGACTATAGGTCTCAGTATGTGAGTAGGCAACAGGCTGGGATTAACTGCCATTGTCACCTACTTCCATGGACATCTACTGCCTGTGCAGAGAGTAGGGGAATGAGCTGTGAGTGTAGCGGACACTGAGCGCGCTCATCAAGAACAGCAGGACCTCTGGGAACATCCAGAGGCAAGCCATCCTGACTGGGGAAAGGCTTCTCTGCTTTAATCACTGCATGCACATAGCCTTCTCCCTGCGCGCTGTGTAGCAAGTGAGCTCACTGTTCCGAATTATCAATAATACATTGACGTAGGGCAGGGGGACACGGACAAAATCAAATATTGGAATATTTTTGTCCGAATATCTGGATATTGACTTTGTTGCGATGTTGTAGAGATGACAACTGCCGCTTGCGTTAGTTATTAATACAAGAGATTTTCGATAAATAGTCATTAGTAATGTACAACCCCAATTCCAAAATAGTTGGGACGAAGTGTAAATTGTGAATAAAATCAAAATCAATGACTTTCAGATCACATGAGCCAATATGTTATTTACAATGGAACATAGGTAACATTTCAAATGTTGAAATTGAGACATTTTACATTTTCATCCACAAAATGAGCTTATTTCAAATTTTCTGGGTGCAACAGGTCTCAAAAAAGTTGGGACACAGGCAAAAAAGGGCTGAAAAAGCAATTAATATATAAGGAGAATCAGCTGAAAGAACATTCAGCAAGTAATTAAGTTAATGGGCATCAGGTGTGTAACATGATTGGCTATAAAAGGGATGTCTTAGAGAGGCTGAGTCTCTCAGAAGTAAAGATGACCAGAGGCTCTCCAACCTGTGAAGACTTGCGTAAAAAATTGTGGAATACTTTAAAAACAATGTTCCTTAATGTCAAATTGCAAAGGCTTTGAAGGTCTCATCATTGACAGTGCATAACATCATCAAAAGATTCAGAGAAACTGGAAAATCTCTGCGTAAGGGACAAGGCTGAAGACTGGATGCCTGTGATCTTCGGGCCCTCAGACGCCACTGCATCACTCACAGGCATGATTCTGTCATTGACATTACTAGATGGGCCCAGGAATACTTCAAGAAACCACTGTCTGTAAACACAGTCCGCCGTGCCATCCACAGATGCCACCTAAAACTCTATCATGCAAAAAGGAAGCCACTGTTGAACATGATCCAGAAGCGCCGCCGTGTTCTGTGGGCCAAGGCTCATTTAAAATGGACTGTAGCAAAGTGTCAAAGTGTGGTCAGACGAGTCCAAGTTTGACATTCTTGTTGGAAATCATGGGCATTGTGTCCTCTGGGCTAAAAAGTAGAAAGATCACCCCTTCTGTTATCAGCGTTCAGTTCAAAAGCCAGCATCTCTCATGTATGGGGATGCATTAGTGCATATGCTGTGGGACACTTGCATGTTTTAAAAGGCACCATGAATGCTGAATGGTATATAAAGGTTTTAGAGCAACATCTGCTCCCCTCCAGACGACATCTATTCCAGGGAAGGCCTTGTGTATTTCAGCAGGACAATGCAAAACCACATACTGCAGCTATTACAACAGCATGGCTTCGTAGTAGAAGAGTCCGTGTGCTGAACTGGCCTGCCTGCAGTCCTGATCTTTCACCGATTGAGAACATTTGGTGCATAATTAAACGAAACGTCCGTCAAAGGAGACCCAAAACTCTCCAGCAGCTGGAAGCCTGTATTAAACAAGAGTGGGATCAAATTCCAATGGCTAAACTCAAGAAACTTGTCTCCTCAATGCCCAGACCCCTCCACTCTGTGTTAAAAAGAAGAGGGGATGCTACACCATGGTAAACAGGCCCCTGTCCCAACTTCTTTGAAACCTGTAGCAGCCATCAAATATGAAATGAGCTCATTTTGTGGATAAAATAGTAAAATTTCTCAGTTTCAACATTTGCTATGTTATTTCTGTTCTATTGTGAATAAAATACTGGCTGGTGTGATTTGAAATTCATTGTGTTTTGATTTTATTCACAATTTACACTTTGTCCCAACTATTTCGGAATTGGGGTTGTAGATATAATGACCAAGGAGGTAGAGGTAGATAACAAAACAGCAACAATAGTCTGGTAATTTCTGAAAGTGTTACCCCCTTACTGTAACCATATGTCACAAAGTGATATTTCGATATCTTAAATTTCAGAGGCTATTACGCTTACATCTGTAACGTTTTGCGCTTTGTGCAAAGTGCAGACGCATGGAGGACAGGAAGTTGAGGACTGGACTCAGGTGCAAGGATGGACTTGGTTGTATTTACTGTCATAAGCCAACTGCACGGCAGAAGGCATAAAACATAGAAATACAAAACAAAAGAGCTGAGGTTCCTAAAAATAAGCACTATGAGTAATACAAAGTCTGGGCTGAGGCTGCAGTACATTACATTACAAAATAGGAAAGGGAAAAGGAAGTGAGGTTCCTTAAATGATAACGTGCTGCTGAAACAACAGCACGAATTTCTAGGTTTGAGGATAAATTTGTGAATAAGCCTGTACAAGACTACTATGTCAAACAGGCATGAGATTACAGACTTCACGAAGAGACTGAGGGAAGCTCAGTCTTAAATACACAATGCTACCACCCAGTGGTAATGAGAAACAGGTGTTGATGATGATTGGATAATGACTGGAGTGCGATCCAGGGATTAGTCGGCCGGTGAGCTGGACGGCTGGTGGCTTGGCCTTACAACATCATGAAATTGATATTAAATCAATTTATTGCCCAGCCCTGTAATGAAGTTTATTTTACTCTTTTTCATTCCCTCACAATGCGAGGTTCTCTGTTTGGTATGGAGAATAATGGAAAGTGTGAGAAGCAGTGAAGAAAGATCATTTGTATGAAATTTTTGTTTACATTGAGTTGACAGTTGCATTGGCTTGTTTCGTGAATAAACCAGACTTGTCAGTGTAATAATGGGCCTTTCACACCTGTGCCTCATAGCAGGTGAGAGTGTGTGTGGAGGATCATGATCGAGGCTCAATATTTGGCAAGGTCGTGTTACCTGTGGCTTCTGCCGACATGAGTAGTGCTGACTGAAAATTACATCGGCAGGGCCAGGTTTTCTTCCTCCCCCCACTGTTTACCTCTTTCTTGTCCCTTCTGCTTTTTGAAAATCATCCTTCTCAGCGCTCGAGGCATTTGATAGCCCTCAAGCCGAGTACAAGTCAGTGTGCGGACGAGGCTTTTTGCTCTGTGGGATTTTGGACAACCCGCTCCTAGTTTTACAGTTGGTAATTGCAGTGAAAATGGGGTTGCAAATAGCATTGGCGTTCAGGCACTAAGAGATAGATAGATAATTTATTGTCCCTTTTGGGAAATTTGTTCTGCATCCACATCTCATCAGGTACACGTCACCATACCAAGCACTGACATTACAAGTGTTTTCAGTAAAAACCACGATGCATCACAATACCAACTATCAATTTACACTTACATGTGCCGCCAATTGTGCCCCCAATTTTATTACAACCCCCCATCCCCACAGCCCCCCCCAAAAAAATACAACATTACGTTCACCATGTGTCGAGCCTAAAATGTACAGGAGAGATTTATAGATTTTACAGGTCCGCCAGTTCTTCATAACGAGTCCTAATGAATGAGCCAAGTTGGCATTTACATGGCAGGCTGAGATGGTTATTTAAAACTGTTCTGCTTGTGGGTACAAATGATCTCTGAGCCCTGGCCTGTAACCTGGGCACAGTATATCGTCTTCCAGACTTCATAAGTTCATATTGCTTAAATAACAGGTGCGTTTCATCACTTGCAATGGCCTTTCCCTTCTTCACTACACGGGCCTCATAAAGTGACGTCATGGTATTCAGCTGTACCCCCGCTATCTTGCTGGAAACGTTGACAGTCTCATGAAGTTTATTCTTGTTCCTCACTGTTAGTGAGCCATACCACGCAACAAAACAAAACGTTAAGACATTCTTAACAAAAGCTCGATAGAAGAGCGTCATTAAGCTCTTGTCTGCACCATACAATCTCAGCCTGCGCAAAAAAAAGCAATCTTTGCTGACCTTTCTTGTAGATGGCATCAGTATTGGAGTTCCATGACAGCCTGGAGTCAATCGTCGTGCCCAAATACCTATGCCCATCTACGATTTCTATTTTGTCTCCTTCAATAAAATGTGCTGGTGCAAATGAGCGCTGGTCCTAAAATCAATTATTATTTCATTAGTTTTCTTTGTATTCAACTTAAGGAAATTATTTTTACCCCAGAAGACAAATTCGTGTACTCTCGTCCGATAATTTGTTTCGGTCATCTCATCTTTAATCGGGCCAATCTTTTTTAAATCTTTTTTAATGATTATTTTTCTGGGAATTTTTCCTTTATTTGATAGTTATACAGTATAGAGAGGCAGGAAAGTTGGGGAGAAGAATGGGGGAAGACATGCAGCAAATGACCCGGGCCGGATTGGAACCCAGGTCGCTGCGGGAAGGACACAGCCTTTATGGTATGCGCACTTAGACCGATGAGCCACCAAGCGCCCCACTTGTGATGTTTTTATCATCCTACCTCTGCATCCTATATGATAAGCCTTGGAACAGGGGAGGCTCGGGATGTTTTTGGGTTGTAGTAGTGGGAGGAGAATAGGGTATTAATAACATGATGTTATTAGTAGTCTGTGAATGGCACACAAGGCTACAGATGCTGATAGTCCATTAGATTAGTTTGTTTTTTATTCTGTGCGAAACCGCTTCTTTCGGCTCAGGAAAGACACTATCTTTGAAATAAGAAATGAAAAAAATAACAATACTCTTTACATTTTTTCAACACTGAACTTTTGTCCCATTTTAGCCTTGGTGGTACGGATAATTATTTCTATTGTTTTTTTTGGCTATTTGAATAGCGCTTTCCCTTGAACCAAATTTCACTGCTGTAATCTATGACTTGACTTTGTCTGCGTCTAAGCAGATCTCACTCAACAATCTTTCTGTAAATACTGCATTATCTAGACTAGTTCAGACAAAATAGGGTACATTGCTACTGTATCTGTGTGTATTTGTGCTTTCATTTTGATTTTTTTTTTCTACAGTGTTGCTGAGGTGGCTGCATAGCTGCTTTTTTCCTTGCTTCGCCGTTTCGAAGAGCCTTCCCACTGCCACCCCCCTTCCCAGCACATGAGATGCAGATACCCCTTCAGAATCGCCCTCCGAAGCGGTGTCCCTCTATTCCTCTCACATTCTTTGATAGGCTCAGATCAATACATCCGAAAAAGATTTTTGCTAACTTTGAGCTGCGGCTCACAGGAAAGACGGCTAGCTGGGTTTTATTTCGTGCGGGGGCGGGACAAAGTTTCTCAGTCCACAACACACCCACGTCGCCTCGCTCGTCTCAACTTTTCTCAAAACTTTTCTAGGTCAGATTTTCCTCGGGATTTTCCCAGTGTACAGTATGTTTTTATTTTTTCTTTACGAGGCAATTAATAAGGCATCTGGTATCTGAGGTGTAGGCTGTTTGGGGGTGCTGTCAGTGAGAGCCAACCGGTCTGCCAGTTTATTTTTCCTTGCGTAGCGCCTGTACCCAAACCACTCGTGTACCCACACTGCTTTGCACATGAATGTGTCTCACCATTCAGGCAAAGTCTCCGAGCCAAGCCAGGGAAACACAATGCATTTCATTCTCTGCCTTTGCGATTTACAAGGTGTTACCAGATGGTTATTTTAATAATGGATGTGTTGATTTGTGGGGAGATGTTGTCGCATTTGTTCTGTTCCAACTGCGCTTTCCATTTTATTTGGATGTCCTGCCTGACCTGTAGATGATGGGCGGAATCATTATAACACTCAATTGATCATATTTTTGGATAATACAACGTAGAATTTATGTGCTTGCTATATTGCTTTTCAATGCATAAATGACATGACTATTAGAATGATTCATTTTATGAAACTTTTTTTGTTGAATTTTTTCAGTTTTTCTGTTGCCACAAAATGTTTCACAGAACTGAAGTAATTGATTGTTGGTTAGTTTGTTTGGTTTCACCATTGGATTCCTCATAAGAATTCTTGGTCTAAATGACCTGGCTTGTGTTATAGAACAATGGATAGGCCCCAGTATTAAGCCCAAGTTCTGGGGCTTGTCAGCACCAGAGAATAGTTTCTGTCAGTGTAAAGCCTTAATTCTCTAATTTATCTGGGCTTTGTTGTTCTTATATCCCTCTGTAAATACTGCATACGATTCTTTATGAAAGGATGCACAATGTCAGCTTCTTTAGGAAACAGCTTGGTGTTTAAAGTTTATTTTCTTCATTGGAGAAGTGAGCGTTTCTAGAAAAGCTGCATCTCCCAACCCTTCTGCATTATGCCTGAGCAGCTCTGTCACCTTCATCCAATTGGAAACAAAGGCAGCACAATGCGCAGATACATTAAACGACCAAAAGCGAAAGAATGCTTGACATCCAGCATCTCAACCAAAATTAGACGCATCAATATGCAATTGGTCAGCCCTTCTTTGCCATAACAAGCTCCTTACTTCTGGGAAGGATTTATTCTACACTGTTATAAACTGACTGAATTTAGCAGTTAAATTCAATTAAATGCATTGTTTTCTGGGTATTTTAACTGCAAGTGGAGTCCTGCGCGCATTTATCTGTGGTTTACACTTAACGTACACGAAACTCTGTTGTAAACTTATTGTAAATGTAAAGGTAAAAAAATGGTGCCAGTTTTGCCAAAAAAAGGTGCCAGTTAAATTATCTGGCAAAAAAGGTGCAAGTTTATAACCGTATAGATGTAGGAGCTTTGCTGTAGGGATTTGCTTCCTCTCAGTTACCAGAATATCAGTGAGGTCAGACACTGATATTGGGCATAAGGCCTGGCTTGCAGTTGGCTTTCTAATTGATCACAACAGCTTTGGATGTGATTGAGATCACAGTTCTGTCCAGACCAGTCATTTACGTCCACAGTCTTATCGACAACACTTCCTGCATGGATCTCATTGTATGCCTGGGTTATTGTTCATGCTGAAACTGGCTTGGGCGTTCCCCTAAACTGTTGGGGATACACTGAGTGGTCTAAGAGTGTCATTATATGCTATGGCGTTAAAACACTGTAATAGGGTCAAATTCAATTCAATTAACCCTTTAAGGTGTATGATCACCTATATCTGATTGGAAATTTTCTCTCCTGAACATTCTAATCCTGATTTAAACAATCACTATTGAACTAGCGGTGGTGTGCAAATTGGACTCCATTTTTATCATGTCATTTTTATTCCATTTACAATCGTTTTACTACAGTAAGAGTCAGAATAGATTTTGATCACCGACTTAGAATTTTGAAAAAAACAAAACAAATTCCCAAAAAGCTTACTGTTCAGAGGGTTAAGCTACTGGTCATGTAACTTGTATAGCCAAGCACGTGATACTAACCCGCGTAATTCCAGATGGTGCGTAGCCTCAGATCCGTTTGGAGTGCGAAAGGAGAAAGTGGCAGTCTGCGAGCAGCCAGCGTGACTTTGGCATTCGCAACGAACAAATGTGAGCTGAGAAACCTCCAGGGCTTTGGAGACTCCCAGGCTTTTTTTCTCAGGCGGAGAGACGTTTCTGGGTAGCGCTTCACATCGGTGCTTGACTCGTGAAACCCCACAGACTGTCGGCATCTTAAAGGCTCAGCTGAGAGATTGCCTTGCATTTTTCTAGAGACAGACATATGCTATGCCACTGCAGTCTGAACTGGTCCAGTTTTTATGATAAACAGGTTAGTGTACTGCCTACTGCCTACTGCCTACTACCATTTCTACTGAATGGACTGACTGAAACTTGTATGCTTTCTGTGAGTAATCCTTCTGTCCTAATTTTGGTCCAATACTGTGGAATTATTTTTATTATTATCATGATGATTACGATTATTATTATTATTATTATTATTATTACTCTGCCTGGCCCAAAAAAAGATAGAATAGGATCACACTTTATTGTCCGTTTACATTGAGATTTGTCTTGCATGACAAGTTCCACAATCCTCACATCACAATCGCATCACATGTAAAAGACATATAAACCACTAAAAACACAGTCAGGACAACTGATTCTAAAAAATAACATAAATACATAAATAAAATCACAATATGAAATTAGTCCATAAACAACGCAAGCGGGTTGTGCATGAATCGACAGTCCATGTGTCAAAGTCCACAAGATGAATGGAAATAAGGGAAGTGGAGATTGTGGGGTTTTCACCTGCTTGCGCTGCGCTATTTCTTCAACAGCGATATAGAGTGAGGAACAAAAGAGTACTTGTGCCTATTCTCCTTACATTTCCGCACCCTAAGATGTCTCTCAGAGGGCAGAAGCTGATACACCTCATGTAGGACATGAGATGCAGCAATCTCACCAGCCAGTCTGAGGATGTACTTTAGTACAGCTGTCAAGGAAACAGTTCTCCACACAGTGACCCACCAACTTTGAGCAGATACCCAGAGGTCGCAGTATCCTTGCTTTCCGCTGGACTGAAAGGCTCCAGAACCACGCTGGGCCTCTTCATTGCAGGACACTTTGAACTGTGGAGCGGAAGAATAGTTGTAGCATTTCCATACAAGCATCAAATGATCTGAGTCTTCTCGAAAAATAGATCCTCTGTTGGACCTTATTGGCATAAAATCCATGTGGTGAGCCCCAGAAAGAGCACTGTCCGCATACACTCCCAGATATTTGAATAATCAGGATTGTTTAATGGCTTTTTAGTGAATGATGACTGGAGCAGGTGTGTGTTGCGTGTTTCCAAAGATAACCTCCTTTGTTTTGAAGGGCTTTAATATGAGGGCGTTCTGGTTACACCACTGGACCACTCTGTCTTTGCTGTCATGGTAGAGGTCTGGCTGCTCCGCCTCTCATCAGTGCTATCAGTACAGTATCAACAGAGAATTTGATGACATGGTAATTCGGCACAGTGGTAGTGCAGTCGTTGGTGTAGATGGTACATAATAACGGTGAGCTGACACACCCTTGTGGAGCACCGCTGCACTTTGTGACCAGGGGGGAGTATACATGTGTTATTGACCCTCATCAGCTGCTGTCTGTTCTTAAGGAAAAAGTGGTACCAATGAATGAAAAATGAATTTAAACAAATATTTAAGAGCCTATGAGTGGATCATTATTATACCCCTCACCAGGTGGGGGATACAGGATTGGGTTCCGTCTGTCCATCCTTCATTCCTTTCATACGTCCGTCTGTCACCCTTTCGATGGAGACAATTTTTCTGAAAAACTATTCATGAGTCTAATTTTGCGTGCCTGCTTAACCAGTCATGATTTAGGTTGAGTTTGAACATGGATGTTGCAGCTGTTTTATTAACGGAGTTATCACCCTTGGATCGAAGTGTCTTACTTTGTGCATAGTGTCTAATGGAGAAAAGACTTTCTCAGAAAGTATTGTAAACAAATTACTGGAACTTTGCATTGATTAATGGCCCTTATGGCCCGTGATCTGGCAGGGGATAGTGGTGACCATGTTGTCTTGTTGCAGTGATTATTATGTTTCAGCAGGAACCACTTCTTTTAACCCTAACTGATACAGTGTGTGGCTTCTCACATTTTAAACAACCATGTCGGAAGACATATCCTATGTTTGTGGAAAAGATGTTGTTGCGTTTCAAGAGAGGCAAATTATTGTCTTGCAGCAAGTAAAGAAAGCAACTCAGGAGGTTGCTGAAATCACTGGACTTGGGTTAATAACTGTCCAATACATGATTAAAATCTGGAAGGACAGTGGTGAACAGTCAGTTTTGTGGGAGAAAGGGGTCTGAAAGAGATCATCATGATTGGAGATCATTAAAACTCTTGGTGAAGTCTCATCGGAAAGAGATCGACAGTAGAACTCATGGCTGTGTTTTATTATGAAAGAACATTTCCACAGGCACAGTGCGTCAAGAACTTGCAGGATTGGAAATAACTGCTTGACCACAAGAAAGCCGATTGTTGTTAGGCTAATTTGAAAAAAAAAAAAAAAAAAAACCAAGGTAAGAAAAAAGCTCCCCGAATGCTGCTAGGGAGCATAAAGATTGGACTTTGGAGCAATACGATAAGGTCATGAGGTCTGATTATTCCAGATTTGCTCTATTCCAGAGCACTGTGCGCATCAAGGTAAGAAAGGAAGCTCATGAGATGATGCACTGGTCATGCATAGTGCCCACAAGCCCCTGGAGGCAGTGTTATGATCTGGGGCTGCATATTTTACATTAAGATAGCATTGCTGAGATTAAATTGGGCTACCAAGTTGTATAGCAGTGGTTCAAACGAGCATGAGGAATCATTTGAAAACATGTGTTTGGCCCAAAAACAAGATACTTCCCATGGGCGCCAGTTGGGGAACATTGTTGGTATCATTGCAAAGAATTCCCTCTATTTGATTATTTTATGAGATGACTAAGTAGGTTCAAACGTGAACCAATAGGAGACGTCAGAACAAACCGCACTTGGCGTCGGGCTTTTCCTAGAAACATAGTTCAAAAAAAAAACGGGACTTTTACTTTTATTCTACTACATTTAAAAGATAAAAAAGCATACTTTATTTTTGTTACTTTGACACTGGCCACTTCTTTTTCGTTTCCAAGTTAAAATATGAATGTAATTCATCATTTAAGGATTATCTGGATGTGGCGTGTTGAAAAAGAACAGCGGTGCTCGGAAGGCTATCTTAAGCATTTTGTGCAGATGTATCTTCCAGCGGTTATAGAGCTGCAGATTTGTGCACCCAGTTCCCACTTTCTTCCACCAGATGGCACCCCCTATTCACATAAGCCGAGTTAGCTCCAAGATGTTTTTTCAAGAGTTGCCTGAATTAAACTCCTCAGCTAAGCCTGATGAACAAAGCTAAACAATATCCTTGCCCATAGTATCTTCCAGCAGTTCAGAAAAAAATCTCTCGCTCATCCTGTGCTGTGGAAAAAGTTGGTCAGATAGAGCGTCAGGCTATGTTGCCTATTTACACCACAGATGTAAGATTCTCTATATAATTCTAAAATTCCTAGTTAGAGACGTTGTACCACAGAGAGTTTGCACTGAGGGAGCAAGGTATGAGAGTGTTTTGTTAATTCCCCCAGTGCCAGTGAAGTTATCTTTCCTGTAATCTCTGAATTTAGCACCATGCTGGGAGATAACGCACAATTTTTGGATTAAAAAATGAGTGATAAACATGGGCAGGGTTTTGGTTTTTGTAGAAACATAGCTGTGTTTCTGAAAAGACAGAAATTGCCTGTTTTCTGTTACTTTATGGAGGAAAATAGAAGGACATATATTTGCATGCTGGTGGTACAGTAATTGTGCTGGTATGTATTCAGCAGAAATGGGTAAAGTGAGAACTGGGCTCAAGTTCATCTCGTGCAGGTTTATTGAAGTAAAATGTATTGTGTATGAGGTGTATTGAGGCAAAATTCGCTGGTCACCCAGGACATTAGTTAGTTGGTTCTCATTAAAACTGGCAGATTTTTCTCCTCTTCCCCCTCTTCCAGAAACCTATGAATGCAAATAAATTACCTTTGCTGGTTATTGCGGTCTTTGTAGAGGTCCTACTGTTTGGAAAATGAGACTGGGTGTTTTTTGAAATGTTGTAGCTTTGCTGTGGCCTGACCCTCTCTACCTGCTGAAAATGGCGACAGGCTAATAGCCATCTGTGATCGGCAATCACAGCCAACTTTTTGTGCGGCCCGTGATGGCTTTGATAATTGTCGATGCGCACCAGGAGTAGGTGTTCGTTGAGAACATAGAGAGTTTGGGCTTCGAGCCATGGCAAATTAATTGCCTGTGTCTTTTTATACACGCGGAGCAGGACTCGCAGCAGTCTGTAAAGCATGGTCATGGTCGTTGAATGTTTTGGGCCCGTGCCAATGTATTACCCACTCTTCGTTTAAGTCTTTCATTAACAATTAGTGCACTGAGTAATTTAGGTCAGAGGACTAAGCGCAGACTTGTTGAGTCAAAACACCTTGTTATCAGACTGTAACAGATGATTTGATTTGGAGTATTAAAAAAATGTACATTCATGTCTGTGCATCTGAGTATTTTATTTATTTCTTAGTGTAATTTTTATTTTTCTATGCTCTGTGTGCTGCCGGCAAATGTTTTCTATTCTGTGAATGTTGATAAAAAGAGTCATGTCAGCTCATTGGCTGCTCTTTGGCTGTATTGAGGAGTCCTCATCTGCTGTGAGACCCCAAATTCAGTGCCTCATCCTTTGAGCCAGCGACTCTTCTTCTGTCTGATATATTATTCACTCTTGCTATGTACCTTGTAGAGGATTGACTCTCTGTTTCTACCCAAGACTGGTCCAGCCTGAGTTAGAATTCCCCCTCTATACACACTGCCAGTCCAAAAAAAAAAAAAGTCGCTGTTTGGATATAAATAATCAAATATCATGACTGTATCATGCTGCAATTAATGTGTTTCAGTTGGTAATAATTGTTTTAACCCTAACTGATGAAGCATTGAGCTTCTCATTTCTTAAAAAATCACATCAGAAGACGTAGCCTATCCCTTAGTGGCGTAAAAGATGTTACGGTGTTTCAGAAGGGGAAAATTATTGGCCTGTATCTAGTTTAGAAAACAATGAATGAGGAAACAAGCACAAGGAATCATTTTCACACATGAATTGGCCACTACAAAATCCTGACCTTAACCACATTGGAAGTTATTTGGATGTGCTGGAGAAGACTACAGAGTGGTTCAACTATCTTGTGATGAAAAAAATCTCGAGCCAAAAATCAGTGCATCTCTGATTGAAAATAAATGTTCTGACTTTGCATACAGTTGTCAAAACAAAGATGTGACAAATGTGCACTGTAATCAAAGCTACAAGCATTCCAACTAAATATTTGAGTGTGCGATTTTTTTTTTTGGCCAGGCAGTGTATTTGGCTGGTTTCCTGGTTTGATAATTTTTTTTTTTTTTTTTTTTTTTTTACTGGTTGGGGAGAAAGTTCTTAAGTGTGATGAACAGAATGTTCTATTTAAATAACATTCTAACCTTAAACCTTACTTTTGTTTGAAAATAATAATGGTTATAACAAAGTCACTATGTGGTAAGGCATTGCAATGTGTGCGTGCAACATGTCTCCTCACTTCCCATTGGTTTTGCACTGAAGTTCATTTGTTTTGCATATGATTTAAGAGAAAAATGGAGATTGATGATGTAAGGAAAAAGTAATATTTGGAATATTAATGTTGTCCAAGCGTACGGGGGACTCAGATGATTGGATTGAGTTCAGTTTGGTTGTCCACAGTGACATTTTTGTTGGCTTTGGTAAGTGAATGAATCGCAGCATCTTGCTCACATATGATAGCAAAAGAATGGGGACCTTGATGCTGAACTGGCTCATGAAGAGGGAGGGAACATTGAAAGTCAACCTTGAATGTCCTTGTTTGTTAACACTGGGAACCATTCCACTGAGAGTTAAGCAAGCCATCACAGAGAAGTATGTCACATATTGCTTCAGAGACATTAGGCCATTCTCAGGAGTTGATTATTGTTGGTATCACATATGGTCGTGTATTGGCCCAGTCTGTTATGCCCCATTACAGCGCCATTTCCAAGGCATGTATAGAGAGGGCAGGTGAGAAGAGGGAAGTACTTGCACAGAGGCTCAAGGATGCCCTGAATAATGGAGACGTCAGGATGGGCATGGATACGTGGACTGACGACTACCGCAAGCTCAGCCACGAGGCAATAACATCTCAATATGTGACCACTAACTTTACTTTAGTTGGTAAAGCTCTCACTGCAGCTTTGTTTCTTGTAGAAGATGCCAAAATGGGAATAACATCAGACGAGATGGTGCACCTTCTACTCAACAAATTTGGCCTGGACCGCATCTCCTTGAGCTGAATTGTGTATGTGATAGAATCCATGCCCTGCATCCATACAGGAGACTTGCTTTACACTTAGTAAACACTGTCCATCGCCACTGACTGCACCGCGCACTGGCCAGAAACGCTCCGGATGTTGGCGAGACCGTATCTGCTACCAAAGGACTCGCAAGGTACGTGATACAATCTAGCCTGGTTGCGCAATTTTCAAAGACGTTGATACATATGGGTAAGACAGAATTTTGCACCATTTAACTTACCCTCAAGTCAGTGCAGGACATCTACACAGAGCTGAAAGGTGACGAATACCTCGCCCTGGACTTGGTTTGCTTCTGGTTTGAGAGACTGAAGAGACATTGTCAGCCCTCTGCTATGGTAAAATGGTAAATGGATTGCATTTTATATAGCACTTTTCTAGTGACATGACTCCAAAGCGCTTTACGGTTATGCCTCTCATTCACCCTGATGGACTCTCAAAACGCTATGATGCTATGGACTCTCAAAAGCCAGGTTTTTATTGCAAAAAAAATCCAGGCTCTTTTGTTCTGGCCTGAAGTCAACATACTGAGGATGATGTCACTTGATGAGATTACTGGGATGCCTGCCCATGTCCACATCCTGCTCTTGCCAGCAGTGAGGGAGGAAGATGCTGTAGAAGAGACTGATAATCCTGGGAGGGACACTGGCTTCAGGCCACCAGCGGCCAAGAGAGATTTTGCTGAACGGGTGAACTGAGATGTTAATTTTGGACCAGACGTTGATGAAGTGACTATGTTAATGTCATAGAGGCATGTAATGGATGATGAAAGGGACTAACTGAGATGGTGTAAAATCAACAGCGTGGTCTACTGGTCAAAACTGGTCAAGTTGGCAAGATCAGTCCTCTGGGTTCCAGCAATCAGCAGCAGCAGCAGCGAGAGGGTATTCAGTGCAGCTGGCTGACTGACAGAGCAGAGGGGGACTGCGCTGAAGCTGACAACCATGGATTCAATCTTGTTCTTGTGTGACAACTTTTAGAACCATGGCAATATAGCTTCATAATTAAATATGTAACCATGCAAATTTGGGTTGGACATTCAGCGTGATATCCTTTGTACAATTAAGCAATATCACACGAGAGGGAGTGATGTTGTTACTGAATATCATCACGGCTGTGATGCGGTCGTAGGCACGAGACAGCAGGCCGAGTGCCGAAGATATCACAGCTGTGATGATATTTAGCATCTTGAAGGGCACAAAAACTTTTTTACAGCACTGTCGCAGCTCATAGTATTGGCCTTACCAATGTCGATACTTCCACCTGCAGGTTCAAGGAGGCTGAAGGCTGCTGTCAGGGCCAGTCAACCCAACCTGGATCATTTGAACGGCTTAATTTATTCATTTTGATTACAGTACAATTTATTTTATTTTATAGTGAAAGTGCAAATTAATGTGTTGACTTTTATTTGTCATAGACTTTTTTGTTCATAGCAATCTGAACATTTGCGCTAGCTACTTATTTTTTTTGATTGCTGCTTATTTTATACTGTAATTTCCGGTGTATAAGCCGAAAATTTAGCCCTAAATTTTGGTCCTAAAAGCGGGGGGTAGGCTTATATAGAGGGTATCACATTATGAGGCAAGAGCTACATTCTGAGTTCGCAAGTACCTCCGCCACGTTCACCGCCAGGTGGCAGAAAAACCCAAAATCAATCGTTTTTTTCCCCCTCCCTGGATGTATTCAGAATCACCACCAAAAACTCATTTGTAGACTCTCTCACCATCGTACTAAGTTTCATCAAAACTAGTTTAGTGGTTTTTTAGTTTTGTTCAGAAACACACAGACAAACAAATGGCACCGATCACACAACCTCCTTCCACCTTAGATGATGGAGGTAATAAAGAAAATAATCCCTAACATTACAATTTTCTTTTTTACTGCTGAAACTGGAATTGTATGTACTCCGATCAAGCAAATCCACATGCCTACAGAGTTCATCGTTTTTTGCGGAAAGGTTTGTGAAATCAACAAAACATTTGAAAGATAAACAAAATTAACAAATCACTGACTGTTTGCATGCTGTTGTCTGCCTTAAAAATCTGAGTCCCTTTAAGTGTCATTTACTGGGCAGTGTGTTATGGGATTATGCAGGTGCTGATTGGTCAACTGAACGTCTTTTCATCTTTCAGTATTGCGCATGGTGCGACTTTAACTTAAACTTGCACAAGAAATTCTATTTCTTTGCCAGCCTTTTGAATTTAAACCAATTCTTTTATACAATGATATTCCTTTTTTTTTTTTTGATAAATTCAATCTCCAGAAAGGGGGGTCGGCTTATATAGCGGAAACACAAAAAATCTGTTTTAGCCTTGATAACAGGGCTCGGCTTATACACCCAGTTATCGGAAATTACAGTATTGTAAGGCCTTGGCCGTGTGCGTTGTTCATTCGTAATTGGCTAAGGCTATCCAAAGTCAATTCTTGTTCATGTTATATGTTATTAATTACATCATTATTCTTTTTAGCTTACCGGCCATATGGGCCGGTAAGCTATTGTCATGGTGTGGTGTCCGGCGTCTGTCGTCCGGCTTCCGTCGTCCGTCGTCCGGTGTCCGGCGTCTGTCGTCTGTCGTCCGGAACATTTTTTATCTTTTTTTTAGCCTGATGAATTTTCATGTAAATTTGCAATAACATACTACTAGACCATATCTCCAGGTGTTTTTCTTGGATTTTTGATTGAATCATTTTTGTCTGTTTTATCGGCCCTTGAAAATTTGGCTCCAGTGTTAAAGATAGGACTGAGAAATTTTAAAAAATTATTTCTCAAAAACTGCGTGATACATTTTTTTCTAAATCAGGCAATCAACTTACCTTGGTACTGTCAATGTACAGCGCGAGCGCCATTTAGATTGAATCGACGGAAGTAGGTCTATTGGGGGCGCTGTACTTTATGAATATGCAAGATGGCCTGTGGAGGCCAAATGGTTGCAGATAAAGTTTGTATTATCAACACATAGGAAGTCATATATGACCTATAGTTTGGCAATATTAAATGTGACCACAGATGACTTTGAGAGGTCAAACTCGAGGTCAGTGAATATAGTAACAATGTTAAAAGATATGACTTGAAATTTCAAAAAAATTATTTCTCAAAAACTGTCTGATAACTTTTTTTCTAAATCTGGCAATCAACTCACCTCGATACACTTTATGTACAGTGCGAGTGCCATTTTGATTGAATCGACGGAAGTGGGTCTAGTGGGGGCGCTGTACTTTAACATTGGGTCTTATGGAGGATGGGCCAAATCGCCTGTGGAAGCTAAATGCAGATAGAGATTAAGTTTGTATTACTGACATATAGGAAATAATATATGACCTATATTTTGGCTGTGTTACAATTGTGTCACAATTTTCAAAGGTTTCTAGGCTTGAAAATATTGAAGATTGGGAACATATGTGCATTGAACACATATAGGAAGTCATGTACGAACTTTCATTTGGTGGCCTTGAACTTGACCTTTGGCGACCCTCGAAGGTCAAACTTCACATAGTGAAATTTCAATGACTTCTATCACCAAAACGATTACAGATAGAGCTTAGGTTTGTATTGCGGGCATATTGAAAGTCATGTATGAAGTTTCATTTGGTGACATTGAACTTGACCTTCAGTGACCTTGAATGCCCCAACTTCACAGTGAAATTTCAATGACTCATATCAGCAAAATGGTTACGGATAGTTTTGGTTTGTATTGGAGATGTATAGGAAGTCATACATGAACTTTCATTTGGTGGCCTTGAACTTGACCTTCGGTGACCTTTGAAGGTCAAACTTCACATAGTGAAATTTCAATGACTTCTATCACCAAAACTATTACAGATAGAGCTTAGGTTTGTATTGTGGCGATATAGGAAGTCATGTATGAAGTTTCATTGGGTGACCTTGAACTTGAGCTTCAGTGACCTTGAACAGCCAAACTATACAGTGAAATTTCAATGACTTATATCAGCAAAATCGTTACAGATTGAGTGTAGGTTTGTATTGGAGACGTATAGGAAGTCATGTATGAACTTTCATTTGGTGACCTTCATATTGACCTTTGAAGGTCTAACTTGACCTAGAGAAAATTCAATGACTTCTGTCACTGAAAAGGTCACAGATGGAGCCTAGGTTTGTGTTACTGACATAGGAAGTCACTTATGAACTTTCATTTGGTGACATTCAGCTTGACTGTTGATGACATTTGAAGGTCAAACTTGACATAATACAATTATAATGACTTGTGTTGCCAAAACGATCACAGATGGAGTTTAGGTTTGTATTAGAGACATATAGGAAGTCATATATGAACATTCATTTGGTGACCTTCGTATTGACCTTCAAAGGTCAAATGTGACCTAGTGAAAATTCAATGACTTGTATCACTAAAATGGCCACAGATGGAGCCTAGGTTTGTGTTACTGACATCTAGGAAGTCACATATGAACTTTCATTTGGTGACATTCAACTTGACTGTCAGTGACCTTTGAGGGTCAAACTCGACAGTGAAATTACAATGACTTGTCTCACCAAAATGGTCACAGATTGAGCCAAGGTTTGTATGGAGACATTTAGAAAGTCATATATGAAGTCCATTTGCTGACCACAACTTGGCATTCTGTGACCTTTAAAGTTCACAATTGACATATTGAATACACATTGACATATTTCAATGACTTGTATCACCAAAACTGCTTCAGAGCTTAGGATTGTATTACAGAAGGTCTTATAAATGTATGTGAACTTTTATTTAGTGACCTTGACATTGATTTTCATTGATTCAAATTTCAAACTTCACATGAAATTTTCATAACTTCTATCATCGCTGTAAGACTGCTTGCCGGTAAGCTACAGGACCCTTGGTCCTATTTTTATTATATATCCGTGTTTATTGGATCCTAATAAACACAGTTTTGTTACGTATGCTTCTGTGTCGCGCTATTTAATAAGGTCTTATGTGTAACTCTGAGAAGATTTTGGTCATTCAGACGACTCAGAATTCGTTTACTTATAAACAGCCGCATTAGTGATAAAATTTCAGTTTTGCAAGGAAAAAGAACTCACACACCGGTGGGCAGACAGGTGCGTAGGAGTAAGGCCAACTGTGGACTTAAGTAAAGAAAAAACTCCTGCACATGGTCTTCTCACTTGCAATTAATTTATTAGTGGACGTTTTGGTCAACTGACCTTCCTCAAGATAACGAAACCCTTGGTGTCTTGAGGAAGGTCTGTTGACCAAAACGTCGACTAATAAATTAATTGCAAATGAGAAGACCGTGTGCGGGAGTTTTCTTTACTAGTCCAAAATTTCAGTTTTAAATTTTTGCTTGGGCCCATAAATTCAGCCAATGGGACAGGGACGTGCAGGGCTCTGACAGAACATGCTCAGGCCTGGGGAGTATCGGCTTTTTTTTTTTTTTTTTTTTTTTGGGCCTGATCGAACCTATACTGCCTTGTGACTGTCCGATTGTTTCCTTTGGTACGAGCTGTGTTTCTTTTTTTCCATTCACCCTCCTGGCTTTACTCTAACACTTTGAAATGAGAAGACAAGTGGAAGCACACGTTTGCATAGGCATATCCAGGGCTGTGTGCAAATAAGGAAGCTTCGCACATTTAGTGAAGCATATTTGCAGTCTGAAGGTCATATATATTTGAGTCTTATCTATTGTTAGCTGTTTAAACTCATGATACAGGGCTGACGCCTCTGGTTTGTCACTAACTCCTCCAAATTTCCAGAGCTATCATTCTGTATCGGTCTGTTCACTTCAACAGTTCTATCACAGTGCTGGCAAACCCCAGTAGACTGAACAAATCTGCAGCAGAGTCTTCTGGAATCTCCTCACAGTATTATTTACTGGATGGATATTCCAGTTGATGTAATAGCAGGCGAATTACACTGTCAGATCTCTGCACTGCATGGATCAGTTTATTTGCTCCCCTGAGCCACTGCTTATTGCAGGCACTCGGCTTTATGGAATGTTTGTAGTGAGAGGGTGTTTGGTAATTGGGATCATCGCTTTTTCATGGATGTTACTATTGCTTTGTACTTTCTTCTCAAACACAGCTCTTCCCACACAGCTTGTTCCATGATGTATTCAAACAAAGCGCAGTCTTTCCATCAGATGACTCCATTAGAATTCTTTTATAATGCTGAGTGAACATATCACCAGAGGCTGTGCGTTGTGCTCTTCTTTGCTTGTTTTTCAATTTTCCTCTTCCAATTGCCTCTTTAAACAAAAAATTGAAGTGTTTTAAAGTCACAGATGGAGGCAGTTTCGGCGGTGTAAAATATTTATTTATTTGGTAATTTTGTTTCAACTTATTTTTCAAAATTTATCGCTGTAATATGCACAGAGAAGCTTTTAAGGTATTAAAACTGGAGGAGAATCATTGCAGAAATTACAAATATGTGCTGAATTGCATAAATTCTAAATTTTTTTATTCATCCAATATCATGCGGCAGATACTGTGCTAATATTTTATGTCTCATTCCATTCAGAATGCTAGCCATAAACATGGCTTCCTTTTCCGCATTTGTCTACTGGCGGTGCCTACTGGCATGTACCGAAAAAACTGTTTTATGATCAGGTCCATAAGTATTTGAACGGTTGCACAATATTTGCTTAAAGGCAGGGGTCTCCAGTCTTTCCCAGAAAGGGCCGGCGTGGGTGCAGGCTTTCATTCCAACCAAGCACATACACACCTGATACTACTAATCAAGCTTATTAGCAAAGAGTCCAGGGGTTGACTAGTAGTATCAGGTGTGTAGCTGCTCAGTTGCAATGAAAGCCTGCACCCACACCGGCCCTTTCTGGGAAAGATTGGGGATACCTGCTTAAGGATACCTGCACTTAATTTGATGGTTTTGGCAAAAATGTTGAACGACCCATGTGGGGATTATTATTTTTATACTTTGTTGCAAATCCTTTGCAGTCAGGGACTTCCGGAAGTCTGGTGCCCAAAAACATCATCACATGCTGGATTTATTCCCTTGTGATGCTCTGCCAGCCCTTCAGTGCAGCTGTCTTGAGTTCCTGCTTGTTTTTGGAGTGTTTTTCATTCAGTTTTGCCCATTCAAAGTGTAATGCATGCTTAATTGGATTCAGGTCAAGTGATTGACTTGGCCATTGTAAAACATTCTCCTTCCCCTTAAAGGCAGGGTAGGTAAAATAATCGAATATGCAGATTTATGATATTTTTTTGAAATGGTTGCTGCACTCTGACAGCAATAAATAACTTATGAATTCTGAGAAAGGACCGAAAAAGATCCGTTATCTGTTGCTGCTGTAATCCTGTAGAAACGCCAACCAATCACTCCATCACGCTCTGGTTGGAAAGAACCAATGAAAAGCCTCATCTCCTCCCGTGCGTAATCTAGCCTTGCCATGTACAAGCTTGAGCTCAAAGCGTGTAATCTCTGCCGAAGGAAAGTTGTTCTGTTATCAAATCAAAAGAAGAAGAGGTTATTGTAAGCGTACCGGAGAATGGTCGTGGCCAGAGTGCATCGCTAAAGAGGCAACTATCCGGTGCACTGAGTGACGTCTGCCCAAAAACCTTTGATTGACTGGAGTGCATCACTGAAGAGACGAATATATATTTAGGGACTTAAGTTCTGCATGTAATATTTGCGGTGTGATTTCTGACCAAACGAAAGTGGTCTGGGGTAATTCGAACTCTGCCAAAACTACCTCTGCCACGATTACTTGTGACTACTTGCCCTGCCAGAAAGGCCAGGAAAAGAAGTCCGAAGCTGAAAAAGCGTGGACTGAAAAGGCTGCAGATGCAGCAAGAGGACAAACACGAGTCAATATCGGTGTACTTTTTCAGCGATGGAGGTGGCTAAGGGAGTTGAAAGGCCTGGGAAGTGATGCAATGGTTGCTGTCTTTTTCTTGGACAGGTCAGTGGTTGTTTTGCTTCTGGTGGAGGATTAGTTGTTTTCACAAATTGTTCAGCGAACATAACTATTTCTGTTACATTAGTCATGTTATCCCTATGGTAACATTAGCTTCCCTGTCTATCCAGGCGTGTAATATATGTTTGCATATACCTTTCTAATAAAACACTAACTTGTGTAACATTATATGGTTGCCGGTGTCAGAATTTGTTGTTTCCATATTAGCTTTTCACAAATGTGCTGATCCGGATCTGTTTATTATTATTCTTATGTAGTTATGAGAAGGATCGCTCGACTTCCACACCGTTGAAACACTGATTGATTACATGACCCGTGTACAGTGCAATGCTTATGTGCGACTGTGTGTGGGGTGAGCTTAGGCGGAGCCCTGAGGAGATGTTACTTTCTGTGTCAGCTTACGAATCTTACCTATCCTTCCTTTAAAAACATGTATTGAATACGCTTCAGTTCATCATCCATTCTGTACTGTGAAGCTCCGTCGCATGATTTTTTGAAGCATTCGGCTGAACTTGAGGAGATAACATGGTCCTAAATAATTCATAATTCACCCGGCAGCATTTGTTAGCGGTCATATCATCGATAAAAAGGTAACTAGTTTCATTGGCAGCCATTCATACCCCTCTTGACCATTTGAATCATGAACAGTTCATCATCATGTTACAAGGTGATCTTGTCTCATCTGTTCATAAGATGTTTTTCTATGACTACGCAGGCTTTTTAAAAAATATAATTATTTTTATTATTATTATTATTATGCCAGAAAATTCCAGATTTTGAGGCTTGCCAGTGCTTTATATACTTAGCGCCATTAAAAACGCAACGGTGAGGTATGTACTGTATTTGCGGCAAATTAAGAATCGATTGAATTTTATTGCTTTTCCAGTGAGGCATGAGTGGAAATAAAGAAAAGCGCATGGTATTGTAATCCTGACGCGCACCACGTGCACGCGCCAAGCACTTTAGTAATAGCAAACATTGAGCTGTTCATGATGTGTACAGTGACACTTGACTTGTTTTTTTGGGTGTGGTCAATAGCCTACATAAAGCCAACAAAAAAAACCGAAAAATGCTACTGCATCAAGAAAATGGAATGGCTTGTGGCACAGGAGAGAGAAAAAGAGAAATTGGCATGTTTGGGGCAGGTCTCAGCGGCCGAGAGGTGGTGCGTCATTTGCACTGTCACCGTTCAACAATCAGTCAGCTGTCTATCCGAGAATGGAACACAGGCACTGTCACTGACTGACCCCGTTTAGGGCAGCCACGAGTGAAGATGGCAGCTCAAGAGCGCCACATCTGGTAACAGCCTGTACGTGACAGATTCTGGACAGCAACCCAAACTGATCATGAGAGGAGGGGTCCAAGACGATTGAAGGGGAGTGCAAATACCATTTGACGCCGTCTACGTGAGCAAAACACGCGTGCTTACGGCCCCTACAGAAAACCCATTTTTTGCCCATCAACAGGAGTAGGAACTCTTCACTTCTGACTGGGGGCATATGCCTCTGTGTCATTTTTTGGCACTTTTCTGTTTCTGTGTGAGAATAGAAAACAGGGACTGTCGCTGACTGACCCCGCGAAGGGCAGCCATGCGTAAATGGTCAAAAACTGGGTTTTCTGTAGGGGCCGTGCGCGCGCATGTGTTGCTCACATAGACGGTGTCGAACGGAACTTGTGCTCACCCTCAGATGTCTCGGACCCCTCGTTTCATGATCAGTTTGGGCTGTTGTCCAGAATCTGTCACGTACAGGCTGTAACCAGATGTGGCGCTCTTGAGCTGCCATAGTCACATGTGGCTGCCCTAAACGGGGTCGGTCAGTGACAGTGCCTGTGTTCCATTCTCGGATAGACAGCCGACTGATTGTTGAACGGTGACAGTGCAAATGACGCACCACCTCTCGGCGGTTGAGACCTGCCCTAAACATGCCAATTTCTCTTTTTCTCTCTCCTGTGCCACAAGCCGTTCCATTTTCTTGATGCAGTAGTATTTTTTTTTTTTTTTTTTTTTTGTTGGCTTTATATAGTAGAGCTGTCCAGTTGTGAAAATTAGACTTCGGTTTCAGTTTCAGTTCGGTTGTTTTCTAAAGAATTGAGTCTCGGTTTCGGTTTTGGTTTTATTTAATAAACTTAAAAAAGGCTCACAACTTGTGAGAAACATGTAATAACAGAATATATTAATTAAACAAAATAATAGAAACAAAAGTAAATTAGCCTTAGTCAGGCAGAAACAAGTAAACAAAATTCCAGGGTTGAGACCATGCAATATGTTTCTCACAGTGCCCTGTTTACATATCCAAAGTTACATATCCAAATATCCAAAATCAAACAAGACAATATTGTATGTGTTGACAACTTGATATTGGTAAGTCATGCAATCAGTCATGCACGCCATTGCACGGCACTGGTTAGTGGTTACAAGATTAGACTTATTTGGGGAAGGCCCAAAACCTATGTTCCAAATTCCAATTCTATTTATAATATTTAGTAAAGCTTTATGCCATTCTAAAATTGTAAGTCTAACCCCAGTGGGAAGTGTGTGTTCCTTCAAACGTGCCACCATCCCGTACTGCCCGCAGTGAGCCCCCTAAGTTGGCCCTAACACAATTGTTCTATTAATGAGAGGATGACCCATCAGGGAACAGAACTGTCAATTTCCAATACGCTTGCATATTTACACTTTTGCATGCGTTGTCGCAGCCCCATTTCTATCAGTTTGAAAACATATGAGTCAATAAAAATCAATAAACGTTCGAGACTCGCATTGTTTGTTTACATAATGCGACAACACGTGTTTCCTTGAAGAGAAAGTTGGGGATTACAAAAGAATCAACCAAATATAGAAGTTGGTCACGTGGTCCAATGCAATCGGGTGCATACGAATTCTTGTTTTGTCGCCCAATATTAGCCATAACATCGATCATTTGTAACTCCCGATTAGTTGGTAGCCATGTTGTTCCGTAAAATAATTATTTTAACAGAATAAGGGATATTAATTGGTGACACCTCAAGACAAAATGAACCTGGGTATATAGGCCTATTGATAACAAAACGGGCACAAATTAGCTGGTTTCGATGGATCAGATTTGCGTTCCATGCTGCAGCGTGCGCTAAAGTCAGCCCCAAAATAGTTGACAGTTCCGCGGCCCAAGTCCCGGGAAGCATGAATTCGGGAAGGGATTGATTACAGGGTTTTCTCCAGGATTTTTTGAAACTGTGGCGGAGGGCTTTAGCGTCGGGTCAAAACTCAGCATTATCAGGCGTGGCCAGTTTCCATTAATCAGCACGTAGGCGATGTAATAACTGATGTCTATGTGCAAGGTTGTTTATCAGTTTCACATACGTCACGGTGGATTTCACATATAATATGAAAACCGATGACGACTCCGGACTCCGGAATTGGAATTAAATAATCATGAAAATACAATTAGGTAGAGCAAAATGTGCTCACAGCAAACACAGAAGTTAACATGTAGTTTATCGTTTTGAAAAGTGAGCAAAATAGTTTTTCTCTAATCGTTGCACACGTTGCATTAAGAAGAAAGCAGCGCGTTTTACTGCCGATGGCTAATTTTTATTCATTGGAAAACGTGTTCATCAAGCAAAATGTTTGACAACAGGTCAAGAATTATTAGCGCTCATTTTAACTTAACAAGGAGAACTGGCGACACCTGATTGTCCTTAGAATTTTTGGAGTTAATGTAAAGTCATTTTACATAGGCGTGGCGGCTTTTATTTTGCCTTGGCGGTGCGCCACGACAATTACATGTAGCGGAAACCCTGGATTATAAACACAGTAACAAACACACAATTGATATTTATAAACATATTTTCATAACAAAATATACATATACGCAAGTCATTTTATTACAACAAACATCTATTACCTTCATTTTACGTTTGAGTGCAGCTTTCTTTTCAAGAGCTTTTTTTTAGCTCATTTGCCTCGGCCTTGTGCGTTGATTCAACATGCCGCGTGAGGTTGCTGGTGTTGCCATACTGTGCTGCAATTTTCCTTTGGCCCGTACTTACAGATTGCATATTTTTCGTTTTTTCCCGGTTTCTTTAAATATAGCCACACTGGGCTTTACTGTTTTTCGTCTGCATCGGCCATGAGTGACGCAATGTTGTGATTGTTGACAAAATGTGGACTGAAACCGAAAGTAACGTTGTTTGCGCGCAAGCTCGGTTGTGATTTTAGGTTTTCTCAGACAACCGAGACCGAATTGCTTTTTCGCTTAGCCGGACATCTCTATTATAAAGGCTATTGACCACACCCAAAAGAACAAGTCAAGTGTCACTGTACACATCACAAACAGCTCAATGTTTGTTATTACTAAAGTGCTTGGCGTGTGCACGTGGTGCGCGTCAGGATTACAGTACCACGTGCCTTTCTTTATTTCCACTCATGCCTCACTGGAAAAGCAATAAAAAAATCAATCGATTCTTCAATTTGCCGCTAATACAGTACATACCTCACCATTGCGTTTTTAATGGCGCTGTTTACATTGTGGTATACCTTCTGTATTTACTCCGGTGAAGTATTCCCTTTTTTTCCCACCCTGAATACAGCTGAACTGTTCAGTCCTCCATAGCAACCTCCCATCAACTCAAGAGGGAAAAGTCATGACTATCTTGAAGAGTGTTCTTGATCAGGCCGACTGTTTATAAAGGGGTTTTTCTTCATCTGGGGAAGAATTGTTCCATCATCCACCAAAATTGTCATCCATGGTCTTGCAGGCCTATCAGTCTTCCTGAGCTTGCCTGTCCTTTTTTTTCTTTTTTATATTACACCAAATAATTGATTTTGCCATGCTTTATGCTTTTTTTGGTATTTCTCTCATGGTTTAGCTTTGGATTTTTAGACAAATTATGGATTGCTTCACTGGCAGTGACAGCTTTTTGGACTTCCCATTGAGAATCAACTGCAGATTTCAAATGCAAATGTCACACTTGTAACTCTTGAACTCTTCTATGCTTACTTAATGCAATTACGGAGGAATAACACCTGGCCACGGATTAGCTGAGCAGCCAGTTACATTGGTCTCTTGAAAGGGGGGACCATCTATAAGTTCTCTAATTCCCACACCGTGTACTCGATTTAGACACAAATATCCTCAAATTAAACTTGAAAGTCTGCTTTTTTGATATTATTCAATTTCAACAGTAATATGCTATGCCATACAGCTAAAATTATAACTTTGCCTATTTCCAAATATCTAATAGACCTGACTGTATTCCTCATGAATATTTTTTTTGCGGTGGATACATGCACCTATTATTTGCATGAAGATGAAAGCCAAAGTAAAAAAATCAAATTTTTATGGTGAGTTTGCGCAAAATTTTTATTCGAGGAAGTCATTTAGCCGCTCCACAGATAGGCCTTTATCATGGCAGGCCAGGGACAGGAGCTGGGCACTGACGAGAGGCATGCCTCCTCAGCTCTCTGCAGAGGCTTTGCACAGGAGGAATTGTAGCGGTTAAACAGTGTGGGGCGATACAGCAGAATGCACACTGGCTTGTGAGGGATGAGGAAAAGTGGAGGTCTTGTCCAGGATGCTAAGTGGCTTTTCCACCTCCCCCGGCTGTATTATCCCCTTTCTTGGAGGGCTTCTGAACTTGTTTTCGGTTTTCTGAAGATTTGGTTGAGCCTTTTTTGGCTTTACCTGCTAAGTGCTGGCCAGAGAACAGTTGGTTTTTAGGCTGTGTACCCATTGTCAAACGGAGCCTGAGCTAAGAGATCATCAATGCGAGAACTGTTGGCCTCAGGTAGAGATTGCATTTAAAGTTGCTAATCGTCCATTACATGGAGAGATGTTATAATTGTTGTGTTGACCCATAGTTTGGGCCCTCGCCTGACTGATGCTGCTAGTAAAATTCTCTGTCTTCATTTGAAGCTTCTCCTGCTCGGTTCTGAGTTGACAGCTGATGTCGGAGGATATTAATGTTCATTGTCCAGTGGACGGGACCTGGCCTGATAAGGCCTTGGGGTTTTAGCGCCGTAGGTGCCTGTCACTGAACGGCGAGTGGAGAATGATTGACTCTGGCAGTCATAGGCCCTAGTGGGGCCACCATGTTGCGTGTCTCAAGGTACAGTTATTTATAGCGGGGTAGATGGAAGTGAATTATGCATGCTTTTCCACAAAGGCATTTGTGTGCGTAATGGATTCTGTGGTTTGGCTTCGGCAGCAAACAGAAATGTTACTATGAGAACTTACCATGAGACGAAAGATCCGCGTTTCACTCCTGCTCTTCTTTTCACTGGAATTTTGCCAGATAATTTCCCCTCAAATTGTATAGCCGTGGTTGAACTAAGTAATGCAGACAGTCATGTGTGATAACTCAGCAAAAATGTGGATAATTGAAAAAGAACCTGTTCAGCAGAAAACCGGGATAGTGTTTTCTACATTGAGAACAGAATTGAAGACAGGCGTCCTAATGTGTAGAGCGGGGAATATGCTGTTTGAATTGGGCTGTTGGTGGTTGCCCTGCCTAATTAGCCTAATGGACTGGGCTTTTAGTCCAGGGTTGCACTCATTTGTAGATGTAAAATGGTTTATAAATGTATTACATGGCATTCATTCGACACAGGCTTTTATCCAACACAACTCCAAAACATGTTCATGCCATCCCTCACAGGAACAACTTAAAACACTCATCAGATAACATTTTCATAAATTATTACCTATCCATTGCTAGAAATTTAAAGTCTAGTTCTCGCGATATTAATAGAGAAGAAGTAAGAGAAAAATTAATGTGAAAATAAGTCTGTAAAGTTATGGTTTATTATTGCATGTCAGTTTAAATATGAATTTGAATCTGGTAATACTGACGACATCTACATAAAGGTTGGAAATAGCAAATCTGAAAGTTGAAGGCGAAACTGCCGGTGACCCTTGCCGTACTGACGCTTGAAGGTCTCCTCTGTGGACAGGTCTGCTCCGGGCGCTGACTGCACCTTCGTAAAGCGTTCTACGTGTGGGTCATCTTTTCCCGAATGCCCCACAAAATGGTTTACCTTACCCTTGGCTATGAAGCACAGACCACAGCCAGCACCCGGAGTCTGCAAACAGTTCGGCTCTTGCAGGGGCTTTTGAAAAGAGAGGAGGGGGATCTATCGCCTGCTTGATTAAGCTCTCGCACAAAATTACTGCCATAATCCACCCAGTGAAAGCCGTGAGCAGGGGAGGAAAGGAACGGAATATTTCTCCGAGGACCGCTCTGTAAAACACAATTGAATGCGTCTCGTTCATTTGGCGATGTGTTTATCTGAAAGCAAGCATGTTGCTACCACAGGTAGCCAAATTTGCGGGGCTGGAAATGGTGCGCTTACTGTTTTATGAGAAAATAAATCCCATGAAAAAGGGCTCGCTTTGATCGACCCTCATTCTTGTGTGCAACCTATTTAGAGCAATAGGTTTGGTGGCCTGGCTAATCTTACTGGGGTTAAAGTTGTAATTGGGCATCCTCTTGTTTATCATGCAGAGGCATGTTGTTCACACTCCAGTTTTATTACTCCAGTAAATGTTATTTTTTTTTTTTTTTAGGAGAAATTAACGTCTATTGTCTGTAACCCATGGTTACTGCATAATGCAGGGCTGCCCAGCCCTATTCCTGATTCTTCTGTGCTGCAGGCTTGCGCTCGGAAAAATCATGCATCACCTCACGCAACAGCTTGAACTTTGCTTGGGCTGATGCGTAAAAATCAAATTTTCAAAATTATTGTTCAAATGAAAATGTCCAGGATGATAGAACAAGGTTGAGCAGCCCTGTCTTGGGTAATCACGCATAAACCTTGTGCTCGGGATTGTGCTGTTGAGCAAAAAAATAAGCTTATTTACAGAAACAGCGAGTCATCTCACCTGACCCACATTGCCACTGTGCAGGTGGATGTGCCAGCATTTCTGAAGGTCATTGCCCTGTTACCCCAGAGGAATTGCGTCTGTTGATGCTCGACAAAAGATTAATGTGATTTTATCCGAAAAGCACCACCCTGCATATATGAATGTACAGCAGAAATAAAAGGGAGTCCTTGGAGGTCTCATGTGTTTTGATAAGAAAATCGATGGACCTGCATTGTTGATGATTTCCTGTATCAGTAACCTTTGAATGCCTTGTGATTGTTTGATTCTGTTCCCAGCTGCCTTGTAACATGAGCACGAAAAAAACTGGGATTCTCATTTGACTGCCTACCTGATAGATGCCATCCTTTACTGCAGTATTGATCGTTGCATTGATCTAAAATAAAGCAAAAACAGAATAAAAAATTAAAGTAACTGAGTAGAATGGGCTGTAAGGATAAAGTGTGAAGTTATTTAGCTGGGAATTGTTTATGTGTCCAGCATTGAGGTCTCTTCAGTGTTCTTCTTCGGCATTATGATCTTACTCCGGGAATATTGTTCAAAAAAGCCTGCACTTTTCCAGCTGCTCCAAGCAGAAATTGTATCAAATCGCCTCTATCTTTTCCTCCTCTCAGCTTTATTTTAAGTGTCATTTGTGTTGGAGGAAAAGGCAGAGACCTCAGGCTATACAAGAGCAAATGGGAACTGCATCTCAACCGACTATACAGCACGCCGGCACTATTGCTGAAAATTTAGCAGTGGTCTATAAATAAAAGTCAAGCAGGAATATTGAGTTCTGTTCCAGGCAAAGAACAAATGTCAAGGCTGATTAGCAAGCATATGGTAGTAAGATGTGGTCTCCCAGTTGTAGGGTCTGTTATCCTTGACTAATTCAACTAATCTTAGCCTATCAGGGTGAATTTGGAATGGCAGGAGGTGGTATGTTTAGTTGCTGGAGTTCTCTGGTGTGTAACATAAGCAAAGTGTGGCTTGTTCATGGGACCCTGGTCCTGGGAAGCCACAAAATATATTGGATTTTGTCATGCCAGAGATTGGTGCAAACTTTCATCAATTAGTCAGGGTTCGACTTTCACAGTGGCACTCGCGGCAAAAGCCGCCGTATATTACTGACTTTGCCGCCGAATACACATAAAAACCAAGGCAAAGTTTTGCCGCGATAAAAATCGCCAGTGCCCTTACGCTTTAAATCACTCACACAACGCTAGGCGGGGCCCTAGACGGCAGGCGGCCCAGATGGGTGTAGCAGGCTGGGTGGCATCCAATCAGACTCGCAGCCACAATCGATAATTTATGGGTGAAACTTTCACGCCTCTCCCCTGCAGTGGCTTGTAAATGGACGGGGATGTTTACATGCCCATGTTTAGAAATCACCATTTTATTCGCTTTGTCAGCAAAGAGGTCAACCTCACACCCACGTAACCTTTTTTACACTGCGTGATTAACTTGAAGGAGCAACGATGGCACTTATGTCGGGAGGTTGAAAGTGAACTGCCCAGACTGGTACTGAGTAGGGATGAGGAAATCTGCACCATGATTGGTCGTTCTGATGACGTCACATCGCGGGGAATAGCGAAGAAACTAAGGCTTGTTTAAAATGAGGTCATCGTTTCAAAAATAATCGCCTGGCATCCTTCTCATAAAAGCTTGGTATCAGTCAACTTGTGATTGATAGATATAATATCGATCTAACATCTGTATGAGAAAGAAATTAAAAAAGATTAAAGTAAACATAAGACAAAGGGCTGAGTGCATGCTGAGTGGACTCAGGAGAGTAGCTAAATGCAAACTAAGGAGAGTAGTAGGCAGCACCAGCACCAACATTAATGAAAAGACAACGGTAAACAATACGCGCGCTAAATTATAGTTCTGTGACAGCGCACGTACAATGCACGACAGGAACATGTAATACATGCAAGATTAGCATTGTGTGGACAGAAAAATTTCTGTGATTAGCAAAGGCCACCACGGCAAAATGTCACTGTGGAGGCTTGAAAAGTTGCTGTGGAGAGCCCTTTGTCTCCACAGCAACTTTTGAAAAAAAGAAAAAAACAGCTGTGGAGGCAAATTGGGTAATTCAAGGCCTGTCAGTGCAATTTCATTGGGCCGGACTTATGACCTTTAACTTGTGCTAGAAATAAAAACACTTTCATCATCCGCCAATAAACAAATGTATTAGCATTCATATTATTGGTGTAATGTTTGTACAAACCTTCTTGTCATGCTGTCGGTGAGCTAGTGAGTCTATACCTATGGATTTCCCTAGTCATGATGGTAAAATACTGTCTCCAGCAAACTGTTATCTGTATTCACTATCAAGTCTATGTCAACTTAAGCAGAGTATTTCTAAGTGTAGATGTAAGAAAAAATGGTGACTGCTGGAGCTTGCCTTTGGCTTGCAGTCGCTGCCTTTGAGGATCAGAATTTTGTCTCTGGTTTCTGTAATGAGGCCAGCATTGTTTTACATTGTGGACCAATGCTTCTTTTTCTTTCTCTATTTGGGGTTGGCACGTACTGCTATGATGGATCAGTACTTCCTCTGATTTTGCACTGAAGGATAAGTGCTTCGATGTGTTGCTGTTATTTGATCGATGAGTTTTCTGGTTACTGTATTGACCCTAGCATGTGCTACCATTATGGATCAATTCCCTTTCTGGTTTCTGTATTGAGCTTGTACTCACAGGCATCGGCGAAGCAGACTGTTTTCTGGTTTCTGTATTGAGCCTAACTTGTGCTGCCATTTTTGGATCAATATGTTTTTGATTTTCTGGATTGAGACTAGCATGTGGAGCCATTGTTGATCTTTGTTTTTCTGGTGTCTGTATTGAGGCTATCACTTACAGCCATTGGGGATCAGTGCCTTCCTAGGGTCCGTATTGAGGCTAGCATGTGTCGACTTTGTGGATCTGTGGATTTTCTGGTTTCTGTATTGAGACCAGCTTGTGCTTCCATTGTGGGTCAGCGGTTAATATTGTTGGGGCTTTCCGGGAAGAACAGGTTCGGTTACACACAAGTATTAATGATCATAATTAATATTCATAGAATTATTAATATTAATAGGATTGCTAATATGAGTTAATAGCAACGGGGCACCACCCTGGGATCACGGACCAATAACCGAACCAAAATTTTATTCTCAAAGGAATTGTTTAAGCCAAAATGTCAATATTAAAATATCTACATTTGTGGAATTAACAATGAAGGGTGAAATTCGAACACTGGACCTCCCGACCAGCTGTTACCGCAATAAACATGCACAAATAATCACAGGGAGCTTTTCAGAAATTATAACAGAGTTTATTTAACTTTGGTAACATTGATGGTAATCAATAATACTTCAGTCAACAAACATCTATTATTTCTACAACTACCATGACAAACAGCTACATGTACAAGCAACTAAGATTGAGGGTAACAGACACTGCACACGTGACGGCACAAAAGGGAACGAGGAAGGGAAAAGGGAGAGCAAAATGGCCGACGCAGTCACGTGAGTGAGTACGTCACCCGGAGGAGGAGCGGGACAAAGGAAGAGCAAGATGGCTGACGCAGCCATGTGAGTGTATACGTCACTAGAAAATAGGGAAAAGGAAACGGGAGAGCAAAATGGCCGACGTAACCACGTGCGTGGGTACGTCACTCGAAAACGATGACCAGGAAAGTCGAACGGGAGGAGCGGAGCACAATGAAGACTGCGGTTCAGCGCACTTTAATGGCAAGATGCGTGAGGTCAGCGAAGTTGTGCTCCCATGCACTCCGTAGCCCACATTCAAGTGTGTGATGCGTGTGGGTGTACGAGTATGTAGGTTAGCCAGAGAGAGACGAAGAGAAATAAAAGAAGACGAGCAACAACGAGGCGCAAGCAACGTAAAGGGTTCTCGCAGCAACCGCGCTTTATCATACAGGAGCCTGACGAGCGAACTGGGGCTCGTTTGCCATGATCCTGATTCCTTCGCTGATAAAGTGCAGTTAGCTAGCTTTATCCGCTCGGCGGCGGACCACACAATAAAAACAACAGCTACAGAATAAGCACAAACAGATGGCACGCGAGTAAAACACAGCTGACTCGGCGGTCTGCAGAATCGATGATAAGAACAGAAATACAAATTGGAACAAAAATGTAATAACACACTCATACTAATCTCTGCCCAGACAAAAGCCTCTTACTTTATAAGAAAATTCCGTGCACTGTTTGGCGGAGTTTCCTCGGGCTCCAACGTGACGACGGGGCTGGCATTTGGTGCGTCCTTGGCAAGGTGATCCACGCGTGGGGCAGAGCAGGATGCAGCGGGTCAATGAGAGAGCGGGTGTAGGCGTTATTCTTCTCATTCTTGAAGAATAACGGATGCTCCGTATCTCGTTCTTTTGAGGAAGGCCAGAATGAGAATTGCTTCACTGATCCGAAAGTAGTAATAATAAAAATTAAAACCGGGAAACGGTTTGCAGCTCTCCAGTGAGTGGGGTCTGTGGCCTAGGTTGTAATACAAATGTTTGCGTTACCGACACCTCCTATAGTGACTCGCGTCACTGTGGAAAGGCCCAGTACGGAGGTGTGTTCTGGGTCTTATAATCCCCCTGACGTCATGGCTGCGTCTTAGGGATCCCCTGGGGTGTCCACGGCTCTTGTCCAATGGGACACCAGAGTTTGAATTCAACCCAAACTTCGCACCTAGGTGCAAGGTGCAAAGCCTGATGGGGTTTTGGCGGAATTCCATTGTTAGGCTTTGGACTTTCTTTGTTTAGCCATGTAGTGAGGTCCCAACAATATATTGAGGCTAGCATCTGCTGCCATTATGGATCAGTGCCATTTTCTTGTTCCTGTATTGAGGCTAGCATGTGCTGCCACTGTGAATCAATGCGTTTTTTGGTTTCTGTATTGAGGCAAGCCTCTGCTGTGCTGCCATTGTGGATCAGTGACTTTTCTGGGTTCTGTATTGGGACTAGAATGTTTATTCTGCCATTAGAGATTAGTGATTTTTCTGGCTACTGTATGAATGCTGCATTCAAATGGGCTTGTGTTTATTGTGTTCGCTAAAGGAGTCTTCATGAATGCCCCCCTCTTGTGATATTCACAACCTCAGTGGAAATTTTTTGAAAGCTCTGAGTTCACCAGTTTTGACGTGCTTGCTGAAATAGCAAAGGCTGTGGAAGTTCATTTTTTGGTGGATGAAATCTAACATATTGTTATAATATTAGTCATACGGAGTTTTTCTTTGTAATTTCATAATATGTCTGATATTGCCTACATCCTCCTCTGTCTCTATTCCTTTGGTTTTTCTGCATAACATTATCTTTCAGATGCTGACAAAAGCATTAATATCACCAAATGTGGTTTTTAGTTATAACCACAAACTGCAAAAGCCATGCATTGCAACAGCGTTACTGTAATCATTGGTTTATCTTCAGTCATATGAAAATTTGTCGAGTTTGTTGCCTCATTTCTTGTTCCACACCATGACATTGAAACACAAAGTATGTCAGCGTTTCTTGTAAAAAAGCAAAGAATGTGCAGAGAACAGTGAAAGGTCCTTTGCTGTCAATTTTGCCTTTGTCTGGCGGTATTCTCGCAACAAAACACTTGAACCAAGGTATATTGTGCGCATGACTTCCCATGTTGTAACCACAGGCTCGGGAGTTCAGTTTGAATGCAGCATAATGCTGTGTTCATGTCATTTATTTACCATAAACACCAGGCTCTGACTCACATTCATGCCAGCATCCAAATCAAACTAGGAATTCCGCATTTTCTTGATGCTCTGATATGTCCGTCTGAAAAGTAAATTATGTGAAAATACTGTAAATTGGCAGGTTCATATCAGTGACAAATGTAGCCTAAATAAACCCAATTTAGTGCTATTTTTAGACATGCATGACATTTTAACCATGAAGAACCCTGTGAAATGTGAAGCTTCTCTGGACCACACCACTGCAAAGCAGGGGCCAGCGCTGTAATCACAAAAGAATGTGACTGAGTTAGCGGCCGAGTGGGTGATGGAGTTCCATCATCGGTTCAGTGTTAGAGTTTCCTATTGGGCTTTGATCTGGTCTTGTTTTTAAATTAATGGATTAACAGTGTAACCGTTTAATACGTCCCCCAACTCCATGCAAAAACGGAATGCTCTTACACAACACACCTTGGCACTGACAACCTGTTTAGCTTTAAAACTAACGTGAACACGTACTTGTTGTAGCTCTGGGAATGTTTTTGACTTCGCTGTCTTTCCCATATGACGTGACCGGCACCTGCAGCCAATATGGTTTAGTGCGTTTTCTGGTTCTGTATCAGCATCTACTGCCCTCGTTAACTAGTTCTTTTTCTGGTTTCTGTTTTGAGGTTATCCTTCACAGCAATCATGGATCAGTTCCTTTTCTCGTTTCTGAATCAAGGCTGGCTCGCACTGCCATTATGGATCAGTTCTTTTCCTGATTTCTGCAGCGTTGAGCTCTCGCGTCTAGTCATTAAAATTGCGCTCACTCCTACATTCGGCTCGCGCGAAAATCCGTGTGCTCGCCGGGCCGTGCCAGCGTCACGAGGAGCAGGAGCGGTTTGCAGCTAGGAATGGTAATTGCCGTCGTCTTTGGAAAATTACGAGCTTTGAGGTGAGAACAAAAACTGGGAAAGAGGCGGCATACGCGCTTATCTTACTTTGTTGTTTCCGTGGTTATTTCCGTCAATCTGTCATCGTGCTGTGCCGCTCTGGGTCTCCCTTGTCTCTCCATTGCAATCTTGAATAAAGCAATTTCCTCATCAGGCCCAATTATGCGAGTACAGCTTTAAGTGGACGTGAAAGCACTAAAGAATGCAGAAGTGCTAATGTACAGCTCTCTAAAGTGAGTGTTCCACTTCCTGTTCTGGACATGATTATAGTCCCCCAGTGATTATGGTCATTTCTTGCTCTTTCAGCTTAATGGATTTTGTCCGATTCAGCCCACAGTGCGCAGGCATGGCTAGATTTTAGTCATTTGACCAGTCTAGGTAAAGTGCATCATCCAAGGTTGCTGGAGATTGTGTGTCTGGATTTCCAGACAGAAGGCTGCTGGTACATTTCCTTACAGGCTTGTGTGATTCTAATTCTCCAAGTTTTTATATTGCTACAATTTAGAATGTTTTTCCAGGTTTATCTGCACTGCAGAAAAGCAGGAGTGAGACCTAGAAACACAAAAGTCTGTGACTGAGCGAGTGATGTAGTCTGACCATTGGTGGACTGAGTGAAAGATGAAGTTACACCATTGATCAATTGAGCGCAAAGTTTCCCTATTGGCCATTGCTCTTTCAAAATGATTATTCGCAAATACAGTCCTGTCACATACTAGGCCTTGACCTAGTTTTTTTTTTCTTCTGACAAGGTCCTTCGCACTTTGGAGTTCCCCAGTGACACTGCATTAGTGAGACTGTGAAACTGGTGCCAAATCCATTTGACACTGAGCTACTCAACTCCAGGTCATGCTGGTCGTAGTGTCTGCAGATATTTACGGTTGTGATAGCTAACATAGACGCTTTTGCTCATGTAATTGGAATAAGATATTTTGTACCTCTTTTCATGAAATGATTGTGATGGTGCGATGTATTCTTGATAGATAAAGTGTCTGAATACAAAATTATTCCAACTTTATGGGCAGTAATGTACTTGTTGTGCAAGTGAACATGTCAAGGATCAGCTGTCGACTCAAATGCAATATAAGCTAATGGTAAACTTCTTCAAATAGTTGCTTAGATTAGGCATTATTTACTGTCCTTGTGGTACCTCAAACCTGACCTTGACCCAAAAAAACCCAAAAAACTGTTCATTGATTAACGACCAGGCAGCATAGGAAAGGAACCTACCCTCTATCTGTCTGCACTGTCATTGACCATTGATGGACACTGTAAATATGCTGATGTCCATCCCTCTGGTCCTCTCCTCACCTTCTCTCATTGAATCCCATTACACCTGCAGACCAAGCTGTTTAATAATGCAGCCTCCCTTCTGGCCCTCCAGCCAGCATCTACCGCCAGCTGCTCCTGTGGCCTTTCTGCAGGCTGGAGACACTCATCTTCCTCCCAGTCTCATTATTCTGCAGCCCTCCAGTTCATCTTTCTCGATCCGACCGTTATGAGTTTGAATGCCTGAGCGAGATGAGGTAAGAGCGAACGCTCGATTGCTTTGCTGGAAAGGTTAAAATATTTGGCAGCGACACGGCCTCAACCTCGCATCCGAAGTAGTCATTAATGCAGCCATTATTCCCGAGACTGGAGTGAGAGGGAAACTAGAGCGCTCCTGCTTGCAGAATTTCAACATCAGTCATACGGGGAGGAATACCGTCAGTCTGGATGTAAAATATGTCAGAACATGCTTCAATAGAAGTCACACAGGCGGTAATGACAGCCGCCTTATCCGTTGTCTGGCAGTCATGTTCTGTTACTCACCAGAGTGAATGACTTGCTAATTAGACACCCAGTTCATTTTAAAACAGCCACGTGTTGAAGGATGATGTAATTACAATCATTTCCGTTTTATTATTAGGTCTTTTTTTTTGGTAGAAGTATGCTTTCACACCATGGTTTATATGACTGACAATTTAAATAGTGTACGTGTGAAACAAACCAATTAAATACATGCTGCATGCCTCTGCACTACAAGAAAAGCCTGTCCTAATGTCTTCTGATGAGACTTATTTTATTAGCATCAATATATAGGGACATTGTCATAGCCCAATCACAGATATTGAACTGAAACTGTCTCACCTCATTTTCCATCTTTTCATCTTATTTAAAAAAAAAAAAAACATAAATGGGATTTGAAATCTGCAGATTGCGAAGGCTAGGAAGTGTTTATTTTGGTATTTGTGGCATGTTTCTCGTCAACTGAAGCAAAGGAGTACCGGTACGGAAAGACTGAGGACTAATGGATGATGCCAAAGTGCTGAATAAGCGCCACTGCCTGATGGTTAGCTTATATCATGGTGATCGGTCCAGCATCCATCCATCCACCCATCTGTCTACAATGGTTGCCCGTTTTATTATGATAAGGGGACGAAAAATCCGGGGACAAAAAGTCCAGAGACGAAAAAAGTCCTCAGGGACGAAGAGTTCGGGGACAAAAACTCTGGGGACAAAAAGTTCAGGGATGAAAAATTCGGGGAGTCCTGTAACCAGGTGAAACCCCGGTGAAAACAGACCCTTTGAGATTGTAGGATGAGATTGGAGGATGAAAAAATTAAATACGGCAAACATCTTTTTTCAGCAAATCATGGATGGTTAACTAAGAGCTTCTGTTGAGTTTTCAGAAAGGATCGGTTTGTTTAATCACTTCTGCATGGAGCCAGATGCTTTCTTGCTGGCATTGTTTTCCTCTGTCTCATAGAAATATGATGCTGTTAAGAATATGGCAATGAGAAATGTCTGTTTTCTGAGTGAGAGATGCACCAGCTTGCAGGTTCGGCTCTCCCTTGGGTTGGCGCATCGTCGACAGATGTGGTGTCATTCTGTGAGTCCTGTGGGACGTCTGCAGAATCCCAGAGATATGCTCAGAATCAAGTGCCGTGTCTTGTGGAGCACAGCTGGCCCTCCATCAGTTTTCTCGGAATCGGCAAGCCTTTAAACCCATGAAGCAATTCTAACCTGATCCGTTATGAGACACGCAATCTGGATCAGATGCAAAATGCCGCCACCATTTGATGGTGCCGCCCTTGGGCTCTTTTCTTAACTTACTTTGTTGACATCCTTTCACTTGTATTTCTGCCGAAAGCTTAACTGACATTTCCACACTTGCCGTAGGGGTATTGGAAAACGAATGCTGGTCAAAAAAACGTTCTGTTGTTCTCACCAAACATACATAAATGAGTTGGCTGTAAAAAGCTTATTCATCAGTGCTTGGTACACTCACTCAAGGTGTTGCCTAGGGTTTTATTTTGTGACACTAAAACCTGAGATAATTAAACATAAAACTTTCAATCTCCTTTGTGCAATTTTGGATGGTGATATATATGAGTCCTCTATATTCCGTTGCTTGCTTTGTTTCTTAATGAGCTTGTGAACTACATAGAGTTTTTTTGCAGTCTTTATCCTCTTCAGCTGTATGGGCATTCTGTTCCACTGGCTTTGTGTGATGAATATTACTCTTCACGGTGAGTCCTGTGTTATCTGCTGCTGTACACTCATGCCAACTGCGCATTTGGTATAGGTCACTTCATAATGTCAGACTGTTGTCGTATGTATTCGCACCCTTAAGGTACCCCCACCACCAGCTAGTTAATTATTCATAGTAGCTGCATGCTTCTAGAGCTGGTGGGGGATGAGCTACGTTCTCAAAGATATGCTAAAATGTACTCGCACACATCTTGTGGGCTCTTCTGATCTGAACGTCTTCTCTTGGCAACCGAGTAAACATTGTGACATGCAGTTAAGCGACCACGGTGGATAGACTATTGGCTTCTTGTTGTTCTCTTCAAATCATGGACATTCATCTGGGCATTGTACAGTACCTTGCCAATGCATATATTTCAGTCTCCTTGGGCTTGACAGTATACTTCTGTTAAAATGGAAAGTGTTTTGAATTTAGTTCTTTGAGGGAGTTGTCACAGAACGGGGTGTGAGGTTCGACGCTGATTATATTCCAACTGCTTTTTGTTGTTAATTTGAAAATGAGCCTTGTTCCTGCGATTTTTGTGACTTGCAAACAAGTTTTAATTAGATCAGAATACCTCATGAGCACCCCATCATGGGCGGTGCGTGAATCTCCTGTTACAAGAGACTCAAGTAGAGAGTGGTAGTTCACCAACAGCGGCTCAAAGCAACCACTCCTGTGATTTATGGGCAAAATTACTGCATAAAATGTCAATGGGAAGTATTTTGCTTGTAAGCTTCTTTTGGTGTCGCTAGGTGTTTTGGTATTTCTAGGCTTTGCTTGAGAAGGATATTGTTGAGTCACATGGTTTCATTTCTAATTTAGATCATGCACTTAATATTCTTTTGAATATTAGGTGACATATTTAGGCAGTCTGAAAATTTCCAGAACTTTGTTAGATGTAAGCAAGCTTGAAAACCACTGAAAGATAGTTATTCCAATGGGAAGCCTTGAGGGTCAAACTTCTTAGGCTTTGTTAGCGCTTTTTGATACCCTTCCGTTTGACTGGAGAGTGGGTTTAATCGAATTTCAAAGCAATACTCTGGATGCCCTGCTCAATCTATTGAGAGCAAACTTTCCTGCCTCCATCAAATCAGCGAGTCACGTAGCAGCTCCGCTGTTAGCACTTCCTGACAGCCCGTGAGGTTTGCCTGTGCTTCAATACAGACAGAGGAGCCGTCTTCTCCCACTCCTGAGGTAAAAAGAAGCTGAAAAAAATCTTTCTGAAAGTTGCGGGCGTATCATTTTTTCACTTCCTTGCGGAGTGCACATTCAGTCTGTCTAAGTAATAAATTGGCCTACATCTCTGCTTCAGGAGGAGTAGAAAGAGGCTTGCAGTTGAAGTTCCAACAGGCACTTATATCTACTGCTCAGATTTCAGAATTGTGCTGAATTGTGGGTAATGGAGTTTCGGAGTCTGTTGTGGATATCCATAACAATGAAAGAAGAATGCAGCCTGTCAGTAAGATTGATTTTGCTATTGTGCAGAATTGTGGGTAAGGGAGTCTTACAGGCCTGTTGAGGATTACTGCCAGTTTGAGAAGAATGCAGTTGGGCCGTTGTGGCAGAAATGTGCTTTTTTTTTTTGGGAAACACTCTGTTCACTCCTTTAACTGTAGGTGTGGGCAGGGCTCGCCTTTGGGAATGCAGCGCATTTGATTCACTGACAGCCTCCCTGGCCTACAGGCGTGAGAGTTTCACTTAGTTGCACGGTGATATAATGGAGGTTATTGTCAAGTTCCACAGCCTTTGCAATGCACCTAAAACAGATTGATGTGTGCAAGCTGAAGTTGTGAAAAGTGCCAGCGCCTATCTGTTCTTCCCTCCCCCTGTCCCTCCCACTTATGAATATATTTAGTAATTTTACATGGGTGTTTAATTATTCATTAGCATCGTGTTCCACCAGAGGGAGGGGAATGGGACTGCGTAAAAGAGGTTTTCAGGCTGTCGCTTTGAATTCAAAATTTGAGCTATTACTCCAACGTGGTAAAAAAAAATAAATTTAAACTGTTGTAGATTCTAATTAAAAATTTACTGTCTGCAAGCGCTGTGGACAACTTTGCCGTATTTGCTTGGAGAGGGTGTTTTTAAAATTTACTGTCCTAGTGACCTGTGCTTTTTCTCTTGTGCCCTCTCACAAATCCGGGCTAGTGTTGTTTTTTCTGTTAAAGCCAAAGAAGAAAATGGATGAAACCAGCAAAAGCATCAGAGAAGCAATGTGGTGAACAATCTTGGATTTTACACTTTTTTTTAGCATGTACATGAGGAAGTAACTGATAACGGTAATGTTGTTTGCCAACTTCGTTGAGCTACTGCTTTACAGTACCGACAAATATTTTGAGAAGTCACCTGTTAGTTTCTCACCCTAGCAAAGCAGCGGAGGCTCAGGAATCGTGTGCAACGACATTGGCCTCGCAGCCTCACCTAACTGCCAATTGTTTCCCAACCCTCACCTTGGACGCCTCAGTTGCTGGTTGCACTGCTTGCTGCAACTAATCCTTCAGCTTGAATGTACCTGTGTAGTATCGCATGGTTTATAAGGAAACGGTTTGTAAGGGTTTTGGAAAACCGGTAATGTGCTGTATTTGCTGTTTCAATTGTAGAATGAAGAAGAGGCAGAGTCAGTGTTTTTTATGTGTCACTCCCGGAGGGAGAGGGGAGGCATATTGTTTTAGGCTCGGTTCCTTTTCGCATTCGTGTCGGCATTCCCTTTTTTTTTCCGGAGCGTAACTCCAAAACCGTTTGCATGATCTTTACGAAACTTTGCATACTTACTACTCAGGTCCTGAAGTGGTGCCTTTTGGACTGTGCCTGTCTGTCTGTCCGTCCGGTGGGTTAGGCAGGGAAGGTGGCCGGGGGGGAGATGTGTTTATATGAGTAAAAACACATTCTAGTTTTTTTTTTTTGTTTTTTGCAAGCTGGTTTAGAACTGACAACAGCTGTGGTTTAGAAAGCTCGAGTGTGAATACTCATTGGCAATTGAACGGGAACGCCTTTAAATATGTAAATTTTTCATTGAAAACAGCCAAATATAGTAACCAAAATATCAGTCATTTTAGTGTTCGGGAGGGTTCTCAATAGGCTTTTGTGTTGTGTTTGAATTGATTTGAACAAATTGCTGATTAGTTTGAGCTTGTTGAAATTGTTTTTGTGAAAAAAATGACAGAAAGGTTTCTATTAATAGCGTTGTAATGATTGGTGTTGCTCTGCTGCAAAAGCCTTGTTTGTATTTGCAGCCTGGAAGGCCTGATGTTTGTGGCCTCTGTTCATTGTCCTTCAGTAGACAAAGGAACCGTCCTTGTTCGCAGCGAGCGTCGAAACCCCGCTCGTATCAACCCCGTTTGCATCGGTGACGGGTACCGCACTCAGGTCTCTTCTATGCTTCACCACTGTACTGCACGTTTTCGGGATGACTGTGCTATGGTTGATCGGTTCGTTTTCACTTTTTGCTCAAGTGAAAACCTTCCTTTCGTTTAGCTGATGAAAACTAACAGAGCAGAAGGAGCAGGTGGACGAGGAATCAAGATAGCAGTTAAGGCATTGGCAGTAACGATGCAGAGACGTTTTCAAGGCTACTGGTCGGCCAGCCTGTTTACGTCCGCGTGTGGCTGAGGAAGTCCGTGCGCGAGGCCCGCCCTAGAGCCGCGGAGAAGTGAAGGTCAGCGCACACGCTCCACCTCCATGACGCGTCTTTGATTTCTTTTGGGCTGATTTGCTCAGTCCGATCAGAGTATCCCCGGGACAATTATATTAGGAGAGATTAGAGCTGATAGCCGTGGCTCTCATTAAAGGCAGATCCTGATCCTCATCTCGCCCGTCTCTCTCTTCTCCCACACACTTCAGCTGGCCAGGGATACTTGGGAAGGCCACACACTCTCAACACACACGCGCATATGCACTCATACCCACACTCTTTTCCTCACACACTCGCGCACACACATATACACACTCATACATTCATGCACACAGGGTTTCTTTTCCTCTCACACATGCACACACACACACACACACACACATGTATTAACTCACACACTTGCACATGCGCACATACACACACTCTTTTCCTCACACGCACACACACTCATACACACACTCGCACATACACTCACTTGCACGTGCGCTTGTGCTCACTTCTCCCCTCTCTCAAACACACGCACGCACACAGATACTGCCTCTCTGTCGCACTAACTCACACACTTGCCTGCACACCCATGCATGTGCTCAGAGGAATACCCACAAATCTACACGCGCACAGCTCATGATATAACCCAGTCAGTGTGGCTGAGGTGTTTGGCAGTTTCCCCAGGAGTGCTGAAAGGCAGTTACAGCCCCATGCGACTGAGCCAGGCGTGCCTGCTGTGGAACGATGACATCATCGCACACAGGCCCACAGCTGCGCCCAGCATTAAAATCGGCCGTCTCTCCCGCTGCCTTCTCCAGACTGGGATTTAGAGCGCATGTGATACACCGCATGTATCCTTCATGTAAAAAACAGTCATTAAAAATGTCATCAATAATACATCTTCCTCCAGTGAGGGATTGGTCCGTGGTCTGTGCTAACATCTACAGGCTCACGCCTACACGCTCTATGTGATATCCATTCCATACATAGATTGTAAAAAGCGACACTCTGGATAAGATGCAGTCAATTTCTCATGCGTTAACTCCATATATTTTTTTATTGTGTGTGAGCTATTTTGTGGTGGGAGCCGTGTTGACACTGTCCTTTAGCTGGCGTTCTGAGAGGTCTATATCCACACCTGCTGTTTCAGTGGACATGTGAAGGTTTTCTTGTCGATAGATGGACAGGTAATATGGCCGCCATCTCGTCTTGTGCCCACAGGCCCTGTTGTCCTGTAGCAGCAATGCAGGACCTTAATTAGTCTCTGGGAGGCTAACCAGTATTTTTCCAGTGGTGCCATACATCGGGGGATTGGATGAAATTGATGCGTTTTCTTATCTGGAATGCGGCTAACGTTTGACAAACACCCATATAAATTAAAAGACAAAATAAACTAGACAGTCCGGTCACCCGCAACTGCATGGGTGTAGCCCTCGAAAGCCCGCTTCTCCCCTTTTTGGCGCATTATATTCAGCCAATACTGTTGCCACGGCAACCATAAACGATAGGTGTCATTAGTAAAGTATAACACATGTCCACACCAAATATGAAAGTAATCGGTTCCAGCTTGTACAGCGTCCACAAGGATGTGTCTATGGATTTGGTGGCGGCGGCAGTGGCGGAGACGACGAGCATGAATCCATCGTAGTCGCCCGACTTTGTCCAGGGGCTACAATAAGGGCAGCTTGTAACCTCATACAGTAGGTTAAACAGCCAGTAGATTTAAGCCATAGGGAAGCCATGATAAGTTCTGTGCGGTTTATGAGCCCTTAGCCATTACCTCTTGGGGAATCAGCTCCTGTGAGTCGCTTTGGTTTTATAAGTTGTATCAGCAAATATTTGGAGTGACACAATTTTGAAGTATTGTAATTCCATTGTCGTTCACTCTATATGGATGTACCCTTGACTTAAAGCTGACGGTGTTCACTTGGAGTTAAAGCTGACAGTCTTTAAGCCTTGTAGAATTTACAGACGTTCAAGATTATGTCACTGTACAAATAGTTATGTACCTGATTCCATGTTCAGTTTCTTATCTTTTTTCAGGAAAGTGGTGGGGGGGATGGGGGAGAGGGTGCAGCAGCATCTACTGCGCTCAAATTGTCGTGGATAATCCTCTTAACAGAGCTGCCCTTGAGAGCTGGGGAGTTAGTGATTTTTGGAGATTTTACAAAGCTTTGCCTAAGGTGTGTGTTATTTCAGGGGAGAAGTGGGGATCATGTTGCGTGTGGGCTGAAGTTAAAAGGATGATGGATGCAGACGTCCAGAGTCCTGCTGGTCTTCCCCAGCTGCTCCTCCAGCGTCCGCGAGCCAGAAGCGTGACGCTCTCCGCTACGGCTGACCTCCTGCCTCCTGTAATTCGTCTCTCCTGCAGCTGCCAATATCCCCTGCGCTAACCTTGCCTGTCCCCGCACTATATGGACAGCACTCAAGCGGCAGAATGCAGATGCACTAGCCCTCGAGTGGCAGAATGCAGATACGCTATGCTATCTGGCTAGCTGTGTATGGTAGCTGCTTTTTTCCATCCATTTTGTTTTGAGGCTTAGGCTAGATGGTGGATGCTTTTACTCGAGAAAATGACAGTTTGCTAATTGGAAAATAGCTAATATTTGAACTGAGGTGTATTATTATGCTTCTCATTCTTTTGACTAATGACCACATTTGCTCCTTGGCTAAAAGGTTAGCATGAAATTCTCCAGTTCTCTGAGCCTTTAATCAAGTGTTTGTTTTCCTCTGAATTTTTCATGAGATTTGTTGCTTTCCTTTTAATTTCTTATTGATGAGTCAGTTTACATGCTTGAGACAGGACATTGCAATTCTTTTCCCTCATTACGGTATTACGAGATTTATTGACAGCTCAGATAATGTGGCTAATTTGCAGCTTTCCTCACACAGTAATGAAACAGGGAAAGTGAGTCCCTGTGATTCAGTGATGCTCTTTAATTATCGATAAAACCCAGTATTAAAAGAAACATTTCCTTTTACATTTATATTTCCATATCTAGAATAAGTATGCAGATATGCACAACTGAACTAAAACATTAAAACCAGTCGCAGATGATGCAAACAGTGCTGATTATCTCCTAACATGTCAAGTTCTACAGTCAGACCTTAGGCAGTAAGTGAACAGTCAGCTTGTCGTGAATGTGTTGGAAAGGGGAGAAATGGGACCTGAGAAATGGGACTTAGACAGGAGCCAAATTTTTATGACCAAATGAATAGATCACAGCATCTCTGAAACAGCAAGGTTTCCAGGGCGCTCCGTCAGCAGTGGTGAGCACCGACTGACAGTGGTCCTTGGAGATGCAGAACACAAACCTTGTCAAACCTCAAAGGTTCAGTGACGTGCAAGGGCAATGAAGGCTATCGTCTGGTCCAAGCCAACAGAACGGTTACTGTGGCAGAAGTTGTAGAGAATTTTAATGATACTTACATGAGGAATGTGTCACAACACAGGGCGTCGCACCGTGCTACGTGTAGCGCGTTGTAGCTGCAGACCAGTCAGTGTGCCCATTTTAACCCACCAGAAGTACCTAGAATGAGTGCATGAGCATCAGATCTGAACCTTGAGCTAATTGAACAAGGTCCCCTGGTCCAGTGAGTCCTGTTTTCCTTCACACTATTTGGAGTGGCTTGGTACAGATGCACCATTCTCCTGGGCAAAAGATGGCACCTGGATGCACAGTGGAAAGAAGACAAGCTGATGGAGGGAGTAAGATTCTCTAGGAATTGTTCTACTGGGAAACCCTAGGTCCGGGCATTCAAGTTGAGGCCAGTCTGATGGAGCTGTTTCATGTTTCAGCAGCACCATTGGGGACCTAAACAATATTAGGAGGTGGTTTTAACATTTTGGCTGATTGATGTTTCAATAACTATATTCTGTTCTTGTTTTGGGCTGATAGATGATAAATTCTCCAGCCAACATTTATCACTTCACCCCGTTAAAAACAAGGCTTGTTGTGTGTTATTTCCACCTGAGTCTGATGGAAGTGGCCATTTTGTCTGTAAAGCATTGGAGGTTCTGCCTTGTCGTTTATGTCCTGCCTTTCCATTATCCTGTAAGGTGAGTGTGGGGCAGTGACAGGATTCACCCCTTTATTTATGTGTTCATTCCATCTGAAAGCGCCGGATATTTAATCCATTATACTGCTATCATAAACCGTTGACTTTTAAGGACACCAGACTGGTCTACAAAGTGTTTGTGTTGGGGTCAATGTGCTTGTTTTTAAGAAGTATGTATGTGCATGTTTTTATTGGGTGTTAGTGGAGAGTGGGAGTTTTTGTGTCTTTGATGGATGGGGTGAGTGGGCTGTGTGTGTTTAGTGGGGGTGATGTAGATCAAGATACCAACACATTGTACTGCCATTTTAAACTGGTGACATTTATGGACACCAGCCTAGATCAGGTGATGTAGGTTTAAGAGCTCTGGATACCAAATTGATTATACTGCCATTGTAAACTGGTGACTTTGAAAGGACACTACCCTCAGGGTACTTGTGTGTGTGTGCGTGTGTGTGTGCGTGTGTGTGTGTGTGTGTGTGTGTGTGTGTGTATACGTTCTTGTAAATGTAGTGAATGTGCATGTTTATGTTTGTTCTGGCATGTGTATGGATGGGGGTGTGAGGAGGGTGAATGTTTTTGGGTTTGTGGTGGGTGAGTAGGGTGTGTGTGTTTAGTGGGGGTGATGTAGATCCGAGAGATCTGGATACCTAACATATTATATTGCCATCTTAAACCGGTGACTTTTATGGGCATGAGCCTGATTCATAAAATATGTGTGAATGTGTGTGTGTTTGTGTGTGTGCGTACGCGTGTTTTGGAGGGTTTGGTGTATACGTGGGTTTGTTTGTGTTGGTGTTTGTTTCAGGTGTGTGTGGGGCGGTGCAGGGCTGCCAACTCTCACACATTTGGCAGAGAAATGCGTGAGATTCAGTGGCATATTCACATTCCCGTGCTGTAGTCAGCAATTACTCAATCAACGCAACGCATGTGTTTCACGATCATTCAAATTGTTTAAATGAAATAAGACCATTTGAAACGTTTTTATGTAATTCCATTGCTTCCAGCCCCCGAGTAAAGAAAGCGTGAGAAGTCAGGAGTCAAAATTAATTTCCATGTTACTAGTGGTGAGATCCACCGTAAAGCATGTGAAACTGATAAACCTCCATGCACAAGGACTTCAATTCCGCCAGAGAATCTCTTTCAAACGCGCTGATTGAATAATTGCTGACTACAGCACGGGAACGTGAATATGCCACTGAATCTCATGCATTTCTCACGCCAAATGCGTGAGAGTTGGCAGCCCTGGGTGGTGTGTGTTTTAATGTTTGTGATGGGTGGGGTGTGTGTATTTAGCCGGGGTGGTGTCATCTGTACTTGCTTCAGTCTCCGTGTATTTGATGTTTGTGTGGTTGGAGGAGGCCGAGTTTGGGGGTTATGTGGGGAGTTTGAGTATATGTGTGTGTGTGTGTGTGTGTGTGTGTGTGTGTGTGCACGCATGGGGTGTCGAGGTCGAAGGCAGAGCCTGGTGTTTATTGGAAGCGGCTGTGCCAAGGACGTGAACAGAGACGAGACCTACAGGGGCAGTAATGAGTGAACAGCAGGTCTTCGGAGAGCCGTTGTTCGGCTTGCGAATGCGGTCAGCCACCTTACAGCCCGGCCTTATTTTGTCCTTTCCCGACTCTTCACACTGCCAAGCTTTAAGATTCCTTCCAAGGGACGCTGGGGTTATTATTGGAGATATTGTTTTTTGTGCCGTTGACTGCTGGTAAGACCATAAACCTACTTTTATTGTATCTAATAGAAAGCCTCTTTCATGAGTCATGTGTTTGTGTCCTTCTATGCAAATTTGTTGCTCAGCATGTATTTGCATTATTTTGAGATCGCCCGCGGAAATTAGGCTAAAACAGCGGGAACAGCTGATATATTTTCGACAGCACTGTGGGAGTTCGGACATATTTAGTATCATTTCACCAAGCTGGACTCCATTTTCGAGTTGCCTCCTCCGCTCATTCAAAACTTGGCTCGCTTTCGCGCTCTCAGCTGCAGGCTGTCCCTCATCAATCGCTTCTATCTTCAGGATGCTGAGATGTAGAAGGAATTGATAATCCTATAAATAAATGTTACTGACTTAAAAATGTCCCCATTATTTAAAAGTTTTTTTACAGGCCCTTCTCTAGCCAGCTATTTTCCCAGCGGGTCCTTGCATATCTGCACATGGCAGATGCAGGGTCATCATATGGAACGTCATATTGAGAAGAAACCTTTTTGAATGTTGAGCGCCCCTGGTGCGTGGAGCTGCCTCTCGGGCTGTGGTAGGCTATAATTGGCTAGTTGCACAAGATGGCGCTGACTACATTCTGAAATACGCTGGTTTGCTTAACAATTTCCGATTTGCTTCTGCTACTCATACGTCTTCATCAGATGCTGAGCAGATGACAGGTATATCATCCCGAAAATGTGATTTTTAGCTATTGCTGATATTCCCAAGATGTGGCTCAGTCTACTGTGAATGATGTTCCCAAGATTTGTCTCGATTACCTGTCACTGATGTTTGTTCACTGGCACTCTTAATGAGACATTAGCTGCTCCAGCGAGAAACAAGAGGGTTTCAAACTAACATCACATTTCCAGCCATTCTCACTGATGAGTGTGATGAACTGGCTTTAAGCGACAGACAACAAATGTGAAAATATCTGATAATTAATGTGTAAATATTCCATAACAACTTTATAATGCCGTTTCATAAATCCAACATTTGATCTACACGTATTTTAATATTATCGATACTTTGTTTTCCTTCTCACTCGGCGTCAGTTGCACTCTCAAGACCATCACTTCTGGAGCTATGGTTAGCTGAGCACTTCTAAGAAAACCATATCAATGTAGCAGTACTAGCTGGCTAGTTGCATCAGAAAATGTATATGAGTAAATTCAACATAAAAACAAAATGGAAAATCTGGCCCTTTTTGTAAGAGTTAATTGCTCGCTCTCTAGAAGCCTTGCAAGCTACTTAACTTTGCTACTGCTCGATGAAAAAATGAAAGCTGGCTTCAGGTATTAATCTAAGAAGGAAATTTGGGTTATGCCACGTTGGTTGTTTGTCGCTTAAAGCCAGTTCATGACAGTCACCAGAGCGAACGGCTAGAAATGTTTTGCTAGTTGGAAACCCTCTCGTTTCTCGCTGGAGCAGCTAATTAAGAGTGCCAATGAACAAACATCACTAACAGGTAATCGAAACAAATCTTGTGAACATCATTCACGGTTAATTGAGCCAAATCTTGGGAATATTGGCTATAGCTAAAATCACATTTTTGGGATGATATACCTGTCATCTGCTCAGCATCTGATGTAGACTGATAAGTAGTAGAAGCAAACCGGACATTGTTAAGCAAACCAGCGTATTTCAGAATGTAGTTAGCGCCATCTTGTGCACGTAGCCAATGTTATTCGACTTGACGTTATTCGATGCCACCATGTGACATGATGGACGGCCATCTTGGTAGGGTCACTATATTGAAAAACACGCAGAGGATCTCCTGGTCATTGAGTGTTTGCTGATGCAGTACGGTCTCCGCATTCTTCCTTATCGATGAGCACATTCACGCAAAGTCAGCAAGGCCATTGATGCTTCACATCACATTTTTGCGCAGTATATTTGCCACCTGCATATAATGGTTAATAAAATATAAAATATTTAATTAATAGAACAACTTGAAGATAACTTTGCCTGTTGTTAAATGGCGAATAGGCCCACTGACACAAGTCGTGGGCTGACACGAGTCATTTTCCATTTGCTTTTGCGTATCTTGGTAATACACTGTATAATTTGCAGAATAATAGTAACTTATTAAATTGAACTGTGATGAGCCTTTGTAATGGGAGAATAAAATGGTGCCATTATCTTAAGCAGCCGTGATACTGCGGCAATAATGACCTTTTTATTAGGCGTGGTTGAGACAATTTCTCCATCTTGCATTTTCCTTTGTGGAGGGAGAAAGTGTTTTTCACACCCACCCATTCTGTATCTGTTCCTGTCTTCCCCCACTACTCCTTACCATTGTTATCATTTGAATTTCCCGCCAAAACCCTCTGTAGTTCATTCATTGGTTTTCCCCTCCATTCACTGTTCTGTGTCCAATCAATATGAAGTCTGTACTGTAAAGGACAGCCCACTTTGTTCTGGTATAAAGTTGTAAATGCTCATTCTGGGGCCTCTTTTCTTTTTTCTGGTACCAGGGGGAGCACAGACATCAGCAGTCAGTTTGAAACCGCCATGCAGTTATTTCCTCACAATATAACTACCAAAATAAATTGGATATAAGACTGTTGGCTTCATCAGTCGATTCTGCAACACCTGCCACATTGGTTGGGGGAAGGTGGAGAGGTTACAGAACGATCGGTGCCATCTCTGCTGTATCTCTGGTTCGTGAGAGGCTCTCTGAAGTGAGCAGTTTATCGTTGGGGCGTTAGGAGGTATGGTGAGGAGAACTGCTGCCCTCCTCTTGTGTCTCGACACCCTTCGACCTTGTGCGCTAGTGTTTGGGAGAGTGGATGCTTCATGGATGTCCCTACTGTCAAACTGGACTCTTCTGATTGAGAGTTATGGCTTTTTCAGCTTCCCCTTTCTCTCTGACTTTTACCCTCAGGCGAATTAACTCTCCTTTTCTGGGCTGTGCTCTCAGAGATCAGTGCTCCTCCACTTCCTCCCACAGACAGTACTCATACAGTCTCACATTCAGCTTCTCTGAATTGTATTTTATGATTTGACGAAAAGTAAGGGTTATTATTATGGACATTCATTTTTTTTTTTTACTGCATAGCTTATTTCCCCTCATGCATTAGAGGGCTATTTATCAAGAAAGTGCTTACAAGAAAAGACATTCTGGTCGTCATTTTCAGAGGATAGGAAGATTTGAGGTGTAAATTGCAGTGGAATCAGCAGCTATTCCCTTGTTATGGTGGAAAACAAAATGGCTGCCCAAATGGACCCCATGGTTGGAAATATAGTTGCCAAACACACAACTACATGTGATCAAATCAAGAACAATTTTCACTGTTCTGAGTCAGGAGGGATTTGATAATTTCTCTCAGCCTAAGCTGTTTATTTGTTGTTTAATGAAGCAGTGTAGTTTGGCTTGAACATTAGGCTCATTAAATGCACTTTGTATGTTATTTTCTGAGTTGTTTTTCTTTTCTGTGAGTTCCATATAAATCCCACCATCTGCTACATGCGGAAAACATCGCTAATTATCACTCAACCGCTAGGAATGTTTTCCAAAATTAGACTTGGAGTAAAACCATGGCTTCAGTTCCTCCCACAGATCTCTCCTCCAGGGGGCTTGATTAACCAGCCTCTTCATACCTAATTTGATTTGAACCTATTTTCAGGTTCCTCCTTATCTGTGTTTTGGAAAATGCAGCCTAATAGATGCAAACATGTGCACTCATAAAATGGGATTAAAACTCTAATTCCTGTAATGGCTTGCATGTTCACTGTCACATAGACTGCAGTTTCCACAGCAGAATGTTCTAGTCATTCCGTACTGATTTGGTTTCTGAAACAACAAATGTGTTCCTGCAGGATTCTCTCAGGCACCATGAAATTTGCAAAGCCTGAATTGCAGCAATGGAGAGAGTAGTTTCTCCTTATTGATCCATTTCAATCTAGCAAATGGCTTGGTATTTTAAGATGCTATCTGCTAATTTGTTTCTCTTTAATGGCTTAAGCAAGTGACGGTTGACCCAAAAAAAAATAGAAAAGAAGTTACATTTTAAAACCAAAAAAGTTTTATTTCACTCAATAATTTCCTCACATCATTATCTATCTATTAGGGTTTATTGCTTTTAGGGTGTAGTGTTAATTATTTGGGGAATGAACTTGCACTTTAAAAAGGCCAGTCCTTTTTCGAGCAATTTTCCCTCGGATGCTGAGTCACCATCTCCTTTTATTTTTCACTCTCTGCGCTAATGTTTATCCTGTTGTAATTCAGTTTTCTTTACTTTTTATGCCCTGTGCAATAGGCTGGAACGCTCTCTTTTTAATTGAAGATGGTGATAAGGCTGTTGGTGCATGCAAGGCAGGCGAAGATGCGTAAAATCCAGTTTTTCCTCCACCTTCAATAGTAAAGAACCTTATAGAGGAATTTTAGTCTTGTCAGTGGTTTTCTCTTGCTCAAGAATATTTTGACTTGTTAGTCTTCCCAAAGTCACCCAATCTCAGATGCAAAGTGTGCAAGAAAACAAGGATAAACTCTAAGCGATTAAACTTGGGAAGTATGTACATGTGAGATACACTGGATTACCAGCGAAGCAGAACTGACCAATGGCAGTACCATGGTGGTCAGGAAATACAACGCAGGACCGACCAGTCCACCTCATCTAGCACTGAAAGCAAGTATCAGTACAGCGATTCCAGCCTTTCCACGCTTTTTTTGGCACTGAGAATACCCAGACCGCCCCAAGTGTGAGGCAAAAAAAATGTAGAAGGGTCAGGAGGGAGAGGCCGAGGTGGTGCAGCAACACACCGTCCTGTGACCCGCTACGACAACAAAATGCAGTGGTCAACCTTTCCAAGTAGGTCCTCATGGGCAATCACACAGCAGTTCTTTCCAAAGGCTTGTCTGTTGTGCTGGTATATAGTGTGAACTCTTTCGACACACAAGTGGTTTTATTTAAATTTATTCATGAACAAACCAACCACTACATTTGGTGGTACTACTGCCTATAACCCATTTTAACCTAAAAGCACGTTTTGTCCTTTTTCCACTCATGCAAGACCTTCTGCAGACTAGTAGTACGAGAGGCTTTCACTCGATATCCCTTTCGTAAGGCCTAAACTATCCAAAGCCAAAAGAAAAGCTTTGAAAGAACTGAAAGGCTTAGAACCAGAGCGGTCTTACCCACAGAACATTGTTTTTGAAATAATAGGTGATAAAGTTTTTAAAATATAAAAAAGATCAAAAAATATTACTCACAATGTGGGTCGCTAATGCATATCATGACACCAGTTTTGCGTTATAAATCTTATCAATATCTCTTACAATATGATCCGATCTCATAATTTTCATTTTTTGGGGGTAGACCGCTCTGGTTCTCGGCCAATCAATTGTCTAATGATTTTTATATAATTATTTAATTTGCGGATGAAGGTGGAGCAATTGTGGTGAACCTTGAACGAAACAGGGAAGAAGTCCTGCGACACATAGACAATGACGCATCCTGCAATAAATTACAAGATGCCCTCAAAGTGTTTCAAGAGGAAATTCTCTTATTTACGGAACGGTTTAAAAAAACAAGTTCATTTCAAAAACCCAAATTTGACTTCCTATATTGTGAACACCTAATTAGCCCCTTACTCTTACTCATGCTTCCCAAATTACATTTGAAACGAAATCTGCCAGGATGTCCAATTATTAATCAGATTAACTCGCTCCTTGGTCCTCTATAAATATGCTGACAATTTTATCATACCGGGTGCGAGAATTGCCAACATTAGTAAAAGATTCAATGGTCCAAAACTGAGGTTCCAAAAAATACGACTCTCCTTGCTTTTAACACAGAGAGCTTACAAACATGCCACATAATGGACACTTTGAGCCTTTTATCCAGAATCACCCGTCAGATTCTACTCCTCTAGACATAGCAGCTTTTGTCCTGAAATATAACTACCTTAGCTTTGAAGAGGAATTCTTCCTACAAATTGAGGGAACTGCAATGGGTTCAACATCTGCCCCAAATTATGCTAATTTGTATGTAAGCCATTTTGAAAACCGCTTTATTCTTGATGCGCAGAATAACCCTTTTTTCCATAACATGTAGTGAGGAAGATTTCGTAGATAAGGAAGTTTTGATGAAAGATGGGTTTCATGAGACCGAGGCTTACCCAAGAATTGGATTGAAAGTGCTAACATAAACGTTCTTAACAGCCCTCGTTCTGAGCTGCTTCAACTCAAGACACAAAACAATACAAAAACGTCGCCATTGACTTTCATGACTGAATTTACTCCAAATTCTCAGGGGATCAAAGAAATAGTAAGTAAACATTACCAAATTTTTTTTCTCTGATCCTGTCCCTACCCGTGAGTTCAAGAAACCGCCATTGTGTGTTCTTAAACAAGGAAAGAAATCTTTACGACTTCCTGGTTCTGATAGATTTAAAGTCTCCCCCCAAATGTCATCCCAGAAGCTCCTTGCACCCGTTCCATATTGGAATTATAGATGTGGTAAATGTGTACAAAGTCACCTCAAAAAATAATAACTTTGGCTTTCGTGAACCCGTTGACAACAGAACTTATTAGCCTGAAGATTTAATTGCCTGTTCATCCACTTGGGTGGGTTAAGCAATAACATGTCCATATCGTCTAATTTACATTCGTAAAAACAAACAAAGCCCTGCAACAGAGAATAAATTAAAAGCACAATAAAACGCAATGATCAGATTTATCCGGTGGCAATACATTTTAATGATAAAATACACATTATTAACACTCTAATTTTGTGGAATGGAGTAAATCAAATGCCCTGAAAGAAATGGCGACATTGACGCCATTTAACTAAACGCGAGGCAGTTTGGATTTATGTCCTACAACCACACAGGGGGTTTAATGAAGAACAGCTCTTGAACATAATGTTGTAACTTGTTACATCTACAGAAGTTGTACCCCTTTTTATCTTATTCTTCTTCTTTCATAGTTTAAAAAATTTTAATTAATTTGAAAAAATGTGATGCAGGCTTTTCCTTTAATTGTATCTGAACTAGAACAACTTGAAGTGTGTATTACCTACATGTGATATTTAATGTTTGTTTTATCTTGAATTTACCTTCATTAGACCAACTCGTATGTCCCCTTTCTAGTTTGTTTTGGCCATGTATGTCAATTACTTAAGCACCCTTTTTATTAATTATCATTTTTAATCACTGATTAATCCTGGCTAGTTTTTTATTTAAATGAGATGTATGTCCTCAGTTAATCACCTAATAAATTTCATTTATAAAAATGCTGTTTTTTTGTGTACATTTTGGCTCGACGATTTGCTAAACATCAGTGTCATATTTACTCTGTCATTGGGTTATATTAATTATGAATTTAATTGTATTAATTGTCAAATTATTCTTCACCCTTGTCTTTTGATAAGTCGCTTAATTGGTATTGAACATGCGCAGACTCGTTTGGTATATTGCATCTTCAGTATGTATGTTTGTTAGTAACTCTGATGAAGGTTGTTTTGCTGAAACGTCAGTGTATAGGTGGTGCGTTACTTGTTAAATTAGCAGTGTTGCTGTATTTTCTTTCATTTGAACTTCACTCATTTTTTTATGGCAGCACCTGCCATGAACTACACAAAATGAGCGGACACTCCCTTTTTTATTTTACGACCCCCGACATTTCCGACATTCATTTTCCTAATGGTTATTCAGGAGTTTATCAGGTGCGGATCTCTCCGAAAATGGTTTGATGAAAAGAGGCATAAATGACAATGACAGGTATAAATATTATTAATGACCCGGGAAATGTTCATTGAGTAATAACCGTAAAACTCTGCCGTGTATTGAACTGCATGGTATACTCTGAGTGAACGGTACACCACCGTTCCACATTACTTGATAGGATTAATAGAAAATAGCAGCCGTACAGGGCTTGGTGCGCCTTTGTTCTGTATGTCTGCATTCTGAAATCAGATGTGTCAGCGTGTGGCATTGTTTCTGAAGTGTATTCCTCTGACTTCCATCTCTCGACCCTGCTGAGAATCCATTCCCCGTAATAACTCTCACTCCCCACCTCAGCCAGCCCACCTCGGATGACATATTGGGACGTATCTGCAGAAGAAGAGAGATGAGATTACTGCCACAAAGATTGTCCTAAAATCATTATGTGAATGGTGCAGTCGTTGGGGTGGGAGGAAGAGGGTGCGGGGGGTGCAGCGGTCGAAATGCAATCTTCTCCAGGGAGCAGGTCTCCTGATCCGAGACGGGTCCTGGGCTTCCTGCCGCTCCAGCGCTCCGTGTTATTCATACGTTACTCAGATATTGAGCCTGCGGCGATGGCCAGGAAGTGGAGCTTTGAAAGCAGATGGGGCCTAATCGAAGGTGGGAGGGGGGGGGGGGGGAGCGGGGATGCTGTTTGTGAATGAGGCAGGACCGGATCAGATAAGGACACGTCTTCTCTGCGCTTTGACTCCTTTTTCTCTAACGCAAAAGGGGCGCTCACACGTGCAGGTGTTGTTTTGTTCAGGGAATTCTGCAAGGTCAAATCAAATCGAAATCAAATTTAATTTATATAGTGTGTTTCACCAAGAAATGTCACCACGCACTTCATGGACAACCCCTACCTTACCCACTGCAAAAAATGAAAAGTAAGCCCACCTTACCAAGCAGTTAAATCTTGTATTAAGACTTAAAAATCCTTATTTCTATTTCTTTCTTTTTTCTCAAGAAGACAAAAATTTTCCAATTAGGTGAGGTAATTTTGACGTATTTCTAGATTTGCCAATGGGATCAGAAAATGTCATTTGTCAAGCACATGGTAATGTAAAATAAGCAAATTTTTTTCTATTTGAGATGAAAAAAGAAAAAAATTAGGGAGTGACATCTTATATTAAGACTAAATTAATTGTCAAGACATACACTTTTTGCAGTGCCCCCAACCCCCCTCCCCCCACCTCAATGAATTAAGTCTAAGGGAAGATAAAAACTCCCTTATTGCTGATGGGGGGAAAAAAAAATTTGGGAGGAGGCAGTCTTGGGCTGTGGGAGAGCTGGGGACCCAACATCTTCTGACCAACGTCAGGGTGTAAGATCTGATGACCAACATGCACAGCCAATCCATCTTTATGCAGATAAAGCTGAAATGCACAGTTTAGACCTCATAGATATACTTGCCCTCAAACTGACTCTCAGCCTTAATTTTAGGTTGTGCACATCCATATCGAGTGAACTGCAGAGGAATACAGCCATTTAAAATCTGTGTCACAGTCCAAACTCTTAGGAACTTCACTCCAGTTCTGACCTACAGCATCTCTGGTGGCTGCAAAGGTCAGCAGTGCCTGATGGGAAATGTGGTCCCCCCTGACCATGGGCTTTATTGAGTGGGCTCGTTAGGCCCGCAGTAATGGGAGGGTGATGGCGTGCGGCCGCGAATCCGTGCTGACTTTACCCGGCCCCGGAGCTCAGCCAACGAGTGGCTCTCTCCGACGGGAACGGGCACTCTGAAGCCGCTGGCGGAAAATTGCATCGCTTACGGAGCCATTGAGATTTACCGCGGGGAGGAAGTGGCAGTGCGCGGCGTGCGTCAGGGAACACTGCTTGGCATTTAAGCCACTGCTCGCCGTTATTGATTGCTAATAAAGCCAGAGGCAGAGTACTCTTCTCAGCCTATGGAAAAAGGTTAGCTTGCCGGACTGGAAGTGAATCTTTTTTGTGTATAGATTTTTTTTGTTATGTATGGTTATTGGTTCTTGTGTGAAAGTTCCTGGAACATAATTTAGATTATGCGCGTTTATTTATTTTTTAATTCCGTTTTTATGAGCTGGGCCATCTGCCCCAGACGCACGAAACGTGGACCTCTGTTGTTATGCCGGGTCGTAATTCTTGTAACAAACAATAGCTGTCCTCCTGCAAATGGAATGGGGGTTGCACATATTTAGCAGTAATGCTACTACACTGAACAGTTTTTTATGCTGTAATAGAGATACTGTACCTCTCAATAATTTTCTTTTTTTAATTTCCTTTTGAATGTGTGTACCTGTCAAACCATATCACTTCCTTTGCATTTTTCTGCAAGAGATCGTTAAGTAGGCGGTGAACACCGGTGGTTACACACTGATGGCATGGGTTTACAAGGAAATGCCATTTACCCTAGGCGATGTGTGAAAACATGACCACGTGAGTAACGCTTATGAGAACTCGCAGGATAATTCTGTTTTAAAATGCAGCAAATACTTCTTCGCTGACCATCTGCACAGACCCACTATTGGCTCTTTCCCCACAAGGTCCTCCCCTGTACGCACACGTCTATCCTTGACTGAGAGTTTGCTCTGCCGTTCTACCTTCTAGATGAAAGTGTTGCTTGGAACGCTAGCAGTGCAGTTGCATTGATGCCCTGCACTGAGTTAAGCCCGCTCCGACTGATGAAGGCCTTGCTTCTCTTCAACTCCTGGCTACAAAATGGAAAATAAATGAAAGTGAAAGTTTTGCCGATTTTTACCTCTTTGTGTTTAACGGGATGTTCCTGGGATCACCCTGGGGGCTTTTTGAAAGGATGCATTAGCCATTCTTTGCAATTGCGAAGGTTATGGAGAGCACCAGACTTCTATTGAATTCTAAAGTGCACAGTTAATGAAAGCTCATTAGAGTGGAATTCTAAAAAAGAAGACACTGCAGGGAAAGAAACCACTCTAACTTCTGACTGCACGAGTGCCAACTGCAGATGCTCTGAACCAGTACGCTTGGTCTGCCCAGGTTAGGGCTAGTTTTTGGTCAGCCATATTTCTTTGTGCCGAGGGTAAGCTCTATACTATTTCCTACCACCAAACTGCTATATTCCCTCAGGCAGGTTTATGTCTCTAGTCTTTAAGCACCTAATTGACCTGACTTAACTGATTTACACACACGCACACACACACACACACACACACACACACACACACACGCACACACACGCACACACGCACACGCATACACATGCACGCAAACACACACACACACACACACTTGTTTAGCAGTCTAATTGCATTCTCCAAACTTGACGGAAAATACATAAGTAAAGCTTAAAAACAGAGGGTAAAAAAAGTCTTGTTTATACGCTGTTGCATCATGAGTAGAGATCAATCCCCACCGATATTTATCATTCATAGCTCGTATTTTGTTCATTAGGCATTTTAAGATTCAAGAGGATTTGTTCTTGCACTAATATGGTCAGGCTTGAGATTGGACAAGTTGCTAAGGGCTGGTTTGCAGCATTGAGTTTAGCAGTTGCTGCAGCACTGATTACTGGAAAAAAATAGGCCCATACATTATCAGGAGGAGCATTGGGCTTTATGGCAAAAGGTAGCCATGCTCCGCCTTAGAATCACAGCTGATGACAGGGAAAAAAGCCAGCACATTTGAATTGGGTTAAGAGATCTGATTTATGATGACTTTGGGCTCTGTGAAAAAGGCTGTAGCAGAAGTCTGGCTTCAATACCCCATTTAAAAATAAAACAAAGTAAATAATACATGATAATCGTAAGCAATTGCGCTAGCCTTAGTATTAATCCGTTGGAAAGGGAATGTCGTTTGCCTCGCATTCGGAAACACAATTTAGCACATACTAGCTATTTTACATTTCGACTTCTGAGCAAAGTAAATATCCTGTGGCTTGGCTCATCCAGGGAAATTGCTCACGCATTCACCTTGCATTAGAGTAAAGCCTTAGGCTTTACTTTTGATTGCGTCTGTGCCGGGAATAGCAGTGATGCTACGCTTGTTACTTCAATGGTACTGACCAGCTGAGAGGGGAATTTTGAGCATGCAGTGAAGCTGCAGTCGTTCCTCTGCGGTCAGATTCCAGCTGCTTAGAATATCGAGCTAGGTGCTATTCTGGTAGCATGCAAATTGACATTTCTTATAGTTTGGAGGGGGATAAACATGAGAAAGCGTTTGGTCTGAACTTCAAAGTTAAGTATTGCACTGTGTATCCATACCTTCAGGTTCAGTTTTAAATACTTATTTGAGAATATATATATTACAATGCAAAGCCTTTCAGTATAATTTTTCAGAGATTAGCCCTGGCACTCTAAGCTTTAAGAACGGGCTGACATCGATCAGATATGCCAGTTGCTCGATGAGAACTTGTGCCTGATTTTAATGAAAGATGCTTCGAAGATTCGGGTTAATTTCTCTAACATAATCCTCAGAAGTCCCACTTTTTGGTATTGTTCCTTTAAAAAGTGTTTGAGGCCTTCTTGTAAACCTCCTTTAATGTCCCCTATTTGTCATCACTTGTCATTGATTTTTCCTCTGAACCTCTGGCAATACATTTTTAAAATCTGTGTTTGGGGGTAACTCCCTTAGTAACCTAACCTTAACCTTAGATCCAGCTCTGGTTTTGATTTCTCAGGGCCCGCAATGGAACTTAAAATTGAATTGGGACTCAGAGAGGGTCCTATACTAACCACTCTCGCACATTGTCACGTTTACATTTCACACACACACACACACACACACATGCTCACGCGCATGCACGCACACACACACACACACACACATCACACACACACAGACCGATAAAGTATGTAAACATATTAGGGTGGTTGCATATGGATGGTGAGTTGCAAACAAGGTTTGGTTTGGGCTTATTTTTTAGGCTTCCTTCCAAGGTTGAGGTCTAATGGTGTAAACTTGATTTTGGAACTTGGTGTGTTTCAGTATATATCCAGCTGTTTAAATGCATTCCGTGTGACTAATGAAAAAATGATGTCCTTTGTGCTCTGGATAAGTGCTGTTATGTACTTAAATGTATTATAGTTTATTACTAGCCCCCCATAGTATTTAGAAAAAAAAATCATTTTTAGCTGCTATGAAAACCTTCAGATGTCTTTGAGTGTTTCGAAGGGACATGAAGTTCTAGAGCAAATGAAGGTGTGGAGCACTTTCGTTTTGTCTCATTCCCTGATTTAATGTTTGTCTCATTCCCTAATTTAATCTTAGATTCATCTCCTCTAGTCCCCATTTCCCAATCAGAGGACGAAATAAAAGGATTGTCTTCAAACAGGGATAAAAGTTTTCATTCCAGCATTAAAGATATCCGGGCCTCAAGGTTTCAGAAATGCAGAAATCTTTTAAGCATTTCATATGTGCAATATTATCATGCTCTACCACGTCTACCTCTGTCAGTTAGTGAATCATTGCGTGACTGGGTGTTAAAATTCATTTCATTTCTTCAAAAAAAAAAAAAAAAAAAACTAAAATTGACACATGCTAATTTATACACATAGCGTAAATGTTTGATGTGAAACTATGCGGCGTGTGGGGATAATTTTGTCCTTTGATCAGCCGGCTAAATTTGGATTGGGTATTTAACAGTTCTGTGGCTTTTATGGCTTTCCCGGGAACTGCTGGCTTTCACATTGCACTGTGACTGCTGAAGAGAGAGATTTATCTGTGTGTGAAATTGACATGTCTCATTAAATTTTAGTTTCTTATCCACACTGCTTGACACAAATATATGCAGAGCCTATAAAAGAGTTCTATCTGCTTTTAAAAAAAAAAAAATCCAATGCTATCTTCTGGCAAATTACGACCCGGTTACATTACAATCAATTTGCTGATTATCTTATTCTATTCAAATGGGAGAATGTCATTGTTTGCCTCAGGAATGTAAAAAATTTGATTCCAAGAGGGCAGAATGGCCCATTTAAAATCAACAGTTATTGCCCAAATGTAATCTTACGCTCATAACCAACTATTAGAATTGTCAACAAAAGTATATACAGTCATTTTAGTAGTGCTATTGGACTTAAACTGTCTCAAAAAGGAAGTAAAAACAAGAGTGTCTCAGGCAAATTTTCAATACATTTAATGCGTGCTTCTCTTTCCACTGGACAACTAAGCCTATTTTCGATGAAGGTCATTTCTCCTGGGTATCCAACCACTTGGTTGAGTTTATTTGGGGAGAGGGAGGGTGCATCTCAAAGTGTAGGCTGCAGCCTTCGAAGGCTGCATTTTTAGGGGTCGTCACTTCTTTCCATCCGCCAAACTAACATGTTGGGTGAGGGATTAGAATAAATTTAAGGTTAGGGTTAGGTTTGGGGCTAGGCTTGGGGGTAGGGGTTAGAGTTAAGGTTAGGGTTAGGGAAACCAGTGATGACTCGCTGAAATCAAAGGTGTTTAGTGGAGATGAAATGATGTCATGTCTGTTTGGTAAATGGAATTAAGTGACGCCCCTGAAAATGCAGCCTTGGAAGGCTGTAGCCTATGCTTTGAGATGCACCTGGAGATTATTGGTTTGATGAACAGCCACAGTTGTCTGGAAAGTGGCAGGTAAACCAGTGAGGAGGAAGTCACAGTGATCCTTAGGGATCGGGGGTTGAGTAGGTGTTGAGAAATGGGGCCAATTATTCACCCAGATGTGAAGAACTTGAGTTTGAATCCTCGACATATCTCTTAAGACTCTGAGACGGAGCCAGGGACTGTTCGTTAGGTTGTACCTCTCGTAGAGACGTCGACTTACACAGTGTTCTCTCCGCTGCCAGTAATGAGCTCCTGTTGGCGCAGAGGGTGTCAGGTAGCCGTGGGCTAGGTGACGATAGCCTTGTAGGTCTGGTGATCGGGGAGCAGAGAGAATCAATTTGTTGGAGAGAGAGATAGGAAGGAAGAGAGACTGGAGAGTGGATGTACCTGCATCAGCTGGGGGGAAACAGTAAATAGCTGGGAGGGGTGTGATGAGTCCTGGCCAAAAATCTGACATGGAACTTGGGCCGTAAATCAAACCAGGGAGAGTAACTTGTCTTGGGTGGCGAGCTGACTGTTTTAAAGTTTGTTATTTCTGAAATTTAAATTGTTGTTCCCTTATTATCATCAGGGCGGCACAGAGGCAAGGTGGGTTAGCGGTGTTGCCTTGCAGCAAGAATGTTTTGCTCTGAGACGTGGCCTGGGGCAGTTTCTTTGCATGGTTTACTTGGAATAAACATGTTCTCCCTGTGTTTGAGAGGCTTTCTTTCCCCTCAGTCCACAGTCCCAAGCCAAGCATGCTGGGTATAGTTGGAGATACTGGATTGTCTGTGGTTTTGAGTGGTGAAATGACCAGGGTGTGTTCCTGCCTTTGCTCTTCGTGTACCGGAATGGCTTATTATTATCCCCCACATTGACATGAAGTGGAGTGGGGGATATTGCAATGGAGCATGTCTTTCTGTCCGTCCTTCCATCCTTCCATCTGGATAAGTGGGGACAACTTTTCTCAGAAACCACTTTACCTAGGTGAATTAAATTTTGCGTACGCATGCTACTAGTCATGACCTTGGTTAGGTGCCAAAATGAGATTCCATAATGGCGGGGGATATTGATGACAATGTCATCTTGCTCTGAACTGAAATAGTTATGGCTAACGCCGTGGAAATTAATTCATTGTCGAGGTTTGACAAGTTCATTTTATTGTTAGATTGCTTTCATGTACAGGGACGTGAAACTCTGGTGGAGAGAAAAACTTGAATTTTTGCTGAATGGTTGAAATAAGACAAAGTTTTTGTTTCCCGGCATCATTTTCAATATGCCAGGGAAGATTCTCCTGCCACTTAATATAGATCCCATTTCTTTCTGTTGTCGCATCACATTCCTAAAATGGCGTTTATGTTGTAATGGCAAAGCTGAAGTTTTCATCTCTGGTGCCAAAGTGGGTCTGAAGTTTGCAATTGAAATTTTCTTTTAGAAGTTTGCTCTCTTTTTCTGCCTTTTGTCATTTGGGTATCGATTTCTCTTGTTGACAGTGTTCATTTGTGAGCTGTTTTTTCGTTTCTGTTTGTCCTGGCTTGCCTTTGTGAGTTTGACGGCATAGCATGCTGTGAGCGAAGTATGTCACGGTCGTCTCTACAGTTTTGCTTCGCAGCGTTGCTTGATCGCTTGAAGGGTCTGGAAAAAGCTAGTGTCGCCTTTTGAGTGGTTGTCAGACGAGGAAGCAGGACGCTCAGAATTATTGATGATGTTTGTTCTGTGGAACTTAAGGGAGACGGTACAGTTACCATATTGGCAGAGATTTCTCTTTTTTTTCCTCGACGGTCTCTGAGATACAGCGTCTGATGCTGTGGCGCATTTCTTGTCAGAAAATGTGCAAGGAATAAAACGACTTGCGTGTGGGCAGTGGACAGTATCCTTCCACCTGAGTCAGTTGTATGCTTCTTCAGTGTAAGTTGGTATTCGAAGGTGTGAGTAGTACTGTTGCCTCATCAAAGTGGTCACACTGTTTAAATCAGGCCTGGCCCTTTCTGTGTGGAGTTAATGTATTCTCCCTGTGTTTGAGTTGGGTTTCCTCCTGCTGCTCTGGTTTCCTTCAAAGACATATATGTTGGGCCAGTCAGAGACTTTAACTTGCAGTGTTCTGTACAAATAACCTCTGCGTGAACTTTGCGCTTGCAGTCTTAATCAGGCTGCTACCCATGAAGGACACTAAATCTATCTCAGGCAGTTACGGACGACTAAACCACGCCGAAGCCTGACTGCATCTCTGTGTGAGGTTCGATAAGTCATGCGACGAAGATGGCGAGACAAAGACGTCTGGCATAATTTGCACTCTGCGTAATTCATCAATGGACAAAAGGATGCCTCTGATTTCTTTAATGAGCCTTAACGAATCATTTGAAGATTGCGAACATTAATCAGTTTGGCTGTTCTGAAGAACGCTTGCCTTGCGCTGTGTAATTTGAATGTAGTGCGCACTTAATTATTTAATTAATTACCCCACAGAAAGTGGAGACTTCTAATTGGATGAGAATTAGGCCTCAGGTTCAAGTCTTTTGCAATGTCATTAACATGTCTAATGTTCTAGCCTATTTTTTTTTGTTGTCTTTCAGGGTGTTTTGTGTATAACCAATGTAGTACACAGTGACTCTGTCTTGAGAGATTAGAGACATGCTTAGAAATGTTCTCACAATGTTAATTGAATGTTCTGCCTGTGTAATATTTCCATTTCACGGCGCGACATTACAGCAGGAGGATATTAAGTGTTAGCTGAACAGTCATTTGAGGGGTCACACTTTAGATGCCAGATGGTATATAACTGACAATGCCACTTGGCTAGTGGCTAAATGCTATAAAGGGTGACATTGTCAGCTAAGTGACATTGTTATTGTCACATCTGGCATCACATGCTGAATAAGGATGTGCTATTTTACCCTTTACAAAGCATGACATTTGCTTATGTATGATTTATGAAGACATTGTGTCTCATTTATGAAGGCATTATACATGCTGTATGAAGTCTTAATGAGCCACACTTCATCTAAAGTGCGACCATTTGAGGATTAGCCTGACTGTGCATATGCGGACCAGCAACTGCCACAACCACTGTGGACCATACGGCCTCTTCCTCCTTAACACTTGCTCTTAGAGATGCAGATTCCGTGGAGAACCAAAACGCAGGACTCCCAGTTGCAGGTTTTTGGCACAGAGGAAGAGATGCTCAGCACGGCATCTGTCAGCCTGGAGGAGTTCTTGAGGGTGGATGGTGTGTGTCTTCTCCTCGGTTCGCAGATTTAGCAAAAATGGTTCGAAACCCACCCCATTAGCAAGGAACAATCCCTCTTGACGCCCACAGTCTCATGACTGTTTAATGGCCCCTGTCATGGGCTAACTTTTCGATTTGGAGTGAGTTCGCCGAGTAATATGTGAGTGGTTTGAAAATATTGACAAATAACCTGTAAAATGTTTCCCAGACAGCAAGCACCTCTGCTCCGGATCTGCACCAGCTCTGTGCCGACTCCAGCTGATCCGGCACAGAGCTGGCGCAGATCCGGAGCGGAGGTGCTTGCTGTCTGGGTTAGGTTCCTCCCACAAGCGAATTTGAAGGGCACAGAACTTCGACGCGGTGGTGTTTCACATCGGTGGAGCGAAGGAGCTGACACAGAAAGCTTTCCTGGGTCCACACAATCCTTTTAACGCTCTGTTAACCAAGTACCTTTCCAACTGTGTAAAAATCATTTCCCTAGGCAAATATGTTGATTATGGGCCAATATTTGAAAAAATGGAAAAAAAAATTCAACCCTTTGGGCCACCTTTCCAAAATGTAGCAGATCTGCTACATTGGGTAATAATGCAAATGGAAAAATTAAAGTGACGGACCATTCAAGTTATTCTCAAATGTTTATTTGGCAATAAGAAACAAAACCAGCAGGGTGTCCAGGCTGTTAACCCTTTCACTTTATGTAGCAGATATGCTACGGTGGTTAATAGAGGGTTAATCCTTTGGGGACAGGTTTCTTGGATTTTTTTTTTTTTAGAGTCACAGTTTTCAGTTGCCAGTATTGGTTGTTAGATCTGCATTATTTCAATGCTTATTTGCAATAAAAGGCTAAAGAAGGGTTGTGTATATGTGTATGGTAGTCCACTAGGGGCTGTCTTTAGCCTGTCTTTCCTTGATTTCTTAATTTACGGCCAATAAGTTTAAAAATATTGCATGTTTGGGTTTTGAGCTGGCAGGGTTGGCTGTCGAATGGCTGAATTCTATCAAAATTTGCCGGTGAAGTTCTGCGGTGCTAGAAAGTCGCGCGTACGCTAATGTTGCACCCTGAGCACTGAAGTGTTCATGTGAGTTCAAGTGTCCTCCCAGAGTGGAATATGTCTGCCCCGAATGAAAACACCATACCCCTTCCCCCTCGGCATGCTGCGATTATCTCAAGCAGCACCCTGAGTATATGCAGGGGAGGTCCAGTTCTCTTGCATTTCCACTGAATAAATTATTTCTAGAATTTCTAGAACCTTCCCTAACCTTGTCCTCGGTTCCTGCATGATGGACTGGCGATTCAGTTAGCTTCTTGTTAGCATTTGCTTCAGCTCTGAGCAGAGCTATGTCTAAACAACACTGTTATTAATTGGAGCTGTCAGAACGATTGATAGCATGACACATTTGCTTACAAGAGCCGGTTATCAAGATGAGCCGCTGTAGCAGGAAGCTTATCGCGCGTTGCAAGTGCTGACTTCATCCGGAAAGCGTCTCGCGGTGTCAGAACTGCGCTATCTACAAACCGATCGCTTCCCTCCTTTTCAATTATGGCGGGGCCACCAGTGCTTTCCACCAGGCATGATGATGTCATCTTAACTTCACCTTGTTTTCTCTCTCTCATTGACTTCAGTATTATCCTTCAGTTTCTAACTGTACGGTACTTATTTTTGCTCGTTGATTGTTGTAATGTGGTTTTTATTCCATATCACTGGTTATAGGTTTTTTGTTGATGTTCCTGATAATCAGTTTTGTGATATAAGCCTATTGTTTCCCCGGGTGGATGCCCTATGTGTCTTTGGTATGTTCTGTCATTGTTTGACCGGGGTTTTGTTAGTTAAACCCCCATGTGTCATGCACTTTTAATTTTTACTGTTTGACCTGAGTTTTGTCCATTAAACCCAAGAATCATGTATCTGTAACGACAGTGTTTGATCTGAATTTGGAAAGTAAAGCCCATGTGTCACACACCTAAAATTTCACTGTTTGGCCTGGTTGTGGTCAGTAAAGCCGTTGTGTGAGACGCCTGTAATTTCACTGTTGATTGTTGTGTGGCACGCCTGTAATTTCACTGTTGATTGTTGTGTGACACGCCTGTAATTTCACTGTTGATTGTTGTGTGGCACGCCTGTAATTTCACTGTTGATTGTTGTGTGAGACGCCTGTAATTTCACTGTTGATTGTTGTGTGAGACGCCTGTAATTTCACTGTTGATTGTTGTGTGAGACGCCTGTAATTTCACTGTTGATTGTTGTGTGGCACGCCTGTAATTTCACTGTTGATTGTTGCGTGACACACCTGTAATTTCTCTGTTGATTGTTGCGTGGCACGCCTGTAATTTCACTGTTGATTGTTGTGTGACACACCTGTAATTTCACTGTTGATTGTTGCGTGACACACCTGTAATTTCTCTGTTGATTGTTGTGTGGCACACCTGTAATTTCACTGTTGATTGTTGCGTGACACACCTGTAATTTCTCTGTTGATTGTTGTGTGGCACGCCTGTAATTTCACCGTTGATTGTTGTGTGACACACCTGTAATTTCACTGTTGATTGTTGCGTGACACACCTGTAATTTCTCTGTTGATTGTTGTGTGGCACGCCTGTAATTTCACTGTTGATTGTTGCGTGACACACCTGTAATTTCTCTGTTGATTGTTGTGTGGCACGCCTGTAATTTCACTGTTGATTGTTGCGTGACACACCTGTAATTTCTCTGTTGACTGTTGTGTGGCACGCCTGTAATTTCACTGTTGATTGTTGTGTGACACGCCTGTAATTTCACTGATGATTGTTGTGTGACACGCCTGTAATTTCACTGTTGATTGTTGTGTGACACACCTGTAATTTCACTGTTGATTGTTGTGTGACACACCTGTAATTTCCCTGTTGATCACTGTGTAACATGCCTGAAGTTTAATTGTTTGCCCGGGTTCGGTCAGTAAAGCTGTTGTGTGACACATGCTATCTCACTGTATGACAGTTGTGTGACATGCATGTAATTTTAGTTTGTTTGTTGTGTGACGTGCCTGTAATTTCACTGTTTGCCCGTTGCGTGACACGTCTGTTATTTAATTGTTTGACCTTTTTGTCACATGAGTGTTATTTCACTGTTTGACCTGGGTTTGGTCAGTTAAACCCTGTGTGCTACACATTTATATTGGCCACTGTTTGACCTGGTTTCAGTCAGTAAAGCCCTTGGCGCCAGTTGCCTTTAATTTCACTGATTGACCTGTCCAGTGTTTCTTCTCCCAACCTCTTCTGTCACACGCATGTTTCATCTCTCGGGTTCTCCTGCAGGTGACCACTCTGGTGAACACCAGCAACAAAGGCCCGTCCAGTAAAAAGAAGGGCCGCTCCAAGAAGGCCCACGTGCTGGCCGTGTCCGTGGAGCAGGCCACGCAGAACTTTCTGGAAAAGGGCGAGCAGATTGCCAAGGACAGCCAGGACCTGAAAGAGGAGCTGATCGCTGCTGTGGATGACGTCCGCAAGCAAGGTAATGTTCTCAGCATAATCTGAGGGGACACCCAGTTTTTAGTTATCAGTTCAGCGTTTGTTTTGAAGGGGGAGTTGCTGCCTCCTCGCGGTGGAAAGTCCAGGAATAAGAAAATAAAAGTCTAACCATATGTCTCTTCCACCCACAAACTCAGCCTATTGATTTCAATTACAGCTTTACGCTGTCAGAACCTGAATTTTCCAACTCTCCAACACCCACACAAATAAAAAACCCAGTGATCAAAGTAGCTAGAATCATGTCCTGAGCAACGGGCTCTGGGTGTGAATTAAAGAGAAAGTGAGCAACCCAAACTGACCATGTGTTCTTTACTGCCTCCTAACTCCTGCATCCTTGAATTATGTACTGTCTACTAAACATGCAGCTTTTCGCCAACTACAGACTATTTCTAGTGATAGCAATTTGAGTACAGTGGCCAAAACGGTTCTTAGTCATGCATACTACATGCCTTAGTAGTCATATTTTTGTGGTTTGGCTTGTGTGTTCTGGAAAGGACTTTTCTGGAAGCAGCCAAACACCTTTTGTGGTCCCACGGAGACAGCGTCATGTGACTTGGTACAAGCAGCGAGTGCTTTTTATTACAATGGGAGATGCCTCTCGGCACATACATCCTGCCATTTGAAAATTGTTTGGAGGAAAAACCACACACACACACACACACACACACACACACACACACACACACACAAACACTGTTCAGTGCTTCTCAGAGATGCAACATACTGAGGAAACTGTAGTTTTTAGGCATGGGCACAAGCCGCACCATGGAAATGCATTTGTCATTCTTGTATTTTAAGTACACATGCTTAACAAATTTCTGGTGCTGTGAACTCAATCTACGTTTGCAAGGGTATGCGTCTTGAATAGTTTCTCTCCATTAAATGGAACAAAAATTAATTACTAAGTTTAGTGGGGTTTGCACGCCCTGCTGGTGGATGGGTGTAATGCACAACCACATGCACAGGACTCTAATATTACAGACCACACTAATCTCAGTGGAACCCATTCCCATTTCATGGATTCTCACATTCTTGCACGAGCGGAGAGAATTTTGGATTGCTCGCACAGGCGCTTACGGAAGGCTGAATGGAATTTCTCTGAACATAAAAAAACGAAGCCAGCTGCTCATTACAGATAATGCAGACGGCAGCATTCCCCCATTGCGTGCGGAGGAGGGCGAATATTTAGCTAACCTCGCCGCCGCCGCAAAGAATCAAACGCCGCGCAGCCGAGGATACGCCACTAACAGTTTTTTGACACAACTCTCAATTTGCATTTTGAGGAAAGGTCAGCTCTTTGGGCTTAATCCCGGCCCTTGCGCTGCATTTGCATGACGTTTGGCCGCATGCCGCAGTGAGCACGCTCAGGTCTCCCTTGAGCTGCCTCCGGCTTCTGTCTGAGAAGGTGCCCAGTTTCTACAGAGGGAGGGAGAAGCGCTTCGCTTTAGTGTGGAAGCGTCTGTTCGTGGAAAAGACGGGGTGAAGTAACTTGGGAAAAGAGAGGCTGTGCACATCTTTTGACAGTTGGCCCTCTATTTATCACTGGTGATGTATGTACTTCCAGCCCTACCATCCTCCTCCACAGTGATTAGGGGGCAGAGCTTAATGTTACATCCTCGTTTCCTAAAAAAGTTGGGATGCTGTGTAAAACGTGTTGATGGGACATAATTGAAAATGAGCAGATTTTTTTTTTTCGAAAAAACCAATAAAATCTGATATGTTGTCTTTGTAATATTTTCAATTAAATGTAGAGTTTAAGCAATTTGCAAATCATTGCATTCTGTTTTTATTTACATTTTACCAGGTGCCCCAACTTTTTTGGAAGCAGGGGTTCAAGTTTGGGTGTGTCTGTGCATGAAAGAGGAGGGGCAAAGGAATACTGTTATTGGACCTCGTTGTACTTGTAGCGATAGGAGTAAAAATAAACTGTGAGGGTTGCCATTCTGTCTCAGAGGTCTTTTAACAATGATAAGCAGGAAATTGTAAATGTGCAGCTCCTAACTGCATTATATTACAGCGACAGCGCACCATTGCCAAATGTATTTATTTCCTCATTATGTACTGAAAAGAACTGAAAACAAACTAACCAAAAGTAAATTAGCTTTTTGCTTGAAACATTTGAAATGCTTTATGGTTTATAGAAAACATCACATAATTACTCCTCCGTAGCCAACTCCATAGAGTACGTTGATGTGTACTGAGTGTAGTGCTTGATTGAGCTCAACACTGAAGTACTCAATCTTGCTTACGGTAAATACCTGGAGGACTGTATATCTCTATTATTCCAGAGCAGGTACTTTATGAAGCCCATGTTGACTGGCTAGTTTAATAAAAAAAAATGCGGGGAAATTTGAGATTTCAGTGTTTATTTTGTGGGTGGGATGTAAATTGACTTGTACAGAGTCCTTGAAAGGCTTGCCCTCTCAGACATCAGCGTGAAAGGATCAATTTAAACTTAAAAATGTAGGTTTTATTCTTCTTCTTACAAACAGCCTTTTCAAAGTGCGTCATAGTGATAAATGAGTATGAATGGATAATTGCAAACAATGTGATTTTCATGCACAATCAATATCAATTTTCCTGTCAGAAGGGGGTTATGCACCGTTGGTCCAACTCGATGAAAAACTGTTATGACATTAATAATAGCCCAAAATGATTGCACAATAGCTGCTTCATTCTTTTTCAGTCTCCCAGAGGCACATTCTTTTACTTCTGTCAGGGGTCTATAATCACACATTGAGGGTGTTTGGTAATTGCTTCTCATTTACCTTGTTGTGCGGTATAGAATGCATCAACCTTGCTGATTATGTGCAATATTACACTGTTCCAGAGTATTCCATGTAGGGCTCGACAGTATGGAGTAAAAAAATGCAGTATGCGATGAACAAATCGAAGCAATATGCGGTGTGTAAGACCTCTTCTAATGTGGAAAGTCAATTGCTACTGCTTGTAAGTTTATCTCTTTCCCTGCTATTGACAAGCATTTTCATTGTTATACGGTCCTGAATGCTGTTACAGATCTTCTGACAAAAATAGGTCAAATTAACAAGAAAGTGGCGCGTTCAAGTGCACAAATTATTGCTTTTTGTTATTTTCTTGGGCAAGTTCCATGATCACAAGCTTTTTCGCTAACTGCGATGAATCCTCTTAATACATGCTGACAACTTGAAAACAAAACAGGGGGTCAATACTACATAGCATCCATATGCTTTTCCCTGCTTTTTTCTGGGTTATTTGATGCGAATGACTTACATTTGAGTGTTTGAAAAAAAAAAAGAGAATTAAACTGGAATAAAATCGTTCCTTGTATCTAAAACTAGCATCCCTGTTCCTTTTCTCTTTTCATATTAATAGAACTGAATATTCTGGGGGTGATGAAAGATCAGTGAAAATTATCTAAAATGCTGGCGGTGGTTGGCAACTTAAAAATAAATACTCTGGCAGAGAAAATATTCAAAGAGAAAATAAGGGCATATCTCAGTTGCATTGCTCTTGCTGTGTAAACATAAAAAGACATCACTGCCACCTTTTAATGTGGTGGTGAAAAAATTTAGATAAATACTTGCTATATACACCGATCAGTCATGACATTATGACTACCAGCCTAATATCAAGTAGGTCCTCGTTTTGTCGCCAAAACAGCCCTGACCCATCGAGGCATGGACTCCACTAGACCTCTGAAGGTGTGCTGTGGTATCTGGCTCTAAGTCGTTTGCAGCAGATCCTTTGAGTCCTGTGAGTTGCGAGGTGGAGCGTCCATGGATTGGATTTGTTTGTCCAGCACAACCCACAGATGCTCGATTCGATTAAGATCTGAGGACATTGGAGGCCAAGTCAACACCTTGAACTCATTGTTGTGGTCCTCAAGCCATTCCTGAACCATTTTCGCAGTGCGGTAGGGCGCATTATCTTGTTGAAAAAGGCTAGTACTGCAGGGGAGGCCAACTGTGCTCCTGGAGAACCACAGGGTGTGCTGACTTTGCTTCTCTTCACCAGTTCAAACCTAAGACAACAGGTCCGTTAAATTAAGTGTGTGATCAACTGCTTTAATTCATCAATCAGCTGCTGAGTAACACCAAAAACCGGCAGACAATTGTGGCTCTCCAGGACCAGGGTTGGCCACCCCTGGGCTATTGCCATTAGGGAATACCGTTTTCATGAAGGGGTGCACTTGGTCTGCAACAATGTTGATATTGGTGATACATGTCAAGGTAGAATCCATGTCAATTCCAAGTGAATGGCTGGACTGAAGGTTCTCAGCTGAACATTGCCTAAAGCGTCACACTGCCTCGGCTAGCTTGCCTTCTTTCCGTAGTGCATCCCGGTGCTGTGTCTCCCCCAGGTAAGTGACGCACACGCGCCCGGCTATCCACATAATGTGAAAATAAAAAACAAAACGCGATTGGTCAGTCCAGGACACCTTTTTCATTTGCTTTGTGGTCCAGTTCTGATGCTCACGTGCCCATTGTAGGCACTTTCGGTGGTGTAGAGGGGTCAGCATGGGCAGCCTGAATGGTCTGCAGCCCCGTACGCAACAAACTGTGATGCACTGTGTTCTGACAATTTTTTTTTTAATCAGAACCAGGATTAACTTTTTCAGCAATTTGAGCTAAAATGGGCCATGGGCCAGCCTTTGCTACTCCTGCGCATCAGTGAGCCTTGGCCACCCATGAACCTTTTGCCAGTTCACTGGTTTTCCTTCCTTGGACCACTTTTGTTAGATACTGACCGCTGCGGACCAGGAACACCCCACAAGAGCTGCAGTTTTGGAGACGCTTAGAGATGTTTGACCCAGTCATCTAGAAATCACAATTTGGCCCATGTCAGAGTTGCTCACATACTCACGCTTGCCCATTTTTCCTACTTGCAGCACATCAACTTCAAGAACGAAATGCTCACTTGCTGCTGAATATATCTCTTCCACTGACAGGTGCTATTATAGTGAGATAATAAGTGTTATTCACTTCACCTGTCAGTGGTCATAATGTTCTGGCTGATAGGTGTACACAGTCAAGTTTTGTTGATGTGCTTTACAATGAAGCATAAATTGGCCTTCAGACATCAGCTGCGCACACAAACCTGCAGTGAGTGACTATCACACGCCTGCATTTCTCTGCTCTGTGTATCTGTTCTTCAAACTGAAGTGAATTTGGAGATTTCTTGTACACTGCAAAAAGTATCTGTCTTAACAAGTCATTTAGTCTTGATATAAGACTTAACTTCCTAGTTGTTTTCTCTCAAGAAGAAACTATGAGCTTATTTTAAGTTACCATGTGCTTGACAAGTGAATATTTTTTTTTCCATCGGCAAATCTAGAAATAAGTTAAATTATCTCACCCCATTGGCAAAGCTTTGTCTTACTGAGAAAAAAGGTTATAGAAATAAGTGTTTTAGCTGCTGGGTTAGCTCACTCGGTTAAGGCGCTGCATTTGCGGAGCAGTAGTGACTACCACTGCTCGGGTTCATTCCCCGGTCGTGCTGACCAGCAGTGGTCGGCAGCTGTTTCAGAACAGCACATGATTGGCTAAAGCGCTGTAGGGATGTGAATTGGGTAGGGACTGCCGAGAAGGGAAATTAAAAAATAGTTGCCTTGTTCGTTGCTTCAGGCGCCTCTTGTTGGCCAGCCGGGCGCTCGTCAGGGAGATTCTAAGCTTGCTCATGTTCATGTATCCTCCGCTCTCTTTCTGTACTTACGATAGTTTCGACCAATGAGTGTAAAGATGCTGGGGCTGACAGGCGCGGGCTTCGGAGGAGAGCCGCAATCAAGATTAAACTGTTTGGTAAGGTGGACTTATTTTTCAGTTTTTGCAGTGCATTGCAACTTCAGTGGTATGCTTATTGTGATGTGCTAACATGCAGTATCCGTTAAAATTCAATTTATTATGCAGCCTTAACTCTACCCAGCCAAGGCTTTCAGGGGTTGTTTTTCAGGTGATGTCACTCATGGACATGTGTAAGTTGCAGGCTGAGGGTCTAAGTGGCAGAGCCAATGGCTCCTGACAGTGAGTCTCATTAACTGGACTGCTGGTCTGATGGTGTGATTCCTGAGATGGCCTTGTGTGCCAGCTTTTACAATGCATCCACCTCCTCTCGCTCTCCATTATACTATTGCTTAACTGGCCACCCATGACCTATCCTGGGCTCACCCTCAATGACCAATAATCTGCCTTCGGATGCTGTTTAATGACAGGAAGCTCACATGCCCCTCTACTCATCAAATTATCAAAGGACTGGCTCTCGGCCAGCGTCATTAGCCTTTTCCATTCGTTTGCGTAGTTTATTATATGTTTGTATTGTAAATAGGCATTCTCTTCCCATCAGATAAACCTTGTGCTCAGTGGATTGAGGTGTTGAAGGTGTAGAGAGACTGTTTTTAAAATATACCCAGAGCTGTACAGCTCTTTACATGAAATGTGTTATGTTTTGGGAAGATTGAAGGATAGTCAGGTAAAAATCTGTTAAAAATCTCTTTGCTTATTTATGCTATAGATAATTTAAAATACTCCATCTTTGTATTGCTTATTGGAAGTGCACATTCCGACAAGGAGACTTTGTGTCCTTTAAACCTCCAGCACGTCAGCCAATCGCAAGCAAGGATTTGGCAGGAATAGCAATGGCGCCACAGGTGGCAAAGCTTGGCAATTTAATTACAATCCCTCGACTTATCCTAATAGTTCCCTACCTGCATATACTTGCACCAATGCGGAGATGTGCACATTGGTACGCACATTTGCGAGCACATAAACAGACTGACGCTCATGCATGCCAGCTCTCTCAGTCCCTCACACACACAAACTCACTCGTTTATGCTGAAAATCGCATTGATACTGAAGTTTGTCCTTCACAGCACTGCTGCACTGCCCTGCCACTGCCTCTCTCTAACGGAGTGATTTTTTCTCCCCTTCAGACTCAGGCAGCAGGTAGTCAGGTCCCTCTGGCCACAGTATGCACCTCTCCTCTGCACAAATTCAACTCCCTCTGCCCACTTTTACATGCTGTCCTCTGCCTGCTACTGTTCTGCTACCAGCTTTAATGGAAAAATTTCTCATCTGTGAAAATATATGCCTGGCAATCAATTCAAAATGCCACCAAAACAGACTCCTACTGCATTTACTGAATCATCGTTCTCATAATATTTATGTATTTTTGGGGTTATTTTATGGAAGATGACTGGCAATGTGTAGCAACAGATTAGCTTACATAAATAAGTTTTGCTTGCCTTTAGATGTATTGTGGACAGTTTCCTGTAAATTTTGCAGTTACATGTACATTTACTATTTAGATTTATGGGATTTTTGATAGATTGTTGATCGTCTGGTCCATAGCCTTTACATTGTGTGTGATACAACACGCTTTTTTTTGGTATGAATTCGAATTTTAAGTCCTCTGTGAGATTAGGGCTGTTATATTTCTCCCGGTCAGGAGTTTCTGTCACTAGAATATGAAGTACTGCGTGGGGTTATGCAGAGTGCTGTTTGAGGGAGCCCACCTAAATGCAACCAAATTCAACCCTGGTGCATTTTTGCTGGAATGGAGCTTTCGAGTGTGAGTTTCATCCCGAGTGGTTTGCTGACTCTTCGATGAGGGGAATTGGGTGAGCTGCGTCGAATGATGGATTGGAAGCTCAAGGTGACAGGACTCGGAGAAGGAGGAGGTTCCTGTCATTGACCCTCGCTAACGAACCTCGTATCCGCTGCCTCAAACGTAACGATCCAAGTTGTTTACAGAGTCACGCGGTGTTGACAGTTCAGTCGCATCAGGATTCTTTTTAAAAAATCGATGCCACTGCGGGTATCTCCGTCGGGGTCGACAGATATTTGCCAAAAGTCCTCAATTTTGGCCTCAAAAGACAAGGAACGTTCTTGCTTTGAAATGCGAGCTAACTCGAACTGTGTTATGCCACATGAGGGTAACTCTAGTTTTTTGCCTGAGTTCTTCTGCGTGCATCATAAAATAATAAGTTGATATCGGATTGGCCATTTTGTCCCATTTAAAACTTCATCAAAGGCAGTTTGAAATTAATTCTTAAACCTGTAAAGCTGCGTTTGAAGGTGCTGTAAGGACAGCCTCTGAATTGTGCATTTGTCATCAGAAGTTCTCAAAAGTTTGTCTTCAGCTCCTCTCCAAGTGTGTCTTGATTCAGTTATATTGAGATTTCTTTCCCGCCTGTTTTACACAAGGAACAGAAACCCTAGAAACCCCAGTCTAGTGTTTGTCCTCGATGGCCGTTTTATGTACGCCTGTGGCAGCTTGTGAGTGTCCACTCAGCTCCTGCCTCCCTCGTCACCGCCCTCCTGACCTCTGGAGCTAATGGGAAGTCTTGTTCCCCGTGAGAGTACAATCAATCAAACACAAGCCCCTCCCTCCCCTGCCGCCCAGTGAAATGAGCAGTTGGTCCAGTTATTAGACAACAATGGGTGGAGGTGCCAGTTACTGCAGTTTTGATTGACTAGGGAAAGATTGCGGAGAGCTGTTGCTGAAACATAACCTTCACCTCAAATGTGGCCATGACTTCACATCACAATCTTGTTGCAGTTATGTATTTATGGGGGACATATTGTTTTTGTCTGGATTCCTCTGTGCGTGCGCGTCCGCGTCGGTGTTCCCACCATTTTCGGACCATAATTCAGAAACCGTTTGATATATTTCCATGAAAATTTGCATCAGATCGTGCAGATGTGCCTTTTGCTATTTTGAGGTTATTTACTTTTCTAGTTTCTTCCTTAATGTCTGTGAACATCAGTGAGGGGCGGCTATGGTAGGGTGGGGGAGACATTTGTTTTTTTGCCTGAAAAACTATCTCTAGTTTCAAAATATTGTTGAGGGATAGATAGCAATATTTATTTGTGGCGTGGAAGATTTTTTTCCGCAATTACTTATTATTGCATGGCCTCAAATATGCTGCCTCTGGTAGAGTCTTTATTTGAAACAGGTTTTTTTTTCCCTCTGATTAAATTGTACATTCTGTCTTGTTGTCCCCTTGAGCTTTCCCATCAAATTCACTATCCCAGTGCTGCCTAAAAGCAACGGCGAATTTGAAAGACTGCAAACTGCCTCGCTTGCGACAATTACAACCGCGCAAATAGTGAAATCCTCAAGATTTATTTACGCATTTCATTGCAGAAGATGAGCTTTTGTTATTCCTGGGCCTTTTAGTAATTTTGCCATTCATTGATGATCACAGTGAACACCCGCCCCACCCCATTATTCAGGTATGGAATATCGTCTTGATGTTCTGATTCTCGTTCACCAGCGATTCCTGGCAGACGGGCGCTTTATTACAGAACTGGGGGCTGGCTCATTACACCTGAAGCCATCGTTCGCCTCACCGTCATCTTTAGCTCCTCAGCCGTTTCCGAAACGCGACGACAGCCCGGCTCTTTTACGCTGTGATCATTTAAAATGCTTTAATAAATGGCTTAAAAAGAGCCTTCATTAGAATGCTTCTTGGGTGCATTCACGCATCAGCCTGGATGTAATTTTCTCAGTGAATGTGCCTCCCTTCGCCCCCAGAGTCAGGGCTTTATTTCAGACCCTCCCCTAGCAGAGGCACAGGCCCATTTCCAGTGTTTAATATCTGTCATTGTGCAAATGAAAGAAATAACTTCAATTAAATGCCCCTTTTTTTTTTTGGCTCTTTGGCAAATAGCTGAAACTCATTCTGCTGCCTGTCAGCTGAAGGATGAAATTTCGAGAGCTTGACTTCTCAGAGTTAAGGTCACGTCAGCTAATGGAGAAGGAACATTAATGCAGTATTCATGCACCGTGAGTATGCACTCCTACACCATGCAGGGCTGTATTTGCTGAGGGCATTAGCATGCAGAGAACCTTTTAGCGCACAGAAAAAAAAACTACTAAATTAACCAGTGATTAGTATCATTATTAGTGTTACACCAGAATTGTTCTTGTTATATGTTCTGTTTTTTGCTAAAACGTTTTCGGTAATGGTTTAAGAAAAAGTGCTAAAGATTTACGTAAATTAGGCTGCAGTTCAGAACGGGGATGCATGATTTTTTCACGGAGAGGGTTACTATACCAAACGTCTTTGAAGTATGGTTATTGTGTGCTGATCTTGTGCTTGAACGCATGGTTTTCAGGTTGCCCCATCTTGGTCATTATACACTGCAGTTATGTCTCTGCTGAACGAAAATGCAGGACTGAAGACAAATATATGTTCTTAATTGTGAAACATTTTGGACAGCACTTACAAATTCAGATGAGTAGATACGTTCCTAAATTATTATTCCAGTTAATTTTTCAGGAACAAATCCTCGTACAGTTGAAGCAGAGTGCAGCCTGGAAATTTGTAATTGGCACAGACGCAATTCTTTCACAAACCGGTTTGGAAATTTTGCCAAATCTTTTTGTTCCGTGAACTATAAACCTCATGCAGATTATCAAAAATGTATGGAACCCTGCTGATCTTAATGTGGGAAGCCTGCCATCTAGAATTTAGATGCCCAGGACTTGGAAAGTAAGATTTATGAGGGTAGCAGGGTCGTGTACATTGTGTGCTTTGCGAATAAAATAAAAGGGCTCTTGAGTACTGCTTTGATGCGGCAGCAGTTTTGGGTAGATCTTATCTGAGTCCAGTTAAGGGTGAGTTGTCATTTCTCAGCCCGTGGTTGTTGCCTCATTATCCTAGTTTACCTTTGCATTGTGTCGAGCGAATCTGGACTCCTGCCATATCAGGAGACTCTCACAGGTCAGTCAGAGTTCCAGTATGACTCAGTCAGATGAGATTCATGACTCCCTGCTGAATCCCACATCTGTCTGCATTACAGCGTCTATCATTAACCTGCTTCACTCAGCTGCAGAGGGAAAATTAAATCTCATCAATGAGTGTAATGCCCTGTCAAAAACTGCTTCGGATTCTTCGTACCATTCATACACATTCATTAATAAGGAAAATTATTGCTGTCATTGATATCCTTGACGTTTCAGGGAATGAATTGGGCTATTTTGCTATTCGCTGCGCTGAAAAAAAAAACATGGTAATGAATGCAAAGCAAAAAAATATTCATTATGGCCGCTTTGCTGGAGTTAGAGCTGGTTACATTCAGTTTGCAATTCATGGCGAGATTTCCTTTGATTTTCTTTACAGATTTCTCTGTTCATTGATTGAATTTCAGATTAGTTGAATTTTCAGATTCAGAAATATTTTTCCCATAATTGCCTCTCTGTGGTGAATGTATATGGTTACATGACACAGGTATTACTTGGAAGGTGGGGGAATCTATTGACTGAGTTTGGAGAGAGTGTGTTTCTCAGGGTTTGTATATTATGGTCTGATGCTCAAAGACAGATAGCATTTAGATGAGCGCGACAGCTGCTTTTTCCCCCTCAGTACAGTTGAGCGGATGAGTACTGCGCTTCAGGACTCACTCATCAAAGGTCGTTTTATACTGGTAAGACTTGTGTCTGTCAACACTGTCTGATGACCTAAATTGTGTCAAAAAGGCAGAAAAAAAAGTGTCATCCGACAGGGTCTCGTACCTGTCGAATACTCGTCATGTTGTAGACACTGCCGTTGGTTGTTTTGTAATTTCGTTGGCTGGATGGACCGAGTTCAGTGGTTGTCATGTATATAGAATATTGAATACTGTAGCATTTGCGAAAAGATTGGTTGGTCATGGTTATAAATATATACGTATATGTTTATATATATATTCTTAAGGCCTCTGGCGACATGTGTCGTTCAAGAATAAAATGGCCTAAGTGCAGGGCACGGGGTTAATGACTGTGACTCAGTTTGTGTCCTGTTGACCTGAACCCATGCGGGGGGGGGGGTGTCACACTTATTTCAGCTTAGTTTGACCACAGAGTCAGTTAACAGCCCAATAGATATCGGCTTAGGGCGTGATTTACAGTGACCTTTGGCTTAGAAATAACAACACAATCCGTGCTCAGCTCTAACCTAAAACCATCACCAGTTGTTGGTCGTAAGATTTGTCTTGCGGGCACAGAAAGGTTTTGCATGTGCTCTCGGTCGTAGTCAATCAGGCCCTTATTGTTCTTTACTCAGGAACACTTTGTGGGAGAGTCGGAAGACGGTGAACCGTTTGGAGCTGTACCGTGTGTTGAGCGCACCAGGGAAAAGTTGAAACTTGGTTCCTACCACGAACAGACTTTTTTAAAATTAAAAACAATGAATCATTTCCTTCATAAAGCGCAATCGTAAATCTGCCTTCCCCTTCCTCTAGTAAACAGCAGGTTTTATTTTACTGACCAGGGATGCTCAAGAGAGCCCCTTTCCGTTTCAGAGGTCAGTCATATCTCGATCTGACATTTATATTTGCTGTTGATACTGCTGCTGACTGGAGATAAACAAGAGCAGGAGTTGCTGAGCATAGTTTATACACCTGTTGGAAAACGAAAGCTGAAGTAATTGGTTAGAATCAAAACCAAACGCACAAACTGGCCCTCGGTGACCAGAACTGTGCACCTCTAGGTAGTGTCCTTCTGAGCAGGTGCTAGTGATAGTCCCACGGGCTTGTTTAAAATGAAAGAGTGATTGTGCTTTGCTGTTCCAAAGCTGTGGCACAGTATCTCTACTGACGCTAATTGCATCTCTGTCTTTTCTCTTTGGTTTTTGATTAAGAAACTGTCTATCATTGTCTTTGTGCGATATTTCTTATTCTTTTAACTTATCTGTGTTTATTTATTGATGTCTCTATTTGAACACTTTGGTCAATGTTGGTTGTTTCTAGAGTTGCTTTATGACTTCAGTTGACTTAAGCGAGCTGTCTGTTGTTTCTTGGGGGCCCTCTGCAGGCGAGACCATGCGCGTGGCATCCTCGGAATTTGCGGACGATCCCTGCTCGTCGGTGAAGAGGGGCACCATGGTGCGGGCGGCCCGAGCCCTCCTGTCCGCCGTCACTCGCCTGCTCATTCTGGCTGACATGGCTGACGTCATGAGGCTGCTGGCCCACCTGAAAATCGTACGTAACTCCCTCTCCCCCGCTGCATCTCTGTACCAGTGCTAAGCTCCCTCTCACAGGACTGCCAGCCCCGCCTCCCTGCTGCCTCATTCGTTCATTTGCCTGTTTGTCTTACTTATGCACCCCCCTCTTTTTCCGCGTCTGCAAAATTTGTGGAATCATTACACAAAGCACTTGCCCACATGCACACCAAGAATACGGACTCACACATAGTATGCACTCCCACACAGTGCACACGCTAACCACTGCAAAAACTGTCTGTCTTAAAGGACCAGTGTGTAAAATGGGGGGGAAACAGTGACATCCAGCGTTCAGATTCTAGACTGCTGCGCTCACTCACTCACTCACGCTCACCCCTCCCGTCGGCAAAAAGACGGTGGCCTCCGAGGCCCAAAACACTTTTGCGGAAATGGCGTCTTCCATGACTGGGATTTATACACGCGAAACGCGTTCTCTAGCTGGCTGGATTGTCCGGTCGGGCTGCTGTACCAACATGGCGGTGCAAGATGACGACGTCTCTAAAGCAAGGCCCTTGCTGTATGTATAAATAAACGCATAATTATAAGGCTACGAAAACCAAACAAATTTTATTTTATAGCGATTATACACTTATATAAACATATTAATGGGTAGTATATTCAGATTTTGCCAATAAACCATGCCAAATATTACACACTGGTCCTTTAACAAGTCTTTTGATCTTATTGTGAGAATTAACCTCCTTGTTTTATTTTCTCGAGCAGAAAATACTAGCATATTTTAAGTTGCCACATGCCTGCCAAGTGAAATTTTCTTATTCCTTTGGCAAATCTACAACCCCAATTCCGAAATATTTGGGACAAAGTGTAAATTGTGAATAAAATCAAAATGCAATGACTTTCAGATCACATGAGCCAATATGTTATTTACAATAGAACATAGATAACATTTCAAATGTTGAAACTGAGACTTTTTACATTTTTATCCACAAAATGAGCTTATTTCAAATTTTCTGGCTGCAACAGGTCTCAAAAAAAGTTGGGACACAGGCAAAAAAAGGGCTGAAAAAGCAATTAAATATATATAAGAGAATCAGCTGAAAGAACATTTAGCAAGTAATTAAGTTAACTGGCATCAGGTGTGTAACATGATTGGCTATAAAAGGGATGTCTTAGAGAGGCTGAGTCTCTCAGAAGTAAAGATGGCCAGAGGCTCTCCAACCTGTGAAGACTTGCGTAAAAAAATTGTGGAATACTTTAAAGACAATGTTCCTCAACGTCGTATTGCAAAGGCTTTGAAGGTCTCATCATTGACAGTGCATAACATCATCAAAAGATTCAGAGAAACTGGAAAAATCTCTGTGCGTAAGGGACAAGGCCGAAGACCTTTACTGGATGCCTGTCATCTTTGGGCCCTCAGACGCCACTGCATCACTCACCGGCATGATTCTGTCATTGACATTACTAAATGGGCCCAGAAATACTTCAAGAGACCACTGTCAGTAAACACAGTCTGCCGTGCCATCCACAGATGCCACCTAAAACTCTATCATGCAAAAAGGAAGCCATTGTTGAGCATGATCCAGAAGCGCCGCTGTGTTCTGTGGGCCAAGGCTCATTTTAAATGGGCTGTAGCAAAGTTGCAAAGTGTCCCGTGGTCAGACGAGTCCAAATTTGACATTCTTGTTGGAAATCATGGGCATTGTGTCCTCCGGGCTAAAGAGGAGAAAGACCACCCCTCCTGTTATCAGCGTTCAGTTCAAAAGCCAGCATCTCTGATGGTATGGGGATGCATTAGTGCATATGATTTGGGACACTTGCATGTTTTAAAAAGCACCATGAATGCTGAAAGGTATATAAAGGTTTTAGAGGAACATATGCTCCCCTCCAGATGACATCTATTCCAGGGAAGGCCTTCTGCATTTCAGCAGGACAATGCAAAACCACATACTGCAGCTATTACAACAGCATGGCTTCATAGTAGAAGAGACCGTGTGCTGAACTGGCCTGTCTGCAGTCCTGATCTTTCACCAATTGAGAACTTTTGGTGCATAATTAAACGAAATGTCCATCAAAGGAGACCCAAAACTCTCCAGCAGCTGGAAGCCTGTATCAAACAAGAGTGGGATCAGATTCCAATGGTTAAACTCAATAAACATGTCTTCTCAATGCCCAGATGCCTCCACTCTGTGTTAAAAAGAAGAGAGGATGCCACACCATGGTAAACAGGCCCCTGTCCCAACTTTTTTGAGACCTGTAGCAGCCATCAAATTTGAAATGAGCTCATTTTGTGGATAAAATGGTAAAATTTCTCAGTTTCAACATTTGCTATGTTATTTCTGTTCTATTGTGAATAAAATACTGGCTGGTGTAATTTGAAAGTCATTGCGTTTTGATTTTATTCACAATTTACACTTTGTCCCAACTATTTTGGAATTGGGGTTGTTAAAATGAATCAAAATGATCTCACCTCATTGGCAAATTTCTGTCTTACAGAGAAAAAAGTAGTAGAAATAAGTTTTTTAATTCTAAATACAAGATTAAAATGCCGTGTGAGATGGACTTACTTTTTTTGTGATGTGTGTACAGTATACACAGTATAGAAACACACACATGCACACACCCAGTATATACACACGCACACATACTGCTCTCAACACACTTTCAATAATTTAAGCGCAGATATCTCAATTCCCCATCTACACATTCTAATATAAGTTCCACTTAATGCATCTTGCACGAACATGTTCTTGTTTGTCACTGAATTTGACTTACCTGCGGAGACATTTGACCAGCTTGAATTAGCCTCTGAGCTATGCCTCTTTGCTGGGATGAATTTCAAGCATGAGCTGTTTTAATGCCTAATTTAGAACAGGGCACATTTACTGCCTATGGCAGAGGTGGGCAACGTGGGCTGTATCTGTTCCTGGTTTTCACACCAACTTCTGGCCTTCAATTAGTTGATTGTCTAAATTAGCCAAACCATTTATGAAATCTGACATTTCAGGTGCATTTATTTAAAACTTTTTTAAATCTAATCTTTGGACAAATCTATATTTATGTATGCAACCAATTAAGTCAATTAGTCGGGGTAATTGATAAAAATAAAAACCTGCATACACACCGGCCCTCCAGGACCGGAATTGCCCACCCCAGGCCTATGGTATGTAATTGCAGGATGAGAGTAATGCAATTGTGACAGATTGCATGAGTCAAGACTTGGCATAGTTTTTATTGGGCTTTTTTTATCAGTTACTCAGTGGATTTTTTCAGGATTCTTAAAGCCTTTCCAATAAACCCTCTTAGCCTGCAGATCTACATTTTGACCTTCTGTCAGCTTTCTGAATAAAAACTTTGAAAAACTCCCAAGTGAAATAAGTTTGCTTGTCTGGAGGATACTGTCTCCACAAATCAACGACTTCTTTCAAGAGGTTAATGCAGGGTCAGATTTTTTTTCCGCCAAATTTTTGTCACGGCAGAATATTCTCTGAGACCGTCAGCTCCATCCATTCCATGTAGAAGGACCCATTTGCAGCTGCACTTATTTCTTTGTGCCGTAACCCTCATTCGTGGCCTTTGGTGTCACAGAGTGGATTTATAACTCCCATTTTCCAGCTCCTGTCCGGTGCTACCTGCTCGTATTAGCATATAAATGAGGAAGGACTCCGTGTCACGGGAACATCTGATAGGACAATGCTCAGCAGTATCTGGGGGGTTCTCCATCATTAAAAACCGTAAATAACCCTCCGTGCTCTTTACCATTTATGAAGCTTTCATACTTTCCTTTAATCATCGATTAGGCCCGGAGTGTTTGAAGTCGCCATGGCTACGGGCTCAGAAGTCAGGTGACATAACTGCGGGAATGGTTACGAGAATGTGCGTTTTCCCATTGAGGCGGCATTTGTCAGTGGGAAGGGGTTGGCAATGCCCTAAAAAACCGTTGTGCTCTGTTCATTTATTCTGGGCTCTGTGCTAAGATTATTGCTATGGAGTATACTAATTCAGCCAAATTGGTTGATGTGCTTCTAAATTATTTTTCCTGTTGGCACTCCATTTTTGGGAGCGAGTGCTCCAAATATGGAGCTCTGTCAAGCCCCCTCTTATTTAGTCGACTGTTTTACACTTTCCTCAGGCATTCGCATCAGTTATGAACACAGTAAACAGCACAGCTCTTCACTACTGGGCCCGGCAAGCAGTTGACAAGCAGTTGTTTGGACACGTTTGCGAAAACATGAATTCTTTATTTAAATGTGTCAGGCTCTGTGTAGCTAGTCACAGTAATTACTAAAGTAAAATTATTCATTGCCTTGTTGTGGGACTCAAACATCCGGGTTGCGCTGATGCACAATGCTCCGCAAGGGACGAGAAATTTTAGTTATACACCCTCTGTCTACCTTGGAGTCAGGTGTGACAAGAGTCTGACTAATCGCATACACAAATTGTTCAATGAATTCTGTGAGCTAAATGAAAACCAGGGATGGTAGGAGATTCTATGCCCAAATTTGAAGAAATCCTGCTGCTGCAGAACAGCTAATGGGTGATATGTGCAATCGACAGAACTGCAAAGGAAATGGCAGCTCTGTCTGTGGGGGTTAATGGGGGCGAAATGACCGCCTTCAGACCTAGACTGCACCATCCCTCTTTTCCGCCCCCGGCAACTGTCCGTCTCCGTGGCGCTATGGCAACGAGTCCCTGCCTTTCTTCTGTCAGTCAGCTAATAATCACACTTCACTGACCTGCCATAGCCCCATATTCATGACTACAGGGAGTAATTGTAATCACACTGTTCACTCAAGCCTTATCTGTTTCTCTGAACTCTCCACACATCTGCCGCTCTCAGTCAATCCGTTTACTTTCCTGTTGACATCACGCCGTCCATTTCTGTGCACCATATGCCCGCTCACTGACATTTCTCTCACTCTGTCTGTTCATAACCCTCTTCCTCTCTCTCCCTCTCTTTTTTGTGTGATGTTTGAGAGAGAATGCCATGCCATTCAGTAATCTGTTACTTACCATCAACCTGCACTTTCTCTCCTTTCTAACCTCTTCCACAAGTTCACAACAGACATGCTCACTAAAGGTACACACTTTGAAAACATTGTAAAGGTTTTAGAAACTGTGAAATGAATGTAGTTTGCTTTATAAAACATCTGTGATTTTACTCATATATTGTTGGCAAATGAAATTGCTTTCCAGCATATTTGGTAAAGGTTTTGCTATTTTCTGAGCTCTGTCACTGGCCTTATTATTGATAAGGTCAAAAAATAAAAACTGCTCAGGGGAGAAGTGTCTCCTGAGCACTGCAAAAAATGAAAAGAAAAAAATACTAGGTAAGATGAATTTACTTATTTTAAGACTTAAAACACTTATTTCTATTGCCATTTTTCTTAGTAAGACAAAAAATTTGTCCTTGATTTGAGGTCGAGATGCACCAAATTTTCGGCCACCGAAAATTTTCAGCCGAAAATGGAAAAAAAATGCATTTTCGGTTTTTGGCCGAAAGACTTTTAACACCGAAACAATACGGCTGAAACAGGATGTTGTGATGACGCAAGCACAAACCGCGGCCAGCACGCGCCAGTCCGGACTTTTAGTCTGTTGATTTTGTTAAATATTTATGTGTTTAAATCAGGGGACGCGCACTACCGTCCCCACGTTATGGCACTAAAGTCAGTAAGTGCTTAATTGTAATTTCTGTTTGACATTGTCCTGATTCATAGGTTAGCAGCTGGTGTTGTGTCCGATTCGGTTGCACATTAAATAACGTACCACCTAAAAAACGCAAAGCAATGATATCCGTAAAAGGCATAGAGTATTCATAGAAAAAGGCAATATATTCTCAAGGCATTTGTGTACCATCAGTATTCCATAATGTAACTATGACCCCTAGGAAAAAAAATATGGAATCACCACACACCGAGGGTGTTAATTTACCTTTTTTCCCTTCATAACAAAGAAGCAAATAACACATGACAAAACAATTATTGTTTATTAGCTTGACATTCAGGCTTCATAAACATTTCACTTTGAAATTGAAGGTAAAACGCGTAGCAAATGCACAAATCGCAGGAGATGGCAGAGTATTAAAATTTATCGCTTTACGATGCGTCATCTCATCTGTGATACCTTTCCTAAGAACAAAATGCTTCATCAGCACCCGTAAAGTTATTTTCCGCGCAATTTTCGTAAAATAGGGGCAGCATAATAACTTTCCCAAGGGGAATTAGGGGAACACCGTTGCTTCTAATTTCGCTACGAACAGGGTCACAGGCAAAGAAACACATCTCATAAATGCAGCAGCTTCAGTGAACAAACGCAACCTTGTTTGAAAGGTAAGGCAACGCACAATATATTTATCAAGCTGCCTAAAACAACGCACGTTTCAAAAACACAATTTGAAGACCTGTTTCAATGATGGCAAGTGAAGCAAGATTCCTAGTAATAATGCAGAAGCGATTTGTCTTTCGCAGAGACAATTCTCTCTGACCAATCAGTGGGCTGTTGTGTTGTCAAGTAACATATTTAATTTTACACTTTTTCAGCAGCCTGTTATAGGCCTGTAGGTTATTCAAGAGTGGGGCCAAGTAAAACATTTGATTTATAATTTTATTTTATTTTGTATTGTGCTTTGTTGGAATGTCAGTGCTAAATAAATATTTTCATAATATTGTAATTGATTTATTCTTTGAAGCATGAATATTAATTTATGCAATTGCAATGCCTTGACTTTAGTTAGGTAAGTACACAGTCATAGCCATAAATGCAATGGTACAAAAAATTGTGTATTTATTTCTTTCGGTGTTTCGGTTTTCGGTTTTCGACCAAGCTTTGAATAGGTTACATTGATTAAGCAAGGGTATCTTTCTTCTGGCATATAGATTTCAGCCCCACCATTATGGACAGAATTGGCGCAAATACTGATAGCTAAAAGCTATTCAGACAGGTAGCACATAAAAGCAGGGAGTGTCTGTCTACTTCAGTGGTGTATCTTGATTTTACTGCTATGTGGGTCCAGAAAATACTGTTTTTTTGATATATGATTCCGTGGGCTGGTAATTATACCAAATTCAGCCCTTAGCTACATGTTATATATTCCAGTGTTTAGCATGCTTGAACTTCAGCTTTCATTCCAAAGTGTAATGAACGCCATGCCAGTTTTTCCACAAACAGCAAAATATCCACTCAGCCAATCAGAGATGGGGAATCTCACGCTGCCAACAGGCTCTGATTGTTTTGCAACTGTTGTTTTGGGCAAAGCAAAAATTTGAGGGTCATTTCTACACTGCAAGCTCTGCGGAAAAAAAGATTCCCTGATCTATCTGTTGAGAATAGGTTTCCCATCTGGGGCACAGTTTTCTCCCTGCTCACTGAGGTTTTGGCTGCATTGAGCAGCAAATTTGCAGTAAAGATGGTGTGCTATGCACGGAGGAGTAGTACAAATTATTACGGACACGTGGATATGTGTATGACTGTGACATTGACTGGCTGGCATTTGACTTGAAATCGAACTTCTGTGGATATATTGCGTTTTGTCAAACAATCACAACAAGGTTCATGTTTTCACAAAATTCATCATTGTAAGATTTAATTGCATCATCTTAAAGTGTTTTAATGTGTTTAGGAAGACATATTAACAAACAAGAAAGCTCTTCTATGCTTAGCTTTTCCATGACAAAAATGAGCATTTTTCTAAAAATGCTGCAAATGGATGTTCTGCATTTTACAGTGAAACACTTCATATTCTGTATCTGCTGGTTGCGATACTTCACAGAAGCTACATCACACTTATACTGAGAATTATTCAAACCCAAGACACCATTTTTTTTATTCCTATTGCATTACATCAAATCAAAAAGATCTAGATCTTGTAAAACGTACATCATTTTCTTGTAATTCAGCAGGACATATTTGGCAACTTTAGAAACCTTAGCGTCTCCACTAGAATTTAAAATAGGTCTGAAATTCCACAGGTTTGAATACAGCAGCTGCATCTGACAGACCCATTTATGGGTGCTTAGTTTTTATGGGGTTAAATCATCTCTGTGTGTTTCGCCATTTTATGGGCATACTAAAATTGTTGTATTCACACAAAGTATTGATTTTACTACAGGTAGATAATAACATTTCTATGTTGAGGGTACACCCAAAAACACTTGTTTGAATACTTTTATTGTACAAAATATCTCAGTTATGATCAGTATCTCAGAACATGACTAACCTTTTTCTGTTGATTATTTAGAGACCACTGATTTTTGGATTTTCATATCTCATTTTCACCGGGAGGTTTCCTGGTTTCTGTGTCTTTTGGGACTTTTTGCAAAAAATTCCGACATTTCACTGAACGTGTAGTTTTATTTAAATGTATTTTGTTTCAGAACGATCATAGATATTTCCCTCATGCCTGAGCACTGCCAGTTCTTATACAGTGCAGTCTGTAAGTACTTTGACTGGAACAGAATAAAATTGGCCGCAGTTCCCTCATGGGTCATGCGTTATGGATGTAAATGCCTGCAAATTAAAGCTGACAACCCTCTTCTTTAACCTCATATTCATTGTTTTCAAATCCAATTTTCTTGGAGTACAGAGCCAAAAAGCCAAAATTGTTCATGGTCCATAATACTTACAGACTGCACGCCATTAACTGTGTTTTCAGGTTAAGGTGTAATCTTTTCCGGAATGTTCCAAAGCAGAGTTCTCACTTTGCATGTGTTTGGGCCTATATAGGTGGAAGAAGCCCTTGAAGCTGTAAAGAATGCCACCAATGAGCAGGACCTGGCCAACCGCTTCAAGGAGTTCGGGAAGGAGATGGTGAAGCTGAATTACGTGGCGGCTCGCCGTCAGCAGGTGAGTGGGAGCCCTGCCTTCCTCGACACGCACTAGAGAGGAGAGCTGATTTTCACTACCTCCGCCACTGCTAGTCCAGGAAGCTGTGCTCCTGCAGCGTCGAAGCCATCTAGTCATGCTGGGGTGATAATGGATAATAAGCCGAAGGCTCTGGTAGCTTTTACAGATGTTCCTGATATACTATATCAGTGGTTATCATATTCGGAGATCAACGGGGCATTTCAAAGCTATTATTCCAACTGATAGGCTATGCTCACACGCATATAAAGACAGTCCCGGGGAAAGCTGAACCATGCATGCATTTACTCTTTCTCTCACTCACACTCTACCATGGATACACACATACACACTCACACACTTACACGCTCTCTCTCTCACACGCACAATCTCGCATGTTTGCACTCATTCGCTAAAGCTGACAGGGACACACATGCGGGTGTACACTTTCTCATAGACAGGAACACACGCATTTGCACACTAATTTGCGGACAAACACTCATGCGCACAGCCGCAGAAGCGACCGGGGACTTGATCACGCCGGAACTCTCCTGATAGCTGAGCTGTGAATTAAGCAGAGCTCCATTTTGGCACTGTGATATTGCAGTTTGATTGCTTTCCCCTTCTCCTCCTCTCCTAAAAAAAGACCATTAGATCCTCTGAAGGAAGCAGAGCTGCAGCACGATCTCTCAAGCCTTGCAGCTCTCCGAGTCCCAAAGAAGAGTAATTACATTTCGGGCGCTTTCTTTCCCGTCTTGCACATGTGCAGCGTGGTTATTTTGATATCCGTAATATTTATTTTGCAGTCTGTTGGCCACTTGATTAAAATAACAAATAACCTCGTTAAGTTTAGCTCGGTTTTGGAGCTTGCGACTGGCAAGCATGCGAATAGCAATATATCTAATAAATACACCGAAAGAAAAACTTTTATTTTTGAGAATGTGTCTTGGGGAGATTAATGGTAATAACTTGGCACACTGCTCTGTGGTGTTGAAAATGCAGCAATCTCACAAACAGGGCCCCTCAAATAGGCTACCTTTTAAACCCTAGTCACACTAGAGGCGGAATGAGCCGGAATGCCATCGGAATGAAAATTCTTTGTATATTCCTGGATATTTGAAGTGTGTTCTAAAAATTCTGACTGCATTCTGAGTGCATTCCAAATATTCGGACCCGTTCTTTTGGCCGGCCTGAATGTTTTGCTCATGCTCAAAACTTTCCTGGTGCATTCGAAGTGGAGAAATATTGAACGGCATCCGAAGTGTATTCTAACTGCGCTCTGACTGCATTATTCTTACGGCATTCCAACAGCATTCAAAACATTCTGATTGCATTCGAGGGAGAATCGAAACGGCAAGCCACGTCAAATCCTGCCAGAATGTCCTGAATGCGCCTCGAATGCATTTCGATTGCTGCAGGAATCTATTTCGATATTAAAACAATTCAGCTGGAATGTGCTTCGAACGCCATTGGAATCTTTTGATTGCCGCTGGAATCAGTGGCGGCTGGTGAACTGGCTTAAAAATAATGATTGGTTATGACCTGTTTTCAATCATTCATTTAAATTACCATTACAGAAACTCCGAAAACTCTCAATATTATCAGGTGTGGCCAGTTTTCATGAAAAACGCCCACCTGTTAACTCTCACGCATTCAACGTCAGTTTTAGTGGCATACTTACGTTCCCCTGCTGTAGTCAGCAATTACTCAATCAACGCATATGGGACACTCGTGTTACATTCTAAGTACATTCTGAACATTCGAGCTGCATTCTGTTTGAATTCTTGGACATTCCAACCATATTCGGCAGCCAATCTGGGAGCGTTCTGACTGCATTTGAGGTGAATTCGCACAGCGTTCGAGGCACCTTCCAACCAGACTTTGGGTGTTGTTCAGGCAGCAATTGAACCGCACTCGTCCGGCATTCAAAGTGTATTCTAAATATTCTGACTGCATTCTAACAGCATTCTAAATATTCCTACTGCGTTCCAACTACATTCAAGCTGCATTTGAGAGCTAATACACCCAGAATGTGCAAGAATCATTTTGAGGCGGGTTAAAGCGCATTCTAAGTATTCGAACGGCATTCTTTCAAAGCTGTAAGAATTTTGGTCAATTTGAAATTCCCGCCCGAATGTTGCGCGAATTCTGCATTCCGGCTGGTTCTGCTTGATTCCTGCTGATTTTGAATAAGTGTGACGGGGGCATTAGCTATAGTGTATTCTTTATATTGTTGTCTTATTGCGTCTTGTTTTTTGATTGTGCTCTGTTGTAACTGAAACGTTCAAACTACTGTCTAATTTGCCTGGCCAGTTGAGGTTCTGTAACCCAAGAGGCCCCACATTAAACCACGGTTAATTAGAAAATGTTAACTAATAAGTAATAAAAATATGAGCTGGCCCGGACGACTTGGCGGTACGGGGAATAGCATGTTCGCATTGCAGGAGCAAGGTTATGAATTTTAATCTCAACCAAAGGCCTTTTTGTATGGAGCTGGCATGCTCTTCCTGTGTTAGCTGTGGTTTCCTTTGGGTGTTCGAATTTCCTCGCACAGTCCAAAGGCATGCCGTAGGCAAATTGGAGACTCAAAATTGCCTGTAGGCATGGTATGACCCTGTGAGTGAATTTCCCTGCAGTGAATTGACATTGTGTCCAGGGAGTACCCCTGTCTCTAGCCTAATGAATGCTGGGCTAGTCCCTTGGCTGCTTATGACCCTGGCCAGGAACGGCTGAATAATTTGCTTGGTCCGTATTGATGTAATGGTTCTGAACCTCAAGAGGTCTCCACATAAAACCAAGGTTAATTTGAAAGTAAATACTAGCAACTGATAAAATTATAAACCCTCAGACGGCTAGGTGGTGCGGTGAATAGCACGTTCGCTTCACAGCAACGAGGTCTTGAATTTGAATCTGCCTGTGTGGAGCTTGCATGATCTTCCAGTCAGCTTTGGTTACCTCAGGTGCTTCCATTTCCATCCATAGATCAAAGACAGGCAGTTGGTGGGAGTCCAGAAATTGCTTGTAGGCATGGTAACTAGTTGTTTCGCTACTTTGGCTTTTCGCTAATGCATTTTCGCTGCTGCTGCGCTGCACTGCACTTTCGCTACTATGTCATTGTCCGTTTGCTACTGTAGATAAATGCAAGTTAAGAACATAAATATTACTTAAGGCTCAGAAGTAAAACTAAATAAGAACCATTTGCATTACAGCTGAGAATATTTTTTTTGTTTCTGACTCAATACTGACAACCAAACAAAGATCGAATCGGCAACAAACACTTTGTTGGATTATATTAGCAAATGGACTTTGGCATAGTAGGGAAAGAGCCGCGTGCTGTAGAGAAAGCGCAGTAGCGAAAAGCCAAAGTGGCGAAACCGCCGTAAACATTGGGCACAGTATGAATGTGTGAGTGAATGTAGCGTGATTCTTCCAATGGTTTGGCATTATGTCCATGGAATATGTCTGCTTCTTCCCCAATGCATGCTGGGACAGTATCCAGCCCACCCATGACCTTGACCAGAAATGTTTCCCAGCTGGCTAACTGGTTCTGAACCCCCAGATATATCCACATCAAACCAAGATTGATTTGAATATGTTGACTGAAGTAATTGCTAATGCGACCGTGGTGTGCTGAATAACATGTTAGCTTCACAGCAAGGCCCCGGCTTTCCCGCTAGCCTGTACAGGAAAAAGCGATTTAGAAAATAAATTTTGGGAAAACTGTCCCCTCTCCCCTCACTGTCACATTGCCCAATTTCTTTCCTCTCAGGAGCTGAAGGACCCGCAGTGCCGGGATGAGATGGCTGCAGCTCGCGGTGCGCTAAAGAAGAATGCCACCATGCTGTACACGGCCTCGCAGGCCTTCCTGAGGCACCCGGATGTGGCGGCCACGCGCGCCAACCGCGACTACGTCTTCAAGCAGGTGCAGGAGGCTATCGCCGGCATCTCTGGCGCTGCCCAGGCCTCCTCGCCGACCGACGAGAAGCACAGCCATGCCGGTATTGGCGAGCTGGCCGCCGCCCTCAATGAATTTGACGTGAGTGCAATACATCACATTACATGACGTCATGGGCTCTAATTTCTTGGCGCAGCGCAGGGTGGCGCAGCCCACGCAGTGGTAATTTCGTCCGGTGCAGCCCGCGCAGTGGTAATTTCGTGCGGTGCAACACCGTGCGCAGCCACTTCGGCAATTTGGTAAATGGATGTGCGCCGAGATGGGTGTGGCGGCATAGTAGGGGGAGGTGTCACATATTGTGACAATTCAGTGACAATTTCGCGGCAAAGGCTCCGCCGAAAGTGCGCAGAGAGCTCGCCAGCTCCAACCTGGTTTACTTTCTGTGCAGTGGTAATTTGGCTGACGGCGCAGTCGACACGTCACCGAAACCTCACAGGCAGGTTTCCAGAATGTCAGGCACATTTCAATGCAATAAATAATTACAGCAACTGCTGTTTAATGTAACTATCTGAATCAGCACATAAATTATAGTATCTATATCGATTGTCCTGATGTCAGATCAAAGGCGGTTGGCACGCGTAATGGAAACTCGACCTGACAGCCCTCAGAGTGTCAGTGCATTCTCTGTGGCATGTTGCGTGCTACACAACATAGCTGTACGCCATGGATGTCACTTTGACCTCACGCAGGAGACTATACAGGACTTGAGACAGAGAGAGGCCGAACTGCATGTGCCGTATCAGCAGGGAGAGCAGCAGCGCGCACGGGAGAGGAGAGACCACCTGGCTGCACAGCTCTGTCCTTAATACTAGAACCGCAGCACTGATGTTAGTAATGCATGGTATTTCATGTCAGTAAAAGATATGAGTCCATCCGTCCATGACTTTTTCTAAATATGTGTTTTCTATGTTATATCAAAGTTCATAAAATATATCACCGCAAATACCCCTGTCTGCAGCGAGAGAGAGAGAGAGAGAGAGAGAGATATGTGTGTGCATGTGGGCGCGTGAGTGCGTGTGTAGGCTATGTGGGTATGTGTCCTTTAGCTGCTTTCACACCGGACGCGAAACAAATTTTTCGCACAACTGATTATATTCAAAGTCAAGGCAAAGACGCGAATACACGCGTGTATTCGCGTCTTTGCATTGACCTTGAATGTAACCTGTCGTGCGAAAAATTCATTTCACGTCCAGTGTGCAAGCAGCTTAATACTATTATTGTCACTTCGGTTTTATCGTTTTTAGTGGGGGAAAGGAATACAGCCTGATTGCTATGATCTCGTACTGAGTTAAGATTACATATTGAAAATAAAAGTGTAACTTTATCTTGCATTGTTGTCCATGCATATTAATCCCAAAATTTTATGCAGCAACAGGGTGTAATAATAGGAACACGCTATCCATCGTTTCTCTTCCCAATGATGCAGGCAGAAGAAATAAATGAGCAACCGTCGTATTTCATTCCAACTTCATAAGTTTGAATGATCTGATGTAGTTTCGTTTTGAAATTCCATTCAAGTTTGCTAATGGTAATAATTCGCAAATGCCCTAGCTAGCCAGCTAACTCATATTCGTAATACTTAATATAGACGTAAGCGGTGCAGAAAACATGCCTGAAGCAGCAAAGTAAAATGCAACATTAACGCATCATGCAGATATAGGACAGAGGTTTCTTTATTCCAACATTTTAAAGGTTAGGAGAGGAGCTCATTTGATTGGTGAAGATTTGACTCGGCTGTGACCCACTCACGCCTTCTCTCCTCCCTCTTTGCCACTTGCGCTGGCAGGAGGGACAGAGGCGGGACAGAGAAGTACTTGCGCCGGGCTGCCCCGGCATGAAATTGCAAAATACGCCTGGATGCACCCCGTTGGTGCGGCGCTCTCCCCATTCGCCACGCCCGTGCCGTGCCTGCGCCTGGTCAACAAATTTAGAGCATCGTATTGTATTAATTTTTTTTTCTTCTGATGTTTCCATCCAAAGACACTGACAATAATTGCAAATCAAAGATCATCGAAACATCTATGGGAATATTGGTTGAATAGGGTTAAATTTGTATGGATTGTGAGGTCAATTAAGGTAAATTTTGCGTCAGTATGAGGTCAGATAAGATATGGTTTGTTTGGAGTGCGAGGTCAGGTAAGGAACAGTCTGCATTGAGTACAAGGTCAGATAGAGTACAGTTTTTAGGAAGTGTACAGTCAGATAAAATTCCTTCCGTATGGAGTGTGAGGTGAGATAAGATAAGGTTTTTATGGAGTGTGGTGTCATATAACGTGCAGTTTGTATGGAGCTCGAGGTCACATAAGGTACAGTTTGCATGGAGAGTGAGGTCATATAACGTACAACTTGTATCGAGTGTAGAGTCAGATAAGATTCCTTTTGTATGGAGTGTGAGGTCTGATAATGTACAGTTTGTACGGAGTTCGAGGTCAGATAACGTACAGTTTGTATTGAGTGGAGGGTCAGATAAGGAGGATTTGCACAGAGGGCGAGGTCAGATAAGGTTTAGGTCTTATGGAGTGTGAGGTGAAATATGGTAAAGTTTGAGTGCAAGGTCAGATAAGATAGAGTTTATAAAAGTGGAAGTTCAGATAAGGCGCAGTTTGTATGGAGAGCAAGGTCAGATAAGGTATAGTTTGTTTGGAGAGCGAGGTCAGATAAGGCATAGTTTGTATCAAGTGCAACATCAGATAAGGTAAGTTTGTATCGAGTGCGAGGTCAGATGAAGGTCACTTGGTATAGAATGCAATGTCAGATATGGTACTGTTTGCATGGAATGGAATGTCAGATAAGGTACAATTTTAATGGAATGGGAGGTCGGGTACGGAAAGTTTGAAAGGACTGGGATTTCAGATGAGGTTCAGTTTGGTTGCTGTGCGAGGTCAGATAAGGTACAGCTTAAATGTAGTGCAAGGTCAGATCAGGTTCAGTTTTTATGGAGTGTGAGGTCAGATTAGGTACAGTTTGTATGCAGTGCGAGGTCAGATAAGGCACTGTTTTGAGTGCGAGGTCAGATGAGGTGCTGTTTGACTGGAGTGCCAGGTTTGATAAAGTTCAGTTTGTATGGAGTGTGAGGTCAGATTAGGTACAGTTTGTATGTAGTGTGAGGTCAGATAAGGCACTGTTTTGAGTGCGAGGTCAGATAAGGTGCTGTTTGACTGGAGTGCCAGGTTTGATAAAGTTCAGTTTGTATGGAGTGTGAGGTCAGATTAGGTACAGTTTGTATGCAGTGTGAGGTCAGATAAGGCACTGTTTTGAGTGCGAGGTCAGATAAGGTGCTGTTTGACTGGAGTGCCAGGTTTGATAAAGTTCAGTTTGTATGGCGTGTGAGGTCAGAGAAGCTGCTGTTTGTACAGAGAGCAAGGTCAGATAAAGAACTCTCTGTTAGTCAATAAAACTGGGAGCCAATCAAATGGCTGAACAGTTAGGCTGGCAGACAATCAACTGCACTTTAAGTCGATTGGTTAGTCCCTCAATCACCATGTAAGTCTCTCAGTCAAGGAGATTATCAGTGAGTGAGTCAACCAGTGCCCTGTCTTGGTTTCCTCCCTATAATTAGAAACAGACACTCTTTAATTTGCAATTTCGCATAGCCATCTCTGTGGAGCTCAGAGGGACATGCAGTGCCAGATAGAAATCAGGAGGAGTGAATTACAATATGAGCAAAAAGAATCATGCTTCTCATTTATGATCACACTCCGCAGGGAGTCCTCGTAAATTTGAAATAAGAAAACTTCTTGCCTGATTTCTTTTGTATGGTATAAATAGCTCTGATAGTTCTTTAAAGTGTCCATGAGGATCAAAAATTGCATCCATTATTCTGTGATCGTTTGCAAGGGGCAGCCGGCAGCCTGAAACAGTTCGAAATCTCCTGCAGTCTTTTAGCAGTGATGTAGACAAAAGTGTTTGCAACGTACATTTGGCTTTACCCTGAATTTCTTTTGTGATGCTAATTTAATAACTGTATCTCCTGTCATTGATGACTTGAAAACTAAGTGAATTAAGTACAGTTACAGTTTGGTTGTCTGGAGCAGCTTGTCTTACTGAATGTTAGATATTTGAATTACGCTCGCAATGTGCCACAGAAAATATGGCCCTATTTATTGAAAGCCAGTTCAGGTGCAAAGCTGTAAACTTTTTTGAGGTATAATTTATCGAGACAAGTCTTGCTTGTTGCTTGCCAACTTAATACACTGACTGGTTCTATGAGAAAATAACTGCTGATAGTGTGTTTGACTGTATCTAAAACGCAGTTATGCAGTGTACAGAAAGAACTGGGATTACAAGCCTTGATGATCCAGCAATGATGACTTTTAGCTCTAATTTTAGGGCACATAGATCTATGTCAGGCAGTGTTTCTCAAACTTGGTCCTGCTACACCCCTGTGTAATGCTGCTTTATTATCCAACCGCAATTGCAATTGTAGGAATGACTTTGTTAATTTGAGTTGTTAATTGTCCTAATGCTGTATTTTATGTTTAAAGTTAGCCACATTTTTACAGATATATCTATGTGTGCCATGAATAATAAAAGAGCCTTTGACATGTCGTGTTTGTCCTGATTAGGACAAATTAACAGCTTATTAAAAGCCTCTGATTGCAATTGTGGTTGGAAAGAAAACCAGTATACGCAGTGGAGCACCAGGAACGAGTTTGAGAACCACTGATGAAAGAGATAATGTACAACGAGCCAGTCGTTATTGTGAAATAAACCCGGACAAGGTGATGCACGACCTCGATGCAAAGCGGAGGGGTCTTGAATCAACCCGAGGGGGTTTATTTTGCAATAATGACTTGCTTGCTGTACATTATCCCACTTATTACATGGCCACTTACTAAAGAAATAAATAATTTGGCACAAAATATTGTTGTCCAAATAGTTACAGCCTCACTGTAAACCAGATATCACTAATTTGGGATGTGCTCTGCATGACCAACTACCCTCCCATCCTTCACAAACGCAATTATGGTTTACTGTACATTTTGGCTGTTGAAATTCAATGCCTCATTCTGAATGGGAACCCCCTCTGCTCCTTTGAGATGGTACAAGTTGCCAGATTAATATTTGTATTCATTATATCTCTTCCTGTTTTATAGAGTGATGAGTTCCTTCAATGACAGATAGACAGCAGAATGTTTGACTTCCAATGTCTCAGATAAATAATGGGGTATGCAAAAATGAAACAAAAGAAAAATCTCCGAGAGGTAAACCAAAACACTGTACGCTGCTATTGCTGTTGTCACTCAAATCTGGCAGCTGTAATGGAGAACTGTCATGTGCTACTGTGTTGGTTTTTAATGAATTTCCTCTCATGGACAGACTTCGAACTGCTCTTGTCGAATTCATTCACTGAAACTCCCCCTTAAAACTTCTTGACAAAGAACATCGTGACGGCCCAGCGAGAGGGTCGTAGACACTCTGAAGTGGTGAGTAAGTCTTGTGCAAATTAATTGGATAAAGGTGCTTGTCAGTTGAATGAGCTGAATGGAGAGCCATTAGCCGTGCCAAGAGATGGACGTTTTACATAACCACCTCAAAGATCACTGCATAGTACCTTTTAGCCACGTTTCTTTGATTTCCTTGACTTGTATGATGCAACTAATGTGATTGCACCATCAACACAGTACTGTAACTGTGTTGGACTGGCCTGGTAATTCACCTGACCTCAATCCCATTGAGAATCTCTGGTCCATCATCAAGTCAAGGCTGCAGAAAAGGGACTGCACCACAAAAGCCAAAGTCATCGATGCAGTCGTCTGAGTGTGGCATCACAACGAAGAAATCAAGGCAACCTGCAAAAACCTGGTCAGCTCCATGCAAAAAAGGGTGGAACAGCTCATCAAGAACCGTGGAGGACACATCTCATACTGAGTGCTGAATGTAGATGCTATTAAAGTAATAAAAAGCCTGAAAACCTTTGTTGTTTGGTTTTCCCCACTCCAGCCTGCTTTATCCAATTAATTTGCACAAGACTGTACCTGACCACAGCAGTTCACAGAGGGACAAACCACGAACTGACATCAGGTCTTTGGGTGCCAAGGCTCGTCAATACACAAGGGCAATGAGGGCCATTCCAGCTGGTCTGACCCAACAGAAGGGCTGCTTTTGCAGAAGCTGCAGATAATTTCAGTGGAACTTCTGTGAGGAATGCGTCACAACACACAGTGCATTTTACCTTACTGCTTATTGTGCTTCGTAACTGCAGACCAATCGGAGTGCCCATTTTAACCCTGGTCCACTGCCGAAAGTGCCCACAATGGACATGTGAGTGGCGTAACTTCACCCTGGAGCATTTGAAATAGGTACCCTGGTCCGCTGAGTCATGTTTTCTTTTACGTCGTGTGCATCGGCCTGGTACATGTGCTCCATTTACCTGGGGAAGATGTGGCACCAGGATGCATTGGGGTAATTCCATGTCAAATTACCTAGGCCTGACGTCCACCATCTCAGATGTTCCTGAGATTCAATCAGGTGCTGTAAGATGATGAAAGAAGAGTTCCTTAAACAATTTTTTTGTTAAAAATATTAATTGGTTTCATAAATAATAATATATGTATATGGGTCAACTCCGCCATTTTGACATTTTGCAAAACAAAATCCAAAACTTGAAGCAAAAACTTCTTAGTAAGCCCCTGAACCCCACAATTTAAATATCTAACTGGACTATATACAATACAATTGCGCTATGTAGGACAAGACATATGGGGCTGAACTTCTGTAATTAATATCTGTACACTTGATATATTGTGCTTGTTGAAAATTGTGATGCTTATTTTTTCTGTCTTGAGATTTTCATATTCAAATTTATCACATTATTATGGCCGTGAAAATTGTAGCACCTGCACGGTCCACTGGGGACCTCTAGTGGACCATATGCTGGTGCTGCAATGATAATGTCATACATAATGTGATTTAATTCTCCTGACAGAAAAAAAGCCATCACAGTTTCTACAAGAGAACAATCTATTAAGTGGACAGAAATTAATTTCAGAAATATGTAAGGGATAATGCCCGACGAGGTGTCCATTATCAGAAATTAATGGATGACGCGGAGGCGTGAACCGTCCGACGCGAAGCGGAGGACGGTTGCTTCCCCGAAGTCCATTCATTTCTGATAATGGACACCTCGAAGGGCATTATCCCGCTTATACCATGGTCACTTACGAAAAGAAATAAATATTAAATCAATTATTAATACGTTAATGTTGTTTTTTACCGTTTTACCGTTAAAATCGTAAGTTTATCTCTCGTTGTGACGCGTTGCCAAGGTAACCGGCTCTGGCCACAGAGCCTGCAGCTCCGTCGGCCGCAGCTTTCTGTTGCCACGGTTACCAACTAGTGTTTGAGCCAGCGCAATAATTTAGAACAATCAGGCTATTTGACCGGAACTTTTTTATAGGTGTCCTACAGCACTTTTTAACGGACACCCTGCAGCCAATCAGAATCGAGTATTCACCCAGACCATGATATAAAGCACCATATGTCATGTCCCACATGGCGTAAATGTATTGGATGCAGTCCATTTATATATTCAGATTGTGTGGTTCAGAGGCCTAATGAGGGGTGTTCAGTTGTTGTTTTAGGTTCCTTGTTTCTTAATTTGTGATACTGCCAAAACAGGTCCAAATTGGAGTCATGATTCTGAAGGTAAACACAGCTTCAAAAAAAAATTAAATGGCCAACTTGGCCCTAGTAAATGAACTATTATGCATTATATCAATGAATATTTTTGCAAAAAATGGTTAGTGAACACTTCTTCCATAATTCTCCTGAGATCGTGAAAAACATAGTAAGTTTATTAGTGGCAAAAATCTCGCAATTGAGCAAAAATTTTAGGTTCTGGACTTCTCCTAACAGGAAAAAAATATGATAGAAACTTGATTTTGAAAGTTCAAATGACACTAATAGCTAGTGTTTTAAGATTTTCACCACTCTTAATTACTGCAAATGAAGGGTAAACTCAGTTTCTACCAAAAGTGACACACGTACTAGGTTTTTCCAGATCACAGGAGAATTGTACACCATCTGATCTGAACATCCGAGCTGATTGGTCTCAAAACCTTGTTTGCTCTGGTGAATGGACTCAGAATACTCCATTGCGGAAAGAAGACAAGCCAGTGGGAGGGAGTGTGATGCTCTGAAACTGTGGAAAGTGAGTGTTCTGGGGGGAAACCCTGGGGCCAGGAACTTAAATGGATGTCACTTTGACAAAGCTGACTCGCGGAGCTCGTGATGCACGGTTTTTGTTGAGGCTGGTTCAGTTATGGATTGATTACATTTTTATGTGATTTTTTAACATGTATTCATGAGGATATCAGCAACTATCCTAGATAATTTTGCCATTTTACTGTCCAGCACACCTTCAATTTTTGGCACCGACAGTTTTTCTGCTTTGGAACTTGGTTAGTATCCTCATCTTCCTTTGGAGACTTATCTTGCCAAGTGCAGCTGATCAGACCTATTTTTTGCAGAAACATGCTGCCAATTCATATGCAAATTCATTAAAGTGATGTGTATAGATGCCTTTGTATTTGCAGTTTTGATGCTTCAATGTTAAAATCATTTTCAGGCGTGCTTCTGATATATTTTCCCTGTTTAAGAAATCAAAAATTATCCTCAGTTGACTAAACTGCAGGGCGAGGCTTCCATCTAGTGGCCATTTATAGCGGATCGCTTCCTGTGGTTGCACCACTTCAAGGGGAATGCTGTATATTTTGCAATAAATTGGAAAAAAAAAAAAAAAACTGGTTATGTAAAGTCGGTTTATTTTATGGTTAACACCTAACATCAATGTTTTCAATTTTAAATGGTGTTCAGCTTTACCTTTACACATTTACATTCAAAAGTTAATTTTTCAGGGAAATTTGTCCTAATTCTTGAAAGATTACTTTTTCATTAAGTTAAGATTTTTGGTCACCATTCTTTTTAAAATTAATATAACTGATTTTTACATGATACATTTTTGGTGGAGTTAAACTTTATCCACTTTATATTTAAAAACATACATTCTCTATTGCTGTATAGTCTTTGATTTGAAATTGATTATTATCATTAGTTTATTATTAAATGGCCTCATTTCATTTATTTATTTATTCACTTATTTATTGTTTGCCCAGAAATGGTGCTTAAAAGAAAAAGAAAAAAAAAAAAAAAAAAAAACAACATAATGCCTAACTTAACAAATGCACACTTTGCCATCTAGTGGCCACTATGTTAACTAGCGTAGTGCAGGCTCTCCAAAATACTTCAGAGTAGAGTGTTACTGCAGGGAAATGTTTGAATCTGGAAGCTTAATCATAGCCTGATTTTTTTTTTTTTTTTTAAATATTTATTTACCTATGTATTCACCAATTTTTTTATTTATGTATTTTGTAGTAATGTGAAAATGCTGCAAACAGGCCAGCTCAAACACAGTGAATGCAAGGCTCCCTTTCTGTGGTGTTCAGGCATGCCAGAACGGACAACGATTATAATATTTGAATCTTTCTGAGTGAAGAAGAAGATTATATTTAGTTCGATTGTATTGGGGTTTTGGAGGTCCAAAAGTTTGGTGCAAATACATCTTTTCATCTGTGAGTTACAGGCATTTATTTGAAATTATCTTGGGGTTTTTTCAGTAGACAATGTGATATATGCATTTTTTGAAAACCTCTTTTGCCAAATATACAGTACCAGTTGAAAGTTTGGACACACTTTGCTAATGTCACAGCAATCTGTTTTTAGAGAAATTTAACCAGCTGAAGTTTGCTATGTAATCTCAAATGGAATCTGGTAAGAGATAAACAGTCAGAAGTTAAAAGAGAATAATTTACTTGTTTGAATTGTGTCCAAAATTTTAGAATTCTCAAAGAAGCCATATTTTGCAAAGTAAGCAGACAAACAAGCTCTTTGCATTTTCCAAAAGCCAAATTAAAGACAAACTGTTTTGGAATTTACTGGGCAAAAAAGTCGATGAAAAGCAAACCACAAGTGCAGCACATCTTTGGGAACTTAGACGGCCGCTCAGCAGCAAACTCATTATAGCCATATAACTACTCTAATAAAAAAAAATGTGAGTATGCTCTGCAAATGTGACAGCAAATTCTGGTTAGTTTGATGGATTTAAGAATTAGATCTTTTTTTTTTTGCAAAATAAACGGTGCCTATTTCTTTATTTAACGTCTTGTACAAAAAAATGTAGGTGTGTCCAAACTTTTGACTGGTACTGAATATATTTTTTTCAATGTGCTTTTCCTGTACGTTCCTACTAATGCAAGATAGTGAAGTGCACTCTTAGTTCAAGGAAATTTCTACTCAAGGGAGATGGCAAGCTGTATCACGTGTGTGCAACCATGATCATCATATAGGCACCACTGGATGCCAAAGCTGAAAATCTCACAATTCTGACACAATTTAAAGCTTGTCTTTATCATAAACAGTTCCAAAAGTATTTAATGTTTTGCAGAGCGTGTGGAGTGTTGCATCAGTGCAACGCTTGGTTAAGCAAGGCTAACAGTTTTTTTGCAAAATAAACGGTGCCTATTTCTTTATTTAACGTCTTGTACAAAAAAATGTAGGTGTGTCCAAACTTTTGACTGGTACTGAATATATTTTTTTCAATGTGCTTTTCCTGTACGTTCCTACTAATGCAAGATAGTGAAGTGCACTCTTAGTTCAAGGAAATTTCTACTCAAGGGAGATGGCAAGCTGTATCACGTGTGTGCAACCATGATCATCATATAGGCACCACTGGATGCCAAAGCTGAAAATCTCACAATTCTGACACAATTTAAAGCTTGTCTTTATCATAAACAGTTCCAAAAGTATTTAATGTTTTGCAGAGCGTGTGGAGTGTTGCATCAGTGCAACGCTTGGTTAAGCAAGGCTAACAGTTTTCAAGGGCAGTGAGTCCTGCACAGTTCTCTTGTTCCTCCTATGTCCCGTCTTTTTGACATGTGTTGTAAACAAGCACAATACAGTGTTTTTATTTTGCCGAGCCTTTAAGAAGCCTTGTGCTCTTAAGACGTATGCTTGTGTCAGGATGAAGCCTTTTGCAGTAGTGCACCATAATCCTGGTAATTAAAATGGGCAAGAAAAGCCTAAAATCGATCACACGGGAATAAGGAAAGCACTGGCTGTCTGCAGTTATGTCACTGGACCAACCTGTGACATATGTGCAGGCTGTTCAGTGCTAACCCTCTGCTTTCACCGATCATGAGGACTGCTAAAACTAGGCCTGTCTTCTAATCTTTGAATTGATTTTTCCATACAGGCCACTTTTGTAACACTGCCACGTATTGAGTGCGGTAGTTTGATTGGAGTCGCTCAGCGCCTGTCGTGAGTCGTCGAGTCTTTATCACAAGCTGCGTTTCTCAGAGGGTGAGATAACTCCTCAACGCTTGCCGAGCAGCCGTTTGAAGTATTCGTTTTTCTCAGCTTTTTCTCAGAGCCATCCAATCTCTCATTTCATCTGCGCTGAGTTCATAAATGGAGAAGACTCTTAACTTTCCACATTTCAAGTTGATGCGCTAGGCTCACTCGAAGTGGCGTGGTGAGTTGAATGCCGGTCTCTGAAATACTCCGCTCCCTTGAAGCTCTTGTCCATGAAAAACAATTGCTGTCACTGCTGTTTGAACTGCCCGTAGAATAAAATTTCTGCTCGATGGAGATCTGATAGCTAAATAAAACTTGTTTTCAGCCAGCTCAGTCATCACTGCAATCACGTACCTTAGACTAGTCTAGCTGTTTTCGGCCATCGGTGCAAATTAGTAAAAAAACAAAAAAAAGTAAGGGCTTTCGTGGTTGAGGTCATATTTCTGAAAGGTTCTCAAACTGCCAGCATAATCCTTCTCATAAAAGACTGGACAATCCGATCATAAATGCATGTTTGTGGGCGTGATGCTTGTTTGGTGATGAAACAGTGCCTCCCTGGACATTGAATTGTTGGGAAAAAAAAATGGAAGCACTGACCTGAAATTAGTTGGTTCTTATCATGGAAACATCACGGCACCTTTGAGCAAGCTGTAACATGCTTAAATGGATGATAAATTTAATTTAACAAATTTAATTATGGATATCAACTCTGCTATGTGATCTACAATTTAGGGATGCAATGATCCCAACTTTTTCAGTCTCAATACCGATAACGATAAATGGGCTTTGGGTATCAGCCGATAGTGATTACTGACCTGCGACTTGTGTATAATTAATAAGCTGTATGCCTCACTGTGCGGAAGAGACTGGGATTGTTATTTTATGTGGCAACATCAGGCTTGACTCTAAACATTGCGGTCTTAAGTTTGTAAAACAAAAGAGAAAATTATCTGCAAAGGTATAAGTAGACTGAATTGTTATTTATTAAAATAGTTGTATCCGTTACCTGATCCAGCTATTTTGAAGTCAGGAGCAAAACGATATCTGATGTCAGTATCGATATAAGTGCACCTCTACTACAGTTCTTCATAAGCACTTGAGTAAGGAATGGACTGCAGGTTCTTGTGTCTCTCAATTTGAAACTCTTTACCACGATAAAATAGGCATGATTACCTTTTGATTATTTGTGTAGACTATGTAGCTAATTACGTAATAGAACTGGAGTAGCCTAATAGTTGGAAATGAAAAACCCTGATACTCCAGCGCCCCTGCCTTCAGAATTGAAGCTAATTCCTTTTGAAGTGGCTATGGATCCCTTCTAAACTGAAAGCTGATGTTTCCATTATCTACGAAGAAACCTGACATCAGAAATCTAGCCACCAGTAGCCAGTAAAAATATGAACACAAGCTAGGTACACAATATTAAAAAACATACTGTTTAGCCCAGGGGAGGTTGTCTGAAGTGTACATATTTTTTCTAAATGCATACATTTAGAAAAAAAGAGCTGTCACAGACTTCTAACAACCTTGGAAAAAGTACCAACTTGTAATATCACAGGGCGTCCTGCTCTGTCAGTGGGCATCACGTCAGGGCATCAAAGGGCATGTTCTGAATCTGTAGTGTTGTGACTGATTTGTTTGCCTTCTTATGGGAAACTAGTCACAAACAAGCGCATTCATTGGCAGTTCTGTAAATGAGAGGAACGAGTAAAATAATTGTAGCCCTCAGCCACAGTCAGGGCTACTATGGATTTGGCCTTGTCACACGTCCTCTGCCACCGCGGAGATTTCCTTGCGGATGTTCTACAGGCCACAAATTTGAAGCTATTTCTTTTATATTTGGTTTGCAGATGGTCAGTGGCTTGGACGTGGCTCCTATCGATTTTGATCGCCATGGTAACATAATTCGCTAAATAATAGCCAATTTTGTGTCAAAAATAAGCCAAGATGAAACAGGAGATAACCGGAGCTCTCCTGTTGAATCCTTCAGTGTGTCTCGTACAGTTGTAGAATTGGCAATTTATGGAACTATACCTTTTGATGAGCAGCAGCCTTTTGTGATGTAGTGATATACTGTGGGTCAAAAGCTTACACAAAATGAGGAAAAAAAGGAACATATGGGCGATCGGGGGCTCCACCCACCGGCCGCGGGCGACCAACCTGTCTAGTTTTGAAAATACGAATTCAAAAATTCTGGAGAGTAGAGCAGATATATCAGGAAATAAATTTGCATGCGCACTGATTCTGTGACCTCGGCAGTTGGAACGGACGAGTGCTCAAGGTAAGTTACTTGGCGTGTGACGGAAGTGCGACGGTGTGCCGGAATAACAAGGCCACCGAACTCCCAGCTGTCCGGGAACCGAGGAGGAACTGCGCCACGCCGGACGGGTGCCGCCTCCCACTCAGGGCTCGTAACGCATCGCCAGCGGCGATAAATCAGCCCAGAACAGCTGCACGTGTCGTGACCATTTGATCTGAGGTGTGCGTCTCAGCTAGTCACAGCTGCTCATTAATTATTCAACCAAATTACTGTCCCCGATTAATGTTTGCCACTTTTCCTGCTTTAGTTTAGCTCTCATACACTGTAATAAACTGGGACCTTTTTTGCCAGTTATTTCAACTGTAATTTTACAATAAGTTTACAACAGAGGTTCCATGTATGTTAACTGTGAACCTCAGGTAAATGCTCGCAGGACTCTACTTAAAATTAAAATAACAAGGAGGCAAGGCATTAATTTAACTGTTAAATTCAGTCAATTTATAACAGTGTAACAGCATGCCAGTTACTTTTACTGAAGGCGGGACCTGTCTGTGCTATTAAACAGTATAATTCTTACGTGGATCTTATTGCCCTCAATTTAGAGAGGACAGTCTCATTTTCGTGGTTTCATCCCAGTGTGCTGGAGTATGGAGCTCAGGCAACGAGAACGGTGTCATTGTCCAAATGTCAGGACTGTGAAGTTTTTGCCTGAATGTGTATCCTGATGGAAATGCACAGTGGCATTCTGGTTGACTCATAGACCGTGCACTGGTGATGTTTTCTGAGGTAACTCGAGGTGAAAGGAGGCGAAGGGTGTCGACGTGGTCTGACTCAGTAAATTAAGCTGTTATTGTCCCCACGGTGGCTTCTCTGCTATATCCAATATGTGAACGCATCAAGTAAAAATTGACATTTCATGAAACTTATTGATTTTGGGATAAAGTTAATGCTAAAGTTGGCCACTTTTTACTTGATCTGCGATAGCGGTTTACTACCTACATGATTCCATTGAAACTAATAAGTGATTCACTCAAATTTTTTGATATCAAATACTTTATAGATACATACCACAAATTATAGCAAAGGTCAAAAAAAAAAAAAAAAAAAAGTCCAGTGGTATGAAGTGTAAATTTTTACTTAATGCATTTACATAATATGCATTCAAAAATTGCATTCACAAAATTACATTTATTGCTGAAAATGGATGAGCTATCAAGTGTACATGAATGCTGCAGCGCTGCATTTCATTTACATTTGATAAAGGAAACCTGTTTAAGGACTGTTGGTACTGTATGTAATAGTCTTTTTAAGTACGGTTATCCATAATGTACTTTCAGAACTGAAGATAAAAATGGATAGGCTCACTCTGTTTGATAACTTGTGATCATGGAATACAAAATAGAATATAAAACACTCCCAGGAGTGACCTCCTGTGATCAGATGTGTGCACTACAAGCACAAACAAAGCTGGGCTGCCGCAGCAAATAAGCCTGCAAATTGAGTAGCCGATCAGTTGCTACAAGTCTCCTTGACCTTGCGTACCCTCTGATTGGTTATTTGTCCTTCTGCATCTACAAACATGCGTCAGATTAAGAAAAGAGAGGTGGCTTGATTGCAGAACCGGGCAATTAGATCAAGTCCGTTAGCTGCTCTCGGCCGAGACCTTGCTGTCTTCGCCGGCGGAGCTCGCATTGAATTCCCTGCGGCACGGCTTACGTTGTTTGCCAAGGGTGCGTTGAATAATAATAAAGGGGACCTACTGCATCCTTAATGGAGCCAGACCCTCGCTTCCTGTAATGGATCCTTGCGGAGGCCTGTTTCCACGCGGTTGATGGGCTGATCGGCTCTCGCTAGCGTCCTCACGCTGGTGCAGACTAAGCCACTTGCAAGGTTGCGAAATTCACCCGGGGAGAAACGGCAGCAAATGCGGGCTAAGCTAATCCTCGGGCCGCACGCCACAAGTCAATCATTGAACGTCTATTGAGTTAAAGCGGCAGGTGGAAAGGCACTTTGTGAGAATGGACCTGCTGCTGGAATTCAGTGTTCGGGCTCCGATTTCTCTCTTTAAAGGCCTGGTTGTTGAAGCATCGGTTGCCAAGGCCTTTTTTTATGGGTTTCAAGGGAGAGTGCCGTTGGTGAATTTTACAGGGCTGAAATCACTTGTCCTTTCTGACGCTTTATTAAAAAAAAGACTAACACGCTACTAAAAGGCCTCATGAACTTTTGTCGATTGGTGCTGCTGCCGACAGTAATTGATGACGCAAAAATCAATAAGCATGAAAATAGCTATTTTTCGTGTAATCGTTAGAAATTACATTAACTGAGATATTGGTAATGATTATTTATAATAACAGCAGAACATATGGCAGAAGTATAGTTAGCTGACTTCTAATGAATTGGGCCTATCTCAGCTGTTTTTAAACTCCTATATCAATTGTTACTAATTTATGTTCAGCGCGAATAGAATTGTCTGTCAAAGTAATTTATCTGGACCTTGCTTCAAGGAATGGCGGAAAAAAGTACCTTTCGATTGGGTCTTTCTTTATCAGGTCTGTGTGAAAAAGCATCTGCTACAACATGTTCTACTGTAAGGTGTTTTCACGCCGTATCAGAATTTATGTTCTGCAGCATTTCTCCTCAACACCCATACATTGAAGGGTGTTAGAATTAAGGTGCAAAAGCTTACAGCTGTCCTAGATTGCGGAAGAAATGTGATATTTATCTCTCATACCTTGTGAATTTATGATGTGCGCTTTTGCAGCATAGCACTTTATTTTTAAAGCTTATCCAGTGTGTTTTATAATTAATAGGAATTTTAAGTGTAGAATGCAAATTAGTCCAGTGCAGCCGAGTGCACTAAGCATCAGGGATATAAACCAGAATAAAATTGTGTATTCCCTTTTAAAAACAATTCTGACCTTTAAATGTATTGAAATTCATCTGATGAATCTATCTGACAGTCAAAAGGTGTTTCATGATTTACTCTTTGCATAGCAAATGACTATAATGATATTTGGAATTAATTTATGTTCATCATATATGTATTCGCTTTCATGGCCGCAATTCCCTTGAATGACAATTTTACTGTTTACTGGATGCTGGATATAATCCAATTATAGGAAGACTTAGCTTGCAGACAGATGGTGATTTGCTTACTTTTATTATGATGGAACTCTGAACTGGCTTGCTTTGTCAATGAAAGGAACAGTTCATTTATGGCAGAGGCCCTGTGTTGCAAGGCAGTGGTGCTCAAAGTGTGGGTGAGTTTAACTGGGTCATCCTGAGTCATGTGAAGCTAATCGGTCACCATATACAATGAACTTTCCATTGACATTCGCAAAATTCATATCACATACACTGCTTGCTCCATACATCGCTCACTGGTATTATGCATATACACTGCAAAAAAAGTCTCACTAAGTATTTCACCCTTGTATTTACTAACACAAAATCTGCCACTGATATGAGATAATTTTGACTTATTTCTAGATGTGTCCATGGGGTAAATGAAATTTTACCTCCTCATAGACAAATATACTGTTGAAATGAATCAACATTTTCTCAGATTAGTGGTTGATTTTTTTTCCCGAGACTAAAGGTGGTAGAAATAAGTGTTTTAAGTCTAGATACAAGATTAGTGAGGTTCTATTTTTTCAGTGTATAGGGGGTGGTCGGCTTTCTGAAATGTTGCCATGAATACAGACTTTGTGATGCTTACAATATACTTTTTTTTTGTGTATTGTATATTGTATTGGATTGTATTAATTCTGTTCAGTCTTGATTTTTTGAGGTGCAGTTTTGTGGGTAATATCTACTATCCCTCCCAGTGTTTGTCTTTCCCACTCAGAAAGAATTGACTTGCTGCCATAGTTCTTTCTACTGTTGCTGTTATTTGTGTTTTCGCATATGTTGCCTTAATTTTTTATTATATTATAAAATCTCCGGCAGTACAAGTTGAAGGAGCACATTATACCAGTCAGAGGCAGAGCGAAGAATGAGTGCACCTTGAAAATTTGGGAAATGGAGGTGATAATTGCCCCGACAGTGAGGGAACACAGGGTATAAATTGCCTCGCTGGGAGGGATGAGAGACCATAAGGTAATTTTGATATGAGTTCGGCAAGTTTCCCGTGGATAAAATTCCCAACGGCAGAGGCAGACGCCTGCTCTCAGTGAGAACGATCGAGCGACACGCTGCGACGATCCGAACGGGGCACTAATACCCTTAAAGCATCACGTCTGCCGGAGACCACTTGATCACTTTCGAGTCAGTGACTTGGGACGGTGCTCGGAAGATTTTGAAGACGAAAACTCCCCGCGGAGCCACTCGGAAGCTCGGCGCGAATGCAAACTCCACGTTTCTCGTCTCGTCTCGTCTCGTTTCGGAAGGCCCGCTTACGTGATAATCTTAAACATGAGGGCTGGGCATTTGGTTGCAGCCAGGGTGCTTAAGAGGATCAAAAGAGCTTTTCATTGGGAAAGTAGAAGGAAAAAAAATGCAGGAGGAAGATGGGTTTTTGTAACCCCTGGTACCCTGTATTGAATCACTCACACGATTTTAGCACGATACTAACAGTAGCTTTTTTTTGCCAGAATTGGCCAGAGAAAAGCTAAGATTAAGTTGCAGTGTGGTGGCTGTGGCTGGTCAGGAGTTCATATCTCCGGTGGCTCTCCTGCATATCTCTTCTATGGAGGCCTCACAGTCTGCTGTGCAGTGCGCTCGTCTGAGCCATATAAATGAGCTCGCATTCAAGTATCCTCACCTTCAGCGTGTGAGCACTGAGTACACACTCCCACCCTGCAAGCCTCCACTGTGGGTCCTCTGTCCTCCATTACAGTCTCACGGTTTGTGTCGGTCATGCACACTGGGCTTGTTTACCTGTCTGGGATAGTAGCCTGTTTGCCACTAGTGACCCTCATTCCAGTCCGCAAAGTCCACTGATGTTTGTTATGGCTGTAGACCTGCTACCAATTCAGACCCAAGTCATGTGTTAATCTGTCGCTTGCACCGAGTTAAAATGAAAATCTGTTCTAAAGAAACGGTGTAGCTCTCCGGGGTCAAGATTTTGGACCACTGCTAGTGATAAAAATGCTGTAATTTATATGTTCTTAATGTCTCTGTTCTCTGTTTTAATTTAAAATAATTTGTTATAATTTAAATGGATTTTAATTTATATACACAAAAGGGCTTGAAAATTGTTCTGTTACTCATTCTGCATTCAATTTATTGCTCATATTTTGAAATCTGTGCAGGCCTGTCCAAGCTGTCTTCAGCTGTGACGAAAAAGAAAAATTACCTCTGGACTTTTACACTCACTCAGTAAATTTTATTTTGAGACCTTGTAAAAGTGTGAACTCTCGAGTCTAAGCTTATGTTTATTTCTCTTAATATTCTTTTCACAAAGAATAATGATTGGTAGGAAATTTGGGAAAACTTTAACATTTAGTTTGGAGGATGACTGAGGTCCTCAGTAAGCCTCTTCGTGAAGGTACTATGTTTTGTGACAGACACGCTCCTTGTGACAACTTTATGACAGTGAGGTGACAGGGGGTCCCAGTTACCGTGACTTTTTTTGTGTGCGTGTGACTTTTACTAAGGCTTTGCTACCCTTCAGACAAGTGACAGCAGAGCAGGCGAAATCACGTTCTCCAGTGGGGCTCCTGTATTACTTTGTCTGGGAGACTAGAGAGCATGTGCCGCGTGACGACATTCAGTGGGTAACATTGGAATCTGTGTGCAACAAAGGTAGCCATGACCTGCAAATAAAAGTGAATGTTCTGTCTGTCGGTGTAATGGATTTTCTCGACCTTGACAGCTGAAGACCGTACTTGCGGAACGCACGTGGAGACCCTATGCCCTTCGATTGTGTTCTGTACCTTTTAAAAAATTGAATTCAGCTCATTTTAAATTCTGAATTATATTTTTTGAGTTCAGAATCTGCATTGGAATTTTGAGTTTCTCACAAGGGTTTTAAGTTGCTGCGAACACAGTGATGGGTATGAACACTTCTGAGATGCCATCACTGCAAAAACTGAAAAATAAGCCAACCATATCTAGTATTTTAATCTTGTATTAAGACTTAAAACACTTCTTTCTGTTACCTTTTTTTCTCGATAAAACAAAAAATTTGCCAATGGGGTGAGGTAATTTTGACTTATTTCAAGATTTTCCAATGGGATAAGAAAATTTCCCTTGTCAAGCACGCGGTAACTTAAAATGAGCTCATATTTTCTACTTTAGAGAGAAAAACTAGGAAGTTAGGTCTTATATTAAATTAAAGCTGTTCTCAGAGAGCTCAAGTACCTCCACCAACAATTTTCAGGAATTTTTGTGACCTTGACCTTTGACCTAAGACGGTGAAATTCAGTAGGCTTCTATTCTGGGGTGAGGCTTAGCGATTGTTGAATTTTGGTGATAATGAGATCAAAACTGTATCCTGCAGGTTGTTCACAAAGAAACAGACAAACAAACAAACGGCACCGATCACATAACCAGCCACACTTTTTTTTGGCAGAGGTAATAAACAAGTAATTAAATAGTATATTAAATGACTTGTTAAGACAGACACTTTTTGCAGTGCAACCGAAGTCCGCTGTTTTAGGACAGCTAAAATTGTGAGAAATCTGATAAGTTGTAGTAAAGCCAATTTTAGCCAGCACTGCTCCTTTTTCAGGTGTTCTGCTTTAACATGGGTTAGGATTGCAGGAGAGGATCACATCGGCTGTGATGTGTTTGTCTTTATAATTGCCAATATAATCTATTAAACTCCCCCCGATCCTTCAATAATGCTGGAGAGCTTCGTGACCCTGTGCCCAGCGAGGCAGGCTGGCCTTGCAGGACCAAAGAGGCCAGTCTAGGGCTTGCCAAAGCCGAGCGGGCAACATGAGGTGATGGCACATGCAAATCAGGGTGACGAAGCTTATAGAATTTACCCTGCAAACGGAATCCTGGAGTGAAAGGCCAGCTAACGGTTAGCTAATAAATGGAAAAAATAAAAAAACGATATTGAGCTGACTTGTTTAAATTGCAAAAGCGGTCTGAGTAAGGGGAAAAAAAATTAATATCAAGCAGTTTTTAAAAAAGATTCGGTGCCTGAAATTGGTTTGCTCTTTTTTCATCCGTGGAGACTCTACACATATCGAGGATAAATATTGCATTTGGCCTGTGCAAATTGACTGTGTCTTATCTCTTTTCCCTGAACTCTCCCCTCTGGTATTTATGTAAGTTTCTGTTGATTCCGGAAAGTTCCTGGGTCTGAGGAATGGATCATTCTGCTCTGTGGGAGTTCCTTAACTTACAGAGATCAGAAGAGATGACTTCCTGAGGTGATTAGTGTGTGCGAGGACTCTGGAGAACAGTGGCTGTCACCTGGGAGCAAGAAAGGGGATGATTTTGGGTTTTTTGAAAAGTGACACTAACAGTGTTGACCATTATGACATGACACTATGGGGGAGTGATCATTTGATGTATTCTGTGTCTGTTTGCTTGTAAGTTTGAGAATTTGACATGATTTAAACTGCATATACAAACAAATCCCAGTTGTCCCAGCTTCTTTGGAACGTCTTGCAGGCATCAAATTCAAAATGAGTGACTATTTCCAAAATAAACAATAAATTGTATCAGTTTGAACATTAAATATCTTGTCTTTGTAGTTTACTCAATTGAATGTAGGTCGAAAAGGATTTGCAAGTCATTGTATTCTGTTTTTGTTCATGTTTTACACAACGTCCCGACTTCATTGGAATTGGGGTTTGTATATAACTATTGTTACAAGGTTACACTCGCACGTAAATCCTATAAAAAAGGCGATTCTTTCTTGGTGGGCAGCCGAGGTGAGATGGTCTAAAATCACCAACTGTTAATGGCAGTGCTGCAATAGAGAAGCACCACTGGACTGTGGACACACTGCCGTCCTGTGGGGCAGGGGCGAGTGTGTGATGCTGTAATTAAGAGGAGGAGAGTGGAGTGCCGTGTGTTCGGTAGATAAACTGCACAGCGGTATTACGGAATACTAAGGACAGCCAGCAGCCAATTATCAATGTCTTAGGAGAGGGACATCTTAACTCACAGGCACCATGGGACTCACTGTTCTGCAGCTTGTAGCTCTAGAATGTTCTGTTTGCTCTTGGCTCCATTAGTTAATAGAGGCGAGTGAGGAAAGATGTGCAGAGATTTTTATAGTAATTAGATTTGCTTCGGCATTATTGCTTTAAAGTCCCCCAATACCCTTTCAGCAGCAAATTAGATTTGGCCGGTCCCTTCTGAGGCGGTCCGTCGCTGCGCTTTCCGGTTTTTGGATAACGTCTGTTAATATGTCAGAGTCGGATTTCCGGAAGGTCTTTCGCATGTCACGTTCTGCTGTGTCTCTCTCTGGGAAACCTGCTGCTCTAAGCATGTCCGCTCAAATCATCCACAAGTCGCTGCTGTCAAGCTTCTAAGAAAAGGTGCAGTGCCTGGCTGTCATCAGCAGGGGGCATTGTTGCATTACTGACTTTTTTTCCTTGTCATCTATTTATTTTACATTCTACTTCCCCCTTTCACAGTCTTTTCATAGTCCGTTGCGGAAACAAAGCACTTCTGCTCTAGCCGGCCTTAAACTGTGCTTACAGCTCGCCCCCAGATTGCCATTGATGAACATCTGTTGTTGTTAAGAAGGCTTTTTTCTTTATTCTTCTTTTTTGTCTTTGAGGCTGCTTTTAACTATTGAGATGACAAAGCAACAGAGAATCAGGAATAGCCCTGCGTTTTAAGCTGGATGGAGAAAGGTGCTTGGCAGTCCTTGAGCCCCAGACTCGTTCTGTACGCGTGGCTTTCCAGAACCTTCCGCAAAACTTGTCAGCCCGGAACCTCACTCACCTGTGTGTAATCCGCGATGTCAGAGTGACTTTGCATGAGGGCCTTCCTGCCCTTACACTCCCCTTATGCAGCTCCATGGAGGCATCTCGATCCCACATGCAGCTATGCCCTTCGTTTCCGCAGTCGTTTGTCCCTTCTTGTCACTGTGGTGCAGTTGGAGATTAGATTGCGCTCCTCCGCCCTTGTATCGGCCCACAAAATGACTTTGTGGGGGACAGTGGTCATCCATGCTGTCTGCTTTCCTTGCTGTCATGCAGACAAAGTAAGGGGAAAAAAAATCGACATTAAGTGACTTAGGTCTAAGGCGTCCTCGAGCCATCAGAACAGATTTCATGCACCTTGGTATAGGTTTTGGAAGTCTGTTCTTGATTTGGAGGGGTGGGGTGTTTTGATGATGGTGATGGCGAGCTCCAAGTTTTCGGTCCACAAACTCCCACTGTTGATCATGTGATCTGAGGTCTGGTGACATCAACATATGATTCATTAAATGTTTAGACTTATCAAAACAGGTATTGTGGCCTATGGATTGGAGTTTTGCTATCCAAGAACAGACGTCTCTAATTTGGATTGCAGTTTTTCATTGTTGGATAAAGGGGATCATTCAGAATAAATATGTATTGATTTGCAGTGACCCCATCCTCTAAGAGGACCATTGGACCGAGACCATGCCCTGACCAGAACATGTTCTCTATTGCAATACAGAGCCATTAGACCCCTCTCTCTTTTGGGTTTAGGATTTGGGCTTGTTCTGTGCTCTTAGTGTTTGTCGCACATTAACACACCCACGAGAACAAGAAGAAGAATGACCCATCTGATCATCTCACTTCCCTCTACTTTTCTATGGACCAGTTTCAATGTTTTTTTTGCGCCACTCAAATTTAGAAGTTTGTAAATTTGTGGTCATCTTCATAATAAGGGGTTTATGCACTGCAAGCTTACCTTTTTTATTGCACCTCTGACCTCATGCTTCTTATGTTGTTCTCGACTGACGTTTCTAGTCGATGCAGTTTGATCAAATCCTGCATTGACGTTGCCAAGTCACCTGAGAATGCCCTTTTGTTTTTCCAATGCATGAGCACCTCAGTCGTTGAATGTGCGCACTCGATCACTCTTTCACGCCGTAAATTTGCAAACGTCTTTCCCATAGATCCAAATACAGATGTCTCTGGAGTCACTGTTCCAACTGAGGTGCTAGCCAGTGGAGCAGTCTTTGTGACTGAAGCTCCTGCCACACAATGATAAACCCTCCTTCAAAGTAACTTGGATCTTTTCCCCTTCTAACTCGATCCAAAATGGTCATCTGGCCCTGCTGAGAATTTTATTGTGTGCCAGAGTTCGTGATAGGATGTTAATTGCTGAATTGTTGTCATGCAGTACATCTGTACGGGCGCATCTATATTCATTATGTGTCTCTACTAACTCGGTCCGGTTTTTCCTTTAAGTTGAACCCTGCCTATATGCGCTGGTTGTCTAGGTCTTAACAGCAGGCAGCTTCTTTACTGGCTGTTTTGGAATCGCGCCAGTCCTCTGCAGGCTAACCTTCCGGGGATTTGAAGACGGCTGATGGCAAATGCAGTTATTTTAAGCGTAGTAAGTGGAATTGCCAAAGGCAGGATGTAGCCGCAGTTGGGGTATACAAGCCCGGACAAGCAAGCTTTCACTTTTTGAACGGAACAGCTGGAAAGTTTTTCAGCGTGGCTGATGGTCATAATTTTGCTGCTCCTTTCTGGCTCTTGGTTGTATTTTGGTCTTGGTGTTGTTGGTAAGTTTGTCACTCAGTGAGGTTTTTAAGTATTAGGAGTCCAACATATAAATCTACCATGGTTCTCTCCATACGTACACCTTCAAAGTAAATTGGAGAATATTGGCTGTAATTTGTTAGTATTTAAATCAATTTTGTGTTATTTATGAGGATTTCACTGCACTTTTCAGGTATACCTCTGTACTGCGGTCTGGTCATTGGAAGCCAGTCAGGTAAACTTACGGCTGCGCGACCGCGTGATTGCCATGAAGGGCGGACCCAACTGTCTTGCCTTTTAGTGTGTGGCCGGCACACTTGACCCTGTAAGACTGCAAGACCATGATAGTGTGTGCCAGCAAGCATACACAAGCACAAACACACACACACACACACACACACACACATGTGTGTGCTGTGTGTCAGCATACATATTTCTGTGAACCTACGCGCTCGCTTGTGGGGTGAACGAGGGCAACTGTGGGCTTCTTTGTGTGCAGCTACTGTCAGTCAGTCAAAAAAAAAAAACCGAATAAATAAAAATTCCGTCAGTCTTTCAGATGGTTACTGGCAGACTCATGGAAATCAGATGCAGAATCCTTCTTTTTCGGTTAGCACTGTCAGTTCACGAGGACGCATTAAAGTGGGCTTGCGTCAGTGGCCTTGACATGGAACCGACAGCCACATCGCCTTGGAAAGCAGATGAAAAAAAAAAAATGAATGCATCAATTATGTTGATCCAGTCATCTGTCAAATTACCAATAATGGCAACTCGTGGATTGTGATAATTTGTCAGGTAAATGATGATTGCTTTTGTTTGAATATAGAGATAAAAGACAAAGGCCATTCCTTAGCGAGCACAATCGTAGAAGTAACCTCCTCCCCTAGTGTTCCGGTCCGCCTCAGCAATTGATGTATTGTCCTCATTTTCACATGCAGATACGGCAGGGCCCCACATTATTCTAAAATATGTGGTGTCAGATGGAGTGGCGACGATGTGATGAGATCTGTTACGTGCTTAAACCCCGCCCCTCTCCGAGGGAATTCATTACGTGAAGCGCGCGGTCGCTTCTCCCCAGAGGCTTAAGACTGAGAATAAATAAGTAAATGATAAATCAGGCCCTGCTTAAAAGCCAAATATAAACCTGGCTTAAAGCTGTGCCAAGTGGCGTATATTGGCTTTCGTCGAACCCTGAGGATGGGGGAGGCCCTGGGGGTGTGGCCTGTGCAGCGTTCGACACGGATGGTTGAAGTTTGAAGCGTGTATCCTGTACCAGAAAGCACACGAAGCGTTGTCATGAGCCATGATAGTGACAATATTGTAGACCAAGATAGGGAAAACATCCGTTCCGCTTATTACTGGCCAGGAGTTGCTGCGAGGGCTAGACTCTGCCCCAGCAATTGAAAGGGTCGGAGACAGCAATGCACCCTGGGTAGTTCAGCGGTCCACAGCAGGACACACATGCCATTCATTTGCTCTCTCATACCTTTGGGCAATTTACAGTCTGCTGCTAGCCTGGTATAGATGCCCTTGGACTGTGGGACTAAGCTTGAGTAGCCTGAGGAAACCCTTGCAAATGTGGGGAGCGCAAGCTAACTCAAACACTTACAAAGACCCTGACTGATTTCAAGTTCATGGTAGTGTGATGCAAAACTACCGTGTCACTCATTGGAAAAAACATACCCTTGTGTTTTCCTTCTACTCTGACCCACATCCCCTTGCTAGCGTAGATGCTGGAGTGATAAGTCATAGTAATGCAATATAGAATATTGTCGGCCTGCTGATAAAACCTTGTATCTTCAAAATGATAAACTTTACAGGAAAATAATAAATAAATAAATAAATAATAAAATGATATAAATATTTAAATTTAAGTAAAAATACAAATAAAATAAAAAATGTTTAATTTTGCATGTAAGAATAGTGGACATACAAGTTTTTGTTTCTTATCAATTTGGAGATACGAGGTTTTATCAGCAGGCCGACGATATGCCGGTGTTTCCCAGCCCTGCTCCTGGAGTACCTCTGCCTTGCAAACTTTAGATGCCTCCCTTACCTGACACACCAGTTCAGTTCATCAAGTTCTTCATCAATGAGCTGATCAGCAGATTCAGGTGCATTAGATCAGAGAGACATATAAAATGTGCAGGGCAGGGGTACTTCAGGATTAGGGTTGGGAAACTCTGGAAAACACCACACAGCACTCTTCATTGCTTTCACTTACGGAAGCACTGTGCACAACATTTTGACCTGGGGTGCGTTTCCCAAAAGCACAGTTGCTAACTAAGTTAGCAACTTAAATAGTTTGTTCATTCACAGTCAATGGATCCAACTATTTAAGTTAGCATCCATGATTTTGGGAAACGCACCCCTGTTTGACTTCATCAGGTCAAATTTACCTTTGTGAGGGTAAAAAATTTATTAGTAATGTCTTAAAGTAGAATTGTGTGGGGTTTTCCATGTTTTTATGCAAAGTCTTTAAAACCAGCCATTCACAGCATATTACAGCATGTGAAGGGTCATCTTGCTGGTCTTATGTAAAGTTTGTGCTATAAGGTTATTTTGTTACATATTTTATTGTGTGCAAACCATGATATTAGCTGTGAACTGTGTTGTAATGCGGTTGTGTGTTATGACGTGGTATGGCATTCCTGTGTTTATTAAAGGGTCGGCTCTGTAATGTCCTGTTCAAATATAGTCTTACCCTAGGCTTTCTCAGTTTAATAGGGCAGCTCAATCGTGGCGAAGGTTGTGATTCGAACAAAACAGTTTGACACAGCAGGCAGGCAGTTTTCTACCTGGGAGGTCGCTGTGCCGGCAGGTTTTTGTTCCTAACAGTTACCCTGGCTTAATTAGCTAATTATGCTAGCTGCATAAGCCAGTGCGGGTTTTCTCATAGATGACAATGCGTTGACTGTCTCATGTTAGAGAACACGATCAGTCTTCGGCTGTCACTCATGACCTTTCCATTATTATTAATTAAAGCTTTGTGTCATGTAAATGATTGGAATTGATTTAATGACCAGGCAGAAGTAGGCACGACATGCAATGATGGAGACGTGGACGAACCTTCTGGCCTTCAGATTGATGCGCGCAGATGCCGTGTTTACGCATGTCAATGTGTATGTAGCCATCGGCATCTCTGATTGTAAAAGGGAAAAGCTTATTATGTTTAAGTATGTACAGCCAGCTCCATAATTGTGAGACACGCATGAAAGCTGTTTAGCAGTTTTAAATTTGTAATCAAACAACCTACTCATGGTTAAAGTGCAAATAAAGTTCCCAAATATTATGGACCTCAGTGTTTGTAAGAGGGAAGAGGAGAGTCATTTTTGCCGATAAGTGTTTATTTGTTCTGCTCTGCTGGTGCAGACTGGCCTCTGAATTCATAATCTCTTAGTCCCATTGCAAACAAGGGATTTGCATGCACAGTTTCTGCACAGCCTTGTCTCTCATTCATGCGTCCATCGTTTAAATTCATTACGCACTGTAAATGCAGGCGAAATGCGCCGACTGGACTCTTTCAGATCTTCTTATGGGTAAATGCTTAATCTGAATGTGAATGTTGCTGGAAAAAAAGGTAGGTTTCAAAATTAAAATTGTATCCTTAGCTCTACGGTTGCAATCAGAATTATTCAACCTTCATTGCAAATTGGGTTTAATAGCAAAATTTACAAACTCCCAGCTGTTGGTGATAAACAGATTAAACAAGAATATTTTAAATAGCTCAACACAACTAATATTACTAGTGGTTTCTCCAAATTTAACACAAAATGCCATTTTTAATGACTACTGCAGTCTCAAAATTATTCAAACCCCCGAATAGGATCCCTCATAAGAGCGTATTTGCAAGTCGGGTGTTGTCTCAAGCACACCTAATGCAGCTAATCAAGAGCTTAATTAGTTGCATCAGGTTTGCTTGAGATAGAGCACATCAAATACTTGCACTCGCTAAGGGTTTGTTGACAGTGACATTTGATTGCATATTAGAAATGTGGCTGTCAAGAGAATTGTCCAAAAAGCTAATAGGGGAGATCATTGCCTGGCACAAACAAGGAAAAGGATACAAAAAGGTAGCACAGGCACTGAATTTTCGTTGAGATACAGTTGGAAGCATAGTTCACAAGTTTGGAGTTAAAGGAAGAGTGGCTACAGTACCAGGATGTGGCAGAAAGAGGAAGCTATTAATAGCTGTCACCAGATTCCTGAGGAGACGGGTGGTCAAAAACTCTCGAGTGACTCCAGGAGACCCGCAGCAAGACTTGGAGGCAGGAGGCACTGAGGTTTCAGTTTGCACAGTAGGGTGCATACTAAACGTTGAAGGTCTCCAAGACATAAACCACAACTGATCCAAAAGCACAAGCACCAATATGCTCAAAACCATATAAATAAGCCACAGAAGTTTGGGCATATTGTTCTGTGTAGTGATGAAACAAAACTTGAATATTTCGGGCTTATGAATCAGTGGTATCTCTGCAGGAGGAATAAAGAAGCATATGCTAAATAGTACACCCTGCCTACAGTGAAGAATTGTGGGGGCTTTTTGATGCCCTGCGGCTGCCTTGCTTCCTCTGGCGCTGGAAATCTGCAAAGTATGAAGGGCAAGATGGATTCAGTTATATCCAAGTAGAAAATGTCATGCCGTCTGTTGGGAAACTGACGCTTAGGCATCATTGGACCTTTCAAAAGGACAATGATCCTAAGCATACCTCAACATCCACCAAGGCTTGGTTTCAGAAGAAGTCTGGGAAGATTCTAGAGTGCCCATTACAGTCGCCTCACTTGAACCCCATAAAAAATCTCTCATCGAATTTGAAGAACACAGTTGCAGCATGCAAACCCTAAAATATTACACCCCATTTACACCGGGCTTACGACCGAGTTGCGACCGAAAAATGGCCTCTGCTCGCCCTCACTCGCACTGACTTGCACTGGGGTTGCAAACTGGGCTCTATGCAGTCTCCATAGTCTCCAAAACCATCTCTCTTGATCTCCATCACTCTGCATCGGTCTTGTAGAGGTTTGCGAGTGTATAGAACTGCTCAAAACACTCGCAAAGGTTATGCGACCAGTGAAAACACAAGAGGGTATCATAATTGATCATAATAAGCTTGCACAAGTCTCAACTCACTCTCAACTCGGTATTGCAGGTCGTAATGGACTCGCAAATGGCTCGCCATACGGTTGCGTCAATGATCGCAAATCTTTAGGAATTTTTCACTCGCAAACTATTGCGAGCATTATGGTGAGCTTATTGCAACCCCATAACAACCGACAAATGCACACGTTTTAAATGCGACTGAATTTGGGATCGCACTGAGATCGCATGCGCGATTAAAGGGATCGAAATCCGATCAATGGTGATGCTTCCCGTGACCGGTGGGGACGCAACTTACAACCACACGTTGTCTGTATAAATACAGGGCCGCCGCTCTCTCCATCACTCGCCAACACGCTTTCTATGAGTACACACAACAAGTACGAGTATCGCGACTGCATCATGGATAATTTTTAGTTTTCAATCACGATTCGGTCGCAACTGAGGTTTGATGTAACCGCAAATAAGCATCAAAGTAGGGAACGGCCGCGACTTGTGTGAGTGACCAAAATTTTACGATCACGCTGGTCGTATTGGGGTCTTATCAGGGTCGCGGTTCGGTGTAAACAGGCCGTTAGTGAACTGGAGGCCATTGTCCTTGAGGAGTGGGCTAAGATTCCTTGGGAATACTGCCAAAAGCTGACATCTGCCTATGCATCACATTTCCAGCAGGTCATAGCGGCAAAAGGGTGCTCTACTAGGTATTAAAGATGCTTGTCATGAAGGGGTTGAATAATTTTGAGCCTGTAGTAGTCATTAAAAGAGGCATTTTGTGTTGAATTTGGAGAAGTCACTTGTAATATTTGTTGTGTTGAGCCATTTAAATTGTTCTTGTTTGATTTGTTCATTGCAAACAGCTGAAAGTTTGTAAATTTTGCCAGTAAACCCAATTTGCAACGGGGGTTGAATAATTTTTATTGCAACTGTACATGTTCCCACGCGTGGCGTGCTGTCGTCTGGTGAGGCGTGAGAGGTGGAATGCATCGAAAACGGTCTCGACGGTGTCACATGCTGCTGCTCGCTAAGAGAGAAACGCTAGCGCACATTGCGCCTGAGTGGAGATTTAGCCACCCCGCTTCACCTGGGGGGACTTCGGTGATAAATGTGCTGCAGTCAAACTGTGTTACTACCTAGGGGACTGGGTTTGTTGTTGCTGCCAATAGCTTGCAAACTCTAGTAGTTATCAGAAGTGTGGCAGTTTATTAGATTTATCATAATTTAAAGCTATAAATTTAACTTGGGAGAATTATACCACTTTGCACAGTACTTTTGAATTCTAGAAGATGTATTGAACTAATTCCTCTCCAGGAATTGTTTTTCTTCATTTTCCCTGAGTCTTGCTGGAGAAGATGTGAGATTTCTGCCAGCAGATCCCATGGAAAAAAGCTCCCTTAGTCAAACATTGCAATCTCCATTTGCTAGCTTTAAGTGGTCTAGGGCAGGTCCCATTGGCATCCATGCTACCAGGAAGAGGACCCTTTCTCCAGTTGTTACATGTTCAACCCTCGTCGAAGTCTATAGAGAAGGAGACTGAACAAGCTCTGCAGGGCGACCGATCCAAGTGTCAAAATGACTCTGTATACTGAGGCTGCCTGATAGGGCATCTGCCCAAAGTGGTATTGACGCCTGCCACACTCGGCTCGATAAAACTATCTCCCTTTCAGCCATTTTCACCTCCAGTGAAGCGCTCTGGAGCCCGGGACCCGCCTCTTAATCACGTTCCCGATATCCAAACTGCGGCCCGGGCTAAACACCTCATTCTCTCGAGACAAATGCACTTGTCACGGAAATATAAAGAGGAGAGAGAATAAATAATGAAAGATGACCAGGGGAAAAATGCGATTGGGGGTTGAAAAAAATGGTGTCGGCTGGTATTTAGTGACACCTTAGGAAGTGTTTCTCAATCTTGGCTAATAAGGCAGAGATGAGGCTAATTAAGCTGTGAGTGACGAAGCGGCTGGGCGTCCGCCGCCGGTCCTGATGGAGACTTTAATTGTTTGGGCTCTGGAAGGCTGCCATAATCTAACAGGCAGGAATGCTTTCTGATTGCTTCTCCTCTTCAATCGGAAATTGTTGTATTCTTGTTGTTTTTTTTTTCTTCTTTCCTATAGGGCTTTTTATAGTTTGCATTGTAGCTACAGACAAAATCCAAAATGATGTTTTGGTTTCCTGTTCCAGGTCTTGGTACCCAGAACCTTTCTTGGACCTTTTTTGGGGGGGGGGAATAATTTGAGGGCCCCACCAAAACACTAGCAACTTCTGATTCTTATGCTCAGAAACCAAAGCTGCTGTTCATGCTGCTGCTATTGCAAGTTGGGACCAGGTCTGAGCGATTTGGGAATATAATTCTATAGCAATTTTACAGACCAATATTGCAATTGCCATTTAATATGCAAATTTTTTTAAGTCCCCTCTGTACTCACAATGCATAGGCTAATATAAACGGTCCTACTGTATAATCATCACAAGACTGGGCACTGTTAAAATACTAAGTTTACTTTAGGCTTAGATGTCAAGATGAAATTAATTGATACACAACAACATATGACTTTGTTTAAAAACACCATTTTGTTCCAACTTTTGAACTGAAAAAACAAACTTCGTAGTAAACCTCTGGCAAATTCAACCTTTGTATATGTTAGTCAGATTGTGAAACCAGTCATTTTGTGAAATTTTTTTAAATGACTGGTTTCACAATCTGACTGTGACATATACAGTACATTTGACATTACAGATGGGTGACAAAGCACAAGAAATATCAAGTAATGAGACTTGGTAATGTTTTTGGGTCTCCACAAGCCGCCAGATCAGCTTCACCATGCCTTATAATAGATTCTACCAGTATAAAACTTTGCTGGCGGGATGGGGTACCTCCCTTCCAAGAGATATTCCCTCATTTGGTATTTTGATGATTGTGACAAAGAGCGCTGTCAAACACATTGTTCCAAAGTTAGTGTTTTTGAGTTTTTTTCTGTTGATTTTGGTGACTGTGAAGGAGGTGGCCAGTCAGTGACCCCTTGTACCCCTTGGGGCTTGGGCCATTGTTATCCTGGAAGAGACCACTGCCTTCATGGTAGGACTGCTTCATCATAGGATATACAGTGGTCACAGAAAATAACTGCAATGATTTGTAGTGGCACTTCTGCCTTTAAGAGGAAGAGTGGACCTAAACCATGCAAGGAAAATGAGCAGAAGCATGTGTATTTGTTATGTCCGTCCACACATTTATTAATTTTTTTCCTTTAATTTGTTACCCATCTGTATTTCAAAAGCTCAGAAAAACTAATTGTTACTGTATACTTTATACCACAATCTGCCAAAACTTAAAATGGAACAAAGTAAGGGCCTGTTGTTAATGTCTCTCCCAAATAAATAGGCTATTTTTCGGCACATTTTACAGTCACAGTGCAAATCAGCAGATTGCTGGAAAAAAAACATCATAATGAACCTATCCCTTCAAGAATCCACTTTATCTGTAAATAACGTTATGTTTGCACTGACAGGTGATGACTCGCCTTTTCTGAGTTGCTGTGGAAATGGCAACTTTTTTGAATAATTATCGGCTGCCTTTGCTAATACAGTTGAAGTTTGAGGAAAATCAGTTGTCTGGCTTGCTAAATGTGTATAGTCTTGATAATGGTAACTAATGTTTGTGGACTGCTACAAAATATCCTTGGTGAGTAATGTTATGTTAACTTATACTCAGCCAATGTCAACTAAGCCATGATGCCTTGGCTAATTTGGCCAGTTAGCTTGTAATGGATCGATGAATATTAGCTAGGCAGTTAGCGATGGCGACTACCCATTAGTTTGATGGCCCGTTATTCCAAAGGTCCAACTGTCCACAAAATTTTCTATAGGTCCAAAAGCCCATTAATTTGACTGCCTCTAATTCCAAAAACAGAAAAAAAAGTGAATTAATGCGAAATTACCACTATGTCTAAACTTTAGCAATCGTTGCTCTTCAACTTCATAAATAAAAGGATCCAAGTGGAATCATCTCTTACACCAGTATCTCAAAGCTAGCCAACCTTAGCAATGACGGCAAAGGTGAATTCTGAATTCATTTTGCGCTTTGCTACATCTTGAGAGTGCTCGGAATTCAGAGCAGACTGTAGGCCTAGCCGCCTAGCTTGTTAATGAATGCGGCCCATCCTCTCGCTGCATCAGGAGATCTTCGTAAGATTATTCAACAGAAGGCAATAAAAAAATGTTGGTTGTGTTATTGTCTGTTATGTTTTAAAAATTCTTTGTTTTGGTCTGTATGCAGGACATCATACAGTGGTCTTGCCGACTTACAGTATCCTGTGCATCTCTGCGGAAAGTGAGTGTAGCTTAACCCTGATAAACTGCACTGCATTTGGACCCAGAGGGGGCACTATGTCTGCTCTGCCTTGTGTGAGGGATGGCTCTGTTGGTGTCTACACCGCCCAATTCATGCTGCATAATTAACCAATACATATGTAATACATACAGTAAGCAATACGTTAAGGAGTATCTTTCACAAGGGAGTGTAAATTCAAATGAAGTACAACACAGCATCTCTCTCAGACATTGTAGTGCTTGTGTTTTTTTATTGGTCAGAGATTTTTAGGTCTCTAGGAAGCAGATGAGCACTGTACATGGATTTTATGGGTAAACTTGCTTAAACATCAGTGCATTATGGATTTACATGGGTCTGAAATAAATGTTGGACAGTAACAATTATTGAGCAAAATAAATCATTTCAACCTCCGGGACCCAAGGTAATAGTACAGTGCAAGTGTACTTTTGTTTTGGCACTTTGTTTTTGTCTAGAGATTTTTTTATCATAAAATATCCTGGCAAGCATTCCAGTGTTCATGCAGAGGGAAGCAATAGTAATTCAGAGAACAAAGCGCCTTGCATCAAAAAAAAAAAAAAAAAAAAAAAAAAAAAAATTGTGAAAATTGATATTGACCAGACTGATGGGAAATTTTACACCTATCTGCCCATTAGAAATGAAGCTAGCATTTTCAATTTATTTCAAAGTGCTATTTCAACCGAGAAATACAATCTATTATGGTTCCCATGCGACATTTTTCGAGTATATACTAATTGCAATCCGAGAAATGAAGAAGAAATTGAGGGGAGCTTTCACTTGCCTTAGAGAAAATTTGGGTTGGGTTTTTGCCGCATTGATGGGAGCTGTTGATATGGCAAAAGAAATCGGTACAAAAGTCTTTCTTCAGCATGCCTATTCCAAGATGATATGGAATTGACTTTATTTTTGTCAGAAAGGTAGCGAGGGCTATATACTTCGTTGCATAACCAAGCTCTCATACACAACAGACGAAAGTGGATTAGATTCATGCCAGTGACAACAACGTTGCATTTTTTGGTCTTGGCCTTCTTTTGAGCATTTGTCCCTTTAAAAGGTTTCCCGATATACATACATGCTGTCTCCCATAATCCCATGGTTTTACGATAATCGGTAGCTCTCTGTGGCCACTGGAACCGTGTGCATTCCCCTGGTCAGCGGGCCTACCACCTGTCCTCAATGGAGGGAATGCATTTGCCTATAACCTGTGGTGAATCACTCAGTAAATTGCCAGCTGCTGAGAGAAGCTGGGAAGGCGGCCCCATTCAAAGTGCTTTTAGGACATACTGCCTTGCGTGTGATGTCGTCACAGCTGGCAAGAATTTTCAGATAAGGTTAGTTTTGCGGGACTTTGCATGCCGATTTATATTGCTTTTGTGGGAAATTGGTAGGGAGCTGCTTGTATTATGAAGCTGCTTCTTGGTTTGCCCTGTTTGTATTTCTTGCTCTTTATTTTCACCAATTATAAAAACAGTACTAAAACATCCTCGTCATTTTGCAAACCTTGCACGAATAAAACATTTAGAAGCCTAATTCAAGAGACCTCTTAATGGGTATGTACTTTTTGAAAAATAAATCTATTTCTCATTCAGCTGAATTTAACAAGGCTGAGTAATAGTGGCCTGTCGAACTTTCTCCGGTGTCTCATGCCATTTATGTTTTGTAACTTATAAATGAGTATGTTAAAGACACAAGTTGTATAACGTGTGCTGTCACATTATATAAACATTGCTGACAGAATTTGATACTTGAGACACTTGTGTATTGAATATTATTATGCAATGATTGGCAGCAGATAAATAATTTAGCAGTTCTCTCATTTCAGTGTTATTTTCTGGGTCAACGACAAAGTAGCAATGATAATTTAGCCCCTGTAACGTGGGAAGACCATGGCTACTTAAGCATGGATAGCAACACAGGCGCCCCACCTTTACCTCCCTTGGCCTATATGTATCTTTTCAGAGCGTGGCTGAACAGGCTGGAGAAAGTGGCCCAATCATGGCAGCATTGCCTTCTGTATTCACAATCATAATCCACAGCGGTAGGAATCAAGCACACAGTTAGCCACCGTAGCAAAAACATTGGAGGCTAGCAGTCAATCAGCAGTGTGTCCAAACCTCTCATGAAGAACTATGGGAATGAATATGTACCCTGCACTGTCGCGTATAATGCATGAAGAATGTGCTCAGAAAGCGTGAAGGCTGGTCACAATCTACACTTATTTTGTATGCTAGTGTGTAGCGAAGGCTATGGCAATTTCAGCATGACTTTGCTTGCAGTGAATGGACTGTACTATGCAAAAAAAGAGAAAAAGAGCCCCGGAATCATTGGGACAGGCCTCACTTTAGCTGCATGGTTGCATGTAACCACCGCTTGTGACCATGAAGCCATGAGTTCAAGTGTGTCCTCTAAGTGGTGATCGCACCTGGTTCAGTACAGTAAAATGGTGTGTAAATATCTTCTATGAGCCCACATAGCTTCATAAATCAGCCTTGAGAAGACGGTAAACTGAGCTAATAAAAAGGAACATAAAGAGCGTAGCCGCAAAATGGTGTCAGAATCCTACTCTACCCATCTTTCGCTGTTGCACTTGAATGAGTTTGTGCATTCTTTTGTTCTTTTACTTGTTCTTTTTGATCAGGCCTTCCTGCAGCCTCTGTTTTTAGGTACTCAGTGTGATGACTGCCTCATCTGTCTCTCTCATTAGCGTATGTAAGCTATTGGAGTTGACCAGAGGGACTTGGTCAGCTTTCCCAAAAGAATGTGATAATCTTCTCAGTAATTGGGTTTACCGTGACATTGCCGAAACAGTTCGTTGAATATTCCGTGCAAATGCCTGTCTGTCCCTTGTAGCTCAAGGAAGCCTTGTTGCCTTTTAAATCTTGCATCTCATATTGTTCTTCATCATGCAATTTGCGGAGAACGGTAATAAGAATTTGAAAACGAACCCAAGGGAGAGTGTTCAGTCCCTGATGTTCAGGCGGCAGCAGGCAAACACAAATGGCCTGATTTATCGCAATGCATTCAAACAAGTACATTTCCTGCATCTTTATATTCCTACAGAATGATCCCAATGGCATTTTTTTTGAAGTCGCTTGACGCTTTATTGTAATTTTTTTACACACATACATTCACTCAAAATAATGCCTTCGAAGTAACAAAAAGGGTATCTGGAGTCTACCGTCTTTACATTGGTTTAAAAAAAGAAGTCTGAAAGATGCTCTTTGTTGTGCGTAAAAGCCCTTGCTTGTGCCGCCTGCCTTTTGTGCTGGCGATAAAGGGGACTGGCATTCATTGTGTTTAACATCAGATGTAAGGCACCCATCCAGTGGGACTGAAGTTTCATGATTGCTGGAGCGGGCGAAAAGCATGTGCTTATACCAGGAGATGAAGTGCGTGACGATAGTAGAGATGCTTTGAAAAGGCCCAAATTGTGTGGAAATTACTATTCATATTCAAATTTTCAGATGCCCCCACGACCAGGGCTTCCAATTATGAACCCGCAATGCGTTATGTATCTCCATTTTGAGTGTTTGTGTGCACATGCATGTGTGCTTGCATTCTCTATGGGATAAAAACTGCTTTTTTTTTTGGGTTGCCTGCGGCATAGTGGGTTGTCACTTATTATTTGCAATCTGTTTGTTTCTTGTGACAAGTGGCAGTTATCACATAACATGCGCTTTGTATACTTCATGCACATATTAATAATGCTAACAATGCATCATTGTCTTTTATTTCCCTCATTGTTGACTGTCAGTGACAAAGCAAAGGATCGGGCCTCAGATTGTGATTACATACGGGCCTGTTTAATATCATGTGATGATATTGCTCTAGGCCCTGTTTTTCATGTGTTGTTGTTGTCAGCACTAATCCCTTGCAGCAGTTTTTTAATTCACAAGCGCGACTCGTATAAAGTGAAGAGAAGCAGCCTATTTTCCATTCTTTAGAGTGCAGAAATTTACTGTGTGGTCTGTGTTTGGACAGTGAAACGATTTTACTGGGTCGTAAAAGCCCTAAAAAAGTCACGACATTGCACAAAAAAATTGTAGAAACTCTCACAGTAGAATTCAGCACATTCATCTCTAGGTTCATAATTGCCCTAACAGCAGCAATTGCATCGAAGACATGGCAGCTGCTGATTGGAAGACCGAGTACACCATCTTAACGAGCAGCAGAATGCGGAGACAGCGGACCTAAGCATCTGTGCTCGGCGCTGGCTCTAATCTCTCTTTTGCATGTCGGCATTCAAAGAATAGGCGCCCTCGCTGGCTTAATCTCCATTAGAACTTGGGAGTGCTTGCTTGACATATTGCACAGGTCTGTTGTGTGCTGCTTATTAGGGACCGCTAAACCCTTTCTGAATATTTAATAAAGGTTTCTTTTGGTCTGGTGGCTAGAACATAAATTTGAATCGTAATTACATTTTTGTTGCTCCGTAATTTCCATAAATAAAGCCTAATTAATTGGGCAAGGAGGCGGTAATTAGTCCCAGGCAGAGGGAGGTGCCAGGCTTCTCCCGTCAATGCGGAGAATAACTGAAGTATGTATGTGGCTTCTGTTTTTCTCCTGCTTCTCCCAGAAGGGGGCGCTAAGCGTGTGGGCCAAGGTGTGTAATTGTAGGGCACCCTTGCGGCCCTCCTGGGCTAAAAAGCCTCCTGAATCCCTGGCGCTTCAACCCCGGCCAGGAGTCTGAGTCCCTCATGCTGGCTGATTCACACAGGCAGGCCATTCTCCCTGGAGAGTTACCGCAGGTTGGGATATTGTGGGCTCAGTCCACTGCACAGACATTGGACTGAAGTCTTTTAGTCTTGAATTAAAGGGTAAAATCTTGCATTTTTCCTCAAAAGCAGAACATATTAGCTTGTTTTGAGTGACGTACTGATTGAAAAGTGATATTTCCTGATGGGATATGGGTAAAACATGCTCACCTCATCAACAATCTTGTCTGTTTTAGTGAAAATACAGATATCTGACTAAAATATTTGCTAAGAATAATTTTTTGGTTGTTGAAGTCGTCCCAGCTTTGTTGCACTTTTGCTGTCACAAACTGGATGCCGAGATTACAGGTTGGTCCGGCAACATCCCTGCTAAACATCGCTAATCTGCTAATCTGCCATCATTATGTATGCATTTGTTATTTCATATATTTACTTGGTAGATGCTCTCACAGGAGCTGGTTTACTTTGCTAATGCGGTATGATACATTCAATCTATAAGCTGGGGGAATGCGGGCACTGGACCTCAGACCTGTAAGATATACAGCAAACATGGATCAGTTTGAAAGTAGTGATTAATAATGTTATGGTAAACAAAATGATAATCCCTTCCTGGCTTAGCGCGTATCCTTTCATCTGTGGTTTCTTAATATCTCTGAGCTGCAGTTCCATGGTCTCTGCAACCACAGCTGTTCCTGTATATGTGCATGCAGGCTAAAATATCCCAGTGCACCTATCCTGGCCTGCCTGTCGGCATTAATCACTCTTGCGGTACATTATTAAACATCTATTTTGAGGTCAGGTTTTATAACCACACCTCGTAAATAAGAGCCTCTGCTCCTGTGTTGCCATGGTTGCTTTATGTTCAAGTCTCTGGTAAATGTTTCGACCGCGCGGCGCAATATGTATACAGTGGCTAGCGGTGGTGTGTGGCACATTGCTTTGCTTTAGGACAGTAGCGTAATTATGTGCCGTTATCATATCTCATTTTTGAGGATATTTTGGATTTAACTTGGACACCATTGTTGCCCTCTCTACCGCCATGGATGCTTCGCACTGGCGTAATAACTAGAGTAGTTCAACTTAGAATCTTTTCAAATTTGCTGGTAACATTCTGGACCCATAAAGAAACAGCCCTGTTGATTTTGGTTTGATAATTATTATTTTTACTATAATTTATATTAACATGAAATCTTTTTTTCCAGGGCTCTTTTTGCTATGAAATTGGCATATACTGTAAGTCCATCAGACCATGAGACAGATTTATTTTAGTTTTTTGACTGCTTTTGAGTAAAAATAACAAAGTGGTTAATGAGTTAACTTCATCATCCACTGTTATTACAAGTGCAAGTTCAAACTCAAAGCTGTTTGAGTAATTGGCAGTTTTAAGATTTTTTTATTTGGCTGGGTGGTGATGGTGCTACAGCAAAGGTCATAGGCTGACCAACATCACTAATAACCCTTCTGTCTGCGCAAAAAAAAACCACACATGTGGTATGAGATTGAATTCCCATTTGGAAATGTAAAGTTTGGCCTGTTGTCTGCAAAAAATTCTGGTGAATGGAAGGATTGTTGGCTACATGGAAGTTGTTCAGTGCTCATCTGCATGTAATGTCTAACTGAGAAAACCATCTCAGAGTCATTGAGAAAGGCTGCCCTGGACCCTGAATGCCTCGCAGCCTACAATGATCCAGCAGCAGCAGAGAGAGATGTAGCGCAGGCAGAGACATTTTTGCCACAGAGGTGGAGCACAAAATTGGCCCAGCCAGATGGGTGGGGCAGTGTACCATATGCATGGGAGTGTCTATCGGAATGTCGACATACTTCGAGTTGTCTGCTTAAACTAGCTCCATAAGCTACGCCCCATCTGTTTGATTCAAAGAGGCGTAGAAGCTATATAGCAACAGAGCTCAGGGAAAGTCTCTGGGATACCATCAACATGGCATTGGTTGAAATCATGTTACCATAATGATTCTGAGATTAGAACATGTTCCCTTTCACTCATTTCTCATATTACAGAACCTTCATTACCTTGTCACAGATTGTTTTAATTTTGTCAACCACAACAATAATGTGCCTTCTCATACTGAATAATCATGAATGCTAAACTAATTGTGTTTGCGGGCAGTCAGCTTGCGAGCTACACTTACCTGGAGAACACAGACTTTGGTTTATCAGGACCTAGCTAACGTTACCTATACCTTGGACAGGGGTTCATAGGCTTGGGGTGCTCACTTTGGTAGCTGTTGGTGTTGGCTGCCGTATTACGATCCTTCTGAGGCAGTTGGCAGCCTCAGTAATTCTGCGATGTTTTTCTCAGTCAGTTATTGTGCACAGATGAACAATAACAACAACCAAGTAGCCTTCAATCCTTCCATCCGCCAGAAATTTTTGCAGCCACCTCGTCTATTAAGTGCTGCTGTATATTCAGAGAGTTGTTTCCTTGGTCTGTGTCTGTGAGATAACCACGCCCAATTCATTTGAGTATAACAGATGGAAAGAAGAAAAGCTGGGAAATAAATATGGCATTAGGAAATGAAAGTCCCCTGAAATAAATAAATGTGGAATTATGAAATAAAAATCCTGTGAAATTGATAAGAGTGGTCTTTTAAAAGACATCCTTTTGTAAATAAAAACCTGCTTACTTATTGGACTAGGTTGACTCATTTATAAATTTACATTTACAGTTATTTATATATTTATGAATTTTGAATATATAAATGAATCATGGATTTATTTCAGTCTTTTTTTTTCATCACCATGTTTGTTTGTTTGTTTATTTACTTAATTATTCAATATGGACTTACATGGTATTCCATAAATTGGAGGTCAATTATTTTTGCCTTTGACCGGGGGAAGAGGGTTCAAACTCACAAGAACTAAGAGGGCCACTTATCACCTGCTGAATGCGCTTGGCTGCTCTCAGATGGGGCTAGCCAGACACCTGGAGAGGTTACAAAATACTTATTCTCTGGCTTTAATATGTAGGGTTCCCAAAAATATGTTGACCTAATATTTTGATGTCTTAAATATTAATTCCCTTGAAAAATGTGAACTTTCTTCACCTAAGCTTCTGGTGCTTAGTGCCTGAATTGTGTGGAATCATAGTGTCATTTTGAATACATGGGATAGGATGCATTTGGAAAAGTGAAAGGATGTCATCAAGGATTTGGGGTGTTTTGGGCATATACCCTTGCTGTCAGTTTCCAACAGCATAAGCTTAGTTTATTTAAAAAGCCCAAGTGCTGTAGCCCTGGTGACCTAGCACAAGTTACATTTTTACATGTCCTGACATGCCAAAACAGCGCTGTTTTAAAACCATGCTTGCGGGAAGGACATGACTAACTGGCTCCCAGTCTTCTATTTCTTAATATTGTCGCTACCCCATGCTGGCAAATAGCAGTACAGGCCCCATGTGAAGAGCTGAGTCAAGTCCACTTATTTTAATCTCATCCATATACAATGTCCAGTAAAGTCTATAAATACTTGGACATGATGGATGTTTATTGGACATGAGTTATTGTTACTTCTTTAACTGTCCTCCACGGCATACAGTATTTTACATGAAATTAAATAATGTATATGGGTGTTTCTTACAGAAAAGGGCACAATTACGGTAAAGACGGTCCACCCATTTTTTTGACAATGGAACTTAGCTTTCCTATTCATTTGGGGGCTAGAAATATTGGGCATGATATTTGCCATTAGGGGCAACTTTTAAAGGGACACTCATTTCAATGACCCTGACATCCAAGGTCAGAGTATGACGCAAAGGTCCATACCGTAATCATTCAAAATTGAGCCAACAGAAAATTAAGTTGAAAATTAAACCCTTTTCACTGATGACTCAGACTTGCCACCAGGAAAAAGTCTTCTTTAGTATTTCAAGTTACATTAGAAAAGCTATTGGTTCAGGAAAAAATGGATTAACCCTTTCCCCTCCACCAAAAGCAGGTGTCCTTAAAGTTTGGTTTTCCCTGTCTTTACTGTAATCAGTCAGCTATTTTAGTTCTACAGCTGTCCATCAGATGTCAATCCTGCCATAAAACAAAAACAACAACAACACCAACAACAACACAAAAGGAGGCCATTTTGAAACCTTTTGGGTGTGGTGGCTGAGTGCTAAGGCTCAGGTAGTATCCGAATTTTTACTTGTCACACAAATTAAATGTCTTTGCTGTAATCATGAAAATATGTTTTTGTAGCTAGTGCTTTTTTATGAGGTTATGCTTGATCATAAACCTTTTCAGAGAGGTAGGAAATAAGGGAAACTTCAGCCCTCACATTGGTCGCAAATTTCCATGGGGCTGCATTATATGTCTTTACCGGCGTCTTTACCGCAATCAACTGCTCTGCCAAGGTATCCAGTGTTGTGTATATAAGGGGAAAAAAATCCTGGAATGTGGAAATTTCTTTTTATCAGAGTCCAACATGATATTCTCATGACAAAAAGGTTTTCAAATTCGAACTCTGCTTCTAAAACAAAAAAAAAAGAATCTACTTACAAAACATACTGCAGTTACATACATATGACTGTAGTCCTGATGATACTGCTGTTTTCCATGTTAAAAATTTTTGTGTGTTGAGTTTGCATTAATTCAAAATGAACTTTTTATGCAGAATATTGATTCACTTGTATATTCACTGTCTTTACGCATACATTGATTGTGAAGGGTGAAATATTTGAGGCTCTAGCAAAATGGAACATTTTGGAACATATACATTATTGGTAGTTTACAGTATAGAAAAATTATGCTGGGGCATGTTGGAATATAGTTAATTTGGCATTTGGGCCCTACCCCAAAATAACATAGTCTGCAAAAGTTCCTCACTCTTTACAGCCAGTGCATGTTTGGACTGCAAAGGTAGAGACATGCCTTCTCACACTCAGACTAGAGTTATCAATGAACCTTTCAGTGCCTTTGAAATGTTTGAATGACCAAAAGATTCAAGCAGGAAGTATGATACTCCTTTCTTCAGTGCAATTTGCCAAAAACACTGATTACGGTAATGAGGTATGGCACTTCATCTTTACCGCAATTGTTGATTACGGTAAAGACATCCGACCATCTTAAAGTTTGTTGAAAAAAAATAAAACCAGACATAACCCAGCTTTGCAATCTTTTTACTGACTAGTACTTTGGAAGGCCTATTTGAAGAATGAAAAATAGTGGAATCCCAGAGAAAAGTTTTGGTGGACATGTCTTTACCATAATAATGCCCTTTTCTGTAGAAATGCCCATATAAGCTTTACTGTGGACTTTCTATAGTTATTTAAGGATTTTTATCTACCTTTGGCAAACAGTGAAGTAACTGAAACAGTTTTAATTTGTTGAAAATGGGCGACCAGTGGTCCCCCATTTTTAAGGGAGCAAATGTAAATGAAAATACATTTGGCTTCATAGCTTTTCCATGGCCAGATGTGTTATTACCTCATTATTTAAGGAACAAGTGAGCAATTTAAAAGGTATAGAGTTATTTTAAGTTTGGCATTTGCATTTGCATTTTTCTGTGGACATCACATGAAGTAAGGAATTAATTGGCTGAAAAATCATACGGAACCCATCGGAGAAGTAGAAATCAAAAGAAGTGTGATACCATGCGATACATACAGTACATAGGATGGTGTAAAATGGGTACAAGATTTACACAACTGTACTTTTCTCTGTTTCAAGTGCTCTCACATCCCATTGCCCTATCTGACACCTTATGGAGCACATGTAGATGTCTTAATGCTTGGTTGATTGTCAGTAGCCAGGGGATATTTATATGGCTTTAAGTGGATCTTTACACGTAATACTGGAACACTAAACTATAGACAGGGGTCTTGATTGTCTCTGTCCAAAACCGCCCTCTGTCTGTTACCCTGATTGATTGGGGCATCCATCCACTCAGTGTAATTCTCCTGTCCTTCACAGATGTACTTAAAGGAAAGGCTCTAAAGCGTATAGGGATTTAAGCAGTCCGGGGGCCACTATATAGAACTTCTTCGTACAATTACAGCATGTTGAACACTAGTATATTCTGTAGAAGGACATTGTATGTGGAGTGTGAAAAGAGCTCTTGTTTGCTGGAGAACGTGCCTATTAGTTTGTGCTTCCATATCTGGTGTCTCTGAATCACTTGCCTGTTATTGCTGGGTATTCGTGAGGGGGAGATCAGCTGAACTGTCAAATACAATGTGCGTATGTTGCGATGTTTCGGTTGTCCCTGGGTACGAAGCGGAGTGTATTCGTCTGTGAATGTGTCTGCACGGCATATGTGCTGAGATAAAGGGAGTTATTAAATATGCCTGAAGGGACCGACCTTGAATAAGTCGACATATCCTTTTGTCGGGTGATTGAAAGCATATTATTTCTTGCTAGGTGTCCATAATCACGCAGTGTTCGTGTTCTTCTGTCCGCTTTCATTCGGAAACCAAAAGCCCCGCTTTTCAGCAGCGGGGTTATTTATTTGTTTAGTCGGCACAGTCAACTGTGACTTGCTCTGCTCCCAGATATTTACATGTTATGTATTCTGAGGCTTTATCTTTTTGTCATTTGCACAGCTGGAGATTTACTGCCACAATTGAAGTATATTACTTTGTGCTCGCTCAAGAGTAGAATGGGCAGTTCCCGTGTGAGTTTTCTACATTTGTTTCTGCATACAATGGCTTCACATAGCGCATACCCAGTAAGTGCTTAAAACTCAATCTTGAAAGGTAGCTGAGGGGAGCATTGAATGTGTTGTATCTTGGCCAAATTTGCTGTGTACTCATGCAGAGCATGCATTGCAGCCTGTGGGTATGCAGCTTTTTTCCTCCTTCTTTTGTGTAATTACTAAATGGGGCCCAATTTAAATTAGTTAAATTTTCCACTGCATTTTGTCTCATTTAAATTGTAATGCATGTAGTCTCTCCTCTGTGTTCTGTCATTGTTCATTTCTGAATTCTCAGCTCCCGCTGCGTTGCTATGATTGTTGTTCGTATCGGAGTCCAGAAAATCAAAGGCCTGTTGTGTAGAATTTCCTGAAGATGCAGCATAGACTCTTTACCAGAAGGGAGCATTAACATAATGTGTTTTGCTGTGATTATTCCCAGCAGAAACCTTTTTCACAAGGTGATTTTTTTTTTTTTTTTTTTTTAATTTAGGAACACTGCTATCGATTTTCCATTTGTTGCCAAGTGTCTGTTGACAGCAAGCTTGGAAGAGTTGTAGCTAACTTGATGTCAGGGACCACTGTAAACCTTAACAGTTGATCCAGTCTACCGATCTGTTAGAGGGCGAAACTAGCTCGTGGAGCAAGCTTACCCACTCCACTCAGACAGTAAAGGTGGATAGTCCAGGAGTCAAAAGTGCGAGTCCTGCCATGTGTGTCCGCTACCCATAAACTCAGCTGACTGATTATAGTAATTAGTTCTACCACCTGGCTGAAGGATTGTGCTCCTTGGCAAACCCCTGTAATTAGAAACAACTCCTTGGTAGGACATTTAAAGCCTTTTTCCACCTCTGACCAGGGCTGGAGTGAGTGGCAACACTCATGCCACACGTCTGATGCGGAGGGATCCTGAACTTTTCGCTCTTAAAAACTTCTACTGAATTGTTTATTGAGCTTTATTGAGTTCATCATCTGAACTCATGGACCCAGGGAGGTATTTGTTGTTATGCAGCACTTCTTTGGTCCATTAAAGCAATTGACTCGCCTCTGAATGCTGTTTGAGGCGTAATTGGTTGCTGATCTCGAGGTGAATACAAAAAAAAAGAATAAACGAAATTCAGTTGCGGTCCAGGTCCAGGGTTTGGCATCTCTAATTTAAATTGTTAACTTTGCACATAGGATCCTTTCTCTGAAGTTCCTGAGCCGCTTATAATCTACACAGGGTTTGATTTTGTAAATGGAAGTTGCATTTCTGTATTGTGGACTTTGAATATTCACGGAGTCATGTCCGAGGACGGAAAATCCTTTTCAGTAGTATTATTCTTGGTCATGACCCGCCATGAATATTCATGACTTCGTTTTAAAATTTCTCTTGAACAGCAGAGTGCAGTTTGCAGTATGGAGCTGCCAATCTGGTTAGTTGAAAGGATGTTCAGTTCTGCTCAGCACTCATAATCGTTTTGTTAAGAGATAAAGGTTCAAACATTGAGATATCCTCTTTTGACTTGATGGATATTTAGAGCGGTGCTCAAATGCTTTTTTTAATAGAAATATGGAGACAAAAATCCCAAAATGATTTCTGGAGGGTTTTGATCCCTGGACACGCTGTAAACCCTTTAAAGTGCCCCTATTAAGTGACTTTTCATTGGTCATTCTTGTATTCTTGAAGTCTACTAAAAAGGTTTAAATGCGTCATTGTTAAAAATACACTTGAGTTTTCTCATGCTGGCCATTTCTGTAGTACCTGTCTGTGAAACGCTCTGTTGAGGTTCTGCCCTAGCCCTCCCGAAAACCCCAGTGTGCTGTGATTGGTCAACTTGATCTCTCACTTGTGATTGGTCCACCATTCGCGCGTGTCTGAAATGTCACGCCCCTTATCATAAATGGATTTCCGCTCCAGAATGAGCTTTAGAAACAAATACTGGTGTAGCCTTGTGGGTGTAACCCACTTGATTCAAGGGCATGCCAAACTATGGCGTGAAAATTCAATTGGTGACATCACAAATTGATGGGAAAAATGGCCAGAAGCTATCGGGCGTTTCAGTCAGCTCTGGAGCAGCGTGTTTTGCGGCAGAGAGCGCTTCTTCTGGAAGTGACTTTGAGTTGTTTTCTGACACAGACCTTTTAAATGCACAAAAAAATGATACGATTTGCGCTACAACATTAAAAAAGTGAAAAAACACAGTAGGTGGACTTTAAAATACAGATTGTATTTTCTGCCTGAAATTGACCATGAGCACCATTGATTGCAGTTATTTGTTCTTCATGTAGACTGTACTGGCAGTTCATACAGCTCGGAGGATGGATGAACAACTAGGATTATTTAGGCCTATGTAGTCAAAATATTTGAACGTCGAACGCTCTGAACACGCAGAGAAACTGAAACCATCGAAATGGACCATCAGACTTCCTTTGAACCAGATTCAGGAGACGTTTCTTTTTCTAGAAAGTTTGTTTTCCGCTTCATCAGAAGAGGGAGGAATCAAACAAATGGCGTAAAGTGGGATAGTTTGGGTTGTGTGGGGGGGAGGAAGAGGAGATGGGTTGCCAAGAATCGTCGGCTCGAGGGAGCAAGCCGGAGATACTTCTTCTGCAAATAATCTCATAGCAGCAAGAAGAGTTCTGCTGGGGGAAGGATGCATAAATATGTGTGTGCATTCTGAAGGGGCATCGGCTTGGCTTTTTTTTTTTTTTTTTTCCATCTTCAGAACTTCATGAAAGAGTAATGCGCACAAAGATGAAATCACAGGAACGAAGCTTCGCGGAAGCATGGAGGTGAGCGCGTGCATTGTAACATGATTCGGGATCTCTGCCCTGCGCTGTAACACAAAGCTGCGGCTCTAATCAGACTCGGATTCAAATTGTATTTTCATATTGATTGAAATATATTTTTGCATTCGACACTCATTTCAGTGATGTAAACTCTGCTTATCTTCTTGCTATAGCAGGCTGAAGTGCACCAGGTAAGATAAGTAGAGGGCAGACAAGCTTATGAATCCACAACAAAGACCATTTTGACCCAGGTCAGGCTCAAACATAGTGCAGGTGATGCTCTCAGCTAAAATTGATTGCCCTTCACTATGTAATGCACTTTCTTTGCCTCCATTTATTTGTTTAGTTATTCATTTCATGTCTTGAAACTCATGCTGCACCTGCACGAACAGTAGCGATTTCTATTGCGTTGGATGGACTCTGTCAGAATCAAGGAATCAGTCAATCAGTCATAACTGCAGCAGGTCTTTTAGCAATTTGATTGATTCTGAAGCCTGGAAATTGTACCTTTCCCAGAAATGGTGAAGAAAGTCTGCCAGAAACTAGCACAAGGAAAGCAAATGGGGAACTGAAGAGGCATTAACTAATAAGCCCATCAGGTGGCTGAACAAATTCAGGGGTTATGGAGTGCTGGATTCATGACAATACCTGGGTAGAGACATTCTTGCCACAAACTGTTTTCCAAGCATGGGTCTGTTCACTCTTTGAAGTGTGGGAGTTTTGGAATATTCTTTCTTGAAAATTTGTAATTGTCTACAACTCCATTGCTTTTCAGTACCAGTATTGATTGTTACATAAACATAACAATGTTAAGCTTAGACATTCCAATCGTATTTCAGTCATGTCCACTTTGTCAAAATCCCCAAATTATATCATTTGCAGCATTTATTTGCAATATTTTGAGTTTTGCGGCATGGCTCTGTTCTGGGGCCCGCCTGACCTTGCCTATGCATGAAAATCCAGCTGGCAGGGAGAGCCAAAAAACCTGCTGTTCCGTGCATACGCGTGAATGCTATTGGCGGAGAGAGCAGCAGCTCTCAGGGGTACAGAACAGAGCGAGCCATCAATGATTGCGTCGTCATTGACTTAAGTCAGAAAAACGTGTAAGGGAGGAGCTGGGGATGGAAGTGGGTTGCAAAATGAGCAGATAAAGCAGCAATAGTAGGCAGGTAAAGCATCTTTAAATAGGGGCCTTGTTTAAGATTTGCCAATTCAGTGCCTGAAAGGAATCAGCCGAGCTGTCAGCTGATGTGGGCTTGGCTTGTGATCTGTACCATCACTAATGAAGACAGGCTTGTGAGCTGGGCGTGACTCCGTGGCCTGCCTGAACTACCGCTGTGCTCAATATTTATGGGAACCTGCTGGTGGGCGGGGACTCTGTGGTCTCAGATTGTGTTCAGAATTCTAGAACACCATTGTTTGCCGTTGCCAGGAGGGATTGTTACATCACCATTTGAATGTTCCGGCGAGAACATTCTAATTGCATATCTGCGTGGGCGTGCTGTTGTGTGGGGACTCTGACTGTGTTCAGAGTTCTGCATTGCTTTCAATTGCCAGTAGTGATTCCAATACCATTAGAATTTTCAATTAAGAATGTTGCGCTCACACATTTGTGACCTCTTGCCTTCAAGGGTTAGGCTGACAGCTTGTGGTCTGATGTCTTAGTGTGACACGATGAGCCATCACATTCCCTAGTTCCTGTTCCATATGCTGATGCGCACAAGCAGATGCATCCCCTCTGGGGGTTCACGAAAGGTTTGCGCCCTCTTCCAAGGCTCTGGATTGTTTTGGATATTTATATTCCTCGACGCAAGGATATCTTGAGAATTGATTCCTCTGTTTGCTATTCATAACCCGGACTGCGCCAGCCACTGACTGGGGCTTTGCAAAGTGAGCTTCTCCCTCATTAACATGTAGAACAAGTTTTATTTGGTTTTCAGCGTTGTAAATAAAACTCTCGGATATCGCCGCTGCCTTGATCCTTCAGCATTTTATTTTTTTTCTCACCCTTTCTTCTATCTAACATTTATCATTTTTCCAGCATTTTGGAGGGCGAGTGTTCAGAATGATATAGTTGAATGTGAAGTTCTTCCTCACCGTTGCTGGGTGTGAGAATTTGTGGAAAGAATGATGTGATGGTCGGAGTCCTTGTGCTGCCTGCATACTGAGAAGGTTCTGTGGCGTGCTGGATGGGTGAGAGGGTTATGTTGGGTAGCCAGATGGCCTCATCTCAGGAGTACGGCTCTTCGTGAAGCGTAAAATTGGTAGATGTGTGATATTTCATCGGTTATTTTTACAGTTAATGCTTTTACCGCCTTTTTTCTTCCTAAAATTTGTAGCACTTTTCATTTTTTGGGTCAGCAGACGAGCATCTGATATCCATCCTAGTACAGCTGGTCTGAAGCCTAATGGCTGCGGTACTTGAGAGGAACTTGGAAGGTTGCTGATCCAAGGCCAAGTGTAGACACATAAAATGGCTGTTGGGCCCTTGAGCAAGGCCCTTAATCCGAGGGAATTGGCCCAGTCAGCCAATCTAATCAGCTGCCAATTGCTACGGAAAGATAAATAATTGTAATATAATATCACTGCATCAGCTGCTGGCACTTATCGCACGGTAATTAGCAAGCAACAGCGGAATCATTAAACGACACATCAGGTACAGTTCAACAGGCTGACCTCGGGAGTCTTGGGGTTTTTTCGGCATTTACGGAATCCCTATTCGCGGTTGTGTTTTCATTTTTCTCCACCACAATAACACAGAGCGGGACATTAATTTTTCAGGGCACCAGATTAAGAGGCCTTGCGCGCAGTTTAAATGTTTGAACGAGTCCGGTTTTTACGCGTGCCGGGTATGAAATATTCACGCCCTCGCCGTCGTTTGCCTCGCTTTGCGGCAGAAGTGAAGGTAAAAGCTCCTGTTGCATTATTTAAAGCTGCCTACAGGTGCACTTCAATTACAGAGCTGTAAAGATGCTGGGATGCAGCCGGCTTTTTGCCTGGTGTTTTTCGTGTTGTGGCATAATGGAAATAACTGTGATGTGCGTGTAAGTGTCTGTAATGGCTCCCCTGTTTACTGCACTTTAAGAGGCTTGAACCATTGTTACATATCTAGCACTGACGTGCTGTCATGTGCCCAGTAGGTTTGATTTTCTCGAGTCAACCATACGAATGAAGGCATCCGCATATGTTTTAAATGGCAATTGCCAACGTTTATATGCTTAGAGCGAAATAAGCAGTGAGCCGGATAATTACCGCAGAGAAAGACCTTTTATGTGAACTCTTTTGAGTTGCGGTCATTGAATTTATTGAGTGAATCTCTTGATGCCTTGTCCAGCTAGACAGTACGTACCTCACGGAGACCTGGGAAAAGAAAAAAGGGGAAAAAATAATCAGAGAAGGCTGATTCATAAGAAGATCTTTAATCAGTTTTGAAGAAAGGGATGGTGACTAAACCCATCTTCGCTTCACTGCTGCCCAGCCTGGGGCATAAGATTTTAAAATCCAAATATCCCATTGGAAGGACCGATGACATCCTTTACTCATCGCTTTACTGCCCCAGGCCTCTTATCTTCAAGTTTCAGGGGGGCATATTTAAAAGAACAAGGGATGAGTTTGCATATGCTTATTTTAAACGGAGTGGCCCCTGAAACCCCTTTGATCTCTTTGCTCATAGGAATCTGTACTCCGATATCAGAGAACAGATTTGTAATGGTTCAGCATATCACTGTAATGTACTGCGCAACATACTCTCTTCTTTGCATTTCGCATGGTTTGTGATCAATTTTAGGGAAAATACTTTTTCCCAGTTAAAGAGCCCATAAAAGGTTGATTTTGTAGACCCCCCTGTTTAGTCATTAGATCCTACCTTCTCCCCTTCAGAGTTTGAGACATGCTGTTTGAAATTCCTGTGGTTTCCTATGTCAGAAGCAGTCCTGCTTTGCTTAATTCAGGCTTACCACCTCTGTCTTAATGCCATATTCCCCCTGACAGCAGTGCTCGACCTCACCACCTCTCCGTTGACCTGCTTCCGCTTATGTTTTTTTTCATGTCAACCTTACTTCGCTGGCCAGTCTGTGCAGAGGTTGTTGTCATTGAGTGTCCACCCTCTCAAAATAGCCAGTTCTTCAGAGGAGGAAGAATGACAGGTAGAGAATGGCCTTCAAATTATGGATTTGTGCAAGTTTTTTTTGCTGAAAAGTTTATAAACCTCCCTTTTGGAAGTCTAAGAATATAGTGACCTTAAAAACAGCACAATAAGGATCCTTAGAATTTTTGTCGTCCAGTTTTTTAAAGCACTGCAAACTGACTCAGGAAAGGATTCTGGACTTTTGCTTATTTGGAAGTTTGGCATGGTCGGCAGGATCCTCATGGCTCCCCCATTAATTGCCAGCTGGTAAATGCAAATTTCACATGGAGTGAGAGGGAGGAAATGACAGAACTGCCAGGTGGGGCTTTTTGCTAAGGCTAGTTTCTGCTTCAAATTTCCTCCATCACCAAACTTCAACCAAGCATTTAACAATTCTTCAATTTTTGAAATTTGAAGTCCGACATTTCTCTTCATTATTACATTGATTTATGCTGTAAATGTTAAGGTGCATTCATTTTTTAAATCATTTCTGCCAAGCTAAGTCTTTTTTTCCGGGCGAACGCTCAAGCTACATTGGCAGATACCGATAAAGTAAACAAGCTCACTCGGTTGTGGAGAAAGAGACGCTCAAGTCCTCAAGCAGAAGGCAGTTCTGGAACTTGTAAATGTTTCCTGTGCCTTTCTCGGGAGAGGGAGAGAGAGAGGCTTTACTGGGGGAAGAGATTCTAATAAATTGGCTTCCTTTTTAAGCCTGCGCTTTCCCAATCCTTTGCTTCAAATGAGGGGATGCTATTCCACGCGCATATCCTGTGATCGATGCACGTTTGACAGGGACAGCCCTACCTCTCTGGCTTTGGGGGCCCTTCCCCAGCTGCTTCTGCCGTATGTAAGGGAGCAGTACGTCCCCCATCTACTGGGCCTCAGGGGCCAAATCAGCTGGGAACATCTTGCGTCTGAAGGAGGCGTGCCGAGTCTTGTCCCCGGAAGCCTCAGTCCCCACCCCCACCCCTCCCCACCCACCCACTGCCCTCTGCAGGCTTGTTTTCCAATTCTCTCTTAACACCCACAGAACCGGGAGGGCTGCTTAAATTAGTCCAATTAAATCAGTAATTAGTCAAATTGCATCTCTGTGTGCTCAGTCGGAAAAGAGCCTTCTGGACCCCGGGCCTCCCTCCTCAGACCAAGACCAGAATCGCAGACTTCATCATCATCATCGCGGTCTCATGGTGCTCTGCTGAGAATTAAAGTTCAGAATGTTGCTTTTAAATTTGTTACAGCTCTTTGGTTTGTTGGGCGAGTTTAACTAAGTGGTTCTGCTCTCAGTTCTCCCTTACTCAGGGAACTCAAAGTTTTCTTGGGATGTACTTGGAATGAGTCAGGGAGTGAATTTTGACCATTAAATAAAACCCCTGCCGCTGTGTCATTGGCAAAGTGTGGTAACACACAGACACAAACACGCACAACTGTGCCAGGAAGCCATTGTACCAAGCAGAAAAGAAAAAAACTGCTTCCAGATGGGGCTGAAGTTGGCTGTGATGTTTTCAGCAATGGTTGTTTTGGGTGCGCACAGACTGAGGAGCCTGGTTGATTTCTTCAAGCAGAGTTTGAAAATCACCGTCGTGTAACAACCATATCAATGGCAGCCATATTTGGAGCATTATATGTGAATTAGTCATTGAAGGGTTGAGCTGTTAATAGGAGTCCACTGTGTAACTACAAGTCTGTTACAAAGTGATTGCTGATGTCTGACTGCTAGTTTTGGAAAAAGAACCTTTATATCAATACTTTTCTTGCAGTCAGAAACTGGTAATGATACTGTACAATGCACGTGTGACGCAATTAATGGATGTTATCATCAGGGCCGAGACACGGACCGATACGGATAATTACGTTTGCGCTCTGTTGAGTCCAGCAGTAGCCGTTGCTCACGTCACGTGATGCCGATAAGGCTAAGAGCCTTTCCATCGGGGTACTTTGGCTAGCTTTCATTAAGGCAATCAATTAGAAGGGTATGGATGAGTAATACCCGATTACAGGACCGGAGGCTGCTTGTCACTGGCTATAAGGCTCACGGTTGAGCGGGGTTGGGTTTATAAAACTGCCAGGGCTGAGGGGTGTATTAGCGGAGCGTGACAGTTTGGGGGGGCTGGATGTGAGTGTGGGGCGGGGGTATGCATGCCCATGGCGCTGGTCTGCCAGCCGCCCTGTGGAAAACACAATATTAAACGAGATGGGTCTCTCTGACCTGTGCTGACCCGAAAAGAGAATGGGATGGAATAATGGTATCATTCACCCATGGTAGATGAAAGGACACAAGCTAACCAAAGGGAGAAATCATGCTCCAGTTATGGAACTGCTGCCCCTTAAGGCCAATACAGAAAAAAATAGAACTCTCATTCGTTTTGCAACGGCAGACTTTCCGTATCCACTTTGCAGCCATCTTTGATCCTTCACTTTGCGGACAAATGTGAAATGCACGCATCCTATTATGTGCATTAAAGTTCTGTATGGACTGCTTCAATTAAAAAAGCAAATCCTTTTGCGGAGATTGAATTCTTCTGACAGCACTGTTAAAAAGTATTTACCCCTTTCCTGGTTTCATCTGTTTTTGCTTATTTGTCATATTTAAATGTGTCAGATTATCCAAATGATTTTAATATAAGACAAAGACAATGAAAATTAACAAAAAAATTCAGCTTTTAAATTAACATTTAATTTATCGAAGGTTAAGGGTCATTCAAAACCTATATCACGCATGTGAAAAAAATAATAGCCCCCCTTAACCTAATTTGTGCCCCTTGGTGTATCCCTTGGGGACAACAGCTGCAAATGTGTGCAATAACTGGCAATGAGCCCTTTACATGGCTGAATTTTTGCCCTCTCATCTTCACAGAATAGTTTTAATTCAGCCACATTGGAGGATTTTTCGAGCCCGAACTGCTTGTTTAAGGTCAGGACTTTGACTAGGCCACTCTCAAAACTTCCTTTTGTTTCTATTGAGCCATTCAGAAGTGGATGGGCTTATTTACTTGTTTTTTTACTTTGGGTTGTTGTCCTGTTCCATTATTTAAATGTGCTCGAGCTTTAGGTCTCAAACTGATAGCAGGACATTCTCCCTCAGTATTTTCCGGGAGTGAGCAGAAGTAGTGGCTCCATCAATTATGGGAACTTGCTCAGGTCCAGACCATTACACTACCACCACCATGTGTGAGTGGTGGTACGATGTTTTTATTGTGGATGCTGTGTTAGCTTTACACATTGGATATAGAGGGACCCATGTCTTCCAAAAAGTTCCACTTTTGACTCATCATTTCACTGAATATTATCCTAAATATCTTGCGGGTCCATCAAGATTTTTTTGGCAAATGTGAGACGAGCCTTTGTGTTCTTTTTAGTCAGCTGTGGTGTTAGCCTTGCCACTTTCCCTTGAATGCCATTTTTGCTGAGTCTCTTTCTTGTTGTGGAAACGTGAACACAAGCCTTACCTGAGGCAAGTGAGGCCTGCAGTTCTTTAGATAGTCTGGGTTCTTTTGTGACCTCCCGGATGAGTTGTTGATGCGCTCCTGGTGGGATTTTGGTAGACTGGTCACTCTTGGGAAGGCTCACCACTGTTCCAAATTTTCTGCATTGGTAGATAATGGCTGTCAATGTGGTATGCTGAAGTACCAGAGCCTTAGAAATGGCTTGATAACCCTTTCCAGAGAGATACTTCTCAATGGCTTTTTATTCTCATTAGATCTTGAACTTCTCACCGATTGTGGCATCAGGTAGTTCTTTTTACCTACTTCACATTGCCAGACAGGTTCTCGTGAAGTAATATATACGGTACCTTCAGGGGCTGGCTGTAAGCATATCTGGGTATGTCCCGTGAAATTTAACCCAGATATAAATAAAATTTGTTTAATTGCTTGATTTGATAACTAAGGGGAAATTACTTTTTTCATTGGGCCTGATCGGGTCGGATAGCTTTTTTTCCTTCAGTAATTAAAATCAACCTTGAAAAACAGCATTTTGTGTTTACCTGAGTTGCCTTTGTCCAACATTAAAATCTGTTTAATGATCTTAAATATTTAAACAAGACCAATTTGCAAAAATTGAGGAAATCAGGAAGGGCCAAACACTTTCATATCACTGTACTACTTTTTCTTTTATTAGGGTGGAAGGAGTGAAATGGCTGAAAGAAAATGGATCTGGCCTACATTAGCGACTCTCAGTGCCATTCCCTGAAAGCGCTGGCTCCCCCGTCCACTTAGAAACATGGCGTTTCTCTTCTTCATTCCTCATGTGTAGCGGCCACTGCCGTCACCCGTCGCCACGCTGTGAATAACAATCAGGCTAATTCCTTGGGGCCCGCTTGTCCACCATTTCAACTGGATGGGTTTCAAGATAGTCCCCTGGGTTTTCTGTCAAAATGCATTTAAAAATATATATCAAGGTCACTGTGCCTTTGTGGTTATCTTTAATCTTCAGCTGAAAGTGCACCGTCCCTTAAATCACGCTTCTGCGGTTTTATCAGCCGAAACGTGGACCGCTCTCGTTGGGTCCAGTACTACATGTCCTGTTTGGTAAAACACCGAGCAGTTGTATGAACTAAAAATACCACAAAAGTAAATACTAAAGTAATATGGGCATATTTCATTCTTTGCTGTGGTCAGTTTTGATTGGATGTGATGGATGACTCCCCCTATGAGCCCTGTGCACCTCTGGCTGTGTTTTCGGGCTGAAAAGTAAAAAAACCCTCGCTCACACAGTCTCATTTTTTTGTAAACTTATCTTCACTGTTTTTCTCAGTGTCTTTTCCTTTCACAGCTTTTATGTTTGCTTCTCTATATATTCTGCTTTTGTACCAGATACATTTTTCTTGGTGTCTCTCATGTTTACTTCTCTTTGGGTTTTACAATGTTTTGGTCTTTGTTTTTGTGTTTTGTGTTTATTTCTTTGCTCCTTTTCTCTCTCTCGCCCAGCTTTTCACCTTGCCTTCTCAGTCTCCTTTTCTCTCCCACCCTCCGACACTTCTTCGGAGCTGATTAAATATTACAGTGGGCTGTTCTCACCACTGATAAGGCATGTTCTGAGTAATGCTTCAGTTTCCTCGCCAGCCCCGGTGAAAAGCCCCATTTTCAGATAAATCTGTTTAGATCTCCATCTAAAGGGGCTTTTTTTCAGTGACGGGTTGGCCAACTTCTCGTCTACCAGCCACAACTCTTATCGCAGGTTTAACAAAAAAAAATAATAACAACAATGACATAAGCAAGCTAATAATCTACCTCTAGTAGAAACCATGGGCTGCTCTTCTTCCTGGAAATGGGATATGATGATGAAAACGTGCTTTATTGCTGATCTGGACCCGATTATTTGATAAACATGGAGCCGCCCCTCCCAGAGAGGTCAGAACTGCGACACGCAAACAACACGTAGCGAGAGAGAAGCGGTTCCTCAGAAGGATAACCGAGCGCGTTTGAGCGCAGCGGAGGATCCATGACAGAAACGAGGAGGGAAATTACTCCTTGGAAACAACAGCAGCATAAGGGGGAAAAAAAAATCCCATGAAATAAGAGAGGCAGCAAGAGGTCACCGCATTTCGTGGGCGAGACGAGAGGGGGTGGGAAGTGTAGCCACGGTGTGTGCCAAGCTCCGGAGCGACAGACTGTGTTGGCGTCCGTGGCAGCTAATATTTATGCCTTTTCAAAGAGATGCGAGTCTGAATGGTTAGGAGAGCTGGGTTGGTTTGATGCTGTAGCAGCTGATCTTTAATCACGCTTATAAAAATACAATAATACTCATCATTCGAAACGCTTGAGAGAAAGCGCCGAACGTAATTACCGGTAGCGTTACAAAAAACAATAGTAAGACGTGCTCACCCAATCTATTAGAGTCTTGTTGGGCCACAGGGGTCAGAGGAGTGGAGATATTTTATCGGAAGCAGTTCCAAAATAATTACAGTAATAATTATGTCTTTCCATGTCTGGTGTGTTTTTAGAATGACTTTTCATACGGCCGTTTTTCAGTATGAACAGTGCACTTGAAACAGGAAAACTCTCATTATTATAAGGTGATTGGACCCATTTTTTTTCTAGTGTTGTGTTATCCCTGAAGCACAGTTTGAAGGATCTCTCACCCTAAGGACGAGCAAGGATTTGAAGTGGATTGTGTGAGGCAAATGTGTGATGCTTGGTTATTGGCTCCAGAAAATGCGGGGGATTTTTTTTTTTTTTTTTTTGCCCAGTTGTGTGGATGGAAGTGGCTGCAGGGGTTCATATAGCTGAGGGCCTGCTTTTGCTCTTGTGTGGGTAACAAGGGGTGAGGGGAGGTAATGGGAGATGTGGCCCCTCTGCAGGATACACTGTTATAAACTGGCACCTTTTTTGCCAGTTATTTTTTTTTTTTTTTACAATAAGTTTACAACAGAGTTCTGCGTATGTTGCGTGTAAACCACAGATAAATGCGCGCAGGACTTCACTTACAGTTAAAATCACCAGGAAACAATACGTTGATTTAACTGTTAAATTCAGTCAGTTTATAACAGTGTAGACATTCCAGGAGTTGGAAAGTATAAGTATTCTTTACTTCCGCCCTTGCAGATACTCCTGGCTGAGGAGTTGTTCTAATTGACCCATCCAGGAGGGGACTTATACTTTATGAACTTGGATGGTCTATCTCTGCTCCTCACCACCTGCTCCTCTTTGTATGTGTGTGTGTGTGTTAGCATGTGCGTGTGCTCGTGTGTATGTGTGCGCGTCCCGTTGCGTATTTTGAGCCCTGCTTCAGCACAAGTGTTTGTCTCTGCAAGTCTACAAAACCAAAAAACCTGTTGGTTTGTTCCAGAATTGCTGAGCTGTACTTGATCAGGTTTCCGTAGGTCAGGAGGCACTACTTGAATTACTGGTCAGCATATTGCATACATGTGTAAGATATGGGGTATTTTACAATTTGACCACCAAACTCAGATAATCACTAGATTTTAATGAATAGGTATGCCTCTATGGGCCGGAAAACTAGGTCGCATTTGACATCCACGTTCATTTGAATTGGAGTTAATGTATCGTAAAGGTTGGTGAGTCTTTCACCTGTCAGGCTCACTGTGAAGCAAATGTAGGCCGGTCGGCGGTCGGTTCAAAGCATGTAAGCATTGTAATTTGTTACAAGTTGGCTGCCAAACTCAGATAATCAGTAGATTTTAATGAATAGATATCCCTCTATTGGCCAATAAACTAGGTCGCATTTGATATACATGTTCATTTGAATTGGAGTTAATGTATCGTAAAAGTTGGTGAGTCTTTCACCTGTCAGGCTTACTGTGAGGTAAATGTAGGCTGCTTGGCAGTCAGTTCGAAGGCGAGCCAAAACCCCACATGCATTAATAACCCAAAAAGTGCATACGGGGCATACTTTTACACGTGCTGTCTCACCTGCTCTCTATGCCCTTTCTGTAAAGTTTTGCGTTCATGCTGTAATCCATCTCTGAAAGTAGGTTTTTCTGATATAAAGCATGTTGCCCTGTGCTGTGTCAAGGCTACTGTGTTCTATTCTAACTGCCGGGCAGTGGCTGGGCTGGAAATGTGTGTGAGGGATTTTACGTATCACGCTCATGACCTGAGCTGGTGGTCTCAAGTGGAAGGGGATATTCCCTTTATTGTGTGCCTTTAAGGCTTTTGCATTTTTCGCCCAGCGCGTAGGTAAACAGTAAATGGACTGCATTTTATGCGGTGATTTTCTTAGGCAAAGTGCTTTTCAATATATGCCTCACAGTCACCTATTCACGCGGACATTTATTCACTGATTGCAGAGGTTAACATGCAAGGTAGTCCTATGTAACTACCGCTACATGGCTGTTTCCCCAGACATGTTCAGCGGAGTCACGTGGGCTATCTGTCAAAGAAAGGTTCGCTATGTGGTAATAGGTGCAATGGCCATGCGCAGCATTTCTGTGTGCAATAAAAAAGCTATAAACTTATGTTTTCAGACTAAATGGCTTTCCAATGTCTGCAAATTAACAGCTTTGCTGCCAGCAGATATGGATGAGTTTACGATATAATCAGAGGTGGGAAAGAATAAACGGTCGGTTGAATTACGGCTCGACTCTGCAGTATTTTGCACCGGCTTTGGAAATGTTTTCATATCCATTTGAGGACGCCGTCTGAAATACATTTATTCTTAGCAGGGATAGGACCAACGGATGGCCAGCAAACCAATAAAAAGTTCAATTTTCGCCAGAACGATAACAGGTCGGGTTTCATTTTTTTAATACAGCCGTCGCCTCGGCGATATCACAAAAAAATGCGCCCGCTTTAAATCTCACCTGTGACATTTTCTTCTATCACAACCAAAAATTAAGAGCATTCGAAGAAGCGCCTGGCGCAGCCGCCTGATATTTCCGCTGAGCATCAAATGACAGAACTGAAGCTCTTTTTAGGAGCCCGCCGCACAGTAAGCAAGGTAACATTACATAGTGTGCGAGACACGGCAGGAAACCAAAGGCTGTCTCGTAACTTGTGTCTTTACTAATAAACCCTTCCTATTCCAGCATGACTCCCTGTATCGCATCACAAACTGCTGTGAGTAGGATATTTAAATTGTACAGCCATAAAACATAATATCGGCACCATCAATATGGTAATTTTTTTCTGCCATGGAGCTCATAAAATCTCTATTTTGTGGCAACTAAGACAATAAAACGGAGCGACCTTATTCTGCATTCTGTGCTTAAAAGCTTCATAAAACAGAGGTGGGCTGTAACTCCAGGCCTGAAACCGACCTTGAAGGTGACCTTCTCCATGTTGCTGGCTACCAACTTTGATAGATTGGCAGAAACCTTCTGTTGGCAGTTGCCACAATTACTGCCAGATCTGTCCCAAGTTATTTTTTTGTCCAAAAGCCTATTTCCTTATTTCCATGCTTTATGTGTTTTTGCTTTGTTTTGCTCACTTTAGATATTACTATTATTATTATAATTATAATTATTAGTATTAGTATTAGTATTCTTATTATTTCTTTCTTGCACCACTAAGTTTCTGTGTCACTTATGTAGGCGAAGCCACAAAGGAAGTATAGAACTGTTTGTCTGTTTGACAAATGGCAAGAGTATCATAATGACATGGCAGCTACAAGCAGGACTATTTGAAGCAGCGAAATGTTCACCAAAGTCTGATGAGTTAATTCACATTCATGATTGTTTTGTTCTATGGGTTTACAGAATAGACAGTGAGTTGTGGAAAAGTGACATTGTACATAAGGGTTGTTGATCCTGTATGTGTCATGGATGTAGATGCCTAGAAATTATATTCAATTTAATCCTTAATAGCCTCTATTTTACCTCATTATGATTAAAAAGCTAATGAGCAGGACTAAAGGAGAAAAAAAAATGACACATTTGAGAGACGGGTGTGATGACAGCCTGGATTGTGGGCCAGATTTGATGATTCCTACTGGATCTGGAGGGTGGGCGGATTGGTCATGGCACTGGTCCTAGTTCTGCTGGTATGTTAACGTTTTTTTTTTTTTTACTTGTTTCCCCTCTCCCTCCCTCTTGGGCTTCAGAACAAGATCATCCTGGACCCACTGACGTTCAGCGAGGCGCGGTTCCGGCCGTCGCTGGAGGAGCGCCTGGAGAGCATCATCAGCGGCGCGGCGCTCATGGCCGACTCGTCCTGCACGCGCGACGACCGCCGCGAGCGCATCGTTGCCGAGTGCAACGCAGTCAGGCAAGCGCTGCAGGACCTGCTGAGCGAGTACATGAACAATGTGAGTCCCGTCTCTTTCTCCAGTCTATTTCAGCAAGCGTCAACACCAACCCACAAACTCTGAAACTCCAGGTCCAAAAAACTACCACTAAAACCTCAGGCCCATTAAGCCCTTCCGCTTTCCCAGAGGTGGAAGGTTCTGACAGAACCCATAGTAATAGTTGATCAAGGTTCCTTTGACTGTTATCAAAATTTGAGGTCTCATGGTCTTAACACCTATGCGCAGATATAGACGCCGGTGTTTGTAAATTCCAAAATTTAATTCCTTAAAAACTCTGTAATAAAATCTGCAAATGTCTTGCTTCACTGGAATAATTTTCCAGAGTCTCTTTGACACAAAAACTGAGTTATAAAGCCTAAATAGGCTCTTGCATAACAAGAAAAATTGGCATTATTTGTATTTTTCGCAAAGGGGCTAACCAGACCTATTAGTCCCTAAAATTAACTGTAGCCCTAAGAACCTAATGCAACAACAAACCCTAATGACCCTCGGAACCAATCATTACAGCACATCCTATAATCATGTGTCTGGTACCCCCAACCCATGTCTTCAGGTCACTGTAATGGTGGCTGTAATCTAAGGTCCACATGCCCTCTCGATAACACCAGGTCCCTCTATCATTACCCCAAGTTTGCTTAGGTGATCCCACAAACCCTTTAATCGTGAAAGCTTGTCACCCTGTCTGTGACTCCAGGTCTTTGAAACATACACACTAGTGCTGTTTAACTTTCATTAAAAACTGCTGGTGCCCCATGTGTTTACTGAAACTCATCTCTTCCTGGTGTCTTTTTGCAAAAAACTCTGTCCCTTCTCCAGCCCCAAGACTTACTTTACGGGACGGTCATGACCTTAATAAGTGAAAAGGAAAGTTTTTCAATAGTTTTTGTGTTGGGGAAACCAAATTAATGAATAGGTTGAGCGCACAAGGCCATGTATCACTCATTTTGAAGCGAGCACTCAGGCTTGACCCAGTCCGCACTTTATCTTTGCTCAGTGTTCATCACGGTGCTGATGGAAAACTTTGAATCTCAGACTGGCAATCTCTGTCAAACGAGGGGATTACATATGCATTAGTGTCACTGGTTGTCAGTAGGTATGAAATACTATGCTTTTATATAAGATGTATGGTGTTCACTCATAGAAATCCATTATTATAAAGCAGGATATGTGAGCGATGATCAACGACTACAATCCTGGGCTCACCGCTAAAGGCAGGGATAACGTGCCGTTCTTCACAACTATGCTGATTGGCAGTGAAGTCAACTTGGATGTAATGGAGAAAAACTTCAACTCCCATCATCCCCATTACAGACTGACTGTAACAACAGACTGCAGATTGGGGGGGGGGGGCTTGATGGATTTTTATCTTTCGGCATCTCTGATATTGTACAGCCAGGTCCGTATATATTTGGACATTGACAACTTTATTGTTATTTTTGCAGTTGGACTATTGTAGTTGAAATTATATAATGAATATGAGCACTAAGTGCACACTTTCAGCTTCAATTTGAGGGTACACTTATCAACACTGAGTGAGGGTCGCTGGAATTTCTGCACTTTTTTAAGAGTCACTCCACTTTTAAGGACCCAGAAGTAATTGAACAATTGACTGCTCAGATTTTCCATGGCATAGTGTGTTTTATTCCCTAATAATTTCATTTTAAAGTGAACATATACAAGATTGATTTGCATTCGGAATCTGCTGTGGTTTTCTCACAATTTAAAATCTAAAGGGCTGTCACTGCTGTCACTGAAGCAATCCATTGTCAGTCTGAAAAATCTAAACAAACCTACAAGAGAAAAAGCTAAACTATTACATGTACAAACTGGACTATTTGTCATATTTCATGGAAAGAAAGTGCTGGTGAGATCAGGAATACAAAAAGGCCAACAAGGCCATCAACTGTTTCAGATGATTGAAGAATCAAAATTAATATGAAAGTGAAAAATGAAAGCAAATAATTTATTCAAATGAATTCCAGAATTGAATCAAAATTATATCTGGATAAAACTTTCCCTACACTTAATTTTAGTTTGAATACATTGTTGTATTTTTCAGAATTTAAGATCAAAACTTTTAACCTAGTTTCAAATTTTCGTTTTCCGATTAAAATGTTTTTTCCAAATAACTGAACTACTGGTTCTGATTTAGCTCGATAAATTTCTGCATGGTACAATATTTTAGAAAAAAAAAAACTTGAACCAAACCTGAAAGTCTGTTCTTCAAGCACATCTTGATTAATTAATTGAAAATCCATCGTGGTGCCACACAGAGCCAAAATGATGATAATTTTGTCACTGTCCAAATCGACATGACTATGTTCTGCTTCCAAGCTGCTGCAGATAAACAGTACATAGCTCACCGCGGGCATTATCCTTCTGTATTGCAGCAGGCACTTAGGGCCTCTGTGTTTCCCCTGTTTGGTGACTAGCCCTGCTGTCGGATGAATAGGTGAATCTCAGGTAATGTACTGATATAGTGTCAGATGATCACAGCCCACCCTTGTTGAGTTTTTGAGAACACCAGCCTGCCCTCAGAAAGGATTTTCCTGTCAGCTTCAGATATAATTAGCAGACCAGGAGACTCTGGATGTGATTTGAATCCGGGCCGCGTCGTTCGTTCCTTCACGCCTCATCAACACCTATCGGGGAGAGGGAGGGTTTGTTTTGGGGGCCTAATGAATTTCCGTTGACTTATTTCAGAATTGAAATTTAAAAATCAGTAAGCGAGGACACTTCAGGATGTGTTACTCAAAGATTTCTGTCCGTGTGATTATAAGGGGGGGGACGTCATGTAAGTGATGTCATCACAAACAACACAGGAGGGGGCTGGTCCGCCTGTAAGAGCAGCCAATGATGTGCCAAAGCCATCATTGTTGCTGCCTGATGCTAAGGAAGGATTGTGGCGGTTGGGCGGGGGTGAGGATACACACATCGCCTGATTCGCTCGCTTTAACACTCGCTTATGGCTATTATGTGTATACGCGGTGTGTTTATCCTATTACGTGCTTTTTGTGGGTTTGAATGGGGGCTTTGTGATTCAGAAATATGATGTGTTCAGGCCATCATTGATAACATTACCGCATGCTTAGAACTGTCTAGTCAGTGCGGTCCACAATGTGGGAAAAAGCTTCTGGATCATTCTGGCGTAGTATTGATGCGTGGGGCCCGTGGGCCGCCGAAGGCATTTTTTGTCTCGTGTGATGTCGATATTATGAAATGGGTGCCATTTAAAGCATGAAGCATTTACAAGGCTTGCTTAGTATCGATTTGCCTGCTTTTTGAGCCCTATATTTTTAGACGGAGTGGGAAGTATTGTGTTATCAACCCCTTTGCGCAGGTCTAGACGCCGGCGTCTGTAAATTCCTAAATAATTCTGTAATTGAATTTCCAACTGTTTTGCCTCACTGGAATAATTTTCCAGAGTCTCTGTGACAACAAATACTGACTTATAAAGCGAAAATAGGCTCATACATAACAGGAAAAATTGGCATTATTTGTATTCTGCACAAAGGGGTTACATGAAGCCCTTTTTTTGAGTGAGTGCTGAAGTTCTGTAGCCACACGAGCAGGGAGACAGATCGTCCTCTTCTGCAGTTATTGCATCCAGCTGAGGGCAATGCTGTTTGGAAGAGTTGGTTTGAAAATGTATATAAACTGCACTGAAAGCATAGTGTTAAATTTCTAGCCAGCCCAGCTGATTCATTCAGAACAGGTTTATGGCAATAACACTACTATAGTAAGACAGGACTCCTTCTCCTGCATCTGAGTTTTCAGACGGGCTGTGTTATGAACATATGAAAGAGCTTTTTCATGGTGAAAAGTAGGTATTCTAAGCTTTAAGAGATGATAAATATTCACGGGCATGGAAATGCACGGTACGCTCAGATACTTCTTGAGTGGAGGGCACATTGATGGATTATCGTGCCGCATGTGGAAATGATCGTTAATTGCTCCTTTTACGGTAATTATGTATGAACTCAATGCAATGGCAAAAAAGTTGGCATAAACATGGCCCTACAGGTGCTTCAGTCCATGTAGAAATGTAACTACGGGACTGTGTGATAATTTTTTGATTATACCCTTCCAAGCCCTCATGCTTTCTGTGTGGCTCTTCCCTGCTGCTTTTCCCCAGACCTCACCCCCTCCTCACGCCGGCTCTGGCTGCTCTACCTTGAAGGCCTGCTGCCGGGAAGAGCCGCTGCGCTAAATGCTTCTCTCTGCTTCATTAGCTTTGCAGGTCGCCACTGCAACCCGCGGCTCGGAGGCCATGGCGAAGGCCCCCCGCCATCGGACTCCTCAAGGATAAAAAGATAAATAAATAAAAATGAAAAATCGCAGAGGGGGCATTTAACCGTGCATCCTCGGAGCGGTCGGTCCATCCAGGCTTGCTCGAGTTCAAACCGACTCTGGTTTGCAGCGATTTTGCTGAGGTGTTGTAAGCAAGATGCTCATTTTTTTTCTCCGCTCTTTTTCGTCTCTGTTGTCTATGAAGAGGTCAGTTTAACAAAGAACAGGAAACGGCATGCTAATTTTGTCTTGCTGTAAACAACAGCTAATGCCCTAAAGAAAACTAACGTTTTACTGATCTGTTAAAGTGAAGGCTTAACTCTTCCCGAACCAATGGAGACCTTGTATTTCCCTCCTCTTTTCTAGTTCTTTCTCCTTTCTGCTCTCCAGGCGCTGTGACCCTCTTTCTGATGGGTGCTGTGGCACTGCACAAGGTTAATCGATGTGGCAGGCGGCAATAAATTAGGTTCAAGTGACAGCGGAACGTCCATATCTGTCGGGCACCTGGTGATCGGTGATTGGTGACGCCGAGCAGCGGCTCCCGCATCAGTGCTGAATCATCACGATTGGCTGATTTAGTTACGGCAGTTGGGACACGAGGATCTATCAATTGATCGGCGGGGTAATGCATTGCTAGCCCGGTCTGTATGGCTGAGAACAGAGGTGTGAGGGGAAGGGGGTCAAGCGGTAAACAGTATTTAGGAAGTTGGTCAGCTAAGCATAATATGGCAGTCAGTTGGCCATAACATGTAACGGTCGGTGGCCATTCGAACTGACGTGGACAGTTCTGCTGTTTCTGTCAGCCTGAGGGTGACAAAAATCTTAATTATGAGCCCAGAGCACGTGGAGATGTGCTAGGGGTCACATTTACAGCCAGCCTCTGCATAGAATAGTATGGGAGTAGGAGTGTGTCCTGCTCGGGTCAACAGTTGTAAAGATTGAGCAGCTTTCCCATGCCCAAGCAAGTGGATACAGGGCAGCAGCGCTTTCAAACCAAATAAAATCTAGCACGAAATGTTGCCAGAAGAATAATAAACAATCATAAAGCTCCGGTCTTGCGCAGTCTGGTTTTCCAAACAGCTGTGTTCAACATTTTAATGTGTGTGTGTTTACATGGCAGCGAGATTCCATGTTTATGGAACCATCGAGCGATTACACATTGTGTTATACCAGTATTACCCAGGACAATCCATTAAATTATGAGGTCATGTATTAAATGGAAAAGCAATCAAATTAAATGTGGATTAATGCATTGTGAATCAATGTGTCTCCTCCTGGAGGCGGAAAATGCATATAAGGTTTCATATCCCCATAGAGCCTATGCAGGGTAAATGAGGGTAAGTGCTAGTACTTTAGTATGTGCATATCTGGTTACATTTTCAAGTAGATATAAAAATAGGCTTAAGTGAAGTACAGTGGTTAACAATATTGGTTTGTTAGGCTGCAGTTGTGATTTACAGGTGGCATACTACCACTTGTTCTCTTGAGTGAGGGACTTAACCCTGGCGGCTTTCATAATCCTGCGGGTTAAATGGACTATATGTAAAATGGAGGTTGAGTTGTTGACTGTGAATAAGTCAGTGGAATGGAAATGGTGGAAAAAAAAATGTTTATTTTGTAATGGTCTTGAACTGACCCCTACATAATGAAGCCAGTGTGTCGTGTGCCTGTCTTATTTCACGGCGGGTTTTCTATCCACGCATTCTTTAAGTTGAATTACTTTATTTTAAATGGCTTTTTTACTGATCAAGGGAAGCTGCGGTTATAAATACATAGAGGGAAAATTATCCGCGTGATTATTCCTCTCTGTCACAGTTCCTTTTTGCTGACACTGTTTTTGTTGTTTGGCGTGTGTTTTCATAATTTTTGACACGGTTCCCTGTGCCACCTTAAATAATTAAGCTGTTTTTGCGATGAACGTGCCAACTCTTTGTCTCCTTTTGAACTTGTAGTTTTCTCATCTTGCTTTGGAGACTGACCGAGCAAAGTGCTACAGGTTAGACCTATTTTAAGCGGACGCATGCTTCTAATTAGAATTAAAAATAATACAAATGACCGTAGTAGATGCTTTTGTAATAGTGGTATGAAGACTTCAAAGCCAAAGCCATTTTTTTGGGTGCTTCTGATATTTTGTCCAATCCCGTGTTTGGGAAAGAATCGTTCATTTGGGTTTCTTCACAGAAATTCTCTGAAGAAATGCGCCACAAATTGGCACATCGTTCCTTACATGCATCTCTGTTGCTAACTGACACTTTCTGTCTGATCCCCTCTTAAGTTTTTTTTTTTAATACTGAAATGAATATTGATGTAAATACACAAAATTAATGTTTTATTTATGTCTGCATATTTCCGAGTCTCAAGGCTCAAAAACAGCATGATGTAATCTTTGTGTTTTTGCTTACAGTGAAGTAGTCTCGCATTTGAGACATTCTCCAGTATGAAACTTAGCTGTAGCTTTGCCTGACTTGATGAAAAGTTGTCAGTCAGATTCATCCTGAAATGTTTTACATTTTTGGAACAGGCTCTCAGTGAATTGGATGAGTGTCTCACTGTCCAATGTTCTATCATGATTCTACCTTCATGTTTATGAAAGGTTGTGTCAGTCCAGTTCTATCCAATTAAGTCATGTTCCAGCTGTCAACTCTTTCAAATGGTAATCGTGACTTCGTATCTGTCTTTTCGATTCTGTAAGTCAGTGCTCTTCACTTCCTATCACAATAAACTCTCACACATACTATTTTTGTACATTAATGACCTATTTGATGCATATTTTATCTAATTAACAGTATTTTGTACTGAAGGAAAGATTTTGTAGGCATTCGGTTATTTTCCACCAGGGATGGAGATGAGGCATTTTTTTTTGGCACCATGGGGATTAACCATCGCTGTTCAAATGAAAACACATGGTGACAGAGAGCAGGGAAGTAGATTCTTTTTTTTTTTGTGTTGCTGAAAGATGTCTTGTTCTAAAACATGTTGTTGTGCTCCAGAACTTGGTAGAAAATGAACTGAACTGAACTGTCCTCCATCTGCTTTCTCTTTGAAAGCTGCTCCTCTCTTTTCTCCCACTCTCTGCGTTAAACACTCAGTGTGTGCCAGAGTGTTGGCCTCTCTCATTTTCTCTTTCTGTGAGTCAGTACAGACTGTCATCTTCCCCATCATTCGCTTTTTTTCCCCACCTCCTTCTATGTTTTGCTCTACCTGTCCTGACTCACTCTGCCACACCGTTTCTCGGCGCAAATCACCATCTACGATTAGAGAAGAAGGTGAAGACCACCATGTATGGGAACATCTTGAATCATCTATTCGCAGAAATAAACCGTCTTTATGCATCTGCTGTATCTCTCCGTTGTAGAGTATCTCTCTCCATCTCTTCTCGCTATCTCTCTGTCTGTTTCTCTCATTCTCCTGTCTCCCTAGCTTGTCTTTCTTTTTTCACCCTCTCGTCTGTCTCTCTCCCTCCATCTATATTTCCTCTCGCTCTCTATCGTCTCTCTCTCTCTCTCTGTCTGTTTCTCTCTCCTCCCTCCCTCTCACTCTCTCCCTCTCTCTCACTCTGTCTTCAGCCTCATTAAAAAAGGTTTACTCTCAGCCTTTACTTACTTTATACCTCACATCTCACTTCCTCACGCTTCTGCAGTCCATCTCTCTTACCTCGCCCTCAGTTTACCATGGCTCTGATGTGCGGCTTGTTCCTCCCTCTCTCCCCAACGTTGTCATATTCCCCTTACATTACCTTTAGGCCTTCGATCTCACTAAACATTTCATTTAGGAAACTGGGCTTAGCGCGGTCTGACGCTGCGTTGCCAGGTAGCAGACAGTAAAAGCTAATTACCGTCCTGTGATGTTGCGGCAAGGCTCGCTCATTAAGGCGTCTGTCAGGCTATCATATGCTGTCAGCGAAGGAGCGGGCGTCGTAGAGGAGGCATGCGGCAGGGTTGCGGTGCCTTTGTTAGCTGTGACGGGAGGAGATCTGGGTAAGACGGGAACAAGACGGGAACACGAGGATCGCGGGCTCAGACTTTGCTCGGGCTGAATTTGGTTCCCGCGCTTAATTGAACTGTCATTGAGCTGCTATGTGCCAGCAAGCATTATGCACGGGAGCGGTTCCGGATTGTTCTGTCAGGACAATCAAGATGCACAAGAAACAAAGGTTCCTTCTGCTTAATTATTCCATGGATTCTTATAGGAGCTGCTCATTGGCGAATGCAGCCAGTTCCTTATGTAGGCAGCAGTGTTTGACAATGGTGCTTTCAGCTTCAGATACACTTTCACATCTACAACCCCAATTTCGAAATAGTTGGGACGAATTGTAAATTGTGAATAAAATCAAAATGCAGTGACTTTCAGATCACATTAGGCATGGGCCGGTTACCGGTTCAAGGTATACCGTGGTTTGAAAAAGTCACGGTTTCAAAACCACTAAAATTTTCCATCATACTGTTCCTGCGGTATGAGCAGTTTTTTATGAGTCGTCAAAGACAGAAAGTGCAGGTCAGGAATCCCTCAGGCAGTGTGCAGCATAGAGTGACACGACCCCTCCCCCTCCGGTTGTTGGTGCAAGCAGTCATTGAGCTCTGTGTATGATGGCCGAAGGTGGTGAACTCCCCGAACTTTTTCCCCCGTCGAAAAAGACGAAGTCGGCTGTATGGGAATTTTTCGGGTACCGAAAAAACAGACGGCCACGTCTTGGAGGAGGAAGGATATCTGACATGCAAAACGTGCTTTAATTGCAATACCGCAATACTGTGAAACCGTGGTATTTTTGCTAAAGGTTATCATACCATCAGAATCTCACACCGGCCCATGCCTAGATCACATGAGCCAATATTTTATTATCAATAGAACATAGATAACATTTCAAATGTTGAAACTGAGACATTTTACATTTTTATCCACAAAATGAGCTCATTTCAAATTTCTGGCTGCAACCGCTCTCAAAAAAGTTGGGTCACAGGCAAAAAAAGGGCTGAAAAAGCAATTAATGTATAAGAGAATCAGCTGAAAGAACATTTAGCAAGTAATTACATTAACTGGCATCAGGTGTGTAAAATGATTGGCTATAAAAGGGATGTCTTAAGGCCCATTCACACCGAGGAGGAGCGAAAAAGCGGCATGGATATGCAGAATATTCGCAGCACGAAAATTCCGCGTGAAACCATTCACACCGAAATCGGTGCGAAATTTCACGTTCTTGTGTTCCAATTTCGCAACCAAATCCGTGAGTTATAATTTAACCTAAACGAACCATGATAGCAGCAGCAGCGATGTCCAGACCTGGGGCTGTTTCAATAAACTTCACTTGTCCAACCCAGACTAAGCTGCGTCATAATTTGCACCTCAGCGATGCACAGCTTCGTGATTTGGTGCACAAATATTCAAAATATGAAAACGTTAATCGAAAAATAAAAACAACTATGATTAGCTAGATCTATAACTACTATGAAAAAGTAGACTAACTGCGCACATAGCTATAAGATGGCATGTTAAATTTCAATGTTAACTGAATACAAGCTATCTAGCTAATCAAAAGGTTCAAATGCTGTGACATCAATAAAAACAAATTATTTCATTGGCTAAAAGTACAATTTCGCAGGCGGATTTTCGCTTAAGCTTAAGTCCGTGCGGATGTTTTATTTTACCACGCGAAAATTCCGCCTTGGTGGGCAAGCTTACATTAGAACCCATGGAAATAGCTCCTATAAAAATCCGCGCAAATAATCCGCACGGAAAGTCGCGCTTGGTGTGAATGGGCCTTTAGAGAGGCTGAGTCTCTCAGAAGTAAAGATGGCCAGAGGCTCCCCAACCCATGAAGGCTTGCGTAAAAAAAATTGTGGAATACTTTAAAAACAATGTTCCTCAACGTCAAATTGGCTTTGAAGGTCTCATCATCGACAGTGCAAAACATCATCAAAAGATTCAAAGAAACTGGAAAAATCTCTGTGCTTAAGGGACAAGACCAAAGACCTTTACTGGATGCCCGTGATCTTCGGGCCCTCAGATGCCACTGCATCACTCACCGGCATGATTCTGTCATTTACATTACTAAATGGGCCCAGGAATACCTCAAGAAACCACTGTCTGTAAACACAGTCCGCCGTGCCATCCACAGATGCCACCTAAAACTCTATCATGCAAAAAGGACGCCATTGTTGAGCATGATCCAGAAGCGCCGCCGTATTCTGTGGGCCAAGGCTCATTTAAAATGGACTGTAGCAAAGTTGCAAAGTGTCCTGTGGTCAGACGAGTCCAAATTTGACATTCTTGTTGGAAATCATGGGCGTCATGTCCTCCGGGCTAAAGAGGAGAAAGACCACCCCTCTTGTTATCAGCATTCAGTTCAAAAGCCAGCATCTCTGATGGTATGGGGGTGCATTAGTGCATTTGGTGTGGGACACTTGCATGTTTTAAAAAGCACCATGAATGATGAAAGGTATATAAAGGTTTTAGAGCAACATATGCTTCCCTCCAGATGACATCTATTCCAAGGAAGGCCTTGTGTATTTCAGTGGGACAATGCAAAACCACATACTGCAGCTATTACAACAGCATGGCTTCGTAGTAGAAGAGTCCGTGTGCTGAACTGGCCTGCCTGCAGTCCTGATCTTTCACCAATTGAGAACATTTAGCACATAATTAAACAAAAAGTCCGTCAAAGGAGACCCAAAACTCTCCAGCAGCTGGAAGCCTGTATTAAACAAGAGTGGGATCAAATTCCAATGGCTAAACTCAAGAAACTTGTCTCCTTAATGCCCAGATGCCTCCACTCTGTGTTAAAAAGAAGAGGGGATGATACACCATGGTAAACAGGCCCCTGTCCCAACTTTTTTGAGACCTGTAGCAGCCATCAAATTTGAAATTAATTTTGTGGATAAAATTGTAAAATTTCTCGATTTCAACATTTGCTATGTTATCTCTGTTCTATTGTGAATAAAATTATGGCTAGTGTGATTTGAAAGTCATTGCATTTTGATTTTATTCACAATTTACACTTTGTCCCAACTATTTCGGAATTGGGGTTGTATTTCCAGAGGCTTTCTAAAAGTGGAGTTCCTCCTCTGACCACTGGTGTTTGCGAGCCTCTGCCCTTTTTCCCCTCATCAAAACACATTCCCCAAACTAATAACTTCAACGTCGCGGAGGTCCTCCATATTGATGTAGATATTCTGCGCATATGAACCTTTAATTTGAGCTCAATTACATTGATGTAGTGCTAACTGTATTGGCATTACTGCCCTTTACAATTTTTACACTGCCTGAACACCTGTGGAATTCACCACAGGGGAGTGGGTAATGCCAGCTCATTTCTTTATGATTAGCCTAGCTGTCTTTGTGGTGACATGAGCCTCTGTGGCATGGTGGGTCGTCTGTGGCATTTGGGCTCATCTCTAATTCCGTGGTCGAGACTTCCTGGGAACTGAAAGGTTCCCAGTTGAAACTTCCTACTTTCTACGGGGGTGCGATTGAGAGCGCCACCTTGAAAAACAACAAGAAATATGGCTGTGAATTGTGTGTTTTTTTTTTTTTTTGATAGCAAGCTGTCCGTAAAATGATAGGTTGTTTGGATCACGAGTGTGTTCAACTTAACAAGGTATTCGCTAGTACATTTCATTGTTTCAGTGGCTATACATGAGGTTATTATGGTCTGGAAGCAAAATTTTGGCTTAATTCCATATTTTCAGCTAAATGTTTGATAAAACCTGGTCATTTAACTCACCGTTTACGGTTTCACGGCCAAGTCCGCAAACAGGACTTCAGAAATCATATCACAGCTCCCCAGTGGGAGTACTACCAGGAGAGGCATTTGAGAGTACTTTTTATACAAGGACAAGGGACTACTACCAGCTCCCCAAATGTCTCGAAAGCAGCATAAGCTTACTTTCTCTCGATATTGGGCTCTAACTCTGTAAGAAAATGTGCCCGTATCTTATATACTGTGTCAGTGCTCTCAATGGAAAACAAAGCACTGATGCCAATGTTAACCAATGCCTATAGCAGTCTGCACCTGTTGGATAGGTCATTATGCCCTACAGGTCCTGTTTCCTCCTATGCCCTTAATTAAGGGAACATTTAATTGAGGATAATTACTGTCAGATTTTATAGATTCTGTTATTCCCTTCAGAATTAACAGGGGCCATTACTCCGGTTGGAAATCAGCCTCTTAATTGAAAAAAGAAGGGAAAAGGCTGTTATTGGTTCTTCCCTTTCTCTGTCACACTGGTCCAAAGACCTGTTCGTTGGAGCCGAATTCCTTATCAAGATTTCTATTTTTTGTAATGGAAATCATGGTATTCAAGATTGAGTATGTTATCAGGAATAGAGTCTGTGGAGACCCTGAGGCTGGTATTACACATTATCGCACTAGTGTAAAATCCAGGTTCAGATAGCTAGGCTTCTCCCCAATATGTTGTTCCAGTCACCTTGATTTTCTAGCACAAGTGTTCAGACTGGAAGCAGGACAAGCAAGTGAAATCACTGAGTTGAAGAAACGTTCAGCAGGACCTTTGCTTTCTGACCTTTTGATTAAATTGAGATGGTTAAATATTCAGTTGAAATTTGTCTCTTTAAAACCACGAGATATTAGAAGCTACTGATTTACTGTACTGCAGATCAAAAACATTGCATGTGTATGAGGTTCGTTTTAAGTGCTCTTCTCAAGTTTTTGATCGAAGAGAGGTACACAGAAGCAAGAGCTGGGAGAGATGCCACGTTCTCTGATCTGTGCCTCCAGTTTTTGAAATCGATTTTGAGGTAAAGTGTCGTAGTTTTTTGACTTTGAACATGTTATTTTCAAGAATTTGAATAAAATGTGGTTAGCATTAGCAGTCACTCAGTGGGTTGTTCTGTTCACCTTGGGGACATCTCAAGCGTATAGTCTTGTTTTGTTTGTAGCACCTTGCCGAGAATCTGCTATTGTTGACTTTCCTGGGATTTACATAATTGGGGCATGCTATCCATGATTCTGCAAGTATAATGGAGCTGTGGTTATTACGATACTGTTTAAGAGTCAACAAATCATGATGCTGCATGTCTTGGGAAACACACCTACCTCAGCTACTGTTGTTCTTCAAAAACAAGAGATTAAAAAACTGACGCACCCTCTACCGTGGCAGGGCCCCGTTTATGATTCCCTGTCTCTTGCAATATTTGGTTGATTTGATAACATTGCCGCAACATTACAACAGCATTGTGAGAATGTTTTGCATTGAAACCGAACAAAAACGACAGGTATCATCTCTTGATGTGCATGAGACGTGTTGCTGGCCAGCTGTCTTGACCTGTGTTGGGCTGTGCATGATGGGGAAGTCAACCACATACCTGAACATACTCTACACATGGTCTTTGGAAACGTTAAGGGCAGAATCAATGTGACAATACCCATTGATTTTCTCAGGGCTTGGAGGAAAGCACTTAGGCCCGAGGTAGATTTGTTAAATTTAGTGATGGAACCTGCTCCAGTTTTGTCCTCAGAATATTTCTCTATTGCACAATGGGTACATTTACTTTAAAAAATCAGCATTTGGAGACATTTTTTACACAAAGAAAAAACACTTGAACAAAAAAGAGGCTGTGAATGACCTATAAAGGACTCAACCGCAGTGCTGCTAGCAAGCAGCATCTCTCAAAAAGACTGGGACAGAAGCCTTGGAAATAGAGCTCGAAAATGGGTGCTTGGTCCTACACAGAACTGACTCTAATCCACCTCCCCTGTGTTATGTGCTCAAGAGGTACCACCGGCGGAAAGAGCACATGGACACCCTGAATGAACTTTTTAGCATTTGCAGCCTTTTATAGTCCAAGTGTTGCTGCGCAGACATTAATTACCTGCTCTGCCATCCATTGCCACCATTTTAATGACATTTTCTGTATTGGTTTATACCTGAGCTCTGGCTGTTAATAGGACAGTGTTGACGCATATTTCTCTTTAGACTATATTTGGGTTTTTCTTACCAGAGTTATTAAACTGTGCGTGAGAAAAAAAAATCGAAGGTACCAACAGATTTGCACATACACACACATACACCGACATATGCAGCTTACATTTACACGAGCGCACACACACACACACACACCACACACACACACAGGAGCACACTCGGACACGCATACACGCGCGCGCGCGCGCAGACACACACACACACACACACACACACACACACACACATCGCGCATACATGGACTCACATACGCTCACACGCACACACGCATCCTGCTCGGAACAGGTTATCCTCATGGTTAATTCAGTCTTCTACCCAGATAATTTGAAAAGTTGAGTTTATAATTCCCTAACATTTTCATTAATTTGCTCTTCATGTTATCCGCTTCCAGTAATCAGGGAAATAAAATAGTCTCTGGACGGATAATAAATCACTCTGACGCCCTGTTGTCTGCCGTGCAGTTTTATTACTGCGAGGTGATGAGAAATGAAATGGACCTCAGATCCCAAGTCCTGAGTCTTAGTGCTATTTCTGCATCCTACTCCTGTCTGTCTCTCAGCCTGTGCTTTGAAATATCTGAAAATGTATGTATATACTCAGTAATTTTTATATATTTATTTTATTTGTGCTTCAGATTTAGTTGCAGTATAAGACTGTGTTACTGTTTGATTTTGGAGGTGTTGTTTTGTATTAGTTATGTAATTCTAATCACCCCCAAATTATCCTGCCACTCCATTGGATTTGATAGCGCTCACTCCTTCAGTCCCAGTGTGCTTTGACTAATATAAAGTCATTATCTGTGCATTATGTCTGGGTAACCCTATGTTACACATATGGATAGATACGCCTCTGTCCCATTGGACCATCGTGGGCAGTGACTTTGGTATGGTGTCGGCTGTAAATGTGCTGGCTGGCACACACCAGTTGCAAAGAGAAGAAGAGGACTGACAATGAAAAAAAGGGAGAAAGCACGGCTTTCTGATTTTAAATCTGTCTAGGATTACTCTGCGAGGAGAAAATTAAAACCAAAGAAAGGACTGGATTCAGATTTTGCAAAAACGGAATGTTGGAGGCATGTTGACGCAGTGGCAGCTCTGTAAATTCCAATTTAACTCCATACTCCATGCTATGTACCAACTAGGTCCATCCTCAGTCCAAAAACATGCATATCAGACTAAATGGAGACTCTAAATTGGGCTTTGCTGAGTGAATGTGTGATTCGATTCCTGTGTTTTTATAAAAATACGATGTGTGGGGGCGCCCCGGTGGCTCATCGGTCTAAGCGCGTGCACCATAAAGGCTGTGTCCTTTTCGCAGCGACCTGGGTGCGATTCCGGCTCAGGTCATTTGCTGCATGTCTTCCCCCATTCTTCTCCCAACCTTCCTGTCTCTCTACACTGTATAACTGTCAAATAAAGGAAAAAATTCCCAAAAAAATAATCTTTAAAAAAAATAAATAAAATACGACGTGTGATACGATAAAGCCGTGAAAGTAAACGTGTCGGTCAACAATAAATAAATGAATGAATTAATAAATAAATAAATACATTTGAAGAGGTGGAATGCAAAACCCACAAAGTCCACTCAACCTCTTTTGTTTTAAATTTAAAACAAAAGAGGTTGAGTAGACTTTGTGGGTTTTGCATTCCAACTCTTCATTTCCAGCTAGGTACTTGGCCATTTCATTTCCATTAACGTGTGCCGTGTGCAAATGGTGAGTTATTGGCCTCCTCTCAAACATATTTATTGCTTCTCATGCTCATTGTCAGTGCTGATTATCAGTTAGACATGGCTGCACTGTGCTTCTATGAGATGCAGCTGATGAGGCTTTCATCTAATTGAAATTTTGGATTCGATCCCTGAGACTCCTGAAGTTGGAGGTCTTCAACCTGGGTCTGGGCCTTGGACCCTTTCATCTTACCCCAACCCCCAGTTACCAGGGTGTGCATCCTTATTGCCCTTAAACAGTACCCATGACTGACCGCTGGATTTCAAAGCATGTGGTTCGAATTGCCCACCTTTGGGATTGTCTCACTTGAGCGTGTCATTATTAAACATTAACAGCAGCCGTTTCTCCGGGTTTGTGAAGCTTGACTCTACAATTAATGTCTCAGCCTTGGAGTGCTGGAGGTACTCTTTTTATTTGTTTTTTTTTTTTCTTTGCATCCGAACTCTTAATTATGCGATTGGTTAAACCATTAGTTGAAATTAATGCAGGCGACTGTGTGTGCTTGACACTTAGCACTTTATTGCTCTTTACTCTGGCTATGGAATCACCTGCATTCATTCAGCAAGAGTTGATGTAATTATGTTATTAAGAGCTCGTAATGGAGGGTGAAAAAAAATAACCAAATTATCTCTGGTACTCGAAGAGATGGGTTGTTACTAGTGGCCTTGAATTTAAACCAGACGAGGCACACCCCAGGCTCTGTTACTGTTGGTACCGTGAGCAACCCTCCTCTACAAATGCACTCACAGGCATGCAAACATGTAGAGATGGCTGTCTCTATACAATCAAATTAAGAAACATGACCTACCTTTTGTATATGTATACATACGTATACAGCACTGCACAAAAGTCTTAGCCACCCTGCACTTTTTAAAATTTAAATCTGAATTAGATGTTTACTTTGTGATTCCATATTAGAGTTCCTGAAGATAAGACGTAAATTTGAAATTCCAAATGCTAATTTAAAGAAAAGTTTCATAAATAAATGTTTGTATTCCATTAAAAATTGTCGATATAGATATTTTAGTCTTGACAAAGCCTTGATGTCAACATCATCATGGCTGTTTGTAATTTCTTGCAGGGAGAGACACAAGTGAGACAGGCAGTCTGCAGAAGAATGGTGGCAAGTTTTCCACTCTGCTTGGAACAAGCAAAATGCCAATCATCTTATGAAACTATAGTGCAACAGGAGAGTGTCCCAAATTTTTTGGCAAAGGGTAGTCACACCAAATATTGATTAAATTTTGTTTTTAACAGTTTACAGCTCTGTTTACTACATTTCTCAGTCATTACAAACTTTTCATTTCATCATTTTAACAAGCATATTTGCCCTTACAAATTGCTTTAAATGTGCCAAAGACTTTTGCACTGTACGTTCTGTATTTGTCCTCCTCTGTAGCTGACTCTATGTCAGCAATCATGTGTTATGTAAATTCTATATTCAGAGTTGATAATTAACCCTTTGAAGGCTATAGGCTGGTTAAGCGGCCTCATAGAGAATGTGCAATAACCCAAAATGCCTGAAAACTGGCCTCCAAATTTGTGACTTTGATCGCATGACTTTTGGTCATCAAGTGACCTTGTTTAGGATCAGGTGGTTTCAACATCACCATAAGCTGTGTTTCCGCATAGGTGGGGGTCATATAACAAAGCAACTGAAGAAGCAAATGTGGTGGGATGAATTGTTAGGTTTTACCTTCTTAATGCTTAGATGCACAGCACTCCTTGCTGGCCTGGCTCGGGGAGTATGCTTCACCACTTGCTCCCACCGACCAGCTATAGGCTCGTACACCTAAGTCAATGAGAGGGGGACCCTCTGCCTTAGTTGGCCTGGCAGACCAGGAATAGTCCCTCAAAGGCCCGAGGGATGATACCAAACACCTAACACATTTCAAAATAAAAGCACGGCATCACTGGAGGAGTCGATCAGATGGAATCTGGGTTATCGGGTTCTCTAGACCCAGCCAGATTCTACGATAAGAAGTAACCAGAAGGGAATGATGGCAGTAGCACTCTCTGATATGGCTGCCTATTGCATTAGGGCACTCTCTTCTTCTACTGAGCTTCTGAGAGCAGACCGCACTGATGACGCTCGTCAAGCGATTGACATTGATAGGTGGATCGATACCCGGAATCAAATGTAATTGGGTTAGCCGGGCAGACACAGTTCTGCGGACCCTCGTATCCAGCCCTGTTATTAGCGGCATCGGCGCTTAAGCGGGATGGACGGCGGACGGGAAGCGGGCACTGGCGCCTTTTCCGGAGTCGAAGTAGGTGCTCAAATGTGGTCGGCTGTCTGCTGAAAGTCGCCCGTTTGCAAAAAAAAATGGAGGGGGAGGCGGGGTGGGGAATGAACATTTCCCCGGGGGATAGAGAAACAGCCTGGGGGAGGGGGGGCACAACACCATTCCGAGGATAATCTCCCAACTTCACAGGGAACATGAGTCATCCGCGGAGCGGCGCGGGACGTGGGCTCTGTTTATGGGTGAGGGGCTACGAATCGACTGAAGTCAGACCAGGAAGCTGAGAAACCACCCTACCATAGAGCAAAACCCTCACACACACTCGCATGGATGCACTCACTGGTTTATATTCTGTTCCAAATGGTTAATTAAAGACTGTTTGACCCAATGGGTGACCTCACTATGTCCTACCTAATTTGCCAGTTTCCCCATGCCTGTGGGAGAGAATGCTTACACAACCATTTCCTTTCAATCTGGAGTATTTTCAGCACAAGCTCCTGAGCATCTTTTAAATACACGCAAGTGCAGTCATTCCTCAGGCGCGTACACTCACCAAGATACACACACATTTATTCTTCTATTCATGCCCGCATGCCAAAGTAACATTGAAGGACAAACAGAGGCGAGACACGCAGTACATAATAATACTCCTTGTTTCTCGTTTCCTCACATGCAAGCGAGCTCTCTCACGCGGTCAAGACAAAAAGGGCAAGGAGAAAAAACCTGAGCTCAATTCTGCCCGGATCCTGCAGCTGGCGTACAATTGATTTCTGCCTGCGCGCTCATCTCCCCCCTCTTTCATTTTATGAAGTATGTTTACCATAATTCAATAGCCCTGGCCTCAGGAGTCTAACCATTGGAAGATATTGACATCTCTCCAGTGAGCCATGATTCTATTCTCGAGCTCCTTTCCTGCGGAGTTGTTGCGTATCGTTGGTTGAGTGGGCCGCACGCGCTCATTCCAGGGTGCCTCGCGGACTACGCCAGGTACCCCATCAGTGCCTGCTGTCGCAGAACTGTGGCACATCGATTTTTTTTATCTTAATCTATTTATCCGTCAGGAAACCTTTTTCTATTTCAGGAGGACCGAGCAAATCATGACTCCTTGAATAGAGGAGACAGAGGGACCCATGAATGTCTATCTGTGGATGGATTTGCATTGGAGGCAACCTGTTTCCTTTGTCTGCATCTTTATTTATAAGATTCTTGATTGAATCATATGAACTGATCTTGTATTTATTTCTGTTAATGTTGAAATTACAAGCCCACAGGGGTGCGCGAAGTAAGACGCATTAATAAAATATTCATTCATTCGTAGCGATTTGTCATCGGGATTGCTTGTAGCAGAACGCATTTATCATCGTCTTTCAGCGTCACACTGTAATCTGCGGCGTCTTGATTTCATTTTAATTGAGGCAAATATGTCCAGCATTATTTCAGAATATGAGCCTTTAGTTTATGTCATTTTGTTTGAATGATGTGGCCTTGCCAGTCGTGACTAAAAAAATTCACATAACCATTCAATTCATTATTCATTGCTTTTTTGTGGTGGGAGCAAGTGCATCGCAAATCCAGCATCATCCACATAGATATGTGAGTCTGTGCATGTGTAAATGAATAAGTATATGGATTTATTTCAAAATACAGAATATATGTGGTTTTTTTATTCCTTTTTTTTCCTTTCAGAGAACTGCAGCTGACCAAGTCTGCTTGGTAACATGCTTGATAAAATCATGATTCTGCTCATATACGAGATGGAGCAATTTAATTGCCATTGATTTTCCAGGGTAAAATTTTACAGGCTTATCACTTAATTCCAAGCTTCAAGTATGAGAACCTACAGCTGCATGGTTGTCAGATCTATACTCTTATACCCATCTCACTTTGCAGACAGTTTAACATGAACCTACTCTTGTGGAGAGTAATGATGTGAACAGCATTGTTTCAAACATTCTGTTTTGGCCCATCAGAAGGGGAAAAAGTTTTCATTCATGGCACCATTGTTGGGCTTTATCTGTAGGATCATTTTGATTGTACGTGAAGCCGTAATTTTGACAATTAGAGCAGGATAGTCCTGCATTTCAGCCAGTCTTACTTCTAGAAGAAATGAAAGTATTTCTGGATGGTTCCGCACAATGCCTCTCTCTGTTACTGTCTTGTTAGCGGTTGGAGCTACTGAATGGAAAACAGGGGGGTGTGAAACATCCCTTTAACTGGTGATTGAAATGCGCACAATTTTGTGCCAAAATGGAGCATTTTATTTCTCATCTTACCTTAACAAAGAGAATTAGCTACACCAGAGTTGAATGTTCACAGAGTTAACGTATCATTAATAAGGGAAGATGATTGAAAACAGATCAAGAATAATCATCAGTTTTGAGGGATGTTAAAGCCCCCCTCGCTCCACCCCGTTTGTGTGTGGCGTAATTTCTTCATAAAGGCGTCCGTGAAATCGGCTGTGATTTAGATAATTTCTTTTCTCTTCTTCGAAACCAGATCAAGGTTTTGGAAATTCGCCTTCTTCAGAGATAGTAGTCTGCTTGTTCTTGATATTAAAAAAAAAGAAAAATATGCCTGTTTTGCCTCAGATTTGGGTGCTGTGGATCCTTCTCCCAGAAGCACTCGGGGGTGGCTTGTTCCCAGAGTTTTTTGTTCATGAGTTTTTTCTCCGGGGGCGAGGTCCCGAGGAAGGTCTGGTAACCCACCCATGCCCTGTACGGTAGGGCTCAACAAACACCCCGTCCCACGCATCAGAGCTCGATTTCATGGAAAATAAAACGCTAATTGCCAGCGCACCAGATCACATTTACAGTCTGTCCAGATGAAAAAGAGGAGACCATCTCCTGCTGCTCCTGGAGCTCTCACTGCAAAAAACAACCTCTCAAGCAATTACGGCAAGAGAGACCCTTAATAGAGGAGCAATAAAGTGTCTGTTTTCCTAAAAACATCAGCAAGGACACCGATAAAATCAGTTATCACCCTGTCTTGATAATGATGCGATAACTCTGATTAAATATGGGCCTATATCATGTTTAGAGTGTAACTCATTGGCGATTGAAGGGACGCTTAGCCCCCTAGTTCTTATCAAAGACAGTGGATCCGCTTTCATCAAAAGCAACAAAAAAGGCCATTCTTTACTCTTCTATCTGATATCCGTTCCTAGATGCCTACTATTTTTTTTACGAACACAATAAGTCCATCAGGCTTGGTGCTGTAATCCATAAAGCTAGCAGAAGAGGGAATCTGGTGATAGCCTGTTCTTATTTATGGAGACATTAAATAGGGTTGTTGGTAGAGAAGGATAAACTAACTGTGTAACCGGAGGGAAAAATGGAGGTTTCTGTTTGGTTTATGTGGGGTGTAGGGAATGTCGTCTGTGCTGCTCGTCGGTTGTTTATGGGGCGGATAAATATTTTTTTTTATGATTTCTTGGAGTGACGGAATTATTGGCATTTCTTTCGGAAAATGAGGAAGGACTCAGTGTTAGGCAGCGTTGTTGAAAAGCAAAATCACGGAGGGTCCGGCGAGAAATGCTGGCAACAAATTTTGCAAAAATGATCCGTAGGGCTTGAGCCGAGCCTTGCTGCCGTTGAGAAGAACCGTGTAACCGTTCCAGATTTCCTCTGTGTTTGTTCTCTTCCTGTTCCCCAGTCATGAAAGGTGGGGGCTTGGCCTTAATCCTTTATTGGTGCTTATCAGCAGCTAAGCCTGAATAGCAGGTCATCAATAATGTGTGTAAGAGGTTGGAGCGCGTCCGAGACTGGGGCTGGACCGGGCCGAGTCCATAGAGACATTACTAATGAGATTTGGCCCTCCTAAGCAGAGGTTGGAAATGTGGGGCTCCTGTGGGATTCCATGAAAAGTCGAAACTCATGGATCAGGCCCGTATCACAAGACCATTCTCTATGGGAAGCACATGGATTCCATGACTCCAGTTTCATACCCAGAATCACTCTTACTTCACCAACCCAATCAGAGTGGATGCGGCATATTCTCAGGTTCACTGATGTAACTGGTAATTCCACTTGCCAATCTCACTGCCGACTGGTCTCCCCTTTGGAGCCACTTCATCTGTAGCTTTATGGTATACAGTGTGTACATCTATCTTGGATTTTGAACACGCACTGAGATCAGTGTGGGTGTAGATGCTAATCATTTAGGTCTTATCATATTTGAGCACTCCTGACCTGTTCTTGTACAGTTTGCAATGAATGAACATTACATCACTCCTTAGCGCTACTGAAGAGCAGGGGTGGACAAGACTCATATAGATGTGGAAATTAATTCAGTCTTCTCATATACCTTGGGGAATGTATCTCTGTTAGGCGTCTGTGTGGTAATGTAGATATACCACATTTTTGACCTTCTCAGTCCTACACTGTGACACTCTCACTGCATCATTTCGTAACTACACTTAGGTGTATCTTTGTCTTTCTCTTTTGGGACCACTTTGGATAATTATTTCTAATTATTTGCTGGGCAGCAGATGTTCTTCTTAAGAGACACATTTCCTTTACTCTTTTAATTAATACAGGAATCCTGACCTTTAGCCATAGTCCTAGCAAAAGATCTGTAAACGGTCCTTTGAACTTTTAATAATGAAGAGGTTTGTCTTCAGTCTGATTGGGATGTCTTTGCCAAATTATTCACAATAATTTGTAAGGAAACACTCTGTTATTTCTGCATTAGAAAGTGTTTTTTTAAGTAATACAGGCATCCCAATCCTAAGCCTTAGTACTAACAACTTAGCAATGGAAAAAAATGTCTGGAAATGATCCTTTAAACTGCTCATCATGCAGATTTTTTCTGATTAAATGGGCATTGTTGGGCACGACTTTGTCAGATTGAATTGTTATACCTTTTGCTTTGAGATGGTTTCAATGCAGGGTTAAATGTTTGCTTAAGTATTTTTATCAAGAATGTTTATTTAAACAATGGGCCGCTAAGTCTTTCACATTGTCTTCCTTTGTCAGTTCTGTTTGGAAGTTGCTGCTCTAAGTAAAACTAGGCATCTGTCGTAAATTTGTTAGAAAATATGTTGTTTTGTGCAGTACGGTAGAGCGGTTTTTCTTCAGCCTCTCAAAACTATGCTTTTAATGAGGGCATGCCCATGCACTGTAATTTTACATGATACCATTTCCTGTACAACCTTCTGTGTTGTACAACATTTAATAATTTAATGTAAGAGAATTGCCAATTAAGTTTTTTTGTAATTTTCTCTGCATTGTTCCATGAAATGGAACAGAGTGGTGGCAGCATCGCAAAAAGCTTGAAGGGAATGAGGACAGAGAAAGGAAGTGGGGGAAAGCGAGTTGGAGAGCGGGGAGGCACGATTACCGAGGGACACTTCCAGCCAGTCTGCGAACATCACTCAGCTGTATGTTCTTTGCTATCAATGACTTCTGTCCACTCTCAGGGTTTTTGTGCTTGTAGATTCCCATTTAGAGATCCATATTTTTATTTTATCTCATCATTAACTTCTGAATATTATTTTTATCCTCATACTCTTTATTGGTACTTGCACAAATATAGTGGGTTCCAGAATTATTGGCATTCCTGACAAGAAATGCACTGAAACTACAAAAAAAAATAACATTATAGAGATAAACTAAAAATGCCAATATGAGAAGTACTGTACTTCATTAATGTTTCAATGGAACCAAGCAAAATTATTTATTTATTTAATTGAGAATTAATTTCCACAGAATCAAGGTGTCACTAGTAATGGCACCCCTGGCTCAGTACTTAGTGCAACCAAATTGGGTGAGAATAGCGGGCATAGTCTTTCCTGTGCAGTCTGACAAGGTTAAGGCGCACATTTAGAGGGATTTTGGACCATTCCTGTATGCAGATTCTTTCAAGATCAGTCACATTCCTGGGTTTGCACCCATCAACTGCCCTTTAAAGTTCTGCTCACAGGTTTTTGGTCAGATTGAGATTTAATTACAGATTGAGATGGCTTTTGCAGAACAATGGTTTTGATGTTGCAGAACCAATTTTGCATGGATTTTGAGTTGTTCTGTGGGTCATTGTCAAGTGCACCTGCACTCTCATTGTCAAGGGCACCTGCAGCAGAGTCTTAGCCTTCTGGCTGAGGCAACCAAACTTGCGTGATACTTGGAGGAATCCATTGAACCATTGATCTTAACCAGAGCCCTTGGAACTCTCGAACTAAGAAAGCTTCAAAGCATCACTAATCCACTGGCATATTGCACCACTGGTATCAGATGTTTTTCCTGATATGTCTCTATTTCACTGCCCTCTAGGGCTGCACGATTCTGGAAAAAATGTGAATCACAATTTTTTTGTTCAGAATTGAGATCATGATCCTTTGGCACGATTTTTTCCCACAAACTGAAATGTTTATTGTAGTCATTAAAAAAAAAAAAAAAAAATTTACCAACAACTGGCCATTAAAGTGCAGTTTAAAAAAAAAAAGGTAAAAAGACAAAATAAGCAAAATAAGCGCAACTTAAGTGCTCTTTGACTCCACATGGCCCTGAACTAGGGATGCAACAATGTCAAACCGCAACCCAGGAGATGATACTGCTCAATTATAATGTCATATCAAACAGGCAGGCACCGATGCAAGCCCATCCAAGGCACATTTGCGCACAAACAAAAGCCTGCACGGAGAGAAAGCAGCACGCCAACGGCATTCCAGCATAAACCAAGATTAGTTTTTGGGCAACCTTTTAAAGCCAAACCACGTATCATCCACGTATCATCCAACTGCAGTCTTGAAAAAATGGCTGTCAAACTTTTGTGGCCGTTTAAAATGCTTTTGGTGCTTTGAAGTCAGCTCCATCACCTTGACATAATTAGCATACCCTAAATCTATTCCTGAGTAGCTACATTGCTGAACTAAAGCTGCTTTTCCACCGAACGTGAAACGATTTTTTCGCACGGCAGATAACATTCAAAGTCAATGCAAAGACGTGAATACATCGCATGTATTCGCGTCTTAGCATTGATTTTGAATGCACTAATTTGTCGTGCGAATAATTCGTTTCGCGTTCGGTGGAAAAGCAGCTTAAAAATCAAGCAATTTATTTAGCCAACAAGTACAACCGGCATATAGCCTATCATGGTTAAAAAGCGATAATAAAAAGTGGACATACCAAACAAGGCTTCCGTGTAAGAGTGCCAATAACCAATAACAATAAAACTATTTTAATATGGCCCTGGTTTTCAAAAATATAACAATATAGGCCGATGCAATGTGGAAAACATTTAATTAAGCCCATCCACCGTGAGGTGTGATTTAGTTTCGTATTCACATCAAATCGTCAAATGTAAACCTATAAAAATAATCTGGCAAACGTACGCAGGTGAATCTGTGTTGTTTCCTGGTCATTTTAATCTCAAAATCCGACTGCCAAAAGAACAGAATAAAAATAAATTGGACCATCTTCCGATTCAAATTTGTAATTGTGCGAATCAAGTGCTTGATTGTCAATTGAGCATGGGACCAAGGTGAGAACTATTGTTGTTTAGAAAATGATAATTCTGCAAACCTTGACGTTGCTTTGTTCATGGCTTTGAATTTTGGCAACTGTATGGTCATGGCCGCATCAGGTCTGATTCGTAAAGCAAAAATAGCGAGCTCCTCCGCTCGCCCCGTTGCGGGAGTTATTATTAATGCCCCGGGTGGATTTTCATCAGTGTTCATTCTGCATTTATTTTTCCTGACCACAAACTTTCCTGCACTCTGCACTTTAACATTTCTCCGTGTCTCCCTCGCTGCTTCTGAATCTGCACTGCTAGCCAACACTGTTCGAATCGAAGGACCACCGCCATTTACTGCTTACCTTCTCTGGCTTCTACATGAACTTTAGTGAAGTAGAGCTGCTTTGCCATAGGATGAGCGCGAATGCAACGTCAATGCTGAGGCCGCCCCCAAGAGACCGCCTACTTCTCACTTTCTTTGAAAACTACAAGTTAGTTTGCTCTGCGGCTCCTGAAAAATTGCTGGAAAATCGTTGACATTTAGAAATTAGATCGCGCATAGGGGTGAATCGAGATCACGATCTTCTGGCGATTTATCGTGCAGGCCTACTGCCTTCAATACAAATTCTGATTCTGACCAATTGAATGAAACTGTCGACGGTGCTGATGCATGAATCAGGACATCTAATTCATCAGGGCTTCTGATTCACCTGCAATCATCTGTATAATACGGACCAACTGCTGAATGTCGCTTATAAAATCTGTTCTTAAATTTGTGCGTAAATTAAATGTATAGGTGGGTTGAAGGCTGAAGTTAGTTTCTTATTTGTATTTTCTTACTGAGAAGTCCCGGTCTGCCTTAAATTTTCTTTGTTTCCACAATTTTCTCAGTCAATTCTGTCAATTGCCAAAAGGCTAAGTTCATCCTCGGAAACAAGTTGCACAATACACATATCATATTAACAAAAATGGGCATACACTGTAAACAAAGTGATTCGTGTATGGCTTCATACATGCACTACTATGCAAAGAATCATATTAAAGCCCAGCTTATTTTTCACAGCTTCGTATTTGTTGGGGGCATGTTTTACAAGTTTTGCTGCTTTGGGCCAGTTATAGTACTACTTCCTATTGCAGAAGGAGCCCTGCCGTTTTTTGCCTGTCACATTTCTGCCCAGCCCAAAGGGGTTGTTTGGTGCCAAGTAGTAAACTTTTTTTATAAGGTTTGTTTTATATACTGTATGTCTAGTACTTCACAGTACCAAAATGTATTTCAATAAAAAAAGAAAACAATTTTTGAATGTATTATTTCAGAGTTTAAAAGGAAATGCACCGCAAATGCAGGAATGGTGCTATTTAGGATAGTTGGCTCATTATTTATTTTTATTTTATTTTATTTTTTTTTAATTTAATCAGCAAGGATTGTACTGCTACCTTCAGCATTGGTTTAAGCTTTGTCTATCTCATGTTGCACAGACTTTGGGTTGCTGTTTCACGATGTCAGCATATTTTAATACTTGACGTTCATACTTCAAGGAAACGGCCCACCTCCATGTCTTTTCAGAACAGGCTTTAACTCTTCAGGCATCGTAAGGCAATGCTAGGTTAATGCCCTCCCCAACACTGCAGTGACATCAAATCCAGGGAGGAAGTCATGCTGCGCAAATTAAATGCTAATTAGGACAGTTTATTTAGATGAGAACATTCTAGAATATCACACTGTTCCCACCATTTGCACTTAACTGACTCTGCATGGGGCTTAAGGCTATATCAGCAGGGTCAGCATTAATCTGAATGAATAATGTTAATTGTTTCTCAATATTTGAACCTAGAGAAATATATTAAATTTATCACATTATTTTATATTCATTTCTGTATATTTATTCCACATCAACATCATCCCAGCCCCCCACAGAATAAGCACCCTGCATTTCACATAATAGAAACGAATACATTTGAGTCCTCGAACGTGACACAATTGACACAAAACTTTGAATATGAAAAAAATTTATAAATAAATAAATGACAGGGAAATTTATTGTCTTAGTTTAGGTTTGTGATACCCTTGGATGTGAAAATCAATCTAATGCATGGCTAAGCAATTTCCATGTGAGTTTTGTGTTTCGGTTTCTCAAGTTGAGATTTTTCAACCTACACATCCATTTAGTTTGTCAGTGCGTCTATGCCTGTTGGAGGTTACGGAAGGATTTTTTTCTTAACTCGCTGTATGATAACATCGCTATAATTCTGCATTGGCTGCACTGTTGAGAAAAAGATAGAGGACTGCAATAAAACTGAATGTGAACAGTTAGTCTGAGTAATCAGATCTGAGCAACAAATAGGATTTGAGAATTAAGGCTTGCTGTCTGATAAGTGCATGTACCAAAAGTAGTGTACAGTATTATTTTCCTGCTAGCTTAATAGAAAATTCCTGCGGGACCACTTGAAGGAAATTAAAATAGAAATGAACATTTAAGCAGATTCTTCATGGAGAGCGAAAGCCAAGCCGCGTGGCTTCTCTTCCGGTGTTAGAATGCAAGTGAGCTCTCTTCCTCAAAAGAAAACAATTGTTTTCGAGCAGTTTGGTATTTGTCTCAGAATGATTTGGTTTCGTTCTGTTCCAGTGCAAGGCAAATTTAATTAAAATCATATTCACCCGTTATGGATGTCAAAATATTGCTTAAAAGGCTTAAAACCGCCACAGAAGATAAAATATTTTTAAAAAACCACTTCTGCAAATTACTCAATTTTATTAGAAATTCAGCAACAGCCTAGTGCTATTTCTTGCATTGGAGAGTAAAAGGTATCTAGTCATGGAAGTGCTCTGATTTTTGGGCTGGTTTCACTGGCACAGATTGAGCCTTGTCTTGTGGTTAACCACTTAGTGCTCGGAGCCATGTTTACTCACGAACAATCGCTGGGCTTGAGTCCCGGATCCATCTATAAACGATAGCTCATGCGAGTTGTGTTTAAAAGGGCAGCAGTGAATGCTGCCATGCGTGCTGGCCCGGATTATTTTCACAGATGGTCGTCGGCATAATGGGTGATAAGAACTGTGCTGTTTAGCATCTAAACCATCCAGACACTGACTTGAGTTTATGCGATATACGATAAGGATGCAATCAATTACGCTATATACATCTTTTACTTACAAAGAAACAGATTGCGAGGTGACAGAATGACGGCGACATGAAAAAAACAACTTAAATAAAAAATTCTTGACAGTATGGTAAGTTTGGAAGCACGGTTTGACGCATAACGGAATCTTGTAACTCACGTACATGTAGCGTGACTCTTTCCTTACACCGTTCTTGGCGCAAACTACACAAGATTCGCACGGTCTCAACTTTTTCGCAGTCGGCGGGCGCGAACTAGCCAGTTGATCACTGCGATCAACACTGCTCATACTGTAGTTGTTATCAACAATACAACGTGGTTTCACTATTCGCTCACCCTGACGATTCCTCTTCACTGTTTCGCACGTGGCCCGCGGGTTGACAGCATCTTCACAAGCTTTTTGTCCTGCCACAGCAGGACCAGCATCAGTTTGTTTGGCTGTCACAATGTGATCATGGTGAAAATGAACGAAACAAAATTTACAAACTGAAAGTAATGGAATGTATGCACGTTACTTCTTATATCACCCAAGACCAATCATAATGTCACATGAACTCAAACCATTGTGTTTAGACGCAAAGCAAAATGCATTCATGATAACAGTTCAGCGTGTTTAGATGCAAAGCGAGCAACGTGATAAGACGCGGCTCTGAGTCTCGAGCAGGTTGGCAGTAATACGAGTACACACGTTTCCGGGCAAGTTCGATAAGGCAACTGATAAGAGATCGGGCAGGCGTGAGTTGCGGTAATGTAAATATACAGGAAACAAGTGGTGAAGTTCAGTTTGGAAAAGAGCTTTTCCATTAAAAAAAAAAAAATTCCAGCATTAAATTTAACCCGTGAAGTCTGCCCTTACGTACTTCCACTTCAGACCAACAATTTGAGTTGATATTTCACAAGCCGTACGTAGGTGGGTTGATAATGTACTATGTGCACTAGAGGGGACCACATCTATGCTTGTACATTCACCTTGACTCACTCACTTCAGTTCTCCTAATTGTTATCACATTAAAGATCTCAGGTTTCCAGCAATCAGGGCACGGCGGATATCCGGAGGAATTATCTTGTGTGTGTTGAGTTTTGCAGGCTTGTGAAGGAGTGTTTTGAAATGAATAGGGACTTCAAAGGAGGAAAGTGCAGTAGCGTGGAGGTTATGCGAGCGGGCATGCTTGGCCCGGGAGGGGCCTTGGGAGAGAGCAGACCATTCCTACCCGACTCCGTCCTCTATTAAGTTTTTCAATGGTGTGGATTTGAGTAATGAATAATTTAGGGTATCGTAGGTGCTCTGTCTGACTGGGGTCTCCCCTATGGAACGTGGGCACTTTCTGCTGACTTTGATGCTAATTGGAGCTGGGGAGGTTCACTGTACTGGGTTAGGTTAGAACATCTTGTCCAAATTGTACTCGTCCAAAGTCTGCCGAAAATTTAAGGTGACGGTCATTCATGCCCATGAGCTAATGCTACAAGGTTCAATGAAAGTCAGTTAGGATCTAAAAATTTTCTTAGCTTTAGTGAGGGACCACGGAGGTGAAGCTAATGGTCTATTTACAGTGCACTCGATGGTTTGTATGCGTGTCGAAGAGGCAGTAAGTGTGAGTGAAAGTGAGAGATAGATAGACAGGGAAGAATCAGAGGCATGAGAGACTTAATTTTGAGCATGAACGGGATAAAACAAAACATATCATAACATCATAAACTTTTCAATAGTGGGAGGGTAACGGCTTCCCTCTGTTGTGATTCAAGATGAGCCTGAAACAGACTGACCCTATCAACAGAGTTTCTGGCCTCCTTTGCAGCTTCTGTAATTATTTCTTATTATAGCCTAGCTTACTGAGCACTTGCCTAATGATTTAAGCCATGCTGATTTATTCCTGAGATGCAGCTTTTGAAGCAGTGATTCAAACTGTAAGCTGAAGAGTGACTGTATAATATTGATTTTGGTTTTTTTTTCTCCCTCTATTATTGTATTGTTGCCGGCTATGGAATAAAATTTGACGATGCCCTCCGGAGCCATAATAACCAACCAGCACTCATTGGAGACCTAGTAATAAAACGATTACTTCGACCGAGAATGTTACATAAAATAGTATACCAGAGACGGAGCTAATTTACAGAATATTGCACACTTAAGAATGGAATATGTCAGGATTGTCAAAACTGTCTCGAATTAAAGTTAGGAAGGCCTTTCTTCAATGTTGTATTGCTCTGTCTGAGGCATTTTGAGAATAAAGATTTCTTGTCTTGTTATGAATTGGTGGACGAAATAAGCCGGAGGATATTGACGGATCTCTCTGCCACATAAAGTCACTCAAGACATGAAATTCTCCAAAATATTTAGTGTTTTTTACAGTGAGTTTGTTATTGTGTCTGACAAATGTTTCATCATTTCTATTACAATGTAGTTTATTTCATTCATTTGATTCATGACTATAGTCTACAACTTATTAGTAAGATAGGCATCATCGTGACATCAAGACGTTGCCGTGTTTTTCGAAGTTCGTCTTTCTTGGATTCAGTTTTGTATAACGATGTGATATGTTTGTCATTGATATTTTTGTTGGCGATTATTAGATGTTATTTGAGTCGCATCTTTGATAATGAGTTAATTTAAATATTTCAATTTGTTGTAATCTGCCGGGGGGGGAGACTGGGTGAAATAAAGCTTCTCAATTTCCATGTTGAATATGAATCTTTTCAATATCAGGGCAATTCACGAGGGAATAATTCTGGAAGGAAATGTTAAATCACACAGTGCCACGATTGATGAATGGGGTGTCTCTGTGGCTCCTTGGCTGTTTAATGAGAATACTTTTATTTCACGTTAAGCCACGCTTCTCTTACTTGGATGGCCTTTTCTTTATATGTGCATATCTTTGGAATTAATGTAATATACAAATACAAGACTATTTTCAAGGAATGTGCACCATCAGTTATCAAGGTTGATGTTTTTGCAAGTGATTTGTGCATAGATATCAAAGTGTTTTATGGTACCCATTTATGGCATTATGGCCCTGTAATGTGGCAGACAGCCTTTTTTGTTTTGTGCAATTTAAGATAAGTCACACAAAACTGGGGAAGCTGTTCATCAAAACTCCCTTGTGCTTCCTAAAAGGAGCCTGATAGAAGCGTGAAGTTGTCTTTACAGGACAAAAGTGTTCCAGTGCGGGACCATTCACAAACTGACAATAGTGGTTGGTTCCACGAAGAACTAAAATCGAATCTCGAATGAAATAAAGGTAAAGAGCCTACTTTATTAATCTGAGTACCTGGCTTGACTATGTGTGAACTTGGCACCACTGGACCAACTAAATTTTTTGGATGGGGCTGACCCTCCCCTCTCTGCCAGGCGTGATTGATTTCTGGCGCTAAATAGCGCATTGGGGGATTGAGATGACAAAACCCAAGCTGTGCCAGGGGGAAATAATATAACAAGGTTAATTAATTTACATCTGAATTAGAGCACCTACTGATAGCAGAGGGGACTGTGTATAATTAGTTTGTGGAGGGGACTGGTTTCTGTTTTTGCCAAGGTCCTAATGAATACGGTTCTTTCACAATGCATGTGTGACGAGGATGTGTGTGCACGGTAATATCCTCACTGATGTTTTCATTAATAAATTCTGCTCTGAAACGCTACCCTTTTGATTCAAATCATTAATATGCAGCTTATTTCTTCTCCCATAATTTGTGCACTAAAAAAGCACCAAAAATGCTTTTTTTCCCCAATTTTAAATGTCTCTATTAATTGCTGCGGTGAAACTCAACAGATGTTTCACTAAATTGACTTGGCTGACCATCTTCTCCGCGGTGACTTGCAAGTTATAGTTTATGGATGCGGTGATTAGCGAGGCTGTATACGGAGGATGCATCCCGATGGCATCCGCGATGGGTTTCTCCGACCGAGCCTTTTGAAAGTGGCGGGTTCTGTGGAACATCTGCGTGCTGAGTTAGCCGAAGGTCGTTTTCGACAGTGCGGCTACCCCCGAGAGAGGCAGTTATTCTCAGCCCTCTAGGAAAGATGCTTAAAGGCAGAGCAGGCCTTTAATTTTTGAATCCATTTAATCAGGCAACTGCCAATTTGTCATTCTCAACAAATGACCGGGTCTCAGTAATGGGATGAAACAAATGATGAGGGCGTCTAACACCTCCTCCACCCTTTCAAATGGGCTCTCCCCGCCAAAGCTTAATACGAATATGACATACACCTCGGCATTAGCCCAGCTGCACAGTCAACTCCCCTTGTGTCCTCTTGGCTCTGCTTTTTGCTTATTAGAGGGGCAGTGATAATTCCTGTGTGCCCGCATAATTATAGGACACTATGTAAAACCCCTTTCACACACACACACACACATGCACACACATACACATCCTTGTACTTCTATCCTTGTGAGGACATTGCATTGACTTCCATCCGTTCTATGTGTGTCTCTACAGCCTTACCCTGGTCTTAACAATAAGCAACGTATGCCTAGCCCAAACCCTTAATCTAACCTTAACTAATAAGTCACAATTTGTCTTTGTAGTTGTGAGGACAGGCAAAAATGTCTTCACCTCCCAATAATGTCTTCACTCTGTAGGAAAAAAACATTTTCTAGTCCACACTGTGTAGCAAGCACAAGTCCACACACACACAGCCTCAATCTGCACGCACTGTTAGGCACACACAGGCTACATATGCGCATTAGCCTAAATGGCATGAAGCTGGAATCATTTGTGCTTTATACTGTACAAATGACCCGTGAAAATGACAGCGTGGAGCAGAGTGTAAAATGCCCGCGAGTTGTTGGCCTGCCCGGGAAATCGGAGCTGTCGGATGGTTTAACCTCCCCGCAACGCCAGGACTCGGGGTTAAATTTACCATGTCGCGACCGCTACTCAGAAAACCCACAGTCATGTGCAATGAACGCTGCATGCCTTTGCATGGGGGACCCCAGAGCAGAGTGGCTATTGAAATATTAAGAAAAGAACTGAACTAGACTACTGGACTGTGGTTTCTGTGATCTTTTCGTTATTATTTGTTTTTATTTCGGCTTCATGTGTCAATGGTGAGGTGTGAATGCGTTTCCTCTGTGATGGATAGGCTGCTTCTCACCCGGCATATGTTGGGACTGGCTCCAGCTTCCGTACGACTCCGACCAGAATTAAGCGGGTTAGATAATTGATGAATAGATGGATGCTTCGTACCGCGACCCTCACTAGGCTGTTTCTTTTACATTATTGATGCAGAGGGGTTTCCACTTTTACATGGAGCCTACACAGCAATCGGTCATTGCTCCAGCGCTCATTATTTGTAAAGTGGGGAGGTGGTTCCCCCATCGCTCATGCTCTCATTGGCACCTGGACCCAGTGGGTTCTCCTTGTGTTTCACTAGATGCAGCCTTTGTTATTCCTAACGTGCTCCTCGACGGCTGCCTTCAGACTCGCCGAAAACGCGGATTTGTAGGCGCCCCTGGGGAATGCGGGAGGATAAGAGAGCATTCCTGGAGGATCCGGACTACTCTCTCACTGCGTTTCAAAGATACAGTTCTGATTGCATCTCTGGAATACAGTTGTGTTTTACACTGATATACGGGCACAGGACTTTCAGATGTGGCCTGTAGGGACTTTTACTCGTCTTGGTTTGGAAAGTCCTTAGTGGTTCAGTTCAAGGCCGTGTGTCTGTCGAGACTCGCTTTAGGTTTTCAATGTCAGTGCACGCAGTGCGGTGAATGTATGTCGACCACAGTCGTAAACCTCCCAGCAGTAGTATTGGATGCTGTAATGTTTCCCAATGTCAGTTTTCTTGGTTAGACTTCTATGGTATGTTTACTTTCAATAGCAACAGCTGTCTGAGCGACTGAGCCGCTTGCCTTGTGAGGCCTTGGGTTCTCGAGAATGCGCATGTGTGTGCTTAAAGCCCATGTGTCGTGGTTAAAGCTCGTCGCCATGGTGTCGGCACGTCCGTCTGCAGCTGACGTCCTTGGCCTTCCTGCCCCCCAATCGCAGACTAGCAAGCGAGGCCTGATAGCGATGCTCAATCTTTTGTGATATCCGTGGCTAATTTGCTGCACAATTTTTGTCAGTATTAGAGCCAGTAGCTGGCATTGACTCATTCATCAGCTGGGCACATGAGATATAAACAGAGCATTCAGTCATTTCTGTCTGTCAGAATGATGCATGCTGTCATGTCCTGTCCACCACAGGATAACTAACGCTTTGCGTATTCCTCAATCAGACTGAATAAAGCCTCAAATTTTGTCAAATGTTGTAAAATAGTCATTTTATCTGGCATTTACGCATATGAAATTTTTATATTTTTTTGAGTTAGGGGATGTTTTACCCTACCAAACTGCAGATTTAATGTCCTTCGGATGCAGGGGAGATAGCGACTAGAGAGGAGAATGCAACTTCCTATTTTCTGAAGTTTAAATGTTAATTCATTCATCATCACTCTTGTCGTGCGCTCGCATACGCCTCCGTTTGTTTATGAGCATGCTTGCGGTTATTTATCAATATCCACGATTGGCCCCCTGCGATCCCATCTGCCAACCGCCGTATCGGAAATCAGGAGCCTATTTCACCGGATCCCTTGGAGGCAGGAAGAAGGGTACGTCAGAAACTACTCATGTTGGGGGAAATGTCCTTTTTTCGACATGATTAATGGCATAATCAAGCAGTCTTGGGCATAAGACTGAGGACGGGAGAATAAACATTTTTCATGCCTCGTTGCGTAGGAGAATGGCTTCATGGGATAATGTATGTGTGTGTGCGTGTGTGTGCGTGCGTGTTTGTGTGCCCTACTTAAGTAGCCTTACTTATATGAGCATTTGTTGTTCAGTGGTATATTTTTGTTCTCCATCCAGTCTACAAAGTGTTAACTGTGGGTGAAGGGTAAGGGACAGTAAGCAGATGGTGGGTGGTTTCTGTTTGGGGGTGGGGGGGCGGTGTGCGTGGTCGGTGAATCTGAGGACCCCGCCACTGAATGTGCCTATATGTTTGTGTGTGAGTGTGTGTGCGTGGGGCATCTTGCCACAAGCTTTCTTATCAGTGATAATGTCTCCGCTACCAAACAATGAACAATAATGATACTGTAATATTTTTCCTGTCTCCCTCAGTTTGTGCACGTTCACCAAGTTTTGAAAATGATACTTCATTGCTTGCTCAAATGGCTCTTTTGTTTGCTTTTGCATGGAAATATTGAACAGATTTTACTCTGTTTTATATTTGTAATTCCTAATGCTGAGAATGATGATCATTCACACTAGCATTTATGATATAATTTTTTTTTTCTGTCCCCCATGCACCGAGTCTTAACTCTGAATAGGATTTGGCCTGACTATCACTCGAGGTCTGTGCAATGAGCAACTTTCCTTCGGCAGTCTGAGTCAGGCTCTGGTTTTGACACAACCACTAGATTAACGGTACCTCCTGCGGCACTGCGTCCCCAACACCACTCAGGGGCACAGGAGTTTTCATGTCCATTTAACATCTCTGTCATAAACCAGGACATAAAAAAACAGTATGAGTTGTACTGCCTCTCTCGCTTGCCACCAAGAGAACCCTGCACAGCCTCTACGTATTACTACATATTTCTAATGTATTGCTCCAGCTTGAATTCGGAAGCTTGCTCTATCTTTTTGAAGCATTTGATTTTTTTTTCATTCTCAAAAGAGCTTGTGACATGGGACTGGGGGGGTTTTTAATTTGGCTTCAGTAGCACATAGCTGGTGAAAACCAGTCAGGTCTAAAGGAGCATGTCCCTGATTTAGCTCTCTACAAATCCTCTGCACGCAAAAGGAGCGCGGGGTTGAGGGGCGTTTTGTGGCCCACGTTGCAATGCGATCCCCCCCGTGAGCCGGCTGTTCTGACCTACAATTAATCAACATTTTATGAAATCAATTACAAGGTCCTTATTCGGATAAATTGTTCTTTTTTCCCCGTCCCCCTGTGGGACTCTTCATTTTAAATTGTGTCGGGGCGCGCTTCTTGGTCAACATAGGCCCCAAGGTGACGTTTTTACAAGCGTGCTTTATTGATCCCATTAATTGCTTCTTGGATGTGTAATCAAAAGTGGAGGGGGAAAAAACTATAAGAGAACATCTTGAAAACAGCTGGACGCTTTATGTGTTTTGTAACAGAAATAGTCTGGGGTGCTGCCTCAGCAGGAACACTATGGAGACACTCCTCTTTTCTCCTTCCCAAGAGAAATAGCTGGAGTTTGTGTTGATCAGGGGTAGCCAACCGTGGTTCTGGAGAGCCTCAGGGTGTTTTGGTTTTTGTTTTCACCTACCACTTTAGATCCAAGAAACTAGGTGAGATGAGTTAAGAGTGTAAATAACTGCTTTAAATGATTACTTTTAGGTTTATACACCGGGGGCTTTGTTTGTACGATTAATTCACACGACGATATATTTTTTTGAACTGCTGTTTTTGTCATGAGTGCTTTCACGCAAAATGTGACTATTACGCAGCGAAAAAGTCAAGTTATTGTTTTCGGATTGAAGTCGATTTTTCTGAGCTTTCGCACAGCGAAAACGGCAAACGGGATGTAGAAGAAGAATCTAGACCATGAAGAAGACGAAGAGCAGCAAAACTCTTGCTTATCAATAATGCTCCTTCTTGGTTAACTACTCTTGTCAATCGCATGTCTACTACTGCTACCTGCTGGACCATTACTTTAGCGGTCTCGTAACATACTCCCTTTACAATCTATCCATATTATGGCAAATTCTATGCAGGCAGCGGTGAAAGAGGTATGGAGATCCTTGACTTAAGTACTGAAGTACACTTTGAATATACTCCTCTTCTTCCGGCGAGTGAGGGGGACGAGGACAAGATCATCACTGGATGATGTTGAATCCGTATTTTTTTCTGAAGGAAGAGCTGCCACGAATCTTTTCGAACCTTATATTAATCAACTGTCGCAAATTTGCGTAGCTGCCGGTATTAATACTTCCGATGCGAAATATTTGGAGGCAAAGCACACACTTTATCGTCTCGTTTGTTATTTGTCACGTCACCGGTGTGTAAAGACCTTAAGTGCTACATTACACCAAAAACCAGCAGACAAGGCGGCTCTCCAGGAGCAGGGTTAGCCACCCCTTGTGTAGGCCTCATAGAAAATTTGCATTTATTGCATCTTACGAGTACAGGTAAATGTTGGGTATTGATTGTCTTGAAGTACCAGTTTTTTTCTTCATGCATTGTTAGAATCCTGTGTTCACTGTCTTAGAATCTTCAAAGGACACGTCAATACAACCTTGTTTACTGTTCATCTCCTGCGTATTGTGTTATGGTCTGTGATAGTATTTAGTCTTTTTAGTCCCTCATTTGCTTTTTTATTGATTGTGTTTTTAATGTATTTATATATACAAGGGGAAAGCTCTTTTATGGTATCCAAGGTCACAAATGACTGGCAAATACATTTGAATCCCTGAATTCAATAAGGGCCCAACTCCATGTTGAAAATGTGTGTAGTTTGGCCCTTACTGAATTCACCAATTAATTTATGTATGACACTAAATATAACAAAACATCCTTGGAGCATCTTTAGCCCGTATGTGCTATTTTGGTCCCAAAGAACCCAGAGCCTCTTTTACAGCTCAAAAAATATATCTAACTTTTTTCTCAGCTTGATATTTCTTAAAGAGCTTAGGACATGCACTGAGCAAGTTTATGAATATAAAGGGGTACAATTAAAAGAATTCCCATCGTCTGCCTAAAAGAAAATGTAGAAAATGATTTTCAACAAAAATCGCAATTTTTTGTTACTTGCCCCGCCCCCCTCATTAACAAACATTCTGAGCAACACAGAAAAGCGATTCTGGCACTCCCCTGTGTGGTCACGTCATAAGTAGCACACGGTGGGCGATTGTGCGTCCAATAACGTTGGCATCCAAGTCAGATTCCGATAGTTCCTCAGAATTTTCAATTGAATCTGTCCCTTTTGATGAAGAAGAGTACTTTTTTATGGAAGATGAGGAAACTCAACCTAAAGCTGCTTTCACACCGGACGCGAAACGAATTTTTTCGCACGACAGATTACATTCAAAGTCAATGCAAAGACGCAAATACGTTTTGCATGTAATCTGTCGTGTGAAAAAATTCATTTTGCGTCCGGTGTGAAAGCAGCTTAACACGGGATTCAGAACCATAAAACCAGACAGATTCCAGCCTGAGTACTTGAGCAATGAAGACAGCTAATTGTCAGTGTCTCCGCCTCTCCCGAACTGTACAATGCTTACCAGCCAAGTAGCGGAATGATTATTATTCCGGTTCTACAATTGTTTCTGTGGCAAATTCTACCATTCCCTACGGTAAGCTGGTACCAGTGGCGTGGATGACGTCATTCGGAGTTCTGTTGAAAACATGCATAATACATGAGTATCGCATCTATCTGACCAATCTGACAGCAGTAATAGCAACCTCGACCATTCGCAGTCCGATGAAAACACGAAATCAGTTGACAATCGCGGTGATGGGCCACCTGTGCTTCAGCCACAGGAGGGGAGGGGCCGTGGCTGAGCCAGGACAGGTTGTGGTCAAGGAGCACATAGTCAAGCACCTAGTCGAGGAGCTGCTCAGCGTCACGTAGCAGGCAACCAAAATGACAATTGGAATGCTGTTACAAATACCCAAAATGACCCTGCTAGTTTGACATTTGCATTTGAACCTGCTAAAGACCTTTATTTTGAAAAGACAGACGTTTAACTAAACGTGTGTTTATATTGTGTAATTTTCGGGAAAAGTATTTCGTACAAACGCGACAATTTTATATAAAAGTATTCCGTAGGGAATGAGTTAAGAACTACCCCACCTCTGCACCTGACTTCGTGTTCAGTAACTGAAAAGGGTGTGAAAGGACTTGCTTCTCTCCACAAAGAAATTATCTGGAGTGTGGTGTAGCCTTTGGTTGTGCTGGGCTTTTTATTCCCTTTCCATTGCAACAACAAGACTCTCCAGTGGTAACTTGGCTATCTCTGATGGAAACATTAAAGTGTGATGCCAAGCAAGTGAGTTAGCATGCAATTAAGCCCCTTGACCTGCTGCCATCAATAGGTCATTTGAAATGTACTTGAGTTTCGGCATTGCTAGACAATTATTCCATGGAGGGTTTTTTTTTCTTCCCAGCTGAATTAGTGGGGGTTGGTCAGGGCTTGTATTGGAGGACTTTGGATGAGAGTATGTTTCTTTTGTAGCCTGTTCTTTAGAATGTCTGTAGTGATTACAAATGCTATATTTCTGGCTAGAATAGCATTCTGTCCTACAACTCTTAATGTTTTCAAGGTGAAGGGAAGTAAATTAAGTTGCCCCCCACTGATAAGGTAGTGTAGCTTTTAACACATGATGATGTCAAGAGGCTCACCAGTTGGACTCTGTTCTTTAAATTAATAGTCAATATGCTGTTTGACACCTTAAAAAGACTTGGATAGCTGAGACCTCAGAGCAGAATATTAATTGGTTTAAATCGGTTTTGATTATATATTGGCCCACATTTTTGTTTTTATGAAACTAGGCTCTACCAGCCCATGTCATCCAGCGTACATTTTACAAACCCACAGTCTCCAGTCCCCTGAGTAGCAATGTTAGTCATACACTACTCCTACTCCTCTCTTCGACCCACTGCACTGTACTACTGTACAGCCATCCAGAGACACATCTCCCCCCCATGAGACGAACCGCTCTTTTACAATCCATTTTACACACATTTTATCTGAAATTATTTGCCTTGTAACATAATACTCTGGGTCCATTTAGTAGAAGGTATTATTCTTTTGTCATGCGGGCATGGTAGAAAAAAAGTTGTCAGCACAATATTAACAAGGCAATTCTGGCGTCTGGGTCCACTGTGATTCACAGCACTGTACAGAGACTTGACCAACTCACCCCTGTTTTGGGAACTGGGGGTGTGAACGAGGAGTGCTGACCGTGGGCTTTTTAAAAATTTCTTGAGTTGAGCTCTCTCTTTTTTCATTTCCTCCTGGTTTGTGCGGCTCTTTTGAATTTAGTCGGGCTTTAAGTCAGTATGAGAAAAGGGTAGAGTGCCATTTTTATGATTGCAGTCATAGACGAATCTAAATCATTATTTTTTTTTTTTTTTTACCGGGGTTATGCTCATGTCTGTTCACTGCCAAGATGCATTAGCATCGCGCCGCGGAACGACAGGATGCTAACATATGAGTACTTGCGAGTGACAGGTAGCCCCTCTGCTGCTTTTATCCTGAAAGCACTCGAGGAATAATCTGGAATAGAGTTCATAATAAGCACTCTGAGGTTGTAGCTCCCATTTTTTTATGTCATGCCTTTTATTTAATCCCCTGAGCAGTGGAAATGAACAAACATAATGAGTTGAATATTCAGATGTTCCACTTATGGAGAAAAACATGCAGTATACGGGTATTGGGAACCAAGACATTTGGTGTTGGATGAAACGTAAAGGTGGTGGGTGGCATCCCTTTCTGCATCATGAGAACACATTGTGCTGTGCGTTCACGAAGTGAAGGCAGTAGGGAGTTTTTTTTTTACTTTGTCATCAGAATGCATCATGCAGAAAGGCCACTGGTGTTCTGTGCAGAAAGTCAGTACCGCTACAAAACTGAGAATCGGGAGAAGCGCCTTTGCAGTGCAGAATTGTGCTTGTTTTTGCCTAATCCAAAGTATTTCTGCAATTTAATTGTTAAATAAGACTGATAATACGGGGTGTTCAACATATTCTTCCCGTTCATACAGTGTCACTCCCTAATTTGTTGCATAGTTTTTCAGAAACTCATAAACACACATGCAAGTGATCACAATACCTATTGGCGGAGTAAAAAAAAAAATGAGTAAAATGTTAAAATCACTGAGTGAGGCAGTTAGACTTGATTTTTCTCTTTCCCCCTTCTCTCTTTCTCTGGCAGTCATTTAAGCATTTTGTCAAGTGGGTTTGTCCGTGAGACAGTGACCATAAGACATTCAGCATTACTGCTGTTTGCAGTAAGGAAGATAATTGGACAATTTGCCAGCCAAACGAGATGATACCCAAAGCTTTCAGTCTCAGGCGGGCATTCACACCCCTCTGTGAACCCGTGCCCTAATCACATTCAGTGCAGTCAATTTCTGTGTTCGTGACTGCTCATTACTGTTCACTGTGCGTATTTTTTATGATAATATAGCCATACACAAGTTTTGTAGCCAACAAAATGGCGTTTTTTCCTTTGTGTGGTGGCCATTTCTGCAGGGGCACTCATTATTCAACAAAATTCTACAAGTTGGAGTTTAGATAAGTATAGGAGGCTTTGCATGTGTCTGCCTCCATTTTGAATGAGCCCTTATTGTCATCGTGTTTCTTGCTTATGTGTGTCTCTGCGCCGCTTGTTCTTAGCATCCTAAATATGTTGTGTCTGTATTATAAGTGACCTCTAGAGCAGCAATCCTTGTTTGCCATTTCTTTGTTCATCTACCATTTTCGTGTTGTCTGTTTCAGATTTTTTGCAGTTGCGCCATTTTGGTGCCTGCCCATCTATGTGCTTTCTTGCTGATTGGCCAAACAAAGCTATTGCAGAGGGTGGTCTTTTTTCTGCTTTGAGTGATGGTGCTGGAGAACATGAGAGCGGGACTTACTCTGCAAAAACCCTAAAATGTGTCAATCTCAAGGGCAATTTTAGTGTCACATTTAGACTTAAAATCCTATTTCTGTTACTTTTTTGCAAAATCTAAGTTTTTGCTAAATTGACAAAAAAAAGTTGCCAATGATGTGTGACGGTTTGACTCGCTCGCTAGATTTGCCAGTGAGGTGAGAACGCTTTTCGAGCAAATTGCACCTTTAAACGAGGTGATATTTTGTAGTCTAATGAATAAGGCTCTTTATGTCTCGTTATCGGGCTAAAATACTTGCGAAGACGTTTTTCGCAGTGTGTAAGAGCAAGCACACGGTTCAAGGTATGGTGGCGCACTCTGCCCAGCCAGGATTGTGTGGCCAGCTGTCAATAAGGAACGAAGATCCAGTTAGAGGTCCAAAGTGCCGCTCTCATATTCTGCTTTTGCTGTAATGTGGCTCTGCAGCAAGGGCATAAATGTGACCCGCTGTGGTAAAAGGTACCACCGAGCGGCGATCATGCTATAAACAGATTGGAGATGTAAAATGGTAAGTGGCGCTTCCCAAGTCACAGCAATTATATTACAACTAATGTCAGCTGATCACCAGACAAAATGGCAAGACCAAGCTGGTCAGTGTGCTTGCCTTAGTCTTTCACTGAGCTGTAGCAGCAGCTATAATAATAATAATAATAATAATAATAATAATGATGATGGTGGTGCAGTAGTTAGCACTGCTGCCTCACAGCAATGAGGTTGTGGGTTCGTATCCTGCCTGGGGCATGTCAGGCTGATTGGAGGCTCTAAATTGCCCATTGGCATGAGTGTGAGTGAATGGTGTGCATACGGTGTGTGCGCGCGGGGATGGATTGGCGAGCTGTCCAGCGTGTGTCCCAGCCTTTCACTCATTGTCCGCTGGGAGAGGCTCCAGCTCCCCCACAGGCCTAATGAGGCAGAAGCAGTATAGATAGTGGATGGATGGATTGTAATGATAGGGCATTTCCATTTAATGTCATGGATTTTTTCTCAGGTTATTCCAAATTAAACTTTGATTTTACGCATCTGAAAGGTAAGCTATTCATCAGAAAATGCAATAGGTGGGCCATGTGCGAGGGATTGTCAGAGGAGTCTTCAATTAATACCATTTAATTTAAAAAATACCACTTGGTATGATTGTGCATTAATTATTCATTCAGGGCTCATGACTATCACAGAATATTCTAATTATTCAAATTATCACTCTGTTCTTATGGCAATGATGTAGCCATTTCAATATCCTGGATGTTTGTAGATCTGATGACTGTTGCTTAGATACAGAGATGGCACAGTATATTTTCCTTTTTTTATTTTGCAAGATTATTTTATTTTTTACCCAGAATGGTGATCATACCTCTCAAATACACCTCGAGCAGAAATTACTCTGCCACGGGAATTTCATTGACAATAATAGGTTTCTCTGGGACACAGAAACAACAGAAAGTAAACTGCAAAGCAGAGGGAAAAATATGATTTGAACTTGTTCTTCCCACACACACACACACTAATGCATGAATTGCACTCATGTTGTGCGTGTTTGTGTGTGTGTGTGTGTTTGTGTGTGTGTGTGTGTGTGCGCGTGCATTTGTAGTAGCACATCAGCACATTGATCTGACAGTGTTGATGAACAATCCTGTGAAATAGATGTAGGAGGGTGGAAAGAATTATGTAACTGTAATTAGCATGCATGATCTGCGTGTTACAAGCCTGCTGAGATTCTTTCACTTTTTTCTATAATGCTGCAGATAGAAGTCATTTCTGAGTGAGAGGTAAACAAAAAGATTTGGCTTAGTCCTTGGGGTGGGGGACGACTCTACTCAAAGAGTGAGGATGGGCTTTACTAATAAACAAACAGCCTGTTTGTTCTCATGATGAATCGTGTGTAGGTGGGGATCCTCTTGGCAGCAGTGATATATGCCAAGATGAAATTGACCTGAAACAGCGTTCTGGATGAAACTTTGTACAGCCAATTAGATGAGAGAAAACTTATGACTGCAAACTAACTAAAAACTGCCTTATGAGCGAGCCTGGAATTCCAGCATTTTAGGTGCTGGATCACTTGGTTTTTGGTTTTTTCCTTTTTTTGGGGCACAAAGGCAAATTCCTGAGCACCTAGGCCATCAAGTAAAACACAATGATTTTGAGTCCACTAAAATGATGATATAACTGAATGGCTTTGAATGATTATGTTTTCAATATATTGTATAACTCCTAGTGAAATGAAACATAATGTACATTGCAAAGAATGATTCTGATATTTCATATCAGAATCATTCAGTATAAAAACTGCAAACATAAATAACAGCTGCACTGAAAAGGGAACGTAGCTAACTGCTATTGCACTGCATTAAGAAAGAGTTTGTGGCTGGCTTGAAATTTGATCATTTTAGGGGCAAGGTGCCAGTGTGGTGTCATGGGTTGCCTGCTGCCCAGATAATGCCTTCCTTTTTGCATTAATTCATTACATTATGTCATATTATAGGCATTTAGCAGACCGTCTTACCCCGAGCGACATACAATGTAAAGTGCATTTTAGAGGGACCAGCATTAGCTGAGAATCCTTGCAAGTGGTGGCTGTCCAAATGCCAAAACACTTGGATTGTTTAATCTTTTCACAACGAATAAAGCCCCAAACAAAATATGAAGGACATTCCAGCTGTCAAAATTTAGGGGGTGGGAGAGAAGTATAGCTTGAAGAGGTAAGTCTTTAGATGACGCTTGAAGGAGACCAGGATCCTTGCTGTTGTGACCTCAGTGGGGAGGTCTTTCCACCATCTATGAGCCAGAACAGACAGCAGATGTGACCGGGAGGTGCGCAGGGGCGCGGGGAGGGAGGGGGGTGTCAGGCAACTGGAAGTGGAAGCACATAGAGATGCTACAGGTGTGTAGGGTTTGATAAAGTTCTGAAAGTTGCCCGCGGGTGACCCCTTGGAAACCTGCTATGCTATCCCCAATGTTTTGAACCTCATGCGAGCCATAGCAGAAAGCCAGTGGGGGTCAGTAGGAAGGGGGTGACATGGGTAGGTTGAAAATCAGATGAATTGCAGCATTCTGGATTAGCTGCAAAGTCTATAGGCAGATGCTAGGAGACGAACCAGAAGAGAGTTGCAATAACTTAGGTGTGACATGGCTAACGCTAGAACCAGAAATTGGGCAGAGTAGGAGGTGAGAAAGGGACGGATTAACTGGATGTTGCACAGGAATAATCTGGACACTCGGGTCACTGTTGCATTGTTCTCAGAGGACAGTCTGTTATCCATCACCACTCTGAGATTTCCTGTACAGGGCGATGAGGACACAGAGGTGTCCCCTATGGAAATTGTGAAATCTTGGATGGGACAGGTAGGAGCAGGGAAGAAGATAGCCTTTGTTGTGGGTTTAGATTATGATGATGGTTAACCATCCAAGTCTGGATGTCTTTCAGGCCAGCAGAGATGCAGGCAGAGGTCTGCATGTTAGACCGTGATAAAGAACAGAAGAGTTGAGTATCGTCCACATAGTACAGGTAGAATATAACATGAGCGGAGATTACAGGACCAAGAGTGCGCGTGCATATGGAGAAGAGAAGAGGACTAAGGTCCAAGTCTTGCGGGACAACTCCTGCTATTGGGACAAATTATCGATTCTGCACCTTCTGAGGCCACCTGGAGGGAGTGATCTGTGAAGTAGGATCTGATCCAGTCCAAGGCTGTGCTGCCGATGCCTATAGCTGTCGAGGGCAGGACAGGAGGATGCGGTGATCGACAGTGTCAAAGGTCACAGACAGGTCGCGGAGGATCAAGACAGAACAAAAGGGAGGCTGCTCTCGTGGCAGGAAGTGACTCCCTTACAGAGCAAAAAGCAGTTTCTGTTGAGTGGCGAGGCCTGAAGCCGGACTCAGGCTGTTCCATGACAAGAAAGCAAAGTGTTCAAAGTAGCTCTTTCGAGTGTTTTTGACAAGAAAAGGGAAAAGAGAGACAGGATGATAGTTGTTGATGAGGGAAGGATTGAAAGTGGGCTTTTTTTAGAAGTGCAGTGACATGGGCTCACTTATAAGACAAGGGAAAAGACCCAGAAGATGAGAGGAGTTCACAAGTGAAGTGACAAAAGGGATGATGTCAGGAGTGACGGCCTGGAGGAGGGATGAAGGGATTGGGTCAAGGACACTGACAGTAGGGTGGTGGGAGAGCAGGAAGCTGTGAGATATCAGGGTCTGAGAGGGGAGAAAAAGTGGAGGAATGGGGAGGAAACAGAGAGGGGAGAGTCGGTGAAAGTGGAGGTGGATGTGAGGGAGTTGTGAATTTCTGCAATCTTCTTGTGAAACAAAGCTGCATCAGCAGTGAGGTGGGGGAAGTGGAGTGTTGAGGAGAGAAGAAAAATGGAGAACAGTTGATCGGGGTTTGAAGTAGAATTATGGATTTTTGTCTGATAATAATTGATTTTAGCAGAGGTGATAGAGGAGGAAAATGCTGCCAGGAGAGATTGGTGGGTAGAGCGGTCAGACTGGGCTCTGGACTTCCTCCATTTCCTCTCTGCCACCCATAAACTGGCCCTGCTTGTGCAGAGAGGGTGAGATAAATCATGAATTAACCTGACAACTGTCTAAAAGCTGCAGTACTTCTGCAATCGCTAAACAAACTCAAGTCATCAAGTTTTTAGATAACACATTAAAATATCATTTCAATATCAACTAACAATTAACCATTGTTAAATTTCATATAGGTTAATGTTATAAACATTGTACTCATCTTTAAACATGAAGCAATTAGCAAGTAGGGCAGCTAACACTGTAGGAACATACAAGCAACGTCAGCTCTGTCTCATGGTGGCAATGTCATTTCTAGTTTGCTGCTGGCGTCCACAGTGGAATCCCGCTAAGAATTTATGAAGGGGTTCAGTCGTTACTCATTGACGTATATGGATTTAAGTGGATGCATAAAATTGGTGGCTAATTTTTGATGATCAAAATTTTATTTTTATATATATATATATATATATATACACACACACACACACACAGCTAGATGGTGTGTAGCTAAAGAAAGTACCATGCTCAGTTGGAAATCAGGAACCAAATGTGAGAGGTGTGGTTTTTGCACTGAAAAAGGGACTAGTATATCAGTGGAAAAATGATAATGTAAATTACCATGTAAATTATAGTGTACTCTGGTCAAGAAAAACAATGCATGTAGTGACTAAGGCTTGTAATTAAAAATCTTGAAATCAATGGCAACCAAGAACAATGGAAAAGTCCTTCAAAAGTGAGTTTTTACCATAAAATTTATGGGAATTTTCACTTACGACTTCACTGTGATGTAGTCACCTCGGCACCCTATACTTTTTGGAGAATGTGGTCATTAGTCAAGAATTGATTGGCGTAAGATCAAAGGTTTTTTTTGGTAAAAAAAGAAAAGAAATACCCTGCGAGAATTTCCATGTCTGATACCTACGTAAATGTAAATGAGAATGTAAATTTAGAAGTACAGAATTCTAATTCACATTTTCCACTAAAGGTCATATGTTAATCATTTGCCGTATAAACAGGGACTTAGATTTGGCACAAGTTCAGTTGTGCAGAAAGTTAGCCATATTAATGAACTGAGGACCTTTGTGTATCTACTGATAATTTGGTGGTAGAGGTTAATAGCTTGTTACTCTGCCCCATCCTCCCTGACCTCTGTGTGGTTCGACACCTCGTAGCTCTGAATGCTAAAAGAGGCTGCCTCTGCTGTTGGAGATTGGAGCGGAGTTGTCCTGCATGGTCAGCTGACAGTCTCAGCGCTGTGGTGTCATAGAGATTGATTGTTGGGTCTGAGCACAGATCTCAGTCTGCTTACTGTCTGCAAAGCGGGAAAGAGAGCTGACGTTAATGGAGAGGGAATAAAGCCAACACACACTGTGGCACCTGAGCTGTGTGATCAGCAGTAAACATACCCACGCAGACACCACGCAAACCTGCTCTGCTTTTTCAACAGTGATCAGGCACATGCATATATGGCGTGGTTCGTAAATATCTGGACAGTAACAACGTGTAAGATAGTTGTAACTCTTGCAGAGTTCAGTCATAGTGGATGTAAATACAAATTACAGCTTTAAGTCCTCTAATTTGAGGTTTTTTACATATGCATTGTGCCATGTCGGAATTTGCAACTCTTTAAAATGATGCGACTGTTTAAATACTTTTGACGACCTGTAATACGCTCCCCCAAGCTCGCACAGATATATCATCTTAACTAGATGTGGTAATTTACCATTGAGTGATGCTGTTCAGTGCATTAAGGCTTGAATTGCTATGAGGACTTGAAAAATATTACATTTGACATTAATTAATCAAGGTGTACTTATTATATTACCATTCCTTGTTAAAATGTCATCAGGACATTGGGTAGTGCATCTTATTAATATATGCTCTCCACGACAAAATATTTTTAACATATTTCCTGTGAAAATTGTGTTTGGTTTGTGGAAGTTTTAAAGTTATTATGAATATAATGTATTATTTATTTTTACAGTGTTTGTTTTGTCATGACAAAAGAGAGAGAAAAAAAAATTTTATGTAAAGGAAATGGATCCTGTGGGACTGCCTCACGCAAATTTGTTTTTAGATTAAAAGAAGATGAGATTTGAAAGAAAAAGGAATATGAAAGCTCCACCAATAGATCCCAGCTTTGATTGTAATACATCGTCCTGATTCATATTTGGCTGGCTGCCCCTCTTTCGGTGTTGGCAACCTCCCAGGAAAAAAGTGAGACAAAACTAGTCTAAAATTAAAAGCACGAGAGTCAAGGAATTTCGCCTGACCGTCTAAATTGTTGTCTGTCGACAGGTAACACTCGTGACACAACTCTTGGGGATGGCTAGCTCTCATTAGCTGAATTCAGCTTAAAGCTCAAATTCAGAGCTTTTTAAAATTTATCCCATCAACATTGTTGTTTGGCCAGCAGGGCTGCTCTAGTCACGTCTTTTTGGCATAATTTAAGGAGGACGGTTCAGAGTGTCCTGTTTTATTGCTGGTGGGAGTGAGGGCCACTAAGAAGGCTGTTGATTTGTGTGGCCACTGCCTCTAATTGTTGTTGTAAGCTTGTGGTTCTCATCAGGGAAATGATGTTTGTGGCACAGTTTTGTCTGCTGGGAGTATAGGTGTATTTTGTCAATATGTCCTTTCCAATGCGGTCAACTGAATGCTTGGTCTAAGGGTTCCAGGTCTGCATAGTTCAAACGTGTATTGGTTCCCACGTGTATCTTTGGGCTATGTGCATGCATGCGGGTGATCAGCGTGCTCCTGTATGGCTGCTTTTGGGGCTTTTTTTTTTTTTTTGTCTGTGTGTAAATGCGTAAATGGAAGTTCAGGTTTATAAAGCAAATTTTGGGCCAAAAATTTTTCTCAAACAGCTACAGAAATATGACATGGTTCATATGTCACCAGTTTTGCCGACTCTCTTTTTTTGCAACTCCCTTTATGGCCACTTAAGAAGAGAGATCAAGTAAAGCAATAGTAGTTGCTACTTTCAACAAAGGCACTGTGTGAGACACCACTGAACAAAAGGGCAGATTTGAATCCGGCCTGGGGCCTTTTTGTATGGAGTTTCCCTCGGGTACTCTGATTTCCACCCACAATCCAAAGGCGCGCATGCCAGTCGAGCAGGAGATTTTAAAATACAGATTGCTATGAGTGTGTGAGTGAATGGTGTGTGATCCCTAAGATGTACTTGCAGACTGTATGGAATGTGGTCCTTCCTCTTGCCCATTGTATGCTGGGATAGGCTGACACCCACCCCTCCACACACACACACACACACACACAGGCAAGCACACAAAACCCTGCCCTTGAATTTGAAAGTGGTTAGAAAATGGATGGACTGTATGGCACTTTTCAGGGTACTGAGCACTGACACTCTTTTACCTACAGTGAGGGATGTCAGTGTTCACATGTTGCCCCCGGCTACCCAGTCTTCTCAAGCAATTTCATATATGGGTAGAATAGATGGGCTGGGGAAGGGGAGCACCAGGAAGACCAGTGCTGTCATATTTCTGAGAGGTCCCTCTTATTTATTTGGCACCGGCTTATCTTTGCAAGATTTGTGGCGCACGAGTATGTGGGCCTGTGTGCTGCTCTATATGCGGGATATATAGGCCTCAGAAGTCATCTGGATCAAAAAATCTGTGGGCGCTTTGGGAGAAATGAATGGAGCGTTTGCCTTGATCCAGAGATCCACGTATCGGCAATGCAATGGATTCGCTCTGAGTTGCGTCAGACTTCCAAAGCCTTTTTAGCCCACTCCTTTGACACATAATCATAAATGAACTCGAGAATGATCATATAAGAATATTACTTTTTATTCTGTGTGCTGTCATTTTGTGATATTTGCCTTCGGGTGGACAAGGATGACTGATATTTGCTTTCAAATGCTCAGGGTTGATGGATTTGTGTCTTGGGTACTGAAAGAGAATGATTTAGTTTTTGCCTTTTAGCATATTCCTTCAGTCTAGCAAACCTAGCACACAGTTAGAATATTTCTTCATGAAATTCAATTGGAACAGGACATGCGGCTGAGCTGGTAACTCATGTTGATTGTACTGATTTACAGGTTCCTTCAGAGACCTAAAGAGAAAGCACGTCTTGACACAATGTGTGTGTTTAACCTGGCTCTTGGAAAGCCTGGCAGGTTATTGCCACTGATTTCAGTATGCTACATTCAGCTGTCCTTCCAATTCCCTTAGTTCTTTTCCTGACTACAAAATTAGAGAACTGTTCCTTCCCCAGAATTTGTTTTTGGCTCATACTGAGCTAACACAGAGCTTTCAGTTTTCCTAATTGATTGATGTGTTTATCTAGCGGAACTTCCTGTCCTTAGTTGACCCATGACCAGACCAGAGATTTGATTAAGAACGTTTGCATGGGCATTTTATTAATGATAACTTGCACAGGGAAAAACAGGCCTCTGTGAAACCTGATCTTATTAAAATTACCGACTTTACAGGAGAATTTTAATTGTACCTCTAAATTAATTATTTTATGCAAATGGAATGGCCTCTGCATGACCTTGAAGCCCTTTGCATTCAACTGTCTCTCTTAAATCTCATACGCACATCAGTCATTGATGCCCTTATAGACAATGCAAAAATTAGCCCTCATATAGTTTCTGGCTTGTAGCAAATTATCTGTGACATATTGAGATTAAAAGACCAGCATGCTGGTTTGTGTATTTTGCCACATGCTTAATTGCAGCAAATGACCAGTGTAGGTAGTAAATTAAACTAGAGGGTCTCATTGGATCATGCCATTTGGGATTTTTTTATTGAGCGATTTGAGTGAATTTGTGTCCCAGCATGGTGTTATGAAGTGGTGGAACCCATTGTGCTGAATGGGAACATCTGTCTGCTGAAAGTTTATTAACCTTGAAATGAGTCCAGAGCTTTCCAGCCGAGCTTCCTGTCGACAGCTGTGGAGCTGGAGAAGAATGGGTCTGATCCATGGACACGAGGGTTTCACGCTCCTTTGGCCCTAACTGATACTTCATTACTGGCATGTGCTTGTTTATTTAATTTATTGCATGTATTCCACACATTCATTTCTGACCCTGCATGTAAGACTAAATCATTTATTTAACGGCAGATATACTTTTATTTTTATCGTATTTTATCAGCAAAACTAAGTCTACACTTGATTCCACTAATCGTGATTTAGATGACCACTAAGATTTGCTCCTACTGTTGTTGAAAACCGCAAACATTTGAATCTGCTACAATAAAAAAGTTCATCATAAATAAGTATAGATAAAATCCACAATTTCAAGTTAAGCATCACTGGAAAGACAAACAAAAGTTGAAAGACAGACCATGAACATCTCAGTAAAATGCCACAGGAACCCTTATTAAAATCAAAACTATCACAGTTATCTCAAGAAGCGCCTGAGCTGATTCAGAACGGTCCAGTGGAGCATCCTCCAGTACATGCATAGGTTTCCTCTTACCCTTCGGATTATAGCCATCTAGCTAGCTAGCTAACCCTAACTAAAGAAAATCTTTATACATAATTGTCATATTTAAGCGATTTGTTTTTGCCCTAATTTACTAACTTAGCAAACTGTAATAGGCATGAACTCCTCTGATATGTTTAGTGGCACTTTTGTGTGTCCGAACTGTACTTTCAGATTTTTGAGACGTTCACTACCTTGCTAGCTCAAGAGAAATTGCTGTTACAGCTAGGTAGCTAGTGAAGTTAGGGCAAAAACCAAATGACATTGCTTAAATATAACGATGAATTTCAAAGATTTTCCGTAAATAGCATTAGCTAGTTAGCAAGATGGCCACATTGTTTGATCAGTAATGTAATACGCAATGGCAAATACCGGCGTTACGCAGCTTAAATTCGCTTGCTATGAAATAACTGTCTTCTTGCTCTTCAGATAACAGAAGCTGTTAATCAAGGTTGAAGGAGCTTGTGTGGGTGTGATCACTTCTGAAAGTGACCAATTGGAGTCGTCAAAACTTCTCCCATTGCAATGTGGTTTGGGAATCGCAAGTTTGTGCCCCACTCAGAAAGGGGAATCTGGCAACAGCGTGATGCACTTGGATCAAATATAATTATTTACAATGAAAGCATTGCTCGAAAGCTCTTACCACCATGGCGATGAACCATAAGAAATCTTTTGCCACAAATAGAAATCTTTTGCCAATGGCGATGTGGTGAATGGCTTGTATATATATATACATATATAGTATATATATGGCATATAATTTTCTTCCAAGAGGTGGTAGTTTGTGCATACAGATGAATGTTTTGCTATGTACCATGTAACATTCCACCTTAATTACGCATGCAAACTTCTATCAATGAAAGTCGAAGAAGCAGACAATAGTACCTGTCAACTGCATGCTTAACATGCTCAGCTTTCTGACTTTATAAGTGAAGATCAATTTTTTCTAAAAATTAAATAGGTGGCTGAACACTACCATCTCTTTCTGCAGTCCTCCCCAGCAAAGAAAAATAATGCCTCATTGCAAAAGAACATAAATTTATCAAGATCTCTTCCAACCAAACTAATGTAGGAACAAGTGCATAATTACTCTCTTCTGTCCATTATGATAGGTCCGCAGCCTTCATTGCTGCTTGCAGCTATTATTATTATAATAATAATATAATAGTAAAATAATAGTAAAATAATAATATGCCACATCCGTAGAGATTTCTTGTGAGCGCTCTACAGGTCACAGTTCAGTGGACCTCTATAACACCAGCCTCTCTAACATCCTGGACCACCATGCTCCTGTTAGAGAGAGGACAGCTGCATTCACACGCTCAGCTCCATGGTTCACCCTCGAGTTGAGAAAAATGAAGGCAGCTGGTCGAGCGCTTGAGAGACTCTTTTTAGCTTCTGGTCTGCTAGTTCACAAGCTAGCTTATCACGAGCATCGCAAGACCTATGCAAGGTCTCTCCATGAATCAAAATCCATTTTTTACTCATCCATAATCTCAAATAGCCCTAATAACTCAAAAACACTTTTTTTCACCATCACCCATCTCCTTCAACCCCAAACACCATCACTCACTGACCCCACCAATGACCTTTGTAATAAATTCATCTCCTTTTTTCAAAACAAGATCCAAACAATCCGATCTGCCCTCATCACCTCCCCCTCCACACTCACCCCGGCTGCCAATCCACAGTCTGGGAACCCTCTCCCCTTTTTCCCTTTTCCAGTGGTCAGTGGGAGGGAAGTTGAGGCCACAGTCAGGGCCATGAAACCCTTCACCTGTGCTCTCGACCCCTTCCCAACAGCCCTAGTTAAGGCAAACATCGCTACCCTCATCCCCCTCATCACCACCATAATCAACCAATCCCTTCAATCTGGTCATGTTCCCCCCACCCTGAAATTCGCCATTATCAAACCCCTCCTTAAAAAACCCACTCTGGACCCTCAAGACCTGGCAAACTACAGACCCATCTCCAACCTTCCCTTCCTGGCAAAAATCCTTGAAAAAACTGTCTCGGTCCATATCCAAGAACATTAACATTAAATGACCTGTTGGTCGCAGCCGACCATGGCTCTTCCTCTCTCCTCATCCTCCTTGACCTATCAGCTGCTTTCGACACGGTTGACCACGCCATCCTGCTCTACCGCCTACAGCACCTTGCAGGGCTCACTGGCACTGCCCTGGAGTGGTTTCGATCCTATCTGTCGGAGATATTGGAATTTGTCTCCATTGGGCATGCCAGATCACTGAGCCATCCTGTCTCCTGTGGTGTGCCTCAGGGATCAGTCCTGGGACCCCTTCTCTTTAATCTGTATATGGTGCCACTTGGGCGCTTCATTAGCAGTCATGGGGTCTCATTCCATTGCTACGCTGACGATGCTTAGCTGTATCTGAAGCTGGGTAGAGATGTATCTGGGACCCCATCTGCTCCTTATCCATCATCCTCAGTTTCTCCACCTGCTCTATCCACCCCTCTTTCCACTCTCACAGCCTGCCTGGAGGAGATTAAGGCATGGATGCAGCAAAATTTCCTCCATCTTAACAGCTCAAAAACTCAAGCAATCCAAAATGGTACCGCACACCAAATTCAACAACGTAAAATTCTCAGTATCACCTTTTTTGGTCAAAACATCTCACTTTCCACTACAGTCACCAACCTTGGTGTCATATTTGATCCACAGCTCACCTTTGAATCCTATATAAAACATGTTTGTAAAACCTCATTCTTTCACCTTCGTAACATAGCTAAACTCAGGCCCACCCTCTCCTTTTCCGACGCAGAAAACCTCGTCCATGCATTCGTCTCCTCCAGACTGGACTACTGCAACGCACTTCTCATTGGGATTCCTGGCAAAAACATACAAAGACTTCAGTTTGTCCAGAACAGTGCTGCCAGGGTCCTGATGAGAGTGCATAAGCATGAGCACATCACTCCCATCCTCCTCTTACTTCACTGGCTTCCCATCTTTGACCGGATCACATACAAAATCTCTCTGCTCACCTTTCAATGTCTACAGGGTAACGCCCCATCATACTTCACAGAACTCCTTACCCCTCACTGTCCCGCACATTCTCTCCGCTCCTCCAACACCCACCTCCTTCTCACCCCCAGGACTCGATCCCGCACCACAGGAGACCGCGCCTTCTCCTGCGCAGTCCCTCAGCTGTGGAATGCCCTGCCTCCGCATCTGAGGGCTCCACAGACCGTGGAATCATTTAAAAAGGACCTGAAAACTTTTCTTTTTAGTCAATATTTTTAATTATGTCTTTTTTAACGTGTGCACTTTTTGTTCTTACTGCCCTATTGTTTTTAATGGTGTCTATTTTTTATCTGCCTCTTATTGTTTTTTATTCATGTTTTTTTTATTGAATGTAGCACTTTGAGATTTCTTGTAAATGTGAAGTGCATTATAAATAAAATTACTTATAAATAAAATTAATTATTATTTATTATTATTAGTTCTTTTTTTTATTTAATATTTCAATAGAAATACAATACAATAACAGTTACATTCACAATGCTTTACTACCTTTTGCATTAGTCGTTATTAGCTCACCTATTCCATCCCTCATTATTCCCAACCTTCAGTCTCCCTTACTTTATCCCATCTTTTGGCATAAATTACAAGTCCTGTCTCATGGGCCATCACACACTCAATTCTACTGTAATACTTGACAAAATTTTTGAATTTCTCAATTCTTAATGCCTCCACAGATGTCAACCCGAAAATAAATATTTTTGCTAAATATATAATTATATTACAGATTAGATGTGTTCCTTTTGTTACATCACCCAGTAACACTTTAAATAAATCTAGTTGTATGCTATTGTACTGAGATATCCAGCCTTCTACCTTTATCCAAAATAAGGCTATTATAGGACTGTACCAAAATAAATGGTCTACTGACTCCACTTCTTCCAGACAGAATCGATAAAGGGGTGATGACTCTATTCCCCATATATTTATCATCTTTTTAGTTGCTAAAAACTTATATATTAACTTATATTGAAAATATCTAATCTTTGGATCAAGTGATGTGCTGTAAAGGATTTTTAAAACTTGGTTCCATGGGACTGGTGTATCTAACATATTTTCCCAACTGTCTAGAATCCTGTACAGCGACTAAGTTCTTTATTCTTAAATAAAATGTGTATTTGTTTGTTGATCTTTATTCTATTTAACCAATTTGCCATTTTCATATGAGGCCTACAGACTAAAAGCCCTCCTGTTCCTTTAATAATTTTTGATTTCCAAGCACTTGGTAAAGCTCCAATAAGTTGATTATATTGTTGCAATGTACAGACTGTTCCATAAAAACTAGTTAATTGTTCGTAGGACATGAGTTTATTACCCTCATTCACTATATCCCTTATAAAAATAATACCTGTATCAAACATGCGTTTCCAAAAAATCATCATTCTATCAACAAGTATATTAGAATTTAACCATATTATTTGTTGTAGAACTTTTTCTGCATTTTCTGATGGGTGAAACTGAAATTGTAACCAACTTTGTAGAGCTTCTTCCAAAAAAGTGGAGACACCAGAAAACATGTCATTAATTAATGCAAAATGCATAGGTTCAATTTGCAGAAATGGAGAGAAGCCTTTATCAAACATAGGATGGACACTTTTAAGTAATTTGCTAGAAAACCAGTTTGGATTGAAGTAGAATTTTGGAATAAGCGAAGCCTTCAGTGAAAAATTAAAAGCTTTCAAGTTTAAGAGTTTTAGCCCACCAGATACATAATCATTATAGAGATATGTATGTTTAACTTCATCAGGTTTATCATTCCATATAAGTTTGAATATCTTCCGTTCATATATTTTGAAGAATGATTCTTTACGGGTTGGTAATGCCATAAATAAGTATGTAAACTGGGATACAAGTAATGGGTTAAAGTTATTTTGCCAGAAATGGTCAGATGTTTCCCTTTCCAGGGCAGCAGAATTTTTTCAATTTTACTCAATTTCTTATTAAAATTAATCGTTGAAATTTCACTCATATTTTCTGGGATGTGTATACCAAGTACATTGACCGATCCATCTGTCCAATGAATTGGTAAATTACATGGATGAGTGAAGTTTCTATTTTTCAGGGAACCAAGCCTCAATATTTGGCATTTCTCATAATTTGGCTTCAGCCCAGATAGGTTCGAAAAGTCATCCAGGTGTTTTGTAAGGCTCTGTAGCGATGTATAGTGAGGGCTTTATTATTAGTGCTTTATAGATTCATTTCATATTTGGCATAGACCTTTTTTGTGGTAAAGTTACAAAGCCTATCAATTTTTGGAATGATTGCTTTAGGACCGATTGTCTAGTTATCATTATTCGTTTAAGTACATTAGATTTGTTGGTTATCATTATAATTATGCTCTCATCAGTACGGTGTAAGGGTGAGTGGCTGTTGGGTTTCTGCTGACTGTTCATTCATTTTCAGTACAGCCATATTTGTATTTCCAAATAAACATCTTCAAAAGTGCACTCTACAGATGTGTAGCGCTTGTATCTGATACCAGAGAAGAGCAAGGAGTAGCCTGTGCTTAAAATCATTCTTCACCAGAAAAGAGCTCAGTGTTTCTTTTTGGGGAGGTTCTGTGGGATCTTAAAGACACCTTTTCTGAGTGAATAGCAGACCATTAAGGTGTAATTGGTGGTAAGATAGCTCAGTAAAAGCACTGCCAGATGGCTGGAAGGCTGATAACCAGCTTTAAATGTCCAATAATGGATGTGGGACATGCATTTCGCCCATTCCTGGAGTTTCTCCCCTGTTAACTGCATTGCCCTTGCAATACAGAGAGAGAAAGAGAGAGAGAGAACAAGAGTCATAGACAGATGGTTTGTGGCGTTGCACTCGGTGTAGGATAGGGAATAGGGAAGAGGGTAAGGATGTGTTTGCAATAGTTCATGGGTAGTATTGTTCATTGCTTACTTCGCATTTCTCAGTTTAAAATATGGAAAGCATCCTTGTGCTGGGAACGACTTTGGATTTTTTCCTGTTTGGTTGTTGATGTTTCCGCTAGCAATGCCATCATCTTAACTAGGTATGTACCGAGCATTGGTATTGGTCCGATATAGGCCAAAAAGACTGGGTAGGAAATTGGAAAAAAAATAAAGGTTACAATCCTCTAACAAACACTGGCAAGTCTTGCCTGAGCATCCTAGTTTTTCTGCATTCTGCAAATGTATGTAGGTGCTCTTTGAGCTGGAGGACTGCACGGAGGGGATTTTTCACTCCAGCGCCTGCCCCACTCCATTAAGGATCCATCCCACTCCTTCAAAAATATGAATTATTTTCTCCTGCTCCCACCACATTGTTATTATTATTATTATTTTGTCCGCATCCCGTCCACGAAAAAAAGCCCAAAAAGCAAAATAAATGCATTCTTCAGGCTGCCTTTATTTGTTTTTTACTTGGAAATACTGACCAATAGTGCACTGAAAACAGCTAGTGGTGTCCATCGCAGTGAGCTACAGAGGAGAGGAACTGCCAAATATTACTGTTTGACCCTTTGGCATTCATCAGTCTTCAACAAAATGAATGTTTATCACGTGTATAATTTTCTATTCAATTTAAAAGCATAGTCTTATAGCACATAGTTTTGTCTTCAATAAAAGATAAATGATGACTTTTGCTGAGAATTGCTCTGGCATTGCGATCACATCACTTGGTTTGTCCAGTGGCTGGCAAACTGGTGTGTTGTTGCATTCAGTGATGGTAGTGGGACAAGTCAATAAATTTCAAACATTAATTGAGAGTAGGCTTATTGTTGACAAATGGAGTGCAGCTTTCGGAGCTAGTTCTGGCAGACAACTCGGAACATGGCTACATTCCCAAAGACACGCCCATGGATATCACATACTGCTCCGCCCCACTGTTAGGTAGGCAATATAAGCTGCTCTTCTGCGTCACCTTTGTGGAAAAACAAGCATCTGCCTGGTACTGCTTTGTATCACTCTCTGCTGCTGCATCACACTTGCCTGCTGCTAGTTAATATCCAACCTCCACCCCAGAATCCAGCTGTAGGCTCTGAGTCTCCTCCCAGAGAGAGGGGCGGGGCAGTATCCAGACACTTCCTGCTCCCCCCTCCTCAAGCTCCGTAGGCCACAGGGTATTTCAGGGTCTGATTCAACACACCAGACATCACTGTATCTACAGTATTTGTTACTGCTGCTAACAATGGTTTACATGTGAGTTGGCTGACAAAACTATAACTAATAGCTTTCATGTGTTTTAATGTTAGTTGTAGGCAACTAAGATGACCTGTCTCCGATTCTTGCTTAACTAGCTAACTGATATTAATGCAGTTCCCTGGAAGAAAGATTACCATTCTTAATTTTGTTTTTGTAGAAATTCCCGATTGGCGAACTCCTTTAGCAAAAACACAGTTGACCCTCCTTTCATTTTGTGAGCTCCTGTTGTCTGTTTGTTAGGCTCCACTGGCTAACCTTTCAGCCCCTAAATCCAGCCCCTCATCTTCTCGTCCTCTGTGTCTCAGCCTACAGAGCAAGATGGAGTTTAATGATTTGTTTTATACATTTCATGTGCTACATTGTACGTTTTATACTGAGAATGTAATTAGTTTCAATGTGTCATTATTTACTTTTCATTTCAGTTCAGTGGTCTTTTTTTAACTGGAAAAAGGATTTCCATGTTTGTTGAGGTGCATTGTGGCAAGATTTGTAATTACTTTATTTTAAATGCTAAGGTTTAAAATTTTGCATAAAATGGAACTGTAAATTACATTTCTGTATTCAGTTTAATATTTAAATGATGCTGCTGGCAGTGTGAAAGTTATACATTATAAAAAGCAGCTGTATTGCAGAGCTGAGTCATGAGGTGGACTATGTATTTCTTCTTAAAGAGAATGCAGAATATTTGTTTTGCAGTTTAGACATGTTTTTAAATGGCTATATTAATCAAAGCATATTCATACAAAGAGCTTATTAATTGCTTATTAAGTGCGGTAGTTGTTGACGGGAGGGGGCTATGGTATTGGATTTGTATCGCTATCAGCAGATACTCAAGGTTCTGCTGCTGGTATTGGAGGTGAGAAAGTGGCATTGTGCCATCCCAAATCAGAATCTTTGCATAAAATGGCATAAACAGTTGCTCAAATTTATGTGTTGTACACAGGCACTGTTGTTCATTCGCAGGTTAAATCGTGCCATCAGTGAAAAGTTGCTGAATTTTATGTGTAGTTCATAAGCACTGTTGTTTATTTGCATCGTTCACAGGTTTATGTGTAAAATTACGTAGACATAGGAAGGTTGCTGTAATTTTGATGTTGTTCAGGGGGACTGTTGCTCATTTGCACAGTTATTCAGGTGCAAAAGGACTTCATCTGGGGATAAGAATAATTATTGGAAAGTGGCTGTTATTATTGGAACGCTGTCTCTGAAATCCTGGAGTCTGAGTGAAGAATTACACATGGGTGTTACATGTTTAATTAAATCCCTGGGCAAGATGGTAAAGTTATATTCTTTTTTTTAACTTCTCTGATAAGTCAGCTGATCCTGATAAATGTTTTTTTTTCTCTTATATTCCCTCTGGTTTATGCCTCTACGAGTCTGAATGTAAATTTCTTCATTTGTTTGCTTTGTTTTCTTCTAGAATTCACATTCCTGGCTTCAGTGAATCCCTCCCAGATTGACTAGGTTTAATGGAGGGCAGCCCATGCTAAAAACAAAAAACAAATCCATGGCTGAATATCACAGCAATTTGCATCCTCACAGATATGCACTTTATTTCACAATATAAAGGTCATGGTTGTGGTTGCTTTTTTGTGCTGTATAACACAGCCTTGACCTTTATATCTAGGATTGAAGTTTATATATATAGACTGGAGGTAGACTAGAATCTTTATTCTTTTCCGCCTGAATTAGTGGATGTGGAGTTTTCGTTTAAAATGTAATTGCTTGGATTTACAAAATTATTGCATTCTGCAGCATGACAACTTGACAGTGTGCTGCATTGCGGACTGCATGCATCTGATCGAGATGATGCAACTAATTCTGAGAATTATCTTTCTTCGTCATGTGTTATAAACATTATCCAGTCAGGATATTGGTCTTTTTTTGCTTTGTTTTTCTCATTGTGTCTATTTGTTTATCCATCCTTGTTTATGTTGACTATTTTCTCACAGGTCATTCTGATAGTCTGAATAAGTGGCCATCAGATTGGCAGCTGAAAGGTTTTCAGATATTTATAAATGCAGAATGTATTTTTTCATCTCAACACTGGGTTTTTGCTAAGAATAGCACACCAGCATCTATCAGTCCTGTCTGATTCAGATTCAATGTCCATAAAACTGACATGGTGAGAATTTCTACTTGCGCTTATCCAGGGAGGCTGCATATACAGTAAATTTTGAGTTTTTCAGCTTTAATTGTTGGGTTTTTTGTGTCATTATAGGGTGGTAGATAACAGGAATTGCATCCCTTTTAATATTTAACCCCCCCTCTGCCCTTGTCTTAGGGGAGCGAAAGTCACTGGACAAAATAACAAGCAGCAGTCTCTAATAAGATATATATTGCATGTGATTGTGAATACTGTGGATTCAATGGCAGCATGAAGTCTGCGACCAGTTGACATACAGTACTCAGAAAAAGTGTTTGCCTAATCCTGGATTTCTTCTATTTTTTTGCGTATTTGTCACACTGAAATGTTTGAAATCATCAAACTCATTTTAACATTAGACAAAGATAATCTGAATTAGCAAAGTAATGCAGCTTTTAAATGATGATTTTGTTTACTGAAGTTAACCCCTTTGCGCGGAAGCCAAATTTGGCTATTTATGGGTTACCCAATTTGATGCTTTATAATTCAAGATTTAAGCTTCATAAAGAGGACGAATGTGGCTCAACTCAGAAAAGACACTTACAGCATTTAGAATTACATCGTATTTCACTTTATTTTCACGATTTTGGTAGAGAAAATTGGCTGCAAACATTAAAAATCTTCGTGAGAATTCACTATTGAAACTGTAAAAAAAAAAAATAATTCTGAGGATTGAAAAATGGCTGGGGGTTAAAACAATACATTTCTGGGATAATAAGCTCCTAGACCACAAGTACTCCTCATCTGAACATGAGATATTAAATTATCCACTTTTTATGATCCAAATAAGATAGCTATCCAGGTGGCTCCCCAAACTCCCAAAGCCTTGAAAATGCCGCGCTTTCAATTCATAAAATAATCATATTTTTAATGCAAATCAACTTTGTACTCATGAAGTTCAATATGAATGAATGATTTTCTGGTTGAGTTTAGCATGAGTTTATCAATATAGGCACAGCTGGACATCAGTGGTCACCAGTGACCTCTCCAAACCAAAAACATGCCTTTTCTCCACGATAAAGTTCAGTCTCGTCCATTTATCTACCTAGCTGCGTCAGCAAGCACAGTTACTCGTTAGAGGAACTGCATATTTCACGGTCAGATCGTTCACTCAGACGGAAAGCTTGCTGTTTACAATTCCGATCATCCCAGCAAAACTAAGCTTGTAATAGTGCTTTTCACACCCTCTATGGAACAAGTATAACTCAAGTCACAGTAATAGCTGTTCGCACTTTAAAAGAGCGAAAATGCAAGGCATTCCGTTTCATTGAATGTAGTGTAAATTCTAAAACTGATCACCTAGTTAAGAAAAATGCCAGCACACTGCAGTATCGACAACTCTTTTGTTACCCAATGTGACAAACTAGCTCTGTGATCACGGTGGTAAACCAAAAATAAGAAATACTAGCTGGCTAGTTAGCTAGCAGGCTAAAAGTAAGATAGAGCTATACCATACAAAGAAGCTTTACTCACTTTTCAATAGAATTATTGAGCTGCTCCTCAAAAGTATCAATGCTGTCAGCCCTCCTGTCTTTTCAGTTCAGAATAAGTGCTATTTTCCATTTCAGAATCACATTTCCATCCCGAAAATAAGCTCAGCTCTCCAGGTTTTTTGTTCCCATGCAACCACGTCAGTCTGAGCTCCGTAAAGTTTACTGAATCCAACGTAACGCAAGTATTTTAATATGTTTTTTAAGGTCCAATCAATGTCTTTCACTTACTGAGGAAAGCTTATACTGTCTGCAATTGGATAAAAATCGTGTCAACCAACTGGTAATTACCAGGAGAATTTCACATGGGCGTGAACTACAGCTGGACTTTCACGCAGATACCCTTGAATCACCACTAAAGTGATTGGATTTCCGTGAGAGCTTGTATGAGGCTCTAAAAGACAGCTAAATTTTTCAACCGACATATCTATGCGTTAATCCACGATAGGAAATTGCGCGTTTTTAATATGTGATGACTGAAATTGATAGTAGAATGACATAGTGTCAATACCATGACGAATTTTTGCCTCAGGAAACTGATTTTTTTTATTACTACTTGGAATACCATTGGGTCACTGTAACTGAAGTGGTTGCTACAGAGAACAACGAATTTTTCTGTTGCAAGAGATCATTTTTTTAAACTGCTGGATAGATACTGTTATGACTTCAAAATCACGACAAAGAGAACCAGCAATGACAACTTAAACGAATTTATTCTTCACTGATTAGGTCCAAAAATTTCTACAAATAATCTACTGTGCAATCTTATAATAACACTCTCATGCCACTAATAAAGTCTGATGCAAAGAAAGAACTCCCCCAACTGAGCAAAATCACAGCATTTATAAAGACTAGGATTATTCTGGAAAGATCTACAGGAGTCCTGGGTGATCCGGCCCCCTCCAGGCAAGAAGAAGCCAGAAACTTCTCGAAAGCAGTATAAAATATTTCATCACAAACAAGTGGTATTGCACCAGATCATGTTTTTCTACAGACATACCACCAGAGGGTGCTAAATGATGAACAAAATAAACAAAAAGCTGACCAGTTAGGCAGCACAAATAGTATGTAACAAATCTCCATTTACAAATGATATACAGTGCTTTACATAAAACACTCATACATAACAATACTATGGACAAGGATATTGAGCAGTTTGCACATCAGGCTTAGCTGAGGAGTTTAATTCATGCAACTCCTGGAAAACAGGGATAGGAGTGAACTCGTCAATATTCTGGACTGTGTTCCAGCTCTGCTTGCTTATGAATATTCAATAACTCAGAGACGTATATAGAGAGAGTCTGGCCAACTCGAATCATGGGTGCCATGTTTGCTACCAACGACAGATGATTCTACGGCTTAACCCTATGGGCAGGATACTATGGTCGCATCAAAATCGCTAGTTTTAAAATACTTAGAAGACTCGACATAACATGACACTTTGCTTGTCGTATTATCAGGGTCCCTACACATGAACTCGAACATTGAGAACATTGTTCGTATACAAAGAGTTTGCTTACAAGACATTTTTGTAAGCACGGGACCTACTGCGCGTTGTCTTCTGGGTTATTGCCTTAGGTGAGTCCAGTGTTAAAAGCGGTATTTACGTAAACTCCCTGTACACAAACAATGTTCACAATGCTTGAGTTCATGAGTAGAGAGCCTGCTGATACTACGAGCAAAGTTCCATGTTGTGTCAAGTCTTGGTGGTTTAAAAATAGCGATTTTGATGTGATCATAGCAGTGCCCGAGCGCTCCCATTCAAAAGCCAATTGACGAAAGGTCGCATGTATTTGCGTCTTCGCATTGACTTTGAATGTAATCTGTCGTGCGAAAAATTCGTTTCGCGTCCAGTGTGCAAGCAGCTTCAATCACATAACTCTAGTACTTGATAAAAAAAACCATTCTGCGTTTTGTCACGCTATTAATATATAGCTAAACTAAATACCAAGTGTAATGGAGTTAGCGCAATGCTGCAATGCCTGCAAATTAACTAACGTTTCTATCAAGGCGCTGACGGAAATTACATTTGTCTTCTATTAAATTATGCTTCTCTGTTATGTGATAAACAGAACCTTACACTCTTGGTGTCCAAGAAATTGCAAGAAATTTATGAAACGAGTTGAGTAAATTTTACGTTTGTTGTGAGCTTTAACTTTCATATGACACATCCACTCTAGGAAGATCTCAATGCCGCTGGCGTTACAGTGAATGAGCATTTGCAATGTATTCTCTATTGAGTGCGTTTAGTTACATGGACTTCAGTATCCCGGGTATGATCGGGTTTTTGGAGAATCCCGTTTTTGCGTTTGTGCATATAAACATCATATCCTTATTTTAGAAACCAAGATAAATAAATAAATATATGTACAAATAATTGTATAATTGAATAACTTATTGAATTTAATTACCTCATATTCGACACTTCCCTATGGGGATCGCTGGATGAATATTGATTAATGGTAGCAAAGATGGCGTCCATAAAACACGTGACCATCTCAGAACCAATCAGCATAGCGGGATAGCTCAGACGTTCGAACCCCGAGTTGGCCAGACTCTCTCTATATACGGCTCTGCAATAACTGATCCGGGGCTGCTATCTAGTGATAGAGTAGTGCAACTGCTTCCATAAAAAGAGCTGCTCTATGTCCGCAGGCGTCTACATCTGCAGAAAGGTGTTCAAATGCTATCCAACCTTACCTGGTCCTGTGTGAAAAAGTTCTTACCCCTGTAGTCCCTAAATCTACCAGTTAAACACATTTTATTGGCCAATTGTTTCAGTGTGAAGTTGGCAGCATATGATTCCACAATATAAAGAAATTCAAGAACAGACGAGAAATAAAGTTTTTGACATTTAGCAGTCTGGAAAGGGTTCCAAAGCCATCTCCAAGGCTCTAAGACCCCTGCAAACCACGATGAGAGCCATTATCTACAGATGGAGAGAACTTGGAACAGAGGTAAACCTTTCCAGGAGAGGTCAGCCTATCAGAATTCCTCCAAGAGTGCATCAATGTCCCAAAAGAACATTCAAAGAAATGTTGGCCTCACTTTCCTCAGTTAAGGTCAGTGTTCACGATTCCACAATAAGAAAGAGACGAGGCACAAAGGCATCCATGGGAGAGCTGCAAGGCAAAAACCACTAATGAGCAAAAACAACAAAAACCTTTGTCACGCATTTCCAAAAAAACTCTTGATGATGCTTAACACTTATGGATAATGTTCTGGTGAGTCAAAAGTGGTGAGTGGTGAGTCAAAAGTGGAACTTTTTGGAAGACATGGGTCCAGTTATATGTGGCATAAAGCAAACGCTACATTCCATTATAAGAACATCATGCAAACTGTCAAACACGACTGTGTTAGTGTCATGGTCTGGGGCTGCTTTGCTGCCCCATGACAACGGTAACTTGCCATAACTGATGGAACAATGAATTCTTTTCTCTCCCAGAAAATCTTGAAGGAGAATGTCTGGCCATAATTTGGTGATCAAAAGCTGAAGCGCAGTGGGGTTATGCTGCAGGACAATGATCTGAAGCACACAAGCATGTGCTGCTCTTAACGAAAGGAACAAAATGAGGGTTTTGTTTGTTTTTGCTTGTGAAATTCCTGACTTGAATTCAATTGAGATTCTGAGGTATGACAAACAGGCCATTCATGCTATAAAACCTACCAAGGTAGTTGAATAAATACAATTCTGCAAAAAAAAAAAAAAAAAAAAAAAAAAAAGTGGGACAAGAGTCCTCCATAGCATCGTGAAAGACTCATTGCTGTTTGTTTCAAATGTTTCATTGCAGTTGTTGACACCATGGGTTGCACAAACAGTTTTCAGGTTTAGGGGGGCAATTACTCTTTCACATGGGTGATACAGGTCTTTAATAACTCTTTATCTTCAGTAGATGGGATGATAGTATAAAAGTTGCATTTTTTTTGTTTGCTCACATTGTATTTGTCTGATATTAATTTTAGCTGGATGGTCTTAAACATTTAAATCAGACTAATAAGCAAAAATAGAAGATATCGGGAAGGGGCCAAATACTTTTTCATAGCTCTGTAGCCAGGCTCAGGGTATCTTCCCTGGCGATACTCTGACTAGTAATTTTCAGTTTCAGCCTATTTCTGGAGATTTTTGCTATCAATCCTATCTTCAGCAAGTGAAGCATGTTCAGTTGAACTTTGGAGGGTTGACTGATTGTATCTACTTTTTTTGGCTGTCAAAAACTAAGAAACTTGCTTTGACAGTATGTATGGGGTCAATGTCCTTCTGCAAGGTGAAGCGCTTAGCTGAGAAATGTGAGGTATTTTGCCGGACTCATTCTGCGGCTGCCTTCAGGCAGTCATATCTTTAACGGTGACTAGTGTGTTTGTTACTGTGGCAACCACTCTTACCCAAGCCCAAGTACTCAATGTTTCACTAATAAAGGGTGGGTGTATGCTTTGGATCATGAGCAGTTCCATTCTTCACAATTTCCTCCTTCCAACACTTAGGTAAAAAATATAATTTGTGCCTTAAAATGCACTGTACTTTAACGTTATTGCAAATCCGATTTGCTGAAACACGGAGCCAAAACAATGCCAAAATGTTGTTGCCCCTATATATTTGCATTTTAGTCTACAATATCTGGACGTGTAGTTGTCTTTTCAGATTCATTCTCTGCTTCTCCACTTCCATTTGCCCTCTGTTTTTTAATCGCATATAGGAGGATCCTTGCTGTGCACGCCTGTTTGATACCTGGGGTCACTACATTTGGACGCTGGAGAGTCATAGGTTATGATGGTTGTTGTTATTTTTGGGCTCAAGTTGAGTGGTTTAATGAGAGCTTCATTTGAAGGCCGGCAGTTGTCACGCATCACCAGAGACATCCTGAAGGAAAGAGTCATTAGCGCTGCCCCCATAATTTTCTTTCTCCACAGTCAAATGCTCAATATTTATGTGGCCGCACACAATGTCATTAATGACAGGAAAGAAAATGGGGGAAAATTAAGTTATCGTATGCTTGTCTTGTGCATCTGGGAAACATGACAAAAGAAAAAGTGGGGACGATAAAATACTGTCTGCCTGTGAAGACAGAGACAATGAAAAGGAGGGAAGAAGGGGTCCGTAATTATCTTTTCAAACTTTTATTATTGTGGTTGTTTTGTAACCTTTTTTCTTCAAAAACAGTAGAGCAAAAGGAATAGGAGGGAGAAAAAAAAGTGTTGTGTCTTTCTGGTCTTTCATTATCCAGGCAGGGACAGCTCATCCTTATGTGTGTAAAATTATAGTCTGTGGGATCTGATTTTTAAAAATATAAATAAATAAATAAGATAAATAAAAGCCTTTTCCCGTGATTGTGTTAAGCATCACGTTGTGGGTGTGTTGGATGATCATGAAGGGAGGAGGGTTTACAGAATTGAGAAGAGCCAAGAGAACTTATTCCTTTATTTCATTTCTCTCTTCACCTATCAATAACACATACGTGAGTGTGGAACTGCGATGTGGTTTTGCCATCTGGCTTTTTTTTTTTTTTTTTTTTAAGCTGTGTCCTCTTAGTTTGGTACATGTGTAATCTACCATAACCATGGAGGTGCTCATTTAGGGAAGATCTGGAGATAGCAATCCTGTGTCCTTTAAACATGACCACTGCCCAACAGACTATACGGTTTTGCCTGAGCAAGGATTGAGACCGCAAGTATGAGCTGAGTAACCATGGAAACGTGCTGGTAAAAGCATGGTAGCCATGGGAACATTCAGTTCAGACCAAGATGGGGCAGGGTGGCCATAGAAGATTTATATAAAATATTATAATAATACTGAAAAAGTTATTTATGTTGCATTTATTCATTCCCACCTCGTACTCTGTCTTCCTGTGGCACTTAACCTCACCACGGCTAATGCATTTCTTCTGACCCACCAAGGCACATTTTACTTTGTTGAAAATAGTTTCATTTATAAATGCATGCATTCTTATAAAAAAGGCTTAACCCCTAAGAGCACTCTAATTGTTCCCACTCTTTGCGAAATGAAAGAAATATTTTGTGAACTCAGGATTTAGTTTGGCAGAAGCCTTTCAGTCATGGCAAGTTTATATTTTGACCACTTCTTTCATTTTTAGTGATTTGCTTTAATGTCCGGCTGAAATGCAAGATCAGACAAACCAGCAAGGCTTACCACAAAATGATCGCTACTTCATAGTTTGCAGTATAGGACTTCACATTTCTGAGCTATCGGGGCCAAGCCACTTGTCAAATTTGTTTTTTCTTTCTTTTTTTTGACAGTTTGTGCCAATGCCTTGCTGCCTTGTTAAAGTGACCATTTTAGCGCATTGCCCTATTCCCTTGTCGTTTCTATAATTTGTGGAGGAAGGTCAGGGAAATTGGTGCCATTTTGTGGCAGCTCATAAGCTAACAAATACTTGAGTTCTTCACGTGAGAAACACCGGATCCGTCATAAGGTCTTACCTGCCAAGACACAAGGGGCAAGGATGAAGCTGGGCATAGGAGGGGGCGATCTCAGGCGTTTATAATGACACATTTTTGCTGCCACTTTCCCTGGTGCTTAGCAGGTGAAGAGCAAGCATTATGTTTTTCTGTAGGAAATGTAAACCTAATTAAAATGGTTTTCAAAGTGCAATTGCCTTTGATTATTCATGATGTTGAAAATGTGGTGAAGTGGCTGAGGGAAAGACGCTTCTTTGTGGGATCCCAAGCCAAGGGCCTGAGATTCACAAATAGCTTGTTTTCCTCCTTTAAATTTAGCAACTGAGAGCGCCAGTTGTTGGCATGTATGATGTATATGTTTAGCTAGTAAAAGAGAGAAATCGTTTTTTAAATGATCGTCAGTTTATTGCTTTTCATTACAAGTCAGCACCGTTAGAACACCTGTGTGTTGGGACCGGATTTCTTGTTTGTACTCTGGGCCACTCGACAGATTGTCCTGTGGTTGTTTGGCACACTCTGCAGACACCCGTTCAAGTTGTCTCCCGCCCGTGCTAAGTGATTTACAAACTAGAGAGTCAGCTGAGAGCAGATGAAGTCAACAGAACGAGCAGTGTGAAATGACTGAGAGATCGCGGGCTCAAATGATGACGGCCCTAGAACACGCAAGTCTACTCATTGAAGTAATGCAATAAAAATATAAAGCTTTTTATACAATGTTTTTTTTGTCTCAGTAAACGAGAAATAAAAGAAAATCCATAGGCAATATGCCAATATGACTTTCTAATTTACTCAATTATTTATTTATCGTTATTTTTTCCACCTTATGTAGAACATTAGTTGTTTTAAATTACTTTATACAATTCATTGCAAGATGTATTGTTTTTTTTTTATACATGTAGTTTACTCTAGGTTGTTGCCACCTGTACATTATGACCCTTTAAAATTGCCAGATATTGACTGAGATAGGTTCAGGTTATGGGGCAGCACAGTTGTGTTTGCATGCTCTCCTTGTGTTTGCATGGGTTTCCTCCCACAGCCCAAAAACATGTTAACTGGAGACTCAACACTCTCAACACTCATAGGTATGAGTGTATAAGTGAGTGAATACTGCATGGGCCTGATGGATTGGCGAGGTGTGCGGGGAGTGTTCCTGCCTTTTGCCCATAGTTGATGGGGACAAGCTACAGTTCCTTGCAACCCTGATGAGGAAAAAGTGGTTTTGATAGTGGATGGGTGGTTCAGGTTAAGTACCCCTTTTTTACTGTCAACAAGCAGTGCCCCACCTGGGCCCTGAGTGTGCATCTTCTCTGCACTTTAGTTGTGATTCCCTGTTTAATCAGTAGTCTATGCTAACGTTAGTATTTTCAGATCAGTGGTTACTCTTGCGTTAGTGCTAATTGCTCCTGTTCCCTGCTTCTGTTGCTGTCTACCTGCTAAATAATTGAGCAGCCCTTGTCTTTGTATCTGAGTGGATTAACTAGCCCAGGCTTCTAAAAAAGCCAAATGATGTTCTTGCATTATAACATCGTAACAAAGTACTTGCAAATATTAATTTGCCTGAAGGAATACAGGAATAAAAACATAACAAGGAAATAAAGTAAAAAATTGTGGAGAAAAACAAATAAATACAACAATAACCAAGCCGTAAAAAAATGAAATTGCACTCCCTGAACTGTACAAGTCGATATATTTGAGGCCTGACTCATCTACGATAAACAAGAGTGAGATTGCTACCACTGCTGAGTGAATTTTAATGTGTGAATTTGGTCGGGAGAAATTAAGAGCCTCTAGTTCAACATAAACCACCATCCTTTAGCCCTGAATGAAGTGCCCATTATCAAAGTGGGCTTTACGTAATCATTGGACAATCTCTAAATGTGTTGGGGGCTTTTATAATTGTCATTTTGTGCTCTCGTCTTCCTTTTGCGTTCAGTCTCCAATGCAGAGTTTACAGTTCATGCTGAGGCTCTACTGCCTTTTTTACCCTTCAGGACCAGTAAAATTAAGGCATTAAAGGACAGGTGTCACCTTACAGAGCATCACACCCGCACATGTACCGAAAAATCAAGTTATACTGTATCAGTGCTCCTCCCCGTGAGGAGAAAAAAAAAAGGGTTGAATTATACCTCCTACTTTACATATGATTTAGTTTTATTTAATTAATTATACTGTATTTCATCAGTGCTTAAGTGTTCTGTTTTTTCACATCTTAAAATAATACAGATAAGAAAGCCTCTTCACTCCTTGGAAAGGCCTTAGGTCAAGTACAATGTCCTATTTACATAAGAGGATAGTCTTCTTATTGGCACTTATGAGTGGTTGTTTGGAGAAGTGCTTAAATAGGGTAACACCATGATCTCTGCTCTAAATGAGCAAAAATGCCTTATTCCACCTTAGATATTTTGTTAACCAGTTTTGGTCTGCTGAAATGAAAGCAGCAGAGAAATACCAGCTAAACAACTTACAATAAACAATTGTAAAAAAAAAAATAAATGCATAAAACGATTATGTTACTGTGGTTAATATTGACACATCCTCTTTCTTTTTTTTACATGTCCCGTTGTGCCTTTTGATGATCAAATTACAGGTAAGAAACTTTTTTTTGGAATTTCCTAATAGTGTGTGGTTCATCTATGCAGTTTAGAGCCAAAAAAGAGCCTTTACTGTTGAATGAAATGTGAAGTTTCATACAGAAGGCTGGGGCATTTCAGGGAAATGCATGCAGGACACAGACTGAATTAGAATATCGCACAAAATGGCTCATTTTCGCAGACGAACACAGGGTACAATAGACAGAGATTATAGCCTCCAGTGTGCAAATTACCTCAAAGTATTGGGGGTGCCCTCCTTACCACTCATGCGGATAGGTGCCAGCGTTTCCTCGAAATAAGAATAAATGGGCATTCCCTTTAATATTTTTGCTGATTATCTGGGTATGCTCTGCCCAGAATTATGCCTGGCTCTCTTCGGCCTTCGTGCAATTCAAACATGCCCATAGGTAGGAAGAATGCATTACCAAAGCCATACTGTTTTAAGTAGTTCTTCAAGGTTTTGGGACATTGTTTTAGCAAATATAAGAGGTAAAGATAATGAAAATTGCTGAGACTTTTCAGAAAATGATGAATCCAGAACTTCACACTTCTTTTTTACGGAACTAGTTACGCTACTGGTCAAGTCTAATGTATGGGGATAAGGAAAGCCAATAATATTAATAGCATTAATAATTGCAACCATCACATTCAACGTTATCTCATCAAAAGGTCAATCGTCTCTTAATTGTGTCGCAGCTTTGTCTTTGTTCTTGTGTTTCAATCCAATTAGTTAAAACATCCTTGTTTGTTGTAACCGGGGGGTGGTGGGGTAGGGGTGCAGCGAGGGGGGGGTGGAAGCGATGGGCATAAATAAAGCAGCGGGAAGACAAAAAATGAGTCCCCATAAATCTGTTTCAGTGATAATCTCTCTGGGAGCTTTGAGCCCTGAAGCAGCTCTTATAAAATGATACACTATTTCAGATTCAATTGTTTGAAGATCGCTCTTTAAAATCAATGCTGAAAGTCATTGACTGAGGGGATTGCAGTAAATTCTCCGCCCATTATATATTGTTTAGCTCTCAATCACAAATCTTACCTTGGCTTTGCAAAGGAACTGAGGCTGTTATGTTCCTTTATATCGAGTGTATTTTCCTCTCGGCGAAAAGGAGCCGACACCCATGTTATTAGAGCATGGATTCAATTGGATTGCTTAAATAACAGCCCCTTTGACTTGAAGCAGCCACCTCTGTAAATGGGAAGGGTTCCCCAGGGGCTCACTAGGATAGGCTTGGAAACCTGGTTTTCAGCTGGCTGGATGTCACCTACAGATCACTGTGCCTGCCAGTGGAACAGTACATTTCCATGTAATCTGGCTCACCTGATTATGGTGAACTGGATGCAGGTCTATGTCCAAGCCATGTCAGTTGACAGAAACCACTTATTGATGGCAGGTTCTGTTTTGTTGTGGTATTCTGGGTAAAGCGTCTGATATGACCATGTCCTCTTCAAGATGTACAAAAATAACCTCAGTTTTCTATCCACTGATGCTGCTTATTCACCCTGATGCCTGCTAGCATCTGAAAAAGGTTTAAGTATATGTGTGCGTGAGTATTTGCATGTAAGTCAAGTTGAGAGTTTGTAATAAGAGTAGAACAAAAGACTTTATTGTTTGCTGCAATGCACCCTCTGTATTATAAATTGCTGGCTAGAAAAAAAGGCTGCTTGCTGTCACATCAGCATCAAATGTCTAGACAGACTGCAGTGTTGCCTTACCTTGCGGCTACAGGTTACTGGTGTGAAGTTTCTGACTTCAGAGTCAAATCAGCAGTGAGCTTTTGATGACTTTTCCTTTTTTTTTTTTTTTTTTTTTGTTTTGATTGAAAGTCTGATTATTAAGTGCACAATGTATTATGAGTGGCTTGCTGTGGCTGCCAGCTTAAGCTTTGTCTAACTAACCCCTGAGAGAACAACATGGGCAGTGTTGTGTCTAACTGGTGATGACCAGGTCATGATCAATATGGTTTTACAAAAATATGACTCAAGTACCCTGTTTGAACATAAACTGACCTTGTGAATTGATGTTTTTCCCCCATGACATCCCGACCCACCTGCCATGATAAAGCTGTTGAAAAAAATATATGTAAGTCTCGGAATCAGCTTTATTTCAAGGCTGCAAGTCTTATAAGTTTTTATTTTTTCTATCTTCCCCAGCCATCTTGGGAGCAATTTCCATCAACTTATAATTTAACCTTTTTAGTTAAAGTATTAGACCCATTACATCTGAAATAATATTTTCTTTCGCTTCAGCTGAGACGCAGAGACACAACAGTCTATCTTTGCCTGGTCTTTGTCATCCGCAGTGCTCTGTGCAGTCTGAGCCATTGAAAACCGGAGCCAGGACTGCATTAGACATTGCCGCAATGTAAAAAGAATTACTGACTCGTATCAATAAATCAGCTCATGCTAGCCCAGATTACTGATGCCTGGGTTATTATTGGCCACAGGGTTTAGCGGTGGGGGAGGGGCTGCACTACCCATAGGTTAAATGTAATGCAGGATAATGATGTATGCATTCTTTTTAAATATTAAAGCTGCTTTAATGATGTTCAATTCCTCTGAGCGAGTGCTGTTCTCTCTGGGCAGATGTGCATTCCTTTCTTTGCCATTGTACAGGGAGGAGGTTCACTTCATGAACCCACAGTAATGCATATGCACGCCCTGGCTACATCAACGTGAGGCATTGCTAGTGCTTGCACCATCGAAACCCATGTTAAGATAAATTCATATTTGAATTTGAAGAATATGCATGATTTGATAGGATCATAATTTTTCAACCAAAAAAAAAAAATTGCAGTAGTGTATGTAGTACACCGTTTTTGTTTAATTAGATTGTGTTGTATAGGAGCTGTTCTCGCCCTTTTTATTTGTTTATTTTTCTCTCTCCCTATGGAACTTTCCCCAGAATGTTTGCATTGAGTGTTGTGCCCTCCCTGGTTTTGAAGGGCTATCTGACACCCCTTCTTATCCAAAATTGTGAGGGATACAATTTTTTCCCCACTCCAAACACTTCCAGTTTGCACAGAAATGTAATTAGTGGAGCCTACTTTATATGCAGCTTGTTCTAGCGTACAGCAGACCTTAAATTGACCAGAGGGGTTCACTGGTGCTTTGACTCGACTTCAATCCCTTGCTCTCATCCAAATCCATGTCATGGAGATATTATTCAATGACTTACAGTGGCATTAACAGGATGGCCTATCCAGCAGATTGTGCTGCTCTTTTTTGGGGTGAAATATACTTCAGGAAGTTTGCCTGAGTAACCAGGCACCAATTATAATAGTCGTCTTTTAGTTTTAAATATTTAGTTTCATAAATATTTGATTTGCAATGCTGAGAAGTTGAGCTCATAACTCATAACTCATGGCTGTCAGTACGGGTCAAGAATATTTCTTGAGTCCAGCTTCAACCTCTCCCTGAGGAAATCCATTAAATGACAGCCCTGATTCCTTGTTCTCCTCCGCTTTGCTATCTGCAGAGTAAGATCTCTGTAGAACTGTCCGATCACAAACTATGCTTTACCGACTGGAATGTCAACAACTCTTGGCAATAGAAAATAACATAAAAAATGTTGACCGGATTAGCGAATGACTGGAGTTTTTAAAGGTTTCGATCCTGCACTGTTCCCTGTCACTGAAGTCAAGTTGTCCATTGCATCAAATATTGATCAGGAGCCGTTCTTATCTATATCTATGGGCGTTTGCCAGTGACTGCCTGGCTTTATGTGTATACCTCAAAGGGCATGGTTTTCCAAGGAGGATTTTCTGGTTTTCTGTATAAGACTCATTCCCCAATACATTTGTCATCAGATTTGCTTCAAGTGACACACACTGAGTACATGCACGCGGGAAAGAAATGGTTAATTGAAAATGCGGTTCACAGTTCACATGCCCCATTCCTGTAACGTTCATTACGTCCGGCAGATAGCTGACCATTAATCAATGTGGCAGTGAGAAATCCTGATGCTAATTGAATGGAATCACATTCTTTTTCTCTTAAGCTGATAAGCCGACAGTCTATGTAGTACGCAGAGCCCGCCAGTGAAGTCACTCCCATAGGGACAGCTACTCAGTTGGGCCTGCGACCTGTGCTCTCAGGAATATAGCCTCACGAGACACTTGCGGTCAAGAATGACTACCTCTTATTTAGTGTAATGTCACTTTTTTCAGCCCCTCATCTGTTGAAATCTTGTGCGTTTGACCTCAACCACTTTCTTCATACAAAACCAGTGACTGCTATGCCGCATTAGGTGTGCTCGAATCCTACACAAATCCTGACCCAGACCTGAGGACGTTGTAATTTTTGAAACAGGGATCTTCAAATTTGGACCTTGAGCCCAAATCCAGCCCTAGTTTTTTTTTTTTTAAAGGGAGGGTAGAAAACTAGCAGGTCTCAGCCCTCGATGACCGTGATAGGAAGAACAGGGATTTAGAGTAAAGCCCATTCCAAAATTCACAAGAGGGATTAAAGTGAACTGCAGGAGATTATTCAGATCATTTTCTGATAGCAGAACGAAAGGGCATGAATGAAAGTAGCCAAAGATAAGTTACTCACGGGCACACAGTGAGTGGTCACTCTGTGGTATAGCTTACCAGGTCATGAAGTGGAAACTCTGGGGGCTTTTAAAACCTGACTTGGTGCCATGCTAGTTATTGACCGGTTTTAGATAGATCATATGACGAGCACAATTACTGTAGAGAAATGGCAAGCATTGTTGGGCTGTATAGCTCCATGTTATCATTATGTTATGTTAGAAATAGTTCGGGTGCTGGAATGTCAAATAGGAATGGGCCTGAATTTTTTTTTTTTGCAGGGATGTGTGTTTCATGGCAGCTGTTGCAACGTGACTTTGCCGCGTAGCCTGCAGTGGTCTCTGGACCACAAAATGTTCAGGCTGCATGACTCATGATTAAAGGGAGAAGATGTGTTAAAAAGCGGTACACAATAAGTAAAATCCCAGTTGGTGTTTATTGTCTTGGGTCAATGTCTAATTAAGGACACTTTGTCGCATTGCTTGGTGTTCACTGTGTCGGTCATGAGCTTCCTTGAAGTTATTTATGGTCTTAATATGCATTTATGTGTCCATTTATTAAGTGCCCTTTTATTAATTTGTATTTCATGGCACAATGGATTTTAATGTGCTTCCAAGCCTATTGTTCTCTTAACTCAGCACCACTACCATATCAGTCCAGCTGGAGAGGTCCATGAGCAAATTAATTTGCGTCCTTAAATTGGCTGATTACAACAACTTGCAGACGCTCGATACCTGCTCATAATTAAAATGGATTTCATATGTCTTAGAATACTGTGCAGAATTAATCTTTCTTTTTCACTGAATGGATTTAAAAAAAGAAGTTTGAAGAAAAAAAGACGTTTGGTACATTTTGCTGCCCATGCGGCTGAACGTTAACGTTATTGTCTCCTGTGCGCGCAGCCTCTGTCCTCTGCCAGAAATTTGATTGGAAGTAAAAAGCACGACTCCTAACATGAGGGCCGCTATAAATCTGGGGATGTCTGTGTCAGCGGTGAGCAGAGCCGTGAAGCCGAGACAAGAAAGATCTTATTTCTTGAAAAACAATCTCCAAATGCATAAATTGCAGAAGGATTTTCATTCTGTATAATGTCTCTGACGAGCCCTGATCATGTAAAAAGTAAAGTAAATAAAAAAATTTTATTAAAATTTAATATTCTAAATTTCAATTTACAAATCTCAGGAGAAAATTGCTGCCTCGCCCAGGAAGACAGATTGTATTTATTTTTTGAGGCCTGGAAATGCACAAAAAATACTGGAAAATATGAAAATAAAAACTTATGAAGACAAACTCAAGACAACAAGATATTTCAGTGGAACCAAACAAAATCATACATTTATTTGATTCAAAAATTCAAAAAAATTAAGGCTTCATAACTATTGGGACCCTTGTTTTAGTACTTGGTACAACTGTCTCTTGCAAGGATAACAGCATTTTCTGTTAGGCAAGGTTTAGGCTTTGCTGCGGGATTAGTTCCCTCCATAAAGATGCTGCATTGCTGTGCAAGAGTTACCACCACATCATCAGGTCAAATCCATCCGTGCCAGCAGCCTTGTGAGAGAATTGCATAATTAGCTTCATGCTGCTCAGTGATATCAGAGGGATGCATTCAGTTTGCATTTGTTCATTGCGTAAGCGCCTCCTACTGGCCATCTGTGCACTTGTCAGTTACAATCCAAGCAACATATGTTTGAGTTTCCTCAGCCCTTGTTCTGAGCTTAAGATGTTTGGAGCTGCAAGCATGAAGAAGCACTGGATGACAGGCGCATGTTTTGGAGAACTGTGAACTATCTATGCCAGGCGTCCTCAAATCTGGACCTCGAATCCAAATTCAGCCCAGGTTTTCTCTTAACCCAGGTAAGTATGTTGTAAATGAACACTTAGTGCCTCTGATTGGCCAGACTGTCTTTTCACCTGACTGCCAGGTAAAGGGAGGGTAGACAACTAGCAGTTCTCGGACCTCCAGGACTGTGATTTGAAGACCAGGGGTCTATGCTCTCCCAAGATGGAGGCATGAGTTTGGTACGAGCATGCTTGTATATAGTTTGCATATAGTCCAGATTCAAGAGGAACTAGAGATGCCAAATTCCTAAAAAAAAGAAAAAAAAGACAAGATTAAGGCATACTTTCTGGTGATTTGTGTAAAAGCATAACTTGAAATTTCATGCAATATAGAAAAAGTTCGAGGATCTTTTATTTTTTATGACATGCATCGGTATTGTGGTCAAAATTCATTCGGTATTGTGGTTATTCATTCATTCATTCATTCAAAATGAGGCTTAGGAAAATAAATAACTGCTCTGTACAAGGAAAACACTTAATTAAAACAAATTAACTGCTCATTAAAATTCTGTAACTGCAATAGTAGTTGGAACAAAAACCGGCATAACAGTGGGCGCGCAGGGCCACTGTTCCATATAGGTCCTTTTGAGATCAGTGGCATTGTTGGGTTTACATTTGTCATTTGCCCTCTTCAGTTCAGCCTGTAGTTTTTCAGTTGAACTGAGGTCTGGTGACTGAGATGGTCATAGCAGAAAATTGATTTGTCATCCTTGAATAATTTCTCTGGATTTTAAAGTGAGCTTTGGGTCATTGTCTCGCCTAAAAGTCCACCCTCGGCCAAGTCTCAGCACTGTGGCACAGGCACTCAGTGTTCTTCATCCAATAAGTGACCTTTGGCAAATTGCGAGTGCTTCGTTCCATGTCTTGGGGTCTGAAAAGCTTTTCATCATCCAATGCTTCCAAAGAGCCTGTGGTTATGGAGGTGGCGCCTGCTGGTGTATTTTGAAACCTGGTGATTAGGAGACCCCACCAAGTACTGCAATTGAAGAGTTTGGTTTCAAAATGCAATATATCCATTTTACTCATTTTGTGTAAATCAGCTTTTTCTAGGTTGGCATCTATTGCATTTTATAGAAAAACACAAACTTTGACCATGAAAAAATACACCTTATTGTATGAATTTCTATAAACTGATTTTTGCACCATGTGTAAGAAGTAATGGGCTATTGGTCTATGATATTATCTCAATTTTTGTCATTTTGGCACTTATTGCATTTTGGAAACAAACCCTTCAATTCTTTCAAAGTGATTTTGAAAGTTTCTTTTTGCTGCTCTGGCAGACAATCTCATGCCAATGCCTGGCCAAAAAAAAGTTGAATGCTCCAATATGTTGGTGGACCACCTTTAGCTTTGATCAGGTAGCATATCCATTGTGTAAGACTGCCACAACAATGCCACAATGTTTCAAAATTTATTTCCAGCCGGAGTTGCATTCATTTTTGTCTGAGAGCTTGTATTAAAAATTGTGGAGTCAAACGACTCCACAAAGCCTTCCCCAGCATATCCCAGATACTTTCACTTGGTTCAGGTCAGGAACCTGTGGTGGCCCATTCATGTGTGAAAATGATTCCTCATGCATGCTGAACTGCTCTTTCACAGTTTTAGCTAGATGAATCTTGGGATTGTCATTCTGGAATAGGCCTGTGCTGTCAGGGATTAAGAAATCGACTGATGGTATAACCTGGTCATTTAGTGCATTCAGGTTGTCTGTTGACATAATTTTTTGTTGTATAATGTTGCTGAGCCTGGACCTCACCAATTGAAGCAACCCCAGATCATCACACTGGCTCCAGAGGCTTGTATAGTGGGCATGATACATGACAGGTGCATCATTTCACGAGCTGCCTGATGTGTGATGATCCAGACCAGGAATCAGATGCAGATTCAGGGTAGAATCTAATGAGCAAGTTTATTGATAGGAGTACGGTGACAACTGGGGAAGTGGCAAAACTCAGAATAGGAAAGGCACAGTCCAGCTTTAGTGGTAGGGCTGCACAATTTTGGAAAAAAACTGACATTGCAATATTTTTGTCTGCAATATGTGCATTGCGATGTGATAAAATACAGGAATTAATCATTCAAGAATGATTAGGGTGGAATTGAAGGGTAGTGAGTATGCATAGAAAAGTAAATAAAAATAATAAAAATAATAATAAAAAGCTGAAAATGGACTTTTTTGAGTGCAAACCATCCTTTCTTGAACTTTGTTATATAATTGGTTTCAAACCATTGCACACAAAAGCAGGTGAATGCGATGACTACTCCTCTGAGGTGAGGTTGGTGAAGTGATAGGCAATTTAATACAGTGGTCCATTCACCATGACACCATTGTGTTCATATAAAACTCTTCCATCAATCCCGGCTAAAGTTAATAATTTAACATTTTATTATTTTATTAATAATTAAACTAATAAAGAAGTTTCACCACCACATTAGGGAATCATCACAAGTGACAAAATATATCATTTAACATTTTATTCCAAAATTAAAACATTTCTTGTTGCTAACAAAAAAAGTAGTAACATATTTTAAGGATGCTGTGGTACTTCTTTTGATCCATGATTCAGTCTGGTTCTATTAATATCATCACGGAGTTGTCGTGCTGTTAACTGCCAATTTTTAATTTTTAATTTTAATTAAATTTTTTTTTTTACCAGTCATACACAGATAACAAACATCAGAGGCGCTTAACTTCCATTTTGCACCTCTATTACTACTTGTTTTCTACTAACCGGTCAGTTTGAAATGCCTGGTGTTTCTTACAGTACCATGGCAGCATTTAACATCTTCAGCATCATGTAAGGCCACAATGCGGCTACGAACAATCTCAGAGAGCTCCTTCCGTCGTGTCATCGTGTTTAACACTGTGACACTGCTCAAAGTTCATGTCACGTTATACTGGAACAACTGACCATCAGAGGTCATTTTGCTGAATATTTTTGCCTCAAACCAGTTTAAACAATTTTTTTAGCATCACTAATCATGGAATGAGCCATCAACATGCATTAATGCTAGGCAAGAGTCAAAGAGTCATGTTTTTGTTTATGACCCATATTTTTACCTCGATATACTTGTGGGAATGATTGGTTTTAATGCTCATTGCCTACAATAGTATTTTTCAATACATTTTCACCAAAAATTATTGAGAAGTAGTATATTAGGACCCCTTTAGATGGACGTGGTGGTGTATAATCGTCACTGCACACTACTGCAGCTAGGTGTTAAAAAGGTAAAAAATCGTATTTCTCCCTCCAACCTCTCCGGGTAGCGATTGTCACTTTTACAACAGCCCCAGGAACAACGTTCGACCATATCTAGCCAAAAGTCAACGAAAAAAATGCTTGAAAATGAAGAAAATCAGAAGACTTTGCATAGGAGTCAAAGAAGCGCCGCCTAGAAAGTGTTTGACCTCTGTCGAAGCCCGTCCTATGCTGCACTGTGATTGGCCCGCCTGCGTGTCCAGGAAATGGCTTAGCAAGGGGTGAATTGTGTTATATCAGGCATAGGCTACTTATTTGGTTCATCAATCATGGAAATGAGAACTGTGTGAGTTTTGATTTTGAAGCGAGCAGCAAAAAAAGTTGTGGCATGAGACGCGTTTGATCTGATCGGCCGTATACCCTTCTTCACATCACATATCCCGCATTGTAACAATTGCACATGTACCCACCGTGATGTCGATGCTGAAACGATATATTGTGCAGCCGGATTAGGTGGTATTGCGTGGTGAGGATAATGGGTGTGTCCGGAGACAGTACCTCTAAAAGACATGCAGGTTGCTTTAAAGGGTGAGGAGACGATGAGTGAAACACAAAGGCTGTGCTATTTGAATGTAATATTTCAGAGCTGTTTAACTTAAACTGGTTTTAAATCCCACTATGGCACTGAACAAGGGGCAACTAAAAAAGCCATATAACAGTCATTTGCATTATTTTAAAACAATGCATTGTGATATATATTGTTATAGTGATTAAAAATAAATAAATACCATATTTTGATTTTGGCTATATCTCTCGATCCTATTCTTGAATTTCATAGTTTCAGTTTGGTAGATTTTATTTACAAAAATCATTAGGAGTGCCATTAATTGTGAAACTGTGATTTGGAGGAAACTGATTTTTAGTCAAATGAATAAATAATTTCTTTTTAAAATCCAATGAAAGATTTTATAGCGTACTATATCTCACGTATTGGCATTTTGATTGCATCTCAAAATGTTATGTGCGTTATCTTGTATTTTTAGTGCATTTCTGGACTGGGATGTCAATAACTGTGGCGGCCACTATAATGTGCTTGAAATGCTATTACAAATTTTGAAGCGAGCAGCAAAAAAAGTTGTGGCATGAGACGCGTTTGATCTGATCGGCCGTATACCCTTCTTCACATCACATATCCCGCATTGTAACAATTGCACATGTACCCACCGTGATGTCGATGCTGAAACGACATATTGTGCAGCCGGATTAGGTGGTATTGCGTGGTGAGGATAATGGGTGTGTCCGTGGCTGGCCAGTGGCAGCTAGGGCCTGAAGCCTGGTCTTTTTTGTACTCTCGCCAAAGCAGGACTGTCTGACACCAAGTCCAAATGGTTTAACAGGAATGCAGTCCCAATCCTGGAGACTGATGGAGGTTTGGGAGGCATTCCTAATGAACTGGGCAGAGGAACAAACTGGTGAGGCAAGTTAACAGAAAGGCAGTCCCAATCCTGGAGATCAACAATAAGGCTTGAAAGTTTGTTCCTATTACTAAAATTCCAAAGAGTAGTTTTATATCTCAGTATCATGAAGTTCACAAAAATTTCCAAAGACAATAATACAATTCTAAACCAGATATAAACTAACTGGTTGCTTTAGGGCATAAAGTGTGACAATATAACAACTCTGCAATGCAGAGCTAAGGCTTATATGCACCACAGGAACACAATTGGATTACACATGGGAAGCGGAGGCACACAAGACTTCAAACCAATTCAGGAGACAGTACCTCTAAAAGACATGCAGGTTGCTTTAAAGGGTGAGGAGACGATGAGTGAAACACAAAGGCTGTGCTATTTGAATGTAATATTTCAGAGCTGTTTAACTTAAACTGGTTTTAAATCCCACTATGGCACTGAACAAGGGGCAACTAAAAAAGCCATATAACAGTCATTTGCATTATTTTAAAACATTGCATTGTGATATATATTGTTATAGTGATTAAAAATAAATAAATACCATATTTTGATTTTGGCTATATCTCTCGATCCTATTCTTGAATTTCATAGTTTCAGTTTGGTAGATTTTATTTACAAAAATCATTAGGAGTGCCATTAATTGTGAAACTGTGATTTGGAGGAAACTGATTTTTAGTCAAATGAATAAATAATTTCTTTTTAAAATCCAATGAAAGATTTTATAGCGTACTATATCTCACGTATTGGCATTTTGATTGCATCTCAAAATGTTATGTGCGTTATCTTGTATTTTTAGTGCATTTCTGGACTGGGATGTCAATAACTGTGGCGGCCACTATAATGTGCTTGAAATGCTATTACAAAGTTTACACTATTAGTGAGAAATGGTGCTCACTGAACACCATTGGCTTGCAACCCTGACAGAACAGGGCAAATTGCAATCTGCTGGAGAAAGAAACTATCCATTATTTACAGAAACCAAGACTAATGTATGCATGGGTTCTCATCTTGCCAGAAGCTTATCTCTGCTATTCCAAAAATAAAATAAAACAGAATGAGAATAAATGAAACTATCAAATGGTGCATTTTAATTTGTTTTGATTTGACCTTAGTTATTGTACCTATGCTCCCACTGTGCAACACTTTGCCGAAGGGCTGTTTAAAAAAACATGTGACTATGAATAGTTTACATGAGTCAGTATGTGGTAAATCTTCTCACTGAAATGTAAATATTTTCACTTTCCTCATACTTACTGTATGCTTTGTACCAGTGAAACAAAAAAAAGATCCTTTTAATTTGGGTAAAACGTCTAGCCATATGCTGTTGTTGGTTTATTACTGTGTGTTAATATGATTCGCTCAAGGGAGTGAAACTTTTTTGACACTGAGATACTGTGCTTCTCCGCAATTTCTGTGTATCGTTGATGAGAGCATAGATGTCAATATAATAAAAAAGCTGAATATTATTATTATCATGATGCAGTTGTAGTTACAGGTATATGGGTTTAGAAAAAATCATGAGTACAATCTTAAGGTGGCTATCATTTGTTTCTTATTAAGAAATGAATTTAGTTTCTGGATGCTAAATAAATATTTTCTTATCGTGTTTATTATTTGCCATTTGTTACATATGCTGAAGCGTGTCTGATTTTAAGCTCAAGCAGTTCCGCGGATATGTTTTGTAACCCTGGTGAAAGTCTGCTGAAAATCAAGCCAACTGAAACTATTTTAATTTCCTGCTTTTCAATGCACCAACGATATTTCCTGTCTCAATATGCTGGAGGCCCGTAACTGCTAAGCCAAAGATTTCTAACCTGTGAAGATTCCACGGCCAAACCCACTCTGTAAATGATAAGCAATCTGGGACGAGCGGGTCCCGATTTCTCGCCAAGACAGAACCGTCATCACACTCCATCTTCCTGACAGGGCCTGTCCCGCCACATTAGAAATGCCAAAAACACCAACATCTCAGCTGCCACTGCTGCAGCTGCCGAGCCCCTGGATCGATCGCTCGGTTGTGGAGAATGCTTGTCTTCGTTCTGTCAGCAATATACTGCAGCTCGGTAGGCGCGAGACACACTTGGCTCGGTCCCGTTTAAGGTTAAGTCTGTTTAAGTGCGTCAAGGTTCTTTTAGTTTGCGCTACATTACTTTTCTGCTGTGACACGGTAGGTGCCCAGTCCTCAGTGCCTGGTGGGGTGTAGCTTTCCAAAATAGTTGGCTCACATACAGATGCATTAAAGGGGTGCTCGCTGGTGTTCAGAGGAGTGAGGGAGGCACTACAGGATATTAACTATTTTCTGAGTACACTTTTCTGAGGTTTTTTTTTTTCGGTATCGAACTGCTTTCAGTCCCAGGCTACGATTCTGAAAATGGCATTATAAGAGCATTCCAGAATATTCTAATTCGAGGTTTCAGCCCGCAGAATATTTTTCAGAACAATGTTGAAGCACATGTGTAAAACTATTTTGAAATCACTCAGTAAGGGGTACAACCACTTTCAAACCCGAGCCTGACAAAAGTTTGGCCAGAAATCAATGACAGGTTGTCCAAACATCAACAAAATTGGTGGATATTTTTTGTATCCCGTGGAAATACTCTGGTATTGCAGGAAAGCTGCCACTGCTGGTGCGTCCGCTGCCATGTCCGCCGCAGAGATTATGGCATAATCGCTGGGGAGCGAGAAATAATTAACGGATTTCTTTCATTTTTGGCACATAGATAGATGGGAACCTAAAGCAGAACAAGTTTGATTAGCCGGGTGATTTGAGCCTTTTGTTGGGCCTATGGAGGCCTTAACAGGCCTGAAAATACTCAAAAACGTAAATTTCTCCTCATAGCTGGCTCTTTTTTAGTGATCCTTCTGAACATTTGCTGTAAGAAAGATGCCACAAAGATCGGATTTGGCCCCTTTTTGGTTTGGCCCCTTTGATTGTGTTGGGGAAGGGGGGGGGTTGCTGAAGGGGCGAAGGGTATGCGTCGAGGATACATGTGTGCTCAGACGGTCTCCTGGCCAAGTATACTAGTTTTAAGTAATCCATTTAAACATGTCCCCAGAGTATTTTGAAAGTGACCAACAGGGGATAATGGCATTGCTGAACAAGAACATGGGCCTGGTGCAAATTATGCCTTCAATCAATAAGTTTTTTGTGTTTGTGAAAATGCCATGACAAGGAGATTTCACAGTTTTGTCATATCTAGACCATGGTGGACAAAGTCCAGATCAAAAACTTCTAACAGTCTATGTTGGCTAGAACCCTGCCTTTGCCAGTTGCAACTGTATTCTCATTTGTCTTTGTCATTTTACATCTTAAAAGTCAGTTAGACATTGTATATTTGGTATAGTATGATTCAAATGATTAATTTTATGTTCCTTCGATATGTTGCATGATTGCTGAATGTTTGTTATGACTGGATGGCACTGCACTGTCGGGCACCTTCGACTCATTTACCACTTTTATTCGTCGAGTGATTCCCTTCAGTCCTTGCATAATGTAAATGAATTGCCACATAAACTCAGGGACGATGGTCTTTGTCCCCTCATATACATTCTTCATGAAGTTTTTTTTGTCCTTGAGGCTTTCGTGTGCTCTCCATGATCTGAAAGTATAACTGGCGATTGCGGTCGTGTCCTATTGAATGGGGCTGCTTTGAGTTTTCTCTGGGGGAGGTCTGGACCTTCAAAGTGTCGCATGACGAGCAGATTTGGGGCACTGGATAACCTGAGTTAAATCCCATGCGCTAGCCCTGCAAGCGAGCTCCTCAAGCAATCCGGTGTATAAATATATCCCTACGATCCGGGAAGGGGCAGGACCTCTACCAGAGGGTCGTACTTCTGTCTTTCCTCTGGCTACTGAGGGGGGTGTAAGGGGGCAGTCGACAGGCAGCGGGTTTGGGCTGGAAGGCGCAGTGAAAGATTCCCCCGCCGTGTACCGTAAATGACCCCATCCATCTCTGCCCGTGACTGCCACCACTGGGACTTTGTTGATCATCACGCTCTCGTTTACAACGTGTCATTGCTCAGTGGATGGGTTGGGGGGGGGGGGGGGGGAGGGGTGCGGCTGGGTGGGGTGGGTGTTGGGGCTCATGTAACGTGATGCGGGTATAGGGGGACATTGTGGGTGAGGGGTGAATTTTGGAGTCCCTCTGTTTCTCACTGAAACATTTGTGACACGCAATCCATTGAATTCACCGGGTTGTGATCCTGGGGTGGCCATATTGTTTTTGTTCTGTACGACCCCGATTGCTTGCATAGCATATTTGAGATTCATTTAGCATTTTTTTTCCTGTTGTGCATGTTCTACATATAGCAATGCAGGAACTCCTACTGTGAGAAGGTATGAGAATAGTCCTCAATCTTGCAGCCATCTGGCTAACCTGTTGACTCTTAAAATCCCAACTCAGAGAAACTTGCGACTGCATGTAAAATACACAAAGAAAACTGAAAGCAATGATTTCTTAATTTGCGTTGACTTGTATTTTGTTGCAGACACTATGAAAACTACATAATTAATGTTTTAACAGGTCAAATTAATTTCATTTGTTCATTTGTAAATTTACATCCTTTCCTACTATTCAGGCCTGCAGTGCATTTAAAAAAAGCTGGGATGGTGGCAATTTAGGACTGGTTATGGAGTAAATAAATAAATAAATGTATAATGATATGATTTGAAACAGCTGATGTAATCATGATTCAGTGCAAAAGCAGCATCCAGGAAAGGCCTAGTCCTTTGGGGCAAAGATGGGCCATGGGTTGCCAATTTGCCCACAAATACATGAGAAAACCATTGAAAGGCTTAAATACAGTTTTCCACAAAAAGAGATACACTGGCATATGGGACACCCCACAGCCACCCATGGTGAGCATCAACTTCACATCCACTGTTTGTAGTTACGCCTGTGAAAAGTATTCCACTATAATTCATATGCAGCCTGCATAATCATGAACCAGGATATCCTAATACAGAAATTAAGTCAAAGTGAGTGCTCTATATGATGGATGGTTGGGACAACAAAATTTCGGAGTTACAATGGGAATATGGGGTTAAAATCTCCTGTCCAACCGCACTGCTTTCATTTTTTATTTGACATAGTGTCTTTTTCTTATTTTGGTTTGTATTTGAAATGTCAGCTCGACTCATACTAGACATATAGTGAAACAACGACAGGAGCACATGTATTTTTTCAATCCCGGAGCCTCATTTGTGTTTGTCACAAGCTCTGGCTGCGAGGACCTTAAATGGAACGTGCGTTAGCTGCGATTCCAAACGAGCCATGACATGGAGGAACATCAAATATTCATCAGTCGGCCACTGCCTTGCCTGTCTGCCCAGAATGGGATCCAGCTGATGTCTGGGCCTGAAATGAGTTGTGGAATCCGTTTTTCAACAGATTCGCCAATATCTGTCTGGACAATGGTTCCTTGGACTTAGCTACAAACTACAGACAAAAGCTCCTATTAACTATGATGATGATCATGATGATGATGATAGTGATGGTGATGATGCTGATGGTGATGACCATAATTATATTGTGACTATCATGTATTTTAAAAAATGTGTCGTACGTGATGACAGTGTCATTTCTTATCTTTTCGACATGCCCTCTCAGGTCTGCAGTTTTATATTTCAGTTTTACTGTCTGTAACAGCCCATTGATGTATAACCCCAATTCCAAAATAGTTGGGACAAAGTGTAAATTGTGAATAAATCAAAGTGCAACGACTTTAAGACCACATGAGCTAATATGTTATTTACAATAGAACATAGATAACATTTCAAATATTGAAACTGAGACATTTTACATTTTTATCCACAAAATGAGCTTATTTCAAATTTTCTGGTTGCAACAGGTCTGAAAAAAGTTGGCACACAGGCAAAAAAGGGCTGAAAAAGCAATTAATATATAAGAGAATCAGCTGAAAGAACATTTAACAAGTCATTAAGTTAACTGGCATCAGGTGTGTAACATGATTGGCTATAAAAGGGATGTCTTAGAGAGGCTGAAGTAAAGATGGTCAGAGGCTCTCCAACCTGTGAAGGCTTGCGTAAAAAAATTGTGGAATACTTTAAAAACATTGTGCCTCAATGTCAAATTGCAAAGGCTTGGAAGGTCTCATCATCGACAGTGCATAACATCATCAAAAGATTCAGAGAAATTGGAAAAATCTCTGTGCGTAAGGGACAAGGCTGAAGACCTTTACTGGATGCCCATGATCTTCGGGCCCTCAGATGCCATTGCGTCACTCACCGGCATGATTCTGTCATTGACATTACTAAATGGGCCCAGGAATACTTCAAGAAACCACTGTCTGTAAACACAGTCCGCCGTGCCATCCACAGATGCCACCTAAAATTCTATCATGCAAAAAGGAAGCCATTGTTGAGCATGATCCAGAAGCACCGCCATGTTCTGTGGGCCAAGGCTCATTTAAAATGGACTGTAGCAAAGTGGCAAAGTGTCCAGTGGTCAGACGAGTCCAAATTTGACATTCTTGTTGGAAAACATGGGCGTTGTGTCCTCCGGGCTAAAGAGGAGAAAGACCACCCCTCCTGTTATCAGCGTTCAGTTCAAAAGCCAGCATCTCTGATGGCATGGGGATGCATTAGTGCATATGGTGTGGGACACTTGCATGTTTTAAAAAGCACCGTGAATGCTGAGAGGAATGTAAAGGTTTTAGAGGAACATATGCTCCCCTCCAGACGACATCTATTCCAGGGAAGGCCTTATGTATTTCAGCAGGACAAGGCAGAATCACATACTGCAGCTATTACAACAGCATGGCTTCATAGTAGAAGAGTCTGTGTGCTGAACTGGACTGCCTGCAGTCCTGATCTTTCACCGATTGAGAACATTTGGCGCATAATTAAACGAAAAGTCAAAGGAGACCCAAAACTCTCCAGCAGCTGGTAGCCTGTATTAAACAAGAGTGGGATCAAATTCCAATGGCTAAACTCAAGAAACTTGTCTCCTCAATGCCCAGACGCCTCCACTCTGTGTTAAAAAGAAGAGGGGATGCTACACCATAGTAAACAGGCCCCTGTCCCAACTTTTTTGAGCCCTGTAGCAGCCATCAAATTAGAGATGAGCTCATTTTATGGATAAAATTGTAAAATTTCTCAGTTTCAACATTTGCTATGTTATCTCTGTTCTATTGTGAATAAAATACTGGCTGGTGTGATTTTAAAGTCATTGCGTTTTGATTTTATTCACAATTTACACTTTGTCCCAACTATTTCGGAATTGGGGTTGTATTTGCTGACTGCATGTATTTACGTGCTGACTATTGGGTGGGACCTCGCCCTCAATGTTCAGCATCAATGAAAGCGCTAAAACGGCCTTGTAAAACTTTACTTGGTACCTATGGCCTTGTGACTCTGCGTGTTTATGTATGACTGTGTGTGCGTGTTTGCATGAGTGTGTGTGTGTGTGTGTGTGTGTGTATGTGCACAAGCATACAAGCTCCAAGGGTCCAGACTTACAGGCTCTTGAGCCCCAATTAGCTTGAGTAGGTCTGTGGTGGGATTATGCTCAATGCTTTTCCTTCCCACTTTGAAGAGTACTGTGTGGTTTTAATGGTCTGAGCCAGTTGCCCAAAGGGCTCCATTCCCTCACCACTCCCATTATATGAATAGGGTGAGATTTAGCTCAGTCAGTCTGTGCAACAGATGCAGAAAAAGAAACTGAAAATGGAAAGGGATGTTTACAAATCCTCAGCAGTTGAAATTAATTTTGAATTTCACTTAGTGCCGCTTCACTCGTCCTGATGCATCTGTAGTAAAGTGCTGTTTGGACACGGTATTGTGCGTTTGAGCATGCACGTGTGTGTGGCTTATCTGTCTGTCTGTTAGTGAGAGCGAGGAAGGAAGAAAGCGAGAGGGTTAATTTTTGACTCATCGAATCCACGGTACTCTGAGAAAAGTATTTACCCCTTTCCTCCTTAAATTTTTCAGATCATCCATTCAATTTTAATATAAGAAAAAGACAGTAGATGCAAAGTGCAACTTCTTAATGATTATTTTATTTATTGAAGGTAAAGAGTTATTCAAAATCCATGGAGCCCCACAGGGTCATATTGGATTTTTTTTTAAGAAAAGCTATCTATTGAGTTTCCTCGCAATACTTTTGCATTTCCTTGCAATTATTTTGCGTTCCCTTGCAATAAGTTCTGCATTACCTAGCAAACATCCTCCAAAGATACCCGGATGGTGCACGCGCCCAGGTTTAACAAGATTCAAGGCGCCAGTAGAGTTGGCACCAGTAAGCTGTTCTATTTTGAATTTTTCAGAAGCATGCAACCTTTTCAAGATATTTGTATTATCTAATGCTGATTTACATAATAATGAAAAAAGAAATATTGCTGCTTGCAGGAATTAACATTGCTTTGTTAAGTGTGTAATTGGTAGACAAACTAACTGCATGCGCTAAAGTTGTGGAAACAAATTGTTAATGTTAATGCACAAATGTTAACAGTGAGCAATCATAGTTTTAAGCCCTCTGTACAGAGGCGCAGAACCAAAGACGCCAAGGTCTAATTGATGCCTTCATTGCAATTACTCCTGGAGCACGTAAGTGTGGATTTAATGTTCATGAGAAGGTGATGCCCTAGAACTGTTCAAAAAATGGGGGATAAATAAGAAGCTAAAATATATTATTTCATTGTAAATATTAATTACTAAAAATTTTTCTAACCTCCTAGCAACAGCATAAAGGCATACATACTCAAATGAAAGAGAATATAGCAGTGAAATTCTGCTTTGAGTGCAAAAAAATACGCTGTAAATATCCAGTATTGACAGTTAATTATCAAAACCTCCCATTTAATATTAATATATAAGGAAAAAACTTTGCAGGTGCTAATATACTTTGGCATATCGCATAATGCACAACAGGGAATGACGTCGTTGGTATGTAATAATAACACTGAGACTGTTAGGGTAAGGCTGCATTATTTTTCATTCTGGGGAATAGATTACATCATATTGGAGGATTGTATTAAGTTTTTCTTGCTGTATAAAATTCAGTAAGTTTTCTGTTTTGTTTGGAGAGTGAATGGAGATGTATTATGTGAGGGCGCCTCATTTTACTGTCATAAACATTAAAAATTAATTATATTCTCTCGCATTTGATGCAAAAGTTTGTACCATACGCAAAAACAGTTAGTTGGTAGGAAAATATTTTATTACTTGTAATTCTCACCAAAGCAAAAATCTCCCCATTTTGAGCTGTTTAGAGAGGTAGGGGGGCAGCTTGTATTTTGCCTCATGGATCATCACTTGCTCTGAGTAACATTGTCAAATTTAGCTGACCTCTGGTCAATGAGTTTATGATCCAGGAAATGTATTGTTATACTTCTAAGTTATTTTTTTTTAGTATTTCAGTGTAAAACAACTTCAGTGTTGAATTTTGAATATTACGTAATATAATATTAAAAATTATTTTGAAAATTTAATATTATTGATAAAATAACTAGAAATTTTTTTTTTTTCGGATGACTCAAATGTCTTGTTTTGTGAAAATCATTTTTCCAGTCTCTGTGACACTCAAATCTTGAGTTGTAAAGCCTTAAACAGGGGTCATGCACGATTGGCAAGGATGGGCTTGATTTGGCATCTGTGCAAAGGGGTTAATTTGCCTACATAAAACGAAGCGCAGTGGTAGCTAAATGTCAAAGATTCCTGGAGTAGGCCAAGTCTCTTTCCTGTCATAAGTCTGCGCTTCCCATGAATAAATACACGAACCCTCTCAAAGTTATCCTCAATCAGCCGTATTTTATGATGCTTAATCTAGCCCTCATCTGCATCTAAATAATGTATCCTGTAAAGCACAGAAATAGTTTGTTTCAGGGAGCCTTCCCATCACAGAATTCCAGTGTGACCCTTTGGGGGCTCCGTAAAAACCTATATCACCCATTTAAAAAAAAAAATAATTGAGATGACTGAGTATTTTTACATCATTGTGGAAGAATTTTGTTCCACTCTTCTTTACAAAAGTCTTGATTTTTTCCACGTTGGAGGTTTTTTGAGCATGAACTGCCTATTAAGAGTCATGCCACAGCGTCTCGATCAGACATAAGTCAGGGCTTTGACTAGCCCACTCCGAAACCTTCATTTTGTTTCTTTTGAGCATTCAGAGGTGGACTTGCTTTTGTGCTTCGAATCGTTGTCCTGCTTTATAACCCAACTGTGCTGGAGCTTTAGGTCATAAACTGACAGCCTGACATTGTCCTTCAGATTTTTTTTGGTTAGAGCAGAATTCCTGGTTCCATCAGTTATGGCAAGTTGTCCAGGTCCCGAAGCAGCAAAGCAGCCCCTAACCGTAATACCACCACCACTGAGTTTGGCCGTTGGTATAATGTTCTTTTTGTGGAATGCTGTGATAGCTTTACGCTAGATGTAATGAGACCCATGTCTTCTTAAAAACTTCTCATTTTGACTCGTCAGTCCACAGAATATTATTCCAAAAGGCTTTTGGAATATTTTATGTTATGTCATGTTATGCTGTTTTATGTCACGTTTTGTTATGTTATAAATTTTGGTAGGCCGGCGACTCCTGAGAAGGTTCACCATTGCTCCTAGTTTTCTCCATTTGTAGATAGTGGCTCTCACCATGGTTTCCTGTGGTCCCTTTATCATTTTCAAGGATTTCTTATCTAATATATTCTTGAATTCCTTTTGATTATCGCATCAAGTGCTTCTTTTTTCCAACTTCACATTGCCAGATAATTTCTATTTAAGTGATTTGTAGATTCAACAGGGCTGGTAGTAACCATGCCTAGGTGTGTCTTGTGAAATTGCGTCCAGTTATCAATTATATTTGTTTAATTGGTTGACTTGGTAAGAAAGGGGGCAATCACTTTTTCACATGGGGCAAGGTTGGTTTGGATAGCCTTTTTACCATAATCATCGTTTAAAAGCTATATTCTGTATCTACTTAAGTTCTTGTGGTCCATTATTAAAATTTGTATGATGATCTGAAATCTTTATGTGTGGCAAATATGCAAAAAATAAAAGAAATTTGAAAGAGGGAGAATACTTTTTCGCTGCGCTGTACCTGGCCACCTTTGTGTAATAATCTTTGGAAGGGAAAGGGGGTAAAGCGAGGTCATATATTGTTATTCTGATGGATTTACTTGGCTGACATCCTCGCCCAGGTTGAACTGCAGAGCATCAGAATTCACTGTGCAGAATGAAAATGGCAGATCATAGGATAGGGTACAGCAGGGGGCTCCCATATTAGGTTCCACAGATCCTCAAGGGCTCTCTAGAGACCAGCAGGGGGCCCTCAGCAAAATGAAACAGAATAAAAATTCCTTCCTAAGTATCTGAGCTACATTTAAGCATTTCCTGAATTGCATTTTAGCCTTTCAGCAAAAAGTAGAATTCTGCCTAACATTTTGCTTAATATAAATTTTAGTCGTTATTGGCCTGTATTTTGTATTTACATGATACAGTAAGTGCAAACTACATACCATTCTATGTACTTGTCTCATAATTAAGCAGTTGCATTCACATTTGTGTATGCTGGCCAATATTATGCCACAAACTTACTACATAAGAGTACATGAAGGTGCATTTGGTTCTCCTCCCAATTACCTCAGAGTAAAGGTTTTGTCATTTGCTTGCCTTTAGAAATAAAAAGGTTTCAAATATCTACACCACTACCTTTACTGTAGCGCTTTAAGTGACATGGGCGCACTCTGACATCACTGCAACATCACAGTCCTGATTAACTGACAAATATTTGAACAAGCATTACGTAAGGACGCACAAAATTTTAAGGGCAGATCAGAACAGGCTGGAGTCATGAACCCTGTTGCAGTATTGGTGTACTCAGTCAACACAGTGCTCTGGAAAAATTTTTTGAGTCCTACCTCTGCAAAATAAGTACAATACATCAACAAAAAAGTCAGTAATATACGTTGGGTAAAGCATGTCTAGAAGTGCTCATATGCAGCTTTAACCATTTCATAAGCATTGGCCCAAGGGCGGGCGGCAAGGTATTATTGTGTTTTTATACCGTCAAGTATTGCGCCATATTATAGAACTATATATTGTTTGAAAATTTGAGGACTCAGCTTTCTAACATTGTAAGCCATTTTATGATGCAAATATGATTGTACAGTGGCCCTTTAGGAGCAAAATTCACTCCCCGCTCAAAAAAAAAAGCCGCACACCATAATATTTTGTTGGGCCACCTTTAGCTTCGATCACAGCGCACATTCTTTGTGGCTTTGTTTCGACAAGCTAACACAATTTTACAACATTTCTTTCTGACCAAAATGTCTATTTTGAGAAAAAAGGGACTGAATATATAATAGATCTATAAAATCTGCTAATTGAGGACCCCAGTGCTAAAAAGACTTAAGTCATAAATCGATTTTGAGAAAATTGAGAAAATCTGTGGGTAACTATATAAGATGTTTACCCTTGTGTGTGAGAATGTGACTGAAGTACCTTTAGCACTAGGGTCTTCAATTGAACATGGATTCTACTTGCTGAAGAGGCGACAGAAGGCAAAAAGTCCCCAAAACAAGCAAGTATTGGGCTGACAGAGCATCACCGGGCAGGGAAGATACCCAGCATCAGGTGATGTCTTTGCATCACAGACTTTAAGACGTCATTGCATACAAAGGATATGTAGAAAAATGTTGAAATTATAAAATGTGGCTTCTCCAATTCCATGCAATCTGGAATGTTTGATCTGTGAACTATGTTCAAACATGCTTGTATGTGCCTCATGCTGCAGTCTTTGAGAGAGCGAGGACAGTTTGCAGTTCTTCTCCAAAAGGCGCCTTGTCAGCTGCTGCTTCTTTTTCACTCACAGCTTTAAACCTTGCAATCGTGAAGGATGAAAAGGGCAGATTAAACCTGAACATTTCCTTGCTTAGACTGCAACTGACGAGGGCCCAGATGGCCAGCAGGGTGCGCTTGAGCAATGATATGTGCTTACCGAAACCGACTGTATCCCTCCCATATCATTGCACAGCGAAGCAAATTATGCGTTGTTCTTTGGAGGCTGCTGGCCACGGTCGGCACTGGTATGGCTCTGTTCAATTTGATGCCGTAGCGGTCATTCCATGTCAATTCACTCATCCTCCCCAGTGAGTGGTCTCAGATTTTCTTTAAAAAAATCCAAAAATGACTTTAACATGTTTTAGGGAGAATCCCCAAGTCTCAGTGCTCAACTCCCAAAAGTTTTGATGATATGGGCATTTTAAAAATATTGTTTTGCCTTTTTTTCGGCACTTGCGAATTGCGCGCTTAACTTGCAAGCGTTTTTGGAGGCTTATAATTTTTGAAATATGAATGCCATATGGCTGAAACTTGGTAGAATAGCTAATTCTTACCCAGGCTTTCAGAATGTGACATTAGAATGCCTCTATCTGTGACAGATTTTGTGTTGCAAGCCTCTGAAATCTCTGTTTTGATTTGCGACAAAATTGCGACAAAATAAAAGATAACATTTTCAAGGCCCCTCTAAATCTTAACAACATGGCTCAGGATGCTCATACTTCATCTGTGGTATATTTGGGCACAAGTCCATAAGCACAAGCAGTAATGCCCCTCTCATGGCATGTACAAGGAAATTATGAGGCCATAAACTTGGTTCCACAGGTTTTTCCACAGGTTTTTGACAAGGAAAAAGCTCCAACTTTATGGAACAAGTTGGCCATGTGGGCAGAGCCACCAAATTTTTTATCAGTAAAAGGTACAGATGTTTTCTAAATAACATATAAAATGTAACTTTGGTACTCACCCCTAACTATTTTTTCTGGATTTTTCAAAATTTGTTCTTTTTTCACTTATTGCACATCTTGAAATCCTTAAAGCACTGTTCAGTATCCTCAGTAGTTCTGTCAAACACCATTCTCAATTGCACAGTCACTTAAATAACAAAATCCTCTTGTTCTTAATAGGGGTACAACGATTCTGAACCGCGGTTTTTTTAAAGCGTAGTAACATCACCTGCTGCCATGGGGCGAACATCCGAGCTTGCCCTTTTTCTTTATTAAACCCGATGCTGTCTCGAACGAAAGTGTCGAACATCAAAGGGCATGTGAAATGCTTCCGGAAAAAAACTTGACTGACATCAGTATTTTTTGGAAACATACTGCACGGAAACAAGTAAAGTACTACAGAAGCGTCTCCTTTTAACCAATTAGGTTACTCTAATCCTGTCCCTGTTTACTTTGCTCAATTAGCAATCAAAAAGGGATTCGCTTATTTACTTTGCTGAATGAGTAGGTGTTTATTAAGGTGGCATGTTTGATTGCCGCATTCTGAAAGTTAAATGGCCAAAGAACAGCACAGATTTGCATGAACTTGTGTTCGGCCATTTCTTGCGATTGTGATAATTTGTATCTCACATTCACGTTTCAAGCACTTTACAGAATGCTTTCCACCTTGTGTAATTTTTAGATGCTTATTCCATGAAGTTGGGGCTTTTTCCTTGTCAACAACCTGCTGAACCGAGTTTATGACCTGATAATTTCCTTGTACATGCCATGAGAGGTGCATAACTTCTTTGGCTTAAGGACTTCTGCCTAAATATACCACAGATAAAGTATGGGGATCCTGAGCCATGGATTTAAGATTTAGCAGGGCATTGAAAATGTAGTCTTTTATTTTGTCGCAAATCAAAATTGAGATTTCAGAGGCTTGCAACACAAACTATAACAGATAGAGGCATTCTGATGCCAGATTCCGAAAGCCTGGTAAAGAATTAGCTATGCTTCTTAGTTTCAGCCATATGGCTTTAATATTTCAAAAGTTAAAAGCCTCCAAAAACACTTACAAGTTAAGAGCGCAATTCGCAAGTGCTGAAAAACAGCCAAACAACGTTTTTTAAAATGCCCATATCATCAAAATTATTGGGAGTTGAGGGCTGAAACTTGGGGGTTCTTCCTAAAACATGTTAAGGCATTCTTAGGAATTTTTTCGGAAAAATCTGAGACCACTCACCAGGGCCGATTCCCTGTTTTGCTTGAATTGACATGGAATGACTCTTGTCTTTACAGCAAAAATAGGTATTTAATTCTTCATTATTCCAAAAAGTTTGACATTTTTTGATGTGTCTGAAAAATGGGGGTATGGGGGTAAGTGCTCAACCATTTTGTAGAGCAAACCAATGCTTTTCCATTGCTTTTTTTTCATGTGAGGAAGTTAAAGGGTTAAGGTAAACCTGACAGTCTGCACTTCATCCTTATTATCATTGTGTCCTTTCAAACAGAAAGTACAGAACCAAAAAGTAAAAGTGACCCTGCCCAATGAATTGCGGTGTTTGTTGTATCTTTCAAAACTAATTTAGAAAAAAATGGAAAAAACAACCCACTTCATAGCTCTGTGTGAGGCAGTACTTTTGGTGTAATGCCTTTTGAAATATTCAAAAAGGTGTTAACAAAGGCTATTTTATCCTCCTGTACCAAGCAGGTATGCCAATAGGGAGGACAGGGGAAGAATTGTGATCAATGGGATGTCTCTACAGCTTGAGAGAAAGTAAAAACATGGTTGCCAAAATTCACTTGCTCAGCACTTACCACTGTCATGTCCTAGTTGCATTCACTCGCTTGCTGAAGTCCATAATTAAAATAAACGAAAATGCCAAGTGCCGGGCAAATGGCCGGCTGGCAAGTTTTTCTCGTTATTTAGTGTTTATTTTTTATATATTTATTTACTCTCCTTTCAGAATGTGTTTTAATAAGTGGTTAACTCTAAGGCACTTTGCAGAATAGCCATGGGGCACTGAAACACATAGCATTTAATAATAACTATGGGGTTTGAATTATAGTACTCTACCGTCATTTGCTTTGAGTGTGTTGAAGAGATCCACGCTGGGTGAATGACTTGTCCTTTAAATGACCTGTGAAATACATTTATAATTCTGCAGTGCTGAAATAAGGTTTTTCGCTTTTTTTAAAGGCGGTCAGTGCTGAATCGAGAGTTTTTGGGAAATTTTCTTGGAAAAAGGCTCAACCATATTTTCATCCACGAGAGCAAACCCATCTGGATATCCAATGGAGTTTTTCACCCTGAGAATATTTTTATACTAATTCTTTCCTCTTGACCTTCAGAACTTTGTTTGAGTTAGTGATTTATACTGGTCTTCATGGTTTTAATCCAGTGGGCGGCAGAAGTAGTTTTTTTGCTTACAGTGTTTATGGGTAATTTTACCTTCAATTATGGTATACTTGGGTCCATTAACACTGGGCTCTGTGAAATGCCCAGATACCGTGAGATACTGTGGTGAGATGTTGTGTGTTACTCTACATTGAGATATGTGGTTGTTACAAGCTATTGAATTTGAACTACATAAGATTGTTTATTTGAGTTGAACTACACTTTCTCTGAAACTGTTGTTTAGTATTTTGTGCAAAAAAAGTCAAATGTAGTGATTTGATTAAAAAATACTGTATATATTTTAAAATTTTCTCTATACTGTACTGGCTATTGGCATGACCTTTGGCTTAATTCCAATGGTGGGTGCCAAGGTACCATTTGAAAGAAAAGGATATATCTTGGAATAGGCATAGTATCCAAAATGAAGGAGTTGTAACTCACTTTCATCAGCCCTTTGGTTGAAGAAGGGAAATCATACAGGGTTAGGGATATTACAAGAGAACTTCCTCAAGCATCAACACTAGTGCATTTCAGCAGAGTGGCCTTCATCAGGAAGGGAGTGGCAAAAGCCAGGTAGGATTGCATCTGCGGTGACGCTGTCAATCAAGCCATACAGAGTACTTTGGTGTGATTCTCGCTTGTGCAGATAAAGACTGGTGAGTAACCGACGCATCTGGCAGATATGGGCTTGTGTGAATGTGACACTGGTGGACCTATCGAAGGGGAGGTTTGCGTGGGAGATGAATAGCTGAGGAGGATGTGCTCCAGCTGTGACTCCTGGGTGCCGGAGCAAATGGATCGAATCGAACTCTGAAAATCCCACCGAGAGTAAATATTGAGGAGGAATTGCCTGGGGATATGAGAGACGGCCTCCAATGCTGTGGTAAGATCAGTCCTTTTCCCATGCTAGGTTCCCATCTTCTTTTCCCATTGTAAAGTGGGCTTAGTCGATTCTCGGACAGCAGGCAAAGGGCCTCAAAATATTGTTTTCCATATTTGAGGGCACCTGGAATTGCCTTTTACATAAGATATTGTCTAATAGTGTCCCACCGTGCATTGTTCTCTTGAAATAATTCTCATTTTATAATGAGCTTGCATAAGTTACAAATTGCAAATATATATTTGTACATACATATATATATACAGGGTGTTTAAAAAAAAAAAGTATACCCAACTTTAATCATCGATTATACTGTGCACAAACCTGTGAAATTAAACGCGTGATTAGGGTATCATTTAAAAAAGTAAAACCAGCTCTTTCTAATGACATATCACACTTAAAATTGAATTCAGTAGTTTTTGTACCGTATAATCCATGATTAAAGTTGGGTATACTTTTTTTTAAAACACCCTGTATGAGAGAATTATTGACAAGCAACGATCAGAAAATATTTCTCATTTTGAGTCGCACCTGAATATTTCCTCCTTATTAATGACACACAGAGCCTCAGATGTACAGTACATTTCATCAGGTTATCTGAGCTTAGAATATTGCACTGCAATATTGGGGTGTTTGTTAGTGATGTGAGAGATATTTTTATCTTCTCATTTCACATAAGAAGGGAATGCAGTGCTTTGTTTTTTTATGTATGTGAGGCTGTTAGGTTGTGAGGGAGACTGTGAAGTGCTTAATGTTTCAGCGTCTGCACAGTATTAATTGCTTTGTTTGCAGAACTCGTTGAGAATGGTAAGCATTGGAATAAATTAGAGTCCCGTTACCCTAGTATTGGCCAAGTATTAAATAGAAACAGTTCAGACAAGTGTTTCTTGTGCTACGCTTTCCCCTTTGGCAATTGTTTCAGAACAGGTGTCATAACTTCAGGATAAGATGTATAATTTCAAAGGCAAAACAGCCCTCTGGCTCTCTGTTTAATCTTCTTGGCTAGTTTATCTTGGTCTGCACATCTTTACTCAACCAATTATGGATGATGAAGAGACTGTAGGCCCCGCCAAAACATTACAGCCTCCTGTCTGAGTGAAGTACTCTCTTTGTGGAGTTTGCTTGCTCTCCTGTGTTCATGTGGATTTTCTCCAAATACTCCGGGTTCCTCTCACAGTCCAAAGATATACATGTCAGGCTAATTGGAGACTCCAAATTGCCCACATGAGTGAATAGTGCATGATCCCTGGATTGGCGAACTATGCGTGTTTCTGCATCTCGCCATTTGTATGCTCGGATTAATTCAAGCCCCCAACAACGCCCCCCCAACCAAGAGTAAAGAAGATCAAGCAATGTATGAATTGAATGACTCTTCACTGACTCTTCCAGTCATAGTGGATATCTGATTTGAATTTCTCAACTACACACTCTCAACGTCACATCTGTGGATTGATTGAAAAATAGCCTATTTTTGTGAACCGATATAATCCCTAACAAAGCTTTCAACTCCCGCTTCTGACACAACATGTGGCAACAACCCTCCCTTTTTACCCTGACCCCTACTGCTTTCTCTCCCTATAGGTCTGATCATTTTTAAAGCCTTCAGACAGATTCACACTGAGAATACATGATATGTTCACAGCTCTAACTGATAGATGTATGCTGCGGAGCTAATGGTCCGGAGATCACATGGCAATCCTGCACACCAACTGTGCTCACCACAAAGCATCTTTTTTTCCCATCATGCAGTGTGGTTTGTTTGAGAACTCAACACTTAGTCCTTGTTGCTTCACCTTTGAAGAAGTTAATGTGCAATATTGTGAGCATCATCAGCGATTTACCACTTAGAAATACAATGAAACTGAGATTAGTATGCTCTGATGCTGTGACTTATTTAAGCCCTCGTGTTGTGAAAATGCCATAATTACTCTTCATCGCACGTTGTGCATTAGTTCCTTTCAAAGTCCATTGTGATTTCAGATATAATGCAATCTTTAGAGGCTCTTTGGAAGACATTTAGCATTTTTGGCTTGGCAGCAGCCAAAGTCCAGAGTGAGTGAATGAGTTAGTGAGTGATGACGTTACACCATTGGTTGGTTGAGTGTTGGAGTTTCCCCATTGCCTGTTGTTTCCACTTATCAGGGACCAAAGCTGCATTGGAAGCCTTTATAGAAGCTTGTTAGCCTTTAAAAAAGCTCATACACAGAAAGATGCAGGGGAGAGAAATTCTGCCATGTCTGCTTAGAGGTTGAAGTTTTGATAAACTTCACAGTGTTCCTGTTAGCTGGGTTTAGTAAACACTGGCTCCATTGGGGTCAGGAATGATTCCTGAAACTACTGCCATCTCAGTAACCCAGTCTTAGGTTCCATTTTAAAAAAGACATTGTCTATGTACGAGAAGTCCTAAGAACTTGAAATAGCCCCAAATCCCGGCAGCAAAAGTGTTTTCAAGTGCCTCTTGTAATGGGAATTCCCTCTGGGGTGCTTTGGGATGATTTCTGCGCTCCCAATTTCCCACAAGACTTTGACATCAATGCACCATGGCTGAAAAAAACCCATAAATGAATGTTTTTTATTAAATATTTTGTAATGTTACTGAATTAAGCCTTTGTGACCACAGTTAATGTGTAGCGACTGTTAATCTGAAATGTAATGGGGCCTACGTTATTAAATTGGATGGTCTTGTGTTCTATATGACCCGCTGTTTACAAAAGTTGTACTATAATAAACCAGTTGGGCCAACAGAAAAACCCCTTTTTTGTCATATTTCCCAGGTAGAGCTGTCAAACGCGCCTCGATGGGAACTGGGGAGTTTTAACTGGAAACTTTCCAGTTCCAAGGATATCCCAAATGTGCAATTACAGAAAATAATTAACGTCTGTCAGCCTGATTGGAATTTAGTGGGTCTCTTTTTTTTGTTTACAATTTCTCCAGCTTATCAGAACATCGGAGTGCTTGACCACTTAAATTTACAGCAATCGCGTTTTAAGGCTAGTTATAGCTGACTACCTAGCTAAATAACTAACTAAGGTGACTTTTAACCGAATCTTGATTAACTTGCGAACTGATTTTACTTCTTAGTGTAAGCTTTACTGCTAAAATAATGTTATGTGATAATTACTGTGGCAAGCATTTCGCTGGTAATTTTTGCAGGATTTTTAAGATCACTACCGGTTAAATTTTATTGGGTTCTGACAACTTATGCATGTGTAACCTGTGAGAAAGAGGATCGGTTTTTGCATTGTCTTTAAAGTAATGTCATGATTGTATTATAATTCCATTTTCAGCCCCTTATTTTCCACCCCTCATCTTTGCATCCTCTCTGATTTGGACAATGTACATGCCACTGTGACAGAGTCATGCGAACTATACATTTTGCATTCAAACATACTGTATAATTATAGTTCAAATGTGGGATTTTTCAAGTTTTGACCAGGTGTTGCTGTAATAACAAATATAAATTGGCCTGACTTAGATGGTATGCCAGATAAAACATTTTCAGTGTGTCTATTTTAAACTTATCGATTGTTGGTGCATTTTGTTCTATTTTAACATAAAATTACTGTGTATTGTAACTATTTAAGTGTAGTTCCATCTACATTATATGCTGCTTGCATAGACCCATGATGATGACTCTTCAAAATGGCAATCAGCATGCATATGGGGTCCTTTGGATGGAGTTTAAAAGCCCCTCATTCAAATTCCCAACTGAATAAGACAGTATAAATGCCAATACTTCCTATGCCTATCACATCACAGTTACCTTGAGTGCTGTTATTGTGTAGGATTTTATCCTTTATTAATATTCATCTTGTAAAAGGCTTGTAGAAATTGAATTTCCTGCCTTTTGCGTGAAGCAAAGCATAAATTGGGTATTTGTTGGTGCTTAAAATCAGTAAAGGCTTCCTGAGCATGTGGTACGGTTTTTGTATTACTTATTTATACATGAAAGGTGGTAATCAAATCTTGATCCTTGTGGGACGTGAACTGCTGGATTTTCACCATCCGTTTACCTGGTGGTCTGTTGTGAGGAAAGCCTGGCCAATCAGTGACGGGAATTGGTGCCAGGTAAAAAGGAAATCCAGGAATGGATTTGGCTTCAAGCCCCACAATTTGTGGTTCCTGAAGTGAAGAAAAGCTTTTGAGCGTTAAATAATCTTCATCTCCTGGACTGGGACTTGATTCTGCAAGCTTCTGGGTTCCCTTCCCTGAGTGGCTGGCGGTGGTGAGTAGATGATGAATATGAACATGCCGCCGGCCTCCTTAGAGGATGGACCGTGGCAGGTGGGGGTGTGCGTGGGGGAGCAGGTGCAGTGCTCGGATGGCGGTTATTTTGGCGGTGATGTGTTTCGGAGAGCCCTCAATGCGCACCAAACAGCTGGTCCTGCTCGGCCTCCCTCAGGGTGCACTGTGGCAGGCTAAGGCCCAAATGATCCGCCATCACATCATTGAGCGTAACAGATTTGCTTCTGCAGAACCATTTATTGAAATTGTGCGCTTTGCTTTCCGTTTTGTTTGTTTGTGGGTTTACGTGTGTGTATGTGCACGTGTATGTATATGGGTCCTTATATAGTGCATACGGTGATACAACTGATGCTTTATGGCTCTGTATTTCAGCACAGTGGATTTGAAAATGACAAATTTTGGATCAAAGACTCTCAACATTCATTTGTACATATTTAAATCTATATTATGTGAACCGTGCATATCTACTCTGCATATTTGTTGCTTAGTTTGGAATTTCTGGAAATTGGATACCTTGCGGCAGAAATGAACCAACCCACACGGAAGACATTTTGAGATATCGGCCATTTTAACTTTCTAACTTTAAGGGCTGAGTGAACAAGTTTGAAGGAGGTCATGTAATATCACAAACCACACTTTGATGCAGCTCAATAATCTGTATCAAAACCTCATATTTGTTATGAAAAGAACAAATGTGAATGTTAAAAAAAACTACTTTGAAATGATTGGTTTGTTATGGCTCATGCTACATAATATATTGTAAAGCGAAAATGCTAAAGAAACCCATCCCAGTACTATTTCACTGTCCATTTTGAAGAAGGAAGCCATCAATGTTATAACAGTCAGTCAGAACTATCTCTTTGATGTAAGTTATGAACTTCAAAAAGACGACAGATTTAATATAAGTATTATGCAGCAGATACAAAGATGTAAGGATTCTGAAGCAAGAAAGCTGTGTCTCAGTGTTGCAGAATGGAATGGTTAGATCACTTCAGGATTTAAAATTTGTGACAGGACCTGATAGTTCACTTTGGCATTATTATATCTGCCTGTTTAGGGCTCTGTGGGTTTGTGTTTTTTTTTTTTAGGGCTCTATGGGTTTTTTGTTATTTGCTAATCAGTGCCATAGAGACCTATGCTGATTGTTGACAGGGTACCTTACGTTACAATACAGAAGACTGGACTACTATCTAAATTTTCATGAATTTCTTGGTTGGTTTGTTTTCTCAGCAAGGTATCAAATTTCTTTTTCTTCTTTCTTTTTTTTTCAAATCATGCAGTTTTGGAATTCAATTTTAGAATGCCTGGCTGAATTTCATGCCAGTTGTGAGTAAGCTTATGGAAGCTACAGCGCGGTCAGATGTTTTTTTCTTCAAGTTTTTAGTCATGGCTTGTCTTTTTTTTTTTTTACCCGTTTTGACTTTTATGGCTCAGCTGCCTCCGCGGTCCTCTGTAACATCAGTCCTTAATGAGCTGCGCTTCGGCGAGAAATGAGAGTAATTTGAAACCACCGCTGAGAAACTGCTGTCTGTATGATGGTGCATACTGTGTGGCCAGCCCTCATGTATATCAGACAGTATATCTTTGTACTGTCTGAACACGCAAAAAAAAGTTTTCTCAAAAAAGTAACGGAGAGTGACTGTAGAAATGCAGCGAATTGGCTCCCGTGTTGGCGGTGTTTGTCTTTTCCCTCTGTGCTCGCTTGTGTGCCAGCTGGTTCGGATTTGCAGCTGCCGTTGCCTCGCCGAGTGACTCCAACGAGGAGTTGAGAAATTATTAAAGTGTGTTTTTTTTATGGTGGCTTGCTCTGGTTGGGCCCAAAATATCGCTCGGAGAAACAACCCTGCGATGAGCCGAGAGCGATTTTTATGAGCTCTCGCCCCACCTGGCGCAACTTTTGTTTGCGTCACTCGTTCATCTGCTCCTCTCTACAGGGGACCGGCATTTTCGTTGCTGACTAAAGGTGTACTGGTGTCACTGTGCAATATGATCGCTCCAAAATAAAATTATTTTGCAGTAAAATTACTTTGCAGTAAAAAAGTAATTTGCCCAGGATTGTCCATGTGGTGTGATTCTTTCTGGATTTTAAGCAGATGCTGCATTTTACAAACTCCCCCTTAAACCTTACTGAGACATGCAGAGCCCCCTTATTATTACTGATGAGAGATGCCAATCGAGGGGCATCCTGCTACTTTTGATGATCCCACAATGCCATAATATAGGTTTTTTGTGCAATACTATGGCAATTAACACATTCTAAACTTTCCATCAGCAGTGCTCTGACAGATGCATGCCTGATGTTTCAGGAGCTAGTTTATCGCTATTTACTGATGTATAATTTTTGTTTTCTATTCATCTTAGTGGAAAGTCACGTGATTTTCATCACTTCATGGGCTGATATTCTTAGTTTTGTGTTGAAAGTAGAATTAAGGTCAGGAAAGTAGCATTAAAGTAGCATTAAGCTAGTGTTTAGGGACGTTGATGATTTGATTGCTACGTAAGGACATGTTAGTGCATGCAACATTCTTTCATTTATGAGACTTAACATGGATTTTCGTATTTTGTCTATGAAACACATGTCATTCATACATAATAAAGTACTTCAAACACTTTTCTTTGAATGTAATTACAGTATATCAGGGAAACGATGCCTTGTCAATATTATTGTATAATTATCATTACTATGTCCGCCGCATCCGCTTTAGCTGCAGCTCCTTTGTGTTAACGTGGTCACTCAAAATCTATTTTATAGATTCTTTTAAAATTTTTTATGCCTTGAGCTTTCATCAAGATGGAGAATTGGATTGATTTTGGGGTTTGTATCATTAATAATAATTTATTAGTCACTAGTTAATGATGTATTATTATTAATAATACAAAGCCCAAAATCAATCAATTTCTTCATTTTGATAAGATCTAAAGGTATATAAAATTCCTGACCCATGTTTTTGTGCTTTTTGTCACGTGTTGCTCGATGAGCATCTTCATCTGTCTGCCAGTCTGCCTGTCTGTCTGTGCTCATGCAAGCATTCGTAAGTCTTGAGCTATTGACTTGAAATTTATTATATCAGTGAAACTATGTTGTGTCAATATCATGGAATCATTATCACCGTCGACGTTTGCATCCTCTGCGTACGCGTCTGCCGCAGATGCTTCATGTTAACGCGATTACTCAGAAATTGTTTTATAAATCCTTTTCATATTGTATGTACCTTTCGATGTTGTAAAGACAGAGAACTGGATTGATTTTGGGCTTTATATTACCAATAATATTAAATTAATCGACTAATTAATTCCCTGAACCACTTCTTTTTCGGGAGCTTTCACTTGGGGGCTTTCACCGATATACCCTTTGCTGTCGGAGGTGACAGCGTAGACCTTGATCTTATTTGTATTGCTGACTGAGAGAAATGGGTTTAGCATTAGAGTGAGGTTTGGGACTATGGAGTCTCGGTAGAGGCACAATTAGGTTTTGATTGTAAATACGTTTCCTTGTAATTCTTTCATTGAATACTGTTCATGCAAAGTTAATTCATCAGACTAGTATCAATGATATTCTCATCAATATTAGACTTAGTTCAACCAAAAAAGTTTGTGGTCAGAATCAGAGCTGATTCTAAGAAATTTGGTAAGACACATTTTATTGTGCATCACAAATTGCCATTGATTCATTTTTCATGTATTCCATCATTCAGTCTATTTCTGCTGAATATCATTACTAAACCTCAGCAAGAAATAAAATCTTTTTCACTTTGAATTTCTGCAGATTTACAAATGCTCATTATTTGAGTGACTGGGAAATAACCCCTACACACAGCTAAACATACAGTGTGTTTGTGCTATTGTTTGATTCGCATCAGTCAATATGCTTCATGAATTTTGAATACATTCTCCAGAAATGGAATTCATTGCAAAATTCAATGCTAATGTATGCACATGTTCAATCATACCCTGACGTCACATCCCCAGAGTATTAAGAAACCATCTAGTGTCGAACCACTATAAATTACTGCGTTCCCCTTGAAATAATAGGGTTCCCCAGCTTCATTTCTTGTGGAAACTCGATAATTCTGCCAGCAAGAAGGTGGTTAGTTCTACATTAACCATTAGGATGTACATTCTCTGCAGGCGGTATGGCTGCTCGTGAGAAATGATGAAGCTGAAATGCTGCAGTTCTTTTTCAATCCCTCTTCCCTCCAGTGGCTTTATGCTTAAGTATTTGGGCAATATAAAACATTTGTTTATATTCGAGAGAAACCATATTGGAATTTACTAGAGAACTTCCACCCTGACTGCTTACTGTACACTGCCTCGGTATCTCATGCGTTCCCTTTATCCAGGCATGCAAGGATCATGATGAGCGTGCCAACCTCTCTGACCTTGGACCAGCTGACTCTCGGAGGATAAGGGTATTGATTCAATGCATTAGCCTCCCACTAGCATGAGTGTCTCACTGGGGGATCTCAAATAGGTCTGCAAACGTGGGTCCCAGGGAGGAGGCCTCGCACCAGTGGCACATATGGGAATTGCACATGGCTGACTTTCTGTCGAATGCAACGAACATGGGCGATGCTAAGCTTTGCATAGGTATTCAGATAGTGACGCATGTGTAAAGGGCTACAAGTCCTACGAGTATGCCTCTATATTTATGTAAATAGCTGACAGTCTGCAATTCAATTTGAGGGCATTTGCATCCATATGGCATGAACCATGCAGGAATCGCAGCCCTTTAAATTAGTGTCACCATCCAAATACTTCCGTACGGGATGTACTGTATGTTTTTGGTGGCTTGGGAAGGGGGTGGGGAGGTTTGGGGACATTGTGTTTTTGGCTATGATCAACAATACGCTATGCTGAAAACCGCACTGCCGCCGCGTGCGCTCGAGCTTGCCTGTTTCCATGCTCGTGCTACACGAGGCGGTAAATTATGGTGGGATGAAGGGACCATGAGTGGGAAAAGTCAGCTTGTTAGTGCGACCATCAGTTGCCTGCCTTTATTTCTCTTACTTCTCAATGGCTGATTAGGATATGGTCCCGTCAGTGTATCTGCTGTTGACTTGGCAGGCTGAGAATTGTGGGATGGCAAGAGGGCACAGCGGCTTTGAGGGGTTTGGTCTTCGGAGGCCGAGTCCAGAACGTTCTCCCTCATGTGCCTCTGGGCTAACTCGGCAGCTGTCAGGATGTTTGGGGGAGAGACTTCTCGAATGTCGGAGGGAAGTGGGGCCCGGCCCTGACCGTTTAGAGAAATCGGGGGAAGGCGGATGAAGGGAGCTTGAGGGACAAGAATACCGCAGAGGGGTGGCAGCTCAATTTTTATCCTCGTTTGAGATAACAGACAACTCCTAGGGGACTCCCGCTAATGCCGCTGCTTTTGAACCGGCTGGACTGCACAAATGTACAGAGTCATCTGTTTTGTTAGCCTGCATGAGAAAGAAGCTCATTTTGAAGCAATGGTTCCAAATTACAATAAGAAATTAAGAATGTCTTAGAGATGTAAAATGGTTATTTATCTTCGGTTTTTTCTTTGCTGTCCAGGGACTTGATGTCAAATGCCATTCAATGTTTTAGTGTAACTACTTCTCTTTAGTGTCAGTTGGGGTCGGCTAGACAAGAGTTATATTGATTTGTCTTCAAATTTAGCTTGATATATATAAGATGGATGATTCAGTGAAATGTTTTTTTTACAGGCTTTGAGAGTGCAGCTCTAACATAAGTTACTGTTTGACCCATTTGTAAATCAAACTTAAGGGCAAGTGTCAAGTGAATTCATCTTTCGGCAGTATCTTCTTGCAGATCTTTTGTGGTTGTATAAAATTAAGTCTTCATATCAATCTCCGTGGTTATTTTGACTGTTTTATTTTGAAATCCTGGAAAAGCCTCAAGGGCAGAACAGTGATGCAGTGCGCAGAGATCTTGCCTGACAGCAAGATGGGCATGGGAATGTGGCTTAAGCCTTTCTGTGTGGAGTTTTCATGTTTTCACGGTGTTCGTGTGAGTTTGCGCCCAAGGCCCAAAGACATACATGCCGGGTTAATTTACGACTCTGAGTGTCACATTTGTATGAGAGTAAATTAATGTTCTTTGTGCCCAGCAATGGGTTGGTGAATTGTCAACCTGTCCTTCCTCTCGACTGTTGGATGCTGGAATTGTATCCAGCCACTCGCAACCCTGACCGGGAGTAAGCAGCTTTGATAATGAGTAGATGACCAGTTGAGGCACTAATTGTTCACCCGGTCTTGATGGGAGCACCCTCAAATTAATATTTGGCACTTGGACCAGTGTATGATTTGAAATCCAATGTCCTGGAGTTCAGAACCAAAACAAAAATTGTGTCACTGTCCTGATGTGTACACCCAATATATTGAACATGTTTTATTAATTCTTCTACGTTTCAGTATGGAAGTTTGCATTTTAACTTTACTGGCCATTGACAATATTAATATTAATGCACAGATGCCATTATTGACTGGAATTTTTTCTGATTAGGTTGTTTTGTTCTATTTATTGCACTCGCTCAAATTCCTGGTTGAAATAATTGCCTTTCTTGCCAGTAGGAGACTTGTTTCTTCCAGAATTTTAAGCTACTGTTGACACAAGGGGCCTTTTCTCGCTAATGTTTGGTATGTTTTTCACGATGTAGACATTCTCACACAAGGCAAAAATCAAAAAGAAACACAAAAAACCACGGCAAAAACAAGTGCCACTACAACATGGTGTTCCAGGTCTCAACGGCAGCTCACTCATGAGACTTGGTCTACTTCAGAGGAAAGCAAGAAACAACTAATCACAGAACGCATAGCTGTGTACTTCTAGAGGCAAAATAACCCATTTCAATGGTAGATCAAAAAGACGCAACAGAAATTTGTGTGTGAGTTATGTACTCCTTGAATTGTGATGGCAGTGCACATGAGTATTTCTTAGTGAAACAGTGACCTAGCAAATGAGGCCACAGGCAGAAAGCCTTTATCTAGTCACTGCTTTCTGGTCATGAATGTTTCCACAAAAGAGTCTGATTGGCTTCTGGAGATTCTTATCAGCCTAGTACGTGTAAAAGATGCTCGGCAGGTCTGAACAATCTTACGTATTCACCTTGCAAATAAAAATCAATTATTGACCGCTTTCAGATGTTGAATTATTTGCATTACTGCAAGTGCCCTGAATCTCTTGCTCTGAATTATTCGGACTTGGACTGCACTGATGCTACACTGAATCTGTAAACAACATTAGATGCATAATAAATCAGGATACTGTAATGGTGTCTCTCTGTAATGTGGTCTCCCTGTTAGTTGCTTGATGCTGTAGCCAGAGCTCAGTTAACGCTGAGCGCCAGGACTGAGATAGTTTCCATTGTAAATAATGGGCTTGTATCCCTTGCAAGTGCCATTTGCTCATGAGATGTGTTCAGTAGAAATTGATTGTTAATGTATAAGTAATATGAAAAGTGATATGGCTTAAGGTTTCTGAGCCTCTAATAACAAGGGATGTGTCCCCAAAAACTAGCCCCCATCCAATAACAGTGTGCATGGCGTGAGGGCGGGATGTCGCAATGTACTGCATCTTGTCGATTTGTCTGCACTTCCGGTACCTTTGAGCCAGGAAAGAGGGGCCAACTTTGAATGTTCTGTTTACAAACCGCTATCAGCAAATCCTGCTCAGCATATCTTGAAGACAAACTGTCTGACCACTGCCCTCAGTGTCGACTCAGAGTTAAGCTTACTTGACAGAACACCAAATCACGGTGAATAAAGCAATAGTGCCAGGAAAATGGTTGATGAACTGCGAACAAACCGGTTTATTGCTTTAAGAACTGCAAAGAAGTCAAGAACACAAATGACTTGTCTATGAACATGGATAAGTAATAATTGAAAGTTTCTGTATGGGGTTGCAGTGACTCTGCCTTTTAATGCAGGATTACTCTTCACCTTGTACAGATTAAAAATCACAAAATTAATTTACTGAATAATAAATACTATGTTGCCAATTATGAATGATAGTGAAATGGAGGTAACAAGGCATTAATAGGAGGTTGGATGGACAGCAATTAACTAGAAATGAAATCTAAGCTTTCTTTGAATTCTTTCTATCACTGTGGCATTTTTTGGAAACAGCATTGAATGCAATATATACGGCTTTTATAACTGTCTGCCTTGCTAACTCAAATCTGTACTGTTTCAAGAGCACTTAATGTTTGCAATAATGACAACTTAACAGAAAAGTAATTGAGAATAGTTACCTTGTATGAAAAGATTAGGCATATGCCTACCTTAACATACTTCCTATGGCACGTCTCTGGAATACAATAAATAAATTATTATTATTCTTAAAACACTAAAGGCTATGCTTTAGGCAAAATTAGAGCTATAATAGCCGTACGGTAATAATAATTAGCCTTTAGCCTGACCTGGCTTTTTCAAAGTCAATGTTAGTTTAGTGTCTTGCACAAAATGTGTGCATATTATAAGTCATATGCAGTATGTCTGGTCCCATCAGCACCTCTGCAGTAATGGCTCGAATTTTCTATGCCAAAATCACAAGGAGTTGCAAATAGTGGGAATGAGAATCAATAAATTGCGGCCATTTGTAATCAATTCAATCTGAAGTGGTCAATGAAGTACATTCGTCAGAGTCACAATAACCTTATTTTTCTGCTTGGTCGGTATGTGCTGGTCTGTGAAGGTTGATAAAGCCTGCTCACCGTGCTGTACTATGTAGCATATCAGTCTCCTGCCATTTTCTGCTCTGCAGTAAACCACATTAGAAGGGGTGTCACACTCTCCGAAATCAATGTTTGCCTCTTTTCTATTCTGCCCATACATTCTGAGGAGACGGGTGATCTGTCTGTCTGCGTGTTGATGCACAGCCAGACGGTCCACACTTTCTTTTGGGATCCTGTGCCACATCTCCTTAACCTTTCCACAACTCTATCATTTAAATACATCCCTATTCCCTGAGTCAAGAGGGCTAAAATCCCTGTTCTTTTTTATATACCCTACCTACAATGTCTCGCAATGCAGCATAACAGAATTCACACACATAAACACACACACACACACACACACACACGCACACAAACACACACTCGCACGCACTTTCATGCATGTACGCACACCAGAGGTTTTGCTTGAATATCATATTATATCACAACAGCCACTAAAGCAGTACGTGTGCATTATGCATTATGTATGTTTCGAGTACAAAAGGAGAGGGGGAAAAAATGCACCTGTGTGCAGTTTGAAACCAACTGCGATAAGCTTATATCGCTCTTGCGCGCTGCCAAATCCAATTTGATCAATCGGCTTACTCAGAAAGGGCCCTTTGATGTATTGCCTCCTATAGGCCTTCTCAGATGATTTCTTCTGTACGTGTTAGATTGCATTATGTATCGTTTTATAGTATTTAAGGTGCTATATTCTGCAGGAAAGCCAGCTGTGTCCATTGAAATGGTCCCTTTGGACCAGAGATTCTCAGACCTTTCTGCGAAGAGAAAGGATTGGGGACGAATAGAAGTATTTATAGACACTTATAAGAGAGGAAGCAGACACTCTTGAGTACAATTAGATGTTACCTCTTCTCTTGTTCTTCCTGGATCCTGGCATGGGACATATCTTTGAAGGGGGGTTTAGGGTGGTATTATACGCCAAACTAGGTCAAACTATTCCTCCAATTCCACCCCGTAATAAGCTGAAGCGAATGGACTTCTGAAATATGATGCCTTGCAATGGACAGGGGATTGGTCCGATGCTGTGTCAGCTACCTCTTGCTTACTTATGTCATGTGTGTTATGATTTTGCAAAGATGTACTTCTTATCCATGGTACCAAGAAAGAGAGAGAAGCCAAAGATAGGTTATTATGCAGTTCACTTGTATTTCTTTATCTTAGAAGCACTGTTTTGTATGTCTTATAGTACGCAAGAGGATATAGTAGAGACAAATGGAGAAATAAAAACAGGAAAAAATTGAACTTAATAAGAATATTAAAGCTTCTCCAGCAGTACAGAAGAGGATCCTTCAGAGATTCAAGCGTGTCTCAACTGAGTACTGACTCATGCGAATGCTGATAATGGGGGAAAGGATGAATTATCATAATTTCTGTAAGCTTAAAAATAGCCAACGGGTCAGGTCTTGCAGAGAGGGTTCAGAATTATTCCCTCCATAAAACCATAAAACCGGGTGCTGCATTGGGTTGTCCTCTCTCGCCCTCACCACTCCATAGTGCAACTTTACAAGATCCAGACACTTTCTCTTCTTTCTTTACCCTTTTCCCCCCCAATATCTCACATAATATGCTGGGAAACAAGCCTCCTGGAGCTCTCACACTGAGCAGCTGCATTGATATGGTACCTGCTGTTATTTTTAGGAGCATTAAAACACTTTGCCTGCTGTTTTATAGTACTCTGGTCACGTTTTGGCAGCAAACAAGGCAGGTGCTATTCGACCAGGTGGATAACTAAATTGGAAGTATTTTGTTATGATGTCATCGCATGTGACCAGTCTCTTGACTGGTCCCAAGATTGAGGTAGAGGCTGTCAGAAGGTTCTGTGGTTATGCACACTGGCCCCTCTATCTGGTGCTGTGCAGAGTCACTTCTTATTCACTCTTTAAGAGTGTTTGCTCTTGACATTATCTGCCCAGGGCCTCAGAGAGGTCTGTGAGCCCAAAGAGGAGTCTGATGAATTGGCAAACCTTTCGTTATCCTGTGGTCACAAAGAAAACGGACTCTGCCCTTGTTGATGTCAGAATCATGCCTCTAATGGCTGGCCCCACTCTGCCATTTCCATGATTTCTCAGAATATAGGTGAGGATTTACCTATTTGCTCACAAGTCCTGGCATTAATGAGCCAATTATTCAGGCTATATCAGTAACTGTATAACTATAGTAACAGTAACTATATCAGCTTCTCTAGCCATTTCACACATTTCTTATTATTGTTAGTAGAAGTAGTAGTATTATTAGTATTATTATTTTCATTATTATTTTAAATGACTGATCACTTATCACTTATTATCTCAACAGTTCATGTGTAATGGAACTACTAATATTTCTGAATGAGAGGCTGTATAAAAGAGCAGTAATTGTCTGATAAATACATTTCTGAATGGTAGTTTATGAATATTTCCTCATTGGTAATTATGCACTAAATCGATTGTTTGGGGGGGTAGCAGGGGCTGGCTGGGGTGCACAGATTAAAATTTGCTTGTATCTGTCGTTTTTTTGCCGTAGATAGGGGAGATATTAGCCGGGAAGGTTTATTTGTTAATTGTGAGTACCCTTCATGCCCCATGTTGGAATATTCAATGCATATGTTTGGGGCACATAAAAAAAAATGAGGATCTTTATTTGTCAAAATATGGTGAAGAACACATTCAGAGCGGCAGACCAAGATAGACCAAATGCTTTGGCCGTAAAGTTCCATAGAATATTAGGCCATACAAAATAAATATTGTTGTTAAGCATCCTGCCCGCCCCAAAAAAACCCCTGCTTCCTATTTTTTTTTAAGTGTTTTAGTTTGAAAAATCTGATAAAATCGCAATGTAATAATAGTGTGAAAATGCTCAGGATCCCTGTCCATGCAGCTGATCTGTTCGGCTTTCAATCACTGCACCACCTATGGGTTAAGCAGGTCATTCATGATGTTAATACATGTACCTGTGATTTGGATTGGTTGCATTGTCTGGATCTCAGACTATAATTATAATTTTCTGAGAAAAAAAAAAAACCTCCCGTCCACCCCTGAAAATTGAAATGTGACGGATGCAAACCACTTAATTTTTTGTATGACCTCTGCATTCAGCCTTTTTTATGCCCCTGTGCCATATATGGCTGGGGGAATATAGGCTTGCCCTTGTTGATCTTTCCCCCCCTTTTTGCCATGACAGGGGGTGTATTCTATTCACTTCTTTTCAAAAACTACTCAACAAAAGTCAGTGACCTTACAAGGGCTTTTAGGGACCCAAAAAGTGTGCACCTCATACTTTGTCACTGAATTTAAAAAATTTTCAAAAATTAAAAACTTGTTTTTTTTTTCAGGTGTTTAAACTTTTTAAAATGAAAGATTGTTGACTGTCCCAAATGTCTCCTATGGACACAAATTTTCTGGTTCAGTTTTGCATTCATTTTCACTACAAAATACAGGTTTAAAAAGGGACTAATACATTTAATAGATAGATTTGGATGGTGGTTTGCTTGATCAGTAAAGTAATTTTTATTCCCTGTGATAGCGGGCTAAAATGCCATAATGGAAGTGAGTGAGTGAGTGAATAAGTGAATGAGTGACAATCCTTTCATACTAAATATCTCAAGAATGGTTCAAGCCATAGCCTTCTAACTTTGCACAGTACATTAACAGATACAGTGTAGCAGATGAGCTGATTAAAATTTAGTTGAATCTGTGAAGTTGCATCATACTAAATCAATATGCGAAAATGCACCGCATCGCACGGTCTTGTACAATCCCATAGGACTACACGTTGCTTCTATCAGTTAGCTTGTCAACCAAGCTAGCTAACATGGGAATAAAATTATTAGCGATTCAGTCAAAGCCTGATAAAGCCTTGATTTTACAAATAGATCTTCTAGTCATGTTTGTTTTCTGTTTTTTGCTTTTGTCTGGGGACAATACCTCAAAAAGACACGCTGGTTGCTGGAAACAGGGAGGAGACAGTTAGGAAGACACAAGGGTTGTGACACCTTCATAATTCTGCAACTTCAGAACATGCATATTTACCCTCCCTTGTGCTTTATACATATCAAAGATACCTTCAGTGATGTATTCTGAGTGTCCTTGCTCCGATTATCACATACTTTCTCATAAAAGGCTACACTGTGCATCTGATACCCTTCCACTTCTAGAAAGTAACCTCTCACCAATTTTTTCTATTGACCTCAATCTCAGTCACTGAAGAGCTTTGGTTTAAGAATATGATTGAAAGTTTCCACCATGATATTTCTTGTCGTAATCCATTATTGTAAAGACATGCTAATAATATTTTCTCCTAAAAGTAAATAAAAATAATTTTGTCTTTTCGTTTTAACTGTGCCCAGGAAGTTGCCATCACACTAGCAAATCGGTGTAGACCGTGGATAGTTGAAAAACATGACAAAATAATTGCAAACAGTTCACCTCAATACTGGAAGAGCCATAGCCTGCATGCAAAAGCATACTATGGAAGAAAACAATACTGGCTACAGTCATAATAATGAAATAATGATTATTTCAGTATTTTTTTTTAATCAAAATCTTTTCAAAATCAAGATTACTAATAATTTGGTGGAGGGGCTAAACTGTGTCATTGTATCAGAGAATGGACATACTTTTATTTGTGAGAATATATTTTATTTGTGTGATATTATTTGTGAGAATTTGTTGAGATACTACAAAGTATGCGTTTGTTTTCCCTCATAGTCTGGCATTGGAGGATGTACTCTAAGAATTGCCTCAATGATCAGTTTTTTTTTTAAATCCATAATTCATATTCATTCTAGGGCCAATGGGCAGGCTCTTCGGGAACCCACCAATGTCCAATTTTTGACTCATTTCGGATTCATTGTTGTGCTCTCCTGTAAAATTGAAGTAGGGTCACCTGAACTATTGGAATTCAAAATTTTGAATGTGTTTGTTGTTGTTAACGTTGATGCTGAACTTGATTCTTATTGTCATGCTGAATATTTTTGTGGCCCTCTCTTCTTTTCAAGTACTGACACTAATATTTTTAGCTCCTGCCACTCGCAGTGCGGGAGCTATGGTATCGGGCTCTGTCCGTGCGTGTGTGCGTGCGTGCGGGCGTCCGTCAACACATTTCGCTTTATCTCATCAACGATTTCAGTTACAGGCTCCAAATTTTTAATGGACATGCATCTCATAAAGCCCTACAAATGACATGCCTAAAGGTGACCTTGGCCTATTTTTTCAAGGTCACTGGCCTAAAAATATCACCAAAAACTTCGACATTTTGCTTTATCTCATCAACTATTTCAGTTACAGGCTCCTAATTTTAATGGACATGCATCTCATTAAGGCCTACAAATGACATGCCTAAAGGTGACCTTGGCCTATTTTTTCAAGGTCACTGGCCTAAAAATATCACCAAAAACTTTGACATTTTGCTTTATCTCATCAACTATTTCAGTTACAGGCTCAGGGCTTGCGCTACCCGTTCGTCAATTCGCAATTGACGATCTCTCCTGCAGTTTGACGATCTGTAAGTCACATTTGACGATAAATTTGACGAAGACCTTTCAAAAGTGGGGTCACGAGATTTGCGCAAATCTGCAATAATATTTGGGGGGCGGTTAATATATAATATAGGGTCTGCCAAGAAAACACAACTCACAAGCCGACTCTGGCTCTCCGACTCCAGCGAACCGCCTCCATCTCCGTCCGGGCGCAAGCTCCAGGAACGTCATGAAGAAGCTTGAAACGAACCGCGTGTAGCCTACTGTACCCTTATGCTGCGTTCAAAACAACTCGGAAGTCGGAAAAAACGAGCTCGAGTTGTCAAAAATGAATTGAACGGCGTCAAACTCGGAAAATACAGGTCGGAAACTCGGGTATCATTTCAGAGCTCCGATTTTCCGACTTGACGTCACATTCACCGAAAAATGGCGGATGTGTAGTTTACTTTTAAGCAAATATGGAAGTTTTTCTGATTAAAATACATATGTGTGAAATCAATCATATTTCATGGATCACCTGATCGGTTTCGTTTGTTCTTCTGTGTCACGAAAAAACTGGAAACGGCTGTCAGTGTTTTCTTTAAACGCTCTGAGCATTTAAGTACAACTCAGCGTCTTTGCAGCATCCATGTTTTTCCCACATTACGACTTCAAAGCACATGAACACATGGAAGTCGGAAGAACGATTTGCCGACTTGGGAACTCCGACCTTCCGACATCACATGAATGCAGCATTATTAGGACGGAATACTCCACCCACCAGCTCATGCTCGAGCCAATAGACTACGCAGCTGTTAGTGGTACTGATTACAGTTGTTGTTCCTTGAAGCTCAATGGACAGTAAATAACATTTGAAAGTACTTTGTTATCAATATTTGGTCCTTTGTACTGAATAAAAAGCAAGTTGATGTGGGTGAATTTAAGCAACATTGTGATGTTGCACATGTAGTCCAAGTTAATGTAATTTTACCAAGTCCAAGTGTTCAGTTCTCACTCAGCATAACACTACAGTTGTTCCTTGAAGCTCAATGGTCAGTAAAGAACATTTGAAAGTACTTTGTTATCAATATTTGGTCCTTTGTACTGAATAAAAAGCAAGTTGTTTTTTGCATAAATCTTTTTTTTTTTTTGCATTTCTTTCATAGGCAGTAGCTTCTTCTGTTTTGCCAAAGCCTTCTGACCCCCTTCCTCTTCTTCTGGACTTGGGACCAGCTTCTTTAACCTGTGTCAGTAACTTGCAGATTAAAAAATAATTCATGCAAAAAGCAGACTGGGAATGAAGCAAGCTAAGGAGAAAGTCCCAAGTGAGGTGGGGTTAATACTAAAAAAACCATGCTACTAGCACAGGAAACAAGGAAGGCGAGGCTAAGTCAGAAAGGACAGAGGAAAGCACACGGTCAGATAGGACATTTAACAGCACATGGTTGTAAGTAAAAGCATGATAAAAATAATACAACGACGGTGCAACAAAACCTACAAGAAATTGATTGGTATTAGAGACCCTCACAACTGGACATCAGATAAAAAAAAGTGACTAGGGGTAAAGTTATTTGACTAATTGACATTGCTTTTTGGCTAATCATTTGACTAATAGGTTTCAGAAGCCAGCTCTAGCCCTGCAGGCTCCTAATTCTTACTGGACATGCATCTCATAAATACCTACAAATGACGTGCCTAAAGGTGACAATGGCCTATTTTTCAAGGTCACTGACCTCAAAATATCACCAAAAATTTCAACATTTTGCTTTATCTCATCAACTATTTCAGTTACAGGCTCCTAATTTTTACTGGACATGCATCTCATGCAGGCCTACCAATGAAATGCCTAAAGGTGACCTTGGCCTATTTTTTCAAGGTCACTGGCCTAAAAATATCACCAAAAACTTTGACATTTTGCTTTATCTCATCAACTATTTCAGTTACAGGCTCCTAATTCTTACTGGACATGCATCTCATAAAGGCCTACAAATGACATGCGTAAAGGTGACCTTGGCCTATTTTTCCAAAGTCACTGGCAACATATCGCCAAAAATTTTGACATTTTGCTTTATCTCATCAACTATTTCAGTTATAGGCTCCTAATTTTTACTGGACATGCATTTCATAAAGTCCTACAAATGACGTGCCTAAAGGTGACCTTGGCCTATTTTTTCAAGGTCACTGGCCTAAAAATATCACCAAAAACTTCGACAATTTGCTTTATCTTATCAACATTTTCAGTTACAGGCTCCTAATTAGCTCCTGCTGCCCGAGTGGCACGGGAGCTATGGTATCGGGCTCCATCCGTGCGTGCGTCCGTCCATGCATGCGTCCGTCAACAAAAACTTTGACATTTTGTTTATCATAACGGCGGGAGCTTCTGGGGCCGCCAGTGCCGTATATTTTGGTTTTGTGTCAGTGTTTAACGGCACAGTTCTGTGAAAAAGTATTTATATAACTTAAATGTTTCATATTATCAAATCAGTATTTGGCAATAAGAACCAGAGTTAACTCAAAATGCAGTTTTTTAAACCATCATTTCTTTCGTGAAAGTAAAAAATCTACCAAACCCTACTCTATGTGGAAAAGGTATTGCCCCCTTCGTCAATCAACCACTTTGACGAATTGTATTGATAATTGGGCTCAATTTCACTGGACCCACCCAGGCATGATTACTGCCAGCTCTGTTGAATCTAAATTTAAACAGAACCTGCGTGGCAATGTGAAGTGACCTGCTGCGTCAGGAACTTGGCAACTTGCCATATTTGATAGAACCATGAATTCTGCTTTCTACCCAAAAATCCTGAAGGAGAACTTTCAGCCATCAGTTTGTGACCAAAAGCTCTAGCACAGCTGGGTTATGCAGCGGGACAGTGATCTGATGCACACCAGCGAATTCCCTGCTGAATGGCTAAAAAGAAACAAACTGAATGTTTTGGCATGGCCAAGTCGAAGTCCTGACATGAATCCGATTGAGATGCCGTGGCACAATCTTAAAAAGCCATTCATACTCAAAGACTCTCTAATGTGGCTGAATGCCAACCTTTCCGCAAAGAAAAGCGGGCCAGAATTCCTCCTCAGCAAAGTAAACGACTCATTGCCAGTTAGCGCAAATGTTTCATTGCAGTTGTTGCCACACATGGGTGGTGCTACCAGTTATTCGGTTTTGGAGGCAATTATTTTTCACCCGAGTGATCAAAGTTTTGAATAACTCTTTACCTTTAATAAAAGAAGTGTTAATTTACAAGCTGCTTGTTGTGTTTACTCACGTTGCCTTAGTCCTATATTAAAATAAGCTGGAAAATCTGAAACATTGAGATAGGACAAATTAGCAAAAATAAAAGAAATTGCGGGGGGGCAAATACTTTTCCTCAGCTCTGCATGCGCTCGTCTGAGTGTCTGTGGAATTGATGGTTCATAAAATCCTGGAAAAGAATTGGGTCGGCCTTCAGACCTCATGTTGTCAGCTCTTTGAAGCCCCACCACCATCTGCTGAAATTCAGTCAGTCGATGCGGAGAATTAATGGCAGCCAGGCTCGAGAATCGTGTCTCATGTTTACACCTTTAATTTGCAGTATTAACCCTGAAAAATCTTAGGCACATTAGCCAGGTGGCATTATTAATGCGATCCATCATAATCTGTATGGTTCATATTTGGGGTGCTTTAATTACTGGCCATATGAAAAAAAACAAAAGACGTATTTGTTTTCTTGGCTTGGTAGGCAAATTATATTTTCGCCCATTGCGTCTGGTTTATTGTGATGAATTAGTTGGCTCGGATTTGGTCCGTGTCAAGGGAATACGGAGCACTGCCTCTTCCACTGCTTTTGGCCTGCACTGGGGGGCCCAAGCACAGCCTCACATGCAGATGTGAAGTACTAGGACAGAAACTAGGGGTATCACTTTAGATGAAAGAGTGTGCGCTACTTCACAAGTACAAGCACAGCAACACCGAGCTACTATAAATACAGACCAGCACTAAAGTTTCATGTGCTGAATTTGTAACTCACGGGACTTGGACTTTGCATTTCTTGTCTCCCTTTAGCATGATTTATAGGCGCGTATTTTCTTTTTTAATTCCTTGAGTATGTTCGGATTTATCTGTCGAGGCCTCTTAGCTAATTGCGGCTGGTTGGAATTAAATTGGGGCAATGCCAGGGAGAGGATGTTCTAGTATAGGAGAGCCTGTGTGGTGATGTTAATAGTCAGCAACTGCTCATTGTGTACTTTCACTGAAACAAGCCATTAGCAAGAATTTTGGGCATACTCTCTCTCTCTCAATATTTTTTTCCACCCTGATCTCTGTGGGCTCCTAATTAGACTTGCCTATTTAGCTTTTTATATTGTAGTATGTTTCACTTGGTAATTTGAGGGCCTTTTATTGTCATATGGTTTGAATCTTAGTAATTCCAGCTTTATAATTCCCCCACAAGCTGGCTCACTGTCTAAACTCTTAGGCACCTCACTGCATCTGTTAGTACCTGCCACCTCCAATCACCTGATCACCCTCTTTCTGTGGTCTCAGTTAAGATTGAGCAAAAGGCTTAGGAACCCTACATTTTTTAAAAATTTAAGTTTGACTTTATGGCCTCTATCTTACATCTAGTACAGAGGGGCGCAAAACGTAGCACAAGTGTCTTTGCTACTTCATGATGGAAGAAAATACCAATTTCCCGTCCAGCGCTCGTGCTGCATAAATAGCTAATTCATTTGCGCCTAATTGAGCGCCTATGGGCGTGTTGGTCATAAATTGAGGTGTGGTCAGGCACAATGCTGGCCTCTTACTCTGTTTTGGTCACATAAAGCTCTTGCGCCATCGACCTACAAAAAGCTGGTCTACAGTCAATGGTCAGTTTTTAAGAATGAAATTTTAAGGGTGCGTTATTATGATGGTTATTATGCACTTTTGTCAGCAAGTGCATAACGCGCGTACCCTCTGCTTCTCACATTCTACTCAGGGACGAACTGCTGTGCCCACACAAGCAAACAATTATAAAAAATAAAGAAAATTACAATTTGAAAGATTATTGTCAAGATATTTTAAAAACAGGTGCCAGAATGGTGAGTGCAATCGCTTTACATGCCCACATCAGAGCATGCCTTGATTCAGGCTATTTTAATTGTAAGGAAATCTATTCCATTTGTTAATTTGCGATTCATGGTGTGAGGTTATGCACATAGGTATTCGCAGATTGTACTAGATAAAGCCATAGCTCTTTAACACTGGTGAACTCTGTAATTCATGCTGTCGTCCACTGGATCCCCCCTGGGAGGGTGACTGTTCGGCAACAATGGTTGGCGAAAATATCAAATACATGGCATATAATGTCTGAATAGTGCATGAATATCTGTTCTATCACACAAAACACAAAGTGTAACCGAAAGAATGTTTGAAGTGCTGAAAATGCGCATAAGAAGTTTAAATATGTCCTGCATGGGTAGACCCGTTATCTGCAATTATCTGATAAAATAATTTTGAATCCGACCTGATCCATTAATACAGTGCCTGCTGTCCCTTTTCCATTACCAAATGCAAAATCCCACATGTTATTTGAAAATGGATTTATTACTTACAGTTTGTTTGACAAATGAAGTAGGGCCTAAAAAGCAGCACATTTAAAAAACAGAAAAAGCAAATGATGACATTGTCGGCACAGTCTATAATCAATTAGAATTTCTTCCATATATACGACTCGACCTTCAATCGTAAGACAAGTGGAAACGAGTTCTTTTCACTCCTGTTGGATATCATTCAAGGGGTTACGGTATGTAATCAAAATAGCATTAGTTTAGTTTCTTTCTTGCTTGTTTTTTTCTCACTTATTTTAATTTCTCTTGATCGTTCTCCACCGGCGCATATTTATTTATTCATTTTTACCAATGAACCCGAATTAAAACCTTTTCTTTTGCTTGTTTTATGCACAAGTGTAATGTAATGTAAAGTTCAACTGCAGCCCTGGGGATTCACTGTGATGATTAGTGACATCTGGATATGATTAAAATAATTTTGAGCAATATTTCAAAAATATTTTAATTAAATCTTAGGAGATCAGGTTTCCATACTTTAAGCGGTCGTTTGCTGACGCGTTTCACTTAGCACACAAGCAGCCCTCATTCTGCTGCCGTGAAGAGTTTTTATTTTTTTTCTGCTGCTCAGAAAATCCACCCTTATACATTTGTAATTTCTGTTCGCCAAGGTACAAGTCCCCTTGGCTTTTTAAGGGAATGGGAGATGACACTCTGATTGGTTTATTCCGTGTTTTCCCAAAAACAGGCCTGTGATAATTAAGGGATTAAATCCAACCCCTTTGCCCTGAGCGCTTTACTATGTGCCCCTTTAACTTGCAGAAATGGATTTGGGCACGCCCTAAATGCACTTGTGGCTCACATTTCAGACTGAGTGCATAGATCGTTAACAGGGCCGCAGATGTTTATTTTTTACCTCCTTAGTGTTGCTAAAGATAAAAAGATATTTGAAAAAATTTCAAATTATAATTTAAAAAATAGTTTTTATTATTAATAAAATTATAGTTTTTTATTATCTGAATCAAGTGTTTTTAATGAAATGTTGGTATTTCATTAAAAACACTTGATTCAGATAATATAGCCTTGACAAGGCTGTCTGCAGTTACTTGGAAGGATAGATACAAGTGAGACAGTCAGTCTGCAGTAGAACAATGACAAGTTTTCATCTCTGTTTGGAACAAGCAAAAAGCCAATCATCCTTTAAAACTATACCACAACAGGACAGTGTCCCTAATGGTCACAGCAAATATTGGTTTGATTTATTTTTAACAGTTCACAGCTCTGTCTAGTATATTTCTCAGTTATTAGAAACTTTTAGGCCTCTATCTTACACACAGCGCAAAGCGTAACGCAAGTGTCTTTGCTACTTTACGATCGACACAGATACCATTTTCCCATCCAGCATCCACTCTGAATACATTTCAAATGCATTAGCGCCCAATGGAGCGCCCATGGGCCTGTTGGTCTTAAAAAGAGGTGTGGTCCAGCACTCTGCTGACGTATCGCTATTTTGAAGTTGCATAAAGCTCTTGCGCCATTGATCAACAAAAACCTAGTCTAAAGTCGATAGTTTTTTACTGCTCTTTTATGGCCCCATTATTAAAAAACTATTATGTGCCTTTGTTGGCCAGTGCATGGCGCGCCTACCTTCGGTTTGCTACACGCACAGGGACAAGCGGCAGCGGGCAGACTTGCTAACGATTAGAAATAAAAAAGATTATAATTTGAATGAGTATTATTGAATAAATTGAGATATTTGAAAAATTGATGTCGTAATGGCCAGTGCGATATTTTGCATGCCCATGCAACTTTGTGCACGGTCATTGAATGCTGTCTGAATGCACAAATTTATGCAGTCCATCAACAGGGGATTCGTGATTCGGCAAGCAAGATTACAAATTTAGATATTTGCAAGTTGTTCAGGATATTGTATCATATCATACCTAAAAATGCGTGAATTTTCGTTCATTAGAAAATAGGAAATGCAAGTTAGTTAATGTACTCGCATGGTCACCAAGTAGAAGTGACTGCAAAACAAAGAAATGTTTGAGGAGATGAGAGTGAATGAGCATGTGCTATAAATAAATTAGATTTTTAAAAATAATAATTACATGCATTCTTATTTTCTGCTCAGTCTTGCATTAATTTTCGTTTCCTTTGTTGCTCAGTATAAAAAGAATGTTTGGGGCACTTCAGACTTTTGGGTAATCTCAAAAATTTTTAACCAAACTGACCCATGAAAACAATACCAGCTGTCCATCTGTCTCACGTTTCTTATAAATACACAACTCAGCATTTTGGCTTATTATGATTGTTTGGCTGACAGACGATGCAACTGTAAAATGCAGAACTTTTAAAGCAACGGATGAAATTGTAGACTGTTACGGTCAAAATTTCTTTCGTACATCTGACTTGGCCTTCAAGGATGAAATGTCAACAATCTGGTATTCACCAACAGTTATTTTTGTTCCTCTGTCATCCAGGTTGATCCATTTCTTTCCCAGCCTCTCTGTCAATAAAGCAGAGGCAAGTTCATTTAACTCCTGCTGCAGTAGCATAATCAAAATAACTTTATTTCATTTCTTTCTGCTGTTATTTTCCTCGCTCATTTAAATTTCTCTTGGTTGTTGCCCCGTCCGTATTATTATGTTTTTAGTAACGACCCTGAGTTGAAACTTGGAAAATTTGACCGTACAACAGCAATTCGCTAAGGTGCAAGGGCATCTGGCTTTTAAAAGGCATGGGAGATGACACTCTGATTGGCACATTTCATATTATACCCAAAACTCATGCATGATTCATTAAGAACTTTAGTCAGACCCCTTTGAACCTTGCGCCTTACTTTGCACCCTGATAACCTGCCATTACACTAGAAAAAATGGATTTGAACACGCCCTAAATGCACCTGTGCCACGCACTTCAAACTATGCTTTTAGATTGTCGAAATAGGACCCTTAATTTAATGATATTTGCAAGCATATTTGACCAACAGAAGTGCTCAAAATATGGCTAAAACTTTTGCACAGTACTGTAACCTTGAAAATAATCCCGTCTGGAGAACTTCTCAATCGGCGTTGGCCACTCAAGTCTTGCGCCGGTCTGGTGATTTATTCAGGTAATAAACTCTGATCAACAGCCATAATAAGATCCTCTCATGCGGACTGGGAGGGAAAGGTTGCAGGATTAGGAAAGCATGCTTTTTAATCAGCACCTCATTTTAAATGCTCTGAATTCATTGTCAATATTTTTTTTTCTTACTGACCTGTTAATTGGTCGGAGGCACTCAGAGTATTGGGGCTTGGGTCTGTGGAGTCTCCTTGTCTCTGGATTTGAAAAAAAAGAATAAAGGAGAGTGATGTGTGGAGTGGGGTCTGGAGAGAGAGAGAGAAAGAGAGAGAGGAGGGGGGGTAATGGGGAGCAGTTGGGTGGAGACAAAGGCAGTCCATCAACGCCTTGTGACGATACAGGCAGCGCCTATGGACATTATCTCAGTGGTCTCGCTCTTGATCTTTCTTACTCTGTCTCTCATCTCTGCCCATTTTATTTTGCTCTGCCCATTGATTGGTTCATTTTAAGGGGGAGGAAAATGACATTCAGTTCTCAGTCGTGCTAATATTAAAGCATCCATTACAAAGCAATAACCAAATCAGCCGTCCATCATCTGTAAAATATTGCAAGAATAAAAAACTACGGACAGAAACAGGACTTTGAGAAACTCATCCTTGCTTTCAACTCCAGCAGCGTTCCCTACTGTGATGGTCTTTTCACTGGTCTTCCTAAAAAGACAGTCAAACAACCACAGCTCATTCAGAAGCTGTTGCTATAGTTTTGGCACAGACCAGGAAATTTGATCAATTGCTCCAATCAGGGTTTGGTTCAATTACTTTTTTAAATTACAATTACAGTAATTGTAATCAATTATACTGATCAAAACTTCCAACGCAACATTTGAAATTTCGAAATATTTTTGGTATGCTTAATTTTCTAACAAATTTCAGCCTGTATATCCACACTGCACCTTAAAAGCTCATTAAGTATTGTTTAGTTTTTCGTCGGGGCAGTCCGTTCCACCTGAATGCACACAGCTGAGATGTTTGCCACACCACTCAGACTGAGCAGAACTCAATCACCAATCCTTATGAAATGTGGCCAATAAATAGCCAGAGGAATGGGGAACTTAAATATTCCTTGGCATTCTTCTGGTGCAACTTTAGACCATGGGATGTCTTCAGCAAAATCAGCGAGAAGGAGCCGTTGGTATGCTTGCAGGTGGAATGTCACAGAGGCGTGTTGCAGTGGATCTGGGTGTCCATGTGTCGACCATTTCGCGACTCGGAGGCGGTTCCATGACACAGGAAGCACAAACGACCGTCCATGTACTCCCCAGGTCACGTGTAACCACCCCTCAACAGGACCACCATATTCGTCTCCAGCACCTCCGAGATCGCTTCCGACCAGCCACTGCTGCTCAGACCAGAGGTCGTCACTAGAACAGGATAAGCGACCAAACTGTGCGCAATCACTTGCGTGAAGCTGGACTGAACAACCGGCGTCCCACATCGTGGTCTGGTGCTGACTCCTGCTCGTCGTCCTGCACGTCTGCAGTGGGCAAGGGCACATTTGGGCTGGAATGCACTCAGGTGGAGTAGGGTCTTGTTTTCAGGCGAGTCCCGGTTCAAACTGGAGTGGGTGACGGCCGAGTATGCGTTTGGTGTGGAGGGGAACATTATGCCGACGCCAATGTCTTGGAGCGTGACCGCTGGGGTGGACCTAGTGTCATGGTGTGGGCTGGAATAAGTGCCAGACACAAGCCAGAGCTGGTTTTCATCGATGGAAACCTGAACACGGCCCATTACCGCGACGACATTTTAGCCCCTGTGGCTGTTCCTCTTGTGACTCGCTACCGCTTGACGCTGCAACAGGATAACGCCTGACCACATGTCGCCAGGGCCTGTCAGGATTACCTGAGGCAGCACAATGTTCAGTGTCTTGATTGGCCTGTGTTTTCCCCAGATTTAAACCCAATCGAGCCTCTTTGGGACATTCTGGGTCGTCGGTTGAGAAGGCGTGATCCAGAACCCTCAACCCTCCAACAGTTACGCCAGGCTCTCACTGAGGAATGGGACCGTATCACACAGGTGGAAATATGGAACCTGATTGACTCCATGCACAGGAGAATTCAGTCTGCGTGTGACTCTAAAGGTGGGCACACCAGATACTGACTTTGGCGATCCGGAATACCCTTTCAAAGTGACTTAGCAAATTGGAACTGGGACTGCGTTATTCCTCACTAATTGTTCTAAAACGTGGCATTAAACTGAAACTTCTGGGCACATTTGAGAATGTAACATTCCTCATAATAAAATAGCTTGTATTAAAATAAACCTGAGCATTGCGTTGGAAGTTTTGGTCAGTATACTTTCGTAATTGTAATTTAAATTCAATAGAATTTTTAATCGAAAAGTAATTGTAATTGTGATTGAACATTCTGTCCAGAAAGTAATTGTAATTAAAATTACAATCAATTGTAATTGAAAAAAGTAATTGAACCCAACCCTGGCTCCGATTCTCCTATCTTTGCACTAGCTCCTGGTTAACTACAAATTAATTGTAAAGTGTTGCCACTCATTCATTAATCACTCGAAGGTTTAGGCCTAACATACATCCCTTGCATGCTTAAAGAATACAGACCTAGCAGGTTGCACAGATCATTAGGGTCTGGTCAGTTTGTAGTGCCTAGAGTTCAAACTGAACATGGTACGGCAGCATTTAGCCATAACGCTACTCACAGATGGAACAAACCGCCTGAAGATGTTAGATCTTCCCCAACTCTACCCATATTCAAATCTAGATGAAAAACACTCCTATTTTCCCATGCATTCCTCTTACACTGAACTATCTTATTACTTTTTTCATTTCACTGTTTTATCAATTTTTATACATTGAATTTTTGATTCATTTTTATTTCTTCTATTTCTTTTCTCCCACTTCTGTATGCCTCTTTCTTTTATGCAGATGTATAGTGCTTATAATAAAATTGCGCTGTCGAAGTAAACTTGCCTTTCTTTGCCTAAACGCTATTGTGCTTGGGGAAATCTAGCCTCTTGTTCCACCGCTTGTGAAATTAGCACTTTACGGCAAACACTGATGAAATGTTTCCTTAAATGGGCTTTTGATAGTATGACAGGTAACAGGTGGAGTTTACTTCTCTGTTATAAAGTACCTCTCCCAATCCATGTGCTGTTTCTCCTGACCCTGGAAATGTCAATGTTGCATGCGTGTGTGTATTCAAAATGAATAATTAGCATGGAAAGCAAAAGGTTTACTCAATATTATCATACTCACTCAGTAATTTATATCCTTATTTAGCTACTTGTTCACTTTTTACTCAGTCTAAAAAATATACTTGATTTGGGTGTGCATTACATGATTCATTTCAATGTGATATCCAGAGACAGCAGCTTTTATGCAGTACAGGGTGCTACGTGCAGTTTTGTGCATTGGAACCTTTAAAGATATTACTGTATCAGAGCTGTATTTTTGCCTCTGATTGTAAACACCTTTTTGACCTTTTTGAAATGAAGTCAAGTTTTTGGTTTAAATGTAATATTTATACGCATTTGTTGAGATGTGGTCAAATACCATCTCAGGACATGATTTGGAGGTTTGTGGTCAGCCAGCTTTGCTTACATCAAAAGTCCCAATTAGTAATGGGGGAATGTTTGAAAATATGTGTATCGATGGCTCCTTGCTGTGGAGGAAGACTGATGAAAGAGAAGAAGAAATTTGATGCGACCTCCAGCCGACCTGTTCCCGCCTACAAGACTCACAAGCAGACCAGTGCTTTGTTCTGGCGATAAGCTTGTTTTGTGCTCTCTCCACCCCAACTCGTAATTCACCTCACCGCCATAGAACAGCTAATTGGACCTCACTCCACAGCAATCACAAACCCCCTATCTAAGCCAGGACCAGTAAAAAACAGGCAAGAATCTGCTTCCCTGGGCTAGTAAAGCTTATTTTATTTGTCTTTTACTTTAATTTTTTTATACCCCCTGGATTTGCCCTGCCAAGGTACCCGCAATAGCCAGGAAATGGGCATTTTGGCTCGGCAGACACCAGCGATGTAATTGACAGGCCATTTCCTCTGTTTTTGTCTTGTCACGTATCCTTTGGTTGATGAAGTCTGTGTCTTCCCTCATAAGCACAAGAGTCCCTGTTTTCACGAGTGTGAACCTTGATTTTTCAATGCCAGCGTGTCGGTGATAAAAAGCTTTTATAGAGTAAAAAATTGTTGCTTAATGAGCCTTACAGCAAAAGAATCCTGAATATGCTTAGGGAAGGTCCTTCACATCGAACCCTTTGTCTCACTTTTTAACGACAATCGGTTCAGCATGGTGGTTAGAACTACAGAATTAAATTGCACTTCTCCGAATGTATTTTATAATCCTGCAGTCTTGCTGTGCAGATTGCTGTACGCGGTGGTGATACCTGCAGAGCCAGCTGTTATTTCTTCATCAAATATTCCCTTTATGAGCATGAATGTAATATACTTAAACAGATGATCACTTTGAGCAGGCTTTTTGCATCTTATTAAGCTCAAAGGGTAGGTCAGGAAAATAGGGCAATCTGAATCGTATTAAAAATGAGGCAAATTCACTTTAGAAGCCTGTTGTACAGATGTCTGTGGCCTGTTACCCTTTGCTGGACCAGCCCCCGCGTAGCCAGCATTCGGTTGTTTACAGCAATACTTTCAGTCCTCAATTACTGCTGATGTACAGAAGTCAGTCTTGGGAAGTTTGGTTTGGCGGTGTTGAAAATTCTGTGTCGCTCAGTTGTAAAAATTCAGCCCGGAACAAATGTGCTTCTGCATCCGCAAGAGCCTCTTTTTAATTGGTCTGTGATGTATCTTCTTGCTTAAATATTTCAGTTCTTAACGGCACATGAAAACTGAAATGTCTTGGCGAATATGTCGCTGATTTGGAGAAAGATTGAGTGTGAGGGAAGGAAAATGACTAAAAATTGAATGTGTCAAATTTTTTGAATTCATTAACAAAGTAATACTCTACAAATAGCATTTCTTCATTCAAATAGCATTACTTAATTGATTTCTTTAGTTATATGCACCATTTTTCCTATGATCAGCCCATACCATTTTCTTTTCTGGTCACCATTTGCTTAGTTATTTAAACTTCATTTGAAGTCAGGAACTTCCAGAGAGTGAGTCTTTGACTTCAGCACAATTAAGGCAAGACTAATCGTGTGTACATTGGCCTTAAATATTGAATTAATGATTATATACATTGGCACGAAGGACAACACAGAGCACATTCTCATGAGCATTCCAATGAACTCTTCGGATGTAATTACTGGCTCTGACTTTTACCACAGGTACCCATTTCATTATGGCATATTTTGTGATTCAGTCTTGGGAAAACATTCTTGTATTGAGAGTTTATAGTCTGTCCATAGCGCTCACACATTTGATGTTGCAAAAAAAGCAGTATTAATAATAATTGCATAGGTCTATCTAATATACATACACATCATTGAGTAGGAGTAAAAAATGGGATTTTATAAGAACTGCATTTAAATCTATATATATATGTATGTATAAAAGATAACCTTTTTTAACTCCATATCTCCATTGCTGATTTTACAAGCTTCCTCTGTACTTTACTTTTCTTGCTTTTTAATGGAAAACCAATTTGCAGTCCATAAAGTGGGCTGAAAATGTAATCTTACAAGAAATGTTCTGGGACGCATGGGATATTCTGGTGCATGCAATTTTGTGGGGCAGTCACTCGCGCAGTTATGTGTAGTTCCATTGAAGTCCCATCAGAGATTCAAGTTGTCTTAAATTTGTTATAAGGCTAAGGTGTTCTTCAGGACAACCTTGATAGAAGACACCATTTTTAAGAGTTTGTAAGTCCCAACGCTAATAATATTGATTCTTTATTGTTTCATTGTTTTTCAGTAGTTTGATACACTTTTTTTTTTCAGATTTTTATGTTTATTTTTTTTGTGATGAGACGAGAATTCCGACTGCCCTTAGGCCCCAGGCTTGTGGGGCATTGACATGATTTCTGATTGTTCGGCTGATGGATGCCACACGTTGTTGATGTCAGAAGGTGTTACTGTTACCATATGTGCTTCTTTAGATTTCAAAAAGTTTAATAATAATAATAATAATAATAATAATACATTTTATTTAAAGCGCCTTTCAAGTCACCCAAGGACACTGTACAATTAAAGCAAGAATAAAACGGTCATAAAAGAAAAATGTAGGTACAATGTAGACTTGATAAAAGATGCTACTTTCAGCACAAAACAAAACACAGTAGCAGAGCCATATGAACTAAGAGAGGATCGCACTGAACAGGTTGAAGTAGTACCGTACAGGCCAGCAGACAGTGTCATTTCTACGCAAGATTATCGGGAGAAATACACGAGACATACAAGAGAATATCGCGACGCAGCGTAAATGTACGGGTCACATATATCCTGCGTAGGAAAAGTAATAGGCCTTGTGCTGGTGACAAGTATACATGTGTATCGCGATAAGTCTCGCATGAAACTGGTGCCGGTAAACAGCATTGTTAGTCAACGAGATTCCGAATATCTAACATCCAGTTTTGTAGTTTACTGTCTCACGCGCATTTAAAATATGGCTCCTGGACAGTGTCATTTATGTTTTTCATTTTCTTATGTATTGATAACACTCAAAATATTATTTTGTTAAAATTTAAGAAAAACAAATTTGTTACGCCTTTGTAACAAATTAATTTGTTGATGCAACAGAATCCGATTTGTTATTCTAACAAAAATCTGAACAAAATAGATTTTTTCCAGTCATCTTAACAAAATAGATTTGTTACTTTTCCGCGTGGCCCCGCGAATTTTCTGTTGTCACTTTTTATTGGCGAGAATCCATCACATGCACCAATTTCAGTGTCGAATGACTGCGAAGTATCTTGAAATGAGCAGGAACGCAACGGGAAGGCGGGTTTTAACCTATGCCATCTTTTCTCTGTATAGGCCTACTATATGTCATCGTTCTTTAAGTTTTAATATTTAGCGACATACACCGACAACGTTATTCTATCTTTATTTTTGTGTCGCAATCTAGATATTTGTGTGTGCAGATGATATTCCTATCCCACCATATTTTATCTTCTGCAAACCAGGTCATTAAACATGAGGAGACTGCCTCTGATGCCTGTTTTTGTTCCTTCAACAGCTAATTGATTTGTCAACAACTTATTGGCATTGGTTAAAAACTTGCCTTACTGTTCACTTCTTGCATTACCACTTCACTGTGAAGTTATAAAAGTGCGCACTTAAATTATTTCATCTACATGTACATCGGCCGCATAATCGGTTTGTGCAGATTTATTTTAACAAAAATCCTAACAAAACAATTTATGGTCCAATCGTATTAGCAAAACACATTTGTTACTCAATTGTAAGCGTAACACAATATTCTGTTAATACAGCAACAATTTTACTTTGTTAATAAAACGAACTAATTTGTTACTTCCTGAACAAATTCATTTTGTTGGATTGATTTTTACAAATTAATTTGTCATCTCTCAAATTAATTTGTTAAACATTTTGTTAAAAGTAACAAATTCATATTTTGAGTGTAACGGTCATCGGATTATTATTAAACTGGTCAAAAAAAGATTTATTAGTCTGTGATGTATTTATCCGATTGAGAGGTAAATACAGTTAAGTTTAGAGTTTTGGACCGATCGATTGGGACATGGGGTGTGTTTAAGGATAGCTATATTATCACAAATACAGAAAGGAAAAACCAAATTCTTCTGTTAACAATGCAACCCTGTGTGACATTATTTTTATAGGCCTAATCCTATACTTGATTAATGAGTAGATGTCCCTTTGCTCTCAAGTGTTTCATGCCACCTGTGAAAGAAGCCGCGGCTTAGATAATACAAAGGCCGCGAGTTCCAGATGTCAAAATGGAAGAGGAGTCGTTTTTTTTAATCCGTAGCTTGAGGCATTTTCATCAGTCCTTAAAATTCGTACGTAATGAGCAAATTTATCATTCAGTTCGCAAGATGTCAGTCGAGAAGATAACGTCGTATTTCCTTTTATTTAGGAGCGCGTATAATGTCTCTGTATGAAAATCAAGAAACGTTGTCGCACATAAGAGACTGTCTGATTGCAGAAGAAGGGATATCCATTCAAACTAAAGCCATCAAACTGTACATACAGAGGCGAAATCTATACGCCAAACAAATATCAAATAATTACTGTATCCAATTGAAGGAGAGAAGACATGGAATGTGAGCTCTGTCATTTTCAGGATACTGCAAAAAGGCGTCACTTTAAATATAATTTGACATGTGAATCGATACATTTGTTGCTTTATTTATGACACAATGAGACGTGCACAGAAAATATTCTACGGTGCATTTACAGTATAAATGTTTAAGAATAAACCAACATCGTCAAACAGAAGGCTATTAAACAGCAAACATAATTTGACTTATGTCCCTCTACTACATGAACTGATGAAATGATGAAACAGTAAACAGGCTGAAATAAATACGAAATTACAATCTACATGTATGAGGCACATTATGTTTTATAAAGACCAGCGGTATGTATACTGAGATTTTCAAAGTGATTCTTCAACCGCTGCTGGATATCGTATACTCTTCTTCAGCCCACCCTCGAGTTTCACGGATTAGTGAGTAGCGATTACCAACAACAACGCAGCAACGCAACAAGGTATTATATCTATTAAATCAGCATATAAAAAGTACTTCTCAGTAACAACTGTGCATAGGCCTAATTTGGACTACATTACGTCGCGCATTTGGCAGACTCTAGGCATACGTGTGTAGGTTCGGCGGCCCGCCTACTGCGAAGCTTGATAATAGCACGCGACATAAAGAGGAGATTATCGCGAGAAAGCCACGAGAGATACACGAGACGTCTCGTGGGAATTAGGCAGTATCTGCTGGCCTGTACGGTATAGGAAAGAAATGATAAAAACAAGGGGAGAGGATGAGATGGAGGGGACAGTTAAGAGTAGGAGGGAAAAGCCAGAGTAAAAAGGTGCATTTTTAGCATAGATTTGAAAGTGGAAAGTGAAGTGCATTGACGTAGGGCAGGAGGGAGGTTGTTCCAGAGTTTAGGGCCAGCCATGCAAGTTTTCCTTTAGTGCTCAGGTATTTGCTTCCACCTAGGTCGGTGGGATATCACTCAAGCATCAAGTACTCTTTGAAGGTCAGTGGTGTGGCGAAATTGCTCAATGATGCTTTTGTTCTTACCTGAAGTACTCTCTGTTAATATCATGAACGTGGCTATAAGGTTGTTGTCAGCCGTCAGACTATATGAATTTTTTTAAAATATGCTCGGTGCTTTTTCATCACACTCTTGAGAGCATTGAAAGGTGATTGTGAATTTAAAGAGCAGATTTTGATGTACTTTTTTTGATCTATGTAGAGATTACTCATATGTCGGTTTTTATATGTAGTATTCGGGTTTGGGTAATAGTGAAATACTGAACAAATACATAAATCTTGAGAAAAGTCATCCCAAAATGGAAGCCAATAGCCTTGTAGTGTTCCGAACTTGATGCAGTGACTTGTTTTTCCTAAAATATGTCCTTAAATACCATATTTTTTTATAAAATCAGTCTGGCAAGTGTAATCTTAGCACATTCCCATTGGGTTGAACAGAAATATTTCCCCTGACACGAGGAGCACATCTTGGCACAGGGAATTTCAAGCTCGCTCCCAGTTCTTTATTCTAATAATATAAAACACAGTGTTATGTTAGTGTGCACTATGCCATCTTCAAGGACTATATTTTAAATGCATCATGTTAGCACTATGACCATGTTTCTGTTGCACGTGAAATACACTGCCAATCTCCCCCACCACCCCCCTCATCCTTATATAAACTGCAGACCATACTCTCGCTGTGGGCCATGAATTCTGTTTGTGATTAAATCTGCAATCACTCACATCAGGGATGGAGGACTTAAATGGCTGTAGTACATCCACTCTCAGCCTCTGCTGATTCAAAATGCAATTTATAGAAACAAACATTATAGTTTAGCTTGTGCTTGAAAATGCCCTTAGGAATTCCAATACAATCAAGTTATAGAATGTGTTACTGCTGTTCCACTAAAGTGTGTGTGTGTGTGTGTGTGTGTGTGTGCGTGAGCGTGTGTGTGTGTGTGTTTTTGCGTGGACACGCATTGTATAATACCAAATGCAGGATTCCTGTTTCCATTTATAATCGAATTGAACCATGGCCCTTTCATCAACCATCAGAGACAGTTGTGAAGTAGTATATGCAGAGTAAAAAAGGAAATTAGAACATATTTTTCAATTGTTTTCTTTATGGTCAGTATGGTCAGAATGTTCATTCATTAGCTTTTGAAATAGGAAATCTTTTTTCACCCCGTGTATATGTCACTAGTGTCATTCTAAATTTTCTACTTGGAGTGTGGTCTATCCAATGACACGTTCCTTCACCCTTTTGATTGGGAGCAATGAATGAAGGCTTACACGCAAAAAAAAAAACAAAAAAAAACTTTTTTTTTTTTTACTTTCTATTTCACACTGCATTTTGCATGTTTGTAACAGGATTGTTAATGAAAATAGATTACATGGTTATAAATGTGTGGAAAAGTTACTGCATAAACACGAGTTTTTGTCAGAATTGTCGGGCAATATGGTGTCAGTGCAACTGGTTTGTTGACTTGCGGTCTTCCATTCCCAGCACAATCTACCTCGAATCATTTACCTCATAACCGTGACACCCTCCATCCCCCGCTGTCTCATTCCCCAACCAAAAAGTTCCATTGATACCGGAGAGACCAGCACAAAAGTATCAGGGCTGGACTGCATGGCGCAATTCAGCAAAGGTTATTTGGACTGCGCAGATCTCCACAGTTATTTCCAATTACCTTACCATTTTTTCTGCTACGCTTCACCTTCTCACTTTAAATGCTCCAAGGGCCGTTCTCTGAGGGAGCGCGAGAGAGAAAATATAGAGTTACGATTTGACTGTGGTAGAGTTACATCCAAAAACTTTTTTCCAGTTTTGTTTGAGCCATCATTTTCAATGTTGACTGCAGAACTATCTACTTTTTTTCAGAGTACATTGCATTATTATGAACCAATCACATTGCTGTAGTTTGCTTATGTGAGGTTATGCCTGTGTTCTTGTGTGCTGCGTGTTCATGCTATCCTATACAGTAAGCATAACGGAATAATTGTATGCATATGTGATGTGCCCCATTAACTGATAACTTGTTGGTTAGAGAGTAGTCGGTTTATCCAGAGATGTTTATGAATAGAGGCGTGCGTTGATGCACCCCTCTTCCTCTGTACTGTCAATGCAGCAGTATTCTCTTTCTTCAGAAGGAAACCAGTGAACTGCCATTGTTTATTCTCCCCTAGAAAGGAAGCCATTTTGCAGTAGAGCAGAATTAGCACTCAGGGCATAGACAGCAGTCGGGAGCGTTCGGCGCGCACCGGTTATCCGTTCTCATTTGGAATATTAAAACTGCTGCGCTCCGTGTACCATCCGCAGCACTAATACTCCGGATAAACACTGAATTTTACAGACAAACAACCCCCCCCCCTCAAAAAAAAAAAAAAGGAAAGAAAAACTCCAGTGACACGCAGTGATGCCCATGGAGCTCAGTCGCTTTATCAGGCCAGCTGCAGACTTGGGGGGATACTTACCGTGATGAAATTATTCATGAATTACAGTCTGCAAACAAACAGGAGAATTAAAAGAGGAAAAGTTGAGAATATGAAAGGGACATGGGGCAGGTGGATTAGACTCACATGCATTTTTCTTTTTTTTTTACCAGTGCAGAGCTCTGTTCGGTTGAATCGTGAATCATGATTGCTTTCACAAGACACTTTCTGAGTCATGACTTCCTTCTCATTCAGTCACTGTGTTTATTTAAGGAGGGAAATAAGCACAAGAGAAGGAGATGGTGGGAGAATCCAAACACAATGCAAACAAGGAGAAGATGCTTGTGTAGCCATGACTAAAAGACCTTGACTGCTGTCTGAGTGAAACACATCTGGGCCCACTTCAAGCACAACAGTGCCCAGACCTAAGAACAGCACATGATGCTCTGCTCAGTTTGGAACCAGCACTGCAAGCTGTTTTCACCTGGCAAATTATGTACAGTACTTACTGTATGCTCTGTTGGATCAAAGTGTGACTGCAGGAAAATGGTATGTTGTTTGGTTTGACGGTCTCCTCATTGCTGCTCACTGCAGCTGGTGCAAAAACGTTTGACTAGTTTCAGACAACAAGGATGGGGGAAGAGTTTGACGAAGAGGTTGATGCTTATGGATTTTTTTTAATGCTCAAATTAGACACTTTGGCAGTAGATGTCTCCTGTCAATGGATAGGTTGGAAGGGTTGATTGCTATGAATTAGTGGAATGATTCATAGCCTTATGACAGGGAACTAGGGAATCAAGCATTGAAATTCACTGGGAAATAAGAAAGATGGATGTACAGTGTCTGTTTAACTGTTCGCTTTTGGAAAGTTGCATAAGACAAAACTTGGATAAGGCTATTTGTTACCGCTGATGCATCTCTTCGTTTGTGAGAAGTGGAAGCAGCTATAGAGAGGGAGATTTTCAGCTCATAAGAGCAAGGTACAGAGTCGTGGCTGCCTGTATATGAGTAAAAAGAGAAAGAGCAAAGAGTTAGTGTGTGTGTGTGTGTGTGTGTGCGCGCGTGTGTTTGTGTATGGTCATCGAGAGTTTTTATTTCTACTATTTTGTGGCTCTTTTGTTGGGTAGTGCACATTTTTTGTGTTCACAAGGAATGAATTAATGTTTTTTTGTGAAAATCAGCCCCACTAGTTTCTTGTTTAGTGGGGTTTTTAAAGCAGAAGCCGAGCATTGATGAGCCTGACGAGAGCTAACTTTTCTGCTGCTTCATGTCAGCATCGATAGCAAGAACAATCTCCGAAATGAGACCGCCTCCCATCGCTAACCCACTGGTTTGCAACGCCAGATTGATTCGATGTGGTGCGTTAGACGCGTCTGTGTCTGATGGCGGGGTGATTTGTTTCACCGTCGCTCACGTTTAGCCAGTCTGCGCTTATGCACAGATTGGAACAGGCAGTCCGCTCTCAACACAATTGCACTCACTACGGCGCGCCTTATTTTCCTCGATTAATAAAGCAGGTTTGATTCAGGTAGTCTGCTCGCAATTGATCTGAGGGTTTTTTTTTTTTTTGGGGATGGGTTAGAAGTGGGAAACTCCTTTTTTCAATTTAATTTCCCTCAGCATTCTTCGCGAGAAAAGCCAATCAATGTTCTTGTTCTCACTTGTCTTCAGGACGACGGCCCTCTGGTGAAGCAATGGTTTTAGCATGTTCAAGGGCTGCTGTACAAAGAGGTTTTGCACCGCACTAATGTCCTTGGTCTCTGATGGCTGTTTTGTGTGACTGTAGTGTGCAGTGCATGCTCATACATTCACAAAGTATGTTATTCTACGTGCTGATATTCTCCATTCAAATATTAAAATATTTCACATCTTTCAGACATTTAAGGTATTATTTAACTTTCAAATCCAATTAAAACATTTAAAAATATTCAACTTTGGGTTTTATTTATTTATTTATTTTTTTAAATAAATTTGGCATCTCCAATCCACCCGAATCTGGAATGCCCAATTGGTGAACTATGTACAAGGCACAAGGCTTGCTCGTATGCGACCCCTTGTTGCCAATTCAGGAGAGTGTAGACAGTTCGCGGCTCTCCTCCGAAGCACGCGCCCGTCAGCCACCGCTTCATATACACTCATTGGTTGAATCATCCCAAGTTCAGAGCGAGGGCGGAGGATACCCGAACATGAACAAGCTTAGAATCTTCCTGACAAATCTTCCTGACCGTCTTGGCCAACAGGAGGCGCCTAAGCGACGAACAACGGAACCATGTTATATTACCCTTCCCGTCATGCCCTTCCCAATTTGTATCCCTGTAGTGCAATGGCCAATTGTGCGCTACTCTGAAAAAGCTGCCGACCACTGCTAGTTGGTACGACCAGGGCTCGAACCTGCGTCGTGATAGTCACTTCTGCTTCGCAGTGCGATGCTTTAACCGAGTGAGCTATCCGGCAGCTCAACTTTGGTTTAACATTAGTTATAATGGAAGTCAATTAAAAAAACATTTAAACCCACTCATCTTCAGCCTTTTCCACTTGGGCCTCTCACATCTTTTCAGCATTTCCATATCATTCATACTTTTTACACAATCGCAGCTCAAAATTCCTGCAAATTTCAGCCCCTCTGAGATTTTTGCATTAAGTGTGTATGGGGCGGTAGGTTCACGGCTAAAGTGGGTGACATCATCGGTACAATGAAGAGGAGCTGTAAAGTTCTCTGAATATCTTCTCTTAAACTTGCTCTCACTCCCACAATTTTCTCTCAACATACATAATTTGTGAATCAAAATGCTGGAAAATTTGTCCTGGTCCTAGACATGTAACTGCTGAAGCAAACAGACTTACACTTGTGGCTCTGTGAGCCTCCAAGCGACAGGACTGCCAAACAACTGCGGCATTGACTTCAATATTAACTGATGGCAAAAATTTCAGTAGGAAACCACAAACGAGGACTTTTCTGACTCTCTCCAGTTATCACATCTTTTTACTTTATGGACATTAAATTTACATCGACATGTTCAGAAGAATTTTTAATCTATCACGATAGCCTAATTTATACATTGAGTTCTGGTCTTTGTGCTATAATCAAGACCTTGAGAGGTGCACCTCAGCAAAATTTCTATGAAGTTAAACTCAGTAAGGCAGGAGTCACGCTGCAGTTAACATCCTCATGGAGACTCCATTCAAATTTGGAAAATGTTTTTTGGATCTTACAATGCAGTGTGAGGTTGAAACCACTAAATCCTATTCATATTAATTAGACCTATTCTTATGTTTCTCAATCTTTATAGTCCATCAGCTAAGCTACTTCATTCAAACCTAAGCCAGCATTGCAATTTAGCTCAAAACCATCAATACTGTATAGCCATGTGGTTTAGCTTGGAGCTTACACTATATTTATTATCCTTCATCCATTTCCGCCTGTCCAACTATCCCTGCAAATAGTCTCAGTATTATTCAACTTTTAAATCCTATTAAAACAATTAAAAATATGCAAACTTGTTCATTCATGAGGGAGGTTTCTCACTCTAGATCATGCATTCATACAAGTATGGGAACGCAGGTACACACACACACACACACACACATATACAGACGCGCGCACAAACATCATTGTACTTATATCTTTGTGAGGACATTACATTGACTTCCATTCATTCTTCCTGTGTCTCTACAGCCTTTCCCTAATCTGAACAATAAGCAATGTATGCCTAACCCAAACCCTTACCCTAATCTTAACCTATCCCTAATTCTAACCTTAACTACTAAGTCACAATTTGCCTTTGTAGTTGTGAGGACCGGCCAAAATGTCCTCACTTCCCAAAAAACACTTCACTTTGTTGGTTAAAAACTCATGCCGGTCCTCAGTACGTAGCAAGTACAAGAACACACACACACACACACACACACTTGTAAACTCTCACACAGGGCTACTTACAGGCTTATCAGACCTTTTCAAGTTTTACACACTCATATTTTCAGCTAGAAACTCCACAAAAGCTTTGAAAATTAATAGTTTTTGTTTATTACTATGCAGGGCTCAACAGTGACACTCACGCGCTTGCCTGGGACAATTATACTCTGAGTTTGGGCAAGTTTAATGTTGAATGCGGTTTTCTGATTGGGCGAGCAAAAAATAAATGTAGCATCTCATGTTATCTGAAAATCAAATGCATAGCCTGCTGCACTGAAAAAAATAGAATAGAATTATTTAGGAATTAAATTTCGGAATTTAAGGACACTGGCGTCCATTTCTGCGCAAAGGGATTAAACAAAAAGTTTAATGCCAAGCCCTGATTTTTCAAATTTTACATCTCATTAATACTTTTAAAAGAATTCTTTTTTTTTTTTGAAGTTTTTATGTTTTGAATTGTTTAAAGCAGTATTCTAGTGAACATTTAGTTTAAATCAAAGTGTTCAGACAGTCCACGCTCTTCCACAGTTGAAAGCTCTATAGGCGACTCCTAATGAGAGGGAGTCAAAAGCCCAACGCCCACTGGTCGTGAAGCGTCGCGTCAAACTCCGAATGTTGCCTTGACGCTTTTAAACGCCCACTGAAAGCGTCAGCCGCATCAACATTGACAGCTGTCAACACGACCGAGAAGCCATGAGTGTCAATCTCAAAATATTAAACAAGACAACGTTTAATTTTGAAAAAAAAAAAAAAGAAGCTTGATCGGTAGGTTTTAAGTGATGGTAAAGTGCGACGGTCGGGTTACTATGCACTATACGTTATATACAGGCATAATTTTCCTCCTAAATTTAGCCGTCTTGTTGCCTAAATTATGATTATGATTCACTGTACTTCACCCAGCAGCGAATTAGCTAGCTAGCTAGCTTAGCAGTGTTAAGTTCTTACCAGTGTACCCTGAGTTCTGTACTGTCTGTAGATCGCTTGATAACTTAAATGCCCGCAAAATAACGGATTTCCTCTCAAACTTGCGACTTGGTTAAAAGCAGGTATATCGGTTTTGACAACTGCATGTGAGGTTGCCGCTAAATGTGTGCCATCAACTATGGCAGGGCGAAATAGTTAAATAACCTAAAAGACAAATGCGTTTCTATTGAGTTGACGCCTCAGAAATTGAGCAGTGGCGAATAGTAAAAACTGAGCAGTGGCGAAAAGTAAAAATCTGACGCGCGTCAAACGCTGTCAGTGGGCGTTGCTCCATTGAAATTAATGTAACCAATTTTTTGACGCACGTCTCACGCTTCCAGTGGGCGTTGGGCACCTTACTTCCATTCCTGGGGACTGCAGATGAAAATTAGCCTTAGGCTAACTTAGGTACAATGCATTAAATTGTAACATTTAAATCTGATATCTGATACACAGTCCCTTGCAACTTAAATAAAAATAAAATCAACAAAAAGTGGTAATCCCACTTTCCCACTTTTCCAACTAATTCCTACTCATTTGGCTGCTTCCTCATCCAAATTAAGCAATCCTGTTAAGCGTCTGCTTTTCAGCGGCCAGCAGTTTAGCAAAACGTTGATTATCTTGCAGCTCAGACTTGAGCATTTTCCCTCCTTTCCAGCTCTTCCTGCGTACACTCAAGGTATCGTTCAACTTTTGAATCCCATTAAAGCTATTCAAATTCATTTCATTCTTTTCAAATGCAAACTCGCGATGCAATGTACTGTCTGCCATCAATAAAAAAATGCAGTTTTGCTCCCGTCTTACTCTATATTTAGCATTCTTCATCCTATTCCCACGTTTTCAACTCATTCATATGCCAGCAATCCAGTTTAGCATCAGCCTTTGAGCAGCCAGCATTCGCACCACAATTTCTTCAGAAATTGCATTCTCTGGTCTCATCTGTTATTTCATTTCATCTGTTGTGTGTTAGCTTTGATACAAGACTGGTTATACTGTTGACTTGAACGGCCCAGCCCTCCAATGAGTCCGAAATAGAAAGTGAAGCGGGTGATCAGCTTTCTGAGTGGAGCGCACTTTTTTTTTTTTTTTTTTCGTTTTTTGCTACAAAAAGCAGCTTAGTCTGTTTTACAAACCCGAAAGTAAATTACACAGTCCTGTTTGATGCACGAATACCCTGTCTTTGGTTTGACGTTCTGCCCCGCTAATATAACCTTATTTTCTCTCTTTTTTTTCATGTTCCGTTGTTTGACATCCTTCAAAACATCTACAGGTAAGTCAGCAGTTCTGTGTAATATCTATAATTTTGGCAAGAGTGTGTGGCATTGTTGTGTCTTGCATTGTCTCAGCGTACAAAACCATTCAAAACTGCACCGACTTCCACTTCTTCTGTATGCTTCTCGATAGCATAACCCCTTGTTCAATCAACTCCTTTCAAAAAGTTGCCTCATTACAACTTTCCATTTTTATATCAACTTTCAGGAAGCTGTTTAAACTTTCTCATATCCCCATCCTAATTCACTGGGATGTTTGCATATTTATAGTATTGTGTCAGTTAAGCAATCCTCCCTGGGATTTGATGTTTTAGGCACAATATAATTTTTGACAGGAACCCACAAGAAGCAATGTGCATTGAATTATTAATTGCAGGAACAGTGGATTTGCTTTCATCTTTGTTACAGAGCAAATTTAGACAGGGATTAAACAGAAGAATCTCATATCTGAATAAATCTGCCTCTGATGGATGCATTGTTCTTTTTGAAATCGGGCTGAATTTCGGTTTAAAATAAAAAATTAAGTACACTTGTTATTATTCTAATTTTTGAATGAATGAAAGAATGGGCCTTTCCAGTAGTTATAAAAACAGTTTGAAAGTAAGAGGAGATTGTTCTTTTGAGTGGGAAATGCAATTTTGCGCATATTGTGCATGGGAAATGCATTTATCTTAACGTATATTTGAACAGAAGCAGTCGGGTGACCTCACGTTTTTAAAAGAACAGCACAACCTTGTCTGTGCTCTCTCGAACTGAATAACTGACTGAGGTTGCAGCAATAGGCAAGGATATACACGCGGACTTTTCATATTAATATGGAGATAAAAGTAGAAGAAAAGTTTTCTGGCCAAGGGAAAGAATGTTGAACTTTTAATGTCCTTTCTCTTTTGTCGGCAGCAGGCGCATAGGTTGATCATTATTCTTAGTTTGCCTCGACCCTGCAGTCGGGCCATATGAGGTCCTCCACCTGGACTTGCTCTCCGTTGGCCTCGACGCAGGTGCAAATAGAGCATACTAGCCCCAGCGCTTGGAACAGGATAGGCTTTAAACCGAGCGTCAAAGGGCCAGTTCTCCCCTGAATGTCGCTTTGAGTAGTTTTCGACGAAGCCAAGTTCAGATGAGGCTCTACCACGCTGTGTTTGATTCAGAGTAATCAGTCAAATTCGACTTCAAAAGCGATGTGTGCTTCACCTGAGCTTTGTAAAGACAAAAGATTAATGCAAATTAATCTTTGTTTGCATAATGAAGTAGTTATTATTTTTCCCCAGCATGAGGCAATCTCTTTGTTATAATTAATTGCTGCTAATTCTACCTTGTGAAATGAGCCTGAAAATGAAGTTGCCATGTAAAGTGTAGGTTAAGGGAAGCTAGCACGAAACAGTTTTCCCTTTCCTTAATCAAATATGGTAGCCATCACCATTCAGGTCCTTCTTTTGTTTCCTGTACCCTCACATCTTCCTGCTAAGTGCCTCATTGTGTGAAAGATATGACACGATCACAGCCTAAGTACAATTGATGGATGGACGGAAGTATGAGAGGAAGATGGAATTACCATGAAACAGCAGTTAGAATTAATCAGGGGTGGGCAATGTCAGTCCTGGAGATTTAGTGCCTGAGCATGTCTTGATTTCCTCCACTTTCCCTGGCTAAATAAGGTCGCTGCTGTTTGCACCAACATTGGTTCACTCATTGATTAGACTGGAGGAAAACATTTCTTATAGTGAAACAAGTTCAGTCTTCAGTTGTCAGGCATATGGTCATGAAGAAATGAGCATAAAATGGCAGATGACATATGTTTTACTGGGCTAGTTAAGTAATTGTGGCCAGACGTGGGTATTAAACCCAGACTTTGGTATTGTCCTTGTTCTGCACCTATAGAATACAAGTCACAAATTCAGGCTTTGGTGAAACTGGATGCATCCACCTTTTTCAGATATGTAGCTGGAGTTTAGTTTATTCCAGACAAAGATTCGGGATATGTTTTGCCTTATTGTGACTATTGGCGTGAACAGATGTGTGTAAGAGGCATATGAGCTCTCTATGTGGTGCACTTGAGTGTTTTTTTTAAACTGGTTGATTTTGCCTGGGTAATGAACACCATTCACTGCAAAGGATGAGGTGTAATTACGATGCTGATCTACACTGTCTGTACCCGAAACGGCATGCGTGGAAATGCCTCGGCAATACGTTCTGCGTCAGCTGTTGTCAGCAGGAAATGAATAATGTCCTAATGGAAGCAATCCCAGTAATTGTTTGGCTTGCTGGAGTCAGCTTTTGAAAATGTGCACATCTGAATGAATGAATAAATATAAAAATGTAAGAATTTTTTTTAAAAAGTCCACACATACGGACTTGGTAGTCTGAAAATCTTGTACTTGGTTATTAAATACAGTGTTTGCTGTGAGCTCAAATTTATCGTATGTTGTAATCCCGTAAAACGCAGCAGCAGTCTGTGTGAATGCTGATTGACGTGGGAGAGGTAATTGAAATTTGATAAGCGGCTTGATAGGATGATGAGTCTGATTGACTTTGGCTGTGCTTTCCATCATTGCCTGACATGGGCTATCGATTGAGACTGCAGTGCATAACTCGCTCTACCCTCGATTCTGAAATAGAAACCATTTTGTGGTCAGCCCATAGTTCAAGGTTCGTCCTTGCTATTGACCTCTTAAACCTGGGGTGGTATAACTCATTTGCTGGTTGGGCCGCTGTTCTCATAGAGGGCTACGATCTTTGACCATGCGGCTTTAAAAGGTGTTGACCCGTTCGAGCTTCTGAAGTTGGCAAAAAATGTGACGTGGTATCTTTGTTATATTGCCTTGCTATTTTTGGAGCTCTAAATAATGGTTAGATAGCATAACTGCACTAATGTCTTTCCTTTCCTTGTCATTATTTACAGTGGTTTTATTATAACATGGTAGCACGAGAATGATTATTTTACTTTTTATTTTACATTTAGTCAGATGCAGAATTACTTGCGATAACACAGAAATTGATTAAAAAAAGAATAAAGGATAAAAAATATAGGAAGACTTCATGTAATGAACAGCACAGTTAATGATCCATATGTTCAAACATTTACCATTTATATTTACTTTGAAAATAAAAACTTTACTTAATTAAGTTAATCTCAGCCGAAGGAGCTGTGTTAAGTCATTCCATCATTTTCTTCTTCCATGGGGTGCAGTTATGAGGAAGAATTAATGCCAAACCTCATGCTCACAAATTCTAAAACATTATATGGAGGGTTTAGGGTTTGCATCAAGTAGAGGTGACTTCGTCGATTGGGTTTTACAGTAGTTGGAAATATTGTCTGTTGCTGTAGTATTATCTGATATAATGATGGCTTGCTGTTATTATTTTATCATACACTTTCTTAGGACATTGTGCGAAGTTTGCCTTCAGTCAAACTGACAGATATGGGTTCACTTTCCTGCTTCTCCTTGTTTCACAAGTGGAGACATACTTTACCTCTGAAAGTGAGCGGTTTGTTTGTGCACATGCAAATCTATGGGGACTCGGCAGCTGAGAAGATATCCAAGCAAGGATGTGACATGAACACCGCGCTGTGGGGAGACTGCTGTAACAGACTACTCAAAGGTGTGATGGCAATTTCCCCCTCACCTCTGAGTTAGCAAAAATGTTCTGCAGCGTATGACTGCGCTATTAAAAATGAAAAGTTGACCAAACTTAAAAAAGTAAGGCAACCAGCTGCAATGCATTTTTGATTTTGCTCAATTTCAAGTTCCAAATTCTTTCAAATATCAGTTTGTGCAACTCCTGGAACTAGAAGTTGGGAAAACTCAAAAATGCTATGCAGCTGGTTTACCAGTTTCGTCAACGTTTCATTCTTTACAGTGTGTGCTCCAGCATTAAAAGTGTCATCTGAGATGCTTGATTTATATTTAAGTACAAGATTTGGGTTTCTAGGCCTTCTCAAGGCCTCTCTCTCTCTCTCTCTCTCTCTCTCTCTCTCTCTCTCTCTCTCCTCTCTCTCTCTCTCCCTCTCTCTCGGTAGCTTGTTCCAGGGCATGAGACTATCAAAAACCACCCATTTTCTGTAAACGCAGTTGAGGTTTTTATTGCGCATCATTTTAAATGAGTCAGGAATGTTAGACCAGACAAACATTCCCTCTGTCTCTGAATAAAAGAGGCTGCATTCCGAGGATGACTGGTCAATTGAACTAGGGGACCATTTATGACATGTAAAGAATTTATGGGATTCTCCATGTGACCTCTCACCTCTTCACAGAGGGGCAGAAAACAGGGGGAACAGTATTTCGGTTTTCTTGGATTCTGACTCAAAGCCTTTTTTTCCATATTTTGAAACATTTTGTTGTGGAAATTGGCATCGATAAGGCTTTTACGCAGCCAGTGCTGCGTAACAAAGAGCTCTTTCAAAGAGGTCGATAATTGTGAACATGGCTAAGCAATGTAATTGCACTACTGTTGCATCAGCTCAGAGGGTGACTTGATAAGGCAGATTGGAGCCTGACACTAAATATTATGTGGAAGTGTGGGTTCTCCTCAATGCTTTCAGCCACTTCCATTACCGATGCGGAGAGTGCAGCAGGGTTTCACCAATAGTGAATCAGAAAGACAAAAAGGAAAGAAATAATAAAAACAATGAATAGATACAAACATAAACGCATCAAGATTCATAACGATTCTACCAAGTGTCAGTGAACTGCCCTGCTTGTTAGCACACTGTATATGATGACACATCCAGCTTAATCATTTGAATTTACCTCTCAAGAATTTCTTGTTTTAGTGGGTTTTTTTGTATTTTTGCGAGCTGCCGAAGGCTGCAGGCGGCAAACCAAGGGCTCAGTCTTCCGTGATGAGTGAATTCAGGGACTTTGGACCTTGTATGCTGATTCCATTAAGTGTGAGCCTGTTCACTGTGGGTTTGCAACCTTTTATCTATTCATTTATGGGTGGACATGTTCTTGCCTGGTCACGGTCTTCACTGAATCTGAGATAGAAAGATGACTATGATGGATGCTTGCCGCAATGGTGTACCGGAGCTGAGCTGGCAGCGCTCTTAGTGGCCTGGCCTATTGTTTCAATGTTGTTAATCTTGTATTGATGTCATTTGAAAACAGATGAGTGCTGGGCAACATTCCATTGGATTTTACTCAGATGTAGTCGATGTTAACATTTGTGAGTCACTTTGTTTTCCTGAATTCTATTGTTTGTATGAATTGTCAATTATAATTACAGCCTGCTTTGATACTTAACCACACATTTTTCTCTAATTGGCAGAATGTGGCGCTTTCTTGGCAGTTATCAAAAAAATGATAATTTTTTCATGATTTTTTTGACCAGCAGAAATACTAGATTCTCATCCTGCTATAATCAATCTGTGTGACATCTCGGGAACAGCCGTACCCAATTTTGTGGAAAGATCCAGGTATTTGATGATAGAACAGTGAGATAGAGATCTGCACCACAAACTCAAAAAATGTAAAACTGACGTATGTACACTAAGAAAGATTTTAACCATTCGTGATTCATAATTATTGGAATTCTCAGTGTCGTGACTCTTAAGTATGCGAGAGTCTAAATGTCAACTGCAAAGTGAATCTGTGGTCTCATATGAGCAGGCTATTTTGTGTGTCCAGCTGCAGTTCTTCCCAGAACAAGTGAAGTTTATGGTCATCTTGGTGAAATTTTGCCGTCAGCCTGGCTGTGAGACCATGGCTACACAAAGACCCGGAAACCACAAAACTTTCGGCGAGAAAGGGAATGCGCCAGCCCGGCTCCTTTCATGACGCGTGAAACAAATGGCTAAGTCTTAAATGGCTAGTGAGTGGAGACAGTGTGGGTGGTGCTCACTTGGAAGTGGTTTTTCGCTGGAGTTAACTTTTAGACCCCTGTGGAAAGGGAAAGCTGACATGCTGACCGCAACATGAGAGACGTTTTATTGTGCTGGTGGAGCGTGGAGATATGGCTGGGCTTTATATGTGAGACACTCACTAGTTTCCTTAAAGGAACAGTTCACCTAAAAATACAATGAAGGTTCTCTTCCATTAGCCTGGAGTACTTACACTTGGATAAAATTGACCTGAAATAATTGTGTGTTTTGAGACTTCAGGGCCACAAAAATTTGCTTGAAAAACATCAATAATTACCAAATATAAATCTTAAAATAGACAATCCAGAACATTTCAGTGAGTATTTCTGGATGAGGTGATAGTATTCTGGGTTTATGGAAACATATCTTAATTTATTGTTTGGGGGAAGTGTCCAGTGAAGATCCTCACGTCAGGGTGATAAGACAACATGAACAAGCGGGAATGAAAGGCTAGCATCGTGTTAGCGGTAGTGGGCTCATTTGGCAGCGGTCCAACCTACCTGTTGGTTTCCTCGCCCTCGGGGGGCGGAAAGATGCTCGATCACTGACACTCTGCTCACCGAACTGCCACCTCCAATAAGAACTGCTGTTCCAAACGATCCTCAACAGCAGGGGCGGGGGTTGCAGGCACAGCGCTCGTGCTGGATTATTTCGTTTCAAGAAGCAATTGCAAAAAATGAGTAGTTTTGCAGAAGATGGCAGACGATGTCATAATCCTGCCTTCCAAGGTCGATATGTTACCGAAGCCTGGAGACGGAAAGGAGGAGATAATGCGGTTTTTCTTTAGGCCGCTATTCGCTGTAAACATTCTTAGCGGGATGTTGTTTTCCTTGCTCTTGTGACTACTGAATGTATATCGTCTTACATAGTCTTACACAGGCAAGGCTATGCCAGGCTCAGCACCCGGGCAGTCTTCCATTGAGCAGAGCTGCATGGAGCTTTGCTCCAGCTCAGCTGCCTATGTAGGCTACCGTGTATCCGCTGAGCCGGAGCACATTCACCAGTGCTGTAATTGGCCTTTCTCTCCGTGTGAAGCTCATTTTGAAATTCAAATATTTTTCAAGAGATTTGACGACAGGTCAGGGCTTAAAAATCAAACTGTAAAAAAGCTGGGCTATTGGAATCTAAAATGATTTTTTTGCAATGCAGTGGCCAAAAGAAGAAGCAAGGGGGGGAAAAAATCAATAAATATTTTAAGAAATTTAAAGTATTCCACAAAATAATGTTGAACTGATAAAGGATGCTTTTGCCATTTTTTTTTCCCATACTTCATTCACTAAATTCACGTGCTTGGTTTGAGAGCTCGTCTCACTGCGGAGGACTTAAGCTATTTCTTTTTCTGTGGTCTCTCCTGTAACACTGCCACACTTGATTTTTCTACCTAGAAAAGTGGACGAATAAGCTCTGTCGTTTGGACAACTATGTGAATGAGAGGTGGGGTAAAAGCGTGTAGTTAATTCCCCATGCTGTTATTCGCTAGCGGACCTGTTAAATGGCAGTGAGGATCCCGCAGGAGGACTACTTTAGCCGTCTGATGCAAAGAGCCCAGCTTTTAAAGGTCAGTGGCTGTTAGCAGGATGCTAGCTTGTGAAAAATGTCCCCCTGCCTTAAGGATGGGTTTCGACTCCCGGGGCCTTATTTGATTTAAACTGGGAGCTTAAGCGGGTGGAGGAGATGGTTGTGGCAGGAGGGGGTAATACGCTACAAATAATACAGCTTTGAAGTGGTCCTTATTCCTGGACAGATACTGTTCTGATAGGACCTGTGTCCAGCGGTACCACCTTTTTGACCTGGAGCTCTCAGCTTGGAAACAAACTAAACGATCCATTGACCATTATTTTTTGCTACCCTAAATTGCACTCAACACCCTCAAAAAGTTCCTGAAAGGTAAAAAAAAACAAAAAAGTTTACAAAAGCTTGTTATAGGGTGATGCCCCATAGGTACAGTAGATTGTACCACAAGCCATTGGTTTAATAATTCATTTGCACCCATTTTGTTTTTGAAAGGTTATTTCTGCCAAAAGAACACTATTGTACCTCTCATGGTACGTTTGGGAAATTCGTTCCTCAAAGAACAAAAATTATACCTCCCCTGTAACTTTATTTCACAATTCTGCTTTTGCAGTTACACTGGGATTTTGAGTATGCCCAGAACCAAAGGTGTAGATGGCAGCAGTAGACTTGTATGGCTTCCATTCCCTCTGAAACTCTGTGAATTTTAATTAACATAAATGGAAAGGATTTTAAAAAAATCCACGCGACCATATGTTTCACACCTGACACTTTTTACCTTAATAGCTGCTTGCAGTTTTAATTTACGGTTAATTTATACTTTGTCAAAAGTCTACCAATTCACTCAATTTTAGATGTTTTAACTCCAGAATCAATCACACACATCTCTTAATTTGGCAGTATGCAAGTGGTTGTTCTGTTTTTCTTATACGTACAAGCATTTTGGATGTGTTCATGGATGATTTCAACCTTTATTATTTTGTTGCTGTAGTGCTGTAGTTATTGGTGGTTGTTGTTGTTGTTACTGTTGCATACTGTCAAGCGTTTTTTATGTCTTGTTTGCTCTTGCCTCTTTCCGTGGGCATGAACTGTTTAGGTTGAGTATTTTTATCACTATATACCAACAGGATTTAAATAACCTCTTTCCTCCACTGGAATGCTGTTTGCGGAAGTGCCATTTCACGTAAGTTGCATTACTTCTTAGAAGTTGTCCTTTTAGTGACAAATTTCCTTTGTGATTGTGATGCTTGGTTGGTCATTGTTTGGCACTGATATTTTATGGCACAAAACTTTCCTCCAATATAGTGTATCTCGCCCAACATTGGAGGTTTTGCACCACCTTTCCGCTATGTTGGTGTTTACCAGTACGTGACACAATCAATTGAACTCTGTAGGTGTGTCTAATCTAATGCAGTCCTTAGCTTGGATTGCTTTCTGCAGCCATACCTGTGTTTTTTAAAAAAAGCCCTTGAGTTCCTTTGGTCCAACGTGCTCCACTGCCCAAACTTAAATTGGCTTCTTCTTCCTGGTTACAGCCCAGTAATTACTGCAACAGCCTGCCAGGGACTCGATAGATAAATAAAAATAAAAAATGTGGGTGTGTGTGTGTGTGTGTGTGTGTATGTCTGCGTGTGTGCGTGTTTGTGTGTGTGTGGGGGGTGGTTGTTCTTGGCGCACTGAACTGTCTGGCATCGGCATCATTCGAAACGACGTGTCTCATCAGGGAAAAAAGTCTTAAAGATGAAAACAAGGTCTGCTCCTGGCAGATGATGACTGCCAGGCGACTGTTGGAGAGGAGAGCTTGGACTGAGCCCCTTCAGACTAGCAGTGACGCTATGCTTGGGAGCAGAGAGAACAAAGTACACACAATCTTACTTACTTACTTGTTTAATAACTTACATATTTTATTATTTGCATACTATTTCACAATGCTTTTTCTGCACATCAAGAAAGCTGAGACAGCTAGTTTTAATGCACGTTTTTGAATTCGTCTTCAGTACTGTATGTGTCAGTTTATGGCTATTTTTGTTTATGTTTTATCTATACTTACATGCACTGTATATCCACCCGCATACTGAATACTTACACACATATGCATGGACGCATAAATCTTCAGTATGGCTCATTGTCTTTCATCCTCTTTGTTTTTTGTTAATGTTCACCTGAAGCATGTGTTTTCTTACATGACCTGCTATGTACTATTATACACTTTTTTTTAATAATTATTACAGATTTGCCTGAAGGAATCACAGGAATTTACAGTCAAAATCCAGAATAACAATGTGCAAAAAATAACTGCCCTCCTCACCTCCACTGGCAATATGTTATTCACTAATGCAATTTAACACATTTAGCTATCATGAAAACTAAAGCGCATTCAGAAAAGTTGTAATTATCGAGTAGGTCTTGCTGTAACTGCTAGCCTCTGCTTTTAAGAATGCATGCTGACATTATAATAAGACACCGTTTTGAGAAGTCAGTCTCTGTTCTGTTTTGCTGGGGTGTGTGTTTGTGTGTGTGCGCGCGCCTGCATGTATGTGCGTCTTTGTTTGCACATTTTCATAAATCAAGAAGCTATTATTAACTTTGTATTTGCTTTAGGTTTCTTGGTAAAAATGTTGACATCTTGTCGGTTCTTCTGAGATTTTTCACATTTCCCATTTGAGATGATGAGTCGTCGGTGATGCGGGGGGTGCTCTGCCGTTTGCAAACAGCTAATGACTGAATAACGCTCTGCAGGCATCCTAAAATGGAGAAATATGCTGTCATAATCGTACTCGCCATGCATCCATCGCTTTTGTTTGTCAACTAATAAGTCAGTCATCAGAATGTTACGGGATGATGTTATTGGCAGAATGCACATCAACCTTTAGAAACTGTTGCTCATCAGTGCACATTCTTGTTGTTAAGTCAGCCAGTCATAAACACCTGACTGTATATGCTAAATATGGTGTAGTTGTGTTGGCCAACTCACGTGTAAAATTTGAACTGTATTAACAAATAGATACATTGATAGTTTGGTGTCCTTAAGCTCTCACCTGGACACACCATACAGCCTACTGTGCTGGAGGAGATGACAGCAGGGAACATCAGGATACAACCACCCCCCCTTCTGGAGGAAATTCGGGGCCCTCATCTGGATGCTGGGGTGGCAGTGGGATGTTAACTAGCAGCAGCAAGAGTGATGCAATGCAGCAGCATACAGGGCATGTTTGTCTGATATGCAAGGAAATGTCTAAGGGAATGTGGGTGTGCCTTAAGTTGTTTGGCAAAAACTAGCGCTGCAAGCGCTGCTCCATAAATCGCAATCCCTGCTTTGCTCCTGATAGCCTAACATACTTGGCTGATTCAGAGCAGTTGCCCAAATCTGCATTCCGCGCAATTTCATGACCTGAAAGAGAGCTTTGGTAATGAATTTTCTCTTTATTATGTGAAACTTAAAAATTTATGCTAGACAGATAATATCTGGTGAATGTTAGCCGGTTCCTCTCTCGAAAGCCCTGCTTTTCTGCTGGTGCCTTAAAAAGGCTGAACTGGATTGTTTTTCTTGCCGGAAGTACAGCAGTATCCTCTCAAGCGAACGAAAGCCTCCACTTTCTCATTCATGTTTCGACTCTCAGAGATAGTCCTTCAGAGAATTTGTTCATTTTTATGCCACACGCACATGTACACCCACTCAGCTGCTCAAGCATGTATGCAAACACTGTCGCATTTCCCTGCTTTCGCCCACAATCACGCGCACACACCTAAACGCGCATGTAAATGCATTCATACTTGCATGCTCTTTCGCACATTACTCGCACACAGATTCAACACAGACTAATGCGCATCTGGTCAAAAGGTTGCACGCTTTACTCATGTTTCCGTTCCAAATTTCAATGAGATATAAGCAGTTTTTACTTACGTAAATAACCTTAAATAGCATAAGGCAAGATGTGAATAGTTTGAAGTCAAAAAATTATCTGTTGTTTAACAGGATTGTGAGCTAAATTTAAATTAAAAGTGTTTGGCAAAATAAACAGGCAAACTAATTCTTTACATTTTTTTTACAAGGGATATAAAATCACCCTGGATTGTTACACATTGGATACAAAAAACCAGAAGTGTAGTGCATTCTTGGGAAACCTAGGGTAGTGTAAAGTGTAAACCTTTGCAAACCATATGACTGTCCAACTGAGAAAAAAAATCATGAATCTGCTTGGCAGTTATGATGGCATAAGGTGGCCACTTCGAGAAATCTGAAATCAGGGTACAATGCACAGTGTGAAACATTCCTCATGTGACTATATTTAAAATTCTCAGCAACTTCTGCAACAATAACCCTTCTGTTGGTTCGAACCAGGCAGGATAACCTTTGTTGCCCTTGTGCATCGCTGAACTCTGGGGGCACAACATCCGATTCATGGTTCATGGTTTGGTCCTCTTTGGACCACTGTCAACTTTTGCCCCTTCCGAGATGCTCTGACTTCACTTTTCTGGCCGTAACAATATAGCCCTTGTCACTGAGTTGCTCAGGTCCCAAATCTCCCACAGCTAACCAGTCAACTGTAAGAACCAACTGTTTGCTTGCCATCTAAGGTCGGTCTGCTGATGTTGTTACAAGATATTATATGATATTTGCTTTATCTGTCTGTGGTTTTAATGTTTTGGCTGATTGGCGTGTTTACACACGTGTACATGCACATAAATGCATTTATTAGCGTGAAAAGCGGATGATTATTTGACTGGTTGTTCGCAACTATAAAATGTGACCCTTCTGTGTAAAAAAATAAAATTAAATGCTCACAAGGAGTTTGCAACAATGGTCGTGTTTGAAATTGTATACTTGTTTACATGCTGCGCCAGTATATACTGGGCACCTCATGCTATTCTATATATTACAAACGTTTGTAGTAGTGATACAGTGTATTAGTCGGCATATGACAATTACCATGTGTTGTACCACAGCCGCATGACCACCAAGTTATCACAATCATCTGGATGTAAGTGCGACCTTACCATTGATGTAACACTGTAACATAAGCCATTTAATTTGCTGTACTACTAGCAATCTATTATTATTATTATTATTATTATTATTATTATTATTATTATTATCATCATTATCATTATTCATTGTCATAGCTGTGATAGATTCGCTCATTGTTACTGCAGGGGGCCGAAAGAAACGCCGGTTACTATCGTCCCAACAATGACTCAAGACGGTTAAACCTGACCTGCTTCAATAAGGATAAACTCTGACATGGCAAACATCAGGATGTGTGAAAGTACTCATCATAACTTTGACATCTGAAACAATAAACAGAACTTGTCATTCCAAAAAAAAAAAAAAATACTGCTAGAATGAATTCACTTACTGCAATCCAAAACAGCTTTTCAGGTACAACTACATGAAATATTTTGATGAAGCAGCTCATTCATGTTACATTCGTCCTAGTTGTTCCCTATATGCTATTTATTATTTTTGTTAACTATATGTGCATAGTTCTATTTATCAATAGAAATAATCCAGTGTTTTAGCTAAAATTAGTTTGATTTTTGGTGAATGACTATATGTACATTATCAAGTGGACACCTTGCTTCATGGCCGTCCCGTAATGCATTGTTATGGATTTATGAATGAAAATTAATGTAACGTGGAAACAGAGGGATATTTTAAATTCCAATTAAATATTTTTTCTTCTAAAAGTATTAGTTTTTTTTGTTTGAATTGAATGTGAACTTGAAGTTGTGTAGGCTGCATGACATTCAGTGTTACTTCCTTCTAAAACACATTTCCAGAATTTACAAAAAAAAGATATATCGCTTTGTCATAAGAAAATTAGTTAAAAATTGGCATATCAGGCCAGGGCAATTGTTCCTTTGACTGGAAAGAGGAGGACATTTGGATCACTTGGATGACAGATGTCCAAGACCTTCAGTGAAACGTCTCTCCAACACTCCAGCTCGGGTAAGTTTAGACCACTGACCGAAAATGTGTCTGTGCCTCTGAGCAATTATGCAGGCTGTTCTGCATTCTGTCAATCTACACAAATATTGGCTACAGCACACATTCAGCACACAATGAATTACTGCTCCAAACTGGGTAGGTAGAACAAATAAAAGCAAGTAAACATAATTTGAAAGTCTCGCCTGTCACAACTGACTTAGCGTTCTGAATATTATCCAACTATCCCCTAATATAATACTGAAGTAGGGCGAAGTTGGCAGGGAGGAATGGCTCACCAGTTCCGCAGTTACTCTAAGTTAAATTATTGTCAGTGCCAAATGTGGGCTGCCTGCAAGTGATACAAACTGGTAATGCAACTCAACATGATACAATCATGATACATCATTTAGATTATGTTCTTCAAATAAAAACAGATTTTTCCATTTATTGGCACTTTCTGGTGAAATTATTAATAGGTTGCACTTCTGTTTAAATGTAGTCCTGACAAGTCAAACGCGATCTGCTTTAAGTATCAGAGATTCCACAGCTCGCCTTGCCTGATCTCTTTTAAATAACACACTCAATATTTGTCTCTCCGCCCAGTTGCGTGCAGTGCTCGAGGAAAAATCAGAGTTTTTCCTTGCAGGCGGAGGAAAATAGGAACAGGGGTAGCGATCGGTCTGGGATGCGTTTCCCGAAATCACCATGCTGACTTACATGGTTGGATCCATTGACTGTAAATTAACGAACTATGTAAGTTGCTAACCTAGTTAGCAACTACGCTTTGGGAAACGCACCCCTGTGCGTATATCGTCAGACGTAGTGCATCTAGAAAAAATCAGGCCCTTGGTGTCTCAAATGTGCTTGTTATCTACCGCAACACTGATTTAGAAAATAAAACCAAATTGAAATTTCAAAAAAAAAATCTAGGGTGACTAAGACTTTTGCATTTTACTGAACATATGTAACAAGTGAACATATCCCCCCCAGTGATGACAGTAATAACCATGTGTAAACTGCACAAGTGAAATATAAAAGAGTGTGGAAACTGGTGTGCTTGACCACACTTGGTAGTCTCTGGCAGGGATACGGGGAGGGATGCAGTTCCAAAAAAAGCAGGTTGTACAATCTGCCCTTCCAGATTGTTCTCTGGACTCGCCACCGTTTAACCCAGGAAGCATGCTGCAGGCTTGGTGCAGTGTTATCCCAGTAAATAACTTTCAATTGTAGCATGAAAACGATGAGACGGTGGTTATTTTGATGCATTAATGATGATTAAACATATAAAAAGTGATACATGATTTTGATATAGAATTGTCTGGCTCAGTTATTCTTGAAGGGTTGGCTTTTTGTTGTTAATGATTTATTTATCATTTGTTTTTGGTTTTGTTTTTTTTTTTTTTTCCAAATTCATGGCAGTGGGGTGTCGTAGAGGCACAGCCTGTAGATTGCTATCCGCATGCTTGTCGCGTGGTGCGATGTTGACAGCTTCGACTCAGCCTTTTAGGCCTGTTTCTCCCTCCTTTGTCATTTTTTATTCCTGTTTCTTTATGCTGTCTTGTCCTATAAAGCTGAAAATGGCATTAAAAAATCATTGAAAGTTCTGGAATTCTATTGCTTTTAATTACTAGCAGCAACTGTGACCTTGTAAGTGGAGTGTTCAGTTGAGGGCATTCAGGATCCAGAAACTACAGTATATCTGTGATCTCACACCTTAAGGCAAGTGTACACTACAAGACTGAAAAAAATCCCTGCATCCCTCTATTGAACATATTGCAACTTATAATTTTTTATTGTTATTTTTTGTCCAGTCGACACTGTGGTTCACGCACTATATAATCCGTATACTTGGAACGAGTTGTGTAATGGATCGGGGTTGCAGCTTGGAACAATTGCACGCTTAATGAGTACCTGCAAGGGAAGTAGACTCCGAGCAAATATTTTCGTCTCGAAAACTCATCAGGGACGGTAAGATTTCTATTAAAATCCTGTGGTTTACACTTGGCAATAAAGGGTCAAAGTGATTTAATCTCTCCAGCACCATTTTCTCTGTATTGTACGCCAGCACTGTTTACTGAGGTCTCGTTGGCTGATTTATTATGGGATGTGATGAGTTCCCCCCCACCACCACCACCCCCCGTTGGCAGTTCATGAAGGCATTGCATCAGAGTATTTGATAGGTACTGCCATTCCATCTGTTCGCATACACCAGGCATACAAGGGCCAATCAGTTTGCCTTTGAAAAGCAGCCCCAAACATTTTATTTATATGAAGTCGTGTCTGATCTTAAATCTGTGTCAGTGTTGATTAGACAGATGGTAGAGGGCATGTCTTCCTCATCTGATGCCATCACTTTCACTTATTCCACATCAGATTGATCATTTTATTATTTTTTTTTTGTACATTAATCACAGAGATAAATATAACCATAGAAACCGGCCACCTGTGCTTTCTGTATGATATTTTGATTCAAAATAAAAAAAACTTAATTGGAGTAAATTAAAGAAAATGGAATAGAATATTTCATTTTGAGCATTTTTAAATTCATGGATAAAGGAAGTCTTAATAATCTAAATACAGTGTGCGAGTGGAGGTCTCCTAAATAATCGAAATACTGTGTGCAAGCACTTCTACCAGCTGGAATAGAGAAAGAAAATGATATATTGTTATTTTAGCTTCCCACCATGAATGCCTTTTACCATTATTGGTGAGCATGCATATCTGTTTATTAATCAGACTTTCTCCTTGGGGTTTATTTTTCTTTACTGTTTGTGGTCACCATTTACGTTGTGCTCCCATGACCCAAGTGAAGTGGCAGATTTTGCTGCGGGCTGACCAAAGACCTCCGTGAATTTAAACAACACTCAAATGTTAATCAAAACATTGTCCATACACCAGTACTTTTACCGAAAAAATACCCAGCATATCTTCATCAAGCTAAATGAACACACTCACCGAACACAGTCCCACAAATTTACATGCAAAGCCAACAAATCCTCGCTGGATGAGTCGACTCCGGTGGAAAAGTTGCAGCCTTGGGTTGAAAAACTGCTTTATTGCTTTATTGTTTCAATAAAGAATGCACAGTGTCTTAATGTCGTTAGTTTTGTCTGTTGCCCTCTATTAAGAACTACAGTTGAATTGCCTGACATATTAGAGTGTTAAGCTGTTGACGCATTGTCATATACGTGGCAAAATGGAGTTCTTTGTTGGAGCGAACCTTAGAGGGACCCAGTGAATTTTGTGCTAAAAAGGAGCTAATGTGATAGCTGAACTTTTTGTTACTCGTAAATCTGTTGCTGCTGCAAATATTGGGATGCACACATTGACATAAAATCACTTTTAATTGCATTGGAGGCCTTCCAAAAAACTTAGCTGCTGCACTGAACCCTGAAGCTTTGATTTACAGTCTGAGCAATATGCCTAAGTGGGCACTCTTGCAAAGGTTTGAGGCAGTCAATGGCGCCCTTTGTGTGAAGATGTAACAATGCTAAGCATTATCTAATGAAATCAATTTAGCTGTAAGCGCTTGTGTTCCGAAAAACGTTTTCCGGCCTTGAGGTTCACGCTCAATGAAAGTTATGAGTTATTTTACTGTGTTCTTTTCTGTTGCTTGATAGTCGCAAGGATAAATAATAATAGTAATCGTAAAACACAAAGGGAACAAATATGATGTCAGCCTGCTTTGACTTTTTTTTCTCCATGCGTGCTTTGTTCAGTATTTATTTATTTACTTACTTACTTATTTATTTTATTCATCTGTATTGATTCTTTAAAACCCCTTTGTGCAGATATAGACGCCAGCGTCCGTAAATTCTGAAATTTAATTCCTAAATAATTCTGTAATTGAATTTTTGGACGTTTTGCTTCACTGGAATAATTTTCCAGAGTCTCTGTGACACAAATACTGAGTTATAAAGCCTAAATAGGCTCCTGCATGACAGGTGAAAATTGGCATTATTTGTATTCTGCGCAGAGGGGTTAAACAGGCAGTAGCCATAGTTGAAAAATTTCATCTGGTACTTTCTGAAAATTCACCTTTCTTTCCCCTTTCTCAGCTTCCCAAATGGTCATCTTTAAGTGGGGTTTTGCAACTTCTGCCTCAGAATGTCTGTGGGCTTACTGTCATTCACTCTGACTCAGCAGTTGTTGAATCAGTTGGTCGATTAAACTAAACGATTATACGGACAATTCGATTTTTGTGTTTTTTGGGTCCGGTATAGTTACAAAATTTAAGCAATGATTGTAAAATATGAGCAAATGAAGTAGGCTGACTGAAAAATCAGCACACCCCGTGGCTCTCCAAAACCAGAGTTGCTTATCGTGCGAATAGCGCCTCAGAAATGGTATCTGGGTAATTAAAGGCCTAAAAAAACATAGTGGAAAACCATTTCACTGTAAACTGCACTGTAGTTAAAAGTGAGCATTAAACAGAATTCCTATTTGAGTGCATGAATGGGTGGAGAGAGTGTGATTAACTCTAAATGAGCTCTTTTGGGTACTTTACAGTTTATGTTTAATACTGTAGGTATAAGGGCGAGAGGGCTGTTGAGAGAAGACTGCTCAGACCGTATCTTAATGGAAAGAGAGACTCTGTTGCTTAGCTATTGACAGAACCCTGCTTTGCTTGGTGAGACATATTGGCATGGGGTGACAGTTGCTTTGCATTTGTCTGTGAAATGGACCCCTCATTAATTCATTGCATTTGATATCCAGGTGGTGTGAAAGATCAATAAAGTTATTTGTGAGCAAAAGTATGTCAGTTAAAATTTTGTTTTGAGTCCTTTCAGCCACCCCGATGTTTTAATGTTTTTTGTGAGCACATTGGCAGCAAGGTTGTATCTCATTTGTAACTTGGTATCTTTACTTTGGAAGCTTATAACTGATATAGAAGTCATAATGGCCCAAAACAGGCTGAAAACAAAATGGATGCTCCCCATCAAAATAATGAGCAAGGCCTTGGTTGGTTGGGGAAATTTTATGCGCATGTATTTGATGCACTTAATGGTGCGTATTGCTCAGGACTTTTATTTGAACAGCAATTGCCAGCTTATGAGCGAATCGCTTTCAATGTTGTACTGTGTGTGCCGTGGCCCTGACAGTTTGAAGTACAAAGCTTTCTCATTCATTCCTTCCAGTTGCTTCTCCATTATGTTGTTTCCTGCTGCTTTTGACTCCTACCTTGGTTTCATCTCTTCAGGAAAAAATTCTACAGAATTGTAGTCATAATTTAGCGCTATTGCATAGATTATTAAAGATGACTACGTTCTTGGGGGATTATGCCGATTCTTTGTTCCTGCCTCTGCTTAGTTGTTCTCTGATGGTTGTCTTGTTCATTGCTTTCCTTGAAATTTATAATTGCGCCATCTGTCCCTGCCTGTTAAAGCCTGTTGTGTCCCCATGTCAACTGCTGAATAACAATGTTTTTCATATTGGAATAGGCTGCACATTAGTACTTCCTGGGAACATTTCACCTTGCACACATTTAATTTAATTTCATGTAATGTAAAAGTTCATTTGACAAGGCCAATCCACATTAATAGAAGTGTCTGTGAATGCAAGTCAGCCAGGGAAGGCTTATTCATTGACTTCAGGCTCGTGCATATCTGTTGGATTGTGGGAAGAGTCTGGAGTGTGCAGATGACATACATTGTAGATGTGAACATGGGAAGAACATGTTGATTTATGCAGAAAGGCCTTGGCCTGGACTCGGTACTTTCTTGTTCAGAGGTGATGCCGAACCACTACGACATCACTGTAACATATAGCAAGTCATGCTTGTCACATTCCACATTTAAGATTTATTTCCCAAAAGAACTTTTGCACAATCTATCCAGTGAACTGTGAACACACTGGAAATTTTTGGGTCACTGCCTGCCGATATGGAATTGGAGGGTCCAGCGCTGTCGACTACTGTTTTTGCTCTCAGTGTTACCTTGACTACCAACAGGCCCGTTTTTCTGTGTGGAACTTGTCGGTTTTAATTTCTCCTTTAGAATAAGTAGCTGAGACAGATTCCCTCCTTCCCCACTGCCAACTGGTTTTCAATATGACAACAGACCTTGATCTGCTGTCGACAAATGGATAAATTAAATTTGTCATAATTTGTTTCCAGTCTCAACCTTCTCTCCCAAAATCTGGCTGTTTTTCGTGACTGCTTCTGGTGCAAACCCTTCGTTAAAGCTAATGCGGTTGAAAAGAAAATGCCTCAATAAACCAGTGGTAAACCTGGGTGCTAAAGCTAAGAAAGCTTGCCACATGAGCTCTAAACAAAATGGTAGGAATAAAGGTTGAGTCCAAATGTGAAAATGAAGTAATTAAGTCTGATTGAGAGACATGGTCTTCTGCTGTCAAGAAATTCCTGGCAGTTTCTGCCATAATCACTGTGAGACAAATACATTCATGCTTGCATGGATTTTACTTGAATAGCTGCTGATTTTTCCGCACCCTGCTTTGGGTACTCGCAGTTGTCGTGCCTTGGATTAAGCAGCAGGTTTCTGCTGCCCTGAGTTGGGGAAATATTGTAAGGGAGTGGTTTGTGAGTGGTGAACATGCAATCATGACTCAGATAAGATTGTTGTGAATGATGCCACGTGTTCCCACTGGGAATTCTATGTGGAACCATTCTCCCCACCCCCTAGTTCATATAAAACCAACCAGAGATGGAAAGTCAGAAAGGGTCAGAAAGTTTACGTCTCGCCATGTGTTGCTTCCACCCATGAACTCAGCCTGCTTATTTGCCTATTTTGGCACCACCCCTTGCCTGAGAAATTGAGCCAATTAAGTAAATCCCAAGTAATGGAAGAAAATTCTGAGGACTAATGTGGCGTTCGATTTGTACGGGGAAGTCGGGAGTTCCGAGTTCAAGATGGCTGCACCGTAAATCAACAGTAAACAAAAGCTGTAATAACAAACTGTATATTTGCAATTCTGTGTTATTTGTGTTTCATTAAATCAGTCATACTCACAGTATTGAATAGAGTTTATCAGTGGACTTGTAGTTACGGTGTTTGCACGCGGAAAATACTGAGTAATGCGTTGTTATCAACTAGTATAGCTAACAATAACTAATAAAGGCTATCCTGGCCAGAAGACACCCCGCTGACCTCAAGTCAGTTTTCCGACTTACTTAATAGAACGCAGTCAGCTTGGGTATGACGTTATTCCCAGCCCCGACTTCCAACTTCCGTGCCAAATCGAACGCAGCATTAGGCTTTCTGAACATGGATTTTCCTCCTCTGTAAACAGTTCACTGCCTGGCTGAGGTTGGCCAGTGGTGGCAGGGGAAGAAGGGCAGTTCAGTTGAAGCCATGTTGAGCTTTGGCTCTGAAGATTTGTGTTAGCTTTCCATAGCTCATGGGTCCTACAGCAGAAAACTAGAAGAGCACAGATCCCCTCCAAGGATCCAAAAATCCACTCTTCCATGATATAAAAATCTGCAAGTGCAACTACTATGAAGTCATGATATTTCACAATAGGCTGTTTTGTTACTATTAAGCTTTGCTGCCATCAGCCAGATTTTGATATGTGTGTCTGATTACGCCAAGGCCAAATGCCCTATCTCACAATGTTGACGAAAGAAAAGAAAATTGTATCCATTGCAGCATGAGTTCTTCCTTGACCCATGCTACACCTTTTCACCAAGTTCAATGAAAAGTGGGCTGTTAGTTTTTTTTTTTTTTTTTTTTTCAAAATCCTACAGACAAAGAAAGGACCATATAACCAACATTCTTGTCAAAATTGAAAATTTTGGCAAGCACCAAACCGCAATGAAAACATAACATCCTTGGCAGCGGTTATAAAGGATTCTCTCAGCCGACTCAACACTCAGCTTAACAGTTGCTTCAGAATACAGTTCTTCTCTACTTTCGATATTTTGTTAGCTCATCAGGCCTAGTTGTTTGAGCACATTTGAACTGGAGTGGGTTGCCTTTTCCACACACTTCTATTCTTTGTCTCTCAAGACATTGTTGCACACAATTACGGTATTATTATTAGTATTTTTTTGTATTATTAATTTTGAGTTGTTTGTTTATTTATTTATTTCTGTTTGAGGCTCTGCTGAGGGACTGATATGACTGGCTTTGATGTGTTGCGGTCTTAGAGAGAGGGCACTCCTTGGTAATGTCAAAGTAGCGATTACTAAACCATGACAAGTGGAATGGGATGAAAGCCATGAGCAAACAGAGCAATTCGTCACCCACACGCGCTCGCATTGTGTCGGTTCAGATGCGCCTCTTGCTCCATTACTGGGCGTGGAGCTTTGTTGAAGGATTTTTTGCGCAATAAAATGGAGAGGCGAGGTGCATATCTAATATAATGGAGATGACTTGTCCAATTATCGCACTGTGCAAAAAAATAGCAATGTATACACTGATGAATGTCCTCTCTTTGCAAATGTCAACATTTTTCATTGACAGGTTTCAGCCCACATTTTCAAAGAATATTAAACCAATATAATTGCACCACGTTCGCCATGAGATTTGTCAGTCAAATGTTATACTTAATTCCAAAGAATGAATGAATGAAAATCGAAGATGCATTCAGCAATTTTAACTGTCCCTTTTAACTAATCTTCGACTCATCCCCCCTTCCTACACTCTCAATCCACTCCCCCTCTCAAGAATCATGAATGCTCCTTCCCACAGCACTATGTACTGGTCATGGAGAGTTACGTCTTCCTCTCAGAGGTATTGCACGATGAAGTATTAGATCTTTTTGAAATAAAATTCTGGTAATGAACGTGGCAGTTTACTGTGGTCACATAGAGTATTATATGTAATTTTAGCTGATTAGTTGTGTGGGTGCTATTTATAATTTGTATGATGCAATAGCAAGCACAGATTGGTTGAAGTTTGCGCCCAGCTAGCATTGACTGATATTGTTAGCTATGCAAGTAATCCAAAACTAGTGGCCAGTGTCCCAGCAGTCTTTCTCAATTATGGGGGGGGGACGGAAGAAATTTGTTCACAAAAGTTTATGTTTTCTGGGTCACTCTCTTGGTTATGACATTGGTTAGGACTGTACAGTTTTATAAATTCACATGCTTTAATATGGGCCGGCTTACTTAGCCGACTAAGGAACGACCAATTCTCTTACCCTAAGGTTACATGTAAGGTAACACTTGGTAATATGCTATCAAAGTTTGGATGGAAGTGTGAGCTAACAGCAAACGAAAGCCCAGCCGAAGAGACAAATGGCTGTTGTCTAAAGCTGGCTGGCTGGGAGAACACGAGTTTGTCCATCTTTGTCAAATTCTTTCTTCAAAGCTTTCTTCTCTTCTGCTGTCTCCTTGTGCTCTAGCTGTTTAAAGGAGTACGCCTGTTTTGGCTTTGGTGGACTCAGCAGTAATACAAGAGTATGCTGTTCATTTCCTGTACAAAGGAACCTAAATGGGTATAAGTACTGAATGCATATGATTATCTCCAGATGCAGACAAGCAATGCTGAATGCCTGTGCAAAGTGTAAGCAAGTCTTCTGTTGTTTGTAGGGGCTCAGTGCAGCAAGTTGCATGTTATATTTCAAATCATGACATTATATTTTCTTCGAGCATGGGTACAGAAGTTTGGGATGGAGGGCTCTTTTCCAGCAATTATTTGCTTCAGACACCCAAAATACACCACTGGTTGTCAGCATACTTTATACTTCAGGTGCAAAGGATGTTAATTGTTGCTTGGTTTATTTATCTAGGTACCCATATTTGTTTGCAAGTGACCAAGTTATGCCACTTTTTTCCACCTTCACAGAACTACACACAAAATGTCAAATTTGGAGGAATCAATATGGGGGCGCAGTTGGTCCTGCCTTGCAGCAAGAAGGTTGTGGGCTCAAATTAAGCTTTCCTGTCTGGAATTTGCATGATATCCTGGTGTTCACATGGGTTTTATCTTGATTCTTGTTTTCCTCCAGCAGCCAAAAGACTTCCATAACTGCAGGCTCTAAATTCCCCATAGGTATGAGTATGTGAGTTAGTTGTGTGAGATCCTTGCAGTAGTTTGACGAACTATCCAGTATTTGTTCCAGCCTTGCACTTACTGCATGCCAAGATTGGCTCCAGCCCTGCTGCGACCCTGACTGGTAATAAGCTGGCTAGATAATGGGCGGTTGGATATAATTTTATTTTATGACTAACAAATATATTGCGCTCAATGATCTAGTATATGAATGGCCCCTGTAAGATAGGGAAGAATGGCCATTTGGAATAAAGGGGGGCGGGGGGGGAGGTCAGTTACGGGGGGGAAGTAAAGTCCCTACAAAGGGTTTACAGTGAACCACGCTCTGACTTTTCCTGGGAGGTCATTCTGTGTGGCCCCGCCGCAGTACCCTCGGCTAAATCTGGGCTTGGATGTCTGTCGTCAATATTTTATTGCGTCAGAATGAAAGGAGCTGGCTTCCCATTAGATGAACTCACCGCCGCTAATTTGTGGGGTGAACAAGCCTGAGTCACAAATGTCAGGAGGATGCAGAGGGCCCGCAGCGCACCAGCCGCCTGACTGGCCTGTCCGAGTGGTGCACGTTTTCTTCCAGACGTCTTAAAGAGCTAGATGCATTTCCCTCTCGTTAGGATTTTGATGAAAGGCTTGGAGAAAGGCTATAAAAAAATTGCAGGGACCGGTGTTGTTGATATCCCTGCTTTTTTTTCCCTCATACTGCACTATATGACAGATCAAAAACCTCATTCTTTTATTTTTATTACTTTTTTCTTTTTCACCTTTGGTGAAGCAGTTGGAAACAAAAAGCTTTGCCCTTTAGATTCTGATTGGCTGGCTTTTCTGTTGTTCACCTCGGTTTTTCTCATTCGATGGTGGTGGTACTATATAAAAAAACCTAATGATCATTTTATTTTTAACACAGGAGAGCTTGGAGAAGACATGCGTCAGACTATGATTCAGGTCTTTACAGTTAAAGATTTGAAGAAGTATATGCATTTATGGACAGTGTAAATGCATATGTATTATTTTTGATGCTGAAATTATTCTGTTTGCCATGTTTGTATTATGATTCCCAGGGCATGTAACGCTGCTCTACCATTCACCTGTTTTTTTACTTTTCTCTCTCCTCTGGGGATTTTAACAATCCTTTTTTTCATATCTTCGTAAAAAATACCTAAACTCTTCTCAGTGAAATATCTAAGGAGAGTTAAAGGCAGAATGTCAATTTCTCTCTTCCACACGCAAGATCCCAGCGCCCTGTGGGATGCATCTGAGGAGGGGAAAAGAACTGTTTAGAAGGATTTATTCAGTCATCACAAGGCTTATCCGTTTCATCAAATCATGTTTCTAAAATGGGGACATACAGGCTTGCATTAATTGGAAGAATGCACACCGTTATCGTGGGTGATTTTTAGAGTGAGCGTTTTCTAATCTGATTATTTTAGCTGTCGTTATTTATTATTAGTTTTTTTGTCAATCTGGTAAAGCCGTGCATCACATTATCAGAACATGTCAGTCAAATTTCTGCTAGAGCAGACGAATCTTAATTACACCATTTTTTTTTTTTAACATAGTGACCTCGTCGGGGCCTCATGGGATAGGTGCGGGCATTGTTCTGGACGCCCCTTTTGCATGGCACTGATGGCGTCATGCAGTGGGTGCATCTCAAAGCGTAGGCTGCAACCTTCGAAGGCTGCATTTTTGGGGATTGTCATATACTTCCATCCACCACACTTACATTTAGGGTTAAAGACGAGGATATTTTTTAGTGGTAGGGTTAGGTTTGGGGCTAGGTTTAGGGTTAGGGGTTCGAGTTAAGGTTAAGGTTAGGGAAACCAGAGACGACTCACTTAAACCAAAGCTGTTTAACGGAGATTAATTGAGGTCATGTCAGTTTGGCGGATGGAATTCAGTGACGACCCCTAAAAATGCAGCCTTCAAAGGCTGCGGCCTACACTTTGAGATGAACCCGGTGTTTTCTCATGGCTGAGGATCCTTTGCTATCATAAGAGTCGTAGTTGGGTCTTCTGTTGCCACAGACAAGAAACATATTCCTCCTGCTGGGGGAGTGAGTGCACAGGTTTACTGAGGGAACGGCAACTCATCTTCATTTTAATTATAGCTGACAGGGTGCCAGGTCCCAGAGGCTGGTAGCGGAGGAGTCGCGTCTGCTGCAGCTGCTGCTGCTGCTGCACTGGGGCCGACTGAGGCGCCTGATTGGGCACGACGCCGGCGCATGGGCCGGCCAATGCCTCATCTCTGTCGAGCTTGGACAGCAGAGCATTAGCGCACCTGCTCGCGTGAGCTTACAGAGCCGCTATCATCGCGATGATAATCACAGGTCAGAAAGATCACGAGAATGAGACGAAGATTCCTCGCAGTTTAACTCTCTTTCCCTCTCCGAGAGTGTTCTGGCACAAAATGGCTGCCATGCATCATCCAGGTGTGTGCTGCATATTGGCGGTGGTGGTCGAGGCGTGTTTCTCCTCGTTCCTGTAAATTGTTCGAGATGCAGCAATATATCGATTTGCAGGTCACAGATAGCGACAGCGCATAAACAGTGCTGCAAGTGACTAGTGAGCAGACAGAAAGTTCTCGTTCACGTCCTTGCTTATCAGAAATATTGAATCGCACGAGAATCGCTGTGGCAACTTGTTTGGTACCTTCTTCAGTGCATTTTTTTTATGCAAGCAAAAATCCGCCGTGACGCATTCTTCTTCTCTGTTCAGTCAGCATAGCCGAAGGGGTCAGTGGCTATCATATGACCAGCTGCCTCATGCCAGTTTTAAGTGAAGAGCGATCCACTATGCCGAACCTATGCCTGGTGTTAGGCAGTGTATTTGCTTTTTCATTATACATTTATGTTTGATTAGTGAAGCACTTTTTTTCCCCATTATTAATATTCAGAGCCAGAATATCTATTAAAGTAAGATTTTGCATAAACTGAATAACCTCAGATGAACCTCCTTCTGAGATTAATATGGATTATTGTCCAAATTTCCTTTATGAAGCTGATTAAAGGATAGCTGCAAAAATGAATTTTGCAGAATGAAGGAATGAAACAGACTTTTTTATATCACCATAAGCTTTTATCACCATAAGGTTTCTTAAATTTGAGCTTCCAGTTCGAGGGGAGGAGCTTTATTTGTTGCCCCCAGCTAACAAATTGTTCATTGAAAAGCTTAAATGAGCACATTGTAAACGTGGTTTTCAATAAACATGTATAAGGAATCATTCGAAGACTTCAAATTCCAATTTCCCTCTCCTGGAACTGGTGAGACAAAGGACTCCTAAATACCAGTCCTGGCCAGTTAGAATACACTCTAGAGAGTGTCGGCCATTTTGTGATGATAAAGAAGGGAATTTTAGTCTGCATGTAGTCTGGTACATGCAGTGAAAGAGGTCCATAATGGTGGGGCCATGCGACTACATGCCCAGCTAAACTGATGTCAATGTGAATGGAGCGGCAATAGCGCTGAAAGGAGTTTTGTGAGTGGGCCTGGATGGTTGGGGGTGGGAATGTTGCTGGTATTCTGCCATAGATCATTGCAGGCCAGCTGCTGAGGTACTGATTCTGACAAAACCTCTCTTGTCGGGGGATAGGGTGGGTGTGCAGGCAGGAATCATTACCAGCATGGCAGAGATTGCTGACCCGGGACTAATCTGTTCCAAGACCAACTTATAACACCCGCACCCCCACACAGCAAGTACAGGAGAGCGAAGGAGGCAGATTTTCACCGATCTTTCCCTCTTGACATTCACATTAATTAAGCCCCTCAGTGCTGATTACCCTCTGTCTGTTTCATGGCTTTGAATTCATAGATGAGAAATTGGTTTTATTCCATTTCTTTTTGTCTGCCAGTACGCAATCATTCGGAGTTGAATCCTGATTACTGTCCTAATTTGGCTGTTGCTCATGTTACTTGGCAGCTGACATTATTGACTATTTCCCCTCTCTATTGGTTGTGTGTGCAACAAGGAATTCCATAAGCATACGATCTTACCACTTAGACTGGTCGAGCGAAATTCTCCCGACATGGCAAATTATTATTTCAGATGGCTGGCAGACCTAGAATCAAGGCCTAATAAAGATTTCATAATGATTTCATCAGATAGTCTCTTGAGCACATAGTTTTAGCATGATTTCACAGTTGTTCTGAGATTAAACGTTCCAATACAGTATGTAAACACAAGATTAAACAAAACAGCATGCAGGAAGTGGCTACGTTTACCAGTCTTTTCAAACTCATTGGTCTTTACTTTGGGATCCATGGTCTTCGCCTTAATCTGACACATAAAAAAATTTTTTCAGGATTTTGCTACAGTTGTTAAAGGGTTCTTATATATAGTACCTTAATATTTGACTGCCCTATGGACTGCCAGAGATCACCTTTAATATCAACAGTACCCATCAACAAAGGAAAGATAGCTGGCATCAACTGATATCTATTAGTCACAGACTTCAAGCATCCTTCGGATATGACGTATCTGTAACCAAACAAAATACAGAATTTATTTAAATAAGAAATGCTATATTTACATTTACTTTTGCTCCTCTAAAATTTCAGACTGTGTGAAATGGGATTTAATTCCTACGTGGATCACCTGATATGGATTATAAGTACAAGTAAATTAAAGCTGACAGTCTGCATTTAAAAATTGCTATATTATTTCTTTCTTAATCCAAATGTGCTGGAGCAGTAAGCTGAAAGACCCAACATAGTCCCAGTCCACTAACCTTTGATCTTCTCTTCATGTCATCTCTGAACGCCAATGGATATTTCCGGAATGAGTCCATGCACCTCTTTTAATCGAACAGGAACCATCCCCAAATCCCCAAACCATCCCCAAAGAAATAAAATGTGTCATAGTCTTTTCTTGTATTTAATTTTTCTTACTCACAAACCACGTTCTCTGACCACTGTGCCACATGGATTACACGATGCACTGACCTGAAGCCAAAAGGAGAAAGATATCGTGGTGGCATGGCGGTGAGGCCTGTCCAGGTTTCCTTTACCAGACAATGTTTATTTGGTTCCCATCATGGTTTGACTCAGTGTTTTGCAGTGCTGTGTTTTGTAGGATCTTTAGTAGGCTGGCTTGACTATTACCCTTGTGTATACTCAAGCCATAATGCAGTCATCTGCATGAACAAGATAATAGTCCATTGCATCCATCATGTGGAAGACAGTGTGTATAATGTAACTCCTCTTGTTGGCCTGCATTCTGTAAATTGGCCAATCCATTTTAATTTCACATTGGTTGAAGCTGGCTGTTATGAGCGGCTCACCTCTTGGTCACCTCATGTCTCATATTTGTGTAGGGGGGAAAAGTCATTTTCGTTACTAATTTCTGAGTAATCAAATTGTAGGAGACTCGCTCCAATGGTCCTTTTATAATGTTCACAGTGACGTCCCCCATTTCCCTTAGAAACAATTGATGGTTATTGAAATATGAATTTAATGGTATGGCTCATCCCCTGTCAAATTAACGTTAGCCACATTATATTTATTTGCATTTTTTTTTTTTTCTAGCTGTCTTGAGTCTGAGTCGAAAAGGGAGAGGAGAAGAATTTTGAAAGTCAAATTGAGCCAGAAAGTTTTACAGGACTGAGTGAATGTCAAATCCAATAGAAGTGATATTTCTGCAAACTCATGGACCTTTTTCAAACACACACTTCAGTACCATTAATATCTACAATTGCCCTCTGAAGAAGAGTGTTCATTTATAATGCAAATGATTATATTTCCAACAAAGATTGATGAACATTTTTATGGTGTTTGTTACACAAGATTTTGAAATCATTTGACTAATGCTTTATCACTGGGCCAGGAAGACTTGTGACCTTCTTTTTGCTGCATACACAAGCAGTTATTACTTAAAATGAATTCTGCCGATATCATTTCAGAACACTAGCTGAACATTATGCACTGTGTTAAATACATTATGTACGCACAGACAGCTTAGGCTTACTGATCCAGAATTTTTTATATTTCTCTCTTGCTTTATGTTGTGCTGTAATTCGAGTTTGTTGGGTCAGTGTTGAGGTGCTGATACCTAATGTATTGTAGCTAATATACTATGCTAAGAAATACATTTAATTAAAAAAAATGAGGTTTTTTAAAATGGTTTAAACAAGGCTCGCTTGGCATTAAACTTATATAATTGGCTTGACTGCATCAAGTTTCCCCCAAAACTTAAAAAAAATATGTAGCACTTAATGTGAGATTATTATTATTTTTTTAAAAAGCTATATTATGTATAATAATGAAGCCTGGACAATTCATTACCTGTGGTGCATAAGAAGGGACCAATAAAAGTTTATTGACTTGTATGTGTTACTGGGGTTGGTTACGGTATCTCTCCAGGAAATTGGACCCATATTGTTTAACGAGCTCATTAGGAACATTTTGAGTGCTGTCAAATGAGAGGTTATGTACGTGGAATTAAGTCTGCACCTTTCTTTTATTCTTCCCATCTGTGGCAGAGGGAACAATTCGCCTCATTTAGCTGACAATATGGAAAAATTGTAACATTTATTGTAAATGAGGAGCAAGACAAAATTGCTCCAGGAGATAGTGGCTGCGGTTTTTTTTTTTTTTTAACATGCCATTTAAGAAAGAAAGACATTTCCGCCCCTGCGGTGGACTTAATTGTGTGTGATTATGAGGTTAATCATGCTCTTCATTATTTTGTGCCTTATTTAGTTTTGTTGTCCTCAGTTGCTTGTCTGTTTGTATGTTCTGTGTACTTGATAATACCTAAAGACAGTCTAAGTTGTATTAATGGATTTTTTGGGTATGTATGTCCGTATTGTCTTGATAATGTCAGTTAAAAAAGACATAATTTACAACCCCAATTCTGAAATAGTTGGGGCGAAGTGTAAATTGTGAATAAAATCAAAATGCAATGACTTTCAGATCACATGAGCCAATATGTTATTTACAACCGAACACAGATAACATCTCAAATGTTGAAACTGAGACATTTTATATTTCTATCCACAAAATGAGCTTATTTCAAATTTTGTGGCTGCAACAGGTCTCAAAAAAGTTGGGACACAGGCAAAAAAGGGCTGAAAAAGCAATTAATATATAAGAGAATCAGCTGAAAGAACATTTAGCAAGTAATTAAGTTAACTGGCATCAGGTGTGTAACATGATTGGCTATAAAAGGGATGTCTTAGAGAGGCTCAGTCACTCAGAAGTAAAGATGGCCAGAGGCTCTCCAATCTGTGAAGGCTTGCGTAAAAAAATTGTGGAATACTTTAAAAACAATGTTCCTCAACGTCAAATTGCAAAGGCTTTGAAAGTCTCATCATCGACAGTGCATAACATCATGAAAAGATTCAGAGAAACTGGAAAAATCTCTGTGCGTAAGGGACAAGGCCAAATACCTTTACTGGATGCCCGTGATCTTTGGGCCCTCAGACGCCACTGCATCACTCACCGGCATGATTCTGTCATTGACATTACTAAATGGGCCCAGGAATACTTCAAACAAGAGTGGGATCAAATTCAAATGGCTAAAGTCAAGAAACTTGTCTCCTCAATGCCCAGACACCTCCACTCTGTGTTAAAAAGAAGAGGGGATGCTACACCATGGTAAACAGGCCCCTGTTCCAACTTTTTTGAGACCTGTAGCAACCATCAAATTTAAAATGAGCTCATTTTGTGGATAAAATTGTAAAATTTCTCAGTTTCAACAGCTATGTTATCTCTGTTCTGTTGTGAATAAAGTACTGGCTGGTGTGATTTGAAAGTCATTGTGTTTTGATTTTATTCACAATTTACACTTTGTCCTAACTATTTCGGAATTGGGGTTGTAGACTTTTATAGATAACAAAAAATTTCTTTATTACAGTTGGCTATTGTCGGCAATGTTTTATGCGCAAATAATCCATCATGCAGAGAAATTTTGATTTAGAATCAGAAAGAATATGCACATCGTCTATCTGCTGGAAAACAAATATTCTTAATGCTTTTTTGGATATGTGTCTTGGAAAAATGTACTTGAGAATGCATATTCTTGTTTTTTTCAGTCTCATCAAAAGTCAATGCCAATAGTAGCAGCCAAGAAATTATCATATTTTGTTAAAAGAAGAGCACAAAGACTTGGATAAACAAGCAGAATTTGGTGGACAGTGAACAGTGCCGAGCTTCAGGAAGTAATTTGCCTTCAGCTCCTCTCTCTATTGGCATTTATGTGTGCATTTACAGTATTTTCTATTTCTGCGTGAATCAGTCTGCCGAAAAATCCTGCCCCAATGGAATTCATGCTAAACGGGAAGAGCTGAAACCTTTGGAGCATTCTGTCCTGTTGGATTGTAAGACTCAAGTCAATGTCATCTAGCTAACCAGTGTCAATTTACTGAAGTCACTGTCAGCAAGTAAATGAGCCGATCAGACCTCATTGGCAAAAATTTCAGCTGAAGTTTTCTCCAGAAAAGTTTTTTTTTTAATTAATTGAAAATATATGTATTTAATACTTTCCAGAGATTTACAGTCATAATGTCGCACTAGTCCTTTTACTTCCAAAAAATGATGACTTAACATGTGTTAAAATAATGAAATGCAGACACTTACTGGATGTGAATAATCATATCCAATCTGTACTATGCCACTACAGTACTATACACTTAGGTGCATTCATTCATTCATTCACTCATTCATTCTAATATGCAAATCGGTCAAAAAAGAAGTCGCCATGTGGACTTAAACAGGCAAATTCTTAACAGCCTATGATTTCAATCATTATTGCATTGATTAATATGTTTCTACTGGCAACAATTCTTTTATCCCTGATTGGTGCAGGGTGCAGCTTCTCATTTCTTAAACAACCATGTCAGAAGACATATCCCATAGTCGTGGTCCTGGAAAAGATGTTATTGTGTTTCAAGTGGGACAAATTATTGGGCTGCATAATGCAAAGAAAACAGCTAAGGAAATCGCTGGAATCATTTGAATTGGGTGAAGAAGTTTCCATGGCATTATTAAAACCTGGAGAGGTAGTGGTGAAGTGTCAACTTTGCAGTGAAAATTGGTTGGAAAAGAAAAATGAAAATGCTTGATGAAGTCTTAACGTAAAATGTTGACTGTTGACCCTTTGTTGCATGTTGTCCAATATTTTGGGCATAAGTTAAGTGGGGTTTTTTTTCTCTAGGCTCATAGATACCCTGAAAACACAAAATGTACATTTTACTGGACATTTCCAGATAATAATTTCCTCAATAGGTGCCTCTCCAATTAATCACATGATTTACCACAAACAATGACAATGGCTGCATCCACAAGTAAGAGGTCACTTGACGAAAGTCAGAAATAGTCTTATATTGTTCAAGTTTTGATCAGACTTTTTTCTATTGGGGGATGGAAATACATTATATAACAAAAACTGAAAACACATAACCTGTGTAATGCATGTCTATTTGTTGGAATGCATCTGAGTCTATGCTTTATCAAAAATATTGGACATTATGCATGCCGAGTAAATAGCTCAAATAAGCAATGTCCGGAATACAGATAGATCATCATGCATATCAATGACCAGGTTTCTTCAACTTCACATTATTTGTCACTCCGCATGCATAATGTCCAAAATAATGGATGGCAGTGTGCATCCCACAAGCATAATGTCCAAAATAATGGACAGACAGACCACCCATTTCACACACACACACACACACACACACACACACACACACACACACACAAAATATTGCACCAAATCCCAACAAATGGTCAAAGGCATTTTTATGTACTCTATGCATCAAAGGGTTAAGACTCATGGCTATGTTTAATTTTCCATTCGTACAGTTTGATAAAAACCTGCAGGGTTGGGGCGAAACAGATGCGTGGCCAAAAGAAAGCCACTTGTTAGTGAGGCTAATCGGGGAAAGCGACTTCAATTTGCTTTGGAGAATGAAGATTAGATTGTGGAGCAAATGGGAAGAGGTCATGAGGTCAGATGAGTCCAGATTTACCCTTTTTTACAGCAATTTTCATGTCAGGGTAAGAAAGGAAGCTCATGAAGTGATGCACCTGTCATGCATAGTGCCCACTGTACAAGCCTCTGGAGCCAGTGTTATGATCTGGGGTTACCTGGGGTTCGGTTTTGGCTCTGCAACGTTATGCATCAAAAGAATTAAGTCAAGGAAGTGCCTGAATGTACTGAATGATCTGGTTATAGGTTTTTTAATCCCTGACGGTATGGACCTGTTCCAGGAGAACAAGGCAGAAATTCATTGGGCTCAAAGTGTGAAAGAGTAGTTTATTGAGCATGAGGAATCATTTTCACGCATGAATTAGCCACCACAGATTCCTGACAAATTGAGTCTTTGGATGTGCTGGACAAGGTGTGACTCTCCCATTGTCAATTTAAGATCTCGGCCAAAAATTAGCGCACATTTGGTCGAAAATGTTGTAACATTGCATCAGATTAACAAGACAATACCAGGACAAATGGGCACCGTGATCAAAGCTAAAGGCGGTCCAACCAAATATTTGTGTGCAGGACTTTTTTTTTTTTTGCCTGGCAGTGCAAATAGATAAATAGATGCGATTTCCACTATTGAATTTCCAAACATCTTCTCTTTCATAAATCTTGCAGATTTATACTTCGGACCAATAATATGTTTCTGGATTTCCTGCGGTCCAAAGTTGAACAGGCTCCACTTAATAATGAAGGAGACTCCAGTATGCTTGACCTCCTTGCACTGATCTGTATAATCAATTCAGACTTAATTTATGCTGAAACAGTCCTGTAGATTACCCCGTCTGCATGTTGATTTAGTTGACCGTGTCTACTCCACTTGTTGGGGTGTCTGTTGGAGCGTCAGAGGTGGTTGGGAGGGGTTTGGGGCGATGGATAGCGTTTTAGATCTGTAACACGGTAAAAATTTTACCTTCTTCTTCTGGAAGCTTCCTCTTTTGACAGGCCTGTGTGGGTCAGTCCGCTCTCATGATGTAACGAGTCACTCGCCGCTATTGCAACTTTTCGTTCTCTTCCGAAACGAAACAAGTGACATCCATTCGAGTTCCCTCGCAAGTCTGGTTTGGACAACCTTTTTGTGACTCGTGGGACCATTGCACTTCGACTGACATGTCACAGTTGTGGTCTGACTTCAGCATGTTATGTGTTGCATATGTTTTTTGCTCCATCTTTTTCAGTTTTGTCATGGTATGTTTGTCCCTCCAAATCATAGATCGATGTTCATTTTGATGCTCTTTTTCTTTTTTTTTTTTTGTTTTATTACACAGGCAGTATATTTTTATCACTGAGGAAAAACCTAGACAAGGGCCTGTTGTTCATTTGTAAACGTGTAATTGTACACATGACCCTCCGCCTGCTCTGTGATTTCTTCACGAAAGGACCAGTAATTAGCGCTGTGGTTTCAATTAAGGCCGAACAACGGATCAATCTGCTGAAGCCATTGACCTACCCATTGATCAGTAATAAGAAACCCGACGCATATTGCAGCCTTTGTTCCTCTCCAAAAGCTTATTCCCAAACTAACATAAGTTACGTAGACAGACCATTATTAATGTAATTTTTCCATTAACCTATCTGGCTCCTGATAATTACTGCAAAAACCCGCTGGTGTTTAATTTTTAAATTTTTTTTTTCAGGTCAGCTGTTATATACAGTACATGGTCCTCTTTCTTTGCTGAGTCAGGGGCTGAAACCAGCAGCCACATTGCTGCTGTATTATAAATGAGTGCTTTGGTGCAATGATGGGAACACTGTGTTGAAGGAGGTGCTTTCTTTCTTATGGGATTTTAAAGAGGGGTTTCAGATTTTAAAGATCCTTGGTTATGTGCCCAGACTGTCTCATGTCTGACAAATCCTCCACACAATCATTAGTATTTCCATTAGCATCTCCACACAATCATTAGCATTTCCATTTGTATTTCCTCAAGTTAGCTTTATTGGCTACATGAGGAAATGGCTTTACTTGCCAGTGACAGTGGCTGGTCTACTGCTCAGAACTTTGGAATCAGTAGTAATTTTCACACAGATTAAATAGAAGACCTTCTCGCATAAATCCTAACTCTGCTTGGACTTTCTGGAAAGGACATTTCAAAATAAGGAGTGGCCAGCATGGTCATCTGACTTAAACCCCACAGAGCTGTTGGGGGATCGCCTGGATCATACAGTTAGTTAAGTGTGCCCAACATCAAAGGCACACCTATTGGAAATATTGGAGGCCAAGTAGAAATTAATTTAGAAGGAGAATTACTTTGCCAAAAGCCTACAACTTGCACAGCAGTGATTAAATATCTGGGGATTACTTGGCTGAGAAATGACTAAAATAGATAACTATTTATCATGCAAAAATTTCTTTGCTCCCAAATACTAAATACTAAATAAAAAAACTCAGAGTACATTTTGTTATTTGTTTCAGATAATTTTCGAACAAATGTTTTTATTGAATAAAATAGCTCGAACGAATTAAACGTCAAGTGATTCCAAATTTTTGAGTGGTAGTCGAAGCACAATTTACCATTTCTTTTTTGTAAACAAGCATTCCCTAACCTGGATTTCAGAAAACATTAAACTGAATTATTGTACTTACATACAATATATTTAAGGGACAGCTGTGCAATTTTTCAGTAATGTGCAGTTATAACAATAGGTCAAATATGAATGTACACAGAGACCAGGCAAGGTCCCTTTCCTCGGCTGGTTGCCAACGTAGGGCTGCATTATGTCAATTGATCCCTGATGTTATTTGAAGGCTAGAGATTTGCTGGCCTCTGGCCAATCAGTCATCATGAAAAATAAACATTGCCTGGTCATAGAGTAGCTGAAACTGTCAAAACCGCAGAATTCTGTTGCAAGCAGTAATACAAATGCTTGTGTATTTGGATTCTGGCAATAAAAGAAGCTTTGAGAGTCTACAAAAAGTTTTCTGTATTTTGACCTTGGGTAGCTTACGGTCTTGATGAAGACATATGCTGTTCCATTTATTAAACATGTTCCATGTTAAATGGTTTTCAAGGGTCAAAAAATTGTCTGACCTTGGAGTGTTTTTGCTGTTCGGGAGTTGAATGCCTAATCAATGAGAAGCACAGTCCTTCACATCTCTTACTCCCATGGTTAAATGGCTATCCAAGATCTATGAGCAGTGTTGCGCGATGTCGCTGAATTATTAGTAATTGTGTGCTCTTTTTTCTGTTGCTTGCCTGCCTGAAAGACTTTCAAACCGTTCCTCTCACCCCCAACAGACCTCTGCCTGTAGTCGTAAGGGGGAAATTCACTGCTAAAACCCATTTTCCGGATTTAATTCTGGTTCTAAGCATTGTAAACCTCAGATGGGAGTCGAAGGAAATTAAATTTTCCTCCCCGATACATGCAGCGCAGTGGAATGCATTAAGCCCTCTGAATGGCCAGCTTTTCCATCACCGTTCACTCTCATTATGCAGGTCAACTAAAATAGCTTCAGTTACATTTGCTATTTAAAGATATTGAAGCTGAAGGTTGGCAAAATGATTTACAGATAGTAATTGCATTTCCAAGGCTTTGCCATTTCCATAAATGAGATCGCAGTGTTAATCTATAATGGGACTGAGCACAGCGGTGTCAATATTTGCACCCCTGCAACCCTAGAATTTTGATGCAGCTCAGGAATAACCGACCTAGGTACAGTTTTATTTTACTGTTATTATGCATTATTTGTATGCTCATTTGTTAGTGTCTTTGTGTGCGCATGTGCCCTTTAGATTAATGGCAGTAAGTAGTAATACAGTGAATACAGTGAGCGCCATAAATCATTTGGCAGTTACCCTTGTTTTTTATTTTAGCTCTCTACTCTTGCACTTTGAGTTTGAATGGCAATAATGACAACGCTGTTAAAGTGCCAACTGTCAGCTTTAATTTGAGGGCATATTCATCCATACTGGATGAACTGAGCGGAAATGACAGCACCTTTCGTACATTGTTCCCCCATTTTCTTGTGCATTGAAAACTGGCCAGTTTAACCTCATGGAGAATAAAGAATCATTTAAAAAATTTGGTCGCGTATCTTTTACATACAATGACTGCGTTCACCCCTTTGCACAGATATAGACGTCGGCATCCATAAATTGCAAAATTTAATTCCTTAATAATTCTGTAATTGAATTTCCAAATGTCTTGCTTCACTGGAATAATTCTACAGAGTCTCTGTGACACACATTCTGAGTTATAAAGCCCAAATAGGGTCATGCACAACAGGAAAAAATTGGCATTATTTGTATTCTGCGCAAAGGGGTTAAGTCTGTAATTCACAGACATCACCAGACACTGGGTATTTTGCATGTCTGTATGTGTGTGTGTGTGTGTGTGTGTGTGTGTGTGTATGTATATCATGAGTGGCAACAATGTAGTGCTCCAGTGTGGAGCGTGCTTGGAGCTGTACTGTATGTGTGCATGTGTTTGGCTAGGTTAATTTTACCCTTCATTTTGTGCTTTTTTTTTTGCCGAGAGTTTTTCTCAATGCTATTTTGTCATTTTCTCCCCCTCCCCTGACGGCTGCGGATGCGCGCTATCACAAACAGTAAATATCACGCGGACCGGAGTACAGTATAGATCTGCAACACCAGCAAACCTGTCAGGCGAGCTTCCTCTCCTGAATTATCCCACTCACTGCACTGATATCCATCACCCTCAGAGCCGTACAGAACCGTATTAGATGCAGCCTTGTTTTCAAACACAATAAAGAACCCGCGGCGTCGCTCTGCCTGGTGCACTGGCGGCAAAGCGACCCGCGCAAATCGAGGGGAGGGAGGGCGGATGGCGCACCACCTCGCGAATTGAAGGTAAACAAAGTCACGGCAGAGCCGGAGCGCAGTCAAAAGTTGCGGAAAGCGATAGGAACGCAAATGTGAATTTGTTTTCCTCTTCCTTCGCCAGTCACGACTGGCAGCCTGTCTTCCCTGATTGGGCTGTACAGTCCCTGAGCAGCGATGCCCCCTTAACACCATCAATCCCCCCACCTGGTGGGAGTTTATCAGTCAATACTCTACCACTGCATGACACTAGTTATGAATGTTTGATGGACTCACTGTGCCAAGGGTAAGTTTGTGTGGGTGTGAATCTCTCCCTTTCCAATCTAAAGGACTGCCGCAGCTCAGCCGCATTTGCTCTGTACATCCGCTGTGCTTCCTCTGTTGCAGGGCATTTAGGGCGTCACCCAAACTTACTGCTGTGGTCAGTATAACATGAAACGGAGCAACTGAGTATGTGTTTTTTTAATATTCATATTAAATATAATATTAAAAAGATTTATATTTTTAAAATTTTTATATTTTAAATTTTTTTATACTATTCGTGAAGCCCATACTCTACTGTTGTGAGGTTCTAAATGACTCCACGTTATATTGGGAGGGGCTGTATTTCACAGTAAAATGGGACAATTAGTCATTTTTCTAAATTTTGTGGAAATGGTTGCATGATCAAATTAAAACTGAACGTACATCAATACAATGTCAAATTTCTTAAATACTTGAGGAATTTCATAAAATACCAAGAACATGCTTGGAACAAAGCATTTTTAGATTAATATGTAAATGAAGTAGCAAAATATAGCAGTGTGATGATTAAACACCACCACTTTCCCTTATAAAGGGTCCGTTAATAATTTTTTAAAAAAGTATTGAATAAAATCGTTAATTGTGAATAAAATGCAATGACTTTCAAATCACACCAGCCAGTATTTTATTCACAATAGAACAAAGATAACATAGCAAATGTTGAATTTGAGAAATTTTACAATTTTATCCACACAATGAGCTAATTTCAAATTTGATGGCTGCTACAGGTCTTAAAAAAGTTGGGACAGGGGCCTGTTTACCATGGTGTAGCATCTCCTCTTCTTTTGAACACAGAGTGATGGCATCTGGGCATTGAGAAGACAAGTTTATTGAGTTTAGCCATTGGAATTTGATCCCACTCTTGTTTAATACAGGCTTCCAGTTGCTGGAGAGTTTTGGGTCTCCTTTGACGGACTTTTCATTTAATTATGCGCCAAATGTTCTCAATCGGTGAAAGATCAGGACTGCAGGCAGGCCAGTTCAGCACACGGACTCTTCTACTACGAAGCCATACTGTTGTAATAGCTGCAGTATGTGGTTTTGCATTGTCCTGCTGAAATAGACAAGGCCTTCCCTGGAATAGATGTCATCTGGAAGGGAGCATATGTTGCCCTAAAACCTTTATATACCTTTCAGCATTCATGGTGCTTTTTAAAACATGCAAGTGTCCCACACCATATGCACTAATGCATCCCCATACCATCAGAGATGCTGGCTTTTGAACTGAACGCTGATAACAGGAGGGGTGGTCTTTCTCTTCTTTAGCCCGGAGGACATGACTCCCATGATTTCCAACAAGAATGCCAAATTTGCCAAATTTTGGCATGCAAATCTGACCACAGGACACTTTGCCATTTTGATACAGTCCATTCAGTGTTTCCCACAGATTTTTTGGAGAATATGGGGGCGCATGTGTGATGGCAGACCGATGTCTGGGGGGCTCATTCTCATTTTGTTGAGCGGGGGAGGATCATTCTCATTTTGTTGCGTGTGCATGTATGCGCAAACGTGCGCAGGTATGATCAACACGCGGCAATTGCACATATTGAGACTATGGCGGGGGTAAATTAGATATTGGCAGGCCGCCATAATCTCGTCAATGTATGGGAAACACTGCCATTTTAAATGAGCCTTGGCCCACAGAACACGGTGGCGCTTCTGGATCATGCTCAACAATGGCTTTCTTTTTGCATGATAGAGTTTTAGGTGGCATCTGTGGATGGCATGGCAGACTGTGTTTACAGACAGTGGTTTCTTGAAGTATTCCTGGGACCATTTAGTAGTGTCAATGACAGAATCATGCCGGTGAGTGATGCTGTGGTGTCTGAGGGCCCAAAGATCACGGGCATCCAGTAAAGGTCTTCGGCCTTGTCCCTTACGAACAGAGATTTTTCCAGTTTCTCTGAATCTTTTGATGATGTTATGCACTGTCGATGATGAGACCTTTAAAGCCTTTGCAATTTGGCGTTGAGGAACATTGTTTTTAAATATTCCACAATTTTTTTACGCAAGCCTTCACAGGTTGGAGAACCTCTGGCCATCTTTACTTCTGAGAGACTCAGCCTCTCAAAGACATCCCTTTTATAGCCAATCATGTTACACACCTGATGCCAGTTAACTTAATTACTTGCTAAATGTTCTTTCAGCTGATTCTCTTATATATTAATTGCTTTTTCAGCCATTTTTTGCCTGTGTCCCAACTTTTTTGAGACCTGTTGCAGCCAGAAAATTTGAAATAAGCTCATTATGTGGATAGAAATGTAAAATGTCTCAGTTTCAACATTTGAAATGTTATCTGTGTCTATTGTAAATAACATATTGGCTCATGTGATCTGAAAGTCATTGCATTTTGATTTTTTTCACAATTTACACTTCGTCCTAACTATTTTGGAATTGGGGTTGTACTATTGTTGGCAATGAGAACAAAACAAAACATTGCAACAAGTATATTGAGGTTAAAATATGGGTAATAAACAAACTTTTTTGGAAAAAAAGCTTTTTTTTTTACAAAACCCAAAACCAGTGAAATTGGCACGTTGTGTAAATCGTAAATAAAAACAGAATACAATGATTTGCAAATCCTTTTCAACCTATATTCAATTGAATACACTGCAAAGACAAGTTACTTAATGTTCGAACAGGTAAACTTTGTAATTTTTTGCAAATATTAGCTCATTTGAATTTGATGCCTGCAACATGTTTCAAAAAAAATGCACAAGTGGCAAAAAAGACTGAGAGAGTTGAGGAATGCTCATCAAACACTTATTTGGAACATCCCACAGGTGAACGGGCTAATTGGGAACAGGTGGGTGCCATGATTGTATAAAAGCAGCTTCCCTGAAATGCTCAGTCATTCACAAACAAGGATGGGGCGAGGGTCACCACTTACTGAACAAATGCGTGAGCTGATTGTCGAATAGTTTAAAAACAACATTCCTCAACGAGCTATTGCAAGAAATTTAGGATTTCATCATCTACGGTCCGTAATATCGTCCAAAAGGTGCAGAGAATCTGGAGAAATCACTTGACAAGGCGAAAACCAACATTGAATGCCCGTGACCTTCGATCCCTCAGGCGGTACTGCATCAAAAACCGACATCAGTATGTAAAGGACATCACCACATGGGCTCAGGAACACTTCAGAAAACCACTGTCAGTAACTACAGTTCGTCACTACATCTGCAAGTGTTAAAACTCTACAATGCAAAGCGAAAGCCATTTATCAACATTGCTTCGCTGGGCCCAAGCTCATCTAAGATGGACTGATGCAAAGTGGAAAAGTGTTCTGTGGTCTGACGAGTTATTTCAAATTGTTTTTGGAAACTGTGGACGTCATGTCCTCCGGACCAAAGAGGAAAAGAACCATCCAGACTGTTATAGGCGCAAAGTTCAAAAGCCAGCATCTGTGATGGTATGGGGGTGTATTAGTGCCCAAGGCATGGGCAACTTACACATATGTGAAGGCACCATTAATGCTGAAAGGTACATACAGGTTTTGGAGCAACATATGTTGCCATCCAAGCAACGTCTTTTTCATGGACGCCCCTGCTTATTTCAGCAAGACAATGCCACGCCACATTCTGCACGTGTTACAACAGCATGGCTCCGTAGTAAAAGAGTGCGGGTACTACACTGGCCTGCCTGTAGTCCAGACCTGTCTCCCATTGTTGACATGAAGCGAAAAATACGACAACGGAGACCCCGGACTGTTGAACAACTTAAGCTGTACATCAAGCAAGAATGGGAAAGAGTTCCACCTGAAAAGCTTCAAAAATTGGTCTCCTCAGTTCCCAAACGTTTACTGAGTGTCGTTAAAAGGAAAGGTGATGTAACACAGTGGTAAAAGGCCCCTGTGCCAACTTTTTTGCAATGTGTTGCTGCCTTTAAATTCTAAGTTAATGATTATTTGCAAAAAAAAAAATAAAGTTTCTCAGTTTGAACATTAAACATCTTGTCTTTGCAGTGTATTCAATTGAATATAAGTTGAAAAGGATTTGCAAATCATTGTATTCTGTTTTTATCTACGATTTACATAACGTGCCAACTTCACTGGTTTTGGGTTGTAATATCATTTGAAAGGTGTCACAAATTTTATTTAATTTGCTCTTGCATAGCCTGAATGAATGTTTGAAGGCTCATACCATGATTATTGAGGCCAAAAAATTTGTATAAACTGGTTCAAGGTAACATTAGTAACATTGTACTGCAAAATTACCTCTGATGGTCAGTTGTTCCAGTATATAAGATGACATAAACATTCATTAGTGTCACTGTGTTAAACACGAAGGCACAACAAAAGGAGCCCTCTGAGATTGTTATTAGCTGCACTGTGGCCTTGCATAATGCTGAAGACGTTAAATGCTGCCATAGCAGTGTAAGAAACACCATCAAGCATCTCAAAGAGACGGGTTTGCTGAAAATTAGTGGCAATAGGGGTGCAAGACGGAAGTTAAGTCCCTCTGATGTTCGTTATCTGTTTATGACAAGTTAATAAAAGTCGATGGTTGACAGCGTGACAACTCCGTGATGATATTAATAGCACCAGAAGTGAAGAGATGAAAGCATCAAGATATACTATTTCCAGATGCCTGTGTGAAAATGATTTGTCTGATTTGTTGTGTTGCTGCCAAGAGCTGGCTACATCAAGAAGAAAAAAAAAACTTGAGTTTGCCAAGAAATTGAAGGATTGGGCACCAATGGACTGGGAACAAACCTTTGGATCGATGAATCAAAATTTGAAATTCTCTCACCCAAACGCAGGACTTATGTGCACTGCAGAGTTGGAGAACATTTAAAAAATGACTTTTTAACCCCTACTGTGAAACATGGAGGTGGTAACATTATGGTTGGGGTTCAGTCCACTCGAAAGAAACGGTGATCTCATAGAAATCATTGGAATCATGGATCAATAGAAGTATCACTGCATCCTTGTGAGGCACGTATTGCCATTTGGAAAGAGACTGATCGGTCGGGGATTTTATTTTCAACTAGATAATGACCCTAATAAACACACTTCTAGTTGTAAGTTGTGCAAGGATTATCTCAGTCGGAAAGAAACATCTGGTGACATAAAAGTTATGACTTGGCCCGCTCAAAGTCCAGACCTTAATCCAATTGAATCGGTGGTAACATTGAAAGAATCTCTTTAGAATGAACGTCAGGAATGGTTTTACGAGTGAGGAAATAAAAATATGTGGAAACTATGCCTGAAAGATTAAATGCTGTAATCAAAGCAAAGGATGGCCACATTTGATATTGACTTTTCTCTCAAAAAGACATTATAATTTTTGCTTTTACTGTATATTGTCTGTTAACTTATCTCTATATGATCCAATATTACACAAGTAAATGCTTGAATAGTGCTCTGATTTATCTTCCTTTTGTTAAGTGTATAATCATCGCTTCATACAACTGTAAACTAGACAGTGAACACTGCATGTTGATTTTGAAGGTGCTGCTCGGATAATTTTCAAGTTAGGCTGACTAGCAAACAGAAAAGGAAATCTTCGTATCTTGCATACTGTTGCACATAAAGTTGGAATAATTTTGTATTCAGATTCTTTATCTATGAGCAATGAATGACATTGTCACAATCATTTAAGGAAAAGGGGTAAAAAATATATTTATGTATTTTATTCCAACTTTATGAGCAACAGTGTTTAACTTTTACCAAACAACACATAATGCCTTAGCCATTTAAACTCATTATTTTATCAGCCAGTAGTAGGCATACATCCCTTGTACTCTGTTTGACCATTATTGCATTCTAGTATGAGCATAACAGACAGATCCCTGGTGAAGCACGAGATATGATTCATTCATGCTATATATTGATGCGTCCAATGACGACCCAAATCTTAGTTTATCATGCTAGCGTGCTAGCGATCAGTCTGTGGTCATCAGTTTACAGAGAGAGGCGCTCTCTTTTTTCCCCACTACTGTGTACTTTTGCAAACTAAGCATTGTATGAAATGATGGACAGAGTAGGTGCAGTAAGATGATGAATTGGTCTTTTTAGCCTGCCTGAAATACTGTTTTTTCTTTTGCATTGCTTGACCACGAGAGAAAGTCTAGAAAGATGGTAAGATAGGGGCCGGTGATGTATTGCTTGTTTAAAAGTGGGTGCAGAACTCTTATGCATCTTCACTGTCTGCACAGACTTTGCTTGGAGGTCAAGTTCACGAGGAATGTAAGTGCTGTATTCTCTTCGCTGAGATATGGTCACAGACTCACACGGTGAAACCAGAAAACGGCCTTGACAAACAATTCAAAGAATGTCCTGATTGTGGAGAATATACGTCAGAAGAAAGAAATGTGTATCTTTATATCTGCAAGTGCAAATATCTGCAAGGAATATTATATAATACAACGTATTATATATAATATTATTATATAATTGTATCTCCCCGACGACGATAGTCGGGAGATACTATGGCTTAGTTCTGGGGCGGCCGCTGCTGCCACGCCCAAAGAGATTTTCTGTTCCTGGCTCTGGAAGCGACAATTATTACAGGAATTTTTTCTAATTTTGCACAGGCAAAGATATTTATTTGACAATGCTTAAGACCAATTTTCAGCAATTTTGGACGTCCGATATGGCTGCTGGCGGCCATTTTGTCCGAAATTTGGGGATCAGGGAGATACGACTCGGTCCCTGTGGCGACCGAGTTATCTAGTTGTGTTATATTATAATTATGTAGTATTATTATTATTATTATTATTTTATATACAACCCAAAACCAGTGAAGTTGGCACGTTCTGTAAATCGTAGATAAAAACAGAATACAATGATTTGCAAATCCTTTTCAACTTATATTCAATTGAATACACTGCAAAGACAAGATGTTTAATGTTCAAACTGAGAAACTTTATTTTTTTTTTGCAAATAATCATTAACTTAGAATTTAAAGGCAGCAACACATTGCAAAAAAGTTGGCACAGGGGCCTTTTTACCACTGTGTTACATCACCTTTCCTTTTAACGACACTCAGTAAACGTTTGGGAACTGAGGAGACCAATTTTTGAAGCTTTTCAGGTGGAACTCTTTCCCATTCTTGCTTGATGTACAGCTTAAGTTGTTCAACAGTCCGGGGTCTCCGTTGTCGTATTTTACGCTTCATAATGCGCCACACATTTTCAATGGGGGAGACAGGTCTGGACTACAGGCAGGCCAGTGTAGTACCCGCGACTCTTTTACTACGGAGCCATGCTGTTGTAACACGTGCAGAATGTGGCTTGGCATTGTCTTGCTGAAATAAGCAGGGGCGTCCATGAAAAAGACGTTGCTTGGATGGCAACATATGTTGCTCCAAAACCTGTATGTACCTTTCAGCATTAATGGTGCCTTCACATATGTGTAAGTTGCCCATGCCTTGGGCACTAATACACCCCCATACCATCACAGATGCTGGGCTTTTGAACTTTTGCGCCTATAACAGTCCAGATGGTTCTTTTCCTCTTTGGTCCGAGGACACGACGTCCACAGTTTCCAAAAACAATTTGAAATGTGGACCAGACCACAGAACACTTTTTCCACTTTGCATCAGTCCATCTTAGATTTCAAATGGGTGCTGTTGATAAATGGCTTTCGCTTTGCACTGTAGAGTTTTAACTTGCACTTGCAGATGTAGCGACGAACTGTAGTTACTGACAGTGGTTTTCTGAAGTGTTCCTGAGCCCATGTGGTGATGTCCTTTACACACTGATGTCGGTTTTTGATGCAGTACCGCCTGAGGGATCGAAGGTCACGGGCATTCAATGTTGGTTTTCGGCCTTGTGATTGCAGTGATTTCTCCAGATTCTCTGAACCTTTTGACGATATTACGGATTAGATGATGAAATCCCTAAATTTTTGCAATAGCTCGTTGAGGAATGTTGTTTTTAAACTGTTCGACAATATGATTTGTTCACTAAGTGGTGACCCGCCCCCATCCTTGTTTGTGAATGACTGAGCATTTCAGGGAAGCTGCTTTTATACCCAATCATGGCACCCAAAATTAGCCTGTTCACCTGTGGATGTTCCAAATAAGTGTTTGATGAGCATTCCTCAACTCCTCTCAGTCTTTTTGCCACTTGTGCCAGCTTTTTTTTGAAACATGTTGCAGGCATCAAATTCCAAGTGAGCTAATATTTGCAAAAATTACAAAGTTTACCTGTTCGAACATTAAGTAACTTGTCTTTGCAGTGTATTCAATTGAATATAGGTTGAAAAGGATTTGCAAATCATTGTATTCTGTTTTTATTTACGATTTACACAACGTGCCAACTTCACTGGTTTTGGGTTATATTATCAAAGATAATATTCTTGAATATTATTTACTCAAATGGTCATTGACCAGCTGTGTTATTAGTATGGTGTAAACTCTTCATCGTCATCTGTCGTCTGTTGTCTGACAACAGTTTGACCTGTAATCTCTAGGGGTCATCAATATTGATTAAATTTGATAAAACTTATCATACAACATCTTGAGAATATAAAATACTCTGGGATTGCATTTCAGCCCTGCACCCCAAAAAATGGGTGTGGCAGGCTGGCCATATTAAAAATGAAGATGAAGAGCTGAAACTTGTCTCAACTTATAATTACATGTTTTAACAATTACAGGAAAATGGCCGCTTTGTGACCTTTGAAATTTATTCATAGACACCTATTTGAACGACCTGAAACCTCTAGGGATCGCAAATATTAATCGAAATTTGATGGGACTTTGCATCTTTAGGACATGAATAGTTTGCATTTTTATTTTAGCCTTTATTCCCCACTACCAAATGGGTGTGGCAGGGTGGCAGACCAGTTGAATTTCAAGTTTACTTGAACCTGTAGTTTCAGTTTTATTTTGACCAGCTTTTGAGTTGAGTTGAAAACAGTTGAAGATTCTTTTAATTTCTTTTCATCCAGTTTGTTTTTATCCATGCGAAAACGCACCCTTGAAAATGTAAATGAGTTTGAGCTCCCCTAAATTGCTTTTATTCATATTGTTAACTTGTTAAATATGGAAAAAAAACAGCTTTTTAGTAATTGTGAGTATTGCATTTTAAGTGTGATGGTTTCAAAGGCATTTTACAAGTTGGATTTTTAAATCAAATTGATATTTATATGGTAATTAAACTTTTATTCCGTAGTAAGGAAAGGCCAGTAAGGACGGCATGTTTTAATTCTGTGGTCTGCCCAAGCAAATTAAATGTCTGGTGTTTAATACGCTGCTCAGATGAAATTCATAAGTTTTTGTTGGAAGAAATATGAAGATAGTTTTTGACCATGTTTTTCTATAGGATACAAAACAAAATAACTTCTCATTAAACAGCATGATGCCTCATTTGTTTTATCACTTTTTTGTGAAACCAAAATGTCTCCCGTTCAGACACATCCTCGTCAGTCTGTATTTGCAAACTTAATTTACCTGAAGCACACAGGGGAAGGCTGAGTCCGTAGGGTTTAAGGCAGAGGTCAATCCAGTGTGTACATTAATTCAGCATTTACATAACTATACATTTGTCACGGAAAGGCCCGCACTTTATATGGACATGATAAATTACATTTTATAATGCCCAGTTGACTAGTTCTCTGTTAGGCTTTGACCTTATGAACTAACTGAAGCATTTTCTCTTTTTTATGATGCTATGTCAATCGATGGTTTACACGCGTTTGCCCTTATTGTAGTAGTTAAACCCATGGCAGTTTTGTAGCGGTGGTGATATGTGAACAATGGTGCTATTTTGAGAGGAAAATCAAACCATTCAATGTTTCTCTGATACAGAAGAAGAACTGTACTTATGACAATATTTAAATGTAACTCATGGTAGTTAAGGGATGGATAGATGGCATAACCTTTGCATTTCAGCAAATGTTGTGGTAGCATCTATGGTTTAATAGTGTGTCAGCTATTCTTAACATCCATTCACCTGCCTTTCATCCCCTCTGGAGGTTTTCATATTGACCACAAGAAGTGCAGAATACTGTTCACGGCAAGAATGAGGTCTCTTTCCAAGTCACAGGCCATTCATGAATCACATATTCTGGAAATTTCCACATAGGATTGTATCATATGTCCTTGCTCAAGATATCTTCCTAATCCATGCAATGGACTGGGATCTGCTTTGATGGCGTCACTCCAGGGAGGGAGGGCGTGGAACCAAAATGATTGGAATGAGCCTTGAGTGTTCAGTGGCCTGGCAGGAAGGCACAAGTGTGGAATACGCAGTGTTTGTCTGGGATACCTGGGTAATGCAGTCCCTCATAAATTTTGCGAGCATTCACAGCAGTATTTCTGACTCGCCTAATTAAAATGTGTGGTTGGCAGTTTGTGCGGGCTTGTGTGTGCGTGCGTGCGTGCGTGTGAGTGTGTATTTCTGAGGCTGGGTGTGTGTATCAGGCTGGGTGTGTGTGTGTGTGTGTGTTTGTGTATCTGTATGTATCCCCCAAATATTTGCTGAAATGAAAATCAGTCGGGGTTTTTCTCCGGAATCAGTGTCCTCACCATTAAGGCTTCACCCCTGATGGAGAAGGATTTAAGAAATAGTTGTGACGGCGAAAACCCATTTGCGCGGCGTCCTGCTGTAATTGGTTCATTGCTAAACAGGCTAGTTTTGCAGCTGAGTGCTTGAATGAGCCTTAAAAATATGCTTTTGATGGGGCGCATACTTTTTTTCATCTTTTAATTTGAAAAGAATTGCATGCAGTGTCTTGCATGCGCGTTAGCATTTCTTGTAATGTGATTGTACAGAGGATACTGTAGCTCGTAAAATATTTTGATTTGCTGTCCCTGGGCAGCCTTGCACACGGTTCCGCGTAAAGTCAATTAGTTATTCACGACAGAACAGCTGCATAGCGAGTATATATGATAGTTACAGCAACAGTACGTCTTTAACAAACTCAGATTTGTTAGTGTACCTGAAAGAACCTCATTGTGCGTAAATATAATGTTTCAACATAGAAACACAATCTGCAGACAAATGAGGAAGGGAGAAATACATAGCACTCAGTGATTCCGACTTCAATAGACAATTACCTTCAAGGAATAATATAAATGAAAATTTTATGTATCCAGATGTAAGTCCGATGCCCGATGTGAAAAGACATGTGAGTGTGAATAGATAACATAGTAAGTTTGTCCTTGTTGTGGGCTTTGTGGCTCTGCTACTTTTTCCACAATGTTTTCATTCATTCAGGGGTCAGTTCACTCAACTGAGGGAAGTCTATTGGTTTTTGAAAGGTCAGTGGTCTGAAGTGTGATCCTGAGATGCAGTTGTATTTTCGCCTTTTTTCCCCCTATTCTGTCAATAATTGTTAATGTTTGAAATATACGCCGAATGAAGAGGTCACAAGCACAGCGTTTAACACACCGGTTTGCGATGCAACAGTGCTCATATGTTTGTGAATTCTGTGACTGTTATTCGTCTTTTGATTATGTTAAAAAAAAAAACCAAATATATGTTGATCAGATTAATTGAATTTCATTTCAAATGGATCAAAAGGCTCTTATGATTTCATAATTGTTGTGGCTGAAGAGACTGGTTGGTTATCAAAATGACCTTGTTTAAACACAATGTTCATAGATTTAAAAAAAAAACAAAAAAAACCTGATCTTCCAAGACCTTTCTGTTGGAAGATAAGCTGTTTTTTTTTTTTTTTTTAACTCATTGGGATGCTTTTGTTATACCTCCATGGCTGACCATGTTTATCAAGGTCATGCCACCCCACGTCCATCTTTGCGCTCTAAAACTCAACTCCTACTCCCAAAAAAGCATTAAGAGTACACTATTCAATGGGAGCCTGCTCCCAAATAAAAATGGCACTAGGTTCTCTTTTGTCTGCATATTCCACACTGTATAACTGTGCGACATGCTTATAATCTAAACACCAGTGTGTAAAAGCTAAATGCCTGGTGATTAATTTTGTAAATAGGTGTTCTCATTATGTTCTCACATGGTTTCATTTGATTTATTTAATGTGAATTCTACACCAGCACCAGTAATGGGTTGTGGATATGATGTGAATTGTTTGGCCCTCCTGTTCTGGGTATATTTATCCACAATAAGGCCTCACCATACCAGTGTTTGGAGGCTTCCAGGCCCATTGCATTGTTTCATGGTAGTCAGGACTCAGAATGCTCAACTTCAAAGCAGTTGGGAATTCCAAGAGTGAATCGTACTTTTGTCATATTGCTAGGCAAAAACAGAACTCTGTATCCGGTAAAGCTCAGTCATTTAAACATATTTTTCAAAGAAACGTGCAAAGGAGATAAAGGTGGGAATGCGTGCAAGATTAGCAGCATCTATTTTTTATTTTCTTTATTGTATTTTCAAGAGAATCTGTCTTAATTTATCTCTGGCTTTGACAGACTTGACGGCTCACTGCTGGCTCTCAAGTTTGATGTGTCAAATTAAAAGCGCTGCATTGTCCCTGGAGGTGCACTCTATGAAGAGCTCATTCTGTTAGTTTCAGAAGCTGCAGCATAGAGTAAACCAACAGGCCCAGGAAAAGCTGATATATGTAGCCGCATGGGATCACGGCGTACTTTCATTACGTAGCTTTTCATCTCTGGCCAGCCCTCAACCCGCTGAGATTCATTAATCCTGATTGAACTATCACTGATTTAGCACCCCTTTAATAAAGTAAAAAGTACAACCACAAATGCCACTGCCACCCATAAAAAAAGCTAAACTGAGCATTTAACATTAGTCGGGTTCTGTAGAAGGCATGTATCTGTCTGCATTGGCACTCACCTCATTGGTTGCAAGGTAACCATGGTAACTTTAATTACTGTGCAACACCAACAGGCAATGCCCAGGGCTTGCAGCTGGGGAATTAATGTTGCTGAGAAGGGAAAAGAAGCAAGAAATAAGATCCTTTTAGTGTGCTTTCCAATATAATCGAAAAGACACAAGAACACACCTGCACGTGCACGTATGCACTTATACACGTACACACACGCATACACACGCACACACACACACACACACACACGCACGCACACACACAGAAAAGGAACTAGGTATGATTCTTTTATTTTGTGCTTGTGCTGGGCATAAGGGAGTGGGCAGCCGGAAACCATAAAAAAGACGTGCGAAACACAGGTACTCACAGGAGTTCTGTTAGGGGAGTGTTGTGTTTGTGTGTGTGCATGTGTGTTTGTGTGTCTGTTTGTTTTTGTGTACACCGGTTTGTGCTGGAGGCAAATAAAGAGCATTTGATTTCTTTACTGAACAACATTGTCAATTGAAATGGTTGAAGTTGCCCTCATCTGTACTCAATCGAGCTGATGGCATGCTGACAGCATGGATGGGAAGATGACTTAGGCTGGTTGTGTTCCATGGGCGTGCAACTCATTCTGCATGCAGTGTGTGTTTGGTCCTGACCTTACCATTTTCATGTCCTTGGCGCATTCTGCATGCCGTGGATGTCTGTGCTTGAAGCACATTCTTCAGAAACCCTGTTTTATGTGTGCTATATTTTTATTTTTTAAGAATAATACCATGTATTAATTTGTATTGCTTATTTTTTGTGGTGTTTTGCATTTTCTTTGCTTTTGTTTTCTAACACCCCAACTCCAAAAAAGTTGGGATGGTGTAAAAATGCAAGAACAGAAATTTTTCTAATGATTTGCTAATTTGTTTTGTATTCCATTGAAAATAGTACACAGACAAGATTATTAACTCTTTTCCCCATAGAACCCCCCATTCCCCATTATGACCATAAGAGACGACCCTAGGGAAGGCTGGGCAAAGGTCCATTGATATACATATAGGCGTCATATGTAGCCATTATGGGGAAAAGAATTGATGTCTTAACTGATCAACTTACTTTTTTTCATCAATATACATTTATTGTACATGTTATATCTTCAGCTCGCGCCAAAAAAGGGGGGACAAGGGCGTGTTCAATGCTTTGATACCTTAACTTTCTTCTTAACTGCACTCTGCCATCAGTTGAGAGCTGAGCGCACCAATTGTTGCAGTTTTGAAAGTGGAATTTTTGTCCTTTTTTGCTTGATATAATACTGAAGCTGCTCAGCACTCCAGGCTCTCCACTGCCATATCTTGTATTCTTATGCCAGACTTTTTCAATGGGAAACAAGCCTGGACTGCATGTGTGGCCAGTTTATCCGCTGCACTCTTTGACATCAACACCATGCTGTTGTTACGTATGCTGATTGTGGTTTGGTGTTGTTTTACAGAAATGATCAGGGACATACACAAAAAAAAACCTAATAGATGGCAACATACGTTGCTCCAAAATGTATGCTTCAGCATTAATAGCGCCTTCTGAAATGTGCAAGTTATTTATGCCATAAATTCTAACACAGCCCCATATCATGAGACACACTAGACTTTGAATTGTGCATTGATAACAATTTGGGGTGCTCCATTTCCTCTTTGGTCCTGATAACATAATGTCCATTATTTCTGAAAACATTTGAAATGTAGGCTTGTCAGACCAAAACACTCTTTTCCATTGTGCTGCAGACCATCTCAGATGAGTTTGAGCTCACAGAAGTCAGCGGTGTTTCTATATATTGTTTATTTGAGTTTGGTCTTATGCAGTACAGACTTAACTTGTGTCTGTAGATACAGCGACAAACTGTCTTCACTGACCATTTTCAGAAGTGTTTATGAGCCCATGTTCTTATATTCATTACAGAAGCATGATGATTTTAAGGCTTGAAGAGCTCAGCATTCAATATTGGTTTTGGCCTCGCCCAATAAAGTTGATAAGATAGAACCTTTAAAATTGTTTATTTCCAGTGAAATGTTGGTGAAAGAGAAATTTCAAATAAATACATTCATAAATACCCACCAATGTAATAAGAAATAATTGTTGTATATCTATCATGTAATCAGCCTATTCCATAATTAGGAATTACTTTTATATCGATAGCCTAATAGCATAGTTGCCTAAGTCATATTTTAACGTTTTCGGAAAACAAGAAAAAACACAATTTTTAGCAAGCACATTGGTATTTTTTTTGATTTTCCAACAGTAAGCCAAAAAATGACTTAGGAAATTATGCTATGAGGCTAACGATATACTGTGTTAAATGCCAATAATTATCCAAGTGTATATAGCAAAAATAGTAATGTCCATATTGATTACACAAACTGTAAAACAGTACAACTGATTTTAATACCGTTATTTGTGGAAGCATCAGTTTCACTAAGTGCTTTATTCCATCCTCAATTACATGAAAATAAACCCTTCAACCCCAAAAACTATTCTTTAATTGCATAAACCATCATATTCTTTTCTAAAATTAAGTGTGGCTTAAAATGACACTTTTACTCAGGACTGTAGTATTTGAGGTGAGTTTCTGAGTTATTATAAAAACATGGGCATGGTTTTTGGTAAAACCTCTCTTGGCTTGCTGGTAAGGACTCAGTCAAAACTTGTAAATTTGTAAAATATATGCACAGTTTTCACACTTCATGCAACTCTGGTTTTAATGTCGATCATTTCAACTTATTTGAGTGTCTCAAGTCTGCCCTGTATGTCAAAAAACTGAGAATATTCTCCTGCTGTCAGAAATGAGTGATTCAACGGAGATTGAAGTGAGCAGTTGCTTTCTAAAGTCATAGCAAATAAAATCCTTCAGCTGATAATTTTCCATCAAGCATATTAACACCTTCCTGTGCTCACTGTAGTACAGAAACTGCAGACAAGAAACAGATTTACTTGATTATACGTGAAATTGATTCAAATCAATCAAATCTACATTTGATTATTGATCATAAGTAATTGCTATTAAAAATATTCATTTGAAGGGAGATTACAATCAATATTTCCAAAGATCAACAAACCCCAATTTCGATGAAGTTGGGACGTTGTGTAAAACGTGAATAAAAACAGAGTGCAGTGATTTGCAAATCTCATAAACCCACAGTGTATTCACAATGGAACATAGACAACATATCTGATGCTAAAAGTGAGACATTTTGCCATTTCATGAAAATTTTTTGCTCATTTTGAATTTGATGGCAGCAACACATCTCAAAAAAGTTGGGACAGGGTAACAAAAGGCTGAAAAAGTAAAAGGTACTTATAACAGCTGGACGAGCATTTTACAACTAAGTAGGTTAATTGGCAACGGGTCAGTAACATGACTGGGTATAAAAAAAGGATTTTAGAGAGACAGAGTCTCTTGGAAGTAAAGATGGGCAGAGGCTCACCAATCTGCGAATAACTATTGTGGAGCAATTTCAGAAAAATGTTCCTCAATGTAAAATTGGGAAGATTTTGAATAAAGAGGAGAGGGACCATCCATCTTGTTATCAGCGCTCAGTTCAAAAGCTTGCACCTCTGATGGTATGGGGTTGCATTAGTGCCTAAAGCGTGGGCAGCTTACACATTTGGATCGGTATTATCAATGTTGAAAAGTATATAGAGGTTTTACAACAATGTTTCTTTCACGGAAGGCCTTGCATATTTCAGCAAGACAATGCTAACCCACATACTGCATCCGTCACAACAGCATGGCTTCGCTGTAGAGGAGTCTGGGTGCTGAAATGGTCTTCCTGCAGTCCAGACCGTTCACCAGCAGAAAACATTTGGCGCATCAAAAAATGAAAAATTTGGCTGAGAAGACCCAGGACTGTTGAGCAGCTAGAATCCTACATCAGACAAGGGTGGGACAACATCCCTCTTCCAAAACTCCAGCAGTTGGTCTCCTCACTTCCCAGACATTTACAGACTGTTATTCAAAAGACAAAGGGATGCTACACAAACATGGTAAACATGGCCCTGTCCCAACTTTTCTGAGATGTGTTGCTGCCATCAAATTCAAAATGAGCAAATATTTTTCATGAAATGGTAAAATGTCTCACTTTCAACATCTGATATGTTGTCTATGTTCTATTGTGAATAAAATGTGGGTTCATGAGATTTGCAAATCATTGCATACTGTTTTTATTTGCGTTTTACACAACGCCCAACTTCATCGGAATTGGGGTTTGTAAATAAGATGAAAGTATTATGTGTGGAAGTGTGGGAACAGTACTGCAAGGCACTGGACAAGGCAATTAAAAGACAACGATGGAACTTAATTATTTACTGCGCCTTGTGACTTGGTTAGCATCCCTTTTGTAGCCTGGTGTGCTATATCACCAATGTTTTACATTTGATGCAAGCCATAGCAGGCAGTCAGTGGGGGTGCAGTGAGGAAGGGAGTGACTTGGTAGTCTCTGGGGATGTTGTAGATCAGACAAGCTGCAGCATTTTGGTTTAGCTGCAGGGGTCTGATGGCAGATGCTGCAAGGCCAGCGAAGAGTGAGTTGTAGTTGTTCTGGCGGGAGAGGACCCTTGTACCAGACGCTGGGTTGAATAAGTGGTGAGAAATGGTCGGATTCTGCAGTTGTTTAACAGGAAGAATCTACATTTTGATGTTGTCAGGGAGACAGAGTTTGTTTTCCATCACCTCTTTGAAGTTCTTCACTTTAGATGATAAGGCTCGTGAGGAGTCCATTGCAGAGACTGAGAAGCCCAGGATAGGAGAAGGGGTAGTAGGGATTGATGACACATCATTTTCACCTGGGGTGACCCTGAGTTGGTGGGCATCCAGCTCTGGATGTCCCTCAGCCAAGCGGAGATACACACAAATAACTGCAGGTCAGACAGTGAGAAGGAAAGGAGGAGTTGAACACTCTCAGCATAGTGGAGATAAGACAAAGCATAGGCATTAGTAAGAGGATCTTGAGAATATGTTCTGTGGGAGAAGAGAAAAGAACCAAGAACTGAGCCATGGGGGACTCTTGCAGCAAGGGGACAAGAACTTGATCCGAGTTAAAGCTGTGCTGCTGGTGCCTGTTGCTCCCAAGGAGGATAGGACAACAGGATGATTTGCATTATCAAAGGTCAAGCAAGATCAAGACATGGGAAAGGGAGTAAACCCTTACGACCACTGGGTGAATAAGGCTAATTACCCACAGAAAGGCCCTAAGCTAGCTTTCGCAACCTTCAATATCTCAGCGACCATATGTCTCAGGAAGCTAAAATTTTAGATTTGGTGATTTAAGATCATGTATTATTACATATATATATATATATATATATATATATATATATTTTTTTTTTTTTTTTTTTTTTAAATTTGGGATCTCCAATCCCACCCGAATCTGGAATGTCCAATTGGGGAACTATGTACAAGGCTTGTCGCATATGCGGCCCCCTATTGCCAACTCAGGAGAGTGAGACAGCTCGCGGCTCTCCTCCAAAGCACACGCCCTTCGCCACCGCTTCTTATACACTCATTGGTTGAAACTTCGCAAGCTCAGAACGAGGGCGGAGGATGCCGGAACATGAACGAGCTTAGAATCTTCCTAACGAACGGCAGTCTGGCCAGCAGGAGGCGCCTGAGAACTTATTATTTGCAATACCCTATCCTGGCAGACCCTTCCCAATTTGCATCCCTGTAGCGCATATTACATATATTTTTTACTGTTTTTTATGGGCTCGGGTTCCCAATTTTTGCGGAATTGTTCCAGTTCACATGGAATGACCCTTCTTTTTTATGTCTTTTTCCATTCACCCTCTTTTCTCTTTTGTTCCACTTCATTCAGGAGTTCATTATATGCTGCTGAAAAACTATATAAATTTAACAGTTGGTCTCTGTATCTTTCTTCACCGATTCTGTTAAACCTCAACAAGTGTTTTGGATGCAGCTGGCTTGCCTTGAGAAGCATCACTATGACCATGTTAAGAATGTGGTTACTGGAAGAGGGAGTGCTTCAGGCTCTTTTGCTAGAGTGCTTTACTCCCACCCGATGATTGTGGTCATTGTATCACCATCATAAGGCGATTGTTGCATTGTTTCATTCTATATTAAAACTGCAGCTTCCTGGTTCTTTTTGGACGACACAGTTTTTTGAGGTTATTATCAGTCCTCTTTTTGACTGGCACATAAATCACCTAGTACTTAAAAATCCTGGGGTCTCTTACCGTTTTTGGGAGAGATGAGCACACCTGCACCTGTGCTTGCTACTACTCTCCAATGTTTCTGCCAAATGAAAGGCACTTCACTCTTTTATTTATAGCCAGTGTGCTTTAAGCATAAGGGCGAGAGAGGCTACAAAATGGTCTCCCTGCCCCACAACAGAGTGTAAACATTTATCGTTGTTTGTGTTTCTTCTGGGGGGAATTTTCTGTTCTTGTGATTTGGCCGTCTGCTTTCAAGTCAGGCTTGCGACCGGCTGAGCTGGCTTTGGCAAAGAAATTTTAAAGGCAATCTATATTTAAAAAGCAGGGATGATGAGGTGAGAGAGTGGTATGAAAGCTCCCTGTGGAGACCAACAGATGACATTCTCTTTGTTCAAACGCTGCATTTGTGTGCTATAATGTTTACTGCTCAGTCTGGTAGGATTCGCATGTACTTTGTGTGTGAGTTTATAGTTTATTCTAAAAATGACATGCGCATTAGTATGGAGTATGTAGTGTCATCCTTGTGAGTTTTATGCTTTTTTAATGGAGCTCGATCTTCAGATGTGGCTCTGAGCGTTACATCTCGCTTTCTGCAACGAGCTTCGCTGTGACTGAATTGCCATCATATTTTGATGTCATTCGCTGAAGATAATCTCATGGGGTAAATGCTTATATTCATCCCCTTTGTTGGGAGGAGATGGAATTGAAAAAGTGATCTTGTGGGGGCCCATCATTCAGAATCTGAATCCGTCTGCTTCTGGCTGTGGAGTATTCATAAATCTTTGCGCGGACCGATGAATGTAATCAGCTGACTTGCAGAGGACACACGTTGGCACGGTCCTCCATCTCTCCTGTCAATGGTTTTTGTGACTATATAGATGAGAAACTTGGACTTGCTTCCAAAACAAAATACAAAAAAAAAGATATCGAATAGACCGGCCTGCTTATCACAGTCCCCTCTGCCCAGCAGTATTATTCTCAGGAATACAAAGAGGAATCCTGTGTAGTTTCATGGACCATAGTCTGCCCTTTCAAAATGGCTGCACCGCTTCATCTGTGCACAGTGGTTCACGCCGAGTTTTGGGGTTATTCAGGGGTTATTTAAAGCTCCCTTGTTTTGGCTGAGTAACATAAACTTTGGATTTTTTTCCTCAAGTCTCTTGCTGGTTATGATGTTTTTTACTCTGAACAAAAAACTTTCTGTAACAGAAAACAAAATTTTACGTGTTTGTTGACCTTGGATTTGAATTGGTTAAAAGGTGTATCCAAATTTATTTTGGAAAATTAAATCATTACTAATAATGGTACTCAGAGGGAGTCAAAGACAAATGTAATTAATTATTCAGCTATTTCATTACATTTTCAAATAAAATTTATAAATGGGCAACTATTTCAATTGCAAAATAACAATGTCCTCCGGAGAGATATCTCCTCCCTTAATATCCTGTATTCTCTTTCTTCTGCTTTTAATTCTTCTTTTTCACATTCTTCAGTATTTTTAGAAGTTAATATAGTTAATTGTATCTGTGTTGGCCTTTGATTATGTAAATTTAATGCTAGTAAAGGATATTTCATATTGTATTTGCAATTTTGAGTATCTTATTGAGTGGCCACCACTAACAGTTTATAAAGCCTGCCCCAGACAGTGCAACTTTGCCTGAGGCGAGTGACACGCGTGTGTACTGCATCAGGCAATATTGCACCATGTGGGGATGGTTTTTGCTGCGTAACTTCCTCGCGTGACAGTGCAGCAGCACATCTAGCATGCTAGAGATTTTCGCGTCACGCGAGGCAGTTAATCACCGTGTGGGGGCTACCTGCTGCAATGTTACACATGCTCGACAAATCACAACGTGCAGACCCGTCATATGATGTGCAACGAGTCACATGATACAGAAAAATGGCCACAATTCAACTAATTTATCCTCGGCCAGGATGTCTGTTACAGTTTCAGACAACGAGCTATATAAACTAGAGGCGCTATGTTACGATTTCAGTGTGCCAGTCTGGCCGCCATCTTTTGACGGGCGTCCATCACAGAAAGGTGCAGCAAAGTGGATTCATGCCTTCCAGAAATTTTGATTTCCACTGAGTGCCATACAGTCCTAACAAGCGAAAATACCGCAGTACTTTGAATCACTCTCGACTTAAGAGTTAGGCACGTCCGAAAACCTGTTGAAATCAGCAGCCGCTTCAGTAGACACGAATAGGTTTAGTTGTTCCTCGTCCATCGTAATGTCAGTGTCCGGGTCTGCACGATGCAGCGGTTGGCTTATTTCCTTCAAACACAAAAATAGTCATAGATACGTGTCTGATCCAATTACAAACCAATTTTTTTTTGTTTTTCTTTTTTTAATAGATAGGTCTACGTGTCAGATTCAATTACAAACCAGTGTTTTTTTGTTTTTTTTTCTAAACTAGTAAACTAGTTTCACGACTTGGCTGCGGTCACAATAAGACACTTGTTATCAAGGTTCCCAGCATTTGCGATGATAATTTATCTTACTAGTTAACAAGTGCCCCGTCCTTGATCGCACTGCTAGAGAAATAGACCCGGCCTGACAGAATGAGATCAGTCATAATATTACCGTACCGAAGGGGTTTTGAAGATGGCCGGGGGCCTGTCTCACGAAGCTGGATTAACATACCCGGGGTTTCCCTCAGTTACCCAGCTGCACTTAACCAGACATCCGCGGTCTTGATTATCAGTCTCACGAAGCCGGTTATCAACTCGTTAAGTGAACCCAGGAGTTTCCAATCTAGATCTGTGCGCGGTCACATAAAAAGGGCGGTGTTTGCTGCATACGACCAATCGCAGACATGGAAAAATCCTCCTGAGCCACATACTTCACGACGGAGGAGCCGACAATAATCTTAAAGCAGTGTCTAGAGATACGGCAGTTTTATGGGTACAGCTGGCGATTTGAAGGGATTGGGGTAAGGATTAGGGATTATCGTTAGGGTTAGGGTTAGGGTTAGGGGTCAGGGTTAGGGTTAGTGTTAGGGTCAGGGTTAGGTTAGGGCAGGGTTTGAAATTGGGACTGCCGTACCTCCCTGCATTGAAATGCATTGGAAAACTGCCGTACCCGTAGCAACTGCCTAATCTTAAATAAATACGAGGAATATAAATCCATCATCCAGGCAAAAAGCAACATAGTTGCAACTGCCAAAAGCCGCAAGGAATGCTGGCAAAAAAATCGCCGACTGTGTCAATGCGTAAATTAGTGGGATTATAATATTACTTACCCACCGTGATGGCACGAGTAGATCTGACTATAGTAACATTTGTGTGTTCCATAAATTTACGTGTTTATGAAATTTGTCGTTATGGCATGTGATTTTGGCCTTATCATTTCAGATGCGACCCCAGTGGAGCAAAAAGAACATGGAAGCAAATAAAAAAATAAGTATAAAAACATACTGCAAAATATATACATGGACATGGCTTTACTTCTTCACACTGTCTCTGTTGTAGGATGGTCACAGTGAAATTGTGGAATTAGTAATGAACGGCTCCAGCAGCTGACAGATATATGTAGTCCTTCTGCGGAAAACCTGTACCTCTCGTAAAGACATTGTTCAGGCAAATCAAAAGGATTACAGCGATCGCGAAACACTCTTTCGCGCCTGAGCGCTCTTCGCTTGTGTTGTGCACCTAGACCCCCTGGGTTCTCATCAAATGGGCAGGCCATTTTCCAAGAGAATTGATTGGTCAGTAGGTGGGGCTTTTATACCTGCTGAGCTCTTATCCTGAGCTTAACCTGCTCCGGAGCAGGTTAGGTGTTCAGCGTATGTTGCCACGGCAACGTACCCCGATAAAAAGCAAACCACCTTTGTGATGCGGAAAACCCAGGGTTAATCCAGAAATTACCTCACTAAGCCGAAATCCAGCTTCGTGAGACAGGCCCCAGGATGTATACCACCGTATTTTCAAACATTCCCTATGGAAAAATATCAATCGCTCAGGGGTCCGTTTCCCATAATCAGAGATGCTAACTTACGTCGTAGGAACCATTGACAATGAATGGACGAACTATGTAAGCTGCTAACTTAGTTAGCAACAACGCTTTTGGTTAACGCAATGGGCGATAATAGACAGAAATGGCGCTTCAAGCTAACTCTTCTCTAGTAGTCGGTCAGAAAAAGGCCGGAAAGCAAAACGCTGCTGAATGATTATTATTGATATTTACTGAAATATTAACCAGAGCGTATTTGTTTACATGGGCTCCAGCGGTAGGCACGCCCGTCATAAGGTGGTGGCCAGCTCTGCAGACATTGGCTGATCTGGAACGAACAACGTAGCGCCTTTAGTGAATATATCTCATTGGTTGCAGAGGGTGCCGCCATTTTTCTGTATCATGTGACTCGTCTACACATCATATAATGGGTCTGCACATTGTGATTGGTCGAGCATGTGCAACATTGCAGCAGGTAGCCCCCGCACGGTGAGTAACTTCCTCGCGTGACGCAAAAATATCTAGCATGCTACTACGCTGCTGCACTGTCACGCGAGGACGTTACGCAACCAAAACCATCCCCATACGGTGCAACATTGCCTGATGCAGTACACACGCATGTCACTTGCCTCAGGTAAAGTTGCACCGTCTGGGGCAGGCTTTAAGTCACATTTTAGCCATATTTGAGTGTGCCAGGGATAAACCATCGATATCATCCCTGACTATTGCTGAAACTCGTGAAGCAAGGCAGCTTCATTTGCATAAACCATCTCACTGGCTGCTGGAAATGTGCCAGTCATTTCCCATAAAAACACGAAGAAAAAAAAATGGCTAGTTTGGTAAAAGGCCACAGAGCTTTATTTATCCTGACAGTGATGTGATGGACAGTAAATGATAAATGCAGTCTACGTCAATGCACATCACCTTTTCCCTTCTGGGAATAGCACTTCAGCCAATGTTGGTCTTCCTCAATACTCCGTTTTCCCACAGTGCTCGGGCATGGCCTGTGATGGTGTAAATGACAACATTACCTTTCTGACAAAAACTAGTTTTTTTTTTTTTCCCTTTTGTATCATATTGAGTGCCTTCATTTGTTTAGGTTTTGTAATGTTCTGTTAAATTTTTTTTTTTGATTTGTTGTTAATCATCTTCAAGGTTAATGGTAATTGTACAGAAAGAATGAATGAAAGATCTAAACAACAGCGTGTCCTCTATTTCACGGCCACTTTAGGTCCCTGCACACTAGTTCATTTTGGAATTGCTAATGAGTATCTCCAACATTGCTAAACATTGCGGATATCTTGTGGTAGCAGTCATAAAGCTTATCCAACGGAACATAACATTCAGGTTTTGTCATGGATTAGGACAATGAATGCTTTAAATCATATTTCAAAAATGCTTTGATCCTTTCTACTCATTCTGTTGCCTAAAGTTTAGCTAAAATGCAATTAGTAGATTAATATACTATATACTCTATCTACGTAAAGGACATATCAACTTTAGTGTTTTGCTTGCCAAAACCTTATATCATATTTCCTTTGGCATCACTGACATTGTTATATTGTGGGGTCAATGTTGCAGTTTGCAGTATTTTCTTTCTCACCTGTTCATTTTCAAGAGTGATTGTTAGACGTTTGTCTATAGTTAACTGTTTGCCAGAATATTGCACAGTGCAAGCAGTGAGGACAGTTACCAGCCAAAGGCTGTTTTATATCGTCATTTTAATTAATAAAACACAGATTAACAGATTTTAACCTAATTGTAAAGTGTGTGTGGCTAACAGGCCAGTGGATAGAGCACTGCCCCGTATCACTGCTGTTACTGCTAGTGCTTTAATAGACTAAACAGATGTGCCACTCACTTTGTCCCTGTAGTTTTCCCACAAGGCTACTTTGTGGAACATCGAGTGTGACTTGTCTTAAAGCTGCTCTCGAAATATGTTTGTCCCTATGCAGTGGACCACTTAATGCAGGCCATATCATTTAAAAATTAAAAAATAGATAGATAGATAGATGCAGTGTACTGTATAGTTCATTACTCTCGTGTTACCTGAAGGAATGCTGAACTTTATAGTGAGGATGTTGTTGATACTCGCTGTTGATTGATATTGTGTATACATGTGTTTAAATCTAATTTACTTGACTTCAGAGGTCACTTCTGAAAACAGGGTATTTTTGGATCATGCTCCTAGAATTGGCATGTGAGAAATTTAATTTTAAAATCATGTTGCGCATCTTTAGTCCACAGTTACGACTATGTTAGTTAATGCCTATCAAAATTAATGCCCCTTAATGTAATAGCAGCATTAAAAAGAACAGCTAGTGTATTTGCTAATGCATAACTAAATATTTATCCTAAAAATATTTTTTTAACCTAGGCTTTGCTAATGTATAAAAAAAAATGTTAATTTATTAACATTTATCAATGAATCACTAATTAATTTATTAATGCTTAAACCGATGACACTTTTTTTTTTTGTTGCTCTAGCTATTTGTACATCATTACAAATGTTAAGAACTACATTTGAAGAGGTGGAATGCAAAACCCACAAACATTATGCTGAGTTAAAAAAAACTCAATTTAAAACAAAAGAGGTTGAGTGGACTTTGTGGGTTTTGTATTCTAACTCTTCTTTGTAAATATCAATTCTGCTGTTCAGTTGAGTACTATAAACCGCAGAAATTATACTGCATCTCGTTCAGGTTTTGTGGCACAGTGTCATTCAGTTTTCGCTGGTACAGTGTTGTTCCACCTTCCTTGCCTGCTTATAATTCTACTCCATGCTTTCTTATGAACTGAAAAGCGTACGTCAGAAGTATTCTGCTGGGCGTGTTTGCATCTCTAAAGATGGTTCTTGGCATTCAAGTCCCTGCCTATGTAAGTGGCTCTCCATTTCTGCTGTAATCATCTGTGCTTTCAATGGGAAATGATTCGAGGAAGGGCAAAAAATAAATTGTGTAGGACCACCTGCTTTTGAAGCTCACTGATGTAGCTACGTCCATCTCATGTAGTTTGGGGAGTGTGCTGTTCTCCCCCACATTACTTGTTGACGTACAGGCTTGTGAGGGCTCAAGCTATTCCAGCAGTGTAATGTGTTTAATTTCCTGCCCTGTATGACCGCAGATTGCATGTGCTTGTCTTGGCCTCATTCAGCAGAGTTGACAAAGCTTGCTGCAGTGTTGTTCAATTTTCTCTTATCAGCAAACCCGTGTTTTAATAACAGGTATTTGAATCCATTTATCTGGCTGACTGCAGTGATTTATAATTCTGTTAGCTGAGTGGTGTCCATTTTATTTTTTCTATCATCTTTTTAAAGCATATTAATGTGGCTTTATTGCTCATGTGCTGGATCTCAGACTCATTATTTGATTAGGGAAAAGTAATAATGCAGTCTTTCCTTGTTGATGATGGCCTAAAAGTGACCTAGAAACTTTTTTTTTTTTTTTTACGATGAGCACGCTGTTAAATATATTGCAATCAGAAAATAATATATTGCATGGTAACAAACCATATGACAAAAAATTTGGATAAAAATAAAAAGAGTCATTTTATACTGCAAATGCATGACATAACCCTTGCTCAGTTATGATAATCTGCATTTCAGATAATGTGTGCATGCTCCTTTCATTATGCATAGGGAACAGGCAATGAATAAGTAATCCCTCCAACAGTCTCCTGGGGAAGTGCACAGTACCATGTTTTTAACCTTTCCGTAATTAAGTATTGGACAGTATTGAAATCACCACCACACCTCCTGCCTATACTGATCACTCAAAACTGTTACATGTTTCATCACCCTTAGTAGAAGTTACTAAATGTTAGACTTCCACTGTGTCCATTGTTGTACCTTGGGATTTTTTGTTTGCTTGTTTATCGTGTTTCGGCGTGATCTATCAGAAAGTGAACATGCTTTAGTTACCTCAGGGTAGTAATGTGCTTCAGTGGAGTTGGATGCCCTCTCTCAAATGCACATACAGCTACATGCATACGCATACACAAGTGCATACATGGTTTCAAGCACACACACACACACACACTCACACACACACGCTCGTGACTACCCATTCTCTCCATAAAAATGTACAATATTTCAGCTAGCACTTTAAGATTTTGTGATCTTTTTCTCACTCCTACCTATACAGTTTTTGTCCTCAGTTTGCTTGAGGGTATTCTAGCAACCCTGCGCTATCACACAGTTTGGAGAAATGCACCAGAAACCTGTTTACTCTGACCGAAGGGATCATCTGTGATAACCTCGAGTTGCACCGTTGCTCAGAAAGACCAATAACACGCTCTACTAGCCATGTATTTCAAATATTGTTGGTATCTTTCAAAGCAGTCTTGTCAAAATATTAGTCTGTTCTCTCGATTCTCTGCCAAATTTCAACAAAATAGTAGAACCTTGTATTCCAAATAGCAGAAAATAAATAGCTGTTTTCAAGAGAAATAATCAACAATGTTTTTCCAACCTGCTAAGTCTATGTCTGTGAGGGCAACTCAGTGCATTCACCTGGCTGCTCTGTGTCTCTGTTGATTTGGATTTGGTTGTGGCAAGCTAATTGTTGTGCTAATAATGCTAATAATTAGCCTTTGTTATGGAAGTTTCCTACCATGAAACATTAAAGCCTGTCAGAGGATAGATGACTGGCCCTCTGGCTAAATGGCCTGGCATTGGTTCACTGAGATTGGCAGAGGACTTTCTCAGATTTAATCCTCAGTGTCAGGTAACAGCCCTGTGGTACATCACACTCAAATGTATGGGAGGTGCAACTGGTCATTTACGCTGTCACATCAAGACTTTGAAACGATTGATAGCCCATGCCTCTCTGGATCAAATTGAATCATTGAGTTTCCGAAGGGCCCAACTCCAATGAATTAGAGGTCTGCATATCTTGTAACAAAAAGGGGAAGTCTCTCGTAATTTCAGCCAAAATTATCCAAATGACACTCTCTAGTAACGAAATAAACTAAAAATATATGGCTCAAAACATATGGGCAAAAAAATAAATCAGTTTTTGCCTTTCTTGAAAAAGAGTGTTCCTTGGAGTTGAGCCCTTTGGAAACTCGAGGATTCAATTATGTTAATACACATAAACATAAGACCAACTGATAATAGACTCAGATATTTATGGATTTATCAAGCTTTTTTTGAGGAAAATACGCCCATACAGTCATATTGTATAATAAGTGAAAGAAGTCTGTGATAAAAAAAATCTTTCCATTTCATATTTGCAGTATCCATAATTGTTGTAAATCCTGATGTGAGTGTAGCTTTTATATTATTCATGGTTCTTTTTATGACATAACTCTTTAGCCTTATTGGTGAGGGGAAAGAAAGAAATCATGAATAAGAAAATCAGAAATTAGTTTTAACTTGCATAGGAAAACAAAATTCTAGGATAACATCATAAAACCCATTTCCTTTTATATCATTTGAGCCCATTATCGTGTGCTCATGAAGCTGATTCTGGCTGCAGATGCCTGTTTATCATTTTTAGTTTGTTTCGTGGCCAGATTGTTGATGCATGTGGGTGGCAGTAACAAGCAGTGTTTAGATGATAAAATAATTACCTTAAAGAAATGTGTGTGACCCTGTTTGCATGAATCATGCAGTAAGTCTCTGTTTTCCCCCCTAAAATGTAATTTTGTTAGTTTCAAGACAGGCATCACCAAAGCTGCACGGTGCTATGCTTCTGAGCTGCAAATATTCTGCTCGTTGCTGATTTTTACAACAGCCTCGCATTTCTTTTACAGTTTTGGACGTTCGCCATGTTTTTTTACCTTTCAGATAGTCCTTGTGGAATAAACTAAGAATGCAGGATTGCATGTATTTTAAAATAACATTTTTCCTGTTACAACAGGATGAGAAAAATCCCTCTCCCCAGTGCCAATATTACATTGTAAAAATAATTTCCCAAAAGGATTTTTTTCACATAGCCATTTCATGCCCATTTGAACATGGGTAAGGGTATGCATACAAGCGGACAGAGGCCTGCACATACAAAAAATGTAAAGGTACACATTTATGCTGTCATTTGCACTCTACTCTGTTTCCCGATAGCCCTCCCCTACTGAGTAAATAGCTGCGTGGCAATTAGAGTCTGTTGTTGCTGTTTAAATGCTTGTAAATTCAGACAGGCCGTAATCGGCTGTTTGGTTTAAACGGATTGTGTCTATGGTTCCGCCATTGCATTTCACCCTGTGTATATCTCTTAGAAAAAGCATGTAAATGGATGTGCTCATAAGGAGAGTTTTCTAGCTCTTCTTGTGCTGATGTGAGAACACTAGAGAGCACTCTGGTCCTTTTCTCTACCGCTCCGAGCTCACATCTCTGCTGCCATACACACGCCGAATACTGCCAAACAGGCCATCCATCAGGGCCGTCAGTCATTTAAAGATGACTTGGGCGCGCACACTCACACGCGCATAGACATAGCGCGCAAACGTCCCCACACATGAACGCGCACTCATATTCGCACACATACTCACTCATTCCTCCTCACACACACACACCCTCTCTCTCTCTCTCTGTTTCTCTCACACACTTACACACACACACACACGTATGCCTCATACAAAAATGCATGAGGCTTTGTACAAAGATGCACATAAAACACATCATAGTATTTTAATTAAATTTTAAATATTTTAGATATCTTCTCTGCCTGGAACTGCACGCATTTAATTTTATTAAAGGGTATGCTATTTGAATTGCTGCACCGTTGTATTTAGGCAAACAGTTTGTCCTAATGAAGGGCGATCCTCTCTATTCAGATCGTATGAAGCATCGCTGAAGGTTGTTGTTGTTATTTATTTTTTTTTTGTTTTCAATCAGTGAAAGCAGAAAAAATAATAAACAAAAATTAGAAGTCAAATTTTCCTCTTACAGAATTGCACCTGATTATAATGCTACTCAAATTATGAAATTGGTAAACATGAGCTATTTAGTGCTCAAGAGACAAAAAAGGAAGAGGACCAGCAAAGAAACACTAAATGTTGAGATAATTGCGGGCCTGTGCAAAATATAAACCAAATTTATGCATCCCCGGCTGGGGCTTTATCTTTTCAAATTATTCAGAACGGTCCCCCAGACCTCCACCTGCTATGCTGCAGAGACGTAGGAACATTGGAACCACCCCCCCCACTCCCACCCTTGGCCCTCTTACCCCCCTCCTCTCTCCATGGCGTCATCATTTACACTTCCCAAAGGCTCCTGCAGACGTGGCTACTGTGAATAGCAACTCATTTATTTCAACTTTTTTTTAGTTTACAAAAAGAAATTGGATAGCTTGGATCTCTTTTTAATTCCTTCACTCTTGCCTTTCTTCTTTAACATATTTTACACGTAAATTGATTTCCCCCAAATCCCTCTTTTTGACTGTTTAATTAATTTTTTTTGAATCACAATAAAAACAGTGTTTTTTGTCTGTCTCTTTAAGACGATTTTAATATCCTGACGTAAAAAGACACATTAAAGCTGAAATAATCCGCCCATCACGAGAGCACGCTCGTCGCAAGCCTTTTCCCTCTTTTCCCCTCCGAGTTTTATTTGTATTGAGTCAACAGGTCCTCAGAATTAGCAGCTGCAGATTCGGATCAGGAGTAAATCCTCAGTCCATATGCAGAGTCCGACCCAAGAGTGCAGGGCAGCACTGGGCAGTTTTCTGGTATCTTTCCCTCCTGCTCCCACTGTGGAGCCTGGTTGAATCTACAAGGCCCACATCGAGGGGAGAGGCAGGATGCGTGGGAATGACACGTGGAATGGCGGGCCAATCACACTTCACACTCTCTGGACGTCTGCTGTTGGCAAGTGCAGGATCCGTACTCGTTGATGATGACGAGGGCACCCTCAATGTGGTTGGGCTTGTAGTCGACGTAGTACTCGGGTGCGGACATGGTGGCCATCTGCTGCATGGTCTGCTTCTGTTTCTGTTTCCGCCGCTGGCTGCTCAGGCACTGCCTCAGCTGCCTCACCCCAGCTGGGAAACACTTCCAGGACACATAAAGCATGAGCACTACGATGAGGAAGGAGAATATCAGTGCCATGGTGCCCGTCACCACTTTGTGGATTTGCATGGTGCTCTCCAGGTCATCCATAGGTTGTGTCACGGTGAAAGAATTTGTCACCACCTCCCCTCCCTCAATATCCTGCAGGTCGTATGGGTTCCGAGTTGGGCTGTTATAGGCGTTCCCCCTGGGCCCATTCTTGGTCAACCCATATGTTCTGGTGGTGATGTCTGGTGGGTCCTCGCACAGTTGAAAGGCATAGACTGCATCCAGAACATCCTCGCCCTGCGCAGTATCTGGGCTGGAGCACAGTAAGGCGCTGTCCCGCTGACCCTGGAAGCCGCTCAGCCAGGAGGCCAGTGAACAGACATTCCTGCTGCACTCCCACTGGTTTCCTGAGAGAGTGATGCTCTCCAGGGAAGTCCATGAGTCCAAAATTCTCTGGTCAATGTAAGTAAGCTTGTTCAAATCCAGCTGCAATGACTTGAGGTTGGGCACACTCTCAAAGACATGCGGCTCTATGTATTCGATCTCATTGCCTGAGAAGTCGATCTTCTCCAGGAAGTGCCAGGTCCAGTCCAATGTGCTGACCACTATGGTGGCCTTATTCCTCCGCATGTACAGCGTGCGCAGGGAGATGAGGCGGGGAAAGTGGGCCAGGTTGACCTTAACCAACTCGTTGTGCTCAAGGTGCAGCTCAGTGAGCTTAAACAACCCAGCAAAGGAGTTGCGTGCCAGGCTCTGCAGCTGGTTGAAGCCCAAGTCCAGGAACTGCATACTCCTGCAGTCTTGGAAGATCCTGACGGGGACGAACTTGATGGCATTGAAACGCATGTGTAAATTAGTAAGCTTCCTGAGGCCGTGGAACAGGTCTGGCTCCAGGGCCTGGAGCCTGTTGTACGATAGATCCAGGATGCGAAGATTGGGCAGGGCCCGGAAGGTGGCATTGGGCAGGGTCTCGATCCTGTTGTAGCTTAGGTCCAACTCCTTGAGCCGACGCAGCCTCTCGAAAGCGCTTTCCTCTACCACTTCCACGACGTTGTGGTCCAGATAGAGCCATGTCAGCTGCCCAAGACCGGCAAACTGCCCCTCCCGCAGCTCCGACAGGCCGTTCTCCCGCAGGGACAAGCCTGTAGCGCTGGTGAGGTTCTGGGGCACATCAGTCAAGTTGAGCCCCTCGCAGTATATCAGCTTGCTGTCACAGCGGCACACCCTGGGGCAGACCCCCTCCACCACAGGCAGCATTTTCAGAAAGATTCCCAGAGAGCAGAGTATCAATCCTGGGGGCTTCCTTAGTAGCCACTTCAAGTACAGACCAATTAGAAGGAAATCCATTAGCATGAATATCCCTGTGTGTCGCTGAGAAAAAGTCCATTGAACCGTCCAGGTTATTATTATTACTATTTTACCTCATATTTTATAAACTCCCCCCGGCAAAAATTACGCAAGGTTTTCCTTTTACTCGTAGAAGCAACGGCTTCAAGAGAGGCAGTGGCGGCGATGTGTTTACTTACAGGGAGGAGGAATCCGGCCACGACGAAAATAAAATAATTAAGGTGGATGAAAGGTAAGTCACTTTGCTCATGTTAGATATCAGAGATCGAAAGACGCGTAAAGGGGGTCAAAAAAAGCCTCCTTCATGAACCGATCTCATATGAAAGGATTCCTACTCACCCCTTCAGAGGCTGACAGCCTCTATTCAGCGTCTCCCTTTGTGCCGACACTAATTATGTGCGAATCTGAAAAAAGACCCCACTGTGGTACAAATTCAGCCGTCCCCCCCACCCTTTTTTTCAGATTGGACAGCAGATCCTGGCAGGCTTACAATGTCTTAGTTTTCCTCGCGTGAAAGAGCCAGCGAAAGAAGGAATCCAAGTAGCTTTCAGCGCACTCGCGGGAAGTGTGAGTTCTCCTGGCTGTCGGCATGAGCGCAGTGCTCGCTCTCTTGCTCGCTCACTCGCTCGCTCGCTCCGCTGCAGCGACTGCTGTGGTAATCACAGGGAAGAAGGGAGAGGGAGAAAAATACAAGAGGAAAAAAAATCTCTCAACTTTTTTTTTTTCCCTCCTCCACTCTGCTAAAGACCCCGCTGATCTGTCAAGGCAAATTAACGTCCGTCACTAGAATTGACCACTGACCTTGATGGCCTTTAATCCACCGAGTGGGCTCATTTTCTATCTTGATCTTGATATTTAGATTTTAAGAGTATTTTTTTTTGTTTTTTAGGAGGGGAGGGGGTGCCCGGTCCACGGTATTTCTTCTGCTGTTTTTTTTCCCCCACGTTAGCCGTTACCCTCTTTTCGGCTAGCGGTCTGGTGCTTCTTCGTTTAACTGCTCGCCGCAGAGTCGTCGGTGTCTGCTCTGGCTCTTTAGTGGCTGAGAGGTGAGGCTGAGGCAGGCACGGCGAGTCGGAAAAGCAGAGTGATACGTCCCTTGCAGCAGTCTACTGCTCTGGCTGTGCATGCAGAAGCACCTTCTGTTCACTGAGTGTCGTAAGCCACTCACAATTCAAGCAGGACTCTCTCTCTCTCTCTCTCTCTCTCTCTCTCTCTCTCTCACCCTCTCTCTCTCCCTCTCTTTTGCTCTGTCCTCTCTCTCTCCCTCCTTCTCTTCCTCCTCCTCCCACCTCTCTTTCTCTCTCTCTCTTCTCTCCCTCCCTCTCTCGCTTGCTCACTCTGTCTCAGTATCTCAGACATTTCCATATTCAAAAGGGGCCTGGCTTAAACCAGCGTTCTAATGAAGCTCAGAGATGATGCATGCAATACCCTCTCTCTCTGTCTTGTTCTCTCCTTCCCTCTCTCTCTCTTTCTTCCTGTCTCTCTGTGTCCACTCTGTTCTGTAATGAATTGCAACAAGCCATATATCTGCTGTTCCCCATCTTTTCTCTATTAGAATCCTGTTCTCTCATTATTATAGATTAATATTCCACTAATGCCTGAACGGTGTGTTCTGAGGGGCTTGTCCCTGCAGTTTACTCTGTAATTTGCCTCTCAGCCATAGAGAGGATAAAAAAATGCGGTCACGGATTTTGTTTGAGAATTTATCGAGGGAAGCCTCCTTTTTCTTTTAATCATATTTCTGTTTTGGTCGCTCTCTCTCTTTTTTTCACACTCAGAAACACGTGCACTTTCACAAGTTCTCTATTCTCACTATTAACCTCATTTGGTTTTACTTCTACATTTAAGAGCAATTTGATTATCAGCACTAATGACTTACTGTTAACTGGAGCCTCGTTGTTAATTCTTTAGACATGATTTCATATTGGGCTTGATCTAATATCAATGGCCCCTGTCAAAATGTTTTAGAGGACTACAGATGTTTTCTAGAGTATAATATCAGTTTTGAAAAGGAAAATGAGCTCACGTTGTGACTGTCCCACAATTCTGTTTGGTTTTTTTTTGCTGGAAACTACGCATGCTTTATCAGTTTACATCATACACTGTCTGTTTTTTTCTGCAGTAATTCAGCTTTGTTTATTGCCCCATTATGTCCTCTCCTTTGTTCTAAATTTTGCACATAGTAGGCTCAGTCAGAACGAGATAAACAAGTGCATTTGCATTTTATTGGGACGTTTGTCTCACCATGATTACCATTGGTGTGTAAATGGCCCAAGTGGGAATCTTTGGCTGCATATGTTTTTACGGCGCTATGTAGATAAACTGGATATGTCCTCATTTAGTCATGGCTAATCAACTTGCTGGGAAATGCATTTGATTGTAAATACACTCATCTTGACAGAATCATCCTCGAGCTTCGAAAGCTGATGCATTGAGTATGGGTAGCTTTCCTTAGCGGCATGTGCAGTTCAATATATTTTGTTATATGACATAAGGATTCGCACTCTCCTGATTCTCTCTCCTGATTTGTCGAGGCGAGCACCGCCGGTCACTGTAAACAGTGATATTCACCGCGTGAAAGTGTGCAAGAGGTGAATATAACAATCCTATGATCTGGAGCGAAAATAGAAAAGGCTTTCCCGCAGGAGCTCCTGACAGTGTCCTTATTTTGTTTCGCTTCGTCCCTGTGAGGAGCTTTATGTTAGAGTTTTCATCCTTCTCTTATTTTATATTTTCAAGTAGGGTTATATAATAAAACAGTTATTGACTTCAGTTATCGGTGAATCCGATGATCTATCCACCTTGGTTGCACCTCAGGGAATATCCCTTGTACACGGTGATAAATCATTGGATTCACCAATAACTGGTGTCAATGATTGTATAATATCATACACTTAATACTGCTGGACATTCATGTTCCGATTCTGTGTGCTGGATTGCGAATAAGTTAGCAGAAATGGCTAAATGTGCCAAATTAGTCACAAATTGTGGAATAGGATGTTAACTGTTCCTCCAGGAGGTGAGAGAAAAAGATATCCAATATTGCTCATTCTGGTACATTACAAGAATCCACCAAACTAAAAAGAAAAAAAACACATCAAAACTTAAGGCTGTTTTGTGCATTTGTCTCAAGATCTTACACCAGTCATCAAGTGGATTCAGAGATGCTATCTGTGATTCAAGGACAGGATGAATCATGGGCTGGCCGCTCTGGTGGTTTTGTATTTGTGGAGTCAATCAGTCCCTTCATTGGTTCAGCTCTCCCAGGACGTTCATGTGGAAAGGTTTCTGCCTCATATACATAGTCATATCTCAGATGGCAGAAACACCAATGGTAAAATGGATAAAATGTGAGCCAATAAAAAATGCCTGCTGCTATAAGCAGTTGTCTTGAAGTTAAATCTTCCTTCCACACCTCCCGCTGTCCCCAAAACCCAATAGTCGTAATTAATGGCTGCACCATCAGCTAATGAGTTGGTGCACTGTAACGACTTGACACAGCGAACAGAAGAGCACAATATCCTGGGCATCGGTTTTGGAGGTTGGCTGGAGTTGGAGTTTTGTCTATGCCTGCATTACAAATGGGGAAAGACTGTAATCTTGTCCAAAAGATAACCTTGACACGTTCTCTCAAAATCCAACCTGGCTGCTTTCCAGTTTTGTCCTGTCATAAAATTGTATTTCACTTTTACAGTTAAACATCATTTCAAAAATACAAATTGGAGAAAGAAGGCGAGGGCTCTGAGGTGAACACATTCCTGGTTGTAGCCAACTTTGGCTGCAACGATGTCAGTCAAGGTTGGGAAGAAGTTCCACATTAAAAGCTATTCCAAGTTTAGCTATATTCAGTTCAACTATAATCTTTGTGGAACTTAAAAAGTAAATATACTTAATTGCTTTGAGGAGGGCGGTAGTGTAGTGCGGTTGGTTGGCAAACTGTCTGGGTTTGTTCTAGGTCTGTTCATGCCTCTCGCCTATTGTGTGCTAGCTCCAGCCCTCCTGCAGCCTAGACCAGGAATAAGCAGGTTCTGACATGGATGGATGGGTGGATGGATGATGGATGATGACTGGCCTTTGGGGAAGAACTATGTGTCTTGTTCCTTCAACTGTCAAACTGTAAATACAGCTCAGAGCTCTGGACAGTCTAAAACAAACTGCTAGCAGCTACAGGACTAGTGTCTTTGTCAGGGTGCGGCTGGATAAGTAAAAGTGTGACCCATGGGTTTACTTACAGTCACTGAATGCCTCCAGCCTCATCCAACACCATACATGCACACCTGCTTACACTCTCACTCATAAACGCACACGCACTCACAGATAACTGGCCGCTATTTTCGCCGTACTGTTGTGGTGCTGCTCCAGGTCTGCGACATTCAAACTAGTTAGGATAGCAAGCAGCATCTCATGGCATAGATTTATAATGATGACTAGACAAAGATCCAAGTTGGATCGAAACGTTGTCCTAATTTAATAAATAAAAATTTTCTTGGGGGCTTGGAGTAAGTGTGCAGGCATCCCTACCTTTCTTCACAGATTTTTAAACCTTAACCCATCCCTTAGGTTTTAATTATCAAATTCTTCCTATTATATCTCTGTGAATCACTGTCTTTGGGTTAGGTTTTTATGTTTGTAATGTCCATAGGAATCCAAAGATTAGCATATCAGTTCCTGTATGCATTTTCAGTCATTATACTACAGGGCTATACTACCAAGCATTCATGACTAGATGCTAGTAATGTTAGCAATTAACATCAGGTACATAAAAAATTTACATGGTTTATGTTCCTGTTGCACTCAGCATCCCAACCTATTTTTTGTTGTCATTTCACTGTAGTGATGGCTTGTAAATTTGTTTTCCTAGTTGAGCATCAGATGTACTTGATTAATGCATGTACTTAACACTGACTGTATTCAGTTCTCTTAAATTGGAGCACAGAAGGCTAACTTCTCCTTGGCTGAAGACAACAAAGCCAGCCTCCTCTTCAGAGAGTGGGTGGTTTCTGTACTGTCCTTGAAGGTATCCACCTTCATTTCCCTCGTGAATGAAGGGCCTGTGCTTTTCAAGGAGCCAATAAACCCTGGCTTCAGACAAAGCAGCACCATGGAATAAGCTGGCAGCCATTATTAATTAGTAGTACATGTTTTGTTTGCTCTGGGTATGCGTAATCAATATCCTATTATATTGTCTTAATGTTTTCTGGAACATTAGGTTTTTAACCATGGTACGCATGATTCACCTTGGCCACCTTGATTAGAAAATGTTACAATTATGTCACTTTGTACACTTAGGTATGGCTCAGGTGCAGTGTATGGGCAGGTTATTGTTGGGGACCTCAGCGCAGGCTAGATTGTGGGTTTATGTCTGAAGTCTTATCAAAGCTTTAAAAATTCACGATGCCTGACTCGTTCATTATAATGAATTCATTGGGTTTCAAAGCAAGCATTATATAATTGTCATTCAGTACTTTAGTAGACATGCAGAATTTGGAGGGATAAGGGATATGAAATGATTCAGTGTAATTTCTAGTTAGCCAGTTTGAAGGCAGACAGTGTGTAATGGTGGTTAATTCCAGCAGTTGCATCTCAATCCGTCTTTACAAATAATGTATCCTAAGTATTTTGTGTATTTGTAATGGACAAAATGAAAATTCGGAAGTAGTATTTTGCAAAATCAAGCCAAGCAGATTTCTGTGAATAATTCAGTATGATGCAGATTTGCTTATGCAAATAACGGATATGGAAGGTAGAATTTCCCTGTATTCTCATAAAAAAGGTAAATGCATAGCACTACAGTGAACTCCTTAATCCAGAGCTACACATTAGCTTGCACGGAAGTGGAGAAAATCCTATCACAGGGCTGCTCGATCCTGTTCCTGAATATCTACCGTCCTGCTGATTTCCACTCCGTCGCCAGCAATACTGTGCTGTGAAAAAGCATTTTCCCTTTCTCGATTTCTTCTATCTTTGCATATTTGTTTCACGTAAATATTTCAGATCAAACTAATTTTAGTATTAGACGAAGGTAATGTATAGACGAAGGTAATGTGGGTAAACTTAAAATTGCAGTTTATAAATAGTCGTTTCATTTATTGCAGGAAAAAAAAGCTTTCCATCCCTTCCTGTCCCTATGTGAAAAGCAATTGCCCCCTTAGTTTCTAAATCAAGCAATTAAACCAAATTAATTGATAATTGGGTTCAATTTCACTAGACATACCCAGACATAACTACCGCCAGCCTCGTTGAATCGAAATATCCTTTAAGTAGAACATGTCTGGCAATGTGAAGTGTGAAAAAAGCAGCAGATGATGCCCTGATGTAAGAAATACGAGAAAAGATGAAAAACAAAGTCGCTGACATCTGTCAGTCTACAAAGAGTTACAAAGCATTTTATAAGGCTCTGGGACTCCAGCAAACCACCGCGAGAAGCATTATCCAGTGCGGGAGAAAACTTGGAACAGTGGTGAATCTTCCCAGATGAGGCTGACCGACCAAAGGTCTTCCAAGAGTGCATAAATGACTCATCCAGGGGGCTCTCAAAAGAACCCAAACTAACATCTGAAGAACTGCTGGCCTCCCGTGCCTCATATAAGGTTCGTTTTTGTAACTTTACAATAAGAAAGAGACTGGGCAACAATGGTATCCAAAGGAAAGTTGCAACACAAAAAGAACACAAAGGCTTGTTGCACATTTGCTGAAAACATCTTGATGACCCCCGAGAGTTCTGGGGAAATATTTTGTTTACTGATTGGTCAAAATTAGAACTGTTTGGAAGACTTGGATCGAGTTTTATCTGGCGGAAAAATATCAGAGCATTCCACAATAAGAACATCATGACAACAGTCAAACGCAGTGGTCGTAGCGTGATGGTCTGGGGCTGTTTGGCTGCTTCAGGATTTGGGCGACTTGCCATAGTTGATTGAACCATGAATTCTACTCTCTATCAGGAAATCTGGAAGAAGAATGTCCTGCCATCAGTTTGTGACCTAAACCTCAAGCACAGTTTGGTTATGCAGCAAGACACTGATGCAAAGCATACACACTAGTCCATATCTTAATGGCTAGAAAGTGACAAAATGAAGGTTTTGGAGTGGTGTAGTCAAAGCCCTGTCTTGAGTCTGATTGAGATGCTGTGGCATGACCTTAAACAGGCAGTTCATGCTCGAAACCCATCTAATGTTGTGGTTGAGTTAAAACAGTTCTGCAAGGAACACAGGACCAGTATTGTTCCATAGAGATGTTAAAGTCTCATTGCTAGTTATCGCAAACGTTTGATTGCATTTTTGCCGCGAAAAATGGGACAACCAGTTATTAGATTTTGGGGGAGCAATTATTTTTTCACATGGATGATATACATTACCGGTCAAAAGTTTTAGAACACCCCAATTTTTCCAGTTTTTTATTGAAAATTTCACAGTTCCAGCCCAATGAATAGCTTGAAATGGTACAAAGGTGAGTGGTGAACTGTCAGAAGTTTTCCGCAGCGCCATGCAGTACCCTCTGGTATGCACCTAGTTGGTCAGGGGTTCATCCTACAGCAAGATAATGACCCAAAACATGAGTCCAAGCTCTGCCAGAACTACCTTAGGAAAAAAGAACAAGATGGTAAGCTTGAAAAAATGGAGTAGCCAGCACAGTCTCCAGACTTCAACCCCATCGAGATGGTTTGGGATGAACTGAACAGAAGAGTGAAAGCAAAGCAACCTACAAGTGCCACATATTTGTGGGAACTTCTGCAACAGAGTTAGGAAGAACTTTCTGAATAATATTTGATTTCCATTGTAGAAAGAATGCCACGAGTTTGTTCAGCTGTTATATCTGCCAAAGGTGGCTATTTTGAGTCGAAGGTTTAGAATACATTTTGGTTTATAAATAGATTCTATGATGTCTTTTTTAAGTTCAGTTGATTATTTGTTCTATCATGTGTATGCTTTTATTCCAGAGTACAATGAGACATTAAACTGCATAATTTTCAATAAAAAAACGGGAAAAATTGGGGTGTTGTAAAACTTTTGACCGGTCGTGTACGTTTTGATTAACTCTTTACCTTCACTAAATGAAATGATCGTTTAAAAGCTGCATTTTTTACTGACTCAAGTCGTCTTCGCCCTGTATAAAATTTAATAAGGTTATCTGAAACATTTAAATATACATATAGGAAAAAATTAAAGAAATTGGAGAGGAGTCAAGTGCTTTTTCATAGCACTGTACATACCTTGCTCAACAGGTGGAGATGTGAGACATTTTAAGCTGCTTATTGGCAGATTCAGGTATGCTACTTTAGGATGAGGGTGAAAACCTTCAGGATGGTAGATCTCCTAGAACAAGATTGAGCAGCCTTGCCATATCCTTTGCATATAACTTCATAGATAAGACTTGGACTAAATAAATAAATAAATGAATAAATACACACTTTATTGACATATTTGCGTAAGCCATATTTTTTTAAAGACAGGACTGGAATTTGGCTAGAATCTGACATATAGCATTGCGGGGCGGGAAGGTGGGGGTTAATCCGGCAAGTTATAACAAGCAGTTTTTTTTTTAATCTGCTCAGTAGAAGGAGCTAATCCCTGCATGTGAGCGTTTAATAGAGGGGACAATTATCCTTTCGAGGAAAAGCAAACAGAAGCTGTGTAAAAAAAAAAAAAAACTGTCTGAGCTAACATTGTGTGTGCTCACAGTATTCACTGGTGTGAGGAAATGCTCTTTCGCATTCATTATTTAATCATTCTTATTTCGTGTCACCTTTCTATAGTCTCACCTATGGCAGTTGACTGGCTACCCATGAGGTTGTAATGAATTGGTGGTCGTTGATCATTTACATCCATTATTGCATTCAAAGAGCCTTGTTTGTGAAGTGCTTTGCAAAGGCGGACGTAGTAAATGGACCATCATGTGGGCTGAAGCTTAAGGGTGAAATTAGTGTATTTGTTGAAGGCAAACAGAAAGATGTGGGCTCTGACGTCAAGTTTATGCTCTTTCCTATCATCTCTGGGTTAAATTGGGGGAAGGGAAGCATGGCTTTTATTTGCCTAGTCTCAGGCTTGTCATTTAATGCACCCACCAGCAGATGGTGACTGCATTCCTCCTCTGTCAGCGTGACTCCATTAAGGGGAGGAGCCGAGAATCGACACTGGCAGAAAAGCAGCCTATCACGAAGCTCACCTCTGATCTGGCCTGGGAGGGAGAACACTGGTCAAACCACATAGTGCATAGTGTGGCATATCTCATCGTCACACATGCCCAAGACAGCAAGGGGACGCACCACTTTAAGAGCACGCATAAATTAGGCATGAGACGTGAGCATTTGATCATTTTAATTTCTGACCACAAGATCACTAATTGATTACTTGGATCAGTGCTCCATTGCTAGTTAATTAAGTGGAAATGAAGAAAAATCCGAACCTATAGTTTCTCCCATTAATATTCATGAACGATAGACTTAGGAGCCTGCATAAAATAACAGATAATTCACTGATTCTCTGAATCCCCCTGCCTGCGTGTGGGAGGGAATGCAGATCACTTTCCTCTGAGTCATTATTTATACAAAAAGAATCGGGTTTCATCTGGCGCTTGGGGTCGATTATTTGAGAGGAGTCTCAGGCCTGAAAGGATATGTGAATGAGGATTGAATCAAAGTCTATTTCCAAAATATCAATGCATGTACTGTGATCAATAAATTACACAATTTTCTTGTTGCTCAGTGTGTATTATTGTTTTATTTTGTTGATTGGCTGTAACACACACCCAGCTGTAACACACACCCAGTAAACAAAATCAACTCGTATATTAAGGTGTTGAAGCATAGTGCTGAATGGCTGGAAAGAGGCTTCATACAACCTCAGAAAAAGATTCTTGTTTGTATTGTCTCCATTGAGAAACTGTTTTCAATCTCTGTTGAACTCTAAAATGGTGTAAAAGTGAGGATTCAACAAAGTAGGTTTATTGTCTGAGTGCAGCCGTTTCAACAATCAATGCCCTTGGTAATGTTCAGCGCTCTGAATACTGAAACAAGTAGTATCGCTTGCACTTTGTTTAACCTGTATTCATTTGAATTACGTACATAATTATTATTTAAATTCCAATTATACACCTACATTTTGTGGTTATGGTTTGGTTGAAAGAAAATAATCGAAAGTTAGGTAGAAAGAAAATAGTTCCTATATTAAGCTACTCAAAACATTTGTGTGCGGATTGTTTGGAGTAACATCTCCGGAAAGATCTCTGGAAAGAGACTTTGCCTTTAAATTTTTCAAATGTCTTTTATGGCTCATTGAGCACTACAAGACAAATGCCATTTACTTTCATTATACTCGAGAAAAGGCAGACATTTCAACGATCAATATCTCCAAAACTCGGCAACTCAGACCAAAACAATCTAGATGGATAAATAGCACTACAGGTTAGGGGGAAATTGTGTATTTTTTGTTTTGTGGTGAAATGTCCATTTAGAGTGATTTGTTGTTGAAAGCGTGGCCAAGCGCCATGATTTTATTATGAACAGATTCTTGGTTTTAGACTCTCTCTGATGCAACAAAACATGAATACACTATTAGGAGGAAATTCTTTTGAATGAATAATTGCACTTAGTGGAAATTCACTCCTGCTTTAAATAATATGTTATATGCTGTAAACTCCAGCTGGAGATTCTTAACCAGGTCTTCATAGGCTTTAAGATTACAGTTGATGATATCAATTGAATGCTATGGATTAACATTTAATTTGTAGTAGGACAGAGACTGTCCTTTTTGGTAAGCTCTGCAAATTGAAAACCATTAAAAGGCTTTGTGTTCTTGTGACTCTTCAGAGACAAAGTCAGCAGGAGGTGGGACCAATAGATTTCACATTTAGATTAAGGTACTAGTACCACTTTGTTATTTGTCTAAGGCAGAACAGACCTTATCCAAAAATACTGTCTCCTTCACCAAAGCCGCTATCTAAGCACTAATACCCGACAGCATCAGGGGCAGTGGTGTTTGACTGCATCTCAGACAGCTGATGGTTCAAGTCTCAGTGTAGCCACAGCAAGTTCAGTGCGGCTGTGGGCCTTGACCCTACACTCCACCAGTGGGATGTGCTTGCTTAGTGTAATGTGCTGTAAGTCACTTTGGATGAAGTGTCTGCTAAACAGAGATAATGTACTGTAGTTCCTTGACTGTTTTGCCTGACAAAAAAATTTGCCTGAAACTGAAATAGATAGGATTCCTCTATGGAATCATTGGGTATCTTTTGAAACCTTTTTTTTCCCTGAGAGTGTTGAGGCCTTAAGACAATGTTAAAACAATACATTACAGCCAAAAAAAGCGCGTAACAGCGCGTGGCTGGTGTATCATTGAGGCTAACAGCTTTCTGTGTGCTCCGTTTGTTTTGCGTGTCCTTCCGTGAGCTGGCAGTGTGCATGCATTCATTAAGCACCTTCCAGTGATAAATGGGTTGATCAATAATGCTTCATCTTTGGCAGGGTCCTTATTAAGTGGTCAAGTGAGAAAGGGGTCGTTTGAGGGGAGAGACTTGAGTAGACCGTCCTTCATATACAGGAAGTAGGAATCTCCTGAAGGAGTATTTTACCACATTGCTGCCGCATGACGAAACAAGCTGTAATTAATGTGGTTTTCTGCAAGTTAACCATCAATGACAGCTCCGTGCCGGTCCTTTGTTCATTAAAAGTGAGGGGAGGGGGGATTGTTCTGGAAAGTGAGGTGTCCCTCAGGGACCGAGTGCCACTGAGGAACCAGAAAGGAACGCGCCATGTTGTGGCGAGATTGGAGGATGCGCCTAGCAGTAGTAGGTGAACTCCTGAAGCTTGTTGGGAATGAGTGGAATTCGGCGGGTGGTGGCAGGAGAAATTCTATTCAATTTGCCTTTCATCAAGCGCCACAGATTATTCTCTCCCGTTCAGCAATGCCAGTTCTCTGGTGACTGCTCTTCGCCCTGCAACCCACGTTAAGGGACATTTTCCGACCTGAAACATTCCAGGGCTTCACAATTCATTAGTGGTTGCATAAACATGCTCAAAAAATCTAAGATGTACTCATGCTGAGTTCAGAGGTCTAAACAGGACATACGGTAGGTGTTTGCGCGTTTTCATAGTAAAAGCTTGAGCATCAAACGTCTTTTGCTGCACTTGACTTTAGTAGTTTACTTTACTGAAGTTGTTTACTAAATGAATGACCCAGGTTGGTATCTGATGCGGATATTGAGGCTGAGGTGTCCTTACATAGTGCTCTTACTTTTTAGTTCTCCTGCACATTTACACAACATGAGTCAGAGAGGGGCGTTTAAAATAATCTGTGCACGTCTGTGACTTACCAAGGATGATGCTCCCTTTTTTTCAGACTGAGCAGCAAGGGGTTAACTCTGCTGGGGAGGGGGCAAGTTTCGGAATTGAAGACCCTAGTGCCAAAAGTACTTAAGTCACAAAATGTTCATTTTGAGGAAACTGAGAAAATGGCCTCAGGTAACTTTAAAAGAGATTTTCCCATCCTTGCCCCACAGTGTGTGAAAGTGTGACTCAAGTACTTTTAGCACTAGGCTCTTCAATTACCCAATTGCTCTGTTCCCCCTTCAGAGGTGTACAGAAAGTGTTCCGAGTTTGTTGAGGCCACTGTAATTGCTCAAGGACCTGTGTCACGCTCCACACCACCTCCTCGATGTGGGGTTTTAAATCTGAATTCTCAGCTCTCAGTGGTCACTTTTGCATCTCTTGAAGGCGGCCCACCCATCCCTCAGCCCATCAAAATGTTCACTTCTACTCTTCTATTCTATTTATTTTACTATTCTATTTATTTTTTACAACAGCAGTGGACTTTTATTACTAAGCAACGTCCTCTTGTGTGTCTACGTGAATGAGACTTCAATATTTCAAGAACACTTTGCTGCGATGCTGTTATTTTTTTTGTTTAAATGAAAAGCTCTGTGCCTATATTTAATGCCAGCATGATGCTGCATTACCATGCATTGTGATTTATTTTTTTTCTTGGCAGGCAGAATAAGACAGCTGAAAGAGAAACAACCTAAACAAGGTTAAGAATACATTATAAAAATCCATCTAATGCATCTCCAATTGCATTAATTGCAGAAATCTGTGGGCACTGACAAGAGGCCCTTTCAGGTTTACTTTCATGGGCGGCTGGGTCCAGGATTGAAGGCTTGCCCGTGCAAATGGGGTTGTTTTATGCTTGTCTGATGGATACACGGTCTAGACGAGTCTGCCCTCTTACAGAAGGAGAAACGCTGCATATAAAATAAAGAAACACTGGTGAAGGCTGAGACAGGCAAAGGGCTAGGGTGGAGTTATTTGTAAGCTTGGGCGTTGATATCTGTCATTAATATGTCATTAGCATAACCACTCCCATTTTCCGTTCGGAGGCAAAGTCAAAATTCAGTGCCAGGTGATGTAAAATTATAACAGTACGTCACAGGACCCTTCTGTGACAGCTGGGGCTGCTGCTGTGCTGTGGGGGTCAGTCTGATATCGGATGTGTTATCCACAGCATCTTGCTTCAGCTTATTCTCTCCTCTCATTTGGATAAGTGCCCAAGCTCTGCAACCCCCCACCAACCCACTCACTAATTAAGACCGTAATACTTGATGGGGTGCTTTGCCCCCATCGGCCCATGCAGAGCTGCCTTCCCTCGAGTGAGAGCCTGGGGCCTGTCCTGGTGGTTCCTGTCGGAACGGCATTGCTGGTAGTTTGGCTTCCCACCCTCCCGTGCCAGCTGTTCACTGCTCAGGTGGGTCAGCTGTTTGTTGGGTGATTGGTTGGTAACATTAATGAAGCAACTGGGGAACTTAGCACCAATGAATGGTTGGTTTGCTGCAGCAAGCTGGGTTTCAGTTCTAATGGATACCACGGTGGGGAGGTTTAGGCGAGTGTTTGAAATTAAGGTGCGGTTGCAACAAGCCACTACATCTACCCATTCCTATTTCTATGAGAGAAATATTAGCTGCTTCTTTCAAATAAATGCTGGGTTCTTAGTAAAGAACTGGGGGCTTCTTACGGCTCACTGTATGTCAACCTGCGTTCATGCTGGTGCTCACTGCTCTTGGCTCAGTACAACGTCTGTCAAGAAACTTGCAGAAATTTCAGCCTTTTATATAAAAACCAGAAAAACAAAATTTATTTTATAAACGAATCTCAGGAATCTAATTTGCTTCAGATGTACCTTGGGGCAGAGTCAATGTCAGTAAACTCGGGCAATTTAAAAGGGTCTGACGTCAACAGTGAATTTTATTATTTTCTGCTGCCTTTGAAATACACGGGAATGAGAATAAATGTTTGATAGCTAATTTTAGATGAGCGAGCTGACACTTTGCTCTGAATGATTACTTCTTTCTTCTCACTTTCAGGCATAATAATTTGATGATACATTACTCAAATGACTTCATATAAAGCTGACAATACTGTTAGACGCGTTGGAGCTGTCACAAGATGGTACAACAGATGAAGTCAGCTTATGTCCAATTTCCTTAAGATTTCATTGCATTTTTTGTTAAATGTTATGGCTATGAGAGCAATACATCATTATTATGTCATTTGACATAAATTTGAATACATCTGCTATGCTACTTTGTGTCTACTCTTACTTCATGAGCATGACTGCAATATCAGCCTTATAAAAAATTATTTAAAAGCAGTATTAAAATCTTATTCAATGATAGCTTCTATGTAAAAGGCCTTCTTGCGAGCGAATAATCTGTATTCCTAGACTGTACCCCTCCACATTGAAGACTCCAGTAATGTTGTTATCACATGTCAAATTGACTGGACAATGATGTGAGTGCTGCATTCAGTTAAAAATCAGGGCAGTGGTCTGTGGGATCTGTGCAGCAGCATGATTTGATGGTTGCCAGTCTTGTGGAGGGATTGTTAGAGGTAATCCACTCTACATTGTGTGTGAATGCTGCTTTTTGAAGCTGCAGAGCTCAGCTTCCATTATGAGTAATAGATATGGCGGCGTCGGCCATTTTCCCCCTTCTTTTTATAACTTAGGGAACCATATTTTTCTGTGGCTCTGGCATTCGTCAGGAAGATCATAGTCAGGCTTGAGCCTTTGGTCTAAGTATCCACAGCTCAGATGCAGTCATCATGACCTTTGCTCTTAAATGTACCAATAATGCTTACACTACCCACGCCAAAGCCAAGGTTGAATCATTCATCCGTTCAGCTACTCAACATGTTTTCAGTTGAAAACATACGTATACTTATCCACCTTCGGCTCTGCAACCCTCTACATTTCATTGCTGTCAGTTTTATTTTCTGAACTAGAAAATCCTCTGTAAATATATGTATGAAAATATTTGTGTGCACAAATTGTGTAACACACAGCATGGCACTGTGAGTCACTGCTTGAAGCGCATACATTTCATGCTGTGCATAGACTGAGACCCTGGAACCATCTTTTTAGTTTACTGAAACGTCACATGCATGTTTCAAACAGTATGTATAGGAAAGGTATGATTTCCCCAGCGGGCTGCAGTACCAGCTGTCTTTTTTAATCCTTTATGCAGAGGTCTTCAAACTCCAGTCCTCAAGGGCTTCAGTGTCTAAGGGTTTTTGGGATCGCTATTCAATGAGCAGTGAACTCGGGGCCTAATATACAAAGTGTGTAGACTTCTTAGCCAATCAATTAAGCAATTATCAATTCAGCAGTTAAGTACAGGAACAAAACAAAGAGCAAGTAGCCATTGTTTCTCTCAAATATTTGAGTTTGAGACCGCCTGCTTTATTGGTTTTTAACTCTTAGATTAGAAATTATTTGTTTTGGAACGATTATTTTCCTTGCGTTCCAGAAATCAATTGGTTCACTTCCAGTAGTGATTGTCACATCGGAAATACAATGCAAATTGGTAATATCCAAATCACGTTTGTCGCTAGACTGTTTGTTGCCCAACTCAAATCCCAGCATGTTCGTGAATGTTCTAGTGTCGCCAGACATGGACAGTGGTCACTGCCATCATGAAAAAGTATAAATTGACTAGAGACGTTGAAACGGCTTATTGCTGCAGTGGAATAAGTAATTTTACTAAATTTTATTTTGTTTGGTGCTTTATTAAAAGGAGAAAACAAATGTTAAGGATTTGAAACAGATGGCGTACATTAAGGATGAAATTGTGAGGTGGAACTGGTTCAGAGAATACGATTCAGTTATCTCGATGGAAAATTGAGGTTCAGAGATATGTCAACATAGCTTCTTAGTCTGATGTTATACTCAGCACATAGAATTTCACTGAGCATTTTTGAGAAATTGTCAGTTGTGGCAACAGGTTCCCAAGGCAGGCCAACATTGTCTACCTGCGAAAGACTGACCTTAACAATGATGGCTAATTTACTACTGTCAGCAACTGTTAAAAGTGAGTAACAGATTTATTCACTGGCATAACCTTGTAACAGCCATTCTGCCCCATGTAAGACTGAAATTCATTTGCAAAAACACAACACGATACGCGCACTAGCCTACCCATAACCACACACATAAGTCTCTCCCCAAAATAATTGCCACCATCCATTGCAGCCTGGGGTATAATGTTTATATATTTGTGCGGCTTGATCAGAACCAATTCCAACAAAGGCTTTGACGTCCGAGGCATTACATTCACAACCAAGGCAATGACAAAGTTCATGTTATTTCAAGCCCTGGCGTTATCCTGACTGACTGTTGCAGTGACCTCAGAACAACTGTTACTCAAAGTATAAACCAAATATCACTGTGACCAGCGACATCCATGACTTGTTGCCGGTCGCAGTGGCATTCTGTTGCCGGACTATAAACTAGCCATTGGACTTGTAAAGGGTTAAGTGGATCTCGGCTGAACCGTGAGGGTCAGAGAATGTCTGGGTTTTAGAATATACTGAAATTGAATTAAAATATCTTCAGGGAAAGAGAGGTGTGCTAATATGGTGGCTGAGAGGTTCATTCCTCATCACTGCATCAGTGGGTAGAGCGAGATGGACTTGGCCGAGTCGGTAGTAGAACAAGCTGAAGGGTATGGCGTTCCCCTGGGGTCAGTCTGAGGCCTGGGACTAATAGATGCAGAGATCTGATTTGTCTGCCTCAGTGAAGAGTGTGATATCTCAGAGGGGCCTCTGGGTACATATGGTAATTTCTCAGCACCTGATGCTGCAGTGCCTTTTTGATTTGCTGCGAGTATAAATAATTGCGCGCAAGAGAGAATGATGCGGAGGAATAGACGACCGCAGCCTCGTCTAGAAAGCGAGTCGCATGTCACACAAACCAAGAGCCCTTTCCTATTCACCGACTGCCGCCGACCCCCCCATGCTTGTAAATGCATTAATGGAGTTTCACAATGTGTTGTGCCACGGGGTGACATGTCGAGGGAACGCGGAGATGCCGTTTGAGAGCGTACCGCGTTGCGTTGGAAGGGATGATCCTGAACGAAATTGGATTTACGGGTTTGCGACGCTCCTTGGGGGCTTGTGCCGCATGGGCGCCTAGCCTGATCGGGGAGCTGATGGAGAGCTCCTTAAAATACACGGCAGAATGAAACGCTGCTGCCGCAGGGATCCGCATTCTCTGCCTCTCCGATCCCCTGTGGCCACAACCTTGGTTTCAGGGCCTTCCATACATTCCTCAATAGTCACACTGCGTTATTTTGTGTTTATGCGATAATTCATCCCTGTTCTAACCCTGTTATAAACAGAGCGGCTTTTTTTTCCTTTTGTCATGCCAGTTTCATGCCTTATTCAATCTCCTAAGATTTGATTTATTATTTGTATTTGTGCAACAATGCAGAGTTACAACCCTGTTGACGAAGGGGGATTTCCAAATGTGGGCTTTCGGATAGAGCAGTTTGAGGATCATTTCCAAGGGGTTTAACTTTGAAGATAAGAGATGAATGGTAACCTGGACTGTGTATGGATTCCACCATCTTTATTTCCTGTGTATTTTCCCCTTCCACATAATTCCTTCTCATTTCCAAATATAATTTTTTCCTTTCTCTGTTTTAGGCTTTTCTTGTATTTCAGTCAGGAGAATTTGTATCTGAACTTTTGTATTTGTATCTCCTGTAACCTGGAAAAACCTAGTGAGTTTACCAGTGGCAAGGGTCTCGCAATTGAACAAAAACATGTTGATTCTGGACTTTTCCTCACTGGGAAAAAAAAACTGAAACTGATTTTGACGGTTCAAATAACACTAATCGCTAGGGTTTTAAGATTTTAACCACTCTTGAGCGCTGCAAATGAGGATCAAACTCCTTTTCTACAGAAAGTGACGCAGGAGGCTTGTGCGACACAGTCCACAAGTTGACTGTGGATGTATTAACCCCATCTGAGTTTTTATATTTTATTGCACCAAAGAGATGTCAAAATGCATTTAGTTAGACATTTTGTCATGAAGGGGCATTCGATGCCATTTCTTCAATCACAGTAGAATAAAAAGTCTGTGGTGGGATAGTGATTTTATCGCACTTGTGCCGAAGTTATACTCTCCGTGCCCACGAGTATGTTAGTGTCCACTAGGATTTGCGTGACGTAAATTTTGTCAGCAGGGGTGTACACATATGCTCTGTGCTGACATCCGCAGACCTCTCCTTCCGGCCAACGTGCTACAAGGGCACCAACTGCGCACACGCAAGAAAACAGAAACGGAAACTGAATTTTAAAAGAGTCTGTGTGAGAAGTTTGGCCGCTACCCGCATCTCTACAGTTCATCTTAAAACCAGGAAGTGTTTTGAAACATCTTTAAAATGTTGTGCGCAAGCGTGGAATATGTCCTTCTGTAGATGCCGATCTACTGTGCAGATGAGGAGTGTGTCCTCTGAGCGGACCCCAGCTCATAGAGTAAACAGAACTACTATCCATTTGTGGTGTCCATAGCTGTTCGTGTACCTGTCCGTTTGGGAGTAAATTCAGGCCCTTCAGTCACTACAAAATATCAACTGTTAAAGTTCTGGACAGCATTATTTCAAGAAGGATAATTTTGCAATGCCATTTCTCAGCATTTTTTTTTAGATTTATTTATTTTTTATCACAATGCCCAGCACCTGTTCTGTGCCCTGATATAATGATGCCTGGCAATATCTCTGATGAAATATAGCATATTTATTATTTATTAACAATGCTAGTCTTATATCATTTGAATATACTTCATAAGTATTTAGTGTCAAAACTAATCAGGTGCGTTTTTGAATCCTTTTTATTGGAAAATTAAATGTTAAACAATGTAAAAATGTCAAAAAGGAGGAATACCTTTGAAATGCACTCAGTACTGGCACTTTCTACATTTAGAAGTCATTAAATCCACTGAGGCATTTTTCACGAGAATGCTAATTTTGAAAGCTTAACTAATATCCTAATCTTAATTTCTCCTCCCTTAAGTGGATATATAAATTAAATAATTATGAGAACAACCAGTACAGTGCACGGGAACAACAAATTACATGAACTGTAGCTGGCTAATGATGTGTGTCTTTCAAAGTTGTGTGGACCATGTGATTATCAATCTTTTCTCGCAGTTGACTTATTTTTGGTTACCTTTTATTAAATCTTTAATAACAGATCATCAGGAATTGTGCCCACAAAAACTTGAGGTGGGTAGATCACTGGGAGGCAACCTTTCTATCTCCCCTGCATACTTTCATAGGGGAATCAAACACAGTATCCGCCATAATTTATCATTGCTCTGCCATTGTTGCAATGGCATCTTTCAAAATATCAGGTGGCATAAAAGCTGAGAGGGCAGCCTGTTTGCCACTTGTGGGTTGGAATCCAGCCTGGGGCCTTTCTGTGTTGTGCTCTCGTGTTCTTTGGGTGCTCACATGAGTTAGCTCTGAGTGCTTTGGTTTCCTCATAAAGTTTGAATTCATAGATGTTAGCCTCATTGGAGTCTTTATATTGCCCATTGATATGAGTATGTGAGTAAATGGTGTGTGGGCCATGGGCCCTCGCTAACTGTCCGGGTTGTATTCTTGTCTCTTGTTCATTGGTCCTTTTGTTCATTGGATGAACAAAAGGGCGCCAGCCACTACCCATGGTCATGAACAGAAATAAGGTTGTTAGATAATGAATGGACCTCTAAATGCCATTCTATGCTGTACTTAGTGTCTTCAACAGGCTCTTCTCTCACCATAAGTAAACAATTCCTTTGTTAATCTCTGAACGAGTTCAGTAATGACATTTATTCATATTCAGGTTTCTGATTATAATATTTCTTGGACATATGAACATGCATATTCAATCAGCCCCTTTGTTTACTGAATAAAATAAGCCAGCAGTTTGGCTATCGAACAAATATGAGCAGTAGAATTACATGAGCGATAGCTTTGCTTATTTCAAGGCAAAGTACCAACATTGATGTGTGTACCATCATCGGTTCAGTACACCTATAAGCAAAGGAAGACAATGGGCTCACGTGCCTGAAATAGGTCATTAGCATTAAAGCTATGAACGGCTCTAATTTTCTGCAGCACCGAGTATACATGCTGTTGCTTTTGGCAAACCTAATGAAGTCTTTTTGAACATAAATACTTACTGATGCACTAATGCTCTTATGGATAAAAGAGAATGGAGGGACTCACACTTGTAACCCAGCAGAATCCAACAGTGATGGTTGGGAAAGTGCCTCTAAGCTGTGTTGCCGAAGGTGCTCCCAAACTATCTATCTTCTTTAAATTAAGACAGTGAAACAGATGGCTCCCCGGTTGCCAGTAATTCCCTTTTTTAAGGCTCACCGTAAGCACTCAGGGGGCCCCGCTGCCTTTTGGTTTCATACCAAGGAGGACGAGTGGCTTGTTTTGTAATATTCATCTCATCGACCATTTCAGGGACAGAGTTTGACGGTGCGTCTGCTTCACAGAGGGTACTAATATGTCTCATAATTGCTGCTACTATATCTCAACAATACAATTGTTTGTTTTATTCCTTCAAAGTGTTTTGGCTCTTTTGCCTCATGGGAAGTCAGAGAAGTCTGTTTTCACCCTCATTTTAGCGGTAGATGCACAAGTATGTCTAATTTCAGTCTTTCGCGAAAGTGTTCCAAGAAATGTTCTATTGTATTTAAGCGGAGTGTTTTGATCAAGTTAATATCATAATTTGACACCAACCATACATTTTGCAATAGGTGTCTCTCTCCAATCTCATTTAAATGTGTTTCCTTGCTGTTTCTTATATACCATTTGCTTAGAATTTACTATGACATTTTAATTATAGAATTGTTTGTTTAGCAGGTTGTTCGCCAGTTAACTTGAATTTATTTTGCAAAAACTCAGGCTTTTCTTGTTATTTAGTTATGCTACATTGTTTACATTTGCATTTCCTAAGACACTGATTAAACTGGTTGAATGTATTTATTTGGCATTTCTATGCTAATCATTACTCCCAAATATTACAATGAATATTGCTTAATATTTATTCATTTACACAAGTAAACTTCTTCCAGGGGAAAAAAAAGTTTATTTCAAAGCATCGTGGCATAAATTTTGGGGTTGGTAAAAAAGAAAAAGAAAAAACTATTTGGCAAAATAGACAAGCAAACTAAGAATTTCCATTTTTCTGGGCGGGGAAGGAAAGTCTAACTAGTTGGGGGAAAATTAAGAAGTAACTGCAAGTGCAGAGCATCCTTTGGAACTTCAACTGTGTTAAGAGTGGCCCAGTGCTGTCGTCAAGTCCAGTCTTTCCGAGGCCAAGTCCAAGTCCATCAAAATCGGGACTCGAGTCCTACATTTTCAAATGTCCTCACAGCTAGAAAGGCAAATTGTGACTTTCTAGTTAAGGTTAGGGGTAAGGTTAGAATTAGAGATAGGTTAAGGTTAGGGTACAGGTTTAGGTAAGGCATACATTGACTGTTGTTGAGATTAGAGAGGCTGTGGAGACCCAGAAAAAATGAACGGAGGTTAATGTAATGTCCTCACAAAGATATAAGTACAAGGATGTGTGTATGCGTGCATGCGTGCATGTGTGTGTGTTTGTAAACTTCTGCTAATTGAGCTTTCACTCTCCTCTCATGCATATCCCAGAAAATGTAGGCAACATTGATCGAAAGCATTCCGCGTAATAATTTATATATAAGATTTCAGCATAAGTGTCATGTTAAAAACTTTCTGTTCTTTTCTTTAAGCTTGGTTTAAATGTTTGATACCGAATATGTATTTATTCATTCATTTTTTTATTTATTGGCAATATCTCAGGTTCATTCTGTGTGAACATTGTCGCTCTTCTCTTCCACAAAGTTGCACTGAAGCAGCTGATCGCTGACTGTATCTTAATTGGGATCTGCTTCCATTGTCTACTGTAAACCTAACACTGCATTCGTTCTCCGAGCAACTTATTTGCTTTCCCCATTTATGTGGAGGAGATTGTGCAGATGGCTTCTGTGAAAACTGAGTGCCAACTCTTCTAGCCTGCCCTTGGAACTGTGCTTCACATTCTCTAATTAAATTGACAAGGAGCCGGAATTGGTATCATTTAACACATTGAACCTAGAGGGAGATGGATTCTTTGTCAGAACTAAAAAAAGAAAAAAATATGTTTCCCTGACTGTTTAATTCAGCGACTGGCTTTTTGCTGTACTGTGTGTGCGCATGCTCGCGCGCGCACGTGTGTGTGTGTTGCATGTATGCGTGTATGTGTTTGTGTGTTCCTGCGTGCATTCATGTGCACATATATGCTTGTACATACATTTGTCCATCTGCTGCTGTCGCTAATGCTCACTGACCCTGGGAGCCCAAGTCTTATGGTCAGTGTCAGTTATTACCTAATAGTTTACGTGGTCATCTTCAATCAATCTCATAGTATTTCATTCCTGTTCACGGTGGTGTATTGCATGGAGGCAATTCCCCTATCCACAGAGCAGACATTGTGACCTGGTCCTTTGAGTAGCACGACACTGATGTTATCCGTATATCACGGCCTTCTCAGCCACAAGAGCTGAACCCAATTCAACTTTTTTATTGGATATTCGGGAACATTGCCTTAGACAGCATCTCCCACTGCAATCATCAAAGTTGCATTCCCCCTGCAGAACTGGAAATGCTGGCAGATATAAACACACACACACACACTTTTGCTCACACACTCATCATAGGATGGAAGTCTGGAGTACAGGTCAGGGAATTTCTTTGCTTCACTTTTGTGGTATTTGAACAATGTGTTTGAGCAAGATTCTGAACTTCGGTAAGTTTCCTTCTAGTATGGCCCACTGGGTGAATGCATAATGTGATGGAATTTTGAATCCAAGGAGAGGGCATTTCATGTTACTTTTGGGTCAGCGAGTGGGCCGGTGAAGACGAGAAACATCCGTACTGCACAGTATCAGTGATGCAGAGAAAAGCTTGAAGTAATGTCATGATGTAACTCTGCCACGCTCTAAGAAACAATTTAGCCACACGGGCTCTCCCGAGCGACTGAGATTTTCTTGTTCCAGTACCGGCCATGTGCTGTTAAGATGCGGTATAGGAGCTGGAGTCAATGAGCAAGAAGGCATTCCTTGTACCTGGTAAAAGGAAAGGGGGGAGGGGGGCGTTTCAACGCGAGGGAAACCAAATGTGTTTTCCCATGTGAATAGCGTGCTCTTTGAACACAAAGGAGTTTTTTTTTTAATACTAGAACATTCCATTAGCCTCCTTTGATGTTAATGCTTCCATCGTTCCTTGTTGATGTGTGCATTAGAGAGGAAGACGTCACACGGAGATGTGGACTGGGTTTTTGGTGTACCATCTGGTGCATGGTGCATGCTCACTGCTTGGGCCGTACCTCTCTGCCACATGGACACTTAACTCTGTGCAACATGGCCATAATGATCTAATGGAAACCCAAACATGACCAATGGTGACCTAGTTTCTAAAAGCCTTGCGCTAGTCATAAACAGAAGGGAAATCTCCTATTGCTTTTCGCTGAAGCGTTATCCGTAGGGGTAAGTGTGGACAGGGAGGTGGACGTGGGAATTGTTAAATCACTGAGCAGAAGTAAGGATACAAATCCCAAGGCTCAACAGTACTTCTGATTGACTGAGTTTAAAATCCACAACATGCTTCCAAGGTCAAAATATAAGGGCTACACAATTGATATGATTGAGCGGACCAAGAGTACGATACCAGGGGCTGCAATGTCATGCAGAGTCCAAAGAAAGTGAGGGATGAAAATTATGCTGTTATTTTCAAATGACAAAGGTGCTTATTTCCCCCTCTCCTTGAAGTTGTGTTGACGCATTAGGGCTCTTCAGCCGTGGTGTGAGTGATAGTGCCGTATCTTCTGATTCGTTGTGGCTGAAATACAGATTCTGCTTCACTGATGAACAGCCTTGATGTGGAAGGACACAGAGGCTCCTCTCCTTGCATTTCTGTATGAGGCCTGTGCAGACTATTAAAGCCATTTAGACCACAAGCCCGGCTTAAGCCATTCTCTTAAAGTCCTTAAGATTGGGTTCAATATTAACCATTTAACCTGTATTAAACAAAATACTGAAAACATTGTGTATGGAAAATGACTTGCGATGATCATAGGAGCCATGATCTTTGCTACAGAATGGGATAGTAAGAAGAACATCCAAAAGGGATTCAAGCGCATATTTATTGCATAATTTTTTGAAAACTGTTATGTTCATTGTGTCTCACTTGGAAGTTTAAGTGTGGAAATTAATGGATGAAGAAGATCATAAATACGTCTGTGATGAGAATGTATTAACTGGGCGTTCTAATACCAATGTTACAGGAACCACTGGTAATTGAAAGTGATTAGGTTCTGATAATGTAAATAATTTCTTTATTTCGATATTAAGAGATACTGGGGCTGTGAAATGATTGTTCGAAATTCAAATTGAATCCAACTTCCAATTACAAAGCATGCAATTGAACATAAAAATGTCTCATTGATATTTAAAAATAGTGTTCTCTAATTAAAGCCAGATTTGTACTCCACATTATCTTTGTAAGCTACAGCGTAGATGAATGTGTAGCCTACGTTATTGTGTGTATACTTGCTCCTGTACTTTCCGTTTATATGGTGCCCTAAATGGTTACAGGACTCTTTGTCTCGGGATTTTTCGTCCCCGGACTTTTCATCTCTGATTTTTAGTCCCTGGACTTTTTGTCCCCGGACTTTTCGTCCCCATGGACTTCTCCTCCCCGGAAAATTCTTCGGGGACGAAAAATTAGGGGACGAAAAGTCCGGGGACAAAAAGTCCAAAAGCAAAGAGCCTGAATACAATCGCAAAGTGAGCAGGCTTGCAAAATGGTTTTCAGTCAGTGGTCCGTAGGTAACAGTATTGAGAAGCCAATACATCTTGAGCATTAGCTGGCTTTGAAGCACTTGAGAACTATAACTGTAATGGTTTTCTTATACTTCATTGTTAGTTCAGGGATCTGCGGAGTTCAGATCACAATAAATCGTTCTTGAGATTCGTCTAAATCCAATTTTTTTTTTCCTTGGGGGGGTACTGGCAGGTATGACGCTACCAGTGCGACTTTGACTGTGATAAAATATGGTCTACCGGCCGGCGCGACTTGGCAATAGAGTGCTTGTACACTCTCCGTGGTGCTTAACACCATAGCAACAGTAAACGGCAACATATCACAACAGTTCACTGGAAGCTGCATGCTTAATATTTTCAGTGCCTCTTTGTTGAGACTTTTTCATAATATGGACAAATACACGCTTAACTGGTTGATTGAAATATCGTTTGGAGTGTAAGTTATCATTGAAACTGGCTACGCTTGCCACTGTGTGCTGAATGAGTCAGAAAACCTAATAAACGTAATACCGAAATTGATCAAATTCCCTCTGTTGGCTAGCATGATTAGGAATGAGCACACAATATTAACTAGCTAGGTCAGCTAGGACCCATCATCCCGGAAAAAAAAAAATGCATATTCCAGAAATAGTCCGATCTGAAGTTAATATAGCTCTGCACTGGCCAGTAATCGTTCGCGATGAGAATGCCTTCGTTTGCCGCGTAATGTCGCTCTGCTCGCTCCGATGATTCAACTTATTTCACATGAAACTTACGAACGTCATGACCACTATTTTCAATAGATTGCTAAAAATATAAACTATGATTTGTTAGATGCTGAATGAGCTTGGCTGTGTGGCCAGCCAGCCGACGTTAATGTTCGTTTCATTTGGAACAAGCTATATGGCCTGTGTGATATCTGATTTCAGCTTAAAACATAATGGAGCTTCAGTAAGCGAGCATGAACAGCCTCGAACATGTGCATTTATAGACACTGCACTTTGCTGGTGTAATCACTGTCTCAATATTTAACTAGACCTCTGTCCTTTGTTTTTTTTAAAGGTGGCAGGTAGTTTGAAATAACGAACGTGCGCTATAATTTATTCAATCTCGGATAAATACATTTTGGGGTGTTGCAGCACCCTTAACTCCCGCGGTAATGTTTCTGTGGTGGCAAATTGGTGAGTTCTTGAAACGTAGTTGAGTTTCTCGAGTGTTTTTTTGCGAAATGGGGAAAATTCTCGCAGGCAAACAAGAGTGGTTGATCAAAGAGATCGACAAGGACGTAAGAAATAAGTTCAGATGGGAATGGCTTGACAAAGTTGCTGCCGTTAAGGTGAAAATCGGAAGTAAATTCGAAGAAGTCTTGGAAAGTTTAGCGAACTTTGTGAAGAAGTTCGATGTGCCAGGGAAAGTGCTTTGTACATACTGCAATCATTTGATAAAGTATGGTTCTCATGGTTGTATTGCAATTATGGAACACGCACAGAGAGTGAAGAGACATGAATAACAAGTAAGTCCCAGTTTTTTTGGCAATATGTATGTGTATCTAGTTACCTCCGCCAAACGAAGTTGGCAGGAGGTTATGTGATCGCCGGCGTTTGTTTGTTTGTCTGTCTGTTTGTTTGTTTGTTTGTTTGCAAGATAACTCAAAAAGTAATGCATGGATTTTGATGATATTTTCAGAGAAGGTGGGTATTAGGACAAGGATTAAATTTTGGCATATCTAGGCCAAAGTACAGCTGAGATATACGCCAAAGTTCAAGATTTCAAGTCTTTCCAATGGGCCGGAGTTCCAATCGCCGGGCTTTTGGGTTTTGCTGCCACCTGGCGGAGGTCTGCGCTCTCTGAGTGCTTTTCTGGTTATTGATAGTTTAGATGACTTCTAATTAATACACAAATGTTCAAAACCCAGGGGTTTCAGGGGGGTAAAGCCCCCCTGAACTCCCTACCGGGCTCTGCCCTGGACCCCGCTGGGGGCCCGTGGCCCCTAGACCTCCGGCTAGGTTTCAGCTGAAATCATCAACCTCTGTTGCCATCCCTGTTAGTTATCTCCACTTGGATACTGAACATGACATTTTACCCAATAATGCTTAAGTACAGTAAATGTTAGATTACTGACGTCTGCTACTACCTAACATGAGCTTCCCTGCTATTGTTTCATTAGGTTATACTCAAAGAATCCAACATTTTAAATTTACCAGAGCTACTCAGATTAAAAGATTTTAATTCGATTTTCCTAATAAATTGAGGTTGTATTCGATTGTTCTGGGTCCTGACAACTAAAGCATGTGTAACATGGGAGAAAGAAGAATACTTTTTGTTTTGTATTTTTATAAATGTCTTGAATAATGAACTCATTAACTTCCATTCATTCTGTGAGCACCAGTAAGTTTTTTTTTTTTTTGTGATGAAATGCATCTACAGTCCCAGTTCCTTTAAGGGCAGACGGCTTTACTTTAATGTTATTGGGCCCTATCTTAACGATCCATGCACTGGGTCTGAAGTAGGTGGAGCAAGTGCATTTATGGCGTGTCCAAATCCATTTTCGCTGGTTTTACGGCTGGTTACCTGGCACAAAGGTCACTGTGCATGATTCAAGGGGGTTATACTTTATCTCTTAATTATTCGGCAGCATGTTTTGGGCATAAAATGAAATAAACCGCTCAGACTGTCATTTCCCATTCAGCTTAAAGGCCAGGCATGCCAATTGCTATTATAAGAGCAGATTTGCCAAGTGGCAGAACGAACCAGTTCTCTGCGGTGGTAACATGTGTGCTCTTGCATGAAGAGAAAGCACGTGAGCAAGCCACTATAAAAGGTACGGAACCTTGATCACAATTATCTCCAAAAATGTTAATTAAAATTTTTTTTTAAATATTCTTCAAAATTGTTTCAGTCATCTCCAGATGAAAAAACGAGCATTATACACAGTGAATCCCGGGATTGCATTTGAACTGCAGGTACTGCTGTTCGTCCCTGCGTAGAATGTAACAAGCAGAGGGTATGCGCGTTATGCAATTGCCGACAAAAGCGCAGAGTACCATCATAATAATGCGCCCTTAAAATTGCAGTTAAAAACTGACTAATGACTGTAGACCAGGTTTTTGTTGGTCAATCGTGCAAAAGCTTAATGCTGCCACAAGATAGCAACAGGCCAGTATTGCAGCTGACCACACCTCATTTTATGACCAACACGCCTATGGGAGCTCAGGTTGGCGCAAATGAATTGGCTATTTATGCAATGTGGACGCTGGACGGGAAATTGGTATTTTCTTTGATCATAAAGTTGCAAAGACACTTGCGTTACGTTTTGCGCCCCTCTGCTCTGGGCATAAGATAAAGGCCCAAATGTATCATTTTTTTTATTAAGGAAAATATTCAAATGCACATTTTGAGCAAAATTGACTGCCCTTTTAGATGTTAATAAAAGCTTTAAGATAATGGGTCCTGATTTGACGACTTGAACGCGATCTGCAAACACAAGTGATAATGATATCGCAGATCACTGCCTGGCGAAACTAACTCTATTTCTGTTTGTGAGAGGAGGCAAAGCGCAGCTGTGTCGCTGTTGTTAGAAGGGTTGGTCTAAAATAAATTAATTAGCTGTGGGTGTGGTGGGGGTTTGGTTCCATTTAAGCCGATGAAATCAACCACTGTCTTTCCCTTTAAAATCAGTGCATTAACACCATAGTGAACTTGCAGTTTCATCTGGTGAAGAAGAAGCATCCAGTTTGCATTACTGCTGCCTTATTCAATCCTCTGGTTCAATACTGTAAGCGGTTCAATGATGTGAGGCGAAAGAAACAGTGAAAACTAGCATCAATGTTTTTTGTATGAATGTGGGTCATTTAAGCGATATGCAAAATGGCGCTCGAAAAAGGGCGAGACTGGGGTTAATTATTCATATTTTTCCCCCACACAAAGAAAATATTCATGCGAAAAAATGCCCCTTCACCCTCCTGTTCCTGTTAGTCCCCAGCACTATTTTGTAGGCATTATTTATATGGTAGCCAACATAAGGAAAGTGATAATAAAGAAGCGATGGCAAATATTATGAATAATATGTGAGCTCGCTGGGATTAATTCTCATGAAACTACCATTAAGCAACAGTGTTTGCATAGGAAGGTGGTCTGGGTGTGTCAAAACGCAAGCAAGGTCTCTGACACAAAAATTGCACAATGCCAGCATTTTTTATTGACGCGCCCCCAAATGTGCCGTTCAAACCTCTGTGTCACTGACATATTTGTGGCAGAGCAGTAATACCACACTGGGCAAAAGCTGTAAATGTGCTGTTTGTGATGGATGAAATTGTGATGAACATTACCACCATAGGCATTTCCAGTTTGAAAGGCGCGAAAATGGAGCCTAACAACTTCTTCCTGAATAGGCCTGTGCTTAAAATATGCAAGCTCTCATTTTTTTAAAGTTGTATTGCTATTGCTATTGCTGAGGGGACCCTCTGGAGTGACTTGCTTTTTAGTATTTGAAGAATGTATGCAGCTCGTCTTTGGTCGCAGTCAGTGTGAAAGTTGTGAATGGCAGGCGGTCTCATCTGTCACTGTATTAAAACCCTGAATCTGTCAGTCTGACTTCCGGCAGACATCTTTGTTATTAAACTCCTTCTTAACTGCAGGAATTGTGAGAGCCCCTTTGTCTTTGCTTGTCACCCTAACTTAATGGCTGATGGCTGTGGCTGAACTGCCGACATTTGGTCTAAACTGTAGTTGTTAGCAGGTTTGTACCTCATTACACACCCTTTCCACCCCCAAACCACTGGGGTTATGAAAGGCCCAGGCAGACCAATGGACAAATGCCATTTAAATTGCTCATAACTAGCTGTGAATTGGCTACCACAGTTTTGGCTTTTAGGACATTAGAGTGTTTTTTGCAGCGTGTGTCCTTTCTGATGGCAGTCAATTCCGAGGCTAATGGATAGCAATAATGTTTATAGCTTATAGTGACAAGCACATTTGGTGTGACAGAAAATGTTATCCTCGAGGTTTAGCTGGCATCAACGCGGAGGTTACTCTGAGCTTCATCTTTCACATGACCTAGCATTAATCCTCCAGTTTTTTTTTTTTTCTTTTCATATTTTTTATGACTGATTCCGAACCAGTTTTTACAGTGATGTTTTTTAAATATGAGGTGAAAAATATTTAGATTAAAATGGCACTATGTTATTTTAGTAATGTTGTATTTGGGTAGTTTCGCAGTCCTATTTCCTCACATACACACATACACACAAAATTGGAAGCACTTGGAAGACAGTTTATTTTCTAATTAGGCAATGCAAAACACTATACAGGCCCAGGGAAAAAGAGAGGTGAAATAAGATCTGTTTCACAGAGGGCGATATTGTAATATGAATCAATTAATGCCTTTAGTGCCATTTGTTTTTGCTGATGGGTCGGAAAGGATAAGATTTGACGGAAAATGGGGGTTAGGACAATTGATGTTAGATAGATAGATAGATAGATAGATACATACATACTTAGTTGATCCCAAAGGAAATGTTGCACTGGTTCTTTATTTTAGAGTATATGTCTGTTTCGATAAATTATTTATTAAGGCAAAAAACACAGAAGGAAGATTTAGTGGTATATACTTTCATGCTATTCAATCATATTGGATATCATGGTGTCGAATGTTGCCTCGGACAGGACATTTTCATTGACATAAAATTCATACTGTCTTATGGCGTGTGTTTTTGGGCTATAGGTCATTCCATTAAGATTCTGAATTATTGAACATGTCACTATTGTTAAAAATGTCTATATGGCTCTTTATTTATTTGACCTCAATAATGCACCTACTATAACCTTAAAATTAAAATAAGGAAAATGAGACAGTAAACTGAGATTTTCAGAGGTTAGAATTGTGTTATTCTGTGCTCGGTGTTGGTATTTTCAATGTATTCTCAGATTTTACTGTATTTTCTCCAAGAGTGCATCATGTTATGGGCATGCATATATTCATGTGAAGTGCATCACAGTTTAACAAATCTGCAGAAAACATGTAAATATGAAATATGCTCAAGACCGTGAAACTGCCCATTTCAGGAGTGTGGTGCATGTGTCTCTTTATGGCTCATGGGGTAAAAGTAATACCAGGGTTCCCGCGGTCATGAAATTCCTGGAAAAGTTATGAAATTTGAAAAACCTGTTTTCCAGTCTGGAAAAGTTATGGAATTAACCAACGGTTTTGGAAAAGTTTGGAAAAATACACTGTTTGCCTAATGCTTATAATATGTTCGCTAAATCCCCAAAAGATGTCTAGAGTTTACCGCAAAACTACAAGCTATTATTTAAAATCGAACGCGACACCGTTGAAACTAGCATGACGTTTCGTGATTCGCGTAGGTTACATATGCAGCTAGTTGCCTGGCAGCGATTTTTTTTCCCCACCGGACTTCTTAATACCAATTTATCTCATTAGCTTACAGCCAATAAGAATCAAGCACATGCTTTTGTTTACCTTTTGACGTGCATGCTGTACCCTCTATGCACATGGTTACTTGGTACGCTGTTCGCCGGAATTTAAAGGGCAGTAATTGTTCAGTATATAGCTAAGCTGTGCCCACCCAAAAATTTGGCTTGCACAGCGCCCCTGAAGGGCACCGTTTTTCTAATAACACCAGTTGAATTTTCCTACTGCCTCGCTTCAAATTAGTGTAATAATGGCATCAGTGTCAATCAGAATAATGAATGAAATAACGTGAATATAATAAGATTTCAATACAAACACACAACTTTATTTATATTTATGCTCGACGTCCTTCTATGGCCCAATTGGTTTCTCTCCAAGTCATTTCCCTGCATTATACAGTGTTCAAAAATATTTCATTTCCATCCTGGCATTTTTTTTTTTTGTTTGATTACCCAGGTTCGCTTGCGAAACTCAATGATTTTTTTCAGCTCGATGAACACGTCATGCACGTAAATTGATTAGACCGCAAAGAAACCCGATTCCCGATTGTGGCAGAACGGGGTGTACGAAAAATATCTTCACTATTTGCTTTGAAATTCTCCTGCAAGTTCTCTGATTCCAAATAACATATTTTTATATTTTTAAAGCGTGTCTGTTTCGACATTATTGCGATGCATGTTCGTATAAACGGCGATTTTTGATTTTCTAAGAAAATGGGACCAACAGTAAAGGAAAGGACCCCAATTCTGGCTTAAAACACATTATTAATTTTTTCACTAATCACGCAAAATTTCAAAATAGTAATTCTATACGAACATGCGCAACATCTTAAACAATGTACACTTTGGTTCATGACTGTGGCATTTGTTACGTTTGAGAAAACTTGCACAAAGTGATTTTGATGATCTTGGGGGAAAAAACCTCATTAACTCCACCAATTTGCGTTTTTTTTTTTTTTTTCAAATATCCTTTTCATGTAATGTAGCAATACAACACACGTCATTGACAGATAGCTTAATTTGATAGGACTCGGCCCACACAACTGAATAATAGGCCGATGTTATTCGCACTTATACGTGTGGCCAATGCTGAATTTTTTTCTTGGCCACACTTATAAGTGCGCCAGTTGATCACCATTCCAGTTTTTAGAAAAAATGCCGCTTAAAATAAGTTTGGCCAAGAAAAAAAATTAGCTTTGGACACACTTAAAATAAGTGTGGGCAATGGAGCATGTGCATCTTAGCCACACGTCTAAAGCGAATTTCGATCAATTTTTGTGCTTGGACGCACTTAAATAAGTGCGAATAGTCACTTCGATAATAATATCAAGTTTAGCGGCTACTGTGGTGTCAAAAGGTGGACGTCGACCTTAACTTTCTCTTTACATGTAGGCTACACTGAAAGCTTCCATTTCACCGTGTTCACCAGAAAAGTAGCCTATACTTTATGCCGTGGGCCAAAACCTGGATCCTTTATTGTCACTTCGTAAAAACTTTCTGAGGACAGTTCAAGTATTTTTCCATCAGAACAAGTATGATATGCAGATATTATAAAATGAAAATATTCTCAAAAAAGTATGTGCACATTAATGAGAACAATTAGTTTGCAGCTTTGTAAGAAACATTTTTTTCTGCAGCCTACTGCGATAAGCACTGGGCTTCCTACAGACGAATGCACTGACAATTTTGCATATCGCTCATACGAAAAGAAAATCTCACAAAAGACAGCTATTCTATGAAACTTTTCCTCCGTTAGCTTTTCTATGAAACCTTTCCTCGGTTACAGTCTTTAATGGTTACCTGTCATGTCAGCGTCATTTACAGCGTCAACTTGGCTAACTCGACGACGTCCCCCAGATTCTGCGAACAATGCAAGCAAGGATAATACACTCTAAATTAGGGTTTAGTATGCGGGCTCTCATCTCGAACCCGCATACTGCGGATTTAGTAACGTCATTGGCATTTTAATCATTCATTTTTGGAAATTCTTTAGCGTTATTCGGCGCACAATAAAAAATACTTCAATTTGCGTTCATATGAAAGGCATTAACACCGTCTTTAAAGTCATTTGGAACAATCAGCGGGCATTAAAGTGCATTTAACACTTTTATCACACCGTTTGACTTTCAATAGCATTTCTGGACCGCGTTCGTGCGGATAACACAAATATGCACGCAATTGTAGGCTACAAACGTTCTTAACATTCAATTCACAAAAATCAGTAGCCTACACCTGGCTCATTATTCCATCGTCAATGTGGTGTAAGATTAGGTATGCTCTCAATCTGATAATTGCTGTGCAACAATGAGCAAAATGTGGGCTAACTGTTCAATTGGAAAAAAAAAAAAAAAAAAAAAAAGATTTTTGTGGATTGAATGTTAAGAACGTTCAATTGTTTGTACAGTCGCGTGAATATTTGTGTTATCCGCACTAACGCGGTCCAGAAATGGTATTGATAGTCAAACGGTGTGATAAAAATGTTAAATGCACTTTAGTGTTCGTTGATTGTCGCAACCGACTTTAAAGACGGTGTCAATGCCTTTCATATTAACGCAAATGAAAGTATTTTTGCTGTATTGTGTGCCGAATGACGCTAAAGAATGTCCAAAAAGGAGTGATTAAAATGCCAATGACGTTACTGAATCTGCTGCAGAGGTGGAAAATCCAGGGGTCGGAAAGTAAAAATCCAGCTCGGTTTTTCTCCCTCCCACAGAATGAGCTGATCACTCATATTGGCTCTATCTCCTGTCAAAAGTAAATCCAGGCGGTTGGAACAAAGTGCTGGGGAGGATTTTTACTCTCTGTACGTGGACTTTTTGCGGTACGCGCAAATGTTCGATTTTTGGCGCTGATGAATGTTTCTTGGTGAAATTGGTCGCCATTTCACACAAATGAATGCGTATTTTCTCGTACTGAACAGCAAAAGGTGTACAACTAATATTACAATTTACTAGGCCTATTATAAAATATATAGGCCTTCTATTATTATTACAAATATATACTACTATTACTACTATTAGGCCTATTCATTATTACAACCAATTTTAATATGTTAGTTTTTTTTTTTCTTATCAAGCACGTCTCCTATGCTTATAATAAATCTGCCAGATCATCATCTGAGGATCATAGTAAGGTCAGGAGGGCGTTTGCTCAAAAAAGGTTGAGAACCACTGCTCTAAATTATAATTTGTAATTGTTCAACATTTGTCTCAGAAAATATTAAATGCCATCTGTTTGTTACCTCTTCAATGTTTTTGCCTTCTTGAGCATTTAAATGTAGCACTTGGTTATTTATTCTGCCCTACAACGCCTAAGTGCGGTTACTACATATTGGGTAAAATGTGAGTGACTCAGTTTTGGGCCTGAAAGTATATTGAGGTCAGGATTTATTTGGACAGAAATTATACCATGGTGAATCACTTAATCATAATCTGTCATAGAAGTGCTGACTATTTATTTGTTGGGACAGCAAACAAACTCTAAAGCCATTTTTTACTGTTTAAATTATTGCATAGTTACTGCACTTAGCCTTTGTAGGGCAGTATTGTTGTTTGTTTGTTTGTTTGTTTGTTTGTTTGTTAAATATAATTGAGAAAATACAAGAATGGTGCCATAGGCCCTTATGCCATTGTGTGATGCCCTTGGATAGGTGGTAGATAGACACAACTTCCCTTCCATTCTCCATGCTACATTTGTGCTACACTGCTTAGGGCATAGCACACTGTAGAAGCTCATAATGGTGCTCTTTGTTCGCTATTATAGGCCTTACCTATTTTAAACTAAGTCATGGAAATTAGGTAAAATATTATGGAAAAGTTTTGGAAAAGTTTTGAAAAATCACTGGTAAAAAAGTGTGGGAACCCTGTAATACTCAGTTTGGTCATTTATGAGATTAATTTTTCTATGGCTGGTTATGTTCCCCAAAATTTTTTGAAGTTTATCCTTTTGGATAACAGTCGGAACTAGGCTTGTGAACATGTGCTTATGTGAAAACCCTGGTTGACGAATAGCGGAAAAACCAGTGTTTTATCTCCGGTTAACATATTAGTCTTCATAAATAGATCGTATTTGTTAAATACATGCATGGAGGCCCAGATATTTGCAGACTCTAGCTAGATAGGTTCATTGTCTGCAGTCTATCTATGCTCTGTTCCTGTTGCTTTTCTGCTGGCTATTTACAGAGGCATTGATAAGAAGATGAAGCCAAGGACAGTATCTAGGCAACGAGTCAGTTCATGTTGTGTGTATGTATTTCCTTGAGTGAGCACATTGACACATCAGTGGAGATTTAAGGCATTGAATTAAGTCTACTGCACTGTAATGCTTTGTCTGGAGTGCCTGTAAGGGGTTGCAATATAGTGCAGAGAATCATACCTGCAAATGTATCTGTAACAGAAAATGCTCTGAGCAGTCACAATTAAGGCAGCCAAAAACAGTGATGAACATAGTTAAAGTGTAGGCCGGTGAATGAGAAGACCATTAGGCGTTCATTCTTTGTGCTTCATTGAGGTTTTTGAAATAAGCCACATATTCTCAGAAATAACAACTACTATTATTGTCAGTTTTGTTAGAAGGAGCATTAACATGGATGTACGTGGAATTAAAGAGAGCAAACTGTATTTCTGCTAGTTTGGAAGCTTCATTTACTGCACTTGCTGACTTTCTTGCACAAATTTTTAAAAATGAAAACAACAGCAAATCAAAATGATTATTCAGTATCTCAGCTATACAGAGATGCATGAAAATATTATTATTATTATTAAGATTGGTGGAGTATTATTCACCCTTTCTGTACTAACGGGACAAATTTGTCCCACAATATTTCCAAATATCCTGATGGGATATATGAGTCCCAGAAACCCTTGCATTTGGGCCAATTCCATTTTATAGTCACGAAAATGACATATATATGCAATGGGTATCTCTGATTCATATTTACTTTATTCAGTATTGAAAGAGTTAAAACTGTTTTTCCAATAATCATTAATGATCAAGCCTGTAGTGTGCTCCCTGGTCCTTAGTTGTGATTCACAAATGCTCCTCCTGTTAGTGATGCCTTTCAGCGATTTGTACAGGGATTGCCTGTTCATATTCTCCCCTGCATCTCGGAGGTTCAGAAGAAAAGCAGGTGGGGGGGAGGACTCCTACCCATTAAAATGTGTCATTTAGTCTCCCTGCTAATTGCGCTTCCCTGTTATATACCTCTCTTGTCCCCAACTTTAATGCAACAGAATTATATTTAAGTTAAAATAAAGGTTATCTCAGCTTTCATCACAATCTTCAAAGAGTGGTACCACCAGCTCCAAAGGGTCATGTGGCGAAAAGAAGGTATGAGAGGTAATTAGAAGATTGCTTTGAGAATATTAATGTACTTGGCACAGCAGCTTCAATGGCAAAGTGTCCTTATGTGCTAAATTTGTAAGGAAAATTAGTCCTAGAACTCCTCACTGTCAACACTTTTTTTTTTTTGCTTCTTTTCAAGAAGAACAGATCTGCCACTCTTTCTCGCTGGCCCACAAATGGAGAATTTTTAGCAAGGGATTATTTGCTGAGAAACTTTGATCCACAGGGAGGGGGCTCGGGACAGCGTAGTCTGATTTACTGTGAGGTTCTGCCAGCCATGTCAGAGGAAGACTTCTGTCGAACGGTACCAAAGAGAGCGAGCGACGTGCCTTTCACGATTCGGTCCCAACGCGCGTTTTTGATTTCTGCTCCGCCCAAGTAATACGAGAAAGCATTGTTGTGCGCGTTCGTGTTTTTCTTCTTTTTGGTCATAAAGAGAGGCTAATTTTAGCTCCCCATGTGCTGCATGCTGACGTGCATAATCTTATTCCTCCTATCACTTTGTTGTGCTAATTAAAGTCTAACAACAGTAAGTGTCGGGGCTTCTTCTGGGACCTTATGCATTCTGGTTCATCTCCTGATTAGCGACTCCATGCCATAGAGTCAGTGCCTAGCTAAGAAAAGTAATGTAGCCGAATGTGAAAGTAATGAGTAAAGTGATTCTCTGCCATGTACAGGAGGGCTTTGTCATGAAAATGGTTTTTATACAGTATATGCACGATCTAGACAATTATGATAAAGGTCCGCGATATCTTGAGCAAGAAATGCCTATATTAAAACATTATATGTGCTGACACATTGTTGGAATAATTATGTGAAATTACAACCCTATTAATTCACTGAGGTGATTGGCACATAATTATCAGTGAGACGCGAACTGTCAAATATGATAATTCATTATTCACATTCTTTCTTTGTGAGAAATCGGTTCATAATTATGAGTTATGTAATGCATGTTGCGGTCAAGTACCGGTTTTCGGTGGATTGTTCAGAATCCATTCCACCCACTGACTGCTCTTGGCAGGTGACACTTCTGTACAGGACACAGAGTTCTGTCAACTGACTTCACTATCTGAATTATTACTTTTATTGGGTTATGTCCTGACTTAATTTTGACTCTGTTTTTTATTACATGTAAAGGCACTTAGAAGAATATATTCCCAGGATATTACCCATATTCTTTTGTTGCTTTCATGCTCAAAACATGACTTTTTACTTTAATGACTATAATGCTCACTGCTGGCGTCTCCCCCCTTTGCCTTTTACTTCCAGTTTTCTTGCTCTTTTGACCCTCAGCCACTCGTGGTTCTGACAATGTCCTCAGAGTGAATTGAAAGCATCCTCGTCGAATCCTGGTTTGGTGACTTTTATTTGACATGCAGGTGTTGAAATAGTAATGGCAACGCTGTGTTTTCTTTGATCTCACAGACCGGAAGAAAAGAGAAAGGCGACCCGCTAAACACCGCCATTGACAAGATGACCAAGAAGACCAGGGACCTCCGCAGACAGGTACGGAACGGCCGTGGAAGCACTGATTTATGTCAGCTCTTGAAGTCCGTGTTTTGTACTCCATAAATGAAAAGTGCTGCAGCTGTCTCATTGCGTGGTGTCAAGAGTAATTTACATGGACCCCGTGGGTCACTGCTGACAACCCCACAACCATGACTGGTATTGGAGATGACTGTTGTCAAGAAGCACTTCATTCTCTGGAATGTAAAGCCAAATTAGTGATAATTTTGTCACTGTAATCTGCTCATTGTCCCCTCTCAATTATAATGAGAGCTCTAATTTTACCGCGGTTGACTGATTTTTGCGGGATGTTTTTTAAATGGTGGTGGTAAATGGTATGAAGGAGAAACACTTTTTTTGCGCAGGTGCATGAATTTATCCAAATAAATTTGATTTACTGACTTGAAGTGGCACGGGGATGTGAACATCAGCATTCTAATGCTACTTTTACGTCCTGTTTTCAGATGAAGACAAATAAACGGAGGACACATTTCAAATGAAATTACTTCATTGTTAATTTTTCAGTGGTGTTATTGCAGAGTTAGTGCATCCATTGCTAGTTTTTTCATGTGTAAATTCTGCAATGTGGGTTTTCCACTCTCACCTCCCACTGTTTTTGAGGTTTTGATACAAACCAACTGGAAAATGTCTAGAATAGTCCTTCAGGGTGTGCTATTTTGAAACAGCCGCTTGAAATTCCAGTTGATTTCTGAGATGTATAAGGTTCTCCTTGATAAAAACTTGATGGCTGTATGTAGTCGCAATGCCCTGTTGCAACTGAACTTCCACCTTTCCAGCTGATGATGTCACTCTAGCCCCACCATACACTTGCATTACATCAATTGCTGTGCAATACACCAGTAGCCCCTCAATTGCTATCAATATCTGGCAACCCTGCAGTAAGCTCCCTTGTAAACATCTTCATAGACTCCAGCAGTTACCTCCTACACCAGAGCAACCACCTAGCATGACCATGGGAACCTTGGTAAAACCACAGAAACTACATGCTGCGCCTCAGCAACCACGTTCTAACACTTAAAGTAATCATGTGGTAACATCCTAGTAATCAGCAAACATGTAGTAAAGCCTTAACAGCCACCAAGTAAGTAATGGCTTGACAACCACAAATTAAGACTTTAGCAACTGGCACTTAAAAGCATGTATCTAACAACGGCACTCGGGAAGCACAGTAGGCGCTGTGGCCCAAGTAAGAGCTTCAGCGCAAGAATATATTGTGAACTTGGTGCAGTCACACTTTACATTTTCTTTTGGAAATACACATCTAGTTAATACTGTAATTTTAAAAGTCAACTGGCATAAATGAGCCAGGAACAAAACAGTGATTTATGGCTTATGTATTTGGCGTGCGCACATATAACAGAAATGCAAATAGCCCGATTTCCTAAAATCTGACCAGTATTGGTGAACCTTGCGCTCACCCTTTCAAACTCCCTATACTAGATAATTTTATTTCATATTGAAGGCTGTTTAATATACAACCCCAACTCGTAAAAAGCTGAGACTGTTTGGAAGATGTACATAAAAAAGGAAGCAGTGATTTCTGAATTTACTCTGACTTGTATTTCATTGCAGACAGTGTGAAGATAAGATAACATATTTAAAGTTTTGTCTGGTCAACGTCATTTTATTTGTAGAAATATAGTACATCCAGTCCTGCCGTTCAGGCCCTAAGCACATTCCAAAACTGGGCACAGTGGCAGTATAGGACTGGTTAAGAGGTTAAAAAAAAAAAAATTTGAATTATGATGTGATTTGAAACAGCTGTTGTCAGCGGGTAGCTGCAATCATCATTTGGTAATAAAGGCACATTCAGGAAAAGGCTAGTCCTTCAGGAGCAAAGATTGGCCGAGGATCGTCAACTTGCCCACAAATGCATGGAAAAATCATTGAAAGATTAGAAAACAATGATTCTCAAATAAAGATAGAAAGGGATTTGAATATTTCACTCTGAACAGTGCATAGCATTATTAAAAGATAGAAGGAATATAGAGGAATTTCTGCGTTTGAAGGGCAAGGACGCAAGCCTAAGTTGAATACTTGTTATCCACGATCACTCAGACGACGCAGCATCAAGAACTGCCATATATCTTGCAGTGATATAATCACACGGGCTCAGTATTACTTTGGCAAACTGTCAAATTCTACAATATGTTGTTACTTCCACAACTTCCAGCTAAAACCTTCCTGTGTAAAAAGGGAGCTTTATGGATCATTCCATGAAAAATCAGTGTTTTCCACCTGACCCCCCAGAATCAGCTGATTTTTTTGTACAACAACTTTAGTATATTTAATGAAACCATGCAAAATTATACCTTTATACAATGAAATTTTCCCTTGTTACAGGTCCTCAACATACACAGGCGTAAGTTGAAATTTCCTGATTTTGAACTTACAATATTTTTTCCAATATTTTTGCATCCTCATAACATCGTAAGTACAGGAGATAACCTCCTAAAATTTTCGGAGATGAAAAACACATTTGAGTTCTGTTAAAGAACTGCAACTTAATGAATTTTACATTCGCTCCAGGTGCCACAATCTAAGGCTAAAATCTCATTTTTGTTCAGCGTCATTTTTTCTATAACCAACTTTGAGCGTGAATGTCATGGGATATTTTCATAGTTATAATGGCAAAACTGGACAGATTTAATGTCTATGACATAGACCTATAGAAACAAGCATTGGTACTCTGGATATGTTTTCAGTTTTCTGACAACTCGCTGGAGAAAACTTTAAAAAGAGCATTTTGTATCACTATTAGGGATAGGTGGTTGGTCATAAGAAGTTATGGCATATGAAAGGTCTCATTATTTGTAGATTTTGATACTAGGCTCATATTCTGGCCATATTTCCTCCTGTATCAAAACAATTTGCTAATATAGGCATATTTTGACACATACAAAATGTAAAATTTGAGATTCTGTTTACTCAAGGAAATAAGCAATGATATCTCTGAGTGAGCGAGCACTATACATGTATGCAACACGCACAACAATGTGGTTAGAAAGTTTGACTTCCACATTATGCTGAATTCATGTGCAACATGTCCAGTCTCGCAGTTTTTAACAGAGTCCAAATTTGTTTTTCCTCCATGAAAATTTAATGTGGCTAATCTCTTGCACCGATGAAGTTACGAGGGCTCAAAAATGCTGGAAAAAATAGCGAGAAGTAAAAAGCACAATTTCAACCCACCTCTAATTACTTCCAAGGCCATGTAACACGGAAAATATTTGTACTATGAGGGTAAAATTTTGCATGGCTTCATCAAATATACTAAAGTTAATGTTCAAAAGAAATCAGCCAATTCTGAGAGGGTCAGGTGGGAACCTTTATCAGAATTTTATCAAACTTTATATGGAATGACCTTTTTTCAACAGCATCCAAAAGCTCCATCTGTCATGATCCAGACCAGGAATCAAGTGTGGAGGCAGTGTACAATCCAATTGTAGGATTTATTGATAGTAAGACGATAAGAATGGGATGGAACCCAGAAGAGGAAAGCACAATTCAGTTCAGATGTATTGGGCGAAGTTGAGGAGGCACTGCCAATTGCTTGCCAGTACCTTTCTGGGATGACAGCCAGATGGAGTGAACACTTGGCCAGAACCGAACTGTCCCAGGGCATGAAGGAGTAGGAACGTTGTTCCAATCCTGATTACCATAGAAGGATTGGCAGCTTGTCCCAAATATACTGGACAGAGCAACAGCCTTGGAAATGGATTTAACGAGAATGCGGTACCTAGCCCTGGACCCTAGAGAGGGGATTTTGAGCTTGTTCTTATTGACTAAATTGAAGACCTGTATGTAAGAAGTACTTAAGTCACGTTTTGCAAAAAATGAGCTGATACCAGTGTTAAAAGCCACAATGGCCAGAGCATCATCTGATACCAAAGATTTCTGCAAAGAAGCACTCAAGCCTTGTGTACTGGTGCGTTTCCATTGTCCATTGTCATGATCTGCAACATGTTTTGAAAACTTTCACCCCCAAAATCTCAAAAGTATTATTTTGTGACTTAGGTACTTCTTGCACACAGGTCTTCAATTATGAGGGTAGCGTCCATAAATTTCTATCATTAAAGGTTGCAGCTTACTTTCAAGAGGAAGAGTTTGGCAAGCCCTGACTGTGTTTAAGCACACATAGCGAATTACAAACCAGCAACTTGCGAATCAAAGGAGGGGGTATAAATACACGTCACAGGTACAAGGGGAGAGAACTATGAAACGAGACACAGCCGGGAATAAGGCAGCACGCAAAATGCAAACAAATCAGCGGAGACATTATTTTTAGCGGATACGCAAGTTGCTGAATGGGACGAGACACAGAAGGCATTCCCACGAGGGTCGTGGCACTATCAACTTTTTTGGGCTTAGAGGCATCTGTGATGGATCACCACACAGTAGAAACATGTATTGTGGTCAGTGAAATCAATATTTCAGGTCCTTTTTTTCCGAAAAAATGGATGCTGTGTGCTCTGGACCAAAGTAGAAAAGGGCCATCCAAATGGCTGCCAGAAAAAAGTCCGAAAACCATGGTCTGTCGTGGTGTGGGATTCTGTCGGTGCCTTTGGCAAGGGTAATTTCCTCTTCTATCAAGGTACCATTAATGCTGAAAAGAACATTGAGATTTTGGAGCAGCATATGATGCCCTCAAGACCACATTTTTTCCTGGGACGCCCATCCACAAGACAACACAACACCACATTCTGCACGCATTTCAAAGCCATGGCTACGTAAGAAGAGGGTGCGGTTGCTGGACTAACCTGACAGCAGTCCCAATTTTTTCTCCAACAGAGAACACGTGGCATATTTTGAAATGTAAAATGCAACAAAAAAGATCCCACTCTGTTGTGCACTCGAAGCGTTGATTGCAGAAAGAATGGGCCAAAGCCTGATAAACTAAATCACTTGGAGTCTTCAATTCCTAAACATTTATTGTGTTGTAAAAAGAATGGCATTATAGAGTGGTGAATACTTTATGGTTCCAACTTTTTAAAAATATGTTGCAAGAATAAGAATTGAAATAAGTGTTTATTTTGAATAGTGATGTTCCATGCGATTAAAAAAATCAAATAATCTCCTGCATAATACAGGTCAAAGGTAATTTAAAAATCACTGCTTATGGTATTAATTTAAAATACCGTCCCAACCTTTTCTGATTTGGAGTTGTACATGAGACAAGAATTGCATCTTCAAAGGAAACATCAATGCTAGAACACCTGGGGGGAGGGGGGTTCATCTGATGGGGAGATGAAATTAGAATAATAGGTAAAGAGAGGTAGTGGAGGTAGTGTCGAAGCCTGATATATCAATTCGCCATCGGCCTACGGACATAGCTGCTGGGCTTACAAAGGGGACCTCCATTAAGACAGTGGGGATCTCCCCCCACACCCTCGACTGACAGTTTGGTTCCTGAGGTGACCTGTTCAGCTGCGTATGTATTGTCTTGGTCCAACTCCTGATTGAACAAGCCTGATTTTCAAACTCTGGTCTGACTGGAGACGGTGCTTGAAAATGTATTTTTTTTTGGGAGTTTTTACTGGACTTTTTTTTTTTTTTTAGTGGACTCATGGACTTTGAAGCAATTTTCAAGCCTTTCCACCAATGCTCTGCAACCACCATTATATGGCTGTCTGCAGATTTTACCAGACGTTGCAGAGCAGAAATGAGTGCAAGAAAGGACTGTAAAAGAAACACAATTTACTGCCATGGCACATACACCACCAGCTGTACATGAGCTGTTAGTATATGCATGCTATGTTCTGGGGGAAAAAAAGTAATGTTAAAATATTTAATCTGACACATTCCCCATTAAGGCTTTGGCCTCAGGGTCAACTGAGTCTGTACTGAGATGATATGCACTAAGACGAGTACTTACACAGCATGCCTGCACATATGGTGTTTGGTTAATGCCTGACTGCACTAACATGTACTGTACACTTATAACACTGATTCTTTGCCTTGTGTGTCATTTTGAGGCTCAGTCTTGTTCACAGAAAAAGGGACCTGTATTTGCATATTATAATAAATTAGATTTTAAAGATAAAATGTAACCTTTGAATGAAGATGGCCTATTTGTGTTTGTGGGTGTCTGCCATTAATAGCCTTGGGAAAGGTTTATCACGGGTGTGGACAAATCTAATTGTTCTAATAGCTAACTTGGTTTCCTATTGATTTGCTTGCGAAGATGGGTGGTACAACTCTGGGCTTGAGTCCTAAACCCCTAATCTGAGGATGTTGACCCACGTAAACAGAGAAGTAAATGCATAGACATAAACCAAAGATATCACATGAACCAGTGGTTCATGTTTGTGTTTGCTTATTCACAATGTGAAAGTTATATTGTCTACCTCCTTTCCTTAACTCAAATTTCCTACCCTCCCCCCCGCCAGTCCTTGTCCTCGGATTCTTTTCGGCCTTGTTACTGATCCAATGTTTGGAAAGCAGTAAACTTTCCTGTCACGCCTATTATAATTAGACATTAAAAAACTTGTTTGCAGATTTGCAAGGCCAGGCATTTTTAATCCTCTTAAGACATTTATTTCATTATCTATTGCAGTATTACATTCCGCTAGGGGTTTATTGTGCAGCTTCTCTAGTTTTATGGTACAGTAAAGTGGTTTAAAAGAAATGAAAAATGTTTAATAGTCCTGATTTACTTTTTATGAGTCTGCTGCAATTTCATATCCCTGGTAGTTCTGATTCGCATCTAATTTATTCAACACTTGCTGTCTGCATTTATATATGTGGTGTCATGGAAACCAAAGTCGACAGAAATACCACCTTCACTCAATTTTCTGTGGTCAAATATGTTTCTCGGTAAAAACGGATGTCATGTCTAGCTTTTTTTTAGCGTTCTGTCTGTTCTTATAATGCAGGCCTATCTGCCGCTGTATGTCAGGCATGTCCAGTACTGTAAACCCTGATAGTGTGGTGAACTCAAATGTTTTGTTGAAACCGATTTCCTCAAAAAAATTTTGTAGGCCAACTTAATTGCATTGTGTGCAAGGAACTTGAAGAAAATAAGGTAAAGTTTTTTTTTTTTTTTTTTTTTTTTTTACGTTTTTAAGTGCTGTGAACACAAGATTATTAAGTTGGCACACGCAATTTTTTTGAGGTAATCGGTTCCCACAAAACATTTGAGTTCACCAAACTTGTTAAGGTTTACAGTGAGTCACGAGCTATAAGACATTATTGTGTTCCCAATTTTAAAAATATGAATAACTGAACCTTTTAGCCCCAGTCCATTCCTCGCTAATTACAGACAGTAAATTACCAGTAGATATGATTGTGTGGAGTGAATAGTATGTGATCCGTGTGATGAAATGGCAGACTGTCAGGGGTGTTTTAATACCTTTTGCCAATTGTATGCAGTGATAGGAACCAGCCCCCCCTGACCAGGAATAGGCAGGGTAAATATTAGATGGATGAACCTTATTGCATTGCTATATTTTCCTGAAATATGATATTTCCTCCAGTTTTTATATAGTTTTTGTAATATTTAAGTCTTATTTCAGTTTGCTGACTATCACAGTTACGTATATTATGTTTCTGTGTGTAAAATTTTACCTCTCTTCTAATTATAAAGCCTAAGTGAGGGCTGTTACATGGAATGTTTTGAGCCAACATGCCCTCTTTACCCCTTGGTTCTACTCTATAGCCAGGATGCAAAGCCTATACAGTCTCATTCCAGTCTAGGCAGTTGAGGATGATGGCACCTGACCAAGCAGAGGTGTCCCTATTGTTGTTGAGTGATGAGGAGAGTATGCTTTGTGAACTGGGGCAGCTACTTTTGGAGTAATGCATTGCCTGAATGGTGTTTCAGCTATAGGAACTGTGAGCCACAGTGCAGCCTAACATGGTGCAGATTCACGCTGCACTACCCAAAGGCATGGAATACATGGATCAGAAACCACTAAAGAACCGTTTGATGGTTTGTCTTTTGACTCTATTATAAATTCTTACACCCCTGCTGCTTAATTGCCCGTGTACCAATTTGTACAGGAAAATCAGTTTTAATGGCCATTTATTATCTATGCATGGCAGCTATTTATTTTTAAGCATTTTTGGTGCAATAACCTCAGCAATATAGTACGACATTGAAAGTAAATGAGTGAATTAATTCATTCATTTGTACATTCATTTGGAAACTATTTTGCGCCAGTGTGCAATTTCAGACCCGTGAAAAGGTGTTTTTGTGAAATTCCTTATGCTTCAAAAGGAGTGCTGTCTCCGCCTATCTCGCGCAGAATTTATTGCACGACAGTGTAATACCAATGAAGGGTCTTCATTGTATCAGAGTAAAAGGATTGTCTCAGCAGCAGAAGTTTCACCCCCCCACATTGGGGAAAATATGCTCGTTCCATCTGTGAATTAAACATGAGCCATGTGTTAACATGAGCTCATTTGTACATTCTCTGCATTTGCAAATCCCAAAATCAGCACTGTGCTGACTAAACGGACACACCTTCGGCATCTGTCTCGATGAACTGTGTAAAAACAAACGTGTCACTTCAGAAGAGCGTCGCTATGATTCGAGTCAAGGAGACAAAACCAGAATGAAATTGTTTCTTCTGCTTACTCTGTTATGTTTTTACAGTTGATTTAAAAACTATTTTTTCCTAATTCTCGCCCCCCCCCGGTGTGGTCGTCAGCAATTACCCAGAACATAATACACATATGCTACTTTTCCAGCAATATGAACACTATAACTTCATGGACAATATGAAACTTCAAAAATGAACTCTATTCAGAGCAACATCAGTGGATTTTCAATCTTTCCATTCAGATGTTAGAAAGTCATGGTTATTATAATCCCCAATCAGGAAAATTGGCACAGTATGTTAAATTAAAATTAAAACAAACCAATGATTGTTAAATTATTTATAAATTATCCACATTACACTGAAACCACTTAAACAGCACTTTGTTCGATGTTTCACCACATGAAATTGAATGATTTTCCAAAATAAATGCTGTTCTGTTTTGATATTTGGCACATGTATGCAAAAAAGTTAGGAAAGTAAGGACTACCACTTAATAATGCTTCCATTTTCACAAAATTTAATTCATGTTGGGGCGCCGCGGTGGCTTATCGGTCTAAGTGCGCGTACCATAAAGGCTGAGTCCTTCCCGCAGCGACCTGGGTTCGATTCCGTCTCAGGTCATTTGCTGCATGTCTTCCCCCATTCTTCTCCCCAACTTTCCTGTCTCTCTATGCTGTATAACTGTCAAATAAAGGAAAAATTCCCCAAAAAATAATCTAAAAAAAAAAAATAAAAAATTAATTCATGTTTTGGGACTAAAGACATCAAGTGATTAAGTGTTTCAGGTGTAAATTTGTCCAATTCTTCCTGCAAACAAGTGTTAAGAAGTGCAACAGTACAGGGTCACTATTGTCTCATTTTATATTTTAAAATGCACTAAATACTCTTTATTGGGGACTGGTCGGGACTGCAGGCTGGTCAGTCCAGCATTAGCACCCTTTTCTTAAAAGCCATGCATTTATAATACATGCAGAATGCAGTGCTGCATTGTTCTGTTGAAATACGCATAGGTGTCCTTGGAAAAGATGACATCTTGAAGGCTGAATATTAGGGATGCAACAATACCCACGGTTCAATACGAACCTCGGATTTTGGGTCACAGTTTCGGTTCGGTTTCGGTATGTGTTTTGGGTGTAAGAACAAGAAAAAAAATGTTTCCATTTCCAAAGTTATGCCTTTATTTTGCTTATTATCCAAAAATAAAACCTTTACCATTCAGACACATTCCTGATATATAATATAAAGTAAATATTAATGCATATATTACAAAAAGCAAACACTTTGAAATGTAAAAAGGCCTCTTAGCCTTTACTAATGGTATAGGATAAAAGGGGGAAAAGTCATTTTAAAAGTAAATGTGCAGTGTACAATAAAAGGAAGAAAAAAACTGTTTCAAGAGTGAAAATGCAGTTTAAACCCTGACAGCTCACCGCTTGTAGCCCATGTACAATCTGGGGGAAACAAAAATCTAAAAGTAGTCAGTGCTTAGCTTATTTTAAACTAGCACTTTGCCCGTGGGCATCCACGGGTTCTAGATTCAATCCACATGGGGCCCAATTTTCAGCCCAAGTTTAAATTTTATTGTTTTATGCAACTTCACTTTTATATTATAGTGAACAATGCACCACTATGATGTCATCACATGCACCTCTATGATGTCATCACGTTGCTATGGTGTTTCCATAAACACCAAGATGGCTGTCACGGGATCAGTGTTTTTATAGTAACTAAAACTAAGTAACCATCAAGGGGAATACGCTGCGCTGACATTCCGCGCTCAGTGGAACACGAAGTCGCCTGCAAGACAGAGCAAAATAGCTTCGCTCACGTTATGCTGCAGATTACGTGCTACTTTCTCTTGCGGCCTGGCATCTGTTTTTTTGGATTCAGGACTCCTGTGGATGAATTGGCTTGGGTTCAAATGGGGGAATCCCCAGGAGAGGACATACAGGGGGAATCCCCCCTGTATGTCTATATTATATAATAGCGTTGCTCACGTTATGCTGCAGATACGCGCCCGGCGGAGTCTAGCACTGAGTGGCCGGACACACACACACGCACACACACAGAGGCCACTCGGCTATTAGAATATAGATGTGCATAGTATACATGTGCATTAGTAGCCTACATTCAGGAAATGCAATTTCAATTAGGTGTCATTGCCCACTCTTCATGTTTGCTGTTGTTTGTAAAGGCCTTTGCGCGATTATTGTATGAGTGGTGCTTGATGCTTGTTAGCTAGAAGAGATGTTCGCATAGTTACCGGTAAACACGTTTGTTTGTCACGTAGCTGTTATTTATTTTACAACATCATCTTGTTTCTGCCCCAGGAGTGCAATTTTATTATGAGCCACATAACTTTGTCAGCCTAATCTAGGTTTTGTGAGTTTTGTGCAGTTCGCTATTTACATTATGTAGTTCAAGATTCGTTAGAAGAGCAACTAGAAGAGCGTGTTACGAAAACATTACGTCTGATAAATATCAGTGCTGAGGAAAAAAACCTCAGAGAACATAAACAAAAAAGCCGCAGTTATCCTTAGCCTTTTACTTTTTCCCGTAATTGTTTTGTTTATGACAGATATACAACGTAAAACTTGTGATATATATGGTTACAAACCTCGGTAGACATCGCTTCAGGACTGCCTTCTCGCCAGCTTCGTTGTAAACAAATGCACATGGACGAGGGGGGTGGAGGAGGTGGTTGCGGTGAGTTTTTTACGACAGTTGTGTGAAATTTGCACACCGGAACTATAGGGGGAGCTTCGAGGAGGGAAAAAAAGCACCAAACCAACGAAGAAACGAGCGATTTCCGACCAACTTACATAGTTCCTCTTTAAATGTGACTCTGGCGGGTTATTCGTATACTAATAGTAATTATAGCTGCTGCGCGGCAATGGTCGGGGCAATTTTAGGCAAAATTAGGCAATTCTGAGCTACAAGCAGAGTGTAGGAAGATTAAAAAAAGGTGGCATTTTAATGTGCATTTTACATCAGTTGAGGCTTGAACTCACAATTTCTGGCACAAGAGACTATGCTCTATCTCACTGAGCTAATTGGCAAATGAAAATGTCACATGTAGCTTCACAAATTGACTTAGCCAGTCACCTGTGTGCAAGACAGCAGCTGTTAGCGTGTAGGTAGATTTCAAACGGCAGTCAAAAATTGAGTTATTAAGACAAAAATCCGAAAATACACAAATTGCATCTACACAGCATGGAGATGTTGGTCATTTGTTTTTAACAATGATTTATTGGCTCCATAAGTGAAAAACTGATGTTTAAAAATGCCATTTTTGCATTGACTCCAATGGTTCGCATGAGAGCGAAATTCAAAATGCTGTAAAAAATTAAGTTTTTGAGATAAAATTCTGATATTTTCCAAACATCATCTACCATGACTCCAAAATTTGAAATTTTTTTAATGAACATTGAAAATGTATTTAGCAAGAATTTGCAAATATATGTTTACAATACCATTTACAGACAAACATTAGGTGCACTGTAGGCTCAGTATTCGATAAATCAAAAATCTGTGTGGATTGTTTGTGTAGGACAGTCTGAAGATGCTCTGGAGCAAGTTTGGTGTCAATTGAGCAAAAATTATGAGAGGAGATAGGTTTAATAAGTTTTACAGTTTTTGAAAAAAACAGAGTGATGGACTTCATAATTTGCAATAGGTTAAAGTGTACAAAAGTTTCTTCAGTATTGGGGCTACATTTTGGTGAAAGTTGCAAATCTGGTTGCACATATGGTTGATTTGTTGTGAGTTTTCAAAATTTTGAACTTTAGACGCTTGCTGCAGCGCCACCATCGGGACTGTTGGCCTGTTTTTGCAGCTGAGGCAATCTGACATGGGACTGGTCCTTTGTGCAAAGTTTGGTGATTTTTCGCGCATGGGAAGTTGGGTTTCCTCGACAGAAGAAGAAAGAAGAACATGCAGGATAAAGCTGGATTTATGCTTCTGCGTCGACTCCACGCAAAGGGTATGCCGTCGCCTCGACGCCATCGTGGACCTTTCGAAGTTCTGCATTGAGGTTGTTTGCGTTGTGCTGTGCCGCGAAGCAATTCACTGACAAACCGCTCGGTGGCGTCAGGTTTCTGAAGAACCTGTGGTGGAATCACGTGAGACTCGTTGGTAGAGTGTTTACGTTACGTTATGGGCTGTATTTCATTCCGTAGGGTAATAACAATAATCCATACATCCTACAGCCTGCGAAATCACTTTCCTTTGTAGTGAAAACTCAGAAGGGCAGCAGGGAGTACGGTCGTTTGGAATGTCCTTCGACATATTTCGCGGCTGCTACTTTCTGCTTCAGCAAGTATAAACAGATGCAGCCAGTTCACGGGAGAACTGTTTTCACTGGCCATTTATCAGTTTCGCGGTAGCTTTATAAGCAACCGCATCACTTTCATAAGGCGACAAATAGCCGCTGATAAAAATAAAAAACGACATTACTAGCGATAGCCAGTCGACTGTAGTAATCCATCAAGGTATGTTCGTCAGCTTTCTGTGCGCTAGGTTGCTATTAGCCACCATTGTCATTTTCTTGAATGACATTGAATCACACACGTCACTAGGCTCGGGTCAGACCAATCGTTGCCCTTGCGGTCTGCGTGGCTTTGACGTGCATTTAGAAAATTTTCGAGGTGCGGCGGCAGGCAACGCAGAGGCTCTGCGTTGGGGTTCACGTCGCCGCAGAGGCTCTGCGTAGCGCCGGCGTCGGTTAGACGCAGAAGCATAAATCCAGCTTAACAATAGGGTCCTGGCAGCTTAGGCTGCCCGGCCTCTAATTAAGTATTACGTACTTAGGAGAATAGGGAGGGGTTTCTCGAGTGACAAAGCAACCTGTCTCATCCCAGGCGGTCAAATACTCACACAGACAGTTAAAAAACACATTTTGGAGATAAATGCTTGGAAAATTGAAATGCGACAATTATTTGCAGAATCAAAAATGCCTCAATTCACAAGTGTGTATTGAACGGTGGATGGCATACCGAATGGTTCAATACTATATTGATAACCGTGGCATCCCTTCTGAATTTGTTGCTCCAAAATCTCAGTTTTCTTTTCAGCATTAATGAGGGTACTGGTGCAACCCCATACCATGACAGAGCATGGCTTTTGGACTGGTAACAGACTGAATGGTGCTGTTCTTCTTTGGTTCAAAGCACACAGCCACCTATTTCTTCTAAAATAGACCTGAAACATTGATTCATCTGACCACATTACACGTTTCCACTGTGTAATGGTCCATTGCAAATGCTTCTGAGCCAAGAGATGTCGACAGTGCTTTTGGAGACTTAATAAGACTTTCTTTTTTTGCAGGGTAAAGTTTTAACTGCCATTTGTGGATGTAACTTTTAAGTTTTCCCAAGTAACCCTGAGCCCATGTGGTCATTATCACGTATAGATAAAGATCACGTATAGACGTTTCTTGATGCAGTGCCGTCAGAGTGATCGGAAATTGTGGATACTTAGCATGGGCTTGCGCCCTTGCCCTTCATGCACCAAAATTCCCACAGATTCCCTGAATATTTCAATTATGTTATGCATTGTAGAGGACAAAATATCCAAAGCTCTCCTGATCTTTCTCTGAGGAACGTTTCTTTAAAACCTTGAAATGAATCAAATTGTGATGACCGGTGCACTGGACGGTGGGCACCAGCGTGATAATGAGAGTAGAAGACTGAGAGGTGAAGCAAAAACAGGGCTTTTAATGACTGAAGCGTGGCTTCAGTAAAACAAGATACCACACAGGAGAATAATACAAGGGAGAAATTAGCAAATAAGACTGTAACACAGTCTGACACGAACAGGAATTCTAGCAGAGGACAAGAATCCGCGTACAACGCTGAACACTCCTCAGCTAATCTAAGGCTTTGTGACTAGAAGCTGGGAGAACAGGGGTATGTAAGCACACACCAGGGTAATTGGATAGTAAGCAACAGGTGAGAGTAATTAACAGGAGCAGGAGCGGAAGCAGGCCAGTGGTAAATACTCAGGAAAGGCTGAGCTCTGAGTGGAATGCTGGTGAGGTGTAACAGTTGCAAATCGGTGATCTATGGCCCATCTTTGCTTCTGAAGGACTAGGCCTCTCCTGCATGCTGCTTTTGCACTAACTTATGATTAAAAATCACCTGCTGACATGACTGTTTCAAATAACATTTTTTTTTTTTTTTTTCTTCTGCTTTTTGCATCATTACTTGTCCTTAATTGCCTGCGTCCCAACTTTTCCGGAATGCGTGGCAGGAATGGATGCATATTTACAAATAAAATGAAGTTGAACAGCCAAAACCTGAAATATCTGGTCTTCATACAGTCTGCAATGAAACAAAAGTCAAATCTAGAAATCACTACTCTCTGTTTCTATGTGCATTTTTCATATCGTTTCAACTTTTTCAGAGCTGGGCTTATACTATAATTATATGCCATTTATTATTTAAATGGAACCATTAATTTGAGGTTTTTGTCATGAATTGAAGCTCTAGTGAGTATCGTGAGCTATACAGAGCAGAACAATCACTTTTGTTGGACTCGCTAATGAACTTGCTGAGAGACTGTTCCGAGTCCACATCAATTTGCGTTGAGATGTCAGACTCCTTCTTTTCATTTTTCATCATTCTGTTTTTTTTTTAGTAATTGGTTGAATACAGCAATCAAAATAGCAGATGACTTCATTAATGATGTAAATGGTAAAAGAAAGGCACCCCGTAGTAGAAAGCTCTCAGCAAATTGCAGCTGTAACTGCGCACACGCAAACACACTGGCTCACAGGTACATTTTCTTGAAAAATGCTAAAACGAGCAGATTGCATAACACACCTTTTGATGAACAATAGCAAATGTGCAGCTCCTTCTACAGGCTTGAACTGAGGCCCAGTTCTTTTTAACCAAAGTAGTTCAAACCCGGAACTTAAAAATACAGCAACTGCACTAGAAGGGAGGGTGTACAAATGCTATGTGTCTACCCTCAGAGTACGCTAGCTCAACTTTGTCTCCAGTGCGCTGCCAAAGTCGTGACTTCGCTCCGAGGTCAACCTGTCGCAGCCATGGCAACTGGTTCACGCCTAATGAACCAAACAACTTGCACACTGCTTGCTCAGTGTTTATCGCCATGGCCCTCATGCCTATGTATGGAATTATGCTTTATTTTGAGCTATCTTAAACCCAAACTATGCTCATTATAAAAAAACAGAAAGCATTTCTCATTGTATTTTGATTGCCAAATATTTAGGCATTTCATGCCGTGTGTTAAGTGTACGAGTGAATTTGTTGCTATGCTGTGAGCGTGAACCATTATCAAGGTAGTGAGTGTTGACCCCAGCAGAAGTGACGTTGACATTGACTTTTTCAACGCATTGCAAGGATGACTTGCCACTTATTTTAATTTAGCATTCCACAGGTAAAGTTCTGGCATGGTACAGTTTTTCCAGGTATGCGTACACTTGCCTATACTTTGCAACCTTTTTCACAATCATTCACCCAAAATGTAATCTAATTCTTATCTGAAGCTGAAAAGCTCTGCCAAGAAGCACAAGATATGTCTATGTAGGCATTAATCTGTATCCACTTGGGCTTCTTTAATGCACTTTAGGTCTCTTTAAACAGTTGGCAGCCGTGAAAGTCACACAAGAAAAAAAAGGAGATATTTAAAAACGATGTTCCAGCTGTTACTAAGGTTGATGAATAGTTAGAATTGAAGAGACGCTGATGCCATGGAGCTAATGTCCTTAAACATCTTGTCTTGTGAAATTAGACTTGTACTCCCTCACCGCAGATCATTTAGGCTGCTGGAAAAGTCCCCTCAGTTGCTCCCTCGGTTTTCTAACCTGGCACCACTCCTCCCTCCCCTCACATAACCTATATATATATATATATATATATATATATATATATATAAAAAATGTATGTAGGCTGTCTGTCCGCATACCTAGTATGAATGTTTGTTCAACTGCAGGCATTTCTTGGCATGTCCACGAATATGTATGTACCATATATGTACAGTATTTATGCATTGTGTGGGCAGGGGTGATTGGTGATGATTATAGGTATTAATTATTGATGATACTTAGTAAAAACTGTAGAAAACCGAATGCATTAATGCCAGCGATGAACCTGAAAAAAGTGGGTGACTTAAATAATTAAAATAATGGGGGGATGCAATGGATTAATTGTTGATTTATTTATTTATTTATTTATTTATTTGTGGTCATTTGGCTGATGGTGGGGAGTTTTATGAAATTGTTTTTTACATTAACTTTTGGGACTTAAGCCATCAAATACACCAGTGAGTCGAAACAATAAAACCACTCTCAGCTGAAGCAAATAATGTTGATTATCTCATAACAACGGCACATATCAAGGCCCGTAGACAGAACTATGACAGTCAGCCAACAGGCGGGTTTTGTCGTCAGCGTGTTGACTTTGGGGCAATGGGATCTGAGCGTCTTTGACTGGGGTCAAATCGTTATGGCGAGTGGCAAGGCTTCTGGGGTGCTCCCCCTCAGCAGCGGTGAGTACCGTCCAACAGTGGTCCAAGCAGAGACAAACCATGAACCGGCGACAGAATGTTGAGCGCCTAAAGCTCATCGATGCACAAGGACAACAAATGCTATCCCGTCTGGTCTGAGCCAACAGAAGGGCTACCTACCACGGCACAAGTGACGAAGAATTTTAATGATACTTACGTGATGGATGTGTCACAACATACAGTGCATCGCACCCTGCTGTGTACATCGCTTTGCAGCTGCAGACCAGTAGTAGTACTCATCTAACCCCAGTTACTGCCGAAAGCGCCTACAATGGGCACATGAGCGTGGGAACTGGACCTTTGAGCCTGAATCAGTAATTCCTGTTTTCTTTATCGTCATGTACATTGGCAGGTACACGTCTTGGTTTTAATGTTGTGGCTGATTGGTGTACAGTGATGTTGGTTGCATTTCACAGCAATAGTATGAAAGTTTGTCTTGAAAAGCATGTTGAGTTAAACATGCTCTGAAGCTGAAGGCGTAGTTTATCTGGATTTTGATCATTTTTCACCTCTCCTTGTGTTATTTTTTATGTGAAATGACCTTAATGAGTTCTTTTTTAATTGTTTGACATTTTTAAACAGGATAAAGGGGGTGGAGTTCACAAGAAATAACCAGCCTATGAGGGTTGAGGGTTGGGGCATCATGTGTTCTCATGAGCAGACATGACCTCGACTAGTTCAAATATGAGGATAGCATTAAAGAATAGTGGCAAGAGGGATCGCATCAATTGTTATCCCAGGCCACTGTTTTTGCACTTTGTTTTGCTTCATGTTTTTTGTTTTTGAGCAAGCACCTAATCTCAAGTCACTGTTTCCCTTAATGAGGAAAATTTGCTGAACGGAAGCTGATCTCTTCTTCTAAGAAGAATTCTTGGCAGCATTCTTATCTGCACCAGCAAAGATATTCATCTTTCAGACTTTGCCAAGTACATTCGTTGTGTTCATTATGGCACACAATTCTTTTTTTCTCTCGTTTAATTTCACTGTATTATATCTATAGCGCTGCATTTTACCAGGTCAGCCACCCACATGGTTAGACAAAAGAAACAGAAGGTAGCAGATGTCACAGGTCCCTGAAATTCCAGTACCAGTATGTACTAGGCTTACTTTAGTTGTAAACTTGTCCATAAGGAGATAGTAGTACATTTAAAAAAAAAAAAAAAATCAAAGATTTATGTTTTACAGAATTCATACAACAGATTGTTGCCAATCCATTATGCAGTGATCATTTCCCTACTGTTCAGGGAGCACATGGACAGATGTCAGAGGCCTTTTGAAGGATTAGCGCATTTATACAGAGCAACAGATTATGGTTTTGTGTATAGTCTTCCAAGGTCTATTGAGGAAATGGCGTACAGAAAATACAATGCATTTTCATTTCAAGGATCAGTATCAATAGGACGTATGGGGTCAGAGTTTTGTCTTGCTGAATGGAGTCTGCCTGGCTGCTGAGCTTATCGAATCTGAATAGTAGTGAACGCTGGAGCAGATTGAACTAGAAGGAAGGGGAGGGATGACAGAAGGGAGGGAGGGAGAGAAAGAGAGCAGTTGAGAGGGAAATCAGTGGACGCAGCACAAGCATTAAAATGCTGATAACTCTCATGTATCATGTCCGAGGGGAAGACGGTTATGCCTGTCTTCAATATTATCTCTCCTTTCTCCTCCGCATTTTAACAGCACTTATTTTTTCTTTTCATATTCAAATAACTCAATAGTGTCAGATACGATGGCATTTTAGAACTATTCTTTAGGCTTGCAAGAGGGGGAAAAAGCTGTCAGATTCAGCATCCTCCAACATCGGTGTGACATGCTCTATCATTAAACGTCCAGCAATAACGGATATTAAAAAAAGACAGATGTAGTTCCTTTGAATGTTTTGACTGAACTGGCCCTGGGCGGAATTAATAGTCCATTAGACTCTGATTCTCCTCTGTTCAGAGAATTTCATGCTCAACGACTCAAGAACCTAACTGAACACAGTATATTGAAGGAAATGCCTTACCCTTCCTCTCTCTCTCTCTCTCTCTCTCTCTCTCTTTCCCACTCGTGTTGCTATATGCTCACGCTGAAATGCAGGAATGGTTTCAGCTTAGCCACTTTTACTTTGCAAGCAAGTCATGCCTGCAGCAATGGCTAGGTCTCTGCTCAAACTCTGTGATGGATTAACCACCCCCTATAACCATAATTCTTCATTAGCGTCTATACTACTGGCTGGCTGTTTAGCTTTTAATTGCCCCAGGTGTTTGCGTGCCTGACTGACTGGTAATTATTTTTGGTTAGCAGACTTTGCCCTTGTCAATCAGTGGTTGAAAGTCCTCATGTTTCCCTTGGCTACTGTTGTTTTTTTCCCCCATCATTTTTCTGTCTTAATATAAATATGTCTTTTGATGGCAATGACTTCTCACAGAAATTTGACACCAAAACCCATCATCTGTCAACTGTTGGAAAAGATTATCAGCCGCATGCCACAGTGTTCTTTTTCCAAATGTGGGTCAATTTTTTTTTGCCTTTGAATTGTACTTGTTATCAAGTATAGTAATGTTTTCATTGTTATGCCTCTGCCCACACAGTGGGTATAAGACCTACTGTTTTCCGGTTGTTCATCCGTGCGTGGGTCCTTCACACTGTCCATCACAAATATCTCGTCCACGCTATACCTACTGATGGAGTAAAAGGATTTTATACAAATCAGACGTAGTAAATTTCCACGGTGGGTCACTGAGCTGATTAGGCTTTGGAGGTTATCAGGTCAAGGTCACATAAGTTCAGTTGTATCAGGGGCAGAAGAACAACTTTTATGGCATCCGAAGATATGGCAGGTGGATGCTTAGCAGTCAAGGCTTTGCCTCAAGTAGTACCTCGTCGTTTTTTTATGTAAATCTACGCTTTGCATTAATGCATATTATCTTAGCCCATTGAGGGACTCATTTTGGTTAAAGAAAGACCAATAAAAGTAATAATAAAATTTAAATGTGATCTACTGTCTCTCTTAGCATTTTGCCCATTCCCTCAAGTCCTGTCAAACATTGAATGACCCAGAGTGTCCATCAAGGAAGTACATAGATAAATGTGACCCTGACTTGTTCCTTTTCAGTTGATAGGAATCTGCTCCCTTAAAAAACCTCATTTCCAGCCATCTGACTTCCTGTTTACCATTTTTTCAGTTGCGAAAAGCAGTGATGGACCACATCTCGGACTCCTTTCTGGAAACAAATGTCCCTCTGTTGGTTCTCATCGAAGCGGCGAAGAGCGGAAACGAGAAGGAGGTGAAGGAGTATGCGCAGGTCTTCCGCGAGCACGCAAACAAGCTGGTAGAGGTGGGTCACTGCAACATAACAAACTGTTTCCAGGGTAACATGAATCTGCTCTACTTTAGAATGAAAACATGTTGATACCTGGCGCGAAGTAGGTCAAAAGCAAAATGTTCAAAAACCATACTTCAGAACCCATTTCCATGCCTTGGAGGTCATAATCAACTTGGTGCTAATGGGCGTTTGCAGTTACTTCTTTAAAAATGGGAGAGGTTGTTCATTGGTTTGCCATAGAAACACCAATAGTGAACCATTAGTGAACTTTCGTCCTCATGCATAATAGGCATTAACACCAGCCTCAGCAGTAGAGCTTACTTTGGTGATAGTTGTTTGCAGTGGGTAAGAGAGCTGAGTTTTTCATCTTTTCCGTCTCAGGGGTCAGTGCCCTAGATGCCTCTAATCCCCTTTCACCTGAATGAGATCATGCATAATTTTATTTATATTTTAATCCTTTGATCATTTAGATAATCATATTGAGGTGGCAGCATATACTATATGGACAACTTAATATGTACTATGCAACATCTGGCTTTTACTATGGCATACACTGAAGGCAAAGTAAGCTTTTATATGGGTCAGTTGTTGATAAAGGGATTCATTGTGATTTCGAGTTTTATTACCCCACCAGAGAAGAAGCAAGACACCAGCTAAATGCAGAAGGAGTCCGCAGTAAGACTATTCATAGCCATCAGCAGTTGAGGTTGAATGACCTGACCCAACTGTGAAATGAGAGTCATTTTAATTCACAGCTGTTGAGGCTTCTAGCTTTGAAAACACAGATTTTCTCGTAGTGTTCCTTGCATGATACAATGCTAATTTTACAGCATTTGTTTACCCTTTTTGTTTTTGCTGAAGTTACCGCAACAGGGGATCAATGCTGGATCAATGCTAAACAAACAATTGGTTTTTTGTGTTCAGGCGTTTATTTTTCCAGTGCTTTTTTTTTTTGTTTCAGATCACCTTGCAGGTTTACAGAAGTATCAGAGGGCTTTTAATAGTTTTAGAGATTCATTATCGCCTTTTTATGGGGGTGAAATAGCCACTAATTACTAAAGAGATCATTTTATAGGCTTGGAGTGGATTGGGCCGCAAAAAATAACACAGTCCAGCCATGTTGTAAAAGGGAAAGTTATTTACGAGGTGGTCTGTGTGACTTTAATTAGCAGTGATTGGTTGGGAGTTGTGATTTCCCAGCTATGTCCAGTTTTCAGCTTTCCGCCTATCATCTGTTGGAAGCTGGACTCATTTGTTGGCTCTCAAAAGCCTTTTTCATTTTGCCAGCTTATCTGAAGTAACCAGATGAGTATTATGAATGGCTACTGAAACTTTTATTAATTACGATACAGTATGTTGTGCTCAACTTCCAAGTTGCTCAAGCGGAGCCATTTGAAACTCTGAAGGAATTAAGAGGTGATTTTGGAAGCCTCGACAGACACAAACTCGGCACATAGCGAGGGATCTCATTTACTTTTTATGTGACCTCCTATCAAATCTTTCCATATTTGTAAGCATATCTCCCTGACCTTAGTGTTCCAGGAGCGTAATGCTGGGTGGAAATGATTTTGGCATCCTTTGGCCCATTTCAGACTCATTTGCCACCTGTTTTACCGCCGCATGATTATAATTTGAAGGAATTACTGTTCTTTCGGGACTACTAAGTACACCCTCAGTTTTTAATATTGTTTTTGCTCTTCCTAACTAGAAGATGCACATTTTTCCATATTAATCCAGAACAATTAACAAACATTATATGCACTCTGGCGATCTTCAGTATGCCAGAGCTGGGATCCCGAGCCACTATGCCGCAAAACGATATCAGATTGCCAGACGTTTGTTTCCCGGCTGCAAGAAAGTTTCGATAATTCGGAGAAATACTTTGCAGTAAACCCCTGTGAGAACAGTACCCCTAGTGATTTTTTAACGTAATCATTTCTTGTCTCCTGCCCTCCCCTTTCATCTCCACCCTTTTTACAAATGTTTAATGCGAAAAATTTGTGCTGACCAGGTGGCCTAAGTACTTGTTTAACCTGACTCTGCTCCAAAGATTTTGAAGGAAAAAATTTGTGAGTTTTATGCTGTTCACTATTGACAAAATGCTTATAATCGGGGTACAAGTTTCTGCAGTGAACCCATCATTGTTCCATCAACAATGTAGTATAACTCATTGCGTGTTTGGTGCTAAATTATGTGCTTTGTGCTTCTCATCTATGTTAAAACATCTGATTGTCTTCATTTGAAATGGACATTGTAAGGAATGGTGAATCATTCTGCTGGAGAGCGGGAGACTCATAATCTAGATAGCCCCAGCAATCAACAAACATAGACCCGCCACCTCTGAAATGGCAATCTTGTCATGGCATCAAAGAGAAGCCCCGCACCCTGGCATCATGGTACCACCTGGAAACAGGAAAAGCCAACGATGACCATCAACGGTTGAAACTTAATTAGCACCCAAACTGCTACACTGCTGAATAGACAATGGTCTTCTGACCATTTGTTACCTAATCATGCTACACCTCATTAATATACATTGAAGCCAAGAACCATCCCCTTTACTTAATATACATATGCATGTTGTATAGTATAAATGTTTAAGCCTTTCGATTGTTCGGGGCTCATTCTGACACCGATGACCCCAAAGCATTTCGACATGTTTCGTTACTGCTAATTACTGGATTAAAGACAAACTTTGCAACAACTCAGAAGAATCCTTGTTTCTTCCATTTTTATTTTACAACATTCATATGGAATACTTGCTCACTCCACCATAGAATTTTATGATGGCCAGACCTCGAAAATGTTGTTAATAAACAAACTATCCACAGTGCAATAAAGATAGACATCTTTTCTAGAGGTTTTTGTTCATATCCTTAAATCATCATGAGTGGAGATACAATTTCATCTATTTTTTTTAATTAGTACATACATAAGTAAATCTATGTGATGGTAACATGGTCTTGTTATTTCAAAGAATTACGGCACATGGACAGAGTTTTGATTACCACATTTATGAGAGCTGTGGTTTAACACTATTAGAGAGGTGTTGTTACCTCTGTGTTGTGCTGTGCCAATTGGTTTGTTTGTGTCTGTGTGTGTGTCTGTGTGTGTGTGTGTGTGTGTGTGGGGTGGGGGGGGCATGCTGCCAGCCCCAGGCATTGACAAACTTGCGCCTCTTGATAATGTCAAGTGCCAGGGCTGCAATCTGGCAGTCATGCTCAAGTAGTCATTGGATACAGGTGTCACAGAAAGGCGCCCCGGGGTGCTTCTCCGATCGGTCCTGCCACGCTGCCAGACAGCAGGAGCTTCTACGGCTAGACCCACGGCCTTTATCCAAACCGCCAGCCTAGCCCCGAGGAATGAGGGAGGGCTTCCATCAAAACTAGCCGGAGCGGTCTTATCAAGGAGTCAAAAACCTTTCAGCCCATCCTTTTGCAAGAAAATGTCTCTCTGCTCCAGATCTGGTGCCTCAACTCCCTGCCTTTTTTTTTTTTTTTTTTTTTTTTTTTTTTTATAATCGCATGCTAGTTCAAGGATGGCTCACGTTTGATCTTCTCAAATTTCAACGCTGAGTTTTAAATGTAGCCTCTTGTGAAATAAAGACACACTATGTCTGAGTCACTGCTGATGAAAATACTGTATACTAAATCTACATCGGCTGTATAGCATAATATCCTACCAATATGTACTATTAACCGGCCTAATTTATCCAAGTTCTCCATCATGTCACTCAAAGGGCAGGATGCATTAGAAGGGAATAACAATAATTTCCAATTTGGTGCTTGCATCTCTTTAATTTATGCTGGGATGACATCCTCTTAATAATGTTCGGAATATTCAGCTGCTAATTAGGGAAGCCATCTTCCTAATGGTATGAAAAAAAAAAGTACTGTCAGAGACCTCGTGTAATCAGTGTCATGTCTGCTGTTAAACTGTCATGGTGTTTGCTCGCAAGTATGTAATTAGAATGTTCTTAACTGAGCATTGTAATGTTGATGTAGTGATGCCTACTAGCAATGGGAGGAGGCCAAGAGTACTGGCTATGATTTTTGGAGAAGAAAAAAAAACAGAGTGAAAAGAACATTCTAACCAATGAAGGATTAATCCCTGCTGTTGTAGCTGGGCTGTATGTGTTAAGTGTGGGCCCCAGATGAACTTGTGAAGCCAGCTAACAGATAGCCAGCCCACCAACGCTGACAGACATGTCTATTTGCAGTGGCCCAGACCTTTGGTTCACTTAATCCATTTTCGCTAGAATTACTGGCCCCCGGGGAAATCTGGCTGGCGCGTGGCTTTTGTGGGGCCGAGAGCAGCAGATATATCAAAGCCACGATAGGAACCACTGGCTCCCGATCCACTTTTAGGTTTCCTGCTGAGGAGTTGATGAAAATATTGGACATGAGAATTCCCATTACTGTGTTTCACCAGCCATGTAGAAGCACAAGGACGCCATCATTTTCGCCTGGTAATGAGGTGGCCATATCCTTTAAGTCTCAGTGTAGCGAGTGTAGCTTCAGGCGCAGACATTTCTCGCAAAAGTGTCAAAAATTTAGAGGTCAGAGGGATTATGGGAGGAGGGTGTGGTTAAGTACATGTGTTTTGACTGTTTAAGTGTAACACATTAATGATGGATCAATAGTATTGTATGCACTGTATGTATTGTATTGTGGGTAAAGGGAAACCAGAGAGCAGTTCTTCATATTTAATGCCCTTGCCAATTCATCTATTATAGAATGTACGTAATATGCAAGAATATATGATACAAAATTATGAAGTCATCTCGATCAATATTTTAGTTTGTATTTTTATAATTGGCTCATTTTATATTTTACACCCGTTTATTATCACTGCTTTTAAAATCACTATGTCTCATATGACTTAAGTATGTTAGTTTTATGGAGTCAGATGAAAATTTATGCGCCATTTAAATTTAACACCTTATGCACACTAAGGGCCTGATTTACTAAGACCTTTAGCACATGCAAAATCTTTTTGCCCGTGCAAAACCAATGACATTGCCCATGATTGGCCAGGGTACTTGCCTTGCACCAATCAGTGGCAGTGTTATTGGTTTTGCACTGGCAAAAAGATTTTGCATGTGCTAAAGGTCTTAGTAAATCAGGCCCTTACACTGATTGGATCTTTTTATTTATTTTTTATGCTTTTTGTGACTTGGAAGTAATTCAGTGTGATAATATTTTTAGTGCACCTTGCAGAATGTTTTTCTGTATTCTGTGCTGTTTAAATTACTCTGAATTATGGTTTCTAGGTAATGTGGGGAAATAAGTCAATGGAAGAAACTGCATGGTCATGTGTTTGTCATAGTTGATGTTTGACTGATGTGTGTGTGTTTTGTTCTCGGTTGATCATACATTTTCTTTTGCTCATAAATGTGAGATTTAAATGATTCTTGCATTTTTTCTTGCTCTCATACTAGCTACAGTGTATGAGAAAATAAATTTTCGCATGGATGAAAAACCGTAATGTTTACCTGGAGGTGGGCCATTTTCTGGGACAGAGATATTTGCGCATTGGCATGTCCCCTCTGAGTGTATGGTGAGAGATGCGCGCATCTGAGCCGATATTTGACGTCATCCATGACACAGTGGAGGGAGCGATACTGCTGAGGTCACTGTGGCCCCAACAGGGAGAGGACTGGAGTTAACATTATCTGATCACCTGATCATGGAATTTCAGCACAGTATATCAGGAAGTGAGATTTATTTAGCTATCAGAACAAATCTTCAGGCCCAAAGTACATTGTGGTAGGGGACGATTTATATGCATTTTTAATGTGGTAAAATTTCTTGTACTTATTAGTAAATGAGCTGCAGCTTTGCACCATATTCATTGATTTGTTCATGATGTTTTCGTAGCCTGTCGATATTGTAAGGGGTATTGAGCACAATACCCATGCATGTTCCTTTTATTGACAAGATTGAGATAAGATTGTCAGGAAAATTGCTCTGTCCTTTCAATAGCAAATGTATGGAATTCATCTATTAAAGGAAGTATGTGTGACGTGTTGGCAATTAAGTCTTTTGCAGAATCAGTTCTACAACCTGGAAGGCTTGTCATTGACAATCACATTCTCTACGCTTCCCTTAGCAGTTGTGCTGCGCGCTTGTGTTTGTACCTAATCACCCCATAGGCAGTAATTGAGTATCTTCCCCAGCAAGTGAGTGTTGAACAAAAGCGCTCCAGTTGAATACCGTCACTGTGTCGCTTTGAAACATAAATGGAGGTTATGCAAAATTGAAATTGCAGCTCATGGAATTAGCCATTTCATATCCGATTGAATACTGTGTAATCGCTGTTAAATGCCCCATTGTGTCCGCTGACGCCTGACGGTGGGTGGAGAACCGTGAACAAAATTGTTCCTCAAAGCTGTGATGTCTGTAACAGAGGCACTGATCAAGACTGTATTGTTTTGCAGTTAATTTCAAGAAAAGAAAAGCTAAGAGGGTATCCAACTTTTCCGTCGCACGCTGTCATACCTCGCTTTCACCATCCCACGTTTGCAGAACACATTTATTGGCATAGCGCTACTTGAGAGAAAGCCTGCATTTCAAGTGTTGCGTCGCACTGGAAAAGTCTTGAGGGTCGGTTATCAATGCAAAAATTTAAAAAAAAAAGTATAAAATAAAATGTGGGTCTCCAATAAAATGTGAATCTCCGGTGATGCTTTTCCGAAGTTCTCTGCCTGAATTGCTTACTAAGAGAGATAAGCTGAGCCTGAAACAAATGGTGTGGCCCGCTGCGATTCCCCTCTTTCCCTCCCTGCCGCAGTGAGACATGGCAAATGCTGCTAGAATTCTCGTCATGTTTTCTCGATATGACACTAAGTGGATTATGGGAGATTAAGTATGACAAAGGAGGGGAAAAAATAAAGCTTGACATTGTGCTGCAGCTCTGCATTTCCAATGAGCAGACTTTCATTTGTAATACGATATAGCCTACATAAAGTCTCTAATTATGTCTTTAGTCCATAGGGAGCTCGCCATATTGCTTTCGCTCTCTTATTTTCCTTTTTTCAATGGGCAGCCAGCCGTACTTTTTGCTTTGATACCGTTTTTACCCCGTCTTCATAATGACTTTATGGTAAACATCTTTTTGACCTCCCTGTGCCTTACAAAGCAGATGGATGGAGATAATAAACATACCACACACATCAGCATGTATGTTTCAGCTTTGCGTGTGCTCGTATACTCTGCATATATTGATGAAAATGTAATGATTACATGACAGCGACATACAGTATGTCATTACCAATATATCCATTATCTAAACTGCTTCTTCCCTACTAGGGTTGCAGAGAAGCTTATCCCAGCCAATTATGGGCGAAAGGCAGGGACACACCCTGGAGAGCTCGCCAAACGCAGGGCGCACACGCCATTCACTCACATACTCATACCTGCAGGCAATATGAGAGTCTCAAATGAGCCTGGCATGCATGTCTTTGGACTGTGGATAGATTACCCAGAGGAAATCCACACAAATACAGGGAGAACATGCAAGCTCTTTACAGAAAGGCCTTAGGCCTGCTTTAAACCCTCGACCTTCCTGCTGCAAGGCAACATTGCTACCGTTTGCGCCAACCTTCCGTCTATAGCCAATTCATATTCTAGCATTTCTTATTACTGCATGATATTATACGTTCTATCTGGCTTTTTGTCATGGCGAGATGTTGGATTTGACTGAGACTTGCCACAAATGAGGAAGCCAGGCTTGGCAGGAAAATAATCATCAGGGCTTTTGTTATTAAGCAGGCGCACAAAAGTGGCAGCCAATATGCTGAAATGTGCAGGTCTGCCGGTTCGGACTGGTTCTCTGGCACCGGATGAGGCCGCAAGAATGTCCTCGTCTGATTCAGGAAAGGGCATAAGAAAGAGAAGAAGAGATTAGTTCAATGTCAACACTGCCTGTCTCGCGGACCCGCAGGGCTTACGCAGGAAGGCCCCCATTCGAGCTCGATGAGCTGCCGCTGGTTGGCAGCTCCTGATTGGGCCGGCACACAAATTGAATTATTGGTCCAGTTAGTCCGATGGTGCTGCACTATGGCCTGTTCTGCTGGAGCTGTCTGTGAAGCCGAGGGGAACCGCGGTTTGCCAGTGGGTGAAGACAGACTAGTCCTAGCAGGACAGGCAAAGTAGACGGCACATATGCATCCTGCACCACATCTATGTAAATTGTGTACAAAATTTCTACCTGTGGTAATTTTTGATTTGGTGTATTGCCATGGCAGTCCCTCACAGATGGTTTTATTTGTGCGTTTTTTAATTTTGGAAGTGGGAAATATCCTATTTACATCTTTGTTGGATTGTGTGGTTGGTTTATGATCAAAAGGAACCTCAGAAAGTTACATAGGGCGTGTGGTACAGTGTATCTGTCATACCGAGAGCTTTCCAAATGCAAATTAAACACACTGCTCATCATCTACGTTTGCTTTCTCGTATAATCTCTGACATTGACAATATGCCAGCCCCTTTAGCCTTTAGCTGACACATAACAAACAAGTTGCCAAATGCTTATCAGAGTAAATATGAAATGCACGTCTGATACGCGAGGATTTTTCTGAAGAGTGACATTGAAGTGTGATTCTCTCCCATCCTGGCGTGGCATGAAGCTCAAATTAATGTTTTTCTTCAACATGGGCTCCAGATAGAGGGTGTATGGGTGAGTATTTTGGAGAAACCATGCATACTGTGTGTAATTTCCTGCTCCGGATCACCTAGTTAGCATATCATTGATGCAGATGCATGGTGTCATTTCTGTTTTTTGATTGGTCTTGTCAGTTGTTGGTCCCAAAAAGTTTGTAGTTTCCATACCACTAGTCCTTTTTAGAGAGCTGTAATGAAGTCATAATTGCTTTGAATTGACCGAAATTGACTAAAGTAATTTTATATGGAGGCCGAGGGAGTGGTGCTTGAAATTCATTTTTTCCTGGTCTTGTAATCTCCTCACATACGCATGCTTGTGACCTTTTTTCTGTTAAACTTAATTTAGCCATTACTGACCCAATGAAATGAGCCCTTAGGCGTCCATTCGTTCCTGATGTTTTTTTTTTTTTTTTTATCTCTGAGGAAATTGCTTTCTTAGAATCAATGAAAGATATTTCAGCCCAGAAAAAGAATTATTTGGGGAAAAAAAAAAACCTTATCATATGATGTTGATTTTCAGTGAATGGAAAGTATTTGAAGTTTATGCTGTGAGAGAGGTGGTGGGATGACTAATATTTTCAGTGTAAAGAGTTTTGAATCATGAACAATGTTTCCTTTTGCTTGGGTAGCCATTAGGGTTCATTTTTCACTTCTGCTAGGTCAAGCAAAATTGTGAGCAGTTTTTAGCTTTAGTCAAGTATTAGTCATTCATCAAGCATTGGATCTCATTTATTCTCCACTCTGAGCAATGTTTTTGCAACTTTTGGATAGCATTGAAATAAATGCAGTAAAAGCGAAGTCTTAGAAATGTAATATTGTCATCAAAGTCTTTGTTACATGTTGTGAGATAAAGCAGGCATCAAGCAAACTAGTGCAGTAGACTATCACCAGTTCTCTGATTAGAAGAAATGGCATCTTAATATCTTCAGATGTTTATCATCTTTTTATTTGCCAGCTATTGATGTGGTGGAATTTGTACTCTCCTTTGACAGGTAGTGGTGTATTGGTTCATAGTGGACAAGGTCATAGTTCCATTGCCTGGCAAGCATGGAATTCCATAATTCCATTGTTTCTGGTCATTGAACTTTGACCTCACAGTTGATCTTGGTGTATCTCTCAAATGTATGAACAGTAAGGTTGAGATGGAAAAAATAACCATTTGTGATTTTATGTGCTTTAGTTTTGACATTGGGTGAATTAACTCACTTCCTGTGCATTTTACAAACACTTGTGGAAGCTCATTAATAAAATTCAGATTCAAGTTTACACAATTTCACCCATAGTCTGGTACATGCTTTAACATTGACAAAGTTATAATTATTTTAGCTCTCTGTCATGGCATTTTGTAGATGAAATTAAGTAATGCAGCTGAGCTCAAAGTGCAGGCCTTCACCTTTAATTCAAGGCTATTTTACATTCAGATTGGATGAATTATATAGGAATTACAGCAGTACTGCACTATATATAACCCCCCCCCATTATTACCCCTGCCACGACACTAGGTGTGGCAGGGGATACTGCTGCGGAGTTTGTTTGTCTGTCTGTCTTGAGAAGTGGGAACAAGTTTTCTCAGAAAGCACTGTATCTAGATGAGTGAAATTTGGTGTGTGTATGCCACAAGTCATGACCTTGATTGGGTTCAAAAACGGGATTCCATGGTGGCAGGGGATATAGATGACAATGTCGTCTTGTTTCATTTTTAAGTAAGATGGTAAAAAGTATTGAGGTGATATAAATGGTGTCATTTGCATTTGGACTCTCTCACTGTTGACTTTTAATATTAAATTCAGAAAGCTATCAGAGAAGCTATCCATTATTAGGCTGAAAATCTAAAGCACCAAAGAAATATCTGTGGTGGATGACAGTTTACTTATTTTTATATGGTGAAGAAAAACCACTTCACAATTGTGGCCCAGATCAAGAGAGATAGAAGATCAGATCAGAAGATAGGGGCAGTGGCATATCCATGGCAGTGTCAAAAATCAAGAAAAGACTTCACCAGAGTCGATACAGATTGTTTAACACAAGATGTAAGCCATTGATAAGTCTCAAAGTCAGGAGGTTTAACGAAAACATCTACAGAAGCTTGCACAATTCTCAAAGGTGGACAATCTAGCTCCAGAAAGTATAAGTCCTTCCCAGTATTTTGTTGCAACTGCCTGGACCTAATAATTGCAGCAATCCTTCAGCCCAGAGGTTGAACTAATTAGGGTAATCAGCTGCCTGAGCTCATGGCTGGAAGTAAAACACAGACGGACTTTTACTTTCTGACCCCTGGAATGTCCACCTCTGACAATTCTGGATCAAAATCCAATAGGTAGAACAGACAAAGGTCAACTTGAACCCAGAATGGTGGGCAGAGAAAAATATGGAGAAGTGAAGGAACAGCCGATGCATACTAGCTTATTGTTGAATGATCATCATGTGTGGGCTTGTATGGCTGCAAGTGGAACTGATTCCCTTGTATTTACTGATGATGACAAAAACAGGGTGAATTCTGATTTAGACTGTGCTATATTGCCTGCTCAGATGGAGCCAAGTACTTCAAAGCTCATTGGTTGAGATTACTTCACAAGGCAGATGGAAAATGGTCTGAAGACTTCTGCAAAAGCAATCCAATTCCTTTGAACCTCTTCCACCTGGGACTTGCCATCGGAGGGATTATGGCCCTGCTTTCACCTCACCTTAAAGCACATTACTTCTCTAAATCTGTTCCCGTTTACGTTTCCTAATTAGCAACTAAGTGTTAATGCGTTCAGTTGCGAGGATCAATCGGTTGAATTTTTGTCCATTTCCCCTCACCTTATATTATTATTCATTGCAATAATTATCAAGCATTTTCCTATCCACATTAATGGTGACATAAAACGTCAATGTCTGTCTAGGCTTCTGAATTCCGATAGCACACAAAATGGTATATTTTTTCTGTATCAGTGTGCGATCGGCTTGATACACCTAAGAAAACGTTTTTTAAAAAACTTGTTTTTGCTGACTCAGGTCCAAATTTTAAGTTTGCTTATGTAAAAATAAAACTCTGTATGCAACCAGCGACATTACCATAATGCAGGTTAACTCTCAACCTGTTCCTGATTGAGAATCGGACAATTAATTGAATTAATTTACTAAGCAAATGGGCTACCAATAAGCTGCATTGCCATTAATGATTAAGACACTTAGCTTTGCGTCAAAGAGGAAGGCTAAAATATGAGATTGCATTTAACTGAAATTACTAGAAATCTTGTGGTAGAATGTTATGTATTAAATGCTGCTGAAGATGGTATTTCGATATGGGTTTCATATAGTTTCTACTTGATTAATTACAAACCCCAATTCCGAAATAGTTGGGACGAATTGTAAATTTTGAATAAAATCAAAATGCAAGGACTTTCAGATCACATGAGCCAATATGTTATTTACAATAGAACACAGATAACATTTTAAATGTTGAAACTGAGACTTTTTACAATTTTATCCGCAAAATGAGCTCATTTCAGATTTTCTGGCTGCAACAGGTCTCACAAAAGTTGGGACACCGGCAAAAAAGGGCTGAAAAAGCAATTAATATATAAGAGAATCAGCTGAAGGAACATTTAGCAAGTAATTAAGTTAACTGGTGTCAGATGTGTAACATGAATGGCTATGAAAAGGGATGTTGCACGTTTCAAAAAGCACCATGAATGCTGAAAGGTATATAAAGGTTTTAGAGCAACATATGCTCCCCTCCAGATGACACCTATTCCAAGGAAGGCCTTGTGTATTTCAGCAGGACAATGCAAAACCACATACTGCAGCTAACAGCATGGCTTCGTAGTAGAAGAGTCCGTGTGCTGAACTGGCCTGCCTGCAGTCCTGATCTTTCACTGATTGAGAATATTTGGCGCGTAATTAAACGAAAAGTCCGTCAAAGGAGACCCAAAACTCGCCAGCAGCTGGAAGCCTGTATTAAACAAGAGTGGGATCAAATTCCAATGGCTAAACTCAAGAAACTTGTCTCCTCAATGCCCAGATGCCTCCACTCTGTGTTAAAAAGAAGAGGGGATGCTACACCATGGTAAACAGGCCCCTGTTCCAAGTTTTTTGAGACCTGTAGCAGCCATCAAATTTGAAATGAGCTCATTGTGTGGATAAAATTGTAGAATTTCTCAGTTTCAACATTTGTCATGTTATCTCTGTTCTATTGTGAATAAAATACTGGCTGGTGTGATTTGAAAGTCATTGCATTTTGATTTTATTCACAATTTACACTTTATCCCAACTATTTCGGAATTGGGGTTGTGGATGATCGCCCATCATACAATCTCATATTGTAGCTTTCCTATAACTTTCCCAGAGGCTGGGCTATAAAGACCTAATTAATGATTTTGCTACCAAGAAAGTTTGATGCATTGCATGCATTTTAAATGATTATAAATGCATGCCATGTGTCAGACTTTTATGATTCACTAATAAGGAATTTACTAAATTATTCAATTACCAGCGCTTCGAGGAAAGAAGTATTGGTAATTTAATAAATTAATTATTATTGCATCGCGGCAACCAGTGAGTAAATAAATTAGGTTTCACTGCTGAAAAAAAATGCTAAAAGAGTAATTCAGAGAAAGCATTGGATTAATTAACTTTTTTTTTCCATCCCTATGATATCACTAGTATGTTGTCAGTGTAGCCCATTAGTGATCTCATTTCATTTCTTAATAATTACAGGCGTATATATTGGTTTTTATTATTCAGGAAATAAATTGTACAAACTGTAAATAAATCAGGACAGCCTCATTTGTTTCCTAGGTCGGACAACCTTTTTTTCCCCCTTATTTCTAACTTTGTTTACAGTTTCTTTTTTTTATGGACTGTATGCTGTAAGACATTTTTATTCACAAATGACAAAATTTTGACGTCAGATCGCCTTTAAATATGATGCAGTTCAACTGCCCTTCAAAAGGCTGAAGGTCAAGAGGGAAAAATTTCCACATGCCTATTCACTTTTTGAGAGCAAGGCACTACCCTGTCTTGCACTCACGGTTCTCATGCTTGTCAGTAGCGCAAATGTAGCTCTCTACATTAGAGGGACTTTAGAGGGACTGTGGAAATTGAGGAACAGATTCAGTCGGCCAAAAGATCGCCCTGATTAAAATTTTAGAAGTTGCGAATGCATACTTCTTGTTTTCCTAGTTCCCCGTAGGAAGATTAATAGTCTGTTGATTTTTGTTTGCAGTGAGCTTTTTAAAGATTTATTGCAGCATTTTTTTTTTTGCCCCCAAGAACACACTTTCCTTTTTTGTAGTTTTCCTTTCAGATAGATTACAGTACTGCTGCATGCCCTTGCAGAATGAGTTTACCAGTCCTTTTCTGTTTTCTCTGCTGTTGTTTTGTCCAACTCCCATTTTCTCAGCCAGTTTTCCCCACATGCAAATCATCAAATGGAATTGTTAATCAAGGCTTGGCATTAATGGGCCCTGTGATGATGTTATCAGTGGCTGATCGTCTGAAATCCCAGGTATTAGCATCAGTTATCCAAAATAAATATATAATGGCATTTCGCAGGCTGGACAACTTGAATCATTTCTAAATAATTTAATTTTTGAACGGAACATCTTGCATTTATACTCATTTTTTTATTTGCTTTTTTGTATATTATTTATTTTTCTTACGCATTCTCTTCTTGCTTTAATTTCCTTTTGCAAGAACAGATGGCTTGACTAAATGGAAAAGCTATTGGAATCCATTCTCCTCGCCAGTAAATGGTAAACAAAAATGTAATGATATTTGCCAAATGGGATATTGTTATGGAATGTGTGATAGATTTCCTGAGAGTAAGTATCTCTTTGGGAGCATTTGTTTCCCAGAGGGCTGACTTTATTGCATTTTTTTATTATTATTATTTCATACATTCAATTTCTGATTTTACACTGTCATGAAACTGTGTTGTGGCACTTTGGTGTGGTAAGCGTGGAAACATTTCTGCTATTTCTGGTGGACAGGTTCCTTATGCTTGCATCCAACCGGCACTATTTTCAGATTTTTTTTATTATTTTGATTTCAATTTTTATTTATGAGTTTTTTTAATTATGTCAACTTACTGTAAATTGTGAAGTACTGTCATTTTTCATAAGGAATTTCTAAAGCATTTTCACTGAAACCATTATGGTGCCCTGCTTTGTGTACCCCCTTTTAATACCACAGTGGCGTATTTACTTTAATGAATCATGGAAGCTGGGGGTGTATTTAGAATATTCAGATATTTAGATTTATGAAAGAAGTTATGAATCTCTGCTATTAGTAGTGAGTAAAAAAAAAATGAAGCAAGGTTTCTTTGGTGGCCTTGGTGGATATGCATTAGAAACCCGACGTTTTTGCCTCACAACAAGAAGGTCGTGAGTTTGAATCCGGCCTGGAGCCTTCCTCTGTGGAGTTTGCATGTTCTCCCCGTGTTTGCGTGTGTTTCCTGCGGGTACTCCGGTTTCCTCCCACAGTCCAGAAACATGCATGTCAAACCAATTGGAGACTCCAAGTTGCCCATGTGTGTGTTTGAGAGATTGAATGGAGTGTGTGCCCTGCGATGGATTGGCGAGCTGTCCAGGGTGTGTCCCTGATTTTCGCCCATAGTCAGTTGGGATAGGCTCTAGCTACCCTGCAACCCTAGCGAGGAAGAGGCGGTATAGACAATGGCTGGATGGATGAAACCCGACATTTTCTAGTTCTCATGCATGGTTACCTGAAAATAGTCTGCACTAAACTGCTGTGAATCAACAATTTTTTTTGTGCACTATAATTTCTGGCTCTCCATGTCTTGTGAGTGTGTGTTCCTTAACTGTTTATCATTATCCTGCTGTCAACAACAGCACTGGAGACTTTATCGCCCCCACCCTGTGGGGTAAATGCTATAAAACACACAGAGCCAACAGGAGAAAGAGCTGCTATACTTTTTCTAAAGTAAGATATTCTTTATCAGAACAAAATGTCACGTCATGTCTTTAGAATGGTAGTAAACAACCCTGCTTTGAGAAAATACTCTCCATTAAGCTTTCATCTCAACTTTAATTTTGCATAATGGATTCTTCTAATTAGCAACTCAGCGACTCCTATTTCTTGAATTTGGTGAGCTATATTATGGTTGAAGTGCAAACCTAAAAGATGCAAAATATCTAAACAAGGTTGGCTACCACTGCATGCAAGCAACGTACTTACCATGGTTGGTTTTATTTGATACACACTTCAGCACACTGCCTCATTTAATTTTACCTGTACATAGATTAATGAGAACAATTAATAAATAAATGCCGGCAGATGAGAGTCAGATCTAATTTTGAAGAGGCAAGTTATTTTTCTTCTTTCTTTTTCCTGGTGTAGGAGAGGTTAAGGGGGTCCACTCGGCTTTAAGCTGTTTGACTTTTGACACAATCTAAATCTAATCATAAGAAAGCTTTAGAGGTGAAGTGGGCTATCGTTGCAAAGTTAAATCCCCTGGATATTAAGTCCATTAATCACAAGCAGCTTCATTTGTCGTTGTTATATGAGCGGTTGATTTGCACTTGGCATGGAGGTGGAGAGGGAAAAAAAAGGACAAAATGAGCCACAAAGCTTAAGAAAATCTTTCAATTTCCATCACTGAAAAATACATCATCTCTCCTAATTAGAGGCCTGAATTTTTGGGAGAGTACAAATACTGAATAAAACACGCCAGTGATGGCTCCCATTTCCACTAATTAATTTGGTGAATGGATAGAAGTTAAGGAGAGGTGATTTTGCGTTTGGTGGCTTATTAAATGTTGGGCAGAATTTATTGGAGGTCAAGTCTCTCATGACAAAATTATCACCAACAGGGTAATTCGCTGTAATTTTGAGGAGACTTATGCTTTTGTATCTGCATTTGTCACATGGGTCTTTTTGTCCAAATTATCTGCAAGTGCTGGTACCCTTTACAAAAAAGATACCGTTCAAAGCTAAAGTGAATCCTTGGTCTTTAAATCCTGTAGTGTATGCGGCAGGTATTTAGCACAATTCTGTTTGTGTAATGATGAATCCTGCCACTTGCTATTCATGCTAAGTTTTTTTTGTCATATTTTTCAGTTGTGGCTTGTGTCTGCATTTTTTATATTTTATGCGACCTTTTTCAAATCAGGGGTTACTGCATGTATTAGCTAAAATAAAGTACTAAAATGAGCATTCAGCTGCGGTCGCCCAGAAAATGACAGTACAGTAAATAAGGAAAATGTGTTAACAGGGTGTTAATATCCTGTTCAGTTGATTTTTTTCTTTAATAAAACATTTATTAAACAGTTATATATCCTTCACTATTTCCATTCAAATTTAATTGCTCAGCATTGTTATTTTGATGTAGAATTGACTGTTGAAAGTATCCCACTCCTGACAACCTCAGTGTTGCAGGCTTCGTTTTATTGATTGCTCAATTCACTAAATTGTGTTTTTCATCCAAAAATGAAAGCAAAATGTTAATCACACATCCATCCTGGGTTATGCTGTTTCTTGGGGGGGAAATTCTTGTTTGCAGTCTGAGTTCACCAAGTTAGGCTCCTGTGAACAGGATGTGATTGCAAAATCCTTTCATACAAATTTCAATGTGAACTCTTAACAGTATGCTGAAGTAAGAATCGTAGTTAATGAGAATTGAGAAGGTGTATCTTAAAGAAAATTGCTAGAAGATAAATTTTTTTTTTTTGGAGAGGCTGGTAATAAATAACACTTTTCCATTATTTTCTGATTAAATATTTTATGTGTCTGACCAGAAATAAGCTGGAATGATTCAGTTTGCCCTCCTTCTCCTGGACCTTTTCTTGAAGGTCACTGAAAGAGAATTAGTGGATGGCCCACAAAGAGCACAATGTTCCGGCTTGTGTCATTCCGAATATTAGGAAAGTTTCAGGGTTGAATTGACGCAAGTTTGGGCTACTGTGTGTCTCTAGGGGCTGTAGTGTCCTTTCATATCCAGTCCAAGGGCATGGTGTCTGGTTTTGGGGACTTTTTATTTGTTTGTATAAGTGCTTGTGCGCGCTCTTGTATTTCTACAAAGGGTCATCGCAACATACCAGAACATTCATAGAATGTATATGTAAACATTTGAGTAGGTGGGTGACTGTGTTTTTTGCTTTTAAATTTGTGCGCGCGCGCGTGTGTGTGTGTGTGTGTGTGTGTGTGTGGGCATGTGTGTGTCTCTGCTTGTATGCCTGTGCATATCTGAATGTGAGTGAGTAGATGGCAGAGGCTACCTGTCAGCCATGACACATTGGCTGAAGAAAGCTCCTGAGCAGGAATGAGACTGAAAAAAAAAAAAAAAAAACTTGCACCTAAGGATGACTTTTTTGTGGCCACATTTCAGTTCTGCACGTAATTCATCAGCTTTTCTTAACCCATACATCCTTAAAACAAGCGAAAGACACACACATAAACACACACGTACATGCTTACAACCCCATTTCCAGAAAAGTTGAGAGACGCTGTGTAAAATGTAAATAAAAACAACGCAATGATTTGCAAATCATTTAAACCCTGTATTTTATTGAAAACAATGCAACATATCAAATGTTGAAACTGAGAAATTTTGTTGTTTTTTGAAAAATATTTGCTCATTTTGAATTTTATGACAGCACCGTGTTTCAAGAAAGTTGGGACAGGGGCAATGTTTACCACTAGTTGCATCACCTTTTCTTTTAACAATACTCTAAAAGTGTTCAGGAACTGATGTGACCAACTGCTATAGTTTTAGCAGCAAAATCTTTTCCTATTCTTGCTTAAGGTTAGGTGTAACCCAAAATGAAGATTTCCTTAATTTTGAATGAAGACTGGATTTAAGGTTTCAGTGTTGATGGCTATGATGAAAGAAAGCATTTTTTATAGAATTTACGTAACTATGCTAATTAGGTCACATGATCCAAGATGGCCGACACCTGATATGTAGAAATACATAATTCTGTTTTTCTCAAAAACCATTCCATGTCTAAGACACCCCAACATGGATGTTACTGTTTTCTTTGGCTCAAAACGTAGATCAGAGTGAGATCTACTCACTCATAAAATTTCATGCAGATATCTTCACTTGTTCTCGAGATATCTGTATTTATGTGGCAGAAATTCCTTTACAGAGAAAATCCATCTCAAAGTTAGATGAATGTTTTTTTGACCAAGTATCATCAATGTACCCACCAGATATTGTCAATGTTCAGTTATTACACCTTCAAAAGCCACCAGGAATGTATTCTGAGAGGTGATATTGAGATAAAAATGAAAATTTATATTTTTTTCAAATTTTGGTGAATTTAGGGTTACACCTAACCTTAATATAGGCTTTCAGCTGATCGACACTTCACAGACTCCTTTTTCATATTTTTTTTCATAATGCACCAAATATTTTCAGTGGGTGAAAGGTCTGGCCTGCAGGCAGACCAGTTAAGTACCCAGTCTCTTTTACTACGGAGCCATGTTGTTGAAATTTGTGCCTAATGTTGCGTTTGGCATTGTTTTGCTGACAAAAGCAAGGCCCTCCTTGTCTAAGATGTCTGAATGGCAATATATGAAACTCCAAAACCTGTTTATATTGTTTAGCATTACTAATGTCTTCACAGATGTGCATGTAACCCATGCCATGTGCAATAATGCACCCCCATCCTATATTGGATGCTGGTTTTGAAGTGTGCACTGATAACAAACTGGATGTTCCCTCTCCTCTTTGGCCCGGAGGACATGGCATCCATAATTTCCCAAAAGAATTTCACATTTTTGATTGGTCAGACCTTAGGGCAGTTTCCCACTTCGCCTCAGTCCATCTTAAATGAGCTTGGGCCCAGCAAAGGCCGTAGCATTTCTGGATCTTGGTTTAATATTCGCATGGCAGAGTTTTAACTCATATTTGTGGATGCAGCGACAAATGGTTTACAGAAGTGTTCCTGTGCCAATGCAGTGATTTCCGCTTCAGAATCCCGCCCTTCAGGCAGTATTGCCTGAGGGCCTGAAGATCATGGCCATTCAATATTGGTTTTTGGTCCTGTCCCTTGGGTACAGAGATTTTTCTGGATGCTCTGAATATTTTGATAATAGCATGTACCGTAAAGGATGACATCCTCAAATTCTTTGCAATTTTACATTGAGAGACATTATTTCAAATTGTTGAACTATTTGCCCATGCAGTCTTTCCCTGAGTGGTGAAGCCATTACCATCTTTATATCTGAAAGACTTTTTTTTACCGAATAATGTTACTGACCTGTTGCCAATTAACCTTATTTGCTTTGAGATGTTCCACCAGGTGTATTTTTGGCATCATTCAGCTTTTACAGTCTTTTGTGGCCCTTGTTCCAGCTCATTTGAAATGTGTTTGCGGCATCAAATTCAAATGAGCAGATGTTTTTCAAAAAACAACAACAATTCTACGTTTCAAAATTTTATATTTTTTCTTTGCACTATTTTCATCAATTGAATATAGGGTTTAAATTATTTGCAAATCATTGCATTCTGTTTTTAATTACATTTTACACACTGTCCCAGCTTTTTTGGAGATGGGGTTATACATGCACATATCCATTATCTGATTCACTTATTCCTCCGAAGGATTGCAGGGGTGCTTGAGCCTATCCCATAAAACGATGAGTGATAAGCAGGAACACGCCCTGTACTATTTGTTATTTCATCAGGGATGACACTTGTATTGTCTTTTGACACTTCATTTGGTTACTGATCCTGGTGGTTTCCTGTGCCTTAGCCATCCTGTTTCCCCTGTGAGGCAAATGCTGCATACTGAAATAGCAGCTCAGCTCTTGAGCTCTAAGTATATAGGCATCTCTTGGCTGGCAGGCCCGGAACAGGCTCACTTAGCAGCAGGATACGGATGGAGGGGCTGAGCTGTTGCGTTCTCACCTCCGCCGTGTAGCGCCATTACTCAGACCTGCCCATATTCGTTTGCGCTTGACTTGCCGTCTCCAGCTCGCTGTTAAGTCCTGTTTGCACCCGCAGCCTGACTGGTGGCATCAGTTTTGCAAATCTGACTGACTGCACAGCTGAGACGTTAGTGCCATTATAGTTAACGTGGAGTCTCACACCCCCCTCCCCCCCCCCCACAATCCCCCTTCTGAAGATGTTCGGAGGTCTGAAGTCACTGCTTTCTTCACTCAGCAAGCATAAGAATGTGTCATACCACTATCCTGCTGATTGTGTAGTTCAAATCTAAAGCAGAATCCAGGGACCCCTCCGCGTGACCGCGCACTCAGGCCTTCTCTTTGCATTTACCCTGCAATTTACAGTTACGGCACTGTTTTTTGGGAGTCAGTTTAGCCAATCGAATTATATCAAAATGACATACAGCTAGAGATGGCCAAAGATACAATTAAATCAGAGACCCTGTCATATGGGCCTCATAGTGCCGTCGTGGGGGGGCACTGACAGTTTGCTGTCCTCCTCCAAGAAAAACACGCCTGTCAGCCATCACTTCTTTTTACTTGTAGCTTTAAACCTTGTACACAAAGAACAAGAATGGATGTGACCTGAATAGGCTCAGAATCCAATCCTCATGGCCAGTAGTAGGCTCTTAAGAACGAACGATCCTAACCCAAACCACCTAAATCTCTCCCATTTCCCTGAGCTGCAAAAGCCAATTATGCGCCGCTTTGTCTCACGAGCCTGCTTGCTACAGTCGGCGCTGGCTCGGCAGGATTTAATCCGATGCCGTGGTAGTCATTTTGCACGGCGTAATCACCGTTTATAAATGGGATATGGCAGCTTCACCTTCAGTTTCTTCTCTGGCAGTACTCCATTCCCAGTGCTCTGGAGCTCTGGGGCCCTGCTTCCTGCTCAGCTGAGGGTAAGCCTGGATTAATTGCAGAGATCCCGCTTCCAAGCGGTCAAGTTTAGTAGACAACCCAACTTGCTGCGTGTCCACTGCCAACGGCAGTTTGGTTGCCGGGGAAAGCAAGACCACTCTGCTGTTAACATGTATGCAATCGCGTATGAAACTTCTCAAGCATAATAACTGCAAGAATCACATGCCTTTTTTGTAGCAGAGTACCTATTCGGGGGTCAAATGTGTGTTTGAAGCATGTGGCACTTTCAAAGGCATTGATTAAGCTTAGCCCTCAACTAAATTGAGATTTTCTGGAAATTCACCTTATTTTTTGATGTAATTTGAACAGCCACCTTCTAGCCCCTGAAAACTCTGTTTCCTGTGAAATTCATAATTAAAAATTGGAGGGGAAATTTTTTTTTTTTCCAAATATTTGTGTGAATAGAACTGATGCCGTTTTTGTTTTTTGTTTTTTTCTTCCATCTAACACATTAAAATATCATGAATAGGTCCTGCTGGTTTCTTGGAAAGGCATTTATCTGCAGGACATATTTAACTCCTTTTTTAACTAAAAAAAAAAAAAAAAAAAAAACAAGATGAGGCAAAACTTAGCGTGGTCCCTGTCGATTGAACCTGGGCCCAGACAGATGAAGAGTCGATCCCTGACCTAGCGTAGTCAAGCAAACCCATTCTGACAAAAACAGGAGCATCTCCTGAAACTGAAGAAGCTTCTAGAAGGGCATTGATCTGAGGTGCCCTGCTTAATGCCTGTGTTCCCTTCTCTACGCCTTAGGGATGTGGAAGAGAATAAGTATACATCTGAAGGTGCTGAAGAGGTGAACGTGGAAGATTCAGTATGCAATTTCAAAGGTTATTTATCTCTATAGAACACGTTTTTCTCCAGTCAGGCTGTTTGTAATGCAGGAGTTGTGCCGTACAGAAGGTAGGTAGGTGTTCAGTTAATGCTATTCAGATTTTTTCAGTTTTGAACAGGCTGTATTTTTACAGGTTCAATTTTTTTTTTTCCCTTTTTTCCTTTCCCTTTTCTCAACCTGAAGCTCTCACACTTTGTGTACTTCAGGCATTGTAGACTAAAATAGGCCCTGCCGGGCTGTTGACTGGATGCACAGCTATGTGTTGTTTTAGAATGGTTGATACATCACTGGTCCACTGTGGCGCAACACAGCAGTTGTGTTTCTTTGCTTTGGCCTGTGACCCCAAGGATGCCATTGCCGCACACTAACAAGCGCAAATAATTACCTCCCTGTAAAACAAGCGACATGCACGTGCTCAAATGTACGGCGTGGTCTACGCATATACAAAAATACAAGAATTTCCATTCAGAAACAAGCCTACGCAATTTATCTCTCCATCTGATGATTTCACATGTGCTAAAGTATGCACACAATTGAAGACCACGTTCGGAAAATGATCTGAGTCACATTTTCACGTTATGGAGAAATGATGAATTAAAAATTCAATACGATCTTAGAAACAAAGCACTGAAAAAATATGCAAAAATTTTAAATAAATAAAATATTATAATAATATATAGTATTATAGATTATTATAAATATTAATATATAAAATATACAAAAATGCAAAATTTGGACTCTGATCGTTTTTCGTTTGTGGTCTTCATTTGCATGTAGATGCAAATATGCGCACATTTCCTATGACTGGAATATGCGCACTCACAAAATCACTCCTCAGAAACATGTTACAAGGCAACATGTTGCAGAAGAATCACATGCTCCTTCGTCCTTAGTGTGTTATAGAGGGTAAAGGCGGCGGCGCAGGATATAACATTCCTGCAAATCCTTTTCTGTCGCTGAAAGAGAGATATGTCTTACTCCTCGGGCCATCCCCAGGCCACCTGATGCCTGAGCGTGAAATGAGAGAGGGAGCTATAGCGTTTCCATCTCTCTGTGCTGCTTCATTCCTGCCCACTCATTTTCCCTTCCACAGATTGCTCTCAGATGTGTATCTTTTAAAGCATGTTTGGGGTCCACAGCTTAATATAAGGTTTTCTTCCTGCGGCACTTGCTGGGTGTCAGATCTTAGGTGCTGGAATACCATGTCCAATTCATCCCCTGCAGATTTTTCAAAATGCTGTGTTCCCTTCCTCAACGGTGTAGGGGATAGGCTGCAAAAAAAAAGAAGATATCAAATTTTTTATCTGAAGTAGAAACATATTTGCTCGTTTTATTTTGTTGTTTGCTTGACAAGTGAAATTTTCGTTATCCATCTGCAAGTCCCGAATTGCGAGCAGTCATCCCAAATCCAGAATCCTGTCCTGTATATTATACTCTAATTGTTGTGAAATATTCTGTCAGTGATGGATACTGTTCTGGCTCTGCATTGGCTGCAGCAGGGACGGCAACCTCCATGAACTATGACTGTTGTAGATTTTTAGTTCGTGTATAGTAGCATTACGAATGGATAAACTACTACTCATGCCAGGGACGCATAGCTTTGATGTTGCTGAATTAAAACATGGAGCCCTGTGTCCCAGGACCTGGTGAACATCAGCTAAAAAGCAAAAATATTTCTGCAGGTACCAGGAAGAGTGGGGAGGAACATATTCATGGATCATTGTTGCTTTATGAGATCTAATCAATGATTTTTGCTAAGTCTTCAGGTAATACTTCGGCATTTTGCATAGAGGGGAGGATGATGTTAAAATGCACGCTTGCAGCAAAAAACTAACAGCCAATGATGCAACTATATAGATAAACTCATTGTTTTTGTCCCTCTTGAAGCAAGGGGACAACTTCACGTATTGTGAAGTGGCTACTGCTGAGCTGACCTCCCAGTTCCAGTGTGTAACCCACCACCAGTCATACAGATTGCTCGACTGTGCCATGAAGTTGGCACCACGACTATTCTCTGATTCGGCCATATAATGGATAAAGATGTACACAGTGGCAGCTGCTGCGCTTGACATTAAGGAAGCACAAGAAATCCCTGTTAACTGCCAATTAGTCTTTACCGGTTTCCAGTCATTTTCCTTCATTAAGGCGGCATTTTATATGAAAATCGGAATGTCCAAGTATTTTGCAGTTTCCATGGGGTGAACCTTCAGAATTGATTGGTGATAAGTTTGACTAATCACTTTAATTTCCCCGGAAGACAGACTTGAATTATCAGATGACCTATAGGTTCCCTGTTAAACATTGGTTTAGATGAAAAAGTCAAAATGTATTCATGCTTTTTTTTCTTTTTTTACTGCATATGTAGGCTATAATTATGTTAACCCTTTAAGACCCAATGCAAAAATCCCAGCAGAGAATCATGCTGCCATGTTTACCATAGTAACCTGTATTTGGGCTGAAGCACAGCTTCTCAGCTTTCAGGAACAGTTGGAATTTTTTTTCTGTTGCGCAAAACTTACAGTAATTACGGTACTTTCAAAATTACGCGCATATCTGTGTCGGCAACGACACGTTCTTAAAATGCGCACATGCTGTCCCGGTTTAAATGGGTTAATTTGAACAACAGAAAAGAACTGAGTGGTCTATCTTTTTTATAAACGTCAGGATACTTTGTGGGGGAAAAACATTTTTTCTGAGCTGCATTTATTTTTAAATCACTGTTATATTGCAGTCATTGGCAGTTATGCCTTTACCTACCAATTGATCATTCTAGTAATTGGAAAGCTTTCTAATAAAGGAAAATTATTGAAAGTGGATCAAGACTAATCATGAGTTGATTGATTATTCTAATGATCAGCAAGCTTTTTAATGAAGGAAAATGATTCAAAATAGGTGAAGACTAATCATGAATGGATAAATGTTTCTTTTTTTGATAGTCTGAATGCTTTTTGATGCAGGGAAATGATTGAAAATGGGTCAAGACTAATCCTGAATTTTTTTTTTTTTTTTTTAAGATTATTTTTTTGGGAATTTTTCCTTTATTTGGCAGTTGTACAGTGTAGAGAGACAGGAAGGTTGGGGAGAAGAATGGGGGAAGACATGCAGCAAATGACCTGAGCCGGAATCAAACTCAGGTCGCTGCGGGAAGGACACAGCCTTTATGGTACGCGCGCTTAGACTGATGAGCCACCGGGGCGCCCCCTAATCCTGAATATTAAGGGACTTTGTTGCGCTTCCTCTATTTTCACTGTTACATACAACACGTTGTGTTTGTTTTTACTAATGACCTACCATTTACTTGATGAGCAAGAGTAATTCATTTAAGCATTTTGACTTTCTCATGTTTTACTGTTTGTTGACACTGAATGTAATGCACTGGAGGCCTTGCCCACCCACAAGTCCCCTGTTCCAAATTTTACCCACTCTCGTCTGCTCACCTTTGTCCCTTTCTGTTTTGTGAGAAAACATTGTTCCTCATGCTTCTTAATTGATTGCTGTTTCACCCCACATTTTTCAGCTTGGGTTTTCAGGTGGAATGGGAAGCAGTTTATAGCCTACAGTGCTGTGAAAAAAATATTTTGCCCCCTTCCCCATTTCTTCTGTTTTTGTACTTATCACACTTAAGTATTTCAGATCATCAAACTAATTTGAATATTAAGGGACTCAAAGATAACCAGAGTCTACAAAAACGCAGTTTTTAAATGATGATTTTATTTATTGAAGGAAATAAGCTCTCCAACCATATCTGGCTATACGTGAAAAAGTAGTTGCTTCCTTAGTTGCTAAATTCACCAACCGAACAAATTTAGTTTACTGCGGATTCAATTTCAGTAGACACACTCAGGCATGATTACTGCCAGCCTTGTTGAATTTGAACATAATTTAAATAATACCGGTATGCCCATCAAGCAGCACATGATCCCACGATCTATGGAATTTCAAGAACAGATGACAAACAAAGTCATTGACATTAGTCAGTCTGGAAAGGGTTACAAAGCCTTTATAATGCTTTAGGACTCTAGTTGAACATTGTGAGAGCAGTTATCAACAAATGGAAGACTGTGGTAAACTTTCCCTGGCATCACCTGCCTACGAAAATTCTTCCAAGAGCGCATCAAGAACTCATCCAGGAGGTCACAAGAGAATCCAGACTAACATCTGGAGAACCGCAGGCCTCACTTGCCTCATTTAATGTCCGTGTTCATGATTTCACACTAAGAAAGAGACTGGACTAAAATGGCATCCATGGAAGACCTGCAAAGCAAAATCCACTGCTCGCCAAAAAGAACACAAAGGCTTGTCTCACATTTGCCAAAAAACATCTTGATGACCCCCAAGATTTTTGGGCTGATATTCTTATGAGTCAAAAGTTGAAGTTTTTGAAAGACAAGGGCCATGTTATAGCTGGCATAAACCTAACACTGCATTCCACAGTAAAATACAGTAGTGGTAGTGTGACGGTCTGGGTGCTGCTCTGCTGCTTCAGGACCTGGCAACTTCTCATATATGGGGAACCATGAATTTTCCTTTCTGTCCTGAAGGAGAACATCCTACCATCAATTTTTGACCTAAAACTCAAGCACAGTTGGGTTGTGCGACAAGACAATGATCCAAAGCATACAAACATGTCCAACTCTGAATTGCTCCAAAGAGACAACGTGAATGTGTTAGAGTGACAGAGTCAAAGTTTTGGATTTGATTGAGATATTGTGGCATGACCTCAAACAAGCAGTTTGTGCTCAAAAATCCTCCAATATGGCTGTATAAGAACAATTTGGTGTGGAAGAGTGGGCCGAAATTCCTCCACAACGATGCAAAAGACTCACTGCCAGTTATCACAACGTTTTATTAGGTTTAGGGAGGAAATTATTTTTTCACTTTTGATGAAGGTTTGAAATAACTGAATCCTCAATAAATTAACTGATCATTTAAAAGGTGCATTTTGTGTTTACTCGCATTGTATTTGTCTTATAATAAAATTAGTTATATGAACTAAACCATTTAAATATGACAAATAAGCAAAAATAGCAGAAATTGGGAAGGCGGCAAATGCTTTATCACAGCACTGTAGTTGCTAAGGTGTTTAACAGGGACCCAAACGAATGCTGGTTTTAGGCCCGGAGCACCCCCTATAAGATTAGCACTCTGGAGTCAGGTCTGTAACCCCACATTGCTACAGGGGAAATTTGTCCCTGCATAATCTTATCATTTGTAAGTCACTGTTGATTAGTGGAGGGGCTAACTGACTATATAATTGTAATGGTTCTACACGCAAGCCAATCAGAATCCAACTTTAATGCCACCTCTGAGTGCGTGACATTTGTTGTTGTTTATTTGCAAAAGTTTGCAGAACTTGTGCTGTGGAATTCATGAATCAGTTTGTATGGATTCCATTGTTTCCTGTACCCTAGTTCTTGCAGCACAAACAACAGCCCTAGTTGTTTGTGCTTTTTGTTATTTGCCTCAGTGATGTTGAATATATTTACACTGAAATGCGAGCTCTGAGCTGGTCATTGTGTGATATGAATGAGGCTGTGATTCTTTGGCATTTGCTGGTGCATTTAAAAGCTGCATTAAATAAATGCAAAAAAAAAATTGTTGTTTTCATGGCCTGAGCTTGTCTTGTGTTGCACAGTTGGGCAATGATTCTGTGTTGGCGTAATACGCAGCCTGCCAGCAGAAACAACTGAGGCTTTTTCAAACAACCATTCATTACTTGCCTTTGCAAAAAAAAAAAAAAAAAAAAATATACGAACAAAGCAATATTGCGAGAAAGATACGAATTACGGTTTTCCGGCTTTCACAAACGGTTTCATTACGCCAACGTGTACCGGAGGGCTAAAGTTAGCTTTGCCTTGGGCGATTCATATGTTGCGACTGGAGGCACGTTAGTGGTTTTTTTTTTGGTGCTGTCGCTCCCTGGCAGTAACCTGTACCGGAGGGCTCTTTGTCAGTGGCAGATCATGTGCGTTTGATGTCGTTTGATGTGAGAGCGGTTTGCTGGGAGAACCGTTTCCCCATAGCGAGTTCTCATTTTTCCGCAGGGAAGTGCTGTTGTTACATCCCAGGAAGGGGTGGGAAGCGGGGGGATGGTTAGCGGAACTGAGGCGACGGTGAATATCCATATTCCCACCTGGAGTGCGGTGTGTACAAAAAGCTGTCCCTGGAGACGCGATGAAATGAGCGAACGAATCTTTCTGAATCGGCTGCACGTCAGTTTCCCTCCACAGTTTGCTTTGAGGAGTCGAGGGTTGGGGAAGGGAGGGGTAAACTTTGCATTTGTCATGCAAACCATCACCTTCTTGTGTCAAATATGAGGGTTACACCGCCCCGGTTTTTACTTATTCTTTTATTACTCCCTTGATAAGCATTTGATTTAACCTCATCTTCCCTCCCTTTTCAAATTTATTTATTTGTTTTCTTTGTCTAGTAACAAGAGCTCTAAATTGAATTATCCTCTGCTTGAATGAGTAAGAGTCTGCAGAGACCAGTTCTGAAAGGCTAATGTTAAAAAATGGATACGGAATGAGAATGCTCGTATCGAGAGTGAAAAGTGTCTGGTCATATTTCCCGTGGGATCTAGAGCACCTTCCAGCAGGCTTCCATGAGACAGGAGCAGAAAGGGAGGGCTCTGTAATTGAAAGCATTTTAATTGAATTGAATGCGGAAGTTCATGATATGTGGTTTCGTTGACGGAGTGGAGCCGTTTTTCACTTGAAAGCATTCTATCTCTCGCTTCGCTGTGGCCGGCCCTCGGACTGCAGCTGTACTTGTACTTCGCCTGCAAATGCAATTACCGCCTGCCAATCAAGCCCTATCAAAAGCACTGGCGTCACAGGCGTCTGCCACCCTCACATGGAATGACCACGCATGCACATAGCACTAATTTACCACAGAACCTGCTCTGAATGCACGGTCTGCTTCCTGCATGCAAATGACTCTGCTTTTGCTTCCAGGAAGCTGCAGCAGATCATTAAATGAAATTCCTTTTGCTTTTGTGGTCGTTGGTCTGTTTCATCATAAACATTTTAGATTTTTGAGTTATTGTCCCTCTGTAAACCAGCGATTTAATGAGCAGCTTGTTGGCACCAGCCAAATCATCATGGAAATGTCCAAATTGTACACACATACCACTTGCCTTTATATTTCTAGAAAGAAAACTAGGTTGCTTAGAGCTTGAAATTGAGCGTGAGCTTCTCTGCCATTTTCTGAGCCTAGGAATGAAGCATTATAGAGCGAAAGCTTTTGAAAGTGTTGAAAACCCATCTTTGTTGTGTGTGTGGGCCTCTAGGGCACCACCATGCATATGCAAGATGGCAAAATCAGCTAATTTATGTGAATGAGAGGCTCTGAAAGCCCACCTATGACTTTGTTTTTTTTTTTTTTTTAATCTGATTAATGGTCCAAGAAAGCTAGTCATCTCTTTCCAGCAGGCCTGTGTGACTCAGCGTACACCAACATGATTTGGCACCCCTTACTGCCCATGCCCCAACCACCATCACCCCCCCCACTTCTCCTACGCCTCCCCATATCCCTCATATGTGCTATTAATTTGTTTGGTACTCTCTTTACCAGCAAAAAAAAAGATCTGGAAGGCAGAATGAGGCTGCTCAGTAAGTATACCGCGCGTTGCGTTTCCATGGAGAGTAATCCTAATCCGAACCACAGCTCCTTTCCGAGTCAATTACCCAAACCAGGGTTTTATCCAGGTATTTGTATTCTAAGTTTTCATGCCTATGTAGTATAAGTGGGGCAAGGAGAAGTGACTTCTTTTGTTATGCGCATAATTAAAAAGGCACTTTATATTTCTACCTGTACTAGCAAAGTGTCAGCGCTAGCAAAGCTGCTGTCAAATCAAGTGATAGACAGATGCCTCCACAGTACAAGCTTGGGATAAGGTCACAGTTTTATTTCTGGAGGTCTTGATTTTTCACCAAATATCCACTATACGAACAAAGAGAAAGACATTGACCACATTTTTTGAGGTGAGGAAAGGAATTCGGTCGAGTAGGTATCGCGTAGATATTTATGACGTCTGCTTACCGAGACCAACTATTGGGTACTCATCAGCTGACTCACTTCAGAAAGATGCAAAATTGGGAGAAAAAAAACACCGGAGACACCAAAACGGTGGATAGTACTCCCCACCAAGTGTCAATGGACATAACGCTTTACTGACAGGGAAGAAATACTTAGTGAGATCGTAAAGTTGCCTTCTTTCTCTCTTCACCTCAACTCAAGAAATGGTACTGCAAATGAAGTTATAATTACAAAGTTGTATGCTGACTTCATCTGCCATTCTTCATTTTTGTTTATATAAATTGCAAGGGAACATTTTGACTCACCGGCTGAACAGAAGTTAGTTTTCACCTGAAAAAAAGAAAATGATAACTGGCCAGAAACTCAGCGTAGAATAATGACGCACTTGGAGAAATTTCCTGCTGTGGCTCGTTCCTTCTTTTAACCTTTAGAAACAGCTGTTTTGCTGAAATATATGGTGCCTCATCTTCTGGAAGGATCTCATCAGCGTTGAGTGGGTCCCACTGCCCTTCATATTGTGTTTGCTTTTTTCTCATTTGTTTCCACCTGCTGTACTGTATTTTTCCTCCCTCGCAAGGCTCACCTCATCAGGAGTGGCAGTTTGGGTGTTGTGGCTAGATTGCTGTATTAGAGAGATGCTGCTCCGGTGCTGGCCTGTTCAGGCAGTGAGGGCTCTAATTGCTAGGAACTCACTCGCCCTAATAGGGTCGGTGGGAGTGGGGTCTCTCCCTTCCTCTGTACGTTTACCGGCTTCATCCACTCCGACCTAATCACTCCATTTGTTTTCACCTGCCTGTCGCGATTGTTCAAGCAGGGAAGTTTGTCACCTCTTTTCTGTCTTGCAAGAGAAAATTATTCCCCAGAAGTCAGCCCTTGCTAGTGTGAAATACCCTCTCAAAAGCAGCAGGAATTATCAAATGTTTTCTCGTGATTTGTTTTTTTTAAAAAAGATGAAAACTAGGATTGAGAATGTTACCTGGAACACGGTACACAATTATTCAAATTGACATATTCATTGTCAGGAACTTGCAATCACAATAACCTGCATTTTCTGGAATTAGGGTTACCAGCTGCCTCTTTCAGACAAAGACAATTGAATTTTTGAATGCTTGCAGGGAAGCAAATCATTGTATTATCAGGGACAGCTCTGATTTGCTTGGAGCTTGAAGACTGCTTGCACCTGCTCTTATTTTAAAAGACAACAGTAAAAACACGACTAAGATAATCATTCCATGCTTTTGAAGGCATATTTTGTGTATGTTTGATAGTTTGCTGATTTTGATAGAAATCTCGCATAAACATTTTTTTTATCCTGAGCTCTGCCAAATAGCATTCGGGAGAGCCATCTTAGTTCATTTACCCAGCTGCGCTGAGATTGTTGCTATGTCTGTTGCTAGGTCAGTTATGAAAGCACTTTGCCTGGGTGTTCAATTTGAAGAATGCTGTATGTGACACAGAAACTGTCTGTTCCCTGAATCATAAGGAATAAAGCTGGTCCTGCTATGAAAGATCTGAGGAATAAAATAATTGAACAAGACCTCTCAGCGACATACCGTACATGGACATAGGAGCAGTAAAAATGAGAACTGCAAAAATGCAATAATGTAATTCAAATGGGCTTAAATCCATTTTTTATATAAATGCCTCTCTGATTTCTGAAGACTATGTACTTCTGCATGTATCAGTGAACCATGTAGGAATTTCTGCCTTTTAAAAATTGTCTCGTTGCGCAAATAGTTGTGGACTGCTCAGTATATTGTTCCATTACATGATGTACTGCATTTTAAAGCAGCTCTGTCCTGTTCTTTACAAGGCTCTAAACTCATCAAAGCATGAAACCTGGAGCCCTTGAATCCCGGAGCTCATGTCTAATATGTTAATCAACCTAATTGCGAAATTAATTTGATTCACAATTTATGATTTATGATTGCACTGAAGGAGAAATGTCTATAAGCCATTCGGCCTAGAGGTCTGTGTTAATTGGTGACCTGGGATAAATTCAATCTTTACAGTTGTTTAAGTAATTAGTTGAAACAATTTCTCTCATGCCTTGACTGGACTGTCATTGACTTTGTGGTCTGTGACTTTCAGTGTAGTAGTGTTTAGTTTGCCATAAAGCACGGAAACGTCAGGGTAATAATATTTGAGGAGAGTAAAATTATGTGTAGAAAGTGCAGTAATATCTACGACCCCATTTCTGAAAAAGTTGAGGCAATATGGAAAATTAAAGTTAAAAAAAGACACCAGTGATTCACAAATCATATTGATTAAATTGGGTATGAAACAAAATATTTTGTTTACCTCATTGACTTTATTTATTTATTTATTTATTCTTGGAAATGCACTTAATCTGAATTTGAAGCCTGCAACGTGTGCTAAAAATGTTGAAATGGGCAATAAAAGACTTGTTGGAATGCTAAAAAATGGAGTGTTGAACCATTGACAATATCATGTTTGGATATACAGCGCCCTCCATAATTATTGGCATCCCTGGTTAAGATGTGTTAAAAACCTTAAAATAAATTCAATTTTTATTGCAGAAGCATACTCTCACACTGAAAATTGTAGAAAAATGTAACCTTCAACTCAAGTGAATTTTAAGGGGAAAAAAAAATCCCTGACTAAGAAATAATTATTTTTCATAAAATCACCTGTTCCACAATTATTGGCACCCCTAACAATTCCTAGGAAATAAATGTAATTGAAGTATTTCTGTCATTTCTACAGTAGTTTACAAAGTTGATCAGAGTGTCTAGGAACATTTAATTAGTAATTCATCACTTCCTGTTTCCCTGGGGTATAAATACGACGTGACACAGAGGCCATTTCTCTTATCCACTCTTCAACATGGGAAAGACAAAGGAACACACCATTCAAGTAAGGCAGATGTGTGTCGACCTTCACAAGTCAGGCAATGGCTACAAGAAAATAGCCACTCGCCTGCACCTGCCCATATCTACTGTCAGAGGAATCATTAAGAAGTTTAAAACAACTGGAACAGTGGTAAACAAGCCTGGACGAGGACGCAAGGTTATTTTGCCACCACGCACAATGAGGAGGATGGTAAGAGAAATAAAAAGTTCTCCAAAGCTCACTGATAAAGAATTGCAACAAATGGTAGCATCTTGGGGTCACAAAGTCTCCAAAACAACCATCACAATCATAAAGGCATGCAGGAAAAACCTTTTCTCACTCACAATCGCCTGGAGTTCGCTAAAGCGGTACTGGGACTTCAACTGGGACCGTGTGCTTTGGTCAGATGAGACCAGGATAGAGCCTTTTGGCAACAAACACTCTAAGTGGGTCTGGCGGAACACAAAAGATGAGTATGCAGAAAAGCACCTCATGCCCACTGTGAAGTATGGGGGAGGATTGGTGATGCTGTGGGCCTGTTTCTCTTCCAGAGGCCCTGGGAACCTTATTAGGGTGCATGGCATCATGAACGCTTTGAAATACCAGGACATTTTAAATCAAAATCTGGTGGCCTCTGCCCGAAAGCTGAAGATGGGTCGTCACTGGGTCTTTCAGCAAGGTAATGACCCTAAACATGTGGCCAAATCTACACAGAAATGGTTCACCAGACACAGAATCAAGCTCCTCCCATGGCCATCTCAGTCCCCAGACCTCAACCCCATTGAAAACCTGTTGAGTGAGCTGAAGAAGAGAGTTCAGAGGAGAGGACCCAGGTCGCTGGATGATTTAGAGAGATTATGCAAAGAGGAATGGTCGAAGATCCCTCTTTCTGTATTCTCCCATCTTGTGAAACATTATAGGAGAAGATTAGGTGCTGTTTTGTTGGCAAAAGGGGGTTGTACAAAGTATTAACATCAGGGGTGCTAATAATTGTGGCACACATGATTTGATGTAAAAGAATTATTTCTTAATGTGGGATTTTTTTCCCACTGAATAAATGCACTTGAATTAAAGGTTGGATTTTCCTCTTTTTTTCATTGTGGTCCTATATTATTTGGAAAAAAACTGAATTTATTAGAAGCTAAAGAACACATCTTAACCAGGGGTGCCAATAATTATGGAGGGCGCTGTAAAAGGAGCATCCACAAAAAGTCCAGTCGTCGTTCTTCGCTTTGTGAAAAAACTGTATGACTGAATAAGCGGTACCAGGCTCAACATACCCCACCCAAGGGAGATGTTTTATTGCGTTTGGTGTTGAATATCCTGGGACCCCTCGGACATTGATCCACAAGAGCTAACAAGCCTAATGATATCACAGCATAGTGTAGCATATGGTTGGAAGCGAAACTGAAAAATGCACATCTTGAATTCAGTCAGAAATTGATTGGAGCAGATTTAAGGAAGTTCACGAGAAAGCTCTTTTTTTCCCCAATGCCCTTGAGCTTGACCCAATTTGGTCCATAAGCAGAAAATCCGGAGACCACTGCTTACCTTTCCGGAAAGTTGCATTAATCAAACCATTTTTGCACTGAATTGTTGACAAACAAGCAAACAAATGCCACCAAAAACAATACCACTCCCCCTTTGGCGGGGGAATAATCCAACATATTTAAAACAACATAAAAATGCCAAAATAACACCCTTTAAAATGCATAATATTAAACATCAACCAGAGGCACTCCGACAGTGCAAGCCTTCGCCAAGGCAGCACAGTCAAAATCTTGCTGAGTGAACATTGCTCATAAGGAATTTAAGGTTTATCACATAACTACAGTGCTTTTCCCATATCCCAGCTCATGACATATTTTACGAAAATCTCTTTGGCTGAGAGCATGGGGGGGAAAAAATCGCTTCGCATTACGTCTCGCCGTTTATACTGAAAATACTCGCCAAACTGAATACCGAGTGTAACGTGGGTAAATCGGTATGGCTCAGCGCTATAGCGGGCTAGTTAAGTGCCACTCACGTGACTAAGTTCACGTTACTTAGCTAGGAAGCGTGCACGCAGTACTTTTTCAAAACATTATGTAACACGAGTGTGTTAGCTAGCAAGCTAACATTAGCTAGCTACTCAGTTGAGTGAATTTACGCACCATTGCTCGCTAAGCCACGAATGTCTGTGACTCAGAGACTGACTAAGCAGAGCGATGTAGTTAGCGCAGTACTAACATACAATGGGCGCTAATGGAAATTACATTTGCTTTCCATCAAATTACGAAATTCAGTTAATATGATAAACAGAATCTTATACCCTTGGTTTTGTCATGAGAAAGTAATTGAATGAGTTGAGTAAATTTTGGGTTTGTTGCTCGCTAAAGCTTGCAACAAATGCAAAGTTTTCTTCACTCGTTCCATAACTTTCATATGACACGCCCATTCATGTAAGATCCTCTATATCGGCAACATAGGATTTCGAGATGGTTTTTGTGGTAGCCATATTGTTTGACCGATCGCTGTGAAAATCAATAGGATCCATCCCAGATGTAATAGCAACCCACCCATAAAATTTCAGGGATATCTGTCCATTACTTTTTGAGTTATCTTGTACACAGACAGACAGACAAATAAACCAACGCTGGCAAAAACATAATCTCCTTGGCGGAGGTAACATGAAGGATGAGGTTAAAAATTAATTTCAATGGCTACTGATTTTTAATCACTCAGAACATGGGAGAAAGACACATACCTTTTGAGTCATATTTTAAGAGATGTCTCAAAATATGAACTGTTTTTTAAAATTTTATATGTTCATCGACTTCCATTCATTATGTAAGCGGTTAGTTTTTCAGGTGCTGGCATCTCGTTGGCAATCCTCATATCCGAGGAGGGATTTCTAACTGGACCAGAGTTAGTGGGGGTGGTGAGTCTGCTGGTGTCTGATTAGCCCAATCCAAGCTCTCAAAAGCCTGGGACATTTGTCACACTGCATGGTAGCTGCTTGTTGTGGCTGAGCCCCTCTCTCCTTCCTGCGTTGGCGCTTCTCATTGAGTACCTCTCTTCGCCTGGTCTCAAAGAGCTCCGCCCCGGTAGTGATGGTTCGGCGCCACTCAGCACGTTGGCTCACAGTTTCCTCCCAGGTTCTGTGGTCAGTATTGGTGTTTCATTTAGAGTCTGCTTCAGCTGGTCTTTGTAGCGCCACATTGGGGCACCACGGGGTCCCTTCCCTGTGCTCAGCTCTCCAAAGAGGATCCTCCTGGGGAGTATACCGTCATCCATCCGAACCACGTGACCAGACCACCTCAATCGGTGTTTTATGATGGTGGTCTCTATACTGTCTATCTCTGCTCATTCGAGCACAGAGTTGTTAGTGGTGTAATCATCCCATCTGATATTCAGGATGGCTCGGAGCTTCTGCTGGTGGAACTGTTCCATCTTCTTTATATCCTGACAATATAAGGTCCAAGTCTCACTGCCATAGAGGAGTGTTGAGATGATGACAGCTCTGTAGATCATGATCTTGGTCGGGTGTGTGAGGGCCTTGTTCCTAAAAACCCCGTCTGTCAGCTTCCCAAAAGCGCAGTGTGCTGCCCGGAGCCGGTTCTCGACATCCTTTGATGATGTGCATTGGATGGAGAGGAGACTGCCCAGATAGGGAAAGTTCTCAACACACTCGATCTCCTTCCCAGCGATGAAGACATTGCAGTCTAGTGGATTGGCTCCAGGAGGTGGCTGGACAAGGATCTTGGTTTTTCCTGTGTTGATGGTCATGCCAAAACAGGAGTATGCATTGCTAAAATTGTTCACTGATTGCTGCAGTTCTTGAGCTGAGTGAGTTGGGGCAGCATTGTCATCTGCATACTGGAGTTCAGTCACTCTTAAAGGTGGTGGTGCGGTGTTTGGACCGAAGGCGAGACAAATTGAATAGTCCGTCATCCAGACTGTACCTGATGTCCACTCCCGGATTGTCTGGTGGGATCTCGTGGAGCATGGCAGCAAGGTAGAGTGAGAACAAAGTTGGTGCTAGAACACACCCCTGCTTCAATCCGCATGTGATGGTAAACTCTTCTGACACAGTGTTCTGGTGGATAACAGGGGCCTTCATGTCATCGTGCAGTGCTTTGATCATAATGACAAATGGCTCAGGGAGGCCAAAGCGTCTAAGAACTGCCCACATGGCCTCCCTTGGGACACTGTCGTAGGCTTTCTCGAGATCATAAAAGATAAGAAAGAGCGGCTTTTGTTGTTCGTAGTGCTTTCTCCTGTAATTGTCGGGCACAGAAGATCATGTCCACTGTCCCCCTTTTGGCTCGGAAGCCGCACTGGGATTCAGGCAGGATCTCTTCAGCAACTGTTTGAAGCCGGTTTAGGAGAATTCTGGCAAAGACCTTTCCTGTGATGGAGAGCAGGGAAATCCCACGGTAGTTTCCACAGATGTTTCGATCCCCTTTCTTGAAGATGGTCACAATTAATGCATTCTTTAGGTCATCAGGGACACATTTTGCATCCCATATTTGGAGCATGAGGGCAAACAATGGGGTCTTGAGAGGCGTTCCACTGCAGATCAGCAGCTCAGCCGGAATGTTGTCCGGTCCAGCAGCTCTTCCACAGCGCATCTGCTTCATGGCCACTTGGAACTCGTTGTGGACAGGTCTGGTAGATAACCAGTGTTGGGTTGGACGTTGAGGCACATTTTGAAGAAAGTCATCTGCTGCAGAGGAGTCACGATTGAGCAAGGTATTAAAGTGCTCGCGCCAGCGTTCTAAAATATCTTGGCTCTCTGTGAGGGTTGTAGTATTGTCTGCTGACAGGAGAGTTCATGCTGATGATCTCTTGGATCCATAGATGTCCTTGGTGCCTGCATAAAATTTCCTCAGGTCTCTGGCATCGGCAGAACGTTGCAGTTCATCTGCCTTCTGTTGCCACCAGTTGTTTTGCATTTCACGCAACCGGGACTGGCATTCCTTCTTTAGGTCTTGATACCTGATGTTCTTGGCATATGATGTTGGGTCTTTCTCATGGGCAATTCTAGCTTTCCTTTTCGCATCGATAAGAGCTGTGATTTCTTCATCATTGTTGTCTAACCAGCCGGCATCTAGCATATGTTTAAAATGTTGGCAATTACTCGCCAGCTGTTCTGACATGAAAACTTGTCCCTGCATAAAGTATGCATGACATTTTACCGAAGTGCGTAGTTGCATACAAGTTCAGTAAGCTTTTCTTCAAAGTTCTCCCTTTTAAAAGACCTACCTAGAATATGCCATAAGTCACTATCTCTGCGCTGCTGTCAGTTCTTGACAGTACACCTAACTATACTGCCCCCATTACTTTTTTCATTGTTGCACCTCGCATACGTGTGGTGGTAAATTCTCACCCCAGGCTCAATCTGCACATAGAGAGACTGAACGATACACGTGGCAGCCATCATGTGGCTGCAGAGTAGTTTATGCTGAGTATAAATCAGGCTTTAGGCAATACTACAGATTGGGCCACAGGCCTCTAAATTTGGTCAAGGCCACAGGTTAACGTGAGAAGATGAGAGACGAGTTAACGCTATGAATACAAAATTAATTGATCAGATATTGTGTGCCTATTTACCTTTGTAATAACATGGATAAAGCACGGCATTACCATAAAGCCTTCGGCACTGTAATGCTTTTAAAACCTCAAAGCTGAAACATGGATTGTTTATGCACATGAAATCTCAAACAGTCGAGCTGTAATGAATTTAAGCCGATATTTCCCCCTTCTCCTTATCTGTGCGGTAAAGGTTGAGGCATTAAGTACTGACAATTCCTGACCTTTAGCAGGATGTGCATCTATTATCCAGGAAAGTAATGTATTCCTTGAGCTTGCATACACAAGCTTCTTTGTGTAAATGTCAGCCCGGTTTTCAATTCTGTCCTCTTGACATGGATTTGTACTCAAGTAAAGGAAACTTTGGGAATGCAAGCAGTTTCTGTGGCCATGGCTGTCAAGAGCAGTAAACTAAATGGCCTAATCAAGCCTCATTATCACCAGCCATGATCACTGTATAATGCCTGTTACAAACTTAGATGTTTTTTCCTAGACTTTGATGACATCAGTGGTTGGCGTGGGCCCCTGATAGCTTGTTCAGAAGTTTATGCTCAAAGTGTACGCTGACTGATGTACATCGTTACCAATTACAGTTTTAGGAATGCTGTGATACGTTTTTTTCACTCTGTTACCAAAGTTTGAGGGATATGTTTTCAGAGAGCAAGCAGTTTGATTCTGTTTCCCATGACCTAGCTGCATTTCCAAAGAAATGGCAATCTCTGCCAAGGTTTTAACTTTCACGGAGCACCAAGGAAGCAAAAAATTGGCCTTGATTCAAGGAATGTCCTTAGCCAAGAAAGAAATGACAGTTACTGTTCTGTGCGCAACAAATTTTTCAGAATCATTTTAACACTGAGGTTATGAAAGTCACAAAGGTAGCCATCACCGATCTATCAACATCATTTGCTCGAGAGAATTGTTTTAAATGGTTTGTACCCTTTAAGTGGAATATTTGGAGATAGATGAATAAATACTTCTCAATTTTTGCAATTATACCTCACTTTCAATCTCATTTGCATGGTTTTTGTGCTTGGAATGTGCAAATGAATATGGACTGGCCTTTTTTTGTGTAATGGATACACGTTGTGAAAGTTTTTTGGATCTCGTCTCAACCAGCAATTGTACCTTTAATTTCCTGAAGAACTGTGATTATATTCTCTCTCTTCAGGGTTTGTTGGTGTCAATGTTGGCATTAAAATTCGTTTCTCTAATCGTGACAGACGAGGACGAAAGAAGTAATTAAATTTTTTCAAGCTGGGACCTAACAGATCACTGTGGTTCAGCACAGGATGAATGCAGAGCTGAGGACATCACTTAAATTGGCTTAGAGATGGGAAAAAAGGAGCCATGCTGGGTGTTATGGGTAACTTCATGCTGGAAGAACAAGGACAGGGGTCTTTTCTGTGAATCTAGTTAAACAAAGTAGCATGTAAGACTTAAACAATTAGTTCCAGTCTCACTGTTGTCAAGGCATATTTCTCTGCTAAAGTGCTTGAAACTCTTTGGTTGCCCGCTTGTGCAATCTTCTCTTTAAGACTTACATTACGTAATCATGTTCGCCCAGGTTTATGGATTGTTTATATTGTTTTCAATTACCTGACCATGTATCCCTATCTAGCTCAGTAAGTTTTATTTTCGATGAAAGGCTCTCTGGACTCTAGTCCTCTCTGTAACTCTCCTTGTTTAAGACTTTAAGGTGTTTATTATTTAGGGGTTCATTACCACTTTTATAAACAAGCATAGTAAATGCTTTTGATGCCCATTAACATTTATATGCTGACACAATGACACAATGCTGATACAGAATTGTTCTCCTGGGGGGTGGACAAACCAGGAGACTGGCCTGTAGGCTTTTTCTCTAGTTATCACACGGCGACTTTTCCATGGGGAGCAGTGCATTTCATGACCAAATCCCGATTCTAAAGCAAACTCACATCAAGTCAGCTGTGATAGGAGACAGCTCAATATTTTTGGAGAAATCATCTGACTCAATAACCTGATGTCAAGATACTTTGATATTTTCGCTACTTGATCAAATCACTGAGTAAGGTCGTGATTTAAACTTCGATCAAAGTCCAACATTAACATCATTTTAACAGGTTAATATTACTGCCACTAGTAGCAGTAGTGATACATTTATTTCTGTCTTTAACAATACTAAACTTTTGCTGGCCTACAGGGGTAAGCTAGTTAGCTTCAGCCCGTAACTACAGTCTTCTTTTGTCTCCCTGACGCCTCATGTCCCAGCTGCTTGAAGCCATCTTTTTCTCCTCATTGGCTCAATGTACGATTCAAAATCTTATGGAAATTAAGTTTTCCATTCTTTGATTTATTTGTGGTGCATCCCCCTGCACCACGTTTGGCCATTTTTATTATTTAAACTAGCAGACCATGAAAGAAGAAGGCACCTTCACGCAATATAAAATCAATGGAGGGGGATGTTTTGATTTCAGCCATGTGGGCATGGTTTCGTAGTGTGTGTGGTATAGTCAAGACACATTTAGACACCTGCTAGTGCAGACACCTGAAGCGCTGTTAGTACACAGACATAGCATAAAAATATGCAAATTCATTTCAGGAGACTCCTGTTAATAATTTACGCTAACCCTTTCAACTGTTTTTCATTATTCTATGTTAAAGACATTGTATAATTTTGTCTCTCTTGGAATGCAGCTCCAGCACCCGCATACCGTAAGCCTGCAACAAAGTTTATATTGGCCCAGGAGGTGCCAAATTGACTATTTCAGAGCTGATTTAACACTGAGTATTGTATTATGGTGTACTAGCCGTGAGAGAGTCCTGTTATGCTCATTGGTCATAATAGGCACCCAGGGACATTTTATGTGGCCCCATATTCATAAAACTTGTCAAGATAGCAGCTCTACACTTGGATCAGTTTTGCATTTAAACTCACATTATGTGGATCGAGAAAATGTAATCTTAAATCAGAGCTCTCATGCTGAGGTATTTTATGAATACAGGCCCTAAATGTGCTACCACAAACAGGCACACTGCATTCTGTGCATATTTTGTGGACTTGTTGGAATTGAATGGATTTGTTGAGGAAACGATTGATCCGGGAACAAAGGGTGGTCATAATATGAGAGGAAGGGAGAAGAAGACAGGAATATTGCAGGGAGTCAGACATCACCGAGTATAAACATAGCTTTGCCAGTGGGCACAATTATTTAAAAGGAAAGCAAAGAACTAAATAGCAATTTGTTTCTGCTGGATATATGCTGAATGGGGGTGTTTTTTGTCTGTGTTGGTCGGGTTATGTTTGTGTGGTCATCTTGTTCGTATGCGTGGGTATTTGCTCTGTTGGTTTTATGTGTGTATTCATAGCTGGTGGCGTGCATGTGTGAGTGTTTGCATGCAAGACTGGAGGTTTACATAAAAATTTGAGTCCCTGACTGTGTAGTAGTATATCTGAGATGAATAGTGCAGTGCAAGTGACTTGGGGAACATTTAAAACTATTATGTTAGATGAAGATGCTATCTGAAGTTATGAAATGAAGAGTCTAATTACCTAAAGCGCCAGAAATTGCCAAAAAATTAAATAACTTGTGTGCCCACGCTTCAGCTAAAAATGAGGTATGCAGTCCTGCGGTTTCTCAATTATATAAGATCATTTACAGGTAGGTTGTTCCTGGCATACTGGAGGATTTCTCATGGATGCTCATACTGCTTCACTTGCTCTGTCTCCCCTAGTAATCCCAGACAGCCCCAATGATTCTGAGATCACAGTCTCTATCGAGACTCTGCCATCTGTTACTTTCACTAACGAAACACAAACATTTCTTTGCAAAATGTCATTTTTAAATAATGTTCTGAATCTTGAATGCCCTTTTTTTCTGCAGACTTAATGCAGGGAAGAAAGGATGAACATCAAAGAACAAATTTATCTTTTAAAGAATCTCGCCTCACACTTTTCCACTTCACTTTATATCTGTGTCCTTGTAACCGCTCCTGCTTAAGTATTTAGAACCGGGCTGGTTGTCCACTGGCAGGCTTGATATTGTAAGAGTGAGCTGACGAAAATCTCTCGCTGCACTTGTCCTCGGAACCATGTTTTAACTCGATGTGCTCTATCACACCGAATGTATTAATACATATTCGAAGCATACGCTGGGGACCCCTTCTGCTGAATTGCAAATGTCGCGCCGGATGCAGCGTTGATAACAAAAACAAGTTATAAAAGCTTTCAGCTTGGGCGAAAGACTGTATAAATCAGGAACTGTTGTCAAGGAGACAAGGAGAAGAGTGTCTCTGTTCTCTGTTCAGGATCTCTACTGGCTCAGTGTCCAGCATGTGCCCCCCCCTTCCCCCCACACCCCCACACCCCAACTCCCACAGCTCCCCGAAGGGTAGATTCTTCTGGAGGAGGGTCAATCCTAAGATGGATAAGCCTAGCGCAAAAAAAACCTAATCACAATCCCCATGAATTCAGCCATTATGTGCCTTCAAATTGTGAGGTGGCAGTTAAGCTCCTTGACCACATTACGTTACAAGCACATTACCGTGTACCGCAGGCGAGACCACAGGAAATGTTTGTGTCCCCCTCAGTTTAATTGCTTGTGTTTATCGTGGCCGTTGCAGGAAGCCTCATTGTCGGTTTTGTGTCGATGGAGTTTGTTTGTGACACGAGCCTTGTTATCCGTCGCCTCCTGTCTTCGAAGGTCACAGCACAATTATCCAGCTGTCTGAGAATCTTGGAGTTTGGTCCTCTTTTATTGTGCTCTGGCAGAGTGGACCATCTCTTTCAGTTGTGGAGATTTTATCATGAATTTATGCAAAGGATGCTTCACCGCAGCGGGATATTTGACAAGAAAGAAATGGTGAATGTGAATGAGAATGTGTAATATGTGGTTAATGTACTTTTTTTTTCTCTCGCTGGCTCCAGTTAAAGTACTGCCAGCTGTCATTTTAGGGCATTTACATTCAGATTGGGCATTTCCAGTTTTTTACTGATCAAGATTTACGTGATCAGGCTTTATCTGCGAAACGCACTTGTTTTTTCTATTTTCGATCGTTGTCTTGAGACTGACGTGGTGAACAAATAGCCCTCGGAAGCTATAAAACTGCACAGCCTATAGAAATGAAGTGCTGAAATTGGCAGTCAACATGTGCTTCACTTTCATAAATTCTTCTCAAAAGAAAATGCGGAAAAAGTGTTAAATTAAAATGGCTGCGGAAAGCACTGAAATTATTCCAGGATGCAAATATCTTGAAAGGAGAGAGGATTTTTTTTTTTATACAGAGCTCCATGTTGGGCGCTCTTGGCTTGCAGTGATTGCGGGGAGGGCCATTAGGGTGAACCACTTCAGAATAAGAGGCTGATTGGGATTGTCGGGACTAATTTTGTGTAATAGACTCTTGGTTTTACTTGCCATAAAGCTCTTTTAGACTGAGAGGTATGTCACTTCATGGGCTTCTCAGGTGTTCTCAAGGCTGTTAGCGAAGGATGCCATCAGGCAGGATAGAACTTTCCAGATTAGTATTTGAATGCCCGCGTGTTCATCTGCATATCCAAAAGAAGCCCACCAGGGTATGACCGTATCAAACTCAGCGGACTCGGAGTCAGCCTGCTGTCTGCTTATCATTTATTTACATGGCCTTTGCTTGTGCTTCGGCCTCTGCTTTATTTACTCATCATACAAGTGAAGGGGACTTCATTATTCCCCTCTGTGGGCCGGGGGTGCGGCTGAGAACACGATTGGGATTCAGGAGCTGTCTGTACTGCGCTAGCACTCCCAAAGTAAGCTCCGGCACTTACTCAATTGCTATTACCGTGACAACGTCCGCGTGGACTGAACTGGGTCTCTCAACTCGCAGGTTCATTAAATCCTGTGGGTTGGGGGGGGTTTTGATGCTTCACGAGAGGGGGACACAGGCTCATTTCCCTGCTAATTTTCCAAGCTCATCTCAACAGCCTATTAAGGTCAGTGGGCGACTGAAGTTTCGTTTCGTTGCCCTGGGAGTCGTAGCAGTAGAGGCCGAAAAGAGAAACCGAGACATCGAGAACTGGTCCGGGACCCCTAAATTCTCCCTGGTCGAAGAGTGCATATAATTCAGCCAGATTTTTTTGCTTTCTCCCCCGTTACGGATCCAGCGTGAGCCCCTGAGGTGTGAGCTCACGACAAGCTTTCAAAGTCCTCTCGAGCGGTGGGGAACCGCCGATTAATCCAGAGGAAGCACGAGGTGGGTTTCTTAAGTGAAGGAGATAAAGGCCTTTTGGTCTGCTAAATTTTTTTATGATGATTTCAAATGGGTTGCATTGCACGCCAAGTAAGTCTCCCTCAACTCCACCATCCAGCGCTCGCTCATTGATGTTTCCATTCGAGAGAGTGGTGCGCTTTTAACTGCTATCAGGAGGGATTTCTCTCCCTCTTTCACTTCAAAGAAACGAAATCAATCTCAGAGACTTCACTTCCATCTGTTTTCCTAGCAATCACCGGAAGAATAATTTGGGGGATGGAACTCAAGTCGGATTTTCTGACCTGCAGACTTGGGAACGTTGAGCGGAGCCTAGATTTCCCGTAGGGTGGTAGAGTGGGGAGGGGGGTGGGGCGACTGCATGTGACTTGTGGTATGTTTTCTGAAAAGAATTGCCCTCTGGGCCTTGAGCTTCGCTCAAGCTTACAGGCATGTGACCCAGTTAAGGTTCTGCCTTGCCAGGCCTGGAAACGAGGCCTTGTCTCGTACTTCAGTTGAGATTCATTTGAAGGAGACACCGAGGACAGGTGCTAGCTAAGAATAGCATGGCAACAATGAGCAGCTTGAAAAGGTGACCGTATACCAGAAAACACTCTTATTTAAAGTTTCATTAATGCAAACCTCCTGGTCTTGTCTTAGAAATGAAATGAGTAATACAACTCCAGATTTACATGTAGACAATTAGATGTCTTAGTTCCCTCCAGGTGGAAAAAGGAAAAAGAATGTAATGAAAGGCAGAGTTAAATGGCGAGACTTTGCTATGTCATTGTTACCGCTGCTATTGTCTCCCCAGTAATGTTTTAAATTGAGTGGAAGCATCGCTGCACAGAGGTAACTATTTTACTGCCTTCTCTTCTGCAACAAAGCTGGTGGAGGCTGTCAGATCCAATACAAGCAGCATGCAGGACGACCATCTGGCGACTCGGGTTTACTTGTATTTTGCCTGTGTCCTGGCTCCTGAGGAGAGGGCTGGAATTTAACTGAGATAAACCCAGGCAGCTATCCCCCAGCCAGAAGCCAAGCCCTCAGAAGGGACACTAATCAAGTCTGTGCAGTTTATTTAAACAAACTGGACCAACCTTCAGGCCATGCAGACATTCGAAGGATCCCAGAAGAGAAGGAACAGAAGAGGCACTAGCTCATTTTGGAAGGGGCTGAGGATACTTATTTGTTGTGCTGGTTTGTGTCCCGGGTCTCAGTTGTGCTTAAATATTTATTTACGGACAAAACAGGGTTGCTGGGGGGGCTGGGGGTTAGAAGAGCTCCCAGCGTCCAGTTGTTCTGAAAAAAAGTTTTCTTCTCCCTGCTTAGCCATGCAAACGGTCTTAAATGCTAACAAACCCTTGCGTTTTGGAGGGGTCACAGCTTGTTAGACTACGTCACTGTGTGGCACTTGCTATCTTTGACAGGAAGTACGTCCACCGCCCCAGGAGTTGATGCTTTTGATTTATGAGCTGCAAGCTAACCCTCAACTATCACCTCCCTCCTGCTGCTTATAGCACTAAAAAAAACAGCACTGGATTGTGACTTGTTTCCATAGAGAGAATGTTGGTACTGCGTTCTTAAAATCAGGACAGAAGCGTAGAGGGAATAGCGGCTGCTGAAGCCTCCCATGGCAGCACTTGACTGAACAGCAACTAATCTGTGGAAAACTTTGCTGCGAGGAATCAAATTGCTATGCAGCATGGTGTTGCATAAATACAGCTTTTCAATGGCTGGCACTTGGAGATTGAATATAATGTAGTATTCTTTATGGCCGCTTAAAAAGAACATTTCCATGGAACGTGTGCAGAAGACTCCATCAAAGTTGAATTGCCTTGCCACTTGATTATAAGCGGAATCAAAGAATGTGATCAATATTTGTTCGTGGAAGTTCAGAGGAGGGTCAGTTTCCGAGAGTTCGGCCCAGACAGTGACCGTCTTTGAACTTAACTTCTATAATGATGTCAAACCATCCTGACACTCATTAGCGGCAATAGAAGGCTGTTTTCTGTCAACTTTTTTTGACATAAGAAGCACAAAGGGGGAGCAGCACTTCTTTTGGTAATTGCAATTAGTATTTTCGGCTGGGTTCAGAATCTTGGCGGCTGCACCAATTTGAGTAATCAGAACTGGAGTGTGGGCCAGTGTGGATTGTTTCCAGGCTCTGGGATTCAGTTTTGTGCATTTCTGCCATATTTGTAACACTAGGAGTTTGTGTGTGTGTGTGTGTGTGTGTGTGTGTGTGTGTGCGTGTGTGCGTGTGCCCGCATGTGTGTGCGCGTGTGCGAATGTACGACTGTATGCTTGCGTTTTCATGTGCATACTCGCGGGCATCTGTGTCTGTGTGCATCAGGGTGTTAGTTGGCAATTTCACCGAAGCAGAAAAGCACAAAGCAGATATCATTTACCTGCAAAGTGGGGCACCAGTCCTCTGCCAAGCAGGTTTTCCTCAATAGGATCTCGGGCAACACAGATGGGTTCCCCCCTCCCCACCACCACTGGCGTACGGCTCTGCTAAACACAAAAACAAGGAGAACGATCCATCAAGACATTCACAGCTGTCATCAATAAAAAGAAGAGGGGATCGTGCGCAAGAATTGTGTAACAAAGATTTAATTTGCCTTAACTCAAAGAGTGACACATGTGGGACCAGGGGAAGCGTCGATTTGGCCCAGCGCACATTACGCCTGCCACCTGGCATCTGTCTCTTTCTTCTGTGCGGAGCGCTGCAAGCACATTCGCCACAGTACGCTTGACAAAAATCTTTTAGCCAGAAGTATGTGTGTGACATTGGTTTCTCTCCTTTCTCGGTGCATAAAAATTGTCTGGAAATATTCATTGCTGGTGACTGCCTTCTAGGTGAGGTTATTTTGTAGTCTTCTTGTTTTCAAGATGTGGTTTGTTTTTTTGAAACTTGTTTATTTGAATCTGATCGCTTAAGTAAACATATTCAGGCGAGCACCAATGTTTCTTCTGCACGCCAAACTAAAAAACTGAAATAAAAAATATAATCTCTGTGGATTACATGCATTGTAGGAGTAGCCGTCAATTTGAACAGGCATAAATTAAGTAAGAAGGCGTTTTAATTTAAGAAGCCATCTGGTGGTTAATTATACAATGAGGCAGTTTTTGCATCAATAAATTCAGCTAATGATTTAGGTACACTCAGGCAATCCAGTAATGAACCCCAAGCACTCTGGATATTTAAAACTAATGAGACCGACTCCTCCAAACAGAATGCCATGGCCAATCCCTGATTGACGAAACAAATCTTTGCTCGATATCGCCGTGCATTGCAAGCAGATGAGAGCCGTCCCCCCAATTATGAAGTCTGTTGCTGTGTGCCGTTTGACACGTGGAGATAACTTTGTTTTAAAATGGAGTCATCTGATTTCATCTGGCAGCAAGCGCACACTGCCGCTTGTCATCTTAGCAAATCCTTTTATCGTACACGGGTAGAAATTAGAGAACCTGCTATTTCTCTCCTTTTAACGCGTCCTTGAGATTGTCCGGTTGAAATTTAAATTATACCCTGTGTGACTTGAATTATTCAAATAGCAGGCGCACTGTATGTAAAATGACAGCGGAAGACGAAGCAGAGGAACCGAATGCTTGCGGGAACTCTTTGAACGCGCACATTTCTGTGCTGTAAAATAAGCGAATACCAATCTAACACTTGAACGAGTATAACCCGCGGTCTGGCATTGCTTTTCTAGTCGAGCATTAAATCCTCCATGCTGATAGTTGCAGACGTGCACAACGGCTGCAGAAGAAACGGTTTATGTGTTGCCTGCATGCGTGAGGCCCCTGCATACCGGTCAGCCCACAGCGTGGCAGGCAGTTTGAACTGTTACAGAGGGACAGTAATGCCTGGCCCAGTTCAGACAACACAGAATGGAGTGAAAGCGGGTTCGGTCTAAATGTCCAGCGTGATCGGAAGTCTTTGAGTTGGGAATTCTCTGTTTCCTCAACCTTTTAATGTCCAGCTCTAGAATTCGCAAAAGTACATTTTGAGTCATTAATTGCTTTTTTTCTTGGTGTGGTAATTAAAATATTAACATAGAGGGGAGAAAAAAAGATGCATTTATCACATTTTGCAAATGTTGATAGTCATTACCTGTATTTCAGATGTATCATTCATTATTTAAAACCTCAAATACATAAATCAAGTTAATCTTTTTTTTTTCTCTACTGAAGCTTCAATTTATTCATCTACGTAATTGTTGGATCCGTGCTAATGACTAACTACTGTTTTTTGATGATGGAGGACCAGGGTTTTTGCTGATTCAGTTCTTTTTTATCCCTTTTCGCAGGTATAGATGCCGGCGTCCGTAAATTCCAAAATGTAATTCTTAAATAAATTTATAATTGAATTAGCAAATGTCTTACTTCACTGGAATAATTTTCCAGAGTCTCTATGACACAAATACTGAGTTATAAAGCCTAAATAGGCTCATGCATAGCAGGAAAAAATTGGCATTATTTGTATTTTGCGCAAGGGGGTTAAAGCCTTGGGCCGCTGTCTGAGCTGCTAATCTGCTTCTGCGCTGTAGTGGTACTCCTGTGCTGTGAATGTGAAACGTGATAGAAAATGGTTGATATTTTGTGATCACTGTTTCCCTTCTCCAGGTGGCGAACTTGGCCTGCTCCATCTCAAACAACGAGGAGGGTGTGAAGCTCGTCCGAATGGCTGCCACACAAATCGATAGCCTCTGCCCACAGGTGAGAACACCCCCCCCACCCCTCTCTCACATTTGGCAAATCAGTCAATGACGATCTCGCCAAAGTTTGAGGGCTAAGCATCATCTAATCAATGCGGCTTCGACCCACCTGCGGTCGATCCCGCTCAGGGTAACTGACGCAAAACTGGCAGCTCCTCTGAACCCAAGGTATCAATGCCCGGTTGACATTCAGGCCTAGCGTGTGCAGCTCTGAGTCAGACGGCTTTGTTCTTAAAATGAATGGGCAAAAACATCTGAGTGTCTCAGTGTAAATTATTTGGCGTTGATTTGGGCGAGCTGGAGCTCCGTGAGATTTCTGTGATTTCTGGGGATATTGGACGGTGGATATTCTTATGTGGGTGAGAAGGTAGGTGCCAAAAATATTTGAAAAATTCAAGGTGCAGGCTGTTATATAAGCGCGCAGCTCTCCTGTCGAGATCTGCTTTTGATCAGATCAGCAAATCATGGATAGAACAATAAATGAATAAGTGATAGAATGTCATAGAATATGTTCCAGAACAGCGAGGGTGGCGTGGTGGTGCAGAGCAACAGAAAGTTCAGGGGTTTGAAGGTGAGAGTGAATGCTCTTGTGATCCCCGTGATGGACTAGTGAACCTTCTAAGGCACTCACTTTCAAATCTGGCCCTATTTTTTATTTTTTTTTTTTTTTTTTTTTCATTTTGGGTAATTACCGTTGTAACTAAACAGTCAGCAGTGCTGATTGGCCAGACTGGCTTCACACCTGACTTACAGGTAAAGGCAGGGGCGGAATACCCGGCCCTTAAGGGGTGTGATTAGAGGAACCAGGGTCAAGAGTGTTTCCATGCCTCTGGCCTATTGTGTGCGAGGATGGGCTCCACTGCCCAGCAGTCCCCATCAGGAGTTGGCAGATTGCATAAGGTTACATATTACAGGTCAATCAGGACAGACCAATGAATTGGTAAAGGGAAGCATTTATTACAAATTACAGAATGAACAGATTACTGGCTGTGATGGTAGCCTTAAAGTCTTTGGTGCTCGGACTCGATAGGGAGTTTTCGCAATTTAGGAGCTCTGACCTGAGGCGCAGCTGGATAAATCCCCCCATAGAGTCCAGATACTGGTGGTGGTGGCTGATGAAGATGAAGTAGAAGAACCTGCAGAGGCTGGGTGGCGATGGGGAGGTGATGGGTGCGCACGATGGCAGCCTGCGTGCATTGGAAGCATATAGAGTCGTATTTAAAAAGACAGCACCAAGAGGATAGGCCAACAGCGTAGGTGTGTCGCAGTGTTATGGGATGGATGAGATCAGCTAATGATTCAGTTAACAGCCCCACGTGATCACAGCTAGAATGAAAGCATACGTTAGGAGTGAAAGCAGATTGAATGAAAATAAATTGGTGCGGGCATGCGAAGGAGAGTCTTGACTGAACTTCCGCTAAGCTTCATTTGATTGATGAATGGAATAGAATAGCAAATAATAATAAATACATTATTGTAAATGATTGCGAGCTTGTTTCTGACAATGCCAAAAAGGGTCTTTGAAAGACAATGATTACACAATCATTGAGCCATTCAGGTGTCATATGTGCAAAGTACTTCAAACAGCTTGATAATTGTTCTCAGATACAGTACCTAAAATAATTCGCTGGCCAAAACTGAATACATGAAGTCCATTTGAAATGGGAGTACACAGTTAAAGGCTAAAGATGGAGGGGGTGCAGAACAGTTTTTTATGGCTCACCACTCTCTTTTCTGTGGAACTGTGAAACATTTATCCTTTTAAGCTCGGACAGGGTCACTCTTAATGTCATGTGGCTTGAACTTTTTGAGCTTTTCTGGAGCACCGTGTACTTAGATGTGTCTTTCAGCCATTGGCTGACTGACATTCACAACCATGGCTTCTTTTAGCTTCGGTGCTGTCCATGCTTTCTGAAAAAAATAATAATAATTGAGACATAGGAGGCAGAAAAAATAAAACTTCTGCTTCAGCTGCTGCCATCTGTCATTTTGGAGAAACTCTTAAGTAAACACTAAAAACACTGCTAAACCTGTCTAGGTAGGAGAATGGATAAAATGCTATTTTTTTCCTTGGAATCTAAGGACAAAGACAGGTGTCTGCCCTATTTATCAGTTGGACTTGGAGCTGTACTTTACTGTAACCAAGCTAATACTCCAGAAAGTCACTTTCTTTAGCATGAAGGAGTGGTTGGCTAACCATGCATGCATCTAACAGTTAAAATTTAGATGCAAAAGTTAGTGGGTCTCATGTAACGGTTCTGATATAGAGTAGTAAGATTCGGAACCTGCTGACCCCTGCTACCAGCACCCAGTATCATAGGCTTGGAGACTCACGAGAAACCTAGCAGCCTAAAACTTGGTGCAAGTAAAAATAGTACTGCTCTGAGGCTGCAGCATGAAATTTAAAAGTGTTTGGTCTTGGTAATTGTGTACACGCGTCATTCGCTCTGTTATTAATTTTTCATGTGCTAAAAATTTTAGATCAGGCGTTCCGTCTGTCCTCTCTTCATTCTCCCTGTCTGAATAAAATTGAAAAACATCCAAATGGACGGTAGACTGCCCTTTTAAAAGTATGAAAAATATCACCCTGGTGTGCAATTATTTTGAAATAAACTGAATGCTGTTCATTGCCAATAAATATCCTGCCTGAGGCTCTGGATGGAAGCGAAATCCAGACTGACTGTCTCTTTTGCACAAGAGTTCAAATCGGAGAGCCAAAGTGGCAGCTGCAATGACCATTAGTATCTAAATAAAACAGTATACCAGTGGACTGCTGTCACTGTCACTGGGCTTTGTTTCTTAGATTTCAAATTTTATTAAGGTTTCGCACATGTGAGTCTGCCCCAGCAGCATTGATAAAAACCCTGGGTCCTTCATAGTCACTTATGTGAAAGCTGTCCGTGAAAAACGCCTGAAAGAGCTCTAGTTATACCCCTGTCGCCCGCACTGTTGGCTGTGCCTCAGTACATTTCCCCAATGATCACACCCGTGCAAACATTTTCTCTGACAAACTGAAGCGTGACCTGACTCAGTATTGCCTCGGAGCCCAAACAAGGGCAAATCCCCCCAAACACCATTATCATACACCTCTACAAAGATCCATCCTTGTGTCTCCCACCTGCTTTTAAGCAATTTGTGCCACGTAGTTTGTGCAGTCCCAAAATAGCACAATCCTCATGCCTTCGGCCAAGCAGAATTAGAACAATGATGCGTGTCGTTCTCGTTATCGTACTCAGCAGCAGGAAATAATTGCATCGCATCACAAAAGAGGTTTCCTTTCATATGAGGGGATAACAAAGACTGAAAGAAGGTGAGAGTGAATGAAAGAATGAAAGAAAATTACTCCTTGAAAGGCGGGAGTGCTGTTAATGCTTTCAAGATTTCTATAGACAATCCTAATATTCATAGACATTGTGGCGCGTGTGCACTAAGTGGTGGCAGAAAGCCGTTCAAAAGTCAATTGAAGTGAATGGCGTTTTGTTTGTTGTGACAGCTTTGAGCCTCTGGCAGTCCTTTTTGATAATAAACTAGCAAGCTAAATGAATTCAACACAATATCATTTCTTATCTTAATCATATGCTAAATGATAGGACTGAATGACTGGACTCCCTGTCCTCCCCATCTTTTTAGTGGGTGTTTAACCCAGCTTCAATGGCTACATATACACTTACCCATTGACACAATTAATATTAATATGAAATATTAATTTGTAGAATATTTATGTGAGAAATAAACAAATGAAGCTCTGCACAGGTTCTGGCAGGCCACAACTTAAGACCAGCTGTATCTGGCCGCTGAAGAATTACTTGAGACAACTTGACTGTCTCCTGACTTTGCCATGTCAGGCAATTGCTTGATTGTTAATCTGAAGTTTTAATTGAGCTCGCCATTTGCAGAAGCAGCTTCTTGCCGCACTCGCTTTACAAACCCACCACCGCCCCAGCTGCAATTCTGTCGTATAACATTCATTGATTGTGTTTCATAACAGAGTTACACCAGTCTATTGCAATGGACATTGTTGCTGTAGGCTCTTTTCCATGGGGGGGGGCCTTGCTGCTGTTCCCTGCCTTCAATTCCACGCTTGGATGGGCAGAAATCTCCTGGACCAGAGTTGTTGTCGCTAAACTCAATATGTGCTCCTACACCTTTCAAACTTATTTTGACAAATTGGTCAAAAATTGGTTACAGATTAAAATTTGTTTAGACCAGTGCGATAGCTAGCCTAGTTAGCCAGTTAGGTAGTTTGCTGTCACCTAGCTAATGCAGATTGGTCGGTAGTGACTATGACTGAGGTGAAAGAACATTTAAAAAGTTTGGTAAATACGTTGTAGTTGTGATCTATAGTAATTTTCCTCTTGTGAATTATCCTAACAATTTAAGCTTAGGGTAATGCTGCCGTCAGGCTGACACTAATACAGTATTTAAAGTTGAGCTGTGCACGACAATGGACTGCACAACATATGTTTTTGGTAACACCTTTAATATCCATTTACTTGCTCTCTTACTAGTCTTCCTTGTTTGTGCCAGTCTTTTTCCATCACTACTTTCATGTGTCTTAAGTTGACGGACTATTGGTCAGTTGCAGACCACCAATGACTTGGTATACTGTAGTTCAGCGAACAGGTTTTCAATTTCTGCTAATGAACTACATTTTTGCACAAATAGGATTCAATTCTTCAGTTGTTTTATTTTTATTTCAAATTGAATCTGTCAGCAATACTTATTCATGTGATTGCCAAATACGGCACTGCCAAAGCATACGTTCTTACTATATGTGAAAATTCTTCAATTAATGGCATAACTACAGAGATTGTGTACAACATTTTTAGCTTACCGGCCCTATGGGCTGATAAGCTATTGTCATGGTGTGGCGTCCGTTGTCCGGAACATTTTTTATCTTTTTTTTGGCCTTATGAATTTTTGTGTAAATTTGCAATAACATACTACTAGACCATATCTCCAGATGTTTTCTCGGATTTTTGATTGAATCATTTTTGTCCGTTTTATGGGCCCTTGAAATTTTGGCCCCAATGTTAAAAAGAGGACTGAGAAATTTTAAAAAATTATTTCTCAAAAACTGTATGATAAATTTTTTTTGAAATCAGTTAATCAACTTACCTTGGTACCGTCAATGTACAGTGGGAACTCCATTTTGATTGAATGGACGGAAGTGGGTCTATTGGGGGCACTGTAGTTTATGAATATGCAAGATGGCCGGTGGAAGCCAAATGGTTGCAGATAGAGATTAAGTTTGTATTATCGACATATAGGAAGTCATATATGACCTATATTTTGGCAATATTAAATTTGACCACAGATGACTTTGAAAGGTCAAACTCGAGGTCAGGGAATATATTATCAATGTTAAAAGATATGACTTGAAATTTCAAAAAATTATTTCTCAAAAACTGTCTGATAAATTTTTTTCTAAATCTGGCAATCAACTCACCTTGATACACTTTATGTACAGTGTGAGTGCCATTTTGATTGAATCTACGGAAGTGGGTCTAGTGGGGGCGCTGTACTTTAACATTGGGTCTTATGGAGAATGGGCCAAATCGCCTGTGGAAATGGTTGCAGATAGAGATTAAGTTTGTATTGCTGACATATAGGAAGTAATATATGACCTATACTTTGGCTGTGGTAAAGTTGACCTCAGATGACCTTTGAAGGTCAAACTTGAGGTCAAGCAAAATGTAACAATTTTCAAAGGTTTCTAGGCTTGAAAATATTGAAGATTGGGAACATATGTGCATTGAACACTTTTAGGAAGTCATGTATGAACTTTCATTTGGTGGCCTTGAACTTGACTTTCGGCGACCTTCAAAGGTCAAACTTCACATAGTGAAATTTCAATGTCTCCTATCACCAAACTATTACAGATAGAGCTTAGGTTTATATTGCGGGCATATAGGAAGTCACATATGAACTTTCATTTGGTGACATTGAACTTGACTGTCAGTGGCCTTTGAGGGTCAAACTCGACAGTGAAATTACAATGACTTGTATCACCAAAATGGTCACAGATTGAGCCAAGATTTGTATAGAGACATTTAGAAAGTCATATATGAAGTCCATTTGCTGACCACAACTTGACATTCTGTGACCTTTAAAGTTCACAATTGACATATTGAATACATATTGACATATTTCAATGACTTGTATCACCAAAACTGCTTCAGAGCTTAGGATTGTATTACAGAAGGTATTATAAATGTATGTGAACTCTTATTTAGTGACCTTGACATTTATTTTCATTGATTCAAATGTCAAACTTCACATGAAATTTTCATAATTTGTATCATTGCTGTAAGACTGCTTGCCAGTAAGCTACAGGACCCTAGGTCCTATTTTTGGAAATTCCACTTGTGTGCTGATTTTGGAATGCACAGCTTGCAATCCTTGCTGTAAATAAATAAAAAGTGGATGATTTTCATGGCCTATGTGTTGAAGCATTATACTGGTAATTTTATACGTGTCTTCCGCTACTTTTCAGGTCATCAATGCTGCTCTCACCCTGGCCGCCCGTCCCCAGAGCAAGGTTGCCCAGGACAACATGGACGTGTTCAAGGACCAGTGGGAGAAGCAGGTTCGCATTCTCACCGAAGCTGTGGATGACATCACCTCTGTTGACGACTTCCTGTCTGTCTCCGGTACGTGAAGACGTGGCTTTGATATTGTCAGTGATTATTGCGGAAATGCAAAACACTGAACCTATCTGTCTGGATCATCTGAGCATCAGTATTTGATTAAATCTTTTTACACAATTTTAATTAAACATACAGCGCTGTGCAAATGTCTTAGGCACCCTGTATTTTTTAATTTTAACTTTGCTTTAAATGTTTATATTTTGTTTTCCGCAATAGATTTGCTGAAAATAAGAAGTAAATTTGAAATTTCAAATGCTAATTTAAAGTAAAGTTTTATTAATAAATGTATTTGATTAAAAAACAGTCAATACAGATAATATAGCCTTGATAGAGCCCTGATGTCAACATCATCATGGCTGTCTGCAGTTATTTGGAGGGACAGACACAAGTGAGACAGGCAGTCTGCAGAAGAATGGTGGCAAGTTTTTCACTTCGCTTGGAAAAAGCAAAAAGCCAATCATCTTATTAAACTATATCACAATAGGGTAGAGTCCCAAATTTTTTGGCAAAGGGTAGTCACACCAAATATTGATTTGATTTTTAGTTTTTAACGGTTTATAGCTCTGTATAGTACATTTCTCAGTTACTAGAAACTTTTAATTTCATCATTTTTGAAAGCATATTTGCCCTATGAAATTGTTTGAAATGTGCCAAAGACTTTTGCCCAGTACCGTACGTGGCCCATTGATGGTGGAGCTAGGCCAGGTAGACAACATGAGATATGCCTTTATTTTCATGGACACTCCCATGTATACCTGCCCCTGCTCCGTCACTCTCTAAGGAGTGCTATATAAACTGGTCACCTAGTCTGTCTGTACTGACACATCTGTCTGCTGCTGCGCTGCATCACTCTTTGCTGTTGCTAGTGACATTGCTAGCTTGTGCTTGACTTAAGGCACTACTCCACTAGACAGATTATGTCGAAACTTTCTGTCAGCCAACTCTCGACAGAAATATCAAACGTCTATCCACCTCAGATTAAAAAGTCTCTGATAGAAGCTCCGATTGACTGTCGACTATGTTTCTGGAAGCAACTGTCGACATAAAATTTCTCATGACGTTCCACTTGAGAGATCATTACAGTTTGACAGTATCGATCGATGACCATATCATGTGACACGAGGGGGTCTCTCGCTCTCTACTCGACCTCATTTACCATGTTGCCGGCGAGGAGACAACAGGTTGCGGCAGTTGTTGCCACCTTCATTATAATAAAAAAAGGAGGAAACCTCTGTACCCTGTCCTGATTTGGTTTTAATAGCTCGCCATCAGTGGCGGGCGGTGGACAGAGAACAAGGAGGGCGATAAACATGTCTTTAAACTGCTTATTAGTCTTGATCTGTTTTCAGTCAATTTCCTGGTAAAAGACACTTGAACTCTCCCCTCTCAGGTGTAGCTAATTGTTTAACGCGAAAATCCACAGTGGTTTTTTCGTGAAGAGTTGCCTATTAAGGCATGTGAATTAAACATTTTATAGAATTTATTATTCATTCGCCTAAACATTTCATTATAAGGGAAACGAACATGTTGACCAAGAACAATGATTGAAATCGGTCACTAATCTCATCCATTTCAAGGGATGTTCCCCCCCCGTTTTCCATAATTTTTTGGCCACTGCTAACGCCATTGAACTGGTTCCAGATGTTTTATGCATTTTCCGCTGAATCATTTTCAGGCGACGCCCCTAGAACATTTTTGCAAGATAAAAAAAAGCCCAGGACTGAGCCATTTTTTTTTTCAAATCCTGTCTTGATAAATTTTTTTGAAATCAGTTAATCCCTTACCTTGGGCTGGTTTGTAGCTGTTTATCAGCTGGAACTCCATTTTGATTGAATGTCACATCGAAAAGTGGGTCTATTGGGGGCACTGTAGTTTATGAATATACAAGATAATGGTCCCCCAAATGGTTGCAGATTCTATTAAGTTTGTATTATCACACATATAGGAAGTCATATATGACCTATATTTTCAATAATATTAAATTTGACCACAGATGACTTTGAAAGGTCAAACTCGAGGTCAGGGAATATATTATCAATCGGAAAAGATATGACTTCCAATCCACAAAAATATTTTCTCAAAACTGTCTGATAAATTTTTTTTCTAAATCTGGCAATCAACTGTTGATACACTTTATGTACAGTGTGATAGCCATTTTGATTGAATCCAGTGGGTCTAAAAAAACCCTAACTTTAACAGGCATGTCTTATGGAGAATGGGCCAAAGCATTTTGGAAATGGTTGCAGATAGGATTAAGTTTGTATTGCTGACATATAGGAAGTAATATATGACCTATACTTTGGCTGTGGTAAAGTTGACCTCAGATGACCTTTGAAGGTCAAACTTGAGGTCAAGCAAAATGTAACAATTTTCAAAGGTTTCTAGGCTTGAAAAATATTGAAGATTGGGAACATATGTGCATTGAACACTTTTAGGAAGTCATGTATGAACTTTCATTTGGTGGCCTTGAACTTGACTTTTAAAGGACTACAAAATCAAACTTCACATAGTGAAATTTCAATGTCTCCTATCACCAAACTGTTCCAGATAGAGCTTAGTTTTATATTGCGGGCATAAGGAAGTCACATATGAACTTTCATTTGTTGACATTGAACTTGACTGTCATTGGCCTTTGAGGGTTTGATCGACAGTGAAATTACAATGACTTGTATCACCAAAATGGTCACAGATTGAGCCAAGATTTGTATAGAGACATTTAGAAAGTCATATATGAAGTCCATTTCTGACATTCAACTTGACATTCTGTTTTTAAAGTTCACAATTGACATATTGAATACATATTGACATATTTCAATGACTTGTATCACCAAAACTGCTTCAGAGCTTAGGATTGTATTACAGAAGGTATTATAAATGTATGATAACTCTTATTTAGTGACCTTGACATTTATTTTCATTGATTCAAATGTCAAACTTCACATGAAATTTTCATAATTTGTATCATTGCTGTAAGACTTTGTAAGCTACAGGACCCTAGGTCCTATTTTTGGAAATTCCACTTGTGTGCTGATTTTGGAATGCACAGCTTGCAATCCTTGCTGTAAATAAATAAAAAGTGGATGATTTTCATGGCCTATGTGTTGAAGCATTATACTGGTAATTTTATACGTGTCTTCCGCTACTTTTCAGGTCATCAATGCTGCTCTCACCCTGGCCGCCCGTCCCCAGAGCAAGGTTGCCCAGGACAACATGGACGTGTTCAAGGACCAGTGGGAGAAGCAGGTTCGCATTCTCACAAGCTGTGGATGACATCACCTCTGTTGACGACTTCCTGTCTGTCTCTGCGTGAAGACGTGGCTTTGATATTGTCAGTGATTATAATGAAATGCAAAACACTGAACCTATCTGTCTGGATCATCTGAGCATCAGTATTTGATTAAATCTTTTTACACAATTTTAATTAAACATACAGCGCTGTGCAAATGTCTTAGGCACCCTGTATTTTTTTAAATTTTAACTTTGCTTTAAATGTTTATATTTTGTTTTCGTGAAATAGATTTGCTGAAAATAAGAAGTAAATTTGAAATTTCAAATGCTAATTTAAAGTAAAAAGTTTTATTAATAAATGTATTTGATTAAAAACAGTCAATACAGATAATATAGTTTTTGATAGAGCCCTGATGTCAACATCATCATGGCTGTCTGCAGTTATTTGGAGGGACAGACACAAGTGAGACAGGCAGTCTGCAGAAGAATGGTGGCAAAGTTTTTCACTTCGGCTTGGAAAAAAGCAAAAAAGCCAATCATCTTATTAAACTATATCACAATAGGGTAGAGTCCCAAAAAAAAAAAGGAAAGGGTAGTCACACCAAATATTGATTTGATTTTTAGTTTTTAACGGTTTATAGCTCTGTATAGTACATTTCTCAGTTACTAGAAACTTTTAATTTCATCATTTTTGAAAGCATATTTGCCCTATGAAATTGTTTGAAATGTGCCAAAGACTTTTTGCCCAGAAACCGTGACGTGGAATTGATGGTGGAGCTAGGCCAGGTAGACAACATGAGATATGCCTTTATTTTCATGGACACTCCCATGTATACCTGCCCCTGCTCCGTCACTCTCTAAGGAGTGCTATATAAACTGGTCACCTAGTCTGTCTGTGAGGACACATCTGTCTGTTGCCGCGCTGCATCACTCTTTTGCTGTTGCCAGTGACATTGCTAGCTTGTGCTTGACTTAAGGCACTACTCCACTAGACAGATTATGTAGAAACTTTCTGTCAGCCAACTCTCGACAGAAATATCAAACGTCTATCCACCTCAGATTAAAAAGTCTCTGATAGAAGCTCCGATTGACTGTCGACTATGTTTCTGGAAGCAACTGTGACATAAAATTTCTCATGACGTTCCACTTGAGAGATCATTACAGTTTGACAGTATCGATCGATGACCATATCATGTGACACGAGGGTCTCTATCGCTCTACTTCGACCTCATTTACCATGTTGAAAAGGAGACAACAGGTTGCGGCAGTTGTTGCCACCTTCATTATAAAAAAAAAAAAGGAGGAAACCTCTGTACCCTGTCCTGATTTGGTTTTAATAGCTCGCCATCAGTGGCGGGCGGTGGACACAAAGAACAAGGAGGGCGATAAACATGTCTTTAAACTGCTTATTAGTCTTGATCTGTTTTCAGTCAATTTCCCTTTAAAAAAGATAATTTGAACTCTCCCTCTCAGGTGTAGCTAATTGTTTTCGTTAAGATGAGAAATCAAACGCACCAATTGAATGCAAAAAGAAGAGCGGATTTCAATCTTTTTTTCAATTAAACAATCATTACGCACAGGTTAAAACTAGACTTGCTTAGGATGTGACAAAATTTAACGCGGAAAATCCACAGTGGTTTTTTTCGTGAAGAGTTGCCTATTAAGGCATGTGAATTAAACATTTTATAGAATTTATTATTCATTCGCCTAAACATTTCATTATAAGGGAAACGAACATGTTGACCAAGAACAATGATTGAAATCGGGTCACTAATCTCATCCATTTCAAGGGATGTTCCCCCGTTTTCCATCCACCGCCCGCCACTGCTCGCCATTGAACTGGTTCCGTAAATTATGCATCTTCCGCTGTACCTCAGGCGACGTCCCTAGAACATGCTTTTGCAAGATCAGCCCAAGCAGCCATTTTTTTCATCCTGTCTTGATATTCTGATGAGCTAACATCCCATAAACTGGGCTGGTTTTGGTAGCTGTTTATCAGCTGAAATGTCTCCGATTTCGTCCATTCTTGGCCATTAGTGCTTGCCATTTTGTCACATAATAAGAAATCCACACAACACGCCCTTTTATACACCACACCATTCACGGACTATTGCGCTTAAAAAAGTAGCTTCCCCAAAATAGAACCGGTTCTATTCTCTGAGAGCGCTGGTGCTTTCACGTTTTTAAAATTCTTTTTCCAACATTATGACATTCTTTCAATAGTCCTTCCACTTGACACCAATAACTTCTACTGACAAACTTCCAAAAGTTTTTCTGCACTCTCGGAAGTAACTGTTGTTTTGTTAAATTTTCTCTCCGACAAAACCTTCTAACAGTAAAAACATGTTAAAATGGCCTTTATGGTTTATTTTAAGAAATCTGTTTAATGATATGTAAAAATTCTACGAGAGGTGGAATTCAGAGGTCTGCTGTCTATTCAGATTATTGACATTCTTTCAATCTAACACAGCAGCCTGGTTAGGTCTGTCTACTTCTCATTATCTCTTCTTAATCATTATTGGCCACATTTTGGTTTTGATCAGTCAGTTGGCTGAATAAACGGCTTGATCGCAAGTTAGGCAAAGTACACGGGAATTGATTTAAGGTAAGCTAATTATGCCAAGGTGAAGGAGGCTGTCCAACCTCGCTGGTAATTAGCGGACTTCAAATCACAGTTTTCTTCCCGGAAGCATTTCATGTGACCGCATTAGGTATGTGTCATAGAGAAGGTAATAAGCAAGCACGTCTGTCTGCCTCATAGTGGCAGTTACTTTTATTGCGCTTGCGATAACCGCGATTCCGTTTATCGTGCAGCCCTACACCCTAATGGCATTCAATAAATGAAACAGTTTGAAAAACGGAAGAGAATCTGGTACCAGGAACTGTCAGTAGGCTGTAATAAGCTCGTTCCAATCATTTCATTTGGTCCAAAAGAAATGATTTGACGGCCTACCTGCCTGTCTGTCTGACCGATTTGTGTGAGCGCACTCCAGCACCCTGCTGATGCACTCATTGCACATGCCCGAAGACTACACAGATAATGTCCTTAAAACTGGGAAGCTAACTGTATGACAATAGCAGACATGGCAGAGAAAGTGCAACCAAAATTAGCAGTTCCACCTTCACCTACAACAGCCTGCACTGCTAAATGAAGAAAGAAAATAAAGACAGAAGAAGATAAGGCGACGACTGAGAATGATTTGGGTAGATAGCTCTGCCTGTTGCATGCCCTCCATCCTTGGCCTGTCCTATTTGACCATACGTGTTGTATTCTGGGTTTAACGTTATTTTTCTCATCCTGAAAGCTCTAAAATGTGACTCCATTGTGTTGTACAACACGCAATGAATTATATGAAAAAATTCTGTCTCGTAAATTGTCATTGATGAACTGTAATAAAATTGTCTCGTAGCTTGCAAGTTAGCAAAGAAGGTAGCAACTTTCAGTTGATTCATGGGAAAAATTTTGGATAACGTGCTACTAATGCAGAATAAACAATTAAAAATTTTCTCCATATTATATTTGTGATTACGAGAATAACTTCACCCATGTCTGTTGTTTACATTTATTGCATTCATATTGTTTAAGCTTCAGTTGTTTTCATGTAGGTAATCATATAACATTTTTTTCTGCCATGTGGAGGATACATCAAGTGGTTGGACAAGGTTTGTGGCGAAAATTCACAATGCATTGTGCACCGGTCTTCTCATCCCATCCTTGGTTTTTACCCTTCAGCCACCACTAAGGGGCAGAGGGGTATTCTGCCCCACCAAGGCTAAAGGAAGTAAATCCATTTTTTGTCGAATTCAATCCGAGACCAAAACATACACCTACTAGTGGTACTCGATTTAGTAGAAGCATGATTATGACGAAATTCTCCCTAGTTACTGAGATTCGGCACGTGGAAGTGGATATTCTTTGTGTGGAGCAGAAGCAAAAACAAACTTTTGCATTTTTCTCAAAATGGCAGCTGATGGATTTACTTTGTTTTGCCTTGGTGGGGCAGTATTGTCATCCCCTTCACAGACGGGCGGGCGGGAAAATTTTGTCCAGACCGTTTCTCTGTAACCGCTTGGGATAGGAGCTTGATTTTACAAATATGTACTTGCTTTAGTGGGTAGGCTTGCCTCATCGAGGTTTCGTACCCGAACCTTCACCTTTTAAACTTCGTTCTGGCAAATTCTCTCGAACTGCTTGTGTTAAGAACTTGATTTTGCATATGTGGACTTGCCTTGTTGGGTAGGCGTGCCTTATCCAGGTTTTGTACCACAATGACCTTTCACTCTGGCTCAAACAGCTTCACCCTTTGATTCAGAGTGTCGGGGCTGAGGGGTGTTGCCTTCGCCCCCATGAAGCACATCTTTCTGTTGGCAGTTGCGCTATGCGCATTCATATCTTTCCAGGAGTGGCTTGAGTGGGATGACTGAAATGAGGGGACATTTATTTCACTGCTTTCAAAATCTGCTTGCTGGTTTATCCAAAGTTTCATATCCTATGTACTACCTTTAAGTACTGTCAGTGCCATATATGATTGGATGATGAAACAAAATTGGCGTCAAATGACAAATCTTTTTTCTTCATTTATATTGTAACCTTTTCTGAAAGAGAAGAATAAACAACTGATAAAACAAAATACACAAAAGAGCACCTGGTCTCATGTAATTTTTGTTGTACCTTTTATCTATTACAAAAGTTCAGAAAGCTCCGCTTTACACCTTCAAACTCTTTTAATCTGATGGTTGAAAGTCAAAAGCAATGTGGATAAGAACACATAAACTGATTCATGGATATTTTTGTTTTTGTATTCTCTCTGTTGATTTTTATTGGCCTGAAGTTATGACTTTTGTGACTGGCAGTTGGTATTCTTAAAATGAGTTGTCCTATAATTTCATAACAAAAGCCAATAGATGCATGTAGAATTAATTGTTTTGATTCAAAGATTTTTGTCACTCTTAACAAAGTTATCTGTCGATAAATGTTCTGCTGTGCATCCTTTCTTATTATTCATTATGTACTTTGGAAGTAGCTGTTCAAAACATGAGCAATTGTTTACACTGAAATCATACATTTCATCTTGAAAAGACGGAAGATGTTGCATTTTGTAATTGATGATGAACAGAAGGCAAGAGCAAAAAAAATCAGTGTAACAGGTTTTTTACCTGTCTGTCTAAAACATCCTTTCAGGACATTTGGCGCTTTTCTATTTTTAATCAGATTAAAAGTTGCATATTTGGAATGAAATCTGCCATTTTCTCAGTTGTCTAAGCTGTTGTGATCCACTGTGTTCTTTTAAAGTTTATAATTTGCATGAAAATGAGTAAAACCAACATTTTCTTTTGTTTTGATGAAGGACATGGCCATTTAAATCTTGCTTTCAGAAATAGTGTACTTCAGATTTCCATAATTGTATTATAACATCAAAAACAATTTTTCTAGTTCAAGTTCACCTAGTCCTACGCTCTGACTTTGAAGACGGCATGACAACCTCGTGTGCAAGTTTTTGGACAAAAGTTTTTGACATCACAACACTAAACCGCAAATCTTTGACATGAGGCAGTTAATTAGAACATACTAAGCATTGAAGTGCAGTACTGTCTCAGTGGCGTACAGCAAGTCTTTGGCCATTGCAAATTCTTATGTGGGAATTTATTAGCATTCATTTGCATGTCTAATTTACTTTAACCAAGGTACACCAAGTGTGATATTTGCAGAACTAGCTTGGTGAAGAGCCATTTTTGTTTTTTTTTTTTTTTTTAACTTATATAATGTAAATTGGAACAGTACCGAAACAAACCTCAGAGTCACTGACAGACTGAATTGAATGAGCATGAACAAAAAATAATGCATACGATTATAACTTTTGTGACTTCTTTAACAATGTGCAAAATCATATTATTAAAATAAGCTGCAGTTAACTCTGAAATAACAGGAAATACTGGACTGCGTATAAAATTGGAAGGGCCATTTTGTGTCATTATTAGTAATGAAGGCATTATGTGAGTGTGTATTGGGAAGGGTGGGCAGGGGAGCAATTCACAAAAGGTCATCATGACTGAGGAAGATTACTGTATTCTAGTTAGACACAGTCTTTTACTATGGGATCTTTCTTACCACTGGTGTGACTGTTAGGTGTTAAATTAAGGTCTATCAAGGAAAAAAAGTGAACCCTGTTTCAGTTGCCAGTGAAATATGTGTTCATAAGCAAATTGGTCAATAAATAAAATAGCTATTGATGAGTGCTCAACTCCTAAAACTGTGTTTATAATACGCAGCATTGATACTTTTTTTGTGTCTTCCAGATACAGTTGCAATCAAAATTATTCAACCCCCACTGAAAATTAGGTTTACTGGCAAAATTTACCAACTTTCAGCTGTTTGCAATGAACAAATCGCACAAGAGCAATTTAAATGGCTCAACACAACAAATATTACAAGTGGCTTCTCCAAATTCAACACAAAACGCCACTTTTAATGACTAGTGCAGGCTCAAAATTATTCAACCCTTTCATGATAAGCATCTTTAATACTTAATGGAGCACCTTTTGCTGCTATGACCTGCTGGAGATGTGATGCATAGGCAGACAACAGCTTCTGGCAGCATTCCCAAGGAATCTTAGCCCAGTCCACATGGACAATGGCCTCCAGTTCACTAATATTCTTGGGTTTGCATGCTGCAACTGCCTTCTTCAAATCCCAGCTGAGATTTTTTATGGGGTTCAAGTGAGGCGAATGTGATGGGCACTCTAGAATCTTCCTAGACTTCTTCTGAAACCAAGCCTTGGTGGATGTTGAGGTATGCTTAGGATCATTGTCCTGTTGGAAGGTCAAATGATCCCCTAGCGTCAGCTTCCGCACAGATGGCATGACATTTTCTCCTTGGATATCCTGGTACTTGACTGAATCCATCTTGCCCTCCACACTTTGTGGGTTTCCAGTGCCAGAGGAAGCAAAGCAGCTGTAGAGCATCAAACAGCCCCCACAATTCTTTTCTGTAGGCAGGGTGTACTTTTCAGCACATGCTTTTTTTATTCCTCCTGCAGACATACTACTGATTCATAAGCCCGAAAAGTTCCGGTTTTGTTTCATCACTCCACAGAATAGTATCCTAAAACTTAGGTGGCTTATTTATATGGTTTTGAGCATATTGGAGCTTGTGCTTTTGGATCAATTGTGGTGTATGTCTTGGAGACCTTCGATGTTTACTATGCGCCCTACTGTGCGACCTGAAACCTCAGTGCCACCTGCCTCCAAGCCTTGCTGCGGGTCTCCTGTAGTCGCCCGAGGGTTTTTGAGCACCTGTCTCCTCAGGAATCTGGCGGCAGCCATTCATAGCTTCCTCTTTCTGCCACATCCTGGTACTGTAGCCACTCTTTCTTTAACTCTGAACATGCGAACTATGCTTCCAACTTTATCTATACGAACATTCAGTGCCTGTGCTACCTTTTTGTATCCTTCACCTTGTTTGTGCCAGGCAATGATCTCCTCTTTTAGCTTTTTGGACAATTCTCTTGACAGCCATATTTCTGATATGCAATCAAATGTCACTGTCAACAAACCCCTAGCGAGTGCAAGTATTTGATGTGTTCTATCTCAAGCAAACATGATGCAACTAATTAAGCTCTTGATTAGCTGCATTAGGTGTGCTTGAGACAATACCTGACTTGCAAATATGCTCTTATGACGGATTCTACGCAGGGTGTTGAATAATTTTGAGACTGCATTAGTCATTAAAAGTGGCATTTTGAGTTAAATTTGGAGAAACCACTTGTAATATTAGTTGTGTTGAGCTATTTAAAATGTTCTTGTTTCATCAGATCATCACAAACAGCTGAAAGTTTGTAAATTTTGCCAGTAAACCCAATTTGCAATGGGGGTTGAATAATTTTGATTGCAACTGTAGCTCTCTCCAAAATGATTTCAATTAGTTGTGGTAGCAGTAATCTGTGCAGTCAAAATATCCATGGTTTGTTTTGAGACAACTGCCATGTTTTGGTTACCAAAATCACCCTTTTCTGCACTTATTTCTTTTAGAGAACCATATCCTGGAGGATGTCAATAAGTGCGTGATTGCACTGCAGGAAGGTGACGTAGACACCTTGGACCGAACTGCCGGGGCCATCCGCGGTCGGGCTGCCAGGGTAGTGCACATCATCAATGCCGAAATGGAGAACTATGAGCCGGGGGTGTATACCGAGAGAGTGCTGGAATCCATCAAGCTACTGTCAGAGACCGGTACGTCTGGGAGCCATCTCACTTACGGCTTGAGGTGATATAAATATAGATGCCACATTTATTGAATTGAAGCTCAAGTGTGGTTCAACATTCCGGACTGAATTCAGACAAATGTTGACACACTGACATTATACATATTCAGTGGCAGTATTTCTATCTTCCGGCACTGCAAAACAATTTAGTGAGTCCATCTGACTGTTCCCTGGACATGTCTCCTTGTATCTGCGGAGAAAAGAACTTGCGCATTCATCTCGCAAACTCAAATGTAGTCACTTCAAAAGCAAATACCTGCTGGATCAGGGCATTTAAGGGGAATCTAAGCTATTGGAATGATAGCCATGGCCCATGTTTGGTGTGCTATGCTTTTTGGGCCCCTAGGCGTCCTTAGATGCAAGCATACACTCTAGTGGCCCTAGGAAGCCACCTGCTCTGTCCCCCGGCACTCATTTAATCCCATTTAATGTTTTATCTGTTTTTCCTGCACACTTGCTGTTTTCAGCCAGCCAGTACCCTGGGACAAACAAGGCTCTGGGCCAAATTACGCCACTGCCCCACGGACATTAACTACGCAGCTGTTCTTAGTACATCATTACTCTTCAATTGTCATTTCTGGAAATATGCTCTGTGAAACAGAAGTCATGTTTATCAAACTATGTGCAATTGGATGGTTTGGGTTTTTGTTTTCTTTTTTGGAAATGTTATGTGTCTCTCGTGCCGCAGTGTCATTGGCATTTTTAGTGTGTCTCGTGGTACTTTTAGTATATGACATACTTTTCTTTGAAGCAGTTATGTTCAGTCACTTTTTGACAAGAATGCTATGATGAAATTTCTCTAGAGACAATCAAGCAAATGTGAATATTTAAGAACTGAATGTATCTTGACTCTATATTTGTGAGCAGAATAACAGAGTGTCAGAACTGACTGGAAATTTCCTGAAACTTATCTTGACAAATGCAATACGAGTTCTAGGAAAGATGTTTTCAATAACTTTGATTTAATATGCTTTACTACTTTGAGCGAGGCATACACCTTAGCTGATTCCTGTGCTTGGTATGTGAGTGAGACAAGAATTCAGAAACATAAGATGATGCTGATTGTGCTATTGAAAGTGGACTCTTAGGATAAGGCCCAGTGAATCTGAAAGCTGCATTGGAAAAAATTAGCTACTCAGAAATGTACTCCTTTTTTTGTTAAAAAAAAAAAAGCGTTAACTATGCACATTGCAGAGTAGAAAAAAAGATTACGCATGCATCCATAGACTGTCATCTGATCTTGTATAATTTGCTTTAATTTATCCAATTCCTACTTTGAATTCCATCTCCCATTTTAGGATTTTTTTTTCCACAATGTAATTTAACTTATTCCAAATGTTCTCAATGTGAAAAGAAATACATTTCAAATAGACAAATATCTTCTGAAGCATATCAAACAAATATGTTCTTAAACATATCAAATTAAGACGATTGGCACAATACTGAATCACTTACAAGTCTAGCTAACATATGTGCCATTTTATTAACCATAGGAATTCAGAATCTTTAAAAGACCTGTTGATGTTTTATGTCATCATTAATGTGGATAGGAAAATGCCTGATAACTGTGAGATGCAATGAACAATAATGGCAAAACAAATTGGCTGGTCTACTGATAAGTCTTCACGAATGAGCAGATTAGTGTTTGCTCGCTAATAATGTGAAGAAGTGCATATAAAACTACCAACATTTCAAGACAAGTCTTCTACAGGGCTTTGAGGGATGATTCAAAACCCTGAGGAAGACTTGCATCTAAACTGCTGCTAATTTAATAAATTAATTAGTGTCACATTGTGGATACGTTCCTTCTCTCTCCTGGTTAGAAAAAGGAAATGGGGACTAGTTTGGAGTTAACGTGCGTTTTCAGGTGAGGTTCCTGAAAGGGCTTTTATATTGCCAACGGCATAGCAATGAAAATCCCAGGTGGTAGATGCCCGGGACCTTCAATTACTTGCTATCCAAGGTAGAAAAAACCGTTTACGAACCACCCCCGATAACGCCTGATTACTCCAAACTGGTTCTCATGTACTTTTTCTTATTATTCACCAAATATTCATTTGCTCACTCGTGAATGAAGACTGATTTAAAGAATTAAGGGCCTATTTGTTTTTAGGGGGGTTGTTGTGCATCGCATCATTGCTAGTTATCAGGCATTTTCCTATCCATGTTAATGATGGCATAAAATGGAAATATGCCTTTCAAAGATTCTGAATTCATTTTGCACCAATGATTGATAGACCAAGGGCTTAATAAGCCAAGATGACATCTCCCATTTTAAATGTATTATTTTTTGCAAGATAGTAGACCAGAGTTGGAGAGTTGCTATCGCACTCTCATACCCATGATGCTATAATAAATAATTCACTAAATTATTCAATTACCAACATTTTGACGTAAGATGCATTGGTAATTTAATACATTTATTATTATTGCGTCACACCATTTAATGTGCAAATGCGCATCCCGCAAATGTAGCCTATTCTTTTTAACACTGAATAAAAAACCAATGTAAAAATAAATTGGGCTGCACTGCTGAAAAAAATCCTGAAACAGTAGATGGAATCTAGAATAATTTTTTGGATTAATTTATTATTTGTGTTAATGCCATCCTTATTTTATCACTGTTGAGGACGTAAATTTGGCCCATCGGTGATCTCTTTGTCATTTCTTAATAATTTCTTAATCATTGTAGGCTTATAAAGGTCCTAACTATTCAGTAAATAAATTGTTTGATTATTAATCTAGAGATCTTAGACAGGTACAGTTCAAAAGCAACTATACGTTTTGTGGTCAAAGGCCGACAGCCCGCCACCAAAAATCCTGTAACCCCAATGCTAATACTGAGGTTCAACCCTTTAAACTTTGATTTTTGCAGAAATTTCCCCTAAAGTATCCAAAGCTAAAAAATGTTTTTTTCCAGTATTGTTGGACAATGGTACATAGAAGTGTTGCATCTGTTGCTGGTGTTTGCACTTCACTGAAGCTACATTACACGTATATTGAGTGAAATATTCAAACCCAGGACACCAAGTTTTTATGCTGTAAATTACAATTGATACAAAATATCCATCTCTTGTGCATCATTTTATGCACATTTTTCTCTAATTGGGCAAGACATTTAGGTCTTTGGAAACTTTGGGATTTCCCCTCGAATATAAAGTAGGCCGAAAGCTCCAAATGTTTGAATAAAACAGCTTCATTTGACAATCCCATACATGGATCTTTAGGTTTCATGGAGCTAATTGCCATCCTTACTATATCATGTGTATTGCATTTACATTGTCACTATGTCAGTGTAGTCTGTTGTTGATCTCTTTTTTACGTTGTAATTAATAACTTCTCAATCAGTCAGGCTTATGAATCATTCTTGATAATTTAGTAAATAAATTGTTTGATGGTTATTTTTGAATGGGAATAGGTTTAGGGCAAATATACGTTAAAAGGTGAGAGACTTCAATACCTGAGAAAATCTAGGGGCGATTGGGTTTAAGAGGTTACAAATCCTGCATGCATTTCTAAAGCCTGGACAGAGTCTAAAAATGTATTGGAAAGCACTGGGAATCGCAGAACTGAATACAATGCTGATTGACAGGCATTCAGACTGCACCCAAAAAAACAGGCCGTGCGAACTGACATCATTGCACTTCTCACAATGTTAAATTTTTCCTATTAGTGCAGATTTAGCACACCACAAAATGTTTTCTGTTCCCATTATTTCCAATCTGCTGTGATAATTAAGAGTTGCAATTAAGTCCCAAAAGGATCTTCTTCTCTGAATGTCTCAAACAACATCACTTGAGTCATCAGCACCAGCTGTGACACCTACATGAGCGTCGCAAAGTTAAACATGAAAATAATTATATTGCTAGTTTTCTTTTTTGTTTTTTGTTTGGGGTGTTGCTAGACTAATACATTCTTTGAGCTTTCATTGGCTCCTCAAGTAGTGTACCATGTACTGTGCAGTAGCAATACTCACACTGCAGACACTACTTATTTTAACATTTAGTGTATTCTTTTTTTAGAGCTAATTATCATCTTGTATTGAATGTTACTTATTTTGCACTGCATGGAAATGACAGCAGCGAGAATACTGTCATTAGTTCCAATTGCAACATTTCACTATAAAACAGACAATATAGCAGAAAAGTCAGTTGCCATCATTGGCTGTAATGCTCATAGGAATAAATTGAAGCATCCATTACTAATCAGTCTGTTCATTGCAAATGGCTACCAGTTGAAATGGCAAGTAATGCTGCAAAGGAGTGCTTAGCCCATTTTCGGCTTAAAAAAAAAAAAACAAAGAATAGAAGTTAGTTGGGAACCTCATTTTGTGTACAAATTGAACCCTGAAAGAAAAGATTTAAATTATTTTACTCTACTATTTTTTTGTGATCCATAAAAAAACAACTTGCCTGCTCTAATATATAGTTAATCATGAGGCATGAAAACAAATATTTATCCAGCTAAAGTAGCCGCATTGAAGAGAATCTAATTTTGCCACCGAAACATTCTGCAACAAAAGTCCATTGCATACCTAATCTCAGTATTCAGTCTATGCTGTGCTAGATCAACTGAATGGCATCAGAGTGACCCATGCTCTTTGATCCTATTTACGCGTCTCGTATGTCGTCTTTAACAAAACGGTGATGAGTATGCAGCATGAGTCGCACACGAGCATGCTCGTACGTAGTTTTCTGATTGGATGTTCCACATTCAGGTGGGATTCAAGGGGACGTGAGTTTGATGGAGCTGTTTTTGCGTACCCGTACACAATATTAGACAGGTGGTTTTAATTTTGCGGCTGATTGGTGTATAAAATGCATTTTTGCATTTTCCTTTCATTTATTTTTGTAACAGGCTGCTTTTACTTTTGTTTATTCTTCCCCCACTGTAATTGCTCACATTCTAGAATGACTTATTGCTTTTATGTTGCCGTTATTATTGTGTCCCACAATTTAGGAAAACGAACTCTGAAGGGTGCACTGCCAGAGAGCTGCAAAAGCATCTGGGTGTATGCTGCCCCTGGTTCAATTGCACTACTTTACCTTGTTAAATCAGGCTCAGTTATGGGTTTCTTGTTAATTAGATTTTAGACTACACCATCATATGTATGGCGTGTATTTTGTGCATTGGCAAAACTTTCTGGCACACTTTTTCGGGTGTTTAGTACCTCAGTAAACTCATTATATGATTAGCGTGTATTTGGTTGCATCCCCTTTGGAATGCCCATAGACCATTGCAGTTCTGCAGATTTCACTTTGAATTGTAATTGATATTTTAATTGCCCTCTATTACTCTCAGGCTTTTCACAGTCTCATTTCCTTTTAATTTTATTTAGCTTTTTTATGGTGGTTGTATTATTTGCCTTAATTACACGGTATAATCACTTTTTAATGCTGCACTTTTTCTGTGTGTTTTAGTGTTCGTGCACTGTTAAGCACTATGAGATTTCTCTGCTGAGAATTATGACCCAAAATCCACTTTCCCTTTGCAGCGCTAAAGCTGGAAGCATGCCGCTCCGGGTCATGTACATACACTGCAATATATTCTGAGGACAGTGAGGTCTGGAAGTTTGAACTGAGATGCAGTTTCAGTGGGCTGTAATCTCTACATGGTTCACATAATGTGGACACAAGTACCCTCAAGTGCAGATCTATGTGGATCCTTTCAGAAAAAATGGAATATATTTCATTTCGCTGTCATATATAGCAATGTATCAAAGCAGCAACAGTTTGCATATTCAATAGCACATATTATTTGTAGCATGTTTACTTTATATATGTAGTTTGTTGTCCACATATTCCATATTGGTAGGCCATTTTGTGCTTCTCCTGGTGGTAAGAGACAAGCAAGTTCTAAAGGAAGTCAGTCAGGGTATCCACAAGGAAATTGCATTGCCTTGGCCTAACGTTAGAGGAAGTGTGCATGCCTGATTGGTACCCTTAATTGATATAGAACAGTCAAGGCTGCCGGCTGATGCTGATGCGATGCTGTTCACTCGCTGTAGTATTTCTCTTTGATGAAAGGCTATCGGGTGTCTCCTGTTTGCTTTTAAGAGCCTCCATGCAGATCTGATAGCACCATAAACCACCGCTATCGATTCTGGAGAATGTCTACTATATATCCCACTCTCCCACCTCTGGAGACTAAACCTCTTGGCAGACAGACATTTACATCTTCGATATGCACAGAGATTGAGGAAAGCATCTCGCTGGCAGGTGATTAAGTGTAGACTCTGAAACGGGTGCAAGGGAGGGTCGGCAGTCCGCCACTTCATTCTCCAAGGCATTGCAACGAATGGAAATCATTTCAGAAACAGCACTTCACACCTTCAGCAGGGGAACACCTATCTCATCCATCATGTGATTCCATGTTTTCGCAACAGTCCAATCACCATTGAATTCAGTTTGGTTCAATACAGTTTAACATAACGCAACATAAGTCAATTTTATTTGTATCACCACTATATAGAGGACGGTCGCAAAGACGCTTTAGGGGGTAGCAGAAGGGAAATAACCAGCCTTAAATTCGAAAATAGCAGACGCTTGTGGTGACTCCCCAGTGGAAACAAGAACCCTGGTGATAAGAAAAGACTATCTGTATCGAAGAAATCTCCAGAGGAGCCTGGCTATGGAGGGGAGCACGTCCTCTACGGTAATGGTGACTGAGAACATCGCAAAGCTTTGTGATGTTAACACTTCCATGGAAAATGCACGCGGCTCACATTCTTCAGAGCCATTCCTGGTTTGATTGTGTGTGTCACCTGCGACCTAATGTCAGCATATGACCTTTGACCTTTTTCATTTTCTCAATTCTTCCCAGAATTGACTGCGGTCAGATTTATTACCGGGGCAATACGGGCAGCAAAGCGCATACAGCACCAGACGTCTGATAGACTGTACATCTACAGGCAAGGATTGAGGCTTGTCCTTTAGAGAAAATCAATAGCCTAATAGGAAAGCAGTGATGGCTTTTATTCCCCTGCTATGTGTGCTTAAACTAATCTTCTCTAAAAAGACAAATATTACTTAATCGGGGGCATTGCTTCAAGGACATAGATTCTAAAAAAACCCGTCTGACTGCTAATGTTATGATATTCTTTGAAGCCCGATGCCATACCTCTGTCTTCATTAGCTTAGTTTGGTCAAGTATAGACGAAACGTGACCAAACTTAAATTCACAAAAACAGTCACACATTAACAATCTTATCTTAAGCTGTTTTTCTGAGGTTTAGTGATGGATGTTCAAAATGGAGGTTATAAGCAAAAAATCCCTTAAAAAAATTTTTTTTTGGCTTGCTCACACTCAGACAGAGCTGGTTGGCTGAACTGTTTTGAGTAGGTCTGTTTGTGACGTAGAAAGCAGCGTGATATTTTAAGCAGCGTTATTCAAATGCTGAAGTGGAAAAGGGGGGTTCAGTGGCTAACATGGGGGCCCTCTGGATATTGACCACTGTACCGGTAGACTTCTCCGGAAAAAAATAATGCGACTCCTTTAAAGGAGGAAGCACTTTTATTGCTGTTAATAAGGCGAAAATCCATATCAGATATTCCATATTTTCCACAGGGAGCTGCCTGTAGTCTAGTGGTGAAGGTCTTTGACTGGTACTCCGAAACTTGGTGGTCTAAACCAGGGGCGCCGCCAGGAATTCTGGGCCCCATGAAAAAAAATCACATTGGGCCCCCCCCGGGCAGCTGTTGTCACCACATGTCTAGGACCTAACTGACCCATTAAAAGCTTTACATAACTCCAACTCTGAAGGCTTGCAACTGTCTTGCTTCTTATAGTTCAATACTATAAGTGCAATCTTTACTGCTAGTGAGTTGTACATGCAACAGTCTGCATACAGTATGCAATTCACTATTTGATGCGAGAGAACATAAAAAATGTGCTAAAGGCCATCTTTTACAGTCTCAGTGTAATTTTTATTGTAAAATTCCAAAATGGAAAATCATCAGTGATGGAAATTACAAATTTTAAGGTCTTATATTTGAGGTCAAGTTGACAGTGAAGGCCATTGACAATCATCTAACTGATGCCAAAATGTTTGGAAGGATGTGTCCTAACTCAGTACACAGAAAGTTGGCATTGCAATGAGAATTAGGCCTAGGGTCCTGGGACCTGTAATGCTTATATACTAGTGCTCAGCAGAGGAGAAAGAAGTACACATATGCCTGACTCAACTCAATTACAGATACTCTTGTAATAAAAAAAAATACTCCACTTAAAGTTATAGGACTGTGTCCGATTTTTTTATTTAAGCAAAAGTATCAATGTACAAGCTCTTGAATTTCCTTAAGTATAAAAGTAGATGTCGCTAGGGCACTTTCTTAGCAGCAGGTTATACTGCGACACACAAACAAAAAAACTGTGCACCTCGACAATTTACAAACAGTCATTTTTAGAACTGATAACTTCGAGGAATTCCCCTAAATAAAACCACGGATTAAGAATATGGTTTTCTGTGTGCATTCTGGCTGCCTCCTCAGTGATTGATGATCTTTCATCCTTAACACTGCTCGATGACTTTGTCACAATCATGACTGTGTTTATTAAATAACCCTCCCCTCTCTGTCAGCATCTCCACCACTACTTCCACCGTGATACACCCATTGTACATTCAGTCGCTAGATTGTCCGCCTATCCGTTCATACATATGATTTGTCACCATTAAGATGTGTTGCGAATCTGTGTTTGATTGGCTGTCCGACTGGATGCCAAAACGTATAATGTAAAACAGAAACTCAACGGCAGGAAAAGACAAGACTGTTCTATTCAGATTCATATTTTTTGCTCCGGAATGTGTGATACATAAATGATTGACCTGCAAGTCTACCTCTGCTGTAGCTAGCTTATTTCACTATGGACATTAAAGGAAAAGTTCACCCAAAAATGAAAATTCACTCTACTCACCCCAAGGCTAATCAAAGGGTCCATGAATTTCTTTCTTCCTCAAAACACTTTTGGAGTTACAAAGAAAAACAGCATTGAACACAAATCCAAATCAATTGAAGTCAACGGAGACCACTTTTTTCAAACGTAAAAAACATAATTTTAAAACCACAAAATGTCTCCATACTGCTTGTGCGGCATAATCCAAGTGTCCGTAAGCCCCGACATTCAAATTTGACTCATAAAGACGTCTTTTCACTATATTTTAGCCTTCATATCCAATGTAGCCACTTAGCTAAGAGCCCTGTTCATTTTCGCGGAAGAAGTTGACCTCGCTAAGTTGGCCGACCATAAAAATGCGCTGTTCAGTCAGTGAATACAGACATTCAAAACTGCAGTGCATTTTTTCAATTGGAGATGTTTAGGGCCGTTGCAGAATTTTTGCCCTCGTTGGTCACCGTAGCTAGAGGTCTTTAATTTTAAACTTCTTCCGTGAAAATGAACAAGGCGGCTACATTGGACATTAAGGCTAAAAATATCGCGAAAAGACGTCGTTACAAGTCAAATTTGAATGGCGGGGCTTACGGACACTTGGATTATGCCGCAAGAGCAGTATGGAGGCATTTTGTGGTTTTTAAATGTTGTCTTTTACGCTTGAAAAAGTGGTCTCCGTTGACTTTAATTGATTTGGAGGTGTTTTCAATGCTGTTTTTCTTTGTAACTCCAAAAGTGTTTTGAGGAATAAAGAAATTCATGGACCCTTCGATAAGCCTTGGCGTGAGAACATGATGAGTGAATTTTCATTTTTGGGTGAACTTTTCCTTTAAGCTAACAGGTTAATTTCTACCAATCACAGACTGTAGGCTAGGCTACCCACCTATCTTGGAGAAAAACTGGGTCACATATTGTCACCCTTTATTTTGCCTCTCTTCTCTCTCCTTTCTCTGTTTTCTTTTTTGAAAACCGGATTTTATTTTAGTACCAGGCAGCATTATGGCGCTCTGGCGCAACTACAGACCGCTACTAAGCACCGTCACCGGTGATTGCGCTAAGGCAGGACCAAACCATTTCATGCAGATACAGGGGGGTGGTCGATCAAAATTGATGTTTACTTTTTGGTCAATGTGGATATTTAACTTTTACTGCCAAAAACAAGTAAAAACAAAGAGATTGTTTTTGATCGTTTTCTGACTATATTTAAAAAAAAAATATTCTCAACCCAGATAGCAAAATCATAATTTAATTTTTACCTATTTTTTGGGGCCCCTGTCAGTCAGGGGCCCTTGGAATTGTCGTAACTTTTCCCCCCTATACGGCGCCCCTGGTCTAAACCCCAGTGCAGCCTCAATGTAGCCTCAATGTAGCTTTTAGGCTTGTGCAAGGCCCTTAACCTCATATTGCTCTGAGGGGGGCTTTGCTTTGCCGAAGTGATCGTGCACTGCTTTGGATAAAAGAGTCAGATAAATAATGGCTTGGGCTATTATGGTTTAACAGGTTATACCTGGTCACTCCGTTCAAAAAGTATTTTTGTCACCCTTTCAGATTTAGTTTCAGCCACTGTTTGTGGACAGAGAAGGGGTGATGGACTATAGGAGGATAGTGCACACTTCATGATACTCTGAGATATCCGGTGACAAGGAGGAGCAAATATATCAATGGCCATGAGGAAACGCAAAAATAGGTTCATCCAAGGTTTTGCAGGAACGACTTTATACAGTCACAGTGTTGTTGAATAATGTCACGATTTAGGACCAAGTAAACTTCAAATGGGAAGCAGTTGCAAGGTCAAATTCAGACCCTTTTGTTTGTTTTTGCTTGCTCCTGACAAGGTATATCTTCTCAGTTTTACAATTACTGTATATAACAACTGACATCAGCAGTTTATAGGGTAATGCTTTATTTGCTAATTTATGGTCAATTGCTTTGCTTTTATTGCTTTTTAGATCAATGGAATGTATGCTAAATTGTTAATGGCTTTTTTATTATTGTGATTTACTCAACCTTTCATTGCAAAGAGGTATTACGTAAAGTTAACAATGTTCACAAGGTTCAGCGTATAAGTTATATCAGAATATTGCTGTATGCGAGCATTTCTCCCTGATATTAATCAGTTTTCCTGTGACTTCTCCCAATAATTTTTTCTTCAGATGAAGATTGCTTCATAATTTCTATACTACCGTGCATAATTGTCCGCTCTCAAAACTTAATTCCTGGGTGACCAAGTTTAATATTCCTCATCCTTCTTCTGCATATACTCCGTGGCAGAAATTTCTCGGTTCCATCTACAATATTGCTCATTATGAGTTTTTAAATATTTCTGTTAAAAAAGCTCAAATCCTGGAAAGCCTATTTTATCTGTACCATAATTGAATGCAAATTAATCCCAAAATAATTAAAAGTAGAGGTGGCACCTTTTATTCTGTTTCAGCTCCGTATGTGCTTTGAATTCGCAGCAAGTTTATTTGGCACACCAAAGCATTGAAATTGATTTGGTTTTCTTCACTTGGAAGTGAAGTGAGTTTTAATGAAATGGAATATGCAGTCAGCCTGTAAGACCTTTAGCTTGGCTCCCATGATCCTACCAAAGTCTCAAATCCCTCCTCATTAGCTTATGTGTACCCTCCTCAGCACTTAAGCGTGTCTTATCACTTTTTTAATTTTACCTTTTTTTGACTTTCAACATTTATATTCATCACCTCACTGTATAGAATTTTCTTCCCACCTGTCAAAAAAACCCTCCCTCGGTCCCCAAATATATCAATCTCTGCAACAATCTCGCAGTAAAAAGGAGAGATAAGTATTATCTCTTAACAGAAGAGGGAATGCGTGCGAAAATTTAATTCTTCAAAGCTGACAGGTTGTTAAGCCATCTAGCAACAGGAGACTTCTGCAGCCATCTCAGCGGAAGCCTCTCCTGGGGTTTGCTGGATCATTTCTGAGAACCGTGTTCAAGTATAGCGCAGCCGCATGCTCGATGGGGGAAGGGTGGCATGTACGCATGTTTAGGACATGAGCTGGCATAATGTGACAGTTTGTAAGTCAGTGATATGTGATTTTGACTTCTTTTTTTTGATTTAATAAAGAACATGGAAGACGAGGTCTGTCCAATTTGGACAGTAACCAAGATACCTTGCAAAATGTAACAAAGGGGAGAAAAACAGACAAACAGTGCACTCTTGCTGTTCACTAAAGTAAGAGCATTGTGGCTTTGTTCTGCTTAACTTTGTTTTTTTCCTGTGAGAAGAAAAGTTGCAGCTGGAATGAAGTATGGCTGTCTCACACAGTGAATGCCAATGCTGTATAGTAAGAAAGGCACTGCAAAGAAACCTGAGAGGTTATACAGTTGATTCACGAATGTTGTGCCACTTGCTTTTTCATCCTTGAGCAAGACAGTTGACATACTGAACTGCTGTGCAGTGGGAAAGTTGTTTTGAATCCTTGTATTGTTGGTGGCACAAATTGGCTTAGACTTTAAATATACTATGGCAAACATGTACTGAATTTATCCTGACAAAGCCCAACTTTTTTTTTTTTTTTTTTTTCTCCATGTAATGGGATTATTACCAACAACATAAGGAATGCTTAATGCGCAGTAATGAGGACACCAGAGAGCACACCAGAGAATAGGATCTGCGTAGATACAGTATGATTTGTGAGCAAATATCCATAGGTCTTAAAGTTAACTTCGCAATTAACTTGTGTAATAATGCCCCCACTGGGACCTCTAATTGTGTGGATGGACACTTTTTCACTGCTCTGCGTGGACAGAACATGCCTTTCCTCTGGGCTTAGTTGTGTGGGCAGACTTTCGATTGCTCCAGCGAATCAGCCTACACAGATACTCCTACATGTAGGAACAGGGTACACAAGCCGTCTGGCTCCCACAGTGCCTGCAGCCACAGTTCTCTCCCCATCGTGTGAATAGTCAGCGCACAAACTCGAATGATTTCATGTGTAGCATAGCAGATACATTTCATCTTCAGTATTTTATCAGTGAATGGTCAATGCAAACATCCTCTCTGATGTCAGTGAGCGGTTGGTGCAATCATTGTCTGTTTTCAGTCAGTAGTGTACACTTACTGTGTATTCTATCAGGTCTTGGGAAATAGTCAGCACAGATATTTTTTTTTTTTTTGGCAAATAGTCGCCACAGCTGCTCTCTCCATTCTGATTGCAACGTTTTGCGCTTCGTGCAAAGTGCAGATGCACGGAGGACAGGAAGTTAAGGACTGGACTCAGGTGCAAGGATGGACTTGGTAGATTTAATAAGCCAACTGCATGGCAGAAGGCACAAACGTAGAAATACAAAACAACAAGGAACTGAGGTTCCTAAAAATAAGCACTGTGAGTAATACAAAGTCTGGGCTAAGGCTGCAGTACATTGCATTACAAAATAGGAAAAGGAAAAGGAAGTGAGCTTCCTTAAATGAAACCATGCCGGTAAAACAAACAGCACGAGTTTCCAGGTTTGAGGATGAATTTGCGAATTCGGAGAATAAGCCTAAACAAGACTACTAGGTCAAACAGGCATGAGATTACAGACTTCACAATGAGACTGAGGGAAGCTCAGTCTAAAATACACACTGATGCCACCCAGTGGTAATGAGGAACAGGTGCTGATGATAATAGAATAATGACTGGAGTGCGATCCGGGATTTAGTAGGCCAGTGAGCTGAACGGCTGGAGGCGTGGCCTTACACTCAGGTAATGCAAAGCACAGAATAGTTAACACAGTAGCTGATGACGATTTTTCTTGGTTTCAGCAAATAGTCAGCACAGTCGCTCTTTTCTCTCTTCAGGGAATACTTAGCACAGATTTTCAATCTGGTCTTGCTGAGAAGTCAACACAGATATTTTCCTTGATTTCAGTGACTAGTAACCAGAGTTGTTCTCACAGTCGTCAGGGAATTCTTCAGGAAGTATTTTGCGCAGGTATTCAGTCTGTTCTCTTTTAAAAGTCTGCACAGATATTCACTGTGCTCTTGGTAAAACTACCTCAACGTGAACCTAACTGTTGCTCCTGTGCACACCAGTTCAATTACCTTAGCGATTTGTCAGCAACCGTACCAAAATTTTTCAGATGACGAAAAACGTAACAAGTTTCCTATGTTTATGATTTGTTTTGCAAATAAAAATGGCAAAGGCTATTAAAGGCGGCTCCAGGAAATGGCCGTAATTAATGGACTGGTCCGTGTTTTCTTCTGTGCTGAGATCTGAAGCGCCACACATCTACCCAAACCCCATTTCACCACCTCCCCGGCATACCAGCAAGGTGAAGCGGTTAATTGGCCGACAAAGGGCAGGGGCTGCTCGTGACATTTTTCGGCTCCCGAAGAGGTGTGAGTGGTCAAGGCTGGGGGCTCCTCTGAACTGCTGCGATTCGGTCGTGGCACCGGAGTGTCCTTGGCCTCACGCACTCTCTTGCAGAAGTGGTTTCTCATCCATTTGTTTATGCCAGAGGGGGAAAAAACAAACTTTGAAGGATGTGAGTAACCCTCCCCTCCTCTCTCTTCTCACTGTCCTCTTCTCCCTGTGTGCAGTCATGCCCCGTTTTGCCGAACAAGTGGAGGTGGCGATCGAAGCTCTGAGCACCAGCCCACCGCAGCCTTTTGAAGAGAACGAGTTTATCGACGCTTCCCGACTGGTGTACGATGGTGTTCGCGACATCAGGAAAGCTGTCCTGATGATACGGGTGCGTGTCACTTTCTGCCCTCCCTGTTCATATTCAGCAGAGGCGGAATATTCTGCGGCTCAAAAAGAAGAAGTCCTGCCTCGTGTTACTTCAACCCATGTACTCTATTATTTTATTAATTTATTGATTTTATTAATGAATCCTGCCACCTGTCTTTGGTATTGTTCCTCTCAGCAAACACAGAGAACTGGAAGAAAATCCAGCGGAAGACATTTAGGTAATGCTTTACAATAGGGGTGCATTAATTAACATTAGCTAATGCAGTAAGAAGCATTAATTATCAGTAAATAAACAGTAAACTAATGGGTCTACTAATCATTTACTAATGGAGTTCATGTTAACTAAGGTATTAATTTATACATTATTGAATAGCTTGATAGTTTGAAGTGTTACTGAAGGGATACTTAAGGGATGTTTTCAACTTCATAATCAGGATGTCAAAGAGCATTAATAAATGGTAAGTTAAAGTTACCTAATGCTTATTTAGCTCTCTGATGCATTAGTTAACTGTTAATTAAATGGTAGTTAATGCTTATGGCTGCATTGACCCTTATTGTAAAGTACAGACTTTTACTTTTTCTCCTCAGATTTTCAGCACCAAACCTCAGCCAGATTTGCTCGTAAAAACTAAATTATCATTGCCATTAACTGCGTGAATGTTAAAATAAGGGTTTTAAATTTGCATATTTGACTTGGATATTGCATATTTGATTATTAAATGTAATTTGAAAGCTGAAATAGCTGCCCAGACACTGCATGAACTGGTCTCAATAAAAAATTAATATCAATTAATTATCTGGCCTCCAACTTTCCAATATGAATACTAATGCGTAAAAACTGACATAATTTTTTTACTGTCAACATGTCCAGAAACTCAACCTCATAAAAATTAGGTCAATTGTTATGCTGTAGAGGATAAATATACTGACTGTCTGTCTTATGTATAGAATATGAACTTGGTTCATGCGTTAAACAAGGAGCCTGAAACCCTTCCTTTTCTCAGTGCTCCCATTCCCTGCTTTAATAATGCTAAATCCAGCGTTTCATTAATTTTGTCCCTCATGCAGTCTCACAGATCAAACATATCTGAGGCCACATTATTCCTTATGCGCGGCTCATAGTCTTCCTCTCTCTCACTTTATTCAGCATTAATCTGTTGGATTGATTCCCAGTGTGGCTGCGGAATCGAATTCTGGAAATAGCCTAATGTTGGTAAATAATGTAAAACAGGGCTGGTAAATAATGTAAAACAGGGTTTTGGGATGCCACAGGACAGCCTGTCGCATATATCTGAGGCATCCAGATTGTTCTCTAGTTTATACAGAGGCTTTCATTCACTTTATTTTGTTGTGCATCATTCCGCTCAGTGTTCCAGTAATGAGTCCTGCTTTGTTTTATGTCCTGCAGTAGCCCATTAAAAGAGCTCGTTTGAAATCCAACAGAGGATGTGGACCTGTGATGTAGACGAAAGGGGATGTCTCTCTCCTTCAGTTAGCCAGAGTCATGAAGACATACCGTACTGGTGTCTGTCGCTAATGGACAAGCTGTAGTTGCAGCAACACACTGATAGGACAGTGTGTTCATCTGCTAAATAGGACACCTCCCCTACTATTAAACACTGTTAATAAATCATTGATTTTTTTTTAAATAAACTGCTTCTCTTGAAGTCAATTATTAATTTCTTCACCTCAGTGTCCTTTCTTTTTCATCTCTTTAATCAACCAAAAAATTATTTGATGACTTTCCAGCACAATTGTTTTAAGCGATGGGAGTTTTGTCGCCAATTTGTTTGGGGAAAATGACTCCTCCTGTGAAAAATGTGCCATTTTGAACTCTTTTCAAAAGAATGAAAAGCTTGAAAATGAGAGTTATCTGAAATAACAAATGGAATCTCGTTTAAGGAGAGCTAATACCGTGGCATTCAGTATATTTTATGGCCTCATAAAAAATGAATTGATGTCAGAAAAGATCATTTTGAAGCTGAAGGGGCCTCATAAAACATGCTATATTTAAATTTAGTGAACACTAACGTGTCGCCTGCTGGGTCAGCACATTGAGTTGTGTGTGCCTATATTGATAAAGTACATATCAAATATTCGGCTCAGCTGCTGCTCAGCTTGGCAGTGCACAAGGCTTTTCACTCTCAGCTTCAAATTGTCCAATCTGAATGAATGAATAAATAAATAACTGTTTTTGGTGGTATGGTAGCGCTGTTGCTTCACGGAAGGAAGGTTGTGGGTTGGAATCTTGAGCCTTTACTTGAGCAGTTTGCTTCTTCTCCCTGTGGGTTTTCTCCAGGTTTTCTGGTTTCCTCCCACAGTCGAAAGACATGAATGCCAGACTAATTGGAGATGCTAAATTTCCCGTAGGTGTGAGTGAATGGTCTGAGAAGGATTAGCACTGTCCAGAATGAGGTCTTGCTTCCTGCCCACTGTATGCTGGGATTGGCTCTAGCGTCCCTGCAGCCTTGACTTGGGTTAGATAATGGACGGATTGCCATCCATTTTTATTTGCGTGCCGTGGAGCGCACTTCTTATCACAGCAAGAAGTTCACATAAAAAAGCTTACGATGTAAAATGTTTGAGAGAACGGTGAGCAAATCCTCAAATTGCGACCTAGTTGCCCAGTTTTACCGCCCTGTGCTCTATTTTTAAGGCTTCAGCCGAACAAACACCCCCAGCCTTGAGTATAAATCATCGGGTTAGATTATGGATATATTTAAGATGCCATATCTTGTGGATGATATTGGCAAAAGCAGGATGTTGTTTGGAGGCCTCTATGGGTCTCAAAGTGTTTTGAGAGATTGTTTTGGAGCCGTGTGAATTTTCTCTGGGTGGTGCTTCTGTCGAGTGCCTCCTGAAGTAACTTCCACCCGCGGCACTGCGGAGATAGCGGTCAATCCCTGGCTTCCTGCTGTTAATTTGAGTATTCGTGAGGTCAGGCTAATTCACGCCCGCCGCCGCGAAGGAGCTGGCTTTCACACAGCATTCGGGGACTTGACACAAATGAGGAGAATCACTTGATTAGCAGACCTCCCAGCGAGCATTTTTCATGTACTTTTCCCCCCCAAATCCTTTGGTTCTCTTCACCACCAGATGCAGTGAATTTTTTTTAATTTCACTGAAGTCTTATTAACTCTGGGCTTGCAAAACAATGATGCAACTGACTGGAAATGCAATGTGTAAATCCTCTCCTTTTCCTGGAAACAAAATTTAAAAAATAAATGCTGAAAACGTAAGTGTTGCCAACCCCTGCACGTCTGTCGGGGATGAAAAGGTCTCCCCCAAGCACATCCTTCCGTCCTTGAACTTGCCTCTCCAGCCTCAAGGCTACCATGCGTGAGCCATCGATCCCTAGCTGTTATCCCATTTGTACTAGTGGCTGGAGGTGTAGATGGGCTATTGACGTGTTTCGGTGTTGATTTTTGCCTCATCCCCTGCCTTCTCCCCGTAGACCCCTGAGGAACTGGAGGACGACTCGGACTTTGAACAGGAGGATTACGACACCCGCAGCAGGACCAGCGTGCAGACAGAGGACGATCAGCTCATCGCTGGACAGAGCGCCAGAGTGAGTATCTACGTACCTGCCAGGTAGGGTGCTGGGGTGAGAGTCAGATGACAATGGTTGGAACCAGACTGTCTCAGTAATTGGTGTGGAACACTGTTTTTTTTGCCCCATAGATGTATCACCACATTTGTGCGATTTGTACTGTACATTCCAAACTGAAAATTCTAATGCTGATGCAGCAGTCATTTCTGGTAATTGAGAGCAATGAAGAGCCCAACAACACTTTTTAAAAGCGTACTCTACTTCAGGTTTAACTTAGTAAACTTTTTAAAACTTTCAATATAAGGACCACCATAACAGAAATATCTTTTAGTATCAGGACAAAGTTTTATTTTATTTTTTACAGGTTATTTTTCTGGTATCACTTCAGACCCTTCTGATGCACATAATTATGCTCAGTATAATGGACTAGAGACTCATTTTGTGATCAGCTCATACACCTCAGTGACCCATTTTGTGTCCTAAACCCTTGGTTTAGAAAACACCGCAGTCGAAAGTGCTTTTTACCTCTGACTCTCCATCATTCTGTCTCAAATGTAATTTCTCTCCGGCTGCATGTCTTATTTTATTGAACTTATTTATTCATTTATTTTCTCGCAGTGTGCAAGATTGCAGATTGCCTGATAAGCGTCACTGCCTAATAAATTCACGCTGAGTGTTGAGAACCCGGCTAACATTAATCACTTTGCATATGAAGACATCTGAAAGATAATAATAGCATGCTTATGCAAAGCTGGGGAAATCCAACTCCGTTCACTGAAAGGTTTAACACATAAATAGGTGCCGAATGATTAACTCTCCCCTGATTTGCTAAGAAGACGCGTTTCCGGCTGCGCCAGAGACCACAATCACAATTCATCGTCCACGGTTGCAGATTTATGTAATTTCTCGGCATTTCGCTGCGGAGCATAGGGACCATTAGGAGGGTATCTGTGTGTTTGCACCCAAAACCAAAGAGACCCTAAGATGCTAACGAGCTGGTGCATTATGGGAAGAGCTCTGGCCCTCTGCCTCTACGCACCGCAGCCGTGTGAGCAGTCCCTTGAGTCAGCACAATGAGAGAGTTATGAATGGAAATGAGGGAACATTAAATTTAAGACAGCAGAGAGCCAGTTGGCAGGCGAAGGTTGTCACAGTCCTTCTCTAAATTAAGTCGCCTAAAAACCGGGATGCAAACAGCTGGACTGAGAGGAGCCAAAGCAGCCAATCGTCAGTAGACTTTATTTTGGCTGCTCAGGGATTGCCAACCCTGGGTCGCAGGACCGCAAGTTCTTATTTTTTAATGTAATAATGTTTTGGTTTATTATTGTTTATTTGCGCTGTCTGTTCCTCATCTCCCTCTCTCTCTCATGCATACAGACAATTGAATAAAAGTACTATTTTAATACTTAAAGCTATATATTAATATTTTAATATATAGCTTTCACATTTATAAATTGTGAAGCTTTAATGAGAAGTTTTTTGTTTTATTTTTTTATTCAGTTAGCTCAGTGCTGAGGTACAAAAATCAGAAGCCATCGAAAATAAATAAAAATAACAATTTTTGAGCTTGTGGTTCACTGTCCGTGGTGGATTATTTGTCCACTGTTGTCTTCTAAAGCCCTACATGTATGAGCATAGCAGCCTTTGCATAGTCGATCCAATGGCATCACAGCATTGGGTTGCTTTGGCAGAATTCGTTTTCCGGCAAACTCACGTTATGAATCTCAATTTTTGGATTGCTCCCTGGCTTTGGAATGAAATGCATTTGCAGATGACAGGGAGAACATTAGGTATTTCGCATCATTGTTTTTGATCTGCCTACCTCTATGCGCTCACTTCCTCCCAATGGGAGCGCTTCAGCCAAACAGGTAATTTGTTTCGAGACGGGCAGATCAAGGAGATACGGAGCGCATTTTGCGGCGCTGGGTGCATTTCGGGGCGTCGAGGCGAAGCTGAAGGATTTCCGCCGCTTACTTTTCGCCGCGCGTGCTTCGGCTGGGTAGCCTTATGACCGTGCGAGGTCACGGTCGCGGAGTTAATAATCCGCTGCACGGTCTGCCGAACAGGGTACCGCAGGAGCATCGGTGAGCGTCTCTCCGGTTCTCTGCGAATTTTAGCACGTTCGCGGTATGCTCCAGAGATCGCCCCGGCCTGGTACTGCTTGCCGCAGTGTGTTTTACAAAACGAACGAGGGCAAAAAAAAAAAAAAGATGAATTAGCATATTCCAAGCATGCTCTGACAGGATTATGTAAAGAGGGTCCCTCCCTGTTGGCTATCCTCTGCAGGCTCTGTGTCATTACTGAAGACATGGCGGAGGCGCAGGGCAGCCTCTCTCCGGCCATCATTACTGCAGCCTCCCGCGCCTCTCGCTGCAGAGATATTTTGCTTCGCATTCACTGTGTGTTGTTGTATCGCTTTGGCAACAGCATATCTTATTTTGGAGCTCAGCTTGTTAGTTACATAATAAGAAACATGTTCCTGTGCTGCTCTTGCACTTAGCAAAACTTCTAAAGTTTACTAAAGGCAGAGCTGAAGTTTCGGTCAGAAGGCTTTCCTTAGTCTCTCCTTATTTATAAAAATGGGCTTTTCTGGTTGCGCTCACTGTGAGGTCATCAAAAAGTCTACATTATAAGAGAATGCGAGGCTCAAAATGTATCAATATAAATTTATGTTATCAAAGAGAATATTATTGATAAAAAGTGAAAAGCATGTGGATGCTGAGGTTCAGGCACTTGCAGGCACACGTGTGTCCGAGCCCATGCTTGCGCAGAGCTCGAGAGCAGAAAAATTGTTTAGATAAAGGAATTTGGAGGTCAGCCATAAATACTGAACTGTGAGCTTTTGGACTTTAATAAATTGAAGTCGTCTCAAAACTGTTTTACTGTGAAGAGACTCGGAATGAGGCTTAATCCCCGGAGACGTAGTCGAGCCGGCGAGTGTATTGGCACGCTGCTGTATGGGAAGGATTTGACGCTGTAATAAGCTCCTGAGGACCACTTCTGTTGTTATCAGTAAATGCGGCAGGGATTTAGGGATAAGTGAATACTGGGGAGAAAAAAAGCAGCGTCGAGCACCTTGGCTCCCTGAAATTTCGGTCTGCCCCGCGTTCCCATTCCTCAGAAATCTCGTCATCTCAAATGACAGGTCGATTTCAGTGGCTCCCCTGGGAGAAATAAAATTGTGGCTTTCACTTACTCTATATGGACCTCAATATAGAAGTCTTATTCTTTTTTGGTGATAAAAATGCTTCCTGACTCAAATGAACTAAAGTTTCTCTGCAGGAGAACCATCAGGACACTTTTACTGCAGAAGTAGCTGCCAGTTGAAATCCAGGCAACCCTTATGGTGAGCTGACTGTGAGTCCTAATGAAGAGAACTCATGAGCTAGTTCAGGCATCCAACTCGAGACGTGCTGCCTTCACATGATCTTCATTGCTTAGGTCAGCCACAAGTCTGCTCCTGCCCAATATGGCAGTCCTCTTAAACCAGCAAAGCTGACTTATGCACTCTTGGTTTCTCTGCTTTGCTGCCGCTCGCTGCTAGCTATGTGCTGCTGAAATTTCATCCCACCTCCACCCTAGCTCTACCTGTAGGTTCTGATTATTGGTCCCATGGAGGAAAGATTCTTGCTTCTCTCAGCTCACACAGAAATATGGGAATAATCAGATCAGGTCAAAGCCTGGTTGCCACTGCTACAATTATTTTTATACATTTCCTTGCATAATAAAGTATGTCTACGTGATTTGGTTGACTGAACAGCTTTAATTTTCCCCCACCAAGAAGTGGAAGGGGGATATAGGAATGAGTGCTTCCCTTCAGATTCAGATTCAGATTCGCTTTAATGTCATTGTTACAGAATAACAACGAGATTTACGTTTGGAGAGAAAGTGCTCCGTGCCGCAGCGACGTGCATTGCGCCGCCAACTCCACTTTTCTCTGAAAATTAAGTTGCAGTTGCAGAACACATTTATAACACATAATGATGACATCAGATATAATACACATCAGGTTTATAACATGACATGCTGGAAACGCGTAGGAATTTTTTCATGGGAATGGGGGGGGATGTGGAGGTGGGGCAAGAAGGGGTTAATGAAAAATGCGGAGGCAGCCTGTGGCGGGGGGGGTGGAAAAAGGAAAAAAGAGGGGGTAACAGGACAATACAGGAAAAAGAAAGAAGACGCAGGCAGGAGCAGAGATAGGGTGCGACTGCTCTCTTCAGAAGGCAGAAGAAGAAACCGCATTCTGCGCATATGTCCGTCCGTCTGTTTGTCCATCCGCTACAGTTCTTTTCCTGGCCAGACCTTCTATACTGTCCAACATTTTTCCTCAAAAAAATTTAGTCTATAGATGCATCTTATAGTGTCAACGTGCCTTTTCATACCTCTGTCCATCCTCTAGTCTGTCTGTCCGTTGCATTTTCTTTCCAGGCAGAAGGCCTAAACCGTGGCCGGGAATCTGAGTATTTACTGCTCGTTCATCATGTGGCTGTTTGGGACAAAGTCTCACGTGGTCAGGGAATTAATGATGGCATTGCTATTTTTCAAAGAAGATGCTGCTTTAGGTTTCAGTCATTTGTCATCAACCTATCATTACAACCATCTTATATGTCTCCCTCACAATACGCCCAGTGGCATAGCCAGAACTGAAAATTGAGTGGGCACACAACATCACTGTACATCACTTTATTAGTCCTAACTTGGTCTCAATCATTTTTCTTTATCAACCCAATTAATTTTTATAAGAATAGTCAATTGCCAATTAAAGACATGGCTTCTTTCATGATGCAACCTAAGGGTGACTAAATAATAAACATAATTCTGTTCAGAAAAATAAGTTACTTATAAGTCGGCCTGTACTTTTCAAGAGGTAGACTGCTCTGGAACTTCCGCGCTCCCTTTTTTGGCACATCAGGCAATCTACCCTGTGCTTCATGATCGATTAAATTGTTTAAATTGAATCAAAGACAGAGATTTTAAATGCCCAAAATTGTGTGTTTAAATGAATGATTGTCATTTTGCCTTAACGAGGTGAACGAGCAACACCTGATAGTGTGGAGTGTTTTGAATGTATGGTTAATGAGAAAAAAAGTTTGCGATCAAGTCAGAACTAATAATTGTTTGAAAGGGATGTTCTGTGCCTGCCCAATTTGAAGTTCTGGCTACACCACTGAATACACCACTTACAAAACTCCCCAAAATAGCCTCTGTGGATTGTTTATTCATTTATTTCAGCCCTAATGTATATTACTGATAATTTTACTCAATTAACTGCCTCTATTGGCATATGTCAATATAGAAAATACAAGAGAAAGATGGCTCTTGAGATTAAAGCATTATTGTTAGGAATGGAGTTGTAATATGGATCATATTGGTGAACTGTCTATCATGGCAATTCGTTGAACTACATTAACAATTGTCCATAACCCTAAGTAAGTTTATGTACAAAATAATTTGAGTCAAAATTGATGCCTGAAATGGCTTTTGATGTCTAAACTGGCAATGTGCAAAATCCCTATTTATTTATTTGTTTGGTAGGTACACTGAATAATTGTACATTTAAACAGTAATCTATATTTAGTTCGCAACTGTGCCCACACCGACAGATTTACTCCATTTTAGACATGCTTTGAAATGCAAAAATGAATCCACAACGGCAACAAAGTAGGAAAATGGATATGTTCTCTATGCGAATGGCTTCAGAGATTAATAGCAAATCTATAACTCTTTTTTTTAGTGGAAGAGCAGAGAGCTTTAAGGTTTGCATGCAAAACAGCCACATGAATTCAGCATTTGCAGAACACATTTGAACATGAGAAAAAAACTGAAACTGAAATAAAACACTGCACTGTGAGTGCTAGCTCTGCCTTACACCTCTGAAATATCCCATCCTCTACAAAACCCTCCTTATCTGCTACTTGCCCTTATCTGCTTGACCATTCCTTTGTGCACCCTCATCCCCAATACTCCCACCCCTATCTACCATCCCTCCTGCCCTCCTGTACCAACTTCACCAAAAACCCTGTCTTGCACCCTTAATGGAACCGGTTATTAACCCACACCTTTCCCCTCACTGCCTCGACCATTCCTCTGTGACCTCATCCTCAATGCCCTTCTGGCCATTGTCTTCCTTCCCCAACCCTTATTATCCGCATCCCCCCCCACATAAACCCGCTACCTTTCCTAAACCCATCCCATAATCCTCAGTCTCACCATGGTTCTCACTCATGCCTCCCCTACCCAGGCTATTATGGCCCAGCTACCCCAAGAGGAGAAAGCGAAGATTGCCGAGCAGGTGGAGAGTTTCCGGCAGGAGAAGTGCAAGCTGGATGCCGAGGTCGCCAAATGGGACGATAATGGTAACGACATCATCGTGCTGGCCAAGCAGATGTGCATGATCATGATGGAGATGACTGACTTCACCAGGTAAATTGTTGTTCTCCTCCGTGTTTTTCCCCTTTTCTCCCGAATTTGGAACATTCCTTTGTTGGTTTACAGTGCTTTTATCTCCACTACCTCCGCTAATGATTCAGGACCAGTGATGTTACAAACTGTTTCTCAGTGCAGCATTTTACAATAGGGCTTGCATAGACGTGAGTCCAACCCCAAAATTACACCAGATGCGTGTTTGGTCCATCTCTGCTCTGCCATGGCAACGGAGCTGATAGGTTTCACTTTAGTCAATGATACCCTTTTTCCACCAAAAAGAACCTGGTACTAGTGCCGTGCTGGTGCTGCTGCCGGTGCTTAGTTGGTTCAACCCACGCACCTCCGAAGAACCTCTTTACTTTTCCATCGCCTAGGAGCCAACTCAGGGCCACACGATTACGTCACCGTATAACGTCAGTACGTCACTGTATACTAGTGGGCTCACCAGGCTCACTATGGCCTGATTTGTTTAGCAACGAAAGTGCGAGCGGCTGGAATTATTTTCTCTTGCTGACCGGATCTGACAGGTTATTTAGATGAGAAATAGACATCTTATTCGTACATGACTACATAAACATTCGGTTTTACTGATTTCCTCTGAATGCTATGCTTACAGTCGTAACAAGGGAAAATACCGCAGTACTTTCAAAATCCCATTTTGGAGTTTACTATGGGGCATGGGGTAAGCAGAGTTTGAATAGTTTTATTCCTCATCGTGAACGTTTGCCTCGGATGTAACCATTGAAGCCAAGTCGACCTGTGTATTTATTTATGTCTCTTCAGTTGAAATGTTTCGATGGGGAACAAAAACATTCTTGCAAATCTGCAGCATAGGATCCAGTATCGGCTATATTTTCTTAAAAATAGTCATAGGTACGTGTCTGATCCAATTACAAACCAATGTTTAAATAAATAAATTTAAAAAATCAATATGTGTCAGATCCAATTGCAAATCACTGTTTTCTTTTTCTAAAAAAAATAGGCATTTCTTCAGCACGAGTTTCCTTCTAAACCAGTTTCCCTACTTGGCAGCGGTCATAATAAGACATTATTAAGGTTATTATTAATAAGACATTATTAAGGTTCCCGGCATTTGCGACGATAAATTATCCTACAAGTTAGCAAGTGCCCCGTCCTAGGTCGCGCTGCTAGAGAAAATAAACCCGGCCTGACAGAACGAGATAGGTCATAATATTACCGTACCGCCCCTGACGAAATCGGTTCTTGGCTCTAGACCAGCAAGGAGTTGGTGCTCGCTCTGCCACCAGTTTTGAGAGCCAGGAGCTGGTGCTTAGGCTGTGGAAAAGCAAAGAACTGGTGCTAAGTCAGGCTCTGGCTCTGAACTAGCACTGGAACCAGCTTGGTGGAAAAGGGGTGTGAGTGTGATGACACTGGCTCCGCTACGTTGCATTTCTCCTCCATCACAGCTCCGGCACACCAGAGCCCTCTGCAGCAGGTATGCACGGCTTTTATTTTTCCCAGATGCCGGAGCACAACGCAACTATTCAGCACAGAGCAGCTCAATTAGGACATAGACACAACTTTAAAACATCCAGTTAATTTATAGAATAAACCACTCTGTGTTGATGCCCCATCGTATTGAAAGCGAGGACAGTATCAAAAGCAAGAAAATGTGTAAACTTTTAACAGTACATAGCGCTTTCCAAACAAGTAACAAACCCAACTTAAACAAGAAATTAAGAGCATTTATTTATGAATAGGCTACTTATCTTTGGTAGAAGCACAGAAATCTCAAAAAGGAGACAAATCCAAGCAAGTCAATCATTCTTCAACTCCTTCGGTCAGTAACAAAACCTTTTGCCTGTTTGTATTTGCGTTTAATTCCATTAATATCGTGTTACCTCGTTCGATTGGGCATGATTCTGTAAGTACCGTGTGATCTTGCCAGTCTTGCTTCTCTAGTCGTTCGGCCCCGCTGTGCTGTAAAAACATAGCCAGTGGGTGTGGACGGACGACAAAGCACGGTGCAAACACGCAGCAGAGTGGAGATGAACTGAACACGCATCTGGTGTAATACCAGGGTAAGAAAAACACTGTGTTTTCAGCTTGGGTGCTTTGTTTTGATTTACTAGTGAGGCACATTTAGGCAAAATTAACTTGGTCAATGAAAATTTTTGTAATCTACACAAAAGCTACTCTTAAACCATTCGGTAACACTACTCATTGCACTATTCAATCTGCCTTTTCTTTAGCCGATATCCAATTTTTTATTATTGACTTTAAAGGGACAGCTCACTTATTTTCATATTATCACCATCTATTCAAGTTTGGGATATAGGGCTTTATCTTACCCCCAGCGCAGAGCAGCGCGAAGTGCAACGCTAGTGTCTTTGCTGGTTTATGACCGAGGCTGTGACCATTTTCCCGTCCAGTATCCGCGTCGCGTAAATAATGAAAACTGAACACTGATGGGCATGTTGGTCGTAAAGTGAGGCGTGCTTAAGCACATTATTGGCATGTTGTTATCTTGAGGCAGCAGAAAGCAATTGCGCAATTGAATAACAAAAACCTGGTCTTAAGTCAATAGCCAGTTTTGGACTGTAAATTTAAGGGCTCATTATTGTAGCCCCTGGACGAAGTCAGGCGGCTACGATGGATTTATGCTTGTTGTCTCCGCGGCCGTCAGCGCATTCGCGTCCATAAGCACTTCTTTGTGGACGCTTTATAGGCTGTAATTTTTTACCAAATACTTTCATATTTGGTATTGACATGTGATATACTTAAGTCATGACACTTATCAATTGTGGTTGCCATGGCAACATTACTGGCCAAATAATGTGCAAATTCGCGCTGAAACATAGAGATTTCCTTGTGGATGCAGTACACGCTGGAGAAGCGGCCTTTCGGGGCTACACCCATTCGGTCGAGGGCGACTGGACTGTCTAGTTAAAATGGTATCTTGTGCCTTTGTAGGCGAGTACACAAACGTGCGTACACTCTGCTTGTTACATGCAGGGACAAGCAGCAGCACACACAAATGTAAATGATTAAAAATAAAAAAGATTATAGCATGAAAGATTATTATAAAGTAAATCAAGATATTTCAAACATACATGTCCCAATGGTGAGTGCAATCAATTGCAAGCTCATGCGACTACATGCCACATCAAAGAAATCTATGATGTATTTGAACCGCAAGCGAACCTATCCCATGAACATCCAGGAGATTTGTGATTGAACATATAAGGGTACACATATAGGTATTCCCAAATTTTTGTGGAGAAAGCCATGACTTCTTTATACTGGCAAACTCTGTCATCTTTGGATTATTCTTGAGGATCCACCCTGGAGGGGTGATTGTTTGGGGATGATAGTTTAGATATGTCATATAACTTCATGAATTTTTGTTTAACTGAAAACACAAAAACACATAGTGTAATAGACAGAGTGTTTTCAGTCTGCAATGCCCTTCAGACGTTTGGATAAATCAGGTCAGGGTCCTGCACGGGTCAACCTGTTGCTGGCAATTATCTCAAAATCAACTTTGAATTTAACCTGATTCATTAATACAATAAGAGCTACCTGTTCGTCCATCTTCTGTTATTAAATTCACAACAACGCATTTTGTTTGAAATGTGTAATTGTAGTTCACAATTATAGCTGCTGTGCAGCAATGGTAGGGGCCAGGCAAAATTAGGCAATTCTGAGCAACAAGCAGTGTAGGAAGATGAAAAAAGGTGGCATTCTAATGCACATTTTACATCAGTTGAGGCTTGAACTCACAATTTCTAAGACTGAGGTCCGTCTTCTATCTCACTGAGCTAATTGGCACGTGACAATTCATGTGTGGCTTCACAGATTGACTAAGCCAAGCATCAGGGTGCCAGACAGTAGCCATCCATGCCATGGAAAAGCAAATTTCAAAGTGACAGTTCCAAAGCTGTAGCACATATGGTTGATTTGTTATGAATTTTCAAATTTTTGAAATTTAGAGGCTTGCTGTAGCGCCACCATCAGGACTATTGTCTTGTTTTTCCAGTTGAGGACATCTGGCGTGGGACTGGATCTTTGTGAAAAGTTTGGGTAGATTTCTCATTTGGAAATGTTGCACGAGCTGAGGCTTGAACTCACAATCTTCAACATCAAGAAACATCCTCTATCTCACTAAGCTAATTGGCAAATGAAAATGTCACATGTAGCTTCACAAATTGACTAAGCCAGTCACCTGTGTGCAAGACAGCAGATGTTAGTATGTAAAGGCAGATTTCAAACGGCTGTCAAATATTCAGTTACTAAGACAAAAATCCGAAAATACACAAATTGCGTCTAGACAGCATGGAGATGTTAGTCATTTGTTTTTAACAATGATTTATTGGCTCCATAAGTGAAAAACCGATGTTTAAAAATGCCATTTTTGCATTGACTCCAATTGTTCGCATGAGAGCGAAATTCAAAATGCTGTAAAAAAATTAAGTTTTTGAGATAAAATTCTGATATTCTCCAAACATCATCTATAATGACTCCAAAATTTTGTCATTTTTCAAAATGAACATTGAAAATGTATTTTGCAAGAATTTGCAAGTATGTGTTTACAATATGTTTACAGTCAAACGTTTTGATGCACTGTAGGCTCAATTTTTGATAAATCAAAAATCTGTGTGGGTTGTTTGTGTAGGACAGTCTGAAGATGCTCTGTAGCAAGTTTGGTGTCAATTGAGCAAAGATTGTGGGAGGAGATAGGTTTAATAAGTTTTGCAGTTTTTGAAAAGAACAGAGTGATGGACTTCATAATTTGCACTAGGTTTAAATGTACAAAAGTTTTCTCAGTATTGGGGCTACATTTCAGTGAAAGTTGCAAATCTGTAGAATAGATGGTTGATTTGTTGTGAATTTTCAAAATTTTGAACTTTAGAGGCTTGCTGCAGCGCCACCATCAGGACTATTGGCCTGGTTTTGCAGCTCAGGCAATCTGGCATGGGACTGGACCTTTGTGCAAAGTTTGGTGATTTTTCGCGTGTGGGAAGTAGGATTTCCTCGGAAGAAGAAGAAGAAGAAAGAAGAACATGTAGGATAACAATAGGGTCCTGGCAGCTTAGGCTGCCCGGCCCCTAATTAGACTGACAAACGAAGCAGCCTTGAAACGTGGCATTCCTAATAAGCAGCAAAGCAACGGATGACATTGTTGTCACGGTCTAGAATTAATTTGAATTTCTTCCTTACATACAACCCAGCCTTTAAGAATGAGATGTCATAAATCTGATATTCACCAGCAGTCATATTTGTTCTCGTGCTATCCTTGTCTATTCTATTTCTTGCCCTGCGTCAGTCAGGCAGAACATAAGCAAGTTAATTTTACACCTGGTGAATATCATTCAAGAAGTTATGGTAGTGTAATCAAAATAAGATTATTTTCATTTCTTTCTCCCTGACTGTTTTTCTCATTCACTTTAATTTCTCTTAGCTGTTCCTCGCCCGCACATAATTATTTTTTACCTGCAACTCTGAATTAAAACGTTTTTCTTTTTGTTTGCTTTATTTATATGCACAAGTTCAAATGCAACCCCACGGATTCACTGTGTATGATGCTTTTTACACCTGGATATGGTTAAAACAATTTTGAACAATATTTTCTTTATAAATTCTTTATTAGCATTTTTAGAGAGTACTGGGATCAGGTTTTCATACTTTCAGAAATGGTTTGCACGCACATTTTCACTTTGCGCTTAAGAATGCTCATTTCCTCTGCAGAAAAGTGTTTTTTCCTGCAATTTGGCAAATCCTCCATGATAATAACATTTACCAGAGCACAAGCACCCCTTGCTTTTAAAGGAATGGGAGATGACACAGATTGGTTTATTTCATGTTACGCCAAAAACATGCCTATGATTAATTCATGGATGAAGAGCAATCCCCCTTGAACCATGTTCTTTACTTTGCAGTCAGATAACTCGCCGTTAAACCAATGAAAATGAATTTGGACAATCTCTAAATGCACTTGCACCACTTTTTTCAGACCATGCATGTAGATTGTTAAAATAAGGCCCATTGTGTCAAAAATGCATGCAGTTTTTGCCAATTTTCTGCATACCTCAGGGAATCAGCTGGAAAATGTGTTGTACTTTTTTTATTCAAATTCATGTGTTACCTGTAAAGGTAGGAAAAAAAATCTAGCCGAAAAAAGTATGCTTACCATGTTTTTAGAGACACTGAACACTGAGTCGGGTCAAATTGACCCTGAACAGAATAGGGGAGTTAAATAAAAAGAAACCTTGCTTTTCAATTTGCAGAAAGGTGTCATGTTTAACTTTGTAGCATTTAGTGCTCAGGTTTGCTTTCAATCACTTGGAGATTAATTGTAACAGACATTTAAACCAGGGGTGCCCAAATTTTTGCACCCCATTGTATGTAACTACAGGCACACTCCAAATTAATCTTCTAAATTTATTATGTCAAATTTTTTGCATAAATCACAGGAGAACTTTTCTTTCTCCACAATTTTTTTTAGTGCAGTGTTACTTTTTGAACACCCCGTATATCTTCAGTGGGTGTGGATTAGTTCTGTCCTTAGGTAATTACTCTAGTTCTAACTTTTAATAATCATTTGTACGAATGTATTCATTTGAAGAGTGGTTGATGCAGTATTAGAGGATGTGAGGGAAAACATTGTGAACACTACACACCATTGCAGACACTACAAAAATATTTGAATTCATTTGTGCACCACAAAAGGACCTATATCTTGAAGTGATATTACTGAATATAAACCTTATCTTGGGAGCATTATTCAACTTAGGTGGGATGATCCCACTTGGCCAAGGTTTTACAGAAATATATGCTTGACAGTGTACCGTTGTGGACACTACATATTTTTGGCGACACCATTCGATACCAAAATCAAGGCCATATACCTGACAGAAGTGTTCCCTTATCAGAAGTGTTATCATTTCTTGATAGAAATTGTCATAAGGTACTCAGATGTAGTTTTAAGATGTTTTAAAGTGATTATAAACCCTTCAAGCAAGTAAATATTTAAAAACTATGGCAAAAAATGAAAAATCAATAACAAAGGACGTCAGAGATTCTAATTGCGATAATTATGGCGTGGGATCTCCACAAAATAATTGGCAAATAAACCAGAAAAAAAACAATTAATATATGCATAAACAGGGTTTGAAATACTTTTTCAAGCCAGGTTGCCCAGGGGGCAACTTAGGCCAAAAGCTTTGTTGCCTATCAATATTTCAGGTTGCCCCAGTTTTAAGGCCATAATTTCTGCTTACTTTCACCAGTTGACAAGGAATATATAAAAAGCAAAATTAAACTATTAAATACACAAGCCCTCAAGTAGAAGTATACATGTATTGCAAACAATAGTCTATTGATAATCACATTCTTGGTTGTACCGTGCTTACCAATCAGCAAAATAGCCTGGAACATGGGAGAAACTCTTACATGAAGCTTAATAAATATTATACGGAAGTTGTTCATGTTCGTTAGAGAACGCATACCATGTCAAAATATCTAGCAAAACAAGACAACCCATAAGAAATGCTTCGTTGTCATTTCACTTCACAACATGAGTCCGAGGACTTAAGGGTGCTGGTTTAAACCACTCACCGGCACCCCCGATTGCACTCATTCATTCATTCATTCATTCATTAAAAGTTAAATGTAGCTTTAATAAATATATCACCTAAATCGCTACAACCCGAGCGCTAAAATATATCTGATTTTGTTTTTAGAGTTGTATACGTGCCGCTTATCATGCTGCTTATTCTCTGTCAAAAGGGATTATGAAGCATCCATAATTGTTTTTTTTCTTCCTTCATCTAGAGTCAAAAGACCGTAACATATGTCAGTGTCTCCAACGACCAAATTAAAAGTTTATTTTAAATGCCATTCCTAAACAGAAACAAAATGGAAAGCCATAAGGTTGTAAATGATTTTTCCAGAAGAACACGACCACTTTCAACCAATTACAAAAGCGCTGATGATTTTTTTCTCTGTTTGTCATGAACAGCAAAAGTTGTAAAACCTTTTCAAACGGTAACAGATATGTTGGTTACATGGTTGATGAAGCTCACAGCGCACAAATGCATGATGATTACCATTAACGTAATGTGTTAAAAAACCACTACAAAAAATCACTGCGATGGCATGGCACGTTTGTCTGAGTGGTGAAGAATCAACCGCATCCAAAAAGGGGCATACAGATACTTTAAATAGTTTTGTGCTGCATCGCTATGATAACCAGCTACACTGAGGCTGTACTATCCTCTAATGGAAAATTATCCCCCCGGAAAAGTACCTGGCACCAAGGCAGTTGGAGTACAGTAGAGTAGAGCCGGTACCACATAATGGAAATGAAGCATTAAGGCCGAATTTGGCGAGGTCTCAGGCAAGGATAAAACTTTTCGGTCAACCAGGAATTCACTTGTGCTTGCCCGACGGGCTACCGTTCATTTTAGAACTTTGCGAGCCCTGATGCCCCTCGCTCAGAATGGGCCTTTTAGCTAGCCCAGTTCACATCAGTGTTCACCAAGTAAATACTTTCATTTTCCAGGCGCAAGATCCATTTGGCTTGGGCTCAGCTCCACTTTACTAAACAGCACATTTCCCCTGTTCTCACGAGCATGGACCCCACACGGTTTGAATGATAGGATATTAATCCCTGTATGACCCGTTCGGAGACTTCTGAAAAGAAATTTGCCTCCATGAACATGGTAACTGGCTCGGCCACGTCTACAGTGTACTGCATGTAATTTTGTTACGTTTGGACCCGGAAACAGCATTATCACATGATGCGTTACGTTAGACTTAACAAGAGTCAAGCGAGGGCGGAGTCTGTCCCGCACAAGGGAGCAGACGGACCGCTCGCATGAGGCATGCGCCCAGAACTAGCTTGCGCGCTGCGCTACCTGAGTTTGTTAACAAGTTGCCCCAAACAAAATATGGTCTCGCGGCCAGATAATACAACCTATATTTCGAACCCTGATAAAACTAGTCAACTACTTTTTTTTTTCTTCATTCATAAAATCACATTTCAAAATCAGTTAATGTTAAAATGCCCCTCCATAACAATGTGAAATAGTACAAACTGGCTTTCTAGTAGTCGCTGCCTCGGCATCTAAACAGCTGGAAAATTCATCAGTTCCAGTGCAACTGATCATTGTATGTGTATGTTACTAAAAAGTTTAATATTGAACAGTGTTGTATTTAATAGAGCATACTATAACACAGACCAGGGGACATTTACAACCTGATCTCGATTCACATCATTGGGAGGCCATGGCGGTGATAAATATGCAAATACCTCCAGGTTCCATGGAAAAATATTAATGGTTTGTGTGTGACTTATTTAGCCAGAACCTACACTTAGAAATTATGTATCATTTTATTGAAGGACAAAATGAAGGACTGTTGAGATGAACATGTCTTCATCCATCCTCATTATAACAGTGCCATGTTAACTACTCCATGATTAATGTCAACACTGGTATGCTTGTGCTGCAGCCACATCTCTCGCATTAGCTAGTTTGTTAGTCAAATCTTGGCTGATCCCACGTCATATTTTATTTTAAAAGAATGTATTTACATTAGCAAAAAAGTGAAAAGTCACTGTCAACAAAGTCAAAATTTGTCAGTGAGTTAACTGGTAAGAATTTGTCTGCTTTGCAACAGATGTATTTATGTGGTGAAGAAGCAATGTTATGTTCTCTTATTCATAGCGTGGGTCTATTTGTCCATAAGCTTGTGATTCCTAGAACTCTGTAGTAGCCTATGTTTGGTTTTGCACTTAATATTTGGTCAGTTGTGTGAGCACTGCCTTCATGTTTTTATTGTTTTATGTTTTTTACTACAAATTGAATCAGAGAATTCAATAAGGGCCCAACAACAAGTTGAAAATGTGTGGAGTTGGGCCCTTATTGAATTGACCAATTCACTTAGAATTGCTCAGTATTGAAAAGTGAAAAGAAAAAACTTTAAGCAGTTATGCTTTGCATTGCTTTATTTTAAGTTGTTCAATTTTTTTTTTTTTTTTGCAGACTGTGTCAAGTTTACATGTTCCTAGGCAGTTTAGAATTATATTACAGGGAAATGGTTGGCCTTCATGAAATTTATTTTTTTGAAAATGTGGCGCCAGAAAAATGCAGCTGAATAACCCTGCTGTACTCACTAATTTAAATGCCATTGGAAATGATCAGTATGCAGTTATTTTCATGTACTTGGGGACATTTTCAGGAAAAACCTTTGTTTATGTGAAAAAGTACATGTCACTGCCCCCATTCTCATATATTTAAAAAATTTCCATTGTTTTCTCAAGGCTATGCATTTGTGTCATGCCGCAAGACCTTTGTGCCTTGAATAGAATTCATTAAATTCAACTGCTGACAACAGTGCAATTCAGATATTTATGTGCCATGAAAAAGAAATAGCAATGAAAGCTCCATTTATGTAAGGATATTTACCATCTATGGCGAGCTAACCGCTATAGTAACAGAGTTTAGAACAGATCATCCTCCAAGAACTTTTGTTTTCACCTTTTTATCTGTTCAATGTTTTGAATCATTCAATTTATTTTTTTGCGGCACAAATATTGTTTAAAAGGAAATACAGCATTTGAAATTGTAAGACCATTTTTTCATGAAAGACACAAATTTTAAGAGCTTTGTAAGAATTAGAATAACATTTTGGACCGCACGGACCGCTTTTCTTGGAAAGTCACAAGGTCTGTCAGTTTTTATTGTTACTTCGCACAATATATATATATATATATATATATATATATATATATATATACACATCCAGGACCAACTTTAGAACTGCTAAAATACATGAGGTTTCCAGCTGTACAGTCATAGGCCTGAACACAACTGCTTTCGAAATTACCTGCTTTTTAGTATTACCTTGCAGAAAATCAATTACTGAGCAGAACTCTCTGCAATACTCACCTGAGTTTCACTTGTGGAAAATCCAGGGGTCAGAAAGTAAACCTGTGTCCACATTTTACTTCCAATCAAAAGCTGATTTCACAAATTCATCCTGTCTCCCAGCTGAAGAATTGTGCCAATTAGCAAATGAAATTGATGGAGTGAAACACTTAGCAGGAATTTTACTTTTCAAACCTGGATTTTCCTCCTCTACACATATTCAGGTGTCATTTTATGCTTTGTCATTTCAGAGGCAAAGGTCCCCTGAAAAACTCATCAGATGTGATCAACGCAGCCAAGAAGATCGCAGAGGCCGGCTCCCGAATGGACAAGTTGGCCCGAGCTGTCGCTGACCAGGTCCGTGGACAGAGTCATGTTCAAAATGTTGCTTTTAATAATTTGAACCACAATTCATTCATTATCTGAACCACAAGTCATACCACACAGGTGAACAGAGAAGAAACATTTCATGGAGTCTGGCTGTGGGCTGCTGAATTTTCTCCCATTTTTACTGAAACAGATCAACTCTGGAAGTGCCAAAAATAATTTGGGAATAATCACATAACAGCAAGGAAGCAAAAGATTGCTTGATCGGAAATTACAGAGTTGCTGGTTCGAGTCCCCAGTAGGACATAGGATTCTGACCTATATCTGAAGAGGGTGAGAGGAACCTGGCCATTGGGCCCTCTAACAAGGTCCCTTTGCCCCTAACTGCTTCAGGGGCTTTATTCCTGTTTCTCTAAAACACTGCTTACTTGCAGCTATTCTATCAGTCATTTTGTCTGGGGCTGTTACGTTCTGAGTTAATCTTTATTGTTTTCCCCTACAATCTGGCCGTCCTTGTCAGTTTTTTATTCAGTTTCTCCTCATTAGTTCTCATTATTTAATTACTGTCTCATGTTTCGCCCTTCCTTTTGTGCTCTCGCTCTCAACTGTTTCCGATAGTTAATTGTTGTTGTGTGTATTTAAGTTCTTGGTCAATGTCTTCCCTTTTGCTGTATTGTCATTTACTCTTCACTGTGTTCTAAGCCTGTTCAGTCAACTGCTCTGAATCTCCCATCTTTAGTAAAAGTAAGAATACCAATTAACATTTCATTAAAGATTTCTCCTTCTGCTACCTGGTTCAAAGTGGTGTCCTTCCAATTCATCCAATCTGAGTTTTAAAGAGGGCACCTATGCAGCATGCACTGTTATTCACAGATTGATTTCCTATGACTGACCTCAAACCTGTCTTCAACTACAGCTTGGCTTATTACCTGAGATCCTCCTGTTTACCCCTCACCTGACCTGTACCAGCTCAGCCCCTCTTCAGTTCTTATTTTTTGTTTATGCCAATTGTGGCTCATATTACCTTAATAAAAGCACTCTTGTGGTTTTCTGAGGATCTGCCTCTGGTGCCATCTCTGCTGCTTATCATGAGGACATCCTTGAAAAAGAGAAAGCTGTTCTCCATGGAACAATCCTAGATTAAAAAAAAGGCCAAAAAAGAACCTGCATAGATGTTCTGTGTTTGAAATCAGCAGATCCCGGAAATAATGCGGATTCTGGTGCCATGCAGAGGAGCTGTGTTTTATTTGAAAGACAAAAAGGCACTTTAAGGCCACTTTGCCGTCGACGTGCGGCTATGGTTTACCCGAATAAGGCGCAGAACGGAGATTTAATGAGCTGAAACAGCGACTCTGCTTCGTAATCAACAGTTGCTGTAATGAATTGAACAGGTGGCTTGCCATTTTTAATTCAGTCGTCAACCAAACCCTTGTCTCGCGTTTATTGAATATTCACACCCTTCTGCTATGTGCTGTCATAACCTGTAAAGTATGTCACTGATGTGCTGTTGGAATGAAAGGGGCCGAATGTGCTAATTGCAAATTATGCTGTAATTGCTTTAAAGAGATCATTGTTTATCTGCAGAAGTGGGTCACACATTTTTGCAGATAAACAACTTCTCTCTCAGCTTAATCAAAATGCATTTCTTCCTAATTGTTCTCAATAAGCATTATTGTCAGTTTATTAGACAGTTTTTTTAAGTAGGCAAACGTAATTTTACATAACCTTTACATATTTAAAAAAAAAAAAAAAAAAAAAAAACCTTTACTGGCATCACTGTTGCAGCAACTGTGTATATTAAATTTTTGAACTTATTCTCATATGAAATAACTCATTGCTTTTAAATGTTATTACAAATTATACACTAAGGGCCTGATTTACTAAGACGTTTAGCACATGGAAAATCTTTTCGTCCGTGCAAAACCAATAACATTGCCCATGATTGGCCAGGGTACTTGCCTTGCACCAATCAGTGGCAAGGTTTCTGGTTCTGCACTGGCAAAAAGATTTTGCATGTGCTAAAGGTCTTAGTAAATCAGGCCCTCAGAGGCTAAAAGACCAATTGCATTGTACAGCCTTGAAGCTGAAAAGGAAAATTAAAAATATATATGGCATAATATTAAATAGATCATTTAGAGAAAAAAAAAGATTTATTTGTTGGATATCATAAAGAAACAGTGGAAGGCCTAGAAGGAGGAATGTTTCTCTGCCAAATTAAAAATGAGAACATTTTTTTCAAGTTTGTCCCAAGTACTCATTAAAAATGACATCAATACAGGGATGTAATTTTCAATTAACAGTGTGCTCCGGCTGTGATTAGTTCCAGGACTCACTTTAATATGAATCACTCAGTTTATTTCCCCACATGTTGGCCGATTATTTTTGGTGCCAACTCATCAGAAATCAAAGTTTTCTATTCCCAGGTAATCCTGTTTACCATTTGCATATCTTTTACTAAGAAGTCAAAGCTAGCAAGGAATGATTACTCTTTGCAGTGGGAAACTAGGATAGGAAAAAAAGTTTTGATTTTGCACTTTTTCCTGGTGGTTAAGTCTGTTTTTTAATAGAGTGTGGGAGAATGAAACTGAACACTTTCTTCAGCAGGTAATGAGCCATGGTGTTTATTTACCTGAGGAAAATCTGGCGAATAAATGCACTATTAGCCATAGTCACAGAAGGGAATGAGAAAGACACCCATGTGCCTAGGTTTGACTGGGGTTGGGGGGCTGGATATTTGGGGAGATTTATGGACATGTGGAAGCTCACTTTTTATTGAAATTTTTTTTTCAGTGCTCTGGTTTGAACAAGTTATAACTATGATACTATAACTCTGCTGTATCAAAATGCCTGATGAAAAACAACATTGCACATTTTCTGCATTTGGCTGCCTTCATTGCTTGTCAGTTCCTGTCGACCTTTGGCAAGAGCATGCTTATTGTAAATTAGCAAGTCCCATCCATTTCAGTTAACATGAAAAAACTGACTAAATAGATGGCATTCATCAGCATTGTAAAACAAAATACAGCCTTTTAGACATGGAACATGTTGCTCAAAGAGATGTTAGTGAACCATTCAAATTATTGTTCATGGAGTGACCAGTCCAGGGGTAGATTTTTGTGCCTTCATAAAGAGAAACATATGCGATGGTAAAATTATGCGCCATTTCTCCCATTGCAATTGGCATGCTTATTTCTTTTGCCCAGTTTGGTAGCCTCCTGCTCCAAAATAAAAGTGTCTGTGTCTCAAAGTGTTGGACTGTGCAAAAGGAGGTTTCTCAATGCGTTTTCACATTTCCACTCACTCAAACCACGTTTTAATGCAATTACTGACTCTCTTTGGTAGTTTTATGGGAGTGTATCGCTTCCAGTGAATCTGTTCGCTAATAAACACAAAATTTTTCCTTCCAATTTTCATTCTTGACATGTACCCTAAAAATGATGGCTTTAATATGGCGGTGGGTCTAATATGAAGGGTCTAAAATATATATGAATATTTTCTTTGTCTGGGGGAAATTCAAATAATCAAATTAATTCTCGCCCTTTTTTTAAGACCACAAGGGTCATTTTGTAAACGGTTCAAATTGCCAACATCTATTACATACAAAAGGCATTACCTGGTAAATAGACCTCTATTACTCCAAACCCTTTCACCCATTACTTACATTGGTGCGTGGTTCTCAGGGGACGGATGGACCAGACAGTAATGCAAGTTAGGTGCTTATTCCTCACTGGCCGAATTGCCAGTTCGCTACGGCATTAATGCAGTAGTTTTAAAGGAAATGACAGCGGCTAATCTTACTCGTGGTAATAGAACCAATCCCCCACCACTCCCACAGTTCATGAATTCATTTTAGTCCTACCCTTTGACAACAGTGCCACAGCCGCACCATAGAGTACTAAAGTGATGACGTCACTGATACTTGGCTTTTGGTGTCGGAAGTAAAATCCCTAGGGGAATTTATAATGAGGTTTTGACACTTTCTGGCATTGCTCGAACTCGTATTAATTTTATGAGCCACCTCGCTCCGAGATTAGCCTATGGTGTATACAGATACAAATGATCACATCATGCTAGCGAACCACCTAGCTAGCCAGCTAGTGAGCTTTTTAAATCTTGTGCACATAGCTAAATCGATAGAAACAGTAAATGGTTAGTTTATGTCACTTTCTGTTATTTAGCAAGCTAGCTAGCATTAAAATTCACCAACTATAAATAGCTAAGTTAGCGAAATAACTGGTTCGCTAGCCTAGATGGCTAGCTAGTTAAGTCAATAAAAATGGTGAAGCCATTATTTGGCTAGTATGCTGGCGTCGAACCGGGAACATTTTGCGAGCTGGAATTTACATGTTGCCGCCTAACATGACGTTAGTCTGCTACTGAAGTCTGTAAAGTATCTTGCTAGCTAACTTAGCTAGCTAAAAGTTAGTTTGCTAGCTCGGCTAGCCTCATTTGGTGAATATTAATCACTAAAAACAGTGAATTGCGATTATTTTGGCACTAAACTAGTGTTAGATGAGCACGCTGGCCTGAATTGGCTACGTAGTTCAGTCAGTTATGCGTTGACAAAGCTGATTTGCTCGTTCGCTAGCTAGCGAGGTTTGAAGCAGACAAACATTGGCCAAAGATGCTTGGCTATTAACCCCTTAACTGTCACATGCATTTTCTCACATTTGGCCCGGCCATAATTAGGGCCCAGTGGCAGTTAAGGGGTTAAAGTAAATTGGTGCTAGTCGTAAAACTTAATATCTAGCAAGTAAACATAACTAAGTAGAGCGTAGAGTGGCTGGCGAATTCACAGTCCCACCAGGCTAAGCAAACAAATAATATGGCAAGGTGCAGGTAATTTGTAACAAATTTTAAACTCGTTCTGCCCGGGAATCAGGAGGATCATGGGACATGTAGTTTTTAGACTACAAATAGGATTAGCATGCTAGCGAAAAATTAAAATCATTTAAATTATAGCTGACTCTGGTCAAGAAAAATTATATTCATTGTTACTCAGAAATATGACATAAAATCTCGAAATCGATGGAGGCTTGAAAACAACAAAAAGTGCTTCAAAAGTGAACTGAAAAAAACAGTCTATGAATGGGAAATTTTACTTTCGACACCAGCGCGACGTCATCACTTTAGTACTTTATTGCCTCCTGTCACAAAATTACCAGAATGGTGTTGGACACGCCCAGTTTTTATCTGCGGCACTGTTAGCAGTTGCGTTTGCCGATTGCGATTAGGTCATCAAATAGGGCCCCTGGTGTTTATTGGGTTAAAAACACGGGAAATTACTTTTCTTATTGTCAAGAAAGAATGTCCCAAAGGCTGAGAAATGGTAGAGCAATGAGGCGCAGTATTTCTGAACCCAGCAATATATGGCACTACATATGAAAAAAACATCCCCTTAAGACTGTGTGAGTCTATACAAAATATGATCTCTTTTAGGTGGACTGAAGTTAATGGATGAATTCTGGGGCAATTGTTTACGGTAGGCTTAAGTGCTAAACTGAAGTTTTTATTTCTTCGTAGTAATCCTCATAGCTGAATTCTTTAGAGGACTGCACGGATATACAGCATTTCCCCATAAACACAGAAAATGGAACTGGGGTATGCAATAATGGAACACATAAGCCTTAGAAATTATTATTCTGCCACCTCTTTTTTTAGTCTGAATGTGTGAATGAGTTTTCTATAGATTTTGTGAACATTAGCACTGCATCATATTCGTGTGAAAAACACACATTTTGGAACCGGTTCTTATTTATGTGGCGCTGCTGGGAAAACAAGTAACAGTTTGTTCGGAACTGAATTGGGGACTAAAAGCTGGGAAGCAATCAGTGCTCATTATGCTGTATGGTAGATCACACCTGGGCTAAGCACAATGAAAACACAATGAAGTGATACAGGGCTTAGAGTCTCCTTTGGTTTTATTTCCTATTTAGGGCATGCCAATAAGAGCAGTGAAAAACATGCAATAAAGTGAACACAGTGTGAAGCATAATAGGCTTCCCGAATCACAAAGGGGTGTAATGTTTGTTCCTGGCCAGGTGCGCAATGTCTGCATGTGTATGTGTGTTTCATAAGTGTCTGTCTGTCTGTCAGTGTGTTATTGAGTATGTCTCTGTGCCTGTGTACATTTGTTGTGTGTGCGTGTGTGTGTGTGTGTGCGCGTGTGTGTGTGCGCGCGTGTGTGATTGCCTAATACATTCCTCCCCTTCCCCGTAAATACCCACTGAATCAAGCACATTAAGTAAATAACTGGTGCAGAGGATTTAAGGATTAACAGGGCTGTAGAGACACATTGGTCAGTATGAGGGACCTCTGTTAAACCACTCTCTGCAACACCCACTCCCCCCATGTACTCACACAATTACACTCACACACACACACACACACACACACACACACACACACACTAACATTCTAATACCCCCAACAGTTTACGGGTTAATAACTCAAAAGGTTTTTTTACAACGTTAGCCGTCATGGAGAGCAGTTTTACTGGTTTGGGTCTTTTCTAAATCGTGTCATGACTCAAGAGGTCGACTTCTCCATCCCCATAGGAAAAAATCCTTGTAAACTGCACTGCTTTGTTATTTCAAGTTCATTTCTCTCATAAACCAGGTCCCGGGTAGCTTGTCACTGTGAGTTACCAAGCAACACATCATTGCCAATGCCGTACAAGATTTTCACTTTTCTCAAAGAAATCGCAAAACAGTAGGTTCGTTTTTATTTTAGCACATAAAATGAAACAAGCAATGGGGCAGCAGGGGCAGGTGTTCATTGAATACAAATCTGTTTGCTGTGTTATGATATTGTACAACTTGTTGTTCGTACGTGAACCTTAGACTCCAGCTCTGGGAGCCTTACAACCCCCAACCTTTCCACCACATACATTCTTAGGGTGCGTGTTTGCATGTGCATGCATGTGTTTTTGTTTTTTTGTGTGCAACATGTTCATTCGTGCATGTGCGCGCGTGAACAATTTTCATTTAAGCGCAATTTCATAGTCTGCTGTAATACCTCCTCTGTAAATATGAACTATTAAAGTGCAGAAATGACCGGAGTTGGAAAAAGCAGGTGTGATGGCAGATAAACTCAAGAAAGCTTCAGCTTATTTGTATTTATAGAATGGGGAATAGAGCAGCTAAGCCGTGCGCCTTACAGCATTTTCAAACAAGACTCTTAAATGCCTTTCATTTCCCTCGGACCTCTGCTGTCTAAAAAAAAAAAAAATGTCAAGAGTGAGCTGTCAATTCACTTCCGAAAAATGTTTCATTTCCCTCAGTACAACTCCACAAACTGTTTTTCATTTGTTTTTGTTTTTGTTTTTTGCTTCATGTGGCCGAAAAGAGACTCATCCTGCCTTCCAGCGATGTATTTCAATTTCTCGTGGTCTCGAAATGTGATTCACTATACTCTGTTTTGTCCCCGTTTTTTTTTTGTGTCTGACAGTGTCCTGACTCTGCCTGCAAGCAAGACCTGCTGGCTTACCTTCAGAGAATCGCCCTGTACTGCCACCAACTCAACATCTGCAGCAAGGTGAAAGCAGAGGTGCAGAATCTGGGCGGAGAGCTCATCGTTTCTGGGGTAAGTCCCCTCATTCATTTGCTCATTCCTTCATCCATTCATTCAGTCTTTGTCTACGTATCGGAAATGCTGGAAATACTGTATTTGACAAGAGAAACCCTATATGTCCAATGCAGTCAATTTGTAATAGAAGGACAAAATCACATAGAGAAAGCTCAAAAAGATATTCTTTCCCCTAGTACTTTTCAAACTGTTTGTGTGTATATGTGTTTGTGCGTGTGCGTGTGCGTGTGCGTGTGTGTGTGTGTGTGTGTCTTCCTTAGTCATGGACATAGCTAATGTTAAAGTGGTCACACCAGTTTTTAAGTACAAGCATCTTTGTGTTTCAGTCAGCACTTGATAGGAACTATGTATTAATGGCCACTTGGCTGTATGGAGCAAAGGCACAGCTGCTCTGAGATCAGCACTGGACGTGTAGCCGCAAAGATTGCCTTTTCTAAATTCATAAAAGTCATCAAAAGGCTGGGTAAAACATATTGATTTGTTGTGTGAGAATCATTTGTTATATCACTGGGGCATTGTTTGATGTTGTTGTTTTTCTTTTGTTTGTTTCAATTTTAACTGGCTTTTGAAATGAAAGTTCTGAGCTTTTTTTTTTTCCATTTTTACAGTTTTACTCTGAAAGTTCTTGCCAGTTTGCTAACTTGAAAATATGATGAAATTTGAAAAGAAAGATTCGAGAATGAATCTTTTTAAACACAGCTTTACAAATATGACACTGTATCTTGCATGTTGGAGGAGTGTGAATTTTCTTGTCAATTAAGTAATGACTAATTCATTTATGGTAATCTCTTTGCGTGTGTGTGCGTGTGTGCGCGTGTGTGCGTGTTTGTGTGTGTGTGCATGCATGCATGTGTACCATAGCCAACATGCATAGCGCAACATATTAATAAAAATCTCACTGTTGGTCCTTAATGCTGTACCATTAAATATCCTTCCTTTCATTTGTAGAACAGAAGGACAACTGTGAAATGACTAGGCACTAAGGAGTCTCTATAAGCTTTTAAAAATTAAGTTTTAGTGCAATAACTTGTCTTAATTTGTTTGAAAATGACCAAATTACTGCCAGGAAGTAGTAATGATTTAGCGGTAATTAACCTGTTTTCCTTTACTTGAATTGTGAGCAATTTCAACCCTAAAATTTAATAAAATTATATGGGCTCTCCTGGAGTTCACTCAGTCAAGAAGGCACCTGAAGAAAGGAAATTTTTATACCACACTATTTATTCAAGGAAGCAGTAAAGAGGCAGGGCAAAACCCACAGGTTATGTTGTCCTGTTTATGCTGGTGACATCCCACTGGTCATTTGACGAGACCATTACACTCCTGAATGTATTTTATTTATTTTCTTCACTTTCTGCCGTAAGCTAGATTGGATTTGCATTGCTTGGAGGTGCTACAAGGTGCCAGGCAATGGGAGCTTTGAAAATAAATGTGTCCATTTGCCTTCTTTACGTTTCTCCTGAAAGGTCTGCTCATATTAAACCATTGCACTTTTTTTAGGCGGTAGGGGTCTGGGTTTGGCAGGCTTATAAGCCTGAAATTTGTCTTCACCATTTGTTTACTTGATGTCCTCATTTTTTTTGGCTGCGTAATCCACCTAAACTTCAGCTCAGGGTTGTGTCTGCGCTGCTCTCTTTGAATCCACAATGAGGTAATTGTCTGATTCAGGTGTAAAAAGTTTCACTGTTTATGATGAGCTTGGTGCTGTCAAACATATTAATAATTACTGCAATAAATGGGTGTAGTACATTGAGTAAACAAGTGGTGATAGGCGCAACATACCCCACCTGCAATTTTTGCCTTTTCAGTGACCAGGACCTTGACCCAGTTGGGTCCGAAGTTTAATTAGGTAATTCTTCAACCATTTCACACCTTCCCTGATATTCTTGTATAGTTTTAACGAACCATTTTTAGCGCTAGAGTGCTGGTGGACAGACAGTCAGACAGACAGACAGACAAATGCCATTGAAAACAAAAGCCTTTGCCTTTCGGACGGGGAATCATCTGGGCAAAACAAGCCACCTTGTGGAATGGCGACCTAATGGCATTAGTTAATAATTTATTGACCCGCTCTGGCAAAGTGAAACAGGCTGTTTTTGTAATGGCTGTAACAGCTAGCTTGATGAGCAGACAGTATGTACAGTAAGTAAGCTTGTGGAAGAATGTTGAATTATTATATGTTTACTCTTTAACAAACTGTATAACTTCATAAGTTCAGCTCTCCAAATTTCACTTCAACCAATCACAGTGATCTTATAGAACCGTATCACTGGTCCTTTTTTATACCGCATTTGATCCTTACTGTAAAACACAAATAGTAAATTAGAGTTGGCCTACTTGTGACAGTACACTCTAATTTGTGCACTCAATAGTTAATTTTTCCTAAGTTATATAAGGTCAGACTGAGGTCTCACCTAAGCAGATACTGAGACCAGGCTTCAGTCACAGCAGTGTCCACTTAAGAACCGGTCTGCATAGACTGGAGGACAGTGAGAAGATGATGAAGGACGGTGTAAGTGAATCACTTTGCTCAAGGATACAGCGAGTAAACGTACCGCAGATCAGTCATAAGCACAGGCATGTAGTGTGGGCCAGTCTCAATAGGTTGAACAGGCTCGACTGAGCTCTTGGGGTAGAAAAAAAAAAAAAAAAACCTTCTCTCCAGCTAGATTTTAACCTGACCACACAACCTCATTTTGCAGTCTGTTAGCGAGATGCAGGTTGAAAGCTTTTGCCCTCTTTTTTCCCAAAATCTCCTGCAGCTCCCCTAATGTTTGCCGAAAATAAAGACAGTTCTCAGTGTGCCTGACCCTACAGGGAGTCGTCGCTGGTATCTAGAGTGCAGCTTTGGCTGTCCAGGGCAGAGTTCTCTAATGTTGAATCAGGGGCCGCGTAATTAGCCCTCATGCACCGGGGCATGGTGTTGACCAGGATGTCTCTATTTAACACGGGGTCACAATAGTGCTGTCTGACCACATTCTTTTGTACTGCAAAAAAAGAATGAATAAATGAAATAAAATTGATAAAAAATGGACATGCGTCACCTCCGGGGAGCTTATTAACATGTCAGCCTTTGAGTTCGACTTGAAAGGCTGAGCAGGGGTCTCTGTCCTGCATTTCGGCTTGCAGAGTAAGCAGCGGTGTTTGCACAAGCTCTCTGCATGCCTCCGAAGCCCCGGGACAAGGCCCCTGCTCCCATATTCAAAGAGTGAGTTTATTTCAACAGACTGCTAGAGAAGCTGAGATGGAAAGGTCAGTGTATCTGCAACTGTTGGACTTTCCACTGGGTTCTGGTCTGCCACTGGTACGCTCACCCCTTGTGTCGCAGCTTGCTTCATGTGTACGAACCCACTTTGCTTTTTGTTTATTAAGGCCATTTTTTTCTTTTTTGGAATTGGTTGGAATTAGTATTGGCTCCCACGGATATTAGTTTGGACTTTCTATGCTGCTTGCCTGTATCTTGGGCCTAATTATCTGTTTTGCCAACTCCCTCGCTCTAATTAATTTGTAATTTATGTGTTCTGTGTGGTAAAAACACCTGCGTAAAAGGTGGGCTATTAAGCCCTCCTAAATTGGGAAATGAGACCATAAGCAACAGTAAAACACTGTAAATTGTAAAGGGTGTTCAATAGATCACTAACTACAACCTTGGTACAGAATATGCAATATATGAAGTGTACCAACATAATGCAAGTCTAGTAAAAAAAAAAAAAAAAAAAAAAAAAAAATTGTATCGTTCAGTCATAACTATTACTTACATAAATTCATAAAAACAAACTCCTAAAAAGCCTGAAGAATCCTGCTTTGGTGAATTAAGAGCCAGGACATTTATCTACCCACTGTGAGTAAAGCATTAAAGACTTTTAGCTGAATTTTCAATTTTATAGTGTATGCTTAGTTTAAACATCCTGTGCAAATGTGCTTTATAATAAGACATATTTATGTAATATATTCTTTCAGGATTAGTCACATAGTCTGACAGCTCTTAATCTACTCATTAAACAGAATGGTGATTAGAAAGCAGCTTGGCATAGGGTATATTTGTGAGGGATTCAAGAAAGTTTGCATTTTCAAAGTGTGCTTTAAACAAAAAAAAAAAAAAACTTTTTTATACAAAATGAACAACATTTTGCTGTCATGCTCATGCTTGTTGACTGTGGTTGTTGCTTAATTTTGGAATTAAATTTATGCTGATATTAATCATTATTTTCCACATTAAATTATATTGATCGTAGTATTACATGCATGCATTTAAACTGCTCAGTGTCTTTTTCTATTGAATGTACAGACAGTTCAGAAATTAAAAGAAAAATTTAGATTGAAGGGCTCTATTTTCTTGCCTCTGCAAACAAAAATGCATGCGGAGGTAGCGTTATTTACAGTTTAATTTCACCCTAGCCTAGTTTGGTTGTTTCTTTGTGTACAATAAAGGTGTTGTATCACAATGGGTTGAACAGCACATGGGTTTGTCAGTAACAACAGCTAAGCTTTGTGTCTAAGCACTTTTTTGTATTTTGACTTGCCTAGACCACCTTCTGATGCTAATGCTGTCGCTTTGATGCTATTTTCATGGGAATGAATCCCAGCCAGCGGAGCTGTTTGCAAATAAATGTATATCATTCATATTGTTTTCTTACCCTAATGTACCCAATGAATAATGCCAACAAAATGGTGGCCTGGTGTAAAGGGAAGGGGACGCTAAGCCCTTCCTTTCCTGAGAAGATACGAAAGACAAGTTTTTAACTTCTCGTCGTTAGTATTGTAATGCCTCACTCTCTGGCATTCCTGCAAAAGTTAGTAATAAACTGAGAGTGGTCAAAAATGCCACACCTAGGGTTCTTACAAGCACAACTTCTGTAGATTTGAACACATTACTCCTGTTTTAAAATCATTACATTGGCTGCTGGTTGATTTTAGAATCAATTTTATGGTGGTCTTATTAGTTTTTGAAGATGTGCAAGGACTCGCCTCCAACTGCATAAATGGGCTATTAGTAAAATATGTTTCTGTCAGAGTCCTCAGGTCCTCTGGTTTTTGCCAATGATCAATTTCATGGTCTAGAAATAAACATAGACAGACTGCTTTCATTTCATATGCTCTCGGATTGTGGAATAAGTCTCCTTTTGCCATTAGAAAATCTGAATCTGCGAATATTAAAAAAAAAAAAAAAAAAAAAAAAAACCTGAAGGAGCACCTCTGCAAAAGGGCTTTCTCTTAGGAACTGTTTTCACCGGTTTGAATTTTAGATTTTCTTGTTATTCATAATATATTATAATATATTAGTTTATATTATTCTCATTTTATTATTTTATATATTTGTGTATTTTACTGTCAGTTGTGTGTGTTTTGCTGTCACTTTTACCTTCTTTATCTTTCTGTAAAGCACATTGATTGGCACTTTATGTTTGAAATTTTCTCAGAAGTTTATTATTATTATTATTATTATTATTATTTTTCATCTGACATGATGAATTTGCCAGTTAGCTGTTAACGCACTGGTTTCTGATTGGCCTTAATGGAACCAAACCCCCCAAGCACTTGCAGGTAATTAATTAGTCTTCAACAAATTTTTTTGACAACAGTTGTGCTATCGCATCGTTTCATAAAATTATATGAATAAAGTTAGACACATCCAATTTTGATCTTGGATGCCCTTAACACTTTTTTCTGACTGCATTTAGATCACAAATGCCCAAAATCATAATCTGAGATCTGATGACTGTGAAGACCATGGAATATGATTCATGTCATTTTCATACTCATCAATCCATTCTGCGACACCTCGTGCTCTGTGGATGGGGGCTTTGTCATCCTCGAAGAAACCACTGACATCAGGATATGTGACTATTTGATGGATGAAATTTGGTGAGGCAATAATGAGAGGTTTCATCATAGAATAATGGCGATCACTCAGAATAACTGTGTATTGATTTGCAGAGATGCTTCCCTTGATGGGGACAAGAAGAGCCAAACCAAGGCAGACACAGGCTCCCCTCAGCATTACACCACCCCACAGCCACCAGTCTTTAGGGGGCAGAATTTAGTCCTGCAGTGTCCTTTGTGTCTTCCATGCTTGCGCTCAGCTGACTTAATCACATTTTCAATGCTACATCTCTCCCGTTGCTATGGTTTTTGCACCACTGATCTCTTAAATGTGCATGTAGTTATCGGTAGACAGTTCTCCGCATATACTTCCCTGACATTTTCAGTCACCCGAGAGGAAGAGCTATGTTCTTGTTTTTCTCGCTATATAACTGTGATGCACAAGCTTCATGGTCATGGAATGCAGGATTTTGGCTCAAATTTTCGAGCCCCATTTGCTAATGACTTTCCCGTAGATCCAAATTCAGATGCTACCTTTGTCGCTTTTGAAACACGAGCCAGTTGAGCAGTCTTGGTGACTGAAGCTCCCGCCATCCATGTCCGAATTATGAACCCCGTTGTAAAGTCATTTAGATCTTTTTCTCTTGCCGTCTTGATCCAAAATCAATGTCAACTGCACCTGCACAGCATTTGTATATAAGTGCTTTATATATATAAGTGCTTTATAGGATGTTTATGTCTTACATGTATCATGCAGTACACTCGGATCTGTATTACCCACTCATTTCTTCAAGTTTTCCCCTAATTTTTCACTGGTCTGTATGTACTTTCGTGTATTTGTAGTTTTTCAGAGTACATTGGAGCACTTGTCTCTCCCTCTGATTGCAAAAAAAAAAAGAGATTAAAGGCTGAACTGTAATATTTGCTCTGAACTCAGCCCAACATTTGGTTTTGGTTTCATCTATTAGGTTGAGGAAGTCACATCAGTCATTCTGAAGCACGGATATTAAAGCTTTGCTTCGTTCACCTGTGAGGTTAGTGTTAAACCCTCAGTTTGATGCAGAAATACATTCAGCTTTATTACCAATGCAGTGCTACTGGGGCCCAGATCTTTGCCTCTGGTAAAAAAAAAAAAAAAAAAGTTTCAAGCTCATGTAAAAAGGAAACCAAAACACTAAAATCTGTCTGCCTTTCTCTTTCTCTCCCTTACACCAATGCCTTCATCTCCCCTCCCAGTTTTCCAGTACTCATTCCTCACTGTCTCCAGCAGAAACATAGAAATTTAGGGCCTCATCCATAACATTGTAAATCAATATGGATGCATTACAAGTAAACACTCCATTTTCCTTGTTATGTCTCTAGGTGTTATCCCTTAAGGCAAAAAGCACCAGAGTTTACATTGTCAAAGTTGTATACAAAGCCCAGAAATTCTGATAACTACTGAAGTAATTGCGTACAACAGGGAAAAAACTTGAATCTTTTCTGCTCACACAGCTTGAAAAGACTCTGATGCTTAGCTAATGGACGCATGCTGCGCTCACTGCTGAAGAGGCTGATGCAGTGCCTATGAATGAATGCCACTGTCTTTTTTTTCTCTTTATATTTACTTGAAAATATAAAGATGCTAAATCTTTAATTGAAATACAGTGATGACAGGAAAATAATAATTACCATCTTGAAACAAATAGTTTTTCCTCAAAGACCTCTGCTCAACATTTATAGGACCCCCCTCATTTTACTTTGTGCCGCCTCCCCTTGCCGAAGTAATAGCTCTGAGTCCTCTCCGTTAGAGTATTATGAGGTGGTAGGAGGACATGGCCAGGAATCTGAGACCATTCCACCATTCAGAATCCCTCCAGATCCTTTAGTTTCCAAGATCTGCAGGTATGGACTCTTCTCGCCAGCTCGTCCAAGCAGATTTTCTATTGGATTTAGGTTGGGTCACCGTGATAGCCATGGTAAAACCTTGATTCTGTCATTGGTTATACATTTCTGTGTTGATTTTGATGAATTCTTTGGACCATTGGCTTGGTGGAAGACTCAACCTTGACCCAGTTTTAAGCTGTCTTGCAGAGGCAGTCAGGTCTTCATTTAATAACCGGTACTTGATAGAAATCATGATTCAATGAATCCTAACAAGTTGTCTGGGGCCTTTGGAAGCCCCACAAAGTCGAAGATCCACCACCATACTTCACAATAGGGATGAGGTTCTTTTCAGAATGGGTATTTTTGTTTTTACAATCCATCTCTGGTGTTTTTTGCCAAAGAGCTCTATCTCATTTTACTAGAGAACTTGGTCCCAATAGAAGTTCCAGGACTATTAGGCAAACTACTGGCCCATGAGTTTGTTTTTAGTCCAACGTTCGTTCTCTACAATCTTCTCTGAAACCGTCAGTCAGAATGGCTTGATTTTTTTTATGGAGCATCCTTGTGACAAGGTCTATCAAGGTTGTTCAAAGTATTTGAAAATATAGATTTTTGAATTTTTTATGATTTTTTGAAATTTTGAATTCTTCCATATCGTCACCCTCATAACAAAAGTGCCTAAGCCTTTTTTTGTCGTTTTGAGAAACAAAAAACTGTTGCATTTTTATATCAATGAGAGTTAGGCATAAAATCTCAAAATGGGAAAAAAAATGACTTAGGCACTTTTGTTATGAGGGTGTCGATATACTCAATATTGGCCATATTTCAATGAGCAGGAACATGGAAACGATTGCAGATATTGATGTAAGTAGTAAGCGCCCTCCTCAAAGGGTGATCGATTTCAACGCTTCGGCGATCGCTCGAGCGTTGAAATCCATATCACCCTTGAGGGAGGGGGCTAACCTACTTACACCACGTGGACTCCGAATGGACTCGTCCATGGCGTGTTGCACGTGCTTTCACTGCACTGCCAAAACCCTAGGTTAGACCGTCCAGTTGTCCAATAACATGCCTGGTTGATATTCACATATCAACCTCTGCACGTGCAGAGAGAAGGTTGCTACAAAGAAAATCAACCTGCCAGGACAATGGACATAACATACCCTAGCGGTGTAACAACAGATAACAAGCCATACTTGTATGAGGGCTTTCATTTGGTATCATGACCTTTGACCTCGTACCCAGGGTCACTTTGTGGAAGTTTTCAATAAGCTTCTTCTCTGAAACCGTCAGCCAAAATGATTTGATATTTGTTATGGAGCATCCAAGAGATAAGGTCCACCAAGTTTGTTCAACAAATTTCTTTTTCTGTTGAAGTCATCATCTTCATCATGTTCATAATTACAATTTCTTTCGTGTCTTTCAACTGGAAAATGGTGACCTGGCCTCATAAAGTGTCTGTATTTATCACATGGAAACATTTACACATGTTGATATTATTACCCATTAGTGTTGAAAGTATTGACAATTTAGTTCGTGCCATGACTTTTGACCTTGAAAGTGCCAATTTGTAGCAAAAATTTACAAAGGTCCTCTAAATTCTTCATATTTAGCCATTGGACTACTGGAGCCTTAGTCCTATGTTTGATCACAACAGAGGCTTTTTTCTGACAACCCGTCTAACCATCTTGCAGCTGAATAGATGAGGAATGAGTACAGTAAATAACTGTAGGTTTGGAGACCTTCTGACTCCAAGACATAATTAATGTCTGCAATTCTCCTGCAGTGATCCTTGGAGTTTCCTCTCCCACTTGAACTATATCCCTTATAGTGTGGGCATTCAACATAGGCAAACATCCTCTTCCTGGCAGATAGTTTACAAGCGGATAGTAAATTATTGTTCCAATGGTCAAAATGGATGTTTTCAAATTTAAAGCTGTTTTCTTTTAGCCATTCCTGCATTTGCAGGGGCGTTTCCAGTCTTTTCTGTCTGGGCAGGCCCAAATGAGGGCAGCGCCAAGTAAATATCATAACCCCCACCCCCTATGATCTGCCTATCTTCTGTGTCATAAGTGTATCACAGTCAATGAATGATTGAACAGCACTGATAAACAATTTCTATATCTATTACTTCTGTGTTAGCTTTTCAGACTCTACCTACCCAGGGTTGCAGCTGAGGCTAAAGTCTCTGGTTCCTCAGCTCATGTGTATCACTAGCACCGCTGTGGGACTTTACAAAATAAATAAATGTGCACAATATGTATTTCACTCTCATAGCTTATCATTCATCATATAATTTAATGTCTGAACTTCATAGCTTCATATATCCCATTTTTCCCATTTTCAAAATGAATCATTATCTCCAAATTTTAGCAAATAAATTGCTCTTTTTCATCCCCAATACTTTACCATTTACCATGAGGTCATGCCTGCTCCTTAACTATCTGAAACTGAATTAAGTTCAGAAGATGACTGCTCCCAGCACTTTATGGAAAATGTATTCTTTATCTTTGAAAAAGACAAATGGCTCAGGGGTTGTGTAGATTAAGTTTTTTTGAGCTGGGTGAAAGCTCAAAACTTCACACCAGAAATTCAAACGGAAATGTATGATGCTCAAAAGAACAGAGTGGCCTCATATGGATTTATCACACCATTGTGTTTGGCAGAGGGAGACATTTTTCCCACTCCCTGGCCATGTGTTTGTTATTAAAATGAATGGCGTGTGGCCCGTATGCTGCTTTCCGGCAGATGACGCCTACCTCGTTAGCTCGTGACGAACATGCTAACAACAGCCGGCTGGCAGCATCTCCGCTCAGTCGCTGATGTCTCCAAAGGTAGTGGATAATGAGAGGTGACCTGTGCGTCCTTAGACTCTGACAGCTGCATTTACCTCTGAATTTAAATTATCCTTCCATTCTTAAATAACAGTTATTACGAGATGGGTATGTCTCCCAAATACAAGGGAAGGCCTTTCCAACGGCCCTCTCTCACCCCTTCTCCACAGGCTAACAGCTAAAACTGTGACCTACCAATTTCAACGATATGGTCAACATCAACATTTAATTAGAGTCATTATCAGGGAAGTAGTGCACCTCGGGTGCTCTTTGGTGTTAAGAGAGCACTAATTTTAGGCACTATTAAGTAAGTATGGCAGATCCAAAAGGAAATTCACTGCAAGCTGCCACTGGTCATCTTTGTCTCTGAAGTGTGTTGTGATTTCAGTTTTTTTTTTTTTTTTTTTTGTTGTAAGAGTGCTGTTGATTGTTACATTTAGGAGTGAGTAAACTTGTGTGCATGCCCATACACAAAAAAGCGAGGATTAACATTGATCTAATTGCATTTGTAGGTCAAGATAATTGATCCAATTTCATAGCACATACTGTACTAAAATGCTTCTGTTTGTTCACTGAAGTCCATCATTCAAAGGATCTTTGCATCCTTCCTTCCACACTTCAAACAACCTTCAATTTCTATAGATGGAAAACGTTGGCCGTCCTCAGTCATACTTTATACTCATCTCACAATTTTTACTTCAAGTTTTTTTTTATTTCCTGAATTCTTTTAAATCATGGCTGCATCTAATCAGTCATCTGAACATTCAGTGCTAATTATCTCATTTTCTAAAAATAAACTTTATCACTTGCCTTTGGCTTACGCTGAGTAATGTTTTCTGCCTCACTGAATAAGCAGTAATTACTTCGATTGTGATTTACATGTGTTTTTTTCATGCCAAAATAAATTAGCCTTCTGAACCAAGAGCTACTTAGTTTTGAGGTTTTTGAATGTTGTGCATGTGCTTCACATTAGTGCAAAATCAAACTCCATGACACGCAATTTCAGTTCAGGGTTGTGAGAATTTTTAGTCAAGGAACAGTCACAAGACAAAGCCTTTATACAAGTTTGCATGTTTTCAGTGGAAATTATGTCCACTATAAATTGGTGCATTTTTTGAGCTCAGTATGCCGTTAAAAAAAGTGCTTTATTGAAGATTGAGAATTCAATGCAATCATCTATAAGCATAGAACAGAACTTAAGAAAAGTTTTACTTAGGTGACACTCCATGACTGGCAGTTATACCTTCAACAAGAGCCATCAGGAGATGGCATTTCCCCCCGGCCCCACGTCATCAACTTCGGATTAGCAAAAGGCAACACGTCAGGTCATGATTAATGTGCACACCAAGTTTTGTGGAAAAATAGTGAACGGTTTTGAAGTTATGCTCCGGAAACGAAATGTTCGCAGACGAACGGACGGACAGACAACTGCACCTATGACTATATCCCCCCGCATTATATGCCAGAGGGATAATAATAATGATTGACTGTACCCTGTTTTTCAAGGGTGGGAGGGCTTTTTCCATCACCTTTCATAGTCTCAGGAATTCACAATCTCAAAACAAGTGATAATGAGTAGTCGAAGCTTTGCTTGAGGCAACAACCTCGCCTGGTGATTCTCTTGGTAAAGTTAAAAGCCGCGCTGTATCTGTCCAGTGCACATGCTGTTTTTGCGTGGGGTTCGCACTTTTGCTTTTCCAGCACCCTCATTGACCTCCTCAGTGACTCCACAAAATTGTAGACAGCTGGCCCCTCTATCTTTCCCCTAATCATTAAATTAAGATGGTGCTCACAAAATATAGCTTCAGGCATTGAAGGGCAGAACAAGATGTTGGGGTGGGGGCAGCTGTCAGCAACACTGGTTTTACCTCCTCAGAAGTGAAAGCTGTTTGAACACAGCATCCCCCAGCTCACACGTACACGTTCCCACGCATACACACACACACCCAAAGCCAGGTTGGTGCTTATTCAATTACATCTTGTTTTCTTTAGATTTGGAAGTCCTTGAGCTTCTTTGCAGGCTTTAACCTTTGTGTTGCAGCAGGCTGCAATGCAGGCTCATTAAAGCAGCGAGTGGGCTCATCTTTTTGGCGGTCAAGGCGGTGTGGCGGCGGCTCTTAAATGTCAGAGAAGCGAAGCAGGTGGAGAAAAGGCAATGAAGCGATTCCTCCATGTGTGTTAATTATGAATCTTAAGAAGGTTCCGTGCTGAGAGCCCTGCTTAATTGTCAGTTATCGAGGCTCTGCTTGCTTCAACCTTTCTCACCAAAAAGAAGGACAACAGAATTATTTTATTAGAGTAAACATGATTAATAGTGTTTACTTCCCTGGCAGTGCCTCAGTCAGTCTGGTTCTGTTCCTCCTGCACTTCCTTTCCTTGGTGCAGTGCAAAATTATTTTTGATCTCATGGCATTTATCATATATGCCAAGTAGTGGCTTACTATAATGAAAATCTCCATTGTGGAATTTGTGAAAAGGCACATGAGATGGCAGGACACATTCACACCTTCACCCCACACCAACGACTATTGGCCTCCGCTGAATCTGTGGGTTCTTTGCCAATGGTTTATTGATCTAAACGGGCCGACTTGCAATCAAGTAAAATAAATGAAAAGGCTTTTTATTGTTACATCCCATTGTGTACTTGAAATAGTGTGGAATTCGGTGCTTGGGAAATATTGCCACTTTACTGTAGTAAAGAGACTATGTAAAGAGAAATATAGTTTAAGAATGTAGCTTTGGCTTCATACAAATGCTGAATATTAGACTTTATAGGGAAGATGGGCTTTTTCACCAGACCGCATAGCTATGGGTTCAAATCCCAAAATTAATAGTGCTTCTCTGGGCTAAAGTAGCGTTTTACTGCTTTTTTTCACCCAAGAGAGAAAATACAACAGAAATGGGTTACAGGATATATAATCATGACTGGGTAGAATTTTCTTCTCAAGCTGTGGATGCTGGAATTTTTTTTAATACTGAGTCTGCCGCTACAAGTGCTACTACTGCTGAAGTTTCCATTTGTCTGAGGTTATGTAAAGCTTCCTTAATCAACCATGGGTGATATTACAGTATTCAATCGCTAAATGATCTTACCAGTGGTGGTTCAGATCAGCATGTCATTGATTTCTTGGGGAGGTTCCATGCATAAGTAGTGGAGAGTCCATCAGTCAGAAGGTAAGAGTCCTGCCATGTGTTTCTTCAACCCATGAACTCAGCAAGCTGATTTTACTGATAGGGTGGTTTAAACAAAATTCCAGGGATGACTTGACACTCTATACTTGGATCTTTCACCTCTGCCAGGATGCATGTATAGCTAATCCTCAGTCCTCACTTCCTCCACCCATATTTTTCAGCTGGACAGTGCCACATCCCTCATCCAGGCTGCTAAGAACCTGATGAACGCGGTGGTGCTCACGGTCAAGGCTTCATATGTGGCCTCCACAAAGTACCAGAAGGTGTACGGTACGGCGGCTGTCAACTCGCCCGTAGTGTCCTGGCGGATGAAAGCCCCGGAGAAGAAGCCCCTGGTGAAACGAGAGAAGCCAGAAGAGTGCCAGACGCGAGTCCGCAGGGGCTCTCAGAAAAAGCACATCTCGCCTGTCCAAGCCTTGAGCGAGTTCAAGGCTATGGACTCCTTTTAATCAAAGCAGAAGGTGACACAGGAAACAGTGCTTAGAACTGTATGTTTTTGTGCTTTTTTTCTTTTACTTTCTTGTCCCTTTCATTTGTCTTGGTTCATCTTACAGACACTGTCTTTGCAATTGTGTGTCTGTGTGAAAGTTAGAAGGATTAGCTACCTATCCATTTTGTGGTTCGATTAGCATGAGGCAGAGTATAACAGAAACCCTGGACCGGACTTATGAAGATGTCCCGATCTTATTTTCATTATTTATTTCTGTGTGTACCAGTATGAGACTGACGAGGGAATTTTAGAATCGTGAAATTAAAAAAAAAAAAAATTGGCTGCGAATTTTACAGGCCTGTACTGTGTTTACCTGGTAAACATTGGCTTACATGTATGCACTATAAAATAGTAAAAAGTACAAAGGAACTTAAGGGACTGACTTTTGAGGTACAATTTACAGCTTATGTCTTGCATTTACCCCTGAAATCAAACAGGTACCAAATTATTTCAAATAGCTAACAGGTATTTACCCTGTAAATTCATTAACAGCCTGTAAAATGAAGCATTACCTAAGTTTTTTTTTTTCTTTGCAGAAAAAGGTTGAGAGATATGCCTCCTTACAATCAGACCTTACCAATTCCTTAATATGATGGTATCAAAAAATGTATCATTTGAAAATGGTAATGTGGTGATGGTAAAAATAATGACGATGATGACTAATTATTTTTATTATTATTATTATTATTATTATTGGTAAGACAATATCAAATATTCCGAATGGAAATACTCATCTCCACTATAGGTGTTTAGAAATTTTGACTCTGTGATAAAGGAATTGTACTAGGCTGTCGCTCCTCCTAACCTAATTAATATTTTTGATTTGAATGTTTACCCTTAGTGGTATGATAACTCTTATGTTAAACCTACTTGAAATTGTTCGTATACAAGTCTTCTTTTTTTCTTTTCTTACTCCTAATCATCCATATCGTGTTATGGAGCACAGTATGGTAACTGGCATTGCCTTTTTGGATTTATTTATTTATTTAATTATGATATCACTAACTATTGCTGCCAGGGTTTGGACAGTGTGTAGCAAGCAATGAGTTTAGACACAGAGAGGTTTGAGTAGTTGTGTGGATTGCTTGGAGAATAGTGTTCTACATACCTTTATATTCACAGTTCTCTAATAAACCCTTCAACTTGACTGTGCATCCACTGATTTTGTGACCTTATTTAATCTCCAACTCTGGGTTACTCCCACACCATCATTTGGTTTACTGTGTCTCAGACCTTGCTCAAATTAATCTGATCCATTATTGAGCTGTAAATCTATGTCAGGCTTAATTTAGTGCGTGAAGGAGGGAAAGACTGAAGTATGCTCTCCGGTGGCTGGACCTAAGTGACCAATCCCTCAGTAATCAATGGGGTTTTGAAATCCACCCAGCATGCTGTGAAAGGGAAACATTTCTTCATGCTAAAACATAAAAATTTGACAAGAATTAAAAAGGATAGATAATAGATTGATGAGTTTTAATTTTGTCATGCCAAGTTGAGTTCATCAAGTTGACTACAGTGAAGGACTGTTACGGTCCAAGAACCTTGCACCTCTATATTGTCCCTTGACTGCACGTGTTATATAGCATTTTTTTTTACTTGGAAATGAAATTGTGGTTTTTGAACTCAACAGTGCTGCTAAAATGGTCAGCAGTCCTCCAACACGCTCCTGTGAAGTGAGGACAATGAAGGCGGTAAGTGAGCCCATCTGTTTTGATGGGCTATCAGCAATAAACCCATCTGGATCCATACTGGGTATCTGTTATGCTACGGGATTTTGCATTAAATCAAAAGCTAAATAATGGCGTGAACTAAAAGCAAACTCTATTCAGCAAAGTTCTCATAAGTTATCAAATTAAAATAAATATAAAAATGCGAGCTTCCTGCAGTGTGTGGGCGTAGTCCTCATACTGGGTTTCAAATTCTTTTTTTCTTTTTTTTTCATATATGCCCTTATTAATAAAAGGTTTTTAAAATTGGCTGTGCACAATATTGTCACAGACACTTTTTGCTCATGTTCACATTGAAGACAATTATTTTTGTTCTGCTTCTTTTAAGACAAAATTTTGATCTGATCATCAAAATAGATAGAATATAAAGGCTAAACACCAATTTCTTTCTAAAACCTGTATTTAAAGTCTAAAACTTTTTGCTTCAAATACTCATCGTCATTACTGAACAGCCACTGTCATTATTTTTCATGCAGAGAAAGTGTAAACTTTTTTTTCAGGGTTTTATGGATTGCTGGGCAAATAGTGTTGAGTCATGTGATTCTTGATTATGGAGCTGTGAGACAGCTACAGGAGAGATATCTGGCCAAGGAAAGAAATCTGTACTTTGCATTTGTGGACTTGGAAAAGGCATTTGACCGTGTGCCCCGTGAAGTGCTGTGGTGGGCAATGAGGCGTGTGGGTACCCCTGAATGGATAGTTAGAACAGTGCAGGCTATGTACCTGAATGCAAAAAGCATGGTACGGATTAACAATTCCTACAGCGAGGACTTCAAGGTAAAAGTTGGCGTACACCAAGGCTCTGTCATCAGTCCGTTCCTTTTTGTCATCGTGCTGGAAGCCCTGTCTCGTGATTTTTCTACTGGCGTCCCCTGGGAACTTTTGTATGCCGACGATTTGGTGATTGTAGCTGAGATACTTGAGCAGCTTTCAGACAAGTTTCTGATGTGGAAAAACGGCCTGGAGTTAAGAGGGCTGAGAGTTAATATGGCGAAAACGAAGGTCATGATATCTGGCCTAAACCTTAATTCTCTAAGGGACTCTGGTAAACACCCTTGTGGTGTTTGCAGGAAAGGTGTTGGCTGCAATTCCATCCTCTGTAATGGATGCCAACACACGGTGCACAAGAAATGTATAAGAGTTCGTGGCAGGCTCTCCGCAGATCCCTCCTTCAGATGCGATCGTTGTCTTGGCTTGGCTTGCCCTATTGTTGGCAAACAATTTGACCAGGTGGCTCTTGGTCCACATGAGCTTGAGACAGTTGACTCGTTTTGCTACCTTGGAGATCATCTTTGCGCTGGTGGTGGATGTGAGCTTGCGTTGATAACTAGAACAAGGTCGGCGTGGAAGAAATTCAAAGAGCTGCTGCCCCTCCTTTCATCCAGGGCGCTGTCGTGTCGCATCCATGGTCAGGTGCACAGTTCGTACGTTAGAAGTGCCATGCTGTATGCGAGTGAATGCTGACCAGTGAAAAAAGAAGACATGAAACGCCTGGAGCGTAATGAAAGATCAATGCTCAGATGGATGTGCCACGTCAAGCCTGGGGTGAACATCAGCACAGATGCCCTTCGCCTGAGTTTGGGTCTTACTGACCTAAACACTGAACTGAGGTATAGGCGTTTGAGATGGTTCGGTCATGTTAAACGCAGTCCACAGGCCATCAACACTATCCAATACCATCAGGTCGTGGGCACAAGAAAGAGGGGTCGGCCTAGGAAGTCGTGGGATGAGTTGGTGGCGGGCGACTTGCGGGGGACGCCCTGGACAGAGAGCTCTGGAAGCAAGTGCTTCGAACTTACCGTGCACCGTCTGACACACCATAGGTGTACCACAGACGTTAAAAGAAAAAGTAAAAAGTAAAGTATAAAGTGACCTCTTACTACAACCCCAAATCAGTAAAACCTCCATACTTTCAAGCCCAAAACTGCATAACTCATATTTTACCAAATATCTAGTTACTGCACTTAGGCTTTTTAGGGCAGTATAGATAAATGGCAGTTTGTTGCAGTGCTGTCTGTTTCAAATCACATCATTATACAAATAGTATTTCTAATTTCTGTGCCACATTGCCCTTGTCCCATTTTTTGGAATGTCTTGCAGGTTTGAATGGCGGGAATGGATGTATATTTACAAATAAAATGAAGTTCACCAGACAAAACATTAAAATATCCTCTCCTCATAAGGTTTGCTATGAAATACAAGTCAGAGTAAATTTAGAAATCACTGCTTTGTTTTCTTACTGCATTTTCCATACCGTCCCAATGTTTTCTGGGTTTGGGTTGTAGTTGACAGACATGCCACTGAGTAGGTTGTGGCTTTCCCATGCAGCTAAGGGGCAAAATTAGCAAGAGCTCTGTTAGTGCACAATTTATCTTAATAGCCATTATCTACTATATATTGTATCTAACTGTATCACCTGCAAAAGCACAGTTGTCTTTAGAAGTGTAATGGTACTAATAGAGGACATTCTGCCCCCCTGGCCCCATCCCTTTGGAGTCGCTACATGCTTCGAAACATGCTTTTTCTGAGTCTCCTAACTCAGAATCCCTCGGCTGTGGTTAACACATTGGTCTAATTCAGTAACTAAAACTGGCAGCATACATGCCATGACTGTCCACAGATATAATACTTCAGCCCTCTCATCCCTGCTCACAACCTCTTTGTCTGACCGTTGGCCATAGAAGGTTCTAAGATTCTATGCTTGATGATACTTGTAGCTAGAAAGGTATTTGCATATCTGGTGATCACCACTGTATACCCTTCTACATGATAATTCCTGGGAAGTGACGTGTGTAGTACAATGCTGAGGCAGTCAGTGCCTAAAGATCAAGTAAATTTGTGATTCAGATCGGTTCTTGCTGCAGTATGCACAAACTCATGGTCCAACTGCTCATGTCAGAAAGGGCTAGTTCTCATGTACCTTTCATGTAGTTAGTCCCACTCATCCTTCGAAATTTTAATAACTGTACATTTGGAAATAACTCTGCATTTGTCCCGCTTCTCTGCTCCCAACATCCTGTCTATGGAGATAACATTCACGGATCCACAACCATTATGAGCTGTGATTAATAGCCGAACTGGATTCATTTTGGCTCAATGCTGACAAGTCAATTCATCATCCAAGTATGTCCAATAAAGGGGTAATAATGTCAACCGTTTCAGAATTAGCATTCACACTGACTGTCCAAGTGCTTGAAATACATAGGAAACGTGTGAGTATAAAGTGCACATGCCGACCCACAGTAGAGATGCGTTTCACCACAGGAAATTCATGACTTCACGTTGAAAAGTTCCAAAATACATGTGACGTGACTGATAAGGTAGGGTAAGTGAAGACGATTGAGACATGAGGAAGTGCAGAGGTAAGTGTTGGTTGTTCTTTGTATGTGCATGTATGTGCATATGTATACATGACCTTGCGTGTCTGTGTGCGCCTGCTTGTGTGTACATGTGCATGCTGTATATGCATGTGCGTGTGCGTGAGTTTACGCGCATTTATGCAAGTTTGCGTGTGTGCGTGCGTGCGTGAGGGTGTGTGTGTGTGTGTTTTCATGCATGATGTTTAGCACATATGGTTGGCTGTTCAGATCACTGACTCCAAAGCCTCTGTAGCTGAGGCCCCCTGATGGAGGTGGAGATGGGGGGGATAGCAGAGAGAAAGCAGCAGCTCTGTGATGGATCACCTCCCGCTGGCTCCCAGTGTGGGGCTCCCAGACTGTGCGGCCCCGGAAGACTTCAGCAGAGTATTCTGTGCAGAGAGGCCCTCACTCTTTCAGCACAGTGCGTGGGCTGCTGCAGTGGAGCTCCCTGAAAATCCTATTCCGGGATAGCCAGGCTTTACACTCCATTTAATTTTTGAAGGTAAGACATCACAGATATGTGATTTGAATGTACTTCACAGAAAATTCTAAAGATGATGTCACAGTCATTGCTGGTAAGTGAAAGCGAGTGAGTTCTCAAACACAGACAATGAATTTTGTGAACCCAAGTTGGGATAATTACTGCATGTATCATGAAAACCCTGGGGACGAAAACTAAAAGATCCCAATAAAACTGATGTGGATAGAGCCATTTTTTTCTTTTTTCTTTTTCTTTTGCTCACGAAACTATAAGGCTGGAGTTCTTGGTTGTGAAACGGAATTAATGGAAACCTTCCGAGTGATCCTGGAGTCAAATCAATCTAATACGGACTTCTCTGCCTCACTGAGGGAGACATACGTACAGTATATGAGTTACTGTTATCCTGAAAGCTGCACATTCACTAAGAGACCAGCATTCATTAACAGTCTCTTACAGTCATAAAACAAATAAAATTATAATGATTTTCAGGCCAGTCATATCTCACTACTTACCAACAAAATCAGAATCATATAACAGACAGGGTAGAGCAGTTTTTAACCTGCCAAATGAAGATCCCTGGTTTAGATCCAGACGTTGGTAATAAAAAAATGGATTTTTATTTTACTTTTATATACATATATATTTTTTTTTTTTTTACATGGAGGGTTAATGTGTGAAAGCTGCCACAGCATAAATTACTCCACCTAGACAAAATTAATTAAGAAATGGACACATAGAAATATGCTGTATATTTAATTGTTTTTAAAAATATTTTGCATTCAAGTGAGGTCATCATAAAATTGCTCGTCATTGCGAAGAAATGCATGATTTATGTTAGTGTGTAAATGGAGGGTAGGGAATGGGATGACCTCTGCTGCGATGACTGTAAATGGAGCAAGATTGCCAGAGTCAATGGTGGGAATCATATTAGACACCGGGGGAAATTTTGTCATTACACTTTGATCATGATCTCCATCTGCACTCGGCTGTTGTCATAGAATTTTATTTGGACGATATAATACGAACAAGTAATGCCGCCGTAAATGTTCATATTGGTTAGGCTACATTGTGAAATGTAAGAACAATATCAAGCTAGGATTTTCCTCTTTAGATCATACATGCTTGCTGAAATAGGGATATGTTCATTTAATGCAGTTTTCTCCATTTCATAATGTAACCATGCTTAGCCCTTCCTAGTGATGCTTGATTGAAACTTTTCCATCCACTTTGTGGATTGAGTGAAGACTCGCACACATTAGCTAATAAAATGTACATAGTAAAACAAAGTGATTGGATCGTTTCAGTGTGTCTTCATTGGCATATGATGGCTGCTCCATTTCAGAGTTAATGATTTCAGTATAATAAATGGACGTTTCATATCCAGCCAAATATTTCTCAAATGTCTAGTGAATATTAATCATTCTAAATTTGTACACAAAATTTTTCTCTTAAGTTTACTTACATCTGGCAGAATTTATAAGTTGTTCACCATTTTTTAAGGAGACAGTGGGCTCCAAAATTACCGGCATCCCTGATTGGCAATCCACTAACAATACAAATAAATATGAACAATACAATTATAGGGAAACAGAGTATACCAACATATGTGACATACTTTACTTTATTAATGTTTTGATGTAAACAAGCAAAATCATAACAATCATTTAATACAAAATACATTTCAACAAAATCAAGGTTTCATAATAATTAGCATCCTTCATTTAGTACTTAGTGCAATCACCTCTTGAAAGAATAACAGCATGTAATCTTTTCCTCTAATTTTTGACAAGGTTAAGGCTCACATTTGGGGGGATTTTGGACCTTTCCTTTAAGCAGATCATTTCTAGGTCCATCACATTCTTGGGTTTGCGTTTTTCAACTACCCTCTTCAACTCAGCCCACAGGTTTTCAATTGGATTGAGGTCTGGCGACTGAGATGACCGTTGCAAAACGTTGATTTTGTTGTCATGGAATCATTTTTGTGTAGATCTAGAGGTATGCTTTAGGTCATCATCTTGTTGGAGAGTCCACCTACGGCCGAGTCCCGGCCTTCTGGTGGAGGCAACCAGATTGTCAGTCAAAATATTCTGACACTAGGTGGAATTCATTATGCCATTAAAGGGATAGTTCACTTTTTTTGAAGTGGGGTTGTATGAGCTACAAATTGCCACTACTTACATTAGATGCAGTAGAAAGCTCTCTGATCTCCTCCAGGTAGCCACACCAGCGCATAGTGCTGGGTGGAAATTTAGGTGATACACTATTGTGAATGGGACCAGGGAAACGGCGTATTTTTGCGGCCTAAAAGAGGTCCTACCTGAAAATAACACACCACTTCAATTGTACGCTATATTTAAAAAAATTACAGCGCTTTACCTGCTTGGAAAAAAACACAGTTGCTCTTGAACTAACCAAATGACATAGTCCTCCACACGGCGCATCGTAGTTAACTGCGCGCTGTAGTGATCAGCTGTTTGGGTCACAGTAAAGCTGCTTGCACACTGGATGCGAAATGAATTTTTCGCACGACAGATTACATTCAAAGTCAATGCAGAGACGCGAATACATGCAAAATGCCTCTGCGGGATATTGGACTTCGGCAGCTGTGGCTAGCTGCACTCAACATGGATATTGATACGCCATCCGTATCCCTAAAAGAGCTCCGTGTTTGCAGTATTCATTTTTCCAAAGAGAATTTTGTGAGGCTACATTAAGGGAAATCTCAAGGGTGCACGCTGAAGAGTACTGCTGTACCCATGCATCAGGTAGGCCTAAAAGAGCAAAACACCTGTGAAAAAGTATAATGTAACATTGCAGCACAAATTGATATCGCATAGGGTCTACGCAGCCACATACTGTGTATCCGCTGTTCTGGTTATTACAGGGATTTTTTTTAAATTTGAGACGTAATTCTATGTCATTGAAATGCTGTCTCTGCCAAAAATCGCTCAGAGTCTGACCCAAACAGCTATCGCTACAGCGTGCAGTTTACTCCGATGGAATACGCCAGTTGGTTAGTTCAAGAGCGACTGTGTTTTTTTCCGAGCTGGTATAGCACTGCAATTTTTTTTAATATAGCGTACAATTGAAATGGTGTATTATTTTCAGGTAGGAGCTCTTTTAGGCCGCAAAAATACGCTGTTTCCCTGGTCCCATTCACAATAGTGTATCACCTAAATTTCCACCCAGCACTATGCGCTGGTGTGGCTACCTGGAGGAGATCAGAGAGCTTTCTACTGCATCTAATGTAAGTAGTGGCAATTTGTAGCTCATACAACCCCACTTCAAAAAAAGTGAACTACCCTTTTAATCTTAACCAGTGCCCCTGAATCTTTTGAATTACAATAGCCCCAAAACATGACTGACCCACCATCATATTTCACCGTGGGTATGAGGCGCTTTTTCGTCTATGCATCTCTGTTTTGATGCAAAATATGTATATTCTGTGTTCGACCGAAAGGTGCAATTTTGATCTCATCAGACCAAAACACTTTGTTCCAGTCATAATTGAAATGACGTTTGGCAAGCTCCAAGCCCTTGCTTCCGTGTCTTCTGGTCAGAAAAGGCTTTCTTCTGGTAACCCTTCCAAAGAGCCTGTGGTTGTGGAGGAGGCGCCTGATGGTGCTTTTTAAAACCTGGGACCGGTTTCACAAAGACCTCGCAAAAAATTAGCAATGTGAGGGCATAGCAAAGCGATTGCGACCAAGAAACTGTAGCGAAGCAAGGGATTCTCAAAAGCCTTTGCTAAGTATCTGCAAGAGAGTAACTTTTAGCAAAGTCAATTTGTGCGTGGCCTCATCTTTCTGCAGTTTTCAAGCTCAATGTCATCCTGACGCGTCATATATTGACGCTACCTGACTGGACAAACCTTACCCCCTAACCCTTAACCTGATCCCTAACCCTAAGCATCAAACAAAGATGCCAAAAGCTTCCTTTTGCGTCGTATATCGATGCTTGGTCAGGTAGTGTCAATAAATGACGCGTCAGGATGACATTGAGCTCGTAAACTCTAGGAAGATGAAGCCACACACGAATTGTGACTTTGCTAAAAGTGACGCTCTTGAGGATTGTTAGCAAAGGCTATGATGAGTCGGGAATAGAATGTGTTGTCACATCACGTCCATTTAATGCGTTCATTTAAGTGATGCCAATAGTGTACCTGCAGCAGGCCTACACAACTCGGTTCAGTCCAAGGAGACATGAGGTTGCAGTTGCTTGTATGATTGGTGACAAAACTGATGAGGTGAAGCTCATGATCACTCATCCCTTGTCCATTAATCGCATGGAACATCTTGCGACAAATTAAAATGTCTTCATTTTGGGATGGTCTCTTTATAATAATAAGGCTGCCATCAATACAGTCAATGATGTTTGGTAATCGCCGACGTCATTAATCGAAAAACAGCTCCATTATTTCTTGTGAGCGATCATGTTCGCGCGGGAACTTGAAGAAAAGATGCCTTTTTCTCTTCTATGCAGTAAATACACAAAGTACTACACGAGATACCAATGCCTGGCTACAGCCCATTAGATCCCTGCATGTGTCCAGGAAATACCCCGCAAAATAAAACATAAGTGCACAAAACACCAGCAAATGCACAAGAATCGCACTGGACCTTTGTGTTGGGCTTTCAAGATCGTCATCATCTACTATATAAAAGCGAATGTCTGTCTCTATCTATCTTTGTTCGTTTGTGGAGGGTGAACTCATCCGTTTCTCGACCGATCGCTATGAAATTTGGTACTCAGGGGTAATTTGACCCTGCGGGTAACATGGGATGGGTCCCGTCCGCATCCGACGTCACGTTATGACGTTATTGACGTTTCGATACTACGGACGATGTGTTTTTCGCCTCTGTGTTTAACATATTTCCTGGTAATTGCCCGAATTTTTGTTCCTGGCCAATTTTGAACCGTTCTGCGTTGGTTCCGTTTTCAGGCGCCCCCCTCCCATCGGAGCGACGTCCGTGACATCACTCATTTCGTTACTTTGCTGTTTCTTCACTGATTGCTCTGATATTCAGTACTTGTGGCTAATTTGACCCTTTGAGCATAATGGGATGGACCCCGTTCGCGTCCAACGTCAAGTTTTGACGTTATTGACGTTGCCTTTGTAACGCGACATCTGTGACGTCACTCAGTTCGTAACTTCGCCATTTCTTGACCGATCGCTCTGAAATTTGCTACTCGCGGGCAATTTCACCCTGCGGGCAATATGAAATGGGTTCCATTTCCGTCCGACGTCACGTTTTCACGCTATTGCCGTCTCCTTTGTAACTTCGTCGTTTCTCCACCGATCCCTCTCAAATTTGGTACTTGGGGGTAATTCAATCCTGTGGGCGATTCCTGGGTGATTTTACCCCGCGGGCAATATGAGACGGTTCCGTTTCCGTCCGACCTCACGTTTTGACGTTATTTACATCCCCTTTGCAACTTCGCTGTTTCTCAAACGATTCCTCTCAAATTTCGTACTTGGGGGTAATTCGATTCTGTTGGCAGCATGGAATGGGTCCCGTCCGCGTCCCACGTCACGTTTTCACGTTATTGACGTCGCATTTGTAACTTTGCCGTTTCTCGACCGATCGCTCTGAAATTTGGTACTCATGAGTAATTCAATCCTGCCGGTAACATGGGATGGGTCCCCTCCACGCTGTACGTCACATTTTGACGTTAGTGACATCGCGTTTGTAACTTCGCACTTTCTCGACTGATCGCTCTGAAATTTGGTACTCGGGAGAAACTCAATCCTGCGGGTAACATGGGATGGGTCCTGTCCGCGTCAGATGCCATGTTTTGACCTTAGTGACGTCGCGTTTGTAACTTCATCGTTTCTCGACCGATCGCTCTAAAAATTAGTACTCCGGAGTGGTTTGATCCCACGGGTAACGTGATGGGTTCTGTCCGACTGTCTTGAGATCACCAATAGATTTTATAATTTCATGTCACACATTTGGCGTTGGCGATGTCAGATACTAATTCAAATCACAATTCTAAATAGAGTCTCCTTTATTAGTACTGATACCTACCATTCAAATAGTTATACTGGCTGTGCTAATGCATCTATTTTTATCAGCTTCATTAATGTTTTAATAATGTTTTAAATAAATAGTCTAATTGTATATTCATTCTTTGATTCCTTATTAGCAACATTCTTCTGTCTGTTTCTGATATAACCATCATCTCCCGTGCAACGCCGGGTATTCCCCCGCTAGTCTTTAATAAGTTCAACCAATTCAATGTCTTGGTAACCAAAATCATTTTAGAAGCTTTGTATCATTCAGAGACTCTATCAGGTTGAGCCTTTAAGGAGTAACCCTTTCTCGTCTGAAAACACAACAAGCTTCCTCTTCCAGCTCGAGAAACAATGCCATTCTGTAAGCCCTCACTACACTTTGCAAGCAGTTAGGAGCTCCTACTAAAAATGGCCATTTAATGAAGGGATAGCAATTTGATTGCAATGGCCCGAATTGCACTAGGGCTTTGTGAAATCACGCCATAATCTAACAGGGGCTTGATGATGCGACTGTGATTTACCGATTTCAGCAAGCTCTTTGCGACCTGAGAGATGCGTAATCTTCGCGAATTACAAAATTGGCAATGAGACGACTTTGTGAAACCGGCCCCCGGTGACCCTTAAGTGCCACCAAGGCCTGCAATTTCTTCACAGTGATTCTTGAGGATTTTGTTGCTTCTCTCGCCATCGTCCTCAGTATCCTGAGGGTCAAAATGTTGTCTTTTACCCTTGAGCTTGTCAACAGTTTCATATCTTTGGAATTTTTTAATAATTGCCCTGACATTGCTCAGTGGCATATTCAATTGTTTGTGAATCATCTTGTAGTCATTTCCAGATTTATGAAGGTCTATGACCGCCTGCCTCTTTTGCATTGACAGTTGTTTTATTTTCTTCATGACGTTGGAGGACAAGGGGATACTGCATATGTGTTACCTCATTTTTATACCCCAGTGAAACAGGAAGTGATGTAATGGCTCAATATAGTTCCTTAGTACTTAGGTAAAACTTAAATTAGTGCAATTTAATACCTGGTTTAATTTTGGTAACTGTTATTTACAATAATCTTTAAGGGTGCCATTAATTGTGAAACCTTGATTTGAAGGAAAATGATTTTTAATTAGTAAATTACTTCGGTTGGTTCTATTGGACCATAAATGTTGTGCAGTATTTCTTATATGTTGGTATATAGAGTGTCTCTAAAGATATCTAAAATATAGATATTTTAGAATTTTTAAAAGTATTTTTTGTGCATTGCCAGTCAAGGGTGCCAGTAATTTTTGAGCCCACTATTTATTTATTTACTTATTTATTTTACGGCAATCGAGACAGAATTTCACCAAAAAAGTACATTTTCATTTGTGATGACCTATCACCATTAATTACAAGATTGGTAGCTTGTTTTAGCTCATATTTAATCAACAGACCCTTAGTTGACAGCGAATCATCAGGAGGAAATGATACCAGGCCAGTGTCACGTCATGCATCCATCTGCACATAAATCACTCGGATCTTATTTCTCTGAAAAAGAGAATAAAAAAACAAAATTGCTTTTTTATACCGACTGCTTGCTTATTCAGACCTGAGGATAGGCATGTATGCAATATAACCGTGTATGCGACCTTTCAAACATCAATTACACCCTCAAGCAAATACCCAAAAGACTGGTGCCTAGGCCTGGTCTTAATGCGCATCCAAGCAGGCCTTGCTGATTTGCTGACAGAATAAAAAGATCTCGACAGCACTGCCAAGAGGAAATATAAAAATGTCACATACGAAAAAGGTTGTATTTTAAGTTGAGCGGATGCCTGCATGCTAGAGTACAGAGGATCTAATATGCTTGATCCAGCAATGCTAGATTTTTTTAATTAAGAAGGGGGGGGGGCTCCACATCTTTTGAGAGGAGTCCTTGAATCTTGTCCAAACCTACAAAAAGTTAATTAAGTTCTCCACATTTGTTTTCCCTTGGCTCTGTCACTGGCACTCTGACTCATCAGGGTGGGTGGCTCCGCGCTTGCTTTCTGTTGTCCATAAATCAATGAAAGCTTTATTTCAAGATACCCAATCACCTGTGATTGTGCCACAGCCAATAAAATAATGGGTAATGCCCAGTAAGTTTGGTGTTCTCTGTTGTGCACACATGCTTAGTTTACAATCTTTACAAGTAAATACCCTTAAATGGCCCATATTATGAAGATCATGTTTTTCTTTCCCTAACACATATACTTTGGTCCTCCATTACCTAATGTCTGACAACAGTCAGCACGGTCGCTGCGGAGCCCTTCCAAATAAATTAGCTTAAAGGACTGGTTTCAATTCTGTGCCCAATTTGACATCAAGAGTGGACTTGTTTGCTTAGAGCAGCCCCTTCTGCTAACTAAGAGTCAGCCCCTGCACGTGAATAGGTGGAGCAGGAGTTCAACTCATGTCTAAAACCAGAAGCACATGGTCAGTGGCTGATTACAAGGAGGAAAACTAATGTCCGTTCACCCATCCAGCAGCCAGAGATTGGAACGATCAGTTGCTAAGATTTATTTTTAGCCAGTGCATTCCCAATATTATGACCACTAGTTCATATGTTTGAGCTAACCTTACCTCGGAATGCTTTCAATATGACCACAAGTACAAAGCATGATTTGTGACTAAACTTTGTATTAAAGATTGCTCCAGACCCCTTTTCAAACATAAAATATCTTAGTATTGCCGCTCTGAAATATATAGTTAACTAAAATCTTTTCGGTCAATTTGCATTCAGCATGTGTTGGCTTTGTTATCCTGTGTGATGTTGCAATTACAAGGCTACGTTACCACTTTGTTAGCTATATCATTCGATATGTGTGAAGAGTTATTTCTGCCACCTAACTGCGTCCAAACTATCGGCAGTAGAAAACCATGGTCAAACAAAACGCACGCTTGCAGTTATACTGTTCCATAGTAGACTTCACCAGTAAGCGTAGAGCTGGAAATTATAAAAAAAATGCAATTACATGCAAAGAGAGCTAATAATTTCCATCTTGAAATACAAAGAGTATAGTAACCCTTATGAAATATTACAAACTACTATACAGTAGTTCCAACCTATAGTTATCCTATAGTAAATGGGTGGTATTTTCACAACCATAGAGTAGTATTATTGTAGTGATACTATAGTCGTTCAAACTTCAGCAATACAGTTCAGTCAGGTTCACTTTGTCAAAAACCTAAATTATATAATCATTTGCAGGGAATTTATTTGCAATATTTGAATTTTACTGCATGGCCCTGTTCTGGGCCGTCCTCGCTTAGTGCTATAACCTGGAAGAAAAAATCCTGTTTGATTGAACCCAGAAAATCTCTTTTTTTTTGGGCTGCCGGCTTGAACGGAAACCCGTTGGCGTAATTTCTTTTCCTATGTTAGTTGAGTGTATATCCAAAAAAATTAGGACCAAGGGTCCTGTAGCTTACCGGCAAGCAGTCTTACAGCGATGATACAAGTTATGAAAATTTCATGTGAAGTTTGACACTTGAATGAATGAAAATTAGTGTCACTAAATAAAAGTTCATATACATTTATAAGACCTTCTGTAATACCATCCTAAGCTCTGAAGCAGTTTTGGTGATACAAGTCATTGAAATATGTCAACATGTATTCAGTATGTCAATTGTGAACTTTAAAGGTCACCTAATGTCAAATTGTGGTCAGCAAATGGACTTCATATATGACTTTCTACAACGTAAATGTCTCTATCCAAACCTTGGCTCAATCTGTGACCATTTTGGTGAGACAAGTCATTGTAATTTCACTGTCAAGTTTGACCCTCAAAGGTCACTGACAGTCAAGTTGAATGTCACCAAATGAAAGTTCATATGTGACTTCCTAGAAGTCAGTAACACAAACCTGGGCTCCATCTGTGACCATTTTAGTGATACAAGTCATTGAATTTTCACTAGGTCACATTTGACCTTTGAAGGTCAATACGATGGTCACCAAATGAAAGTTCATACATGACTTCCTATATGTCTCTAATACAAACCTAGACTCCATCTGTGACCGTTTTGGCAATACAAGTCATTGTAATTGTATTATGTCAAGTTTGACCTTCAAATGTCACCAACAGTCAAGTTGAATGTCACCAAATGAAAGTTCATAAATGACTTCCCATGTCAGTAACACAAACTTAGGCTCCACCTGTGACATTTACAGTGACAGAAGTCATTGAATTTTCTCTTGATCAAGTTTGACCTTCGAAGGTCAAAATGAAGGTCACCAAATGAAAGTTCATACATGACTTCCTATACATCTCCAATACAAACCTATACTCAATCTGTAACAATTTTGCTAATATAAGTCATTGAAATTTCACTGTATAATTTGGCCATTGAAGATCACTGAAGGTCAAGTTCAAGGCCACCCAATGAAACTTCATACATGACTTGCTATATGCCCACAATACAAACTGAACCTCTATCTCTAATAGTTTTGGTGATAGAAGTCATTGAAATTTCACTATGTGAAGTTTGACCTTCAAAGGGCACCAAAGGTCAAGTTCAAAGTCACCAAATGAAAGTTCATGTATGACTTCCTATAAATCTCCAATACAAACTGAAACTATCTGCAACCATTCTGCTGATATGAGTCATTGAAATTTCATTGTGAAGTTTGGGCATTCAAGGTCACTGAAGGTCAAGTTCAATGTCACCAAATGAAATTTCATACATGACTTCCTATATGCCCACAATACAAACCTAAGCTCTATCTGTAATAGTTCTGGTGATAGAAGTCATTGAAATTTCACTATGTGAAGTTTGACCTTCGAAGGTCGCTGAAGGTCAAGTTAAAGGCCACCAAATGAAAGTTCATACATGACTTCATATAAGTGTTCAATGCACATAAGTTCCCAATCTTCAATATTTTCAAGCCTAGAAGCCTTTGAAAATTGTACCATTTTGCTTGACCTCAAGTTTGACCTTTCAAGGTCATCTGAGGTCAACTTTAACAGCCAAAGTATATGTCATATATAACTTACTATATGTCTGTAATACAAACTTAATCTCTATCGGCAGGTTTTCTTCAAGTAACTCAGTTTCTTCTCCTCCTGTAACTGCAGACTGAGGATAAGTTAGACGTGGTGTGTCCGTTCCTTGAAGAGACAGTGGACATTGAAGCACAAATATTGAAAAGAATTCTTCGTTAGGAGAGTTATCCGACCACGTTTGGATGTTTTATCGTTTCCGGACAAATGTTTGTTTGAGCATTCCGTTTCTCTACGGAATCTATAATTTATTTCAACAAATTTTTCAGCCCGCATATTGCTCGTGTGACACACCGAGGGCATTATCTCAGTTCAGAACAAATTGCGTAGCTCTTCGGTTTTTTTTTTTTTTTTTTTTTTTTTTTTTTTTTTTTGCAAACGGCAGTTTTTTTCATTATCGTTTTTTTTTTTTTTTTATTACGGAAAGAAACAACCACGACTTCATTCATTAAAGGCACAGTGAGTTTCCAAGTACAAAATAATGAATAACTCTCTGGAGAGTTTTTAATTCTTTACAATACATGTTGGAAAGTCTGCTAATTTGCTGTAATGAATGATCAGCAGTTTATATGTTCAATTCATTCCAAGTCGAAAGACCTCGAGATAGAACATCCACCTGTTATCCCTCATCCACCTGTAACTGATGCTCCAGCATTTGAATTTAACCTTCATTTGGTTGTTTTTTTAATACTCTCGCATTTACTCGGTGAGCGATTTTCTGCCGCACAAACTCACGCTCTATTGCAGCTGCAGCTGTACTTTTTTTTTTTTTAAATAAGTGTTCGTATTCAGCGTACGCCTTTATTAATTTGTCCAACTCTCCTGCAGAAAAGTAAGACGCGCGACATTTTTTTCTCCACCGTTGCCATGGTGAATCGTGTTATCTATATTCCATTGATGAGGGCTTTTAATATCTTCGTGCACACTTCTGACTCTGGCCTAAGTTAACTGACAGTTGATTGAACCAAGTGTTATCACCTGTTCTGAACCCGACAACTCCGCGGCCAGCAACTCAGTAAGTCAACTCGCAGTTACAGAACAAACGCAGAGTTTGTTTACCCTGGTTTCTGAAACGGGGCCATGGTCTAGTAGCATGTTATTGCAAATTTACACGAAAATTCATCAGGCCAAAAAAAAGATTAAAAATGTTCCAGATGACGGACGCCACACCACAACAATAGCTAAAATCTATGGGCCGATAAGATAAAAAAAAGCGGGCATGGCCTGCCTTATTTGGAATAAGGTGACCTATATAATGTCTGTGAAGCGCACCTGAGAGCGAATCCTAAACCCACCCAACTATACACCAAAAAACATTTACCAAAACTTCGGCTCTTTATCAGTTTATTTGTTTTAGCTCATCATATTAATCTTCAGCAGTTAACCCTGAGTTACCCAAGATCATCTGTAAATGTACTCACTAATTTCTAGCGTTTCTTCGGCGTAGTAAATAATGCTAACGTTAGTTACGATTGAGTCACTTTTTCTCCCAGTCGGTACGTAAGAATGTATTTAGCTGGCGAGCCTACACGTTTAAGCTCGTGGGCTTCAAGTGTAACGTTATATTCAGTCAAAATCAAAATAATTAGATAGAGCTGTACAGAACTTAAACTTCAAGTTCATATGGCTTAATGGTTCAGAATACCAGGAGTCACAAAATGATGGCATACCCGCGAGGAGAAGAGACTGCAATTAATCCAGTAGGGGTTGCAGCTGAAACTGGTCCAAGAAATATTTAGTTTTTGGAGCGGTACTTCACGCACATGCACATTCAAATTCACTCGTGCACGAAAATATGCAGTTAAGAGTACAGGGATATGCTCTCTGCTGAAATACGGTGCCAACACGGATTTACGTATTGTGTGCACATGGTTCTGTTGTTGCAAATTAATCGCTCCAGGTTCATTTATAGCTGGCTACCTATATCCGACAAATCATCTACTGTATTCATGGACACATGAAATGCAATGCAAATTCGGCGGCTCCACCGAATTCAGTACTTTCTACTGGTCATCGGCAATGTCACTAGTTCGGTCTCTGGCAGCCTCTTTACAGTGAGTGAGCAATGTCCGAGATCTGGGTTTTTTTTACTTCAGCATATTCCTTCAGGGTTTTGTGAAGGGGGCTACATACCGTACAGGCCAGCAGACAGTGCCATTTCTACGCGACATTATTGGGAGAAATACACGAGACAGACACGAGAATATCGAGACGCGGGGTAATGTACGAGTCACATATATCGTGCGTAGGAAAAGTAATCGGCCCAGTGCCGGTGATAATCTGCATTTCAGTACATTACATCGGCAAAATCTATACGCCAAACAAATATCAAACTAATAATTACTGTACACTTAACCAATTCCAATTGAAGCAAAAAAGACATGGAATGTGAGCTCTGTCGTTTTCAGGATACTGCAACAGTTGCAGAGATGCCAAGTCTCACGCGTTAGGCGTGAGTCTGTGGCATTCACGTTCCTGTGGTGTAGTCAGCCATTATTCTATTAACGCGCATTGAAGAAATTCACTTGCGTAATTTAAGTCATTGTGCATGAAGTTGATCAGTTTCACGTGCATTACGATTAATTTCCCCACTAGTGACGCGGAAATCGATTATGACTCGGGAATTCTCGCGCTTGTCTTTACTGAGGGATTGAAAGCAATGGAATTGCAAAAAGACGCTTCAAATGGTCTTATTTCATTTAAACAATTTAAACGATCATGAAACATATGCATTGTTTCCAATCTCTGAGTAAAGAGAAGCACGAGAAGTCCGGAGTCATAATCACTTTCCATTTTTCTTGGGGTGAGGTCCACCTTTACGCAAGTGACACTGGAACTTCAATGCACAAGGATTTTAATTCCGCGTGAGAATGTAATTAATAAGCCTTCATTGAATAAGTGCGGACTACGGTGAATAAGCCTAAAAGATGCGCGAGACATTCGCCGAATGCGTGAGACTTGGCATCTCTGGCAACAAGGCGTCGCTTTAAATAGGCCTATAATTTGACATGTGAATCGATAGATTTGTTGCTTTATTTATGACACATTGGGCCTCATGCAAGAAGCGATATAAGAACACATTTTCTCTTATTTTTGTTCGTATCCCCGATTTTTTCTTATTTTGTTCTTACCCATTGATTTCTGGGATGCACCAATGTTTTCTTATTTTTGCGCTTCTCTTAGGTAAGAGAAAATTTTACGAGTGGTCTTACCGAGATAAGAGAAAACAGAAAACTGTTATCTCTGTCCACAAATTGCTTGTCCAGTGCACGGCAACACAAGTTTTAAAACCTAAACATTAAAAATGCATCATGTTATCACATTTTGATTGTTTTATGTTTTTGAGAAATTATAATGATTCTTTTATTTAATTCTTTGGCTTAAGAGTTTGGCCAGTTGATCCTAATTAGGACGAAGCTATAAAAACCCTTGGATACTTGCGTGCATTCTGCTTCTGAATGGCTTACCAATTGCAGTTGGACGCTTTGGCCATCCAGGCCTTGCGCAGACAGCGGGTCTTTAGAGATCGCGCAGATCTGTTTGCTGAGACAGATGAATGGCTGCTCGAACCAAATGTGAAAGCAACCGTACTTGAGCACGGAGGATTACTGTTGTGTGTTACGACTCTCCTCTTCAAACAAATGCACTGGCGAAATCCATTCATACGAAGAAATTCAATGCTTGCTCGAAATGTAGGGGGACGAAAACATACAATCACAACGGGATACTACATGCAAAAATTTAGAGATTTATGAAATAACTCGTGAGTAGTTACATTCGCTTGGTTATCACAGAATAATACATCAGTGCCATGACAAACTTAAGGAAGTGCGGCACCGATATTTCAAAGTGCAGGACGCTGTGCGAAAGTCTGGCAGCTCAAATTATGAGACACGCAGCATATGCATTCACAGTATTAATATTCTAAACCCCCTTCTCAATAATAAAACCCCCCAAAATATATTGGCACCTCCTTTTTAAAATCGTTCCCTATTTAAAACCACCTAGGTGCATAATGCAACGCGCTGAATCGGAATTTTGAGATCTGTGCGAGCAGGTATGTTACGATATTACCAGTCTGAAAGCTGACCAGCGGGGGGGTAGAGGGGAGGGGGGGACAATCGCACTGTGGCACTGTACGGAACAATCGTACCAAGTGTGAAAGTGCCCTCGAGCACCCACGAGCAGTCTGCTCTTTGCACACGGCACGTCACCTACCCTTATATGGTGTTTAGTGGGTGTCATATTATGCTAATTTGAAACAACCGGGCACGCGCTTCCGATTTACGATCAAGTAGGATTCAACATTCTGCACATCTGGGTAAGAGCAGATTTGGACGATAAGAGCGTTTGGTCCACACGGAGTATATTTCTCTTATTTTTCTCTTAGCAAAAAAAAATAAGAGAAAATATATGAGAAATTTAAGAGAATGTTGCTGCATGAAGCCCAATGAGACGTGCACAGAAAACATTCTGCGGTGCATTTACAGTATAAATGTTTAAGAATAAACTAACATCGTGAAACAGAAGGCTATTAATCAGCAAACATAATATGAGTTATCTCCCTCTACCACGACCTGATGAAATGATGAAACAGTAAACAGGCTGAAATAAATGCAAAATTACAGTCTACATGTATGTAGCATATTATGTTTGATTCTGACCAGCGGAACATGTATACTGAGATTTTCCAAGTGATTCTTCAACTACTGCTGGATATCGTATACTCTTCTTCAGACCATCCTCGATTTTCACGGATTAGTGATCAGCGATTACCAACAACAACGCAGCAACGCAAGAACAAATTATATCTATTAAATCCACATATAAAAAGTAATTCTCAGTAACAAATGTGCATAGGCCTAATTCGGACTCCATTACGTGTGTAGGTTCGGCGGCCCGCCAACTGCGAAGCTTGTCTCGGCAGAGTATGAGGTTGATGATAGCACGCAACCTGAAGAGGAGATTATCGCGAGAAATCCACGAGAGATACACGAGACGTCTCGTGGGTATTAGGCAGTATCTGCTGGCCTGTACGGTAATCTACAGTAGATTTATCATAAATATGGAAGTGACAAGACTCAATGAGGGGTAAGAGAATGATCTTTCCGATTTTGCCACTACCCGCTAGATCAGTGGTTCCCAAACTCGGTCCTGGGGACCCACTGTGTACGCAGGTTTTTGTGTCAACCACAGCTCCAATCTTAGAATGCTAATGAGTTGCTCATTGCTCTTGATTGCACTATTCTTGTTCACGCTGATTATTTATCCTTTTAAACCACATGTCAAAAATGGCCATGATGAAAATCATTTCATAGTGTGCTAAATTGGAAATTACTTCTCTAACATAAAAAAAATGGAAATTTGCAACTGATGACATGAATCTATAAATGGGCTTCTAGTAGATAAAATTGTGGACCCAAGGTCATTAAAGCGAACAATTATTAGGCAATTAAGAATTCAAAGACAAAGCAAACGATGAGTCAAACCTGTTAAATGTCACTTGATTGGTTTCAGGAAAGAACCTGAGCACCTGAATTCAGAACCCTAATCACCAGATTACTGACTGATTGCAGTCTTGCATTTGATCACATAAAACATACTGCCACCTTTGATTGTCGTGCTTACGTGGAATACATCAAAATAAAAAATATGAATGTTGGGCTTTGAAATTTCATGGAATGCGTAGCCATTTCTGTCATAATGTGGTTTAAGGGGGTAAAATGTCCCTCGTATCTGACAAGCAACTGCTAATTAAAAAATGAACAGCTTGTTAAAACTCTGGGATCGTAATTGTGGTTGGAGAAAAAAAAAACCGACATACGCTGTGGGTCCCCAGGACCGACTTTGGGAACCACTGCGCTAGATCAGTCACAAGTCAAAACCCCTCCCTTCTAGTTCTTGTGTAAATATGCAGATCTGTGGATGAGCAAGTGAGGTACCGAGGTCAAATTACACTCCGCGCTCGAGATCTTGTTTTGAAACAGCATGCCTCAGCAGACTAGCAAAGGGTCAAATTCAGACTACAGAACGTTTCCGATTTAATTTGATACCGTTTCCGGGATGCTTGATTATTTGTCAAGTAACCCAGACCCGGTTTGAACCCGGCAAAAATAGCAAAACCCGGCGTTTTGAGCTTTGATTAAACGGCTTGAATAACAGCACTATCCCCGCCCTACCACGCACGTGCATGAAAAGTCAGTGGCAGGGAGAGCTAAAAACCTCCCTGCCCTTCCATGCATACATGTGAAAGCTATTGACAGAGAGAGCAGCAGCAAACCCCCTCCCTGCCCTTACACCTGAATGCATGAAAAGCCAAACGCAGGGAGAGCCGAAATAAAAATCCTCCCTGCCCTTCCATGCATTCCAGTGAAAAGCCAAAGGCAGAGAGAGCAGCGGCAAGAACCCCCCCCTAAAGCAATCATACCAGGCAAAAACCCAAGTCACGAAGCCAGACAATCTCTCTGCCCTTTCACCAGCATGCATGAAAAACCAGTATGCAGGGGGAGCCATTAAACTCCCTGCCCTTCCATGCATATGCGTGAAAAGCCATTGGTGAAGAGAGCAGCAGCGCAAAATCCAATATTTGCCAGAGTAGCCGATCTACTAGAATTGAATATTCCCCGGGGCCTCAGGTGGCAAATTTTTGGTTCAATGTCTACCTGACCAGATTTAAGGCTACTAATCCCCCTGTAGCAAACATGTACTTTTAGTCACTCGGCTGCATGCAAAGTACATGGAATCTAGCATGAGCATGGATTACCTCAATTTACCTGGAAGTTGAGGCCAAAATGATACCTTCCAGGGGCAAAGTAATGACACCGATTGTAGCAAACGTGCTTTTATTTATTCATTTATTTACTTAACCTGTATTTTTACAGGGAAACACACTGAGACAGTCTCGTTTGGAATGGTGCCCTGTTAACAGAAAAAAAACACATCAAATATGGACAATTAACAAATCATTATATAGCAATATATTTTATGGCAACATTAAGCAAAACAATCACAGACCACAATCTCTAAATCTGTCATCACCTTTTTGAATTTCTGCAATGAGATTATTTTTTTCAGTTTAACACGTTGACTGCCAACTACGAGATAACTCGTAATGGCGGGTCAGGGCCAGCGCCAGAAAAATTCGGGGGAAATTATCCATCCCTTTATTGGCAACAATTGGTCCTGGCTAATTCTAGATGGTTTTCCTTTATAAGCACGTTTTCTAATTCAAGAATAATCAAGTGGTAATTGAAGACACGGCTTCTCTCCCCCATGCGATCTAACAGCAAATAATGGGCTACATTCAGTGCAGAAAAATAATTTAATTATAATTAAGTTAATGCACTGGCACTCAGCAATGGTAATTTTTTTTCCAGCGAGAGCGGAATTTCAGAACTCTTCGCGAATGAAGGTAATTCTGGTGACAAGTATACGTGGTTTCCTCCGTTTTCATTTTCCAGTCTAACAGCTGGCTATTTTTTACAGCAAGTTGCGTGACCGTGCTGCAAAAACAGGTGTAGGTACTTGCCGTAATTACCTTCATTCGCAAATGAGTTCTGAAATGCCGCTCTTGCTGGAAAAAAAATTAACGTTGCTGAGTGCCTGTGCATAGACCTAATTATAATTAAATTATTTTTCTGCACTGAATGTAGCCCATTATTTGCTGTTAGATCGCATGGGGGAGAGAAGCGTGTCTTCAATTGCTACTTGATTATTCTTGAATTAGAAAAACGTGCTTATAAAGGAAAACCATCTAGAATTAGCCAGGACCAATTGTTGTCAATAAAGGGATGGATAATTTCCCCCGAATTTTCAAGTCTGGCGCTAGCCCTGACCCGCCATTAGCTGGCAGTCAACGTGTTAAAGGACTTTTGACACCTTTTTCATGTGCCTGGAGCATAGTAGCAAAAACCAGTTTTTTCCTAGCTCAGTTTTTAATGCGCGGGACCTCGAGAACCAACCAGCCCTGAGACCTGGCTTGGTAATGGCTAAGAACGCCATTTGATGAAGGATATAAGATAACTTGGTGACCTTTGTAGGATTGCTTTGTAAATGAAAGTAAGCCATTGTTGCTTTCTCCGAAGATCTAGTGATGGCCAACCCACCGCCTTAAACAGAGAACAATAATGGGTTCTCAAATGATCCCCAGTAATAAACCAAAGTGCGGCATGATTTTCAATGGGGTATGGGCATGCATGCATCACCATCATCCAGCACGGACAAGAAGGTAAACTGAATTAAAACTTTCCTGTAATCGTGTAAGAGACGATCTAATCCTCTAAAAGAACTGTTCATCAATGTATATTTTAAAAGACAGCTTTTCATAGATAAATATCAATGAAAGCCATTCAAAATGCAAATTCCAAATTAATTTTTTTCCTCAATGAACGGGATCTAGAAAAGGCATACATTTTTGCCACAGTTAAAACAAGTTTAAGCTCTAGAAGTGAGTACTGAAAGGAATCAAAGTCTGTCTGCAGGCAGATAATGCCTCATGCAATGAAAAAGCAGCAGAGTACAGCCCTGTATCGTCCACATAAAAGTGTGCCTTACAGCCATTTTCAAAAGTGACAAAATTGTTAACATACAAGGTAAAAGTAAAGGCCCTAAAATTGAGCACTGTGCTTATCCCTTTGGACCCCTCCAGGGGAGTCGATTGAATAGAGTCTGCTACAATATATTGTGCCCTATTTGAAAGATAACTTGTGTACCATTTGCAGGAATTCTGATCTGATAATCCCTAATCTCCTAAAGGGAGCACGTTTCTCAGCAATAGCATAAAAATATTAGAAAACTATGTGAGAGCCTGAACTGGATTGTATGAGGGATACTCTGTCTATGTCACTCATCTTTGAATCATGCAGGAACCCCTGTTTGTCAATGTTACACAAATTTCTTTAAATAAGAACATGCAGCTTTGACCTTGGTAATTTCACACGTCTAATATAGGCATGGGCAACGCTCTGCATAAACTCTAATGGAATGCGTAACAGCTGAACTGGGGTGGTAAACAAGTCTCAGAAAACTTATTAAAAAAATGATGTAAATACCATTTTCATACAAAAAGAACACCATGGTTTGATTAAAAGCAACCTTTTCAATAGGATAACCGCATTTCATACATGAACTCTGCGTATTACAGCCAAAAACGCGATTTGAACAGAGCTATTATTCGCCCGTTGGCTGAATGCATGACCTCAATTTGCGCCGTGTTTACAAACTTTCAAGTGCACGGCGTGGCAAAAATATCCATTTTGGAGGTAGATTTCAAATAACCCGCGCTGATGTGATATCCCAGCTACAGCCCTGATTGACTTACAGCCATCTAATTTGAGAAATTACGAGTCTATTCGTCCAACCTAGACCTCCAGGGGATGTGAAATAAGTTCGACAGAAGTTGTTGAAGTTCGTCGCGAGTTCGCCGTGACTTCTTCTCAACAATAGCAAGAAATCTGAGTGTATTTTTACTGTACTCTACATAGTTAGTTGACAGAATATCCTGTGACCCTATTTGTGAAGTTTCAGTAAAATATACCAAGGAATAAACCAGTGCTAGGCGTTCAAAACCTACCAGTGTTCTGACAAATTTTGCTACCTATCAAAATATGCCACCTCGCGAATACCGGTCACAAGATTCATTCACTTATACCCTTCAATTCGAGACTGCGAGGATGGAAATCTGAATAATCAATTAGGAAAAATTCTCGGCTCTCGGTAATTCTGTATATCGTTTAAACATTTTGTTAATCGGATTATGAAAGAAGACTGAAAATAAGCGCCCCCTTTTTGTTTGGGCGTAAAAGCGCATATTTAAAGGAGAATACATTGTATATTGATTAAGCATTGAACTCTGCATAAGTCGAACTGTTTTAATATTTGTTGATGACATTGCTTCGGCTTCCTGGAAGCAAGTACGCACAAATCTGCTGTCTAGTGAGCATTTCAGGTTCGATGTACTGAGTAATAACGCCGCGGAAACTTCAACTGTCCCGTCATTCTGCCGAATAGTCTTACTAAACTAGTTAATCGTCTGATTGCTAATCAAGCAAAGGGGAGGTTTCTGCCTCACCAAACTAACCTCCGACTGCACGTCACTGTGTTTTACTATGAATTATTCACAGTAGCTCATTGAAACTATCATGGGAGGAGGCTATATGGACATTGTAAAAAACAGTGCAAAGGTTTTTTTTATTAATCACCACAGGTTATTGAAGGGGGAACGTTTGATTCATTTCGTAGCAGGAGGAGGGCAAACAACTGCCGGCATCAGCGACTTCACTGCATTTTATATAGTAATGGGCGAGTAGCGTTAATGTTTTCCCTCCCACCGATAATTTTGACATTTTTGCAGGCCATTGATCCAAAAAAAACTTCACAGGCAACCCATTCATACCATTTTTTAATATCAATGCAAAACCTAATGTTTGTTGAACATAATTGGGTGAAATTCAATGCATTTTCCATTAAAAAGGGCCTAGGGGTGCTGCTGTACTTCAGAAAAGGGGGTTGATGACTTTAGCATCAATTATTTCTGTTAGGGTACCCTAATGGATAATTTGGCCTGGTTTATTTCTGAATAGACTGCATTTTCAAAAATGCCCTCAGGCTTCACCCCCCAATTTTCACAATGGGTTTTGTTGATAAATGCCGAAATCAGCCATTTTTGGGACCCTGTGGCTCTGAGACCCTTTCCTGTAAAGGCGTTGGACTTGTGGCAAACTCTTCGTCTGTGTCTTCTGTACCTACCTGCAAAAAATCATTAGAAAATAAAAAAAACTTTTTTCTCAGCAACTCAGGAAATGTTGTCATTTTATTCATTTGTATTGCCCATGCCTATCTAATACAAACAATAGGGCAATAATCAATAAAATCTTGAGGAAAAGCACCACTGGGGGCAGGATTCCCAAAAGCGTACTTGCTAACTAAGTTAGCAACTTACATAGTTCGTCCATTCACAGTCAATGGACCCAACTATGTAAGATAGCATCTGTGATTTCGGGAAAAGCACCCTGGATGAGTATCTCTGAGGCATATTAGTCAGAATGATGTCAACCAGGGAGGATTTGGTGCAATTTTTTTGTTTGTTTGTCTTTAGGTCTTGTAGGTTTAGTAATTAATTATGCCAGGTTTGGATGAGATTAAGGCACAGGATGTAAGATTCCAGTGGATACATGCTGCATGGTGCCAATTAATGAAAACATTACAATGCGTCTCAGAACAGTTATTTAAAGCACAGCCACATGTCTCGAAACACTCAACATAATGAAGCGGCAGTCATCCGAATTACGGAATAATCAATAATGACCGTAAGCAATTCCCATCGCTTACCATAACACTGCCTCAAATAGCCGCAGACCCGCAACTTTAATAACCAATCAGTTTCCCTTTTCAGTCGTGCAAAGATGCATACTCCTAAACAAAGCCAATATCAATGCAGTTGTTTTCCATTTAGAATGAAAGAGGCAACAATTTCAGGAACAGCAAGTATACTTTAATTATTATATTGAAAATGTTTGATTGCCATCATTGCCCTGAGCAGAGCAGAGACGGAGTTCCACCGATCATCAGATGAAATAACTCACACTAACCAATTTCGCTAGAAAACGGTAGGAAGTCATTCAAGTGCAACAAGCTGATCGTTTAAATTGTTGAGCCGCAGAAAGTGATGTTCTTTCCCGCTTTAAATTGCTTTGAAGCCGAGCACGAAAAACCTTCACGATAAGCCATAGTTATTTGCCATCTAACCCAAGCGTTGTACATACATAGAATGCTGCCCAATTCGCGCGCGGCAGTTTTAAACTCAATGCATTAAAGTGCAAGCATGCACCCTTAAAGCCTCTGGGAAGCATTCATTTCTTTGACACCAGCAAATTCGAGCCTCCTGGAGGGTAGCTTCAGGATAGTAAATGCAGATCATAGTATTTACTCGCAAGGACAGAATGTTGCCGTGCTAACCGTGAGCATAAAATGATAAACCAGATGCTTGTTGCTGCATTTCCTTAGTTCTCGAGGCGTAACTACAAATTTCACACACAAATCTGTTACCAAAGCATTTGATTAGGCTATGTGTCATGGTTCTGGATGTTTGTGTGCGTGTGTTTTGGACTTTTCTTTGTGGCTCTCGTCCCGGGACGATATCGAATTCCTTTTCAATCTGATTCTTTACCCATCTGGCTCTGGGGCGGCGCTTCCCCGGACTCTATATAAGCCGGAAGTCCGCCACGCCTCCTTTGCTAGAGTGTCTGTTTGTTGTTAAGCACGATAGCCGAAGACATCTGTAGTCAGGATTCCTTTGACTTTATATCTTCTCGTTATTTTCGGAGTTTCTATTTCTCTAAGGATATTCCCTTTTCTTCTTTTCCTCTCTTATATGTGTATCGCACTATTTGAGGTGCTTTGTTTTTCTCGGTTCCCGAGATTCTACTTCTTTCTATCTCTCTCACTTTGCTTCTTTGTAGTCGGACGTTTGGACGTCCTTTGGAAGCGCGAGTATGTTTTCTGTTGTGTGGTCTTATTTACTCTCTGTGTTTGTCTTTAGTCCGTACTGCTCTCTTGTCCTCTTGCCGCTGCGCTTGGCCTCCAGATTCTACCGGCCATTACAATATGCAGGCAGCAAGTCCACTTTGGATAGCCCTGTTTAAATGCAAGATTTTTGGAGGCCTAACCTTCAAAGCCAAAGCTTCAACAAAGTATCTAAAACTCAAAATAAACTGCATGGTGTAAATACACCTTGCACACAATTCCATACGAGAATTAATTGAAATCACCAGAGGTTACACAAGGATTTCATTAACCACGATTAGAAAGGAAATTTAACAATGCGATTCAAACTTAAAGTCAGCCGAATGGATGAAAAATAACATTTCCTGGTCAGAATGTGCAGATCGCTGGTTAAAAGATGGAGCATTTTAAACAGACTTTAAAAGAGGATCATGAACTCCTTCAGCTAGATGAACTCTAGCGTTTAATAACCAGAGAAGAGTTGACTAGAATAGGAGCAATGTACAGGGCACGCGGCCTTTGCAAATGAACAGATGAAATGGCAGTAGTAGGCAGGCAAAGCATCTTTAAAAAGGATGCCAACTGAGTGCCTGGAGGGAATCAGCTGAGCTGTCAGCTGATGTGGGCTTGGCTAGCGATCTGTACCATCACTAATGACGGCAGGCTTGCGAGCTAGTTGTGACTCCATGGCCTGCCTGAACTAACACTGTGCCCAATTTGTGTGGACAGTAGTAATATCATGGCACTACTCTACTTATGCTGTCCAAACTATAGTAATTCTATGGTTATGCCAAAAATAATATGGAATTACTAAGAAATAACTATAGAATTTTTTTTCATAAGGGAAAATGTATTTATTCACTTTCAGACTACATCAAGTTTTTTTTTTTTAAAGTTTAATCCTACATTTATTTGCTTTCTTCATGAGAAATTGTGGGAAATTTTCCTGTATTCTCCGATATACAACCTCAATTCTGAGAGAGCTGGCACAAAGTGTAAATTGTGAATAAAATCAAAACGCAATGACTTTCAAATCACACCAGCCAGTATTTTATTCATAATAGAACAGAGATAACACAACAAATGTTGAAACTGAGAAATTTTACAATTTTATCCACAAAATGAGGTCATTTCAAATTTGATGGTTGCTACAGGTCTCAAAAAAGTTGGGACAGGGGCCTGTTTACCATGGTGTAGCATCTCCTCTTCTTTTTAACATAGAGTGAAGGCGTCTGGGCATTGAGGAGACAAGTTTCTTGAGTTTAGCCATTGGAATTTGATCCCACTCTTGTTTAATACAGGCTTCCAGCTGCTGGAGAGTTTTGGGTCACCTTTGACAGACTTTTTGTTTAATTATGCGCCAAATGTTCTCAATCGGTGAAAGATCAGGACTACAGGCGGGCCAGTTCAAGACACGGACTCTTCTACTACGAAGCCATGCTGTTGTAATAGCTGCAGTATGTGGTTTTGCATTGTCCTGCTGAAATACACAAGGCCTTCCCTGAAATAGATGTTGTCTGAGGGGAGCATATATTGCTCTAAAACCTTCATTTACCTTTCAGCATTCATGGTGCTTTTTTAAAGCATGCAAGTGTCCCACACCATATGCACTAATGCATCCCCATACCATCAGAAATACTGGCTTTTGAACTGAACGCTGAAAACAGGAGGGGTGGTCTTTCTCCTCTTTAGCCCGGAGGACAAGATGCCCATGATTTCCAACAAGAATGTCAAATTTGGACTCGTCTGACCACAGGACACTTTGCCACTTTGCCACAGTCCATTCTAAATGAGTCTTGACCCACAGAACACGGCAGCGCTTCTGGATCATGCTCAACAATGGCTTCCTTTTTGCATGATAGAGTTTTAGGTGGCATCTGTGGATGGCACGGTGGACTGTGTTTACAGACAGTGGTCTCTTGAAGTATTCCTGAGCCCATTTAGTAATGTCAATGACAGAATCATGCCGGTGAGTGATGCGGTGGCATCTGAGGGCCCGAAGATCATGGGCATCCAGTAAAGGTCTTCGGCTTTGTCCCTTAACGCAGAGATTTTTCCAGTTCCTCTGAATCTTTTGATGATGTTATGCACTGTCAATGATGAGACCTTCAAAGCCTTTGCAAATTGATGTTGAGGAACATTGTTTTTAAAGTATTCCACAATTTTTTTACGCAAGCCTTCACAGGTTGGAGAGCCTCTGGCCATTTTTACTTTTGAGAGACTCAGACTCTCTAAGACATCCCTTTTATAGGCAATCATGTTACACACCTGATGCCAGTTAACTTAATTACTTGCTAAATGTTTTTTCAGCTGATTCTCTTATATATTAATTGCTTTTTCAGCCCTTTTTTGCCTGTGTCCCAACTTTTTTGAGACCTGTTGCAGCCAGAAAATTTGAAATAAGCTCATTTTGTGGATAAAAATGTAAAATGTCTCAGTTTCAACATTTGAAATGTTATCTATACTGAGAGGCATTAAAAACACAAAGTGGTTTTGATCATCTAATTTGAAAACTGATAGTTTTTCCTTTTGCTGATTTACATGATGACCATCAGGTATGGTAAGCATTGCAAAATGTCAAGTGTCTGGGTTCGAATCCTTTCTTGGTTTAACACCTCATTATGATTATCTAAATGCAGCACAGTTCATTTTGTACATGAAAAGTTGAAGATCAGGGCCAATAAAAACACACATCAACAAAGCAACATCATTCTCACTTCAAATGCCACAACCAAATGAATCTCAGAAGAATAGAACATTTTGAATGTTGAATGATGGCCAGTCTCAAAGAAAAGATTCTGGATGCATTAATGTCCATTAAATGACTGTATCCAGACTGCAGGGATGACACAGAATGACAAGGTGTGTCTGCTTTCGTCCCCGACAAAGTGCATCATCTGTGACGCCCGAAAAACACATTCCATAAAATGACTTCTGCCATGTCAGATAATGCATAAGAACTGCTGAATTGACTGCCAATGTAACGATAACAGTGAGGGCAAGTCTCACTACCAAAAGCACAGTTTCCCAAGACCGTGTTTTGCAACTACGAAAGAAACCATTTACCACTACTTATAACAGTATATTTTATTATTCGTTTTTAATGCCTCTCAGTATATGTTCTATTGTAAATAACATATTGGATCATATGATCTGAAAGTCATTTCATTTTGATTTTATTCACAATTTACACTTTGTCCCAACTATTTCAGAATTGGGGTTGAACAATGCAAACCAAAAAAAGGAAAAAAAAAACTTACCATGCATTTTAGTCATGTATTTCGAATGAAAAACTTATTTCTATAATCCCTCTTTCTCAGAAAAAAATTCTGCCACTAAGGCAACACAATTTTGATTCATTCCTAGATTTGTCCTTAGGACAATGGAAATTTTCTTACCCTATGGACAAATCTAAAAATGTGTCAAAATTGTCTCACATCAGTGACACTTTTTTTTTCTGAGGTAAATGTAATAGAAATTAGTGGTCTTAGTCTACCATGATTCAGTTCCTCCGCGGTTTGTGGCTTTGTCCACTCCATAAGCAGTCAATTGTCCAATCTGAAGTGTATGTCCTGGCTTTAGTTGTGTAACTAAAGTTGTTTCAAGAAAACATTACCGCACATAAAGACGGTTAAAGTAGGGATTCAAAGGAAAAACTGAAATATGGCAATTTCGACATCAGTGGAAAGCCTAGAATGCAAAGAATGCAATGTAATGTCATTCCGTCACATTATCGATAAGAGAAAATGGAAACACGCACGAAACGACATACTTCATCGAGCGAGAATACTTCCTTGATGCCAGGAAAGAGGCCCATTTTGGGTGACTTCACATCCGGGTTTTGCAAGCTCTGCTCTGTTACATGTCAATAGAAATACTGTCTCTCTCTAAGCTTTATATTTTGTTTAAGGTTAAAATTGAGTCTTACTTTACTTGAGATGGATAAATTATAATGGAGAAACATTTATCTGTCTTTTTTATTATTATTTAAATTTTTCTATATAGGCCTAGTACATTGAAGATTAACATGGACATAGTACATGGATCTGACGGAAATAGTGTAAATAGCCTACGGGGAAGGTAGGGTTTCCTCCAGGATTTTTGGAAACTGTGGCGGAGGGCTTCAGCATCGGGTCAAAACTCAGCATTATCAGGTGTGGCCAGTTTTCATTAATCAGCACGTAGGCGATGTAATAACTGAAGTCCATGTGCAAGGAGGTTTATCAGTTTCACATGCGTCACGATGGATTTCACATATAATATGAAAACCGATGACTCCGGACTCCAGAATTGGAATTTAATAATCATGAAGATACAATTAGGTAGAGCAGGATGTGCCCGCAGCAAACAGAAGTTAACATCGTAGTTTATCGTTTTGCAAAGTGAACAAAATATTTTTTCTCTCATCGTTGCACACATTTCATTAAACGTTTACTCAATTAGAAAAATTTTGGGCTATTTTTTAAAGAAATGGGTCATATGTAGCAAATTAATATGCATCACACGTTTGTAAATGCTTTCTGTAACTTTTTATCATTATTTGAAAACTAAAATTTGGCTGGTTTGTACGGTCCTAAGCCCCACCCCTCAAGAAGTCGTTGCACGGACCTCGTAGTCATGTGACCTGTGATGTGTGAGAAGTAAGATGCAAACGTTCCCAGCTGATCGACCAGTGGTTTGTTCTATACTGATAATTGATTTCGCCTTGATCAATCCTTGATTTCGTTGATTTTGAGATAACATTCATCAACATGCCAAATAGGTGTGTAGTGGCGGGCTGTAACAAGACTCCAAACGATTGTGTGAGTTGACATTACTTCCCAAAAAAGAGATGCCAAGTCTCACACATTCGGTGGAGTCTCTCGCCTCTTAGTGGCATTCACCTTCCTGTGCCATAGTCAGCAATTTTTCAATCAACGTGCACTGGAGAAAATCACTTGCGGAATTGAAGTCATTGTGCATTAAGTTAATCAGTTTCACGTGCATTACGGTGGATTTCGCCACTAGTGACACGGAAATAGATCATGACTTGGGAATTCTCACGCTTGTCTTTACTGAGGGATTGAAAGCAATGTTATTGCATAAAGACGTTTCAAATGGTCTTGTTTCATTTAAACAATTTAAACAATCATGAAACACATGCATTGTTTCCAGTCCCTGAGTAAAGAGAAGTACGAGAAGTCCGGAGGCATAATCGCTTTCCATGTTACTTGTGGTGAGGTCCACCTTCACGCAAGTGAAACTGAAACTTCAATGCACAAGGATTTTAATTCCGCGTGAGCATCTCATTAATAAGCTTTCATTGAATAATTGCGGACTACGGTGAATAAGCCTAAGAAATGCGTAGGACCTACGTCGAATGCGTGAGACTTGGCATCTCTGAGATCCGTTCTCGTGCTTACTCCCCCCAGCTGCTACCCCCGGGCTCAGCTGGGGCCCAGCCCCACCCCACTGTATGGCTTCGGTGTAAATGTCTATGTAAGAGTGCTGTGAAGACGAGCTGACAAGTGAGCTTGTGTTTGCGTTGCTTTGTTGTTATTAGTAACTTAGTATCGTTGATCATTGTTGTTGATGATGACATTCTAATTTTGCATTTGTGTTTGTTTCTGAAACACTGGCCATATCCTAGGCACCGGGGACTACTAGGACTTCGGTACGGCACATATCTGAAAGCGAAACCCAAACATAAACACAAGCGACCGGTCCATGCAAGTATGAAGTTGCCGTGTTTCTCAGTCGCTTCTATGTTCGAAGTCCAAAATTTGCACTCATTTTGTGTAGTATACAATGCAAGAACGCGTAAAACGACTGTACACGCGTTTACGACCAATGCAAACTTTTCATTTTGCAATCCCAGATGAGATCAGAGCTTTGTTCGTGGAAAAGTGAAAAACCCACAAAATCTGGACATTTGTGTCAAATCATTTCATTGAGTATGTAGAAAATTTATCGATAAGAATAATCGTCCCAAATAAGATAACTAAAAACTATTCTTTCTTTCACAAATTGACTGTTGAAATGAGGAGTCAAAAAGTCATTTTGTGTGCAAGCTCCGGTGCAACTTACTTCTCATAAGTCACAGCCGATTAGCTAATCGCTCGCGAGTTTTAAGGAGAGGTCTCAAAGTGTTTAGTTTCTTCATTTTTTTTGCCAGTATGACATACAATTTTGAAAGTTAAATGCTGGATTCGTGAATTACAGGCAATAATAGGCATATACATGTCTATAGCGGTTTATTTCTCCTAATTTAGTAGACCTTTAAGAAGACAGCAGCGCGTTTTACTGCCGATGGCTAATTTTTATTCATTAGAAAATTCATAACAAAATGATTGACAAACAAGAAATGAGCATTTTAACTGAACAATGAGCACTGGCAACACCTGATTGTCCTTAGGATTTTTGGAGTTTATGTAAAGTCATTTTACAAAGGCGTGGCGGCTTTTATTTTGCCGTGGCGGTGTGCCACGATCAATTACATATAGTGGAAACCCTGGGGGAACGACTGATACCTTAATTTATTATGATATTTTTTCGATAAGTAGACTTGTTAAGAGCAAGGACAAAACAAGAAAGGAAGATTTTTAGAATGTATTCTCTCTCTTGACTCACGCAGGAATACATATTGTTCATGCACTTGCAGCTGCCTGTCGTCAGATCTTTCTATTGCGTATACTGAAACTATCTAACGTTATTAGAATTGAGGTTTTTTTTTCGTTTTGGCCATCATGGAAGAGGAAGGACCAGAAGTTGAAGAAAGGACCTTGGGAAGAGATACAACAACTACAAAAAAGCAATTCAGACCTGAAATTGAGCTTGAGTGCATGAGAAGTACAGGCGGACGATTCAGGCTGCTTTCGAGGTATTGAGGCCCATTTATGCTCAACGTTAAATATCCAGATACGGATCCAGACACGGACGATGCCTTCCGTCCGAACTCCACGTTCATTTCGTCCATATTTCTGCACGTTTCCACAAAGCTTACGGATATGGGACAAATGGAGCAGTACCACTGGACAGCGTGGGGGCAGTGTAGCTTTTGGTAAAAGATAGCGACAAGTGAGCGAGACGCGAAAAAGAAAACTCACCGAAGATATGGCTGCATCCAAATAGTTTACGGGCTATCCACTAATTCCTAACCACTTTTCTTTAACCTTTGAGGAAAGCGTCATAAGGTAAAAGAAAGGTGTAAAGGGGAATTCCTAACTGCTTAGGAAGACAACCGCGCTAAGTAGAGAATCCGAATGCACGTACACCCGGCAGCGCAATCATAAGCCCCCTGCCCATCATATATGTTTCACGCGATTGGCCTGATGAACGGTCGCTGCTTTAAATATTGCTGCTGCATAGAATTGTGGGATAGCGTTATCTCCTTTTTTATTTTATTTTTTTAAGAAAAGGATGGTTCTGTGTACCCTATGGTAAAGGAGGTAAATTAGGAAGCATTGAGACACCTTTCCTTAAAATTTATAAAATTCGAATACACTTATCATGGCTGCCCAGTAATTATTTCTGGATCACTTTTAGGAGTGAGGAACTTTCCTAGGCAAAAAAAAAAAACTATTCGGACGCAGCCTACGTTTCTTATTGTCCGAAACTTTTCACTCTGAGCTGCCCCCTAGTGGATTTACAGCTGAACATCCATGCCAACGCCAAAGACGCATGGAAGTATGAGGGCAGAGACGTTTACGACGTTTCGAACGGACATCTCTATTTTCGTACGTAAAGGGAGCATAAATGAGCCTTTAGGTGGAGATATTTGAGGGGTACGATTGTGTTCTAAATGGCATCGACCTTGTCGCTCCATATTTGTATGTCAGTCAATCACGGTTATGAGAGTCCACTTGATCGTGTTCATAAAATACTATCATTTTTGTAGCCCGGCTTTGGCTTATCCAACCTTCCTTGGAATAGTAGCATGACTCCAGTAAAAACATAATTTTCTTTCTAAACTAGACAACGTGTACGTGTAAAGCGTATCGCCAGCGCGGCAACCGGACTTTTTGCAGGCACGGAACGAACCAAAATAAGCAGAAAAACTAATATGCATCGATGAAAGAAATCACCTTTATGCGACAGTAGCTTAAAAAATTAAAGATTGAAATATGGGATTTAAAACTATGAACTACTGGAAGATCTGGAAGAAATCTATTAAGCATTCTGACTCGTAAGTCTTTAAAAACAAAATTGAAAACAGTTTTCACAGTGTTCACTGTATTATAACTATGGAACATCTGGGTACTTTCAGAGTGCACAATGTGACGTCACGGAAAATGAGACTGTCGGTGGACTGGTTAAGGTGGAAAAGGAGCAACATTTAGAAAGCGAATATCAAGTCGCATGAAACTTATTTCTCTTGCTATATGAGTGAATACCTTCAACCAATCATGAAATTGCCATAATGGACAAATTTTATTTTCTTGGTTCTTATCTCCTTTGAGTCCCTGCTTTAATAGACAGGATTGCAAACTGGCTAGATCGCTAATGTATCTACAGTACACCTCGCACATATTGGACCTGCATAAACTGGAAACTTGTGTATAGCGGACAGCTTGTCTGGTACTGGTCTCATTTTATTGTTTTTCCAATAAAATACCTTGAATATAATTAACGGACACTGTATATCAGACAGTGTCCCTTTTTCAATCAGGTGGTTAACCCCTCTGCGCAGATGTAGACATCAGCGGACATGGAGGTGCTCTATTTATGCACGCAGTTCCACTATTCTACCAATAGGTAGCACACCCAGAACAGTTACTGCATATTCACGCGGAGGCCAAGCTGGAGGTTTGAATATGGATGGTTTCCCATCCCGTTTCCTGGGGAATTTAACTCCTCTACCAAGGACGGGCAAACAACTCAATATACTTGTGCATGCAGTCAAAAAAATGATCTGTTGCAACAGGTCCTTTTTCCTCCTATAATGGACATCTCAATTAAGGTTTCAGTTCCAAAACCCATTGAAAACATGCATCATAGGCATTAAAAATGCTTCATTTTTACCAGTACCCCTGACCAAACAACTGGCTTTAGAACTGGAGTTGGTCCCTGGGCGCTGTTCTGTGTGGCTGCCCACTGCTCCTAACAATAGGATGGGTCAAATGCAGAGGATGAATTACCCCAAGGGGTTCAATAAAGCATATCTTCTTCTTCTTCTTTATAAGTACCCTCACTGATGGCCTGTCAGCAGGGCTCCTCAAATCACGGTTCTCAAGGGCCGAGAACCGCTGGTTTTCCACCCTCCCTTTACCTGGGAGTCAGGTAAGATGACAATCTGGCCAATCAGCAGCATTAATTGTTCACTTGATTGCCTGGAAGGAAAGAAAGCCAGAACTGTAATTGAATTTGAGGGCCGGATTTGGAGAGCCCTGCTCTATGCTTGCTCAGGCTCATCTGCGTAAAGCACAGTCATAGTTCATGCCCACATGAAACTTCTCCCGTAATTATCTATTGATTGACATGTTTCTTATCCAATGCCAGAGTGTATAAACTTTCCACAGTAGTGAAAGACATTGATTGTCCCATGAGAAAAGTGTTTAAACCCTGAAACATGGGCTTCCAGGAAAAGTCAGAGCTGAGCATGGACTTCATGCAGTTAATAAAACACATAGCTTATGTGCCGTAAATAAATTGAAAATTGTTTTCAATTAACTTTTCATTTGCCTTTATTACATTACTGTCTCAGGCGCTGAATTGTTGCCTGTAATCTTGAAATGTACACTGGATTTCATACATAAAGGACAAAAAATGCTGGTCCACTCGTGTCCAATATACAGGAATTCTACTGTATATATCCACTCATTGCCTTCAGTGTCTACTCTACTAGAACCTAGCAGGTTTCGAGGTTGTGCAGAGGTGATTTGCAGTGGTCAGTAAAGGTTGGGGAAACTGAACAAATTTCAAACAATTGCTGAAATTCGGATAGTTGATGGTGGAAACACTGGGGTGGCAGTTGTGCTCAGGCCCGCGTGTGATGCAGTGTTATGGGAAGTTACAGGACTTTTCGTCCCTGAATTTTTCATCCCTAAATTTTTCGTCCCCGGACTTTTTGTCCCTGTACTATACTATTCAAAAAAAGTAGGGGATATTTTATTTTGAGATCAAAATTTTCACATATACAAAGGGATACGAAACCATGTTGTATAGTTCCTTACTGAGGAAGCATTTCCAAAGAAATTCATCACCCAAACACATCAATGACACTCTCACAATCTGCACGGGATGCTATTGATGATCAAGGGGGTTGTGCCACAAATTTGCATGACTCTGAATTGGAAGGTTAGAGCCACTGTAAAGGAAGATTTTGAAGAGAAAGCATCAGATTATCAGTGGTTGAAGTCGTTAATTAAACAGAGACCATGCGCCGTCTAACACAGGAGGAGAGGTTACGTGCCCTTGGCATGCTACAGGTTGGCACAAGACAGGTCGTTGTGGCAAGGGCAATGAATGTTTCCCAGTCTGTCATCAGCAGATTATGGTCCAGACATCGTGCTACAGGGTCTGTTCAGGATAGACCACGATCCGGTCGACCAAGGGCAACAACTCAGGCTCAGGACAGATTCATCCGCACTATTGTCTTGAGAAATCGTATGGTAACAGCAAATCAGATAAGGTCTCAACTTCAAAGGGATACTGGCTTGGTAGTGAGTGGCCAGACCATCAGGAATCGTCTGCACAGATTTCACTTACACGCCCGACGTCCTCGTGTCATTCCCTGTTTGAGGGATCGTCACATTAGGGCCAGACTCAATGGTGTCGTCATCATCAACGCTGGGATAATCGCCGATGGAACAACGTAATGTTCTCAGATGAGTCGAGGTTCACTGTGGACTTCCTTGACAGCGAGGAGGGTTTGGCGCCAGCGTAACGAACGTTTCCATGCGTTAACGTCATTAGACATGATCCGTATGGGGGTGGATCTGTAATGGTGTGGGGAGGCATCACTGCTGCGGCAGAACAGACTTGCATGTTGTTGCTGGACGTGTCACAGGGCAGTACTACCGGGACAACATCTTGGCACCCCATGTTGAGAGCGTTTGCTTGCGTTGTTATGGCCGCCGTTTCATTTTCCAAGATGACAATGCCAGATGTCATAGGGCCAGGATCGTTACAGATTACCTCCAGCAGCAGAATATCACCACATTACCATGGCCAGCACTCAGTCCGGACCTTTCCCCCATCGAGCATGTCTGGGACATGCTTGGACAGCGGCTACGCCAACGTCAACAACCTCCTGCCAATGTCCAAGAACTTGCTGCAGCATTGCAACAGGAATGGAATAACGTTCCCCAAAATGACCTGGGGCGTCTCGTTAGGAGTATGCCACGCCGAATTCGAGCTTGTCTAGCCAACCGAGGGGTTTTACCGCTACTGACTCTGTTTCACAATGGTGGTAAATTTGCTGTGTGACCCTGTGTTTGTGTCGACCCTTATTCTGGAGAATCTGTCCTTTACTGACTGTACACAGGGTTTCGAATAAATTGACAAATGTTTCCTTAATGTTTTTATGTCATTTGTTTCCTTCCTGACCTCATGATCTGCATTTCATGGTACTTGTAAATCCAATATCCCCTACTTTTTTTGAATAGTATATTTGTCCCCGAGTACTTTTTGTCCCTGAACTCTTTGTCCCCAAGGACTTTTCTTCCCCGGATTTTTTGTCCCTTAACTCATTGGCTGCCAGCCGTTTTCAGAGCAGAGAGCGCCATACTGCCAGCCATTTTAGAGCATTTTGACCAATCTTTCAAGACCCTCAGAATATTGTGTTCTGTGACTATGTAAACACCGAAACTACCAAAAGAAAGAGTACACTCTCTTCTTTCATCAGGGGAAAAAAGTTAGTTTCTACCCTTTTCCGCTCTTTGGTAATCGGCAGTAGAACATAAGCTGACAAAAACACCTGTTTTTGACCAAAAAACTGAGAAAACGAGCTTTTTATGAAAAAGAACGTCTAGCAGAACAGTGACTTTGACGGTAATATTTTTTGCTTTAGGCTCTCTCGTCCAAAGAGCACTGCTGCCACCTAAAGGGGTCAGTTCATCATTCCACTAGTTTTCAAGCCTGATATTGATGGACAAGCTCCGCCAAACCATCCCCCAGCCCGCCCCGTTGAATGACATAATTGACGTCCATAGACGTCATTGGCGGTCAACGGTTGTAATCGAATTGACGTCCATAGACGTCAATGGCAGCCAGTGAGTTAATGATAAAGAAATGTGCCACCATCGTTGACAGACGGATGGACGGACAAACAAATGTCATTGTGATATTAGGGTTAGGGTTACAATGCAGGAAGAGGGCAAAGCATTATTGGGGACAAACAATCCAAGGACGAAGAGTCCAGGGACGAAAAGTTCATGGGGACAAAAACCCAAACAAATCTCAAATCTTTCGGGAAGTAACACTTTTAAGATTTCAATCCGTCAATGTTTAAGCATCATGTAAATATATAGGGGCCTTTGTTAGACCTATGTTAGTTAATTAAATTTTTTGTTGAATTTAACGATGGTCAGGCTGCATATTTTCTGTTTATTTGAAGGAAAATATCCTTCCTCTTTCTTTTTGAGGAGATTTATAAGAAATATGACGAAGAAGAAAAGCGGGGGTGCGCACTCAAAAAACTGCAAACAGTGGCAAAGGTTTTCAATCAAGTTTCATTAGCATTGGCAAAAATAAACATTCCCTATAGCAAAAAAAGACATGACAAACATGTTTCGGCCGGAGCCGTCCTCAGTGTCATTTGAGGACGGCTCCGGCCGAAACATGTTTGTCAAAGGGGGACATCCCAGGACCTGCAATAGGAAGGGGATTATGAGCGAGATCAACCTAGGAGAGAAAAGAAGGTGTGACCACTTGGAAGAGGTACCTTCAGAGAGACACCAGAGAGTCATACCCAGTTCTTGGTTCAACCTCTCAACCTGGCAGTTGACCTCAGGATGGAAGCCAGATGAGAACCAAGGGGTGGTGTCTATCAGAACAAGTGACCAACCAGCATCATGTTAGGCCACAATGCAGCTATGAACAATCTCAGAGAGCTCCTTCCGTTGTGTCATCGTGTTTAACACTGTGACACTGCTTGAAGTATGTCATCTTATACACTGGAACTACTGACCATCGGAGGTAATTTTGCAAAATAATGTTGACTCAAACCAGTTAAAACTAAATTTTTAGCATCATGGAATGAGCCTTAAAACATGCATTCATGCTGAGAAAGAGTCAAAAAAAATTGCGAAATATTCAAACTGGAAGCATTTAACCAGCGGCAGGTAAAATTATTGAGAAGTAATATATTAAGACACCTTTTAGATGAAAGTGGTGGTGTATAATCATCACTGCACATAGCAGGATTTCAAGTAAGTGCATGTGTCCACAGGGAGAGTTTTTTGCGCTGGAATCGTCTATCTTCTATAAAAAATTCTAGGAAGTTCAGCGTTGACAGCGCTCAGCGTCCTCAATGCAAAAACACCCTGAACTTTCTGCTTTTTTGCCAGCTCCACTCACGGCGCTTTTTGCAACAGTGCCAGACTCATTAATCAGTGCGTGTACATGACATTAGAGAAAATCGAATTATTGTGTTAGTCCGACTATAACCAGACTTTTAAAATGCATGTTAACATGTTAGTCCGACTGGAATAGCACAAAATCGAATTTCTCATAGTCCGGCTAACACACCCAGATAATGCGGTCAATAGTCACATTATGCCTGCATGTATATGCTTGAATCGAACCAAACTGGACTTTGTGCTCTGAACATGCTTCGCATTCTTTGTGAAGGGCTTTGACCCGGAAGTCTTGTGGACATGAAAACACCAAACTGCTTTGAGAGAACTCTGAGCTCTGACTAGCTAGCAAGTTTGTACTGAACAGTAGCAATCCTAGTCTGCAAGGGTATTAGTGCTTGAACAGTAATGCCTTGGGGTCTCTTAAGTTCTGCCCTTAATTCGCATGATTTATGAAATGACTTGCGCATCATCCGAAAATTTTACTTCCACTCTCCATCGGAAAAACTACACTCTCCCACCAGTCATTACTCCTGGCCCACATCCGACATGCACAGGAAGTCCAGGAGTGGGTTTCCAAAAAGCACAGATGCTAACTTACATAGTTGGAACCACAGACCGTGAATGGACAAACTATCTGGGATAGTAGAAAGGGCACAAAGTAGAGTATAGCTGCGTTTCAGCCAAGCTTTGGCTAACGCCATTACCACTGGGGATAGTGTGCATCTCGGTTGTGCAACAAGAATAGCAAACAACCTGTATTAAACGTACAGAGCCATGTAGTTGCCCATATTCTTGCCACTCAACCTTATACAGTCGATGCACTCGACATGCTACTAGTTTGCTACATAAATTTATGTAATTGGTTCATTTACTAACTATGGAAGTAGTATCTTTTTTCACATAGGGCAAGGTTGCATTGGATAGCTTTTCTTTCTGTCAATAAATGAAATCATCATTTAAAAACTGCATTTTGTATTTACTCAGGTTGTTTCTGTCCAATTTTGAAACTGGTTTGATGATCTGCAACATTTAAGTGTGACAAATACGCAAATCAGGAAGGGGCAATACTTTTTCACAGCACTGTAAATATAAGATTAAAATGCTAAGGTTTTTTTTTTACCGGTGACTGCTGTGCTAACTATGGTATATGCTGAAAGCCAGCAAAACCAGAAAAAAACCCAAATAATGCTTAAATGGCAAAAGGCACATTCAAAATTCAACATAGCAATTGAAGACATTCTGTTGTGTCCTTGTCGGCACAACTGCTACAAGCTGCCTCCTGTGTTTTAGGATCTGATTTGAGGTCAAATAGGTGTGTTGACAGTCTCAAACCTCACAGCCATGTTGATTTGTTTAGTTTTGTACATTCACACTTCCCAGCAAACATGATACGGCAACCAATTGCAGAAGAACCTAATTTTTCTCACCGCCCAGTAGAAACAGCAAATAGTTAATGAAGGGACAAATTAAACAATGAAAAGCTGACTTAGTGTTCCTTTTTTCCCTGCCAGCTGCCAAACCTTTTTTTTACAGACACTGAGGAATTGTTTAAAATTATTAAAAAAAAAAAAAAAGAAAGAAAGAAATTACAATACGGACCCTTTAATGCAGTGGTTCCCAACCCAGTCCTCAAGGACCCCCTGTCATGCAGGTTTTTGTTGCAGCTGTAGTTTTGCACACCTCCATTTTGGACACCTCCATTTAAGCACCCAATGCACCTTCATGCACACCCTGTTTAGGTAGATTTTTTTCAACCAATCAGCATGCAGCCCTTAAATGGATCAGGTGTGAAAGAGTAGAGCGGGAGCAAAAACCTGCAGGGCAGGGGGTCCTTGAGGACTGGGTTGGGAACCACTGCTTAATGAGTCACAATACAATGATATAGCCCATATAAAGTGACTATCCCACAATTGTTGGGATAAAAGCACATTTTTACATAATATTACAAATAAGAAGGGACAGGAACATGCAATTCAGCTCAGCAAGGCTCAACATTTACCAATCACCAGGTTTATGCTGCTGTAACCAATGAAAGGAGGCAGTCATACAATCTCACACTGAGGTGGGCAACAAGGGCCGTATCTGTCCCTGGTTTTCACACCAACTTCTGGCCTTTAATTAGTTGATTGTCTAAATTAGCCAAACCATTTATGAAATCTGGCATTTCAGGCACATTTATCTAAATTATCATGAATGACCACCAAAGACTGTTCTTGTCTCCCTTCATAAAACATTTTTCTTTGATCTAATCATTGGACAAATCTATATTTGTGTATGCAACCAATTATGTCAATTAGTCGGGGTAATTGATAAAAATAAAAATCTGCATACTCACCGGCCCTCCAGGACCGGAATTGCCTACCCCTGATCTAACACATAGTCCATTGACAGCAATATGGTGCAGATTGGAGACGGATCCCCCTGATGATAAAGAGGTGGCGGAACCCCAGATAATGACATCACCGTGCAGTACAGATGTAACAGGCATGGCTGAGCTGCGAATCGTCAGCCTGTGGCATCCATGATGCAGCCAGATGTTGTGCAGACTTTGCCTGCACTGAACAGTTCCAGAAGAGGAGGATGTAGCTTGAGGTGAACTCGGTTCCAATCCTGATGACCGTAGAAGGACTGGTAGCTTGTTCCTAACAAACTGGACAAAGAGATCAATCTTGGATGGGTGCTCACAAAAGTGATCCCACTCCTGGACCCTGATTAGGCTTGTTCTTGATAGCTGAGATGACGAAAAGCCTTAAGCTGGGTGAACTTGAACTTGGTCCTAATCTTCAACCCTGATTTGGATTGGAAGCTTTTTAAAATTAACTAAATGACAGGAAAGGCTCATAGAAACTGCTGTCATTAAAGCACTAGTTGCATTAGACAAAGACAAAGAATTTCTGCAAGTGATACTGACTAAGATTTCAGTACGAATGCGATTTACAGTCCAGCAAGTTGTCCATGAAGCAAAGGGCTTAAAGCTGCAGTTAGTAAGTCTTATAAAAGTTACTTTTTTGTCATTTTTGCTAAAACTGTCAGTGTGTACAGATAGTATTACATAAAACTAGTACTCTGTAATTTAAAAAAAGGCTCCTTTAAACCCACCTACTGCTCCTAGTGCAATTTAGCAGAATCGTTTGGATGGACCAAAAAGAACCAATCAGAGCCAGGATGGTGTCTGACAGCTGTCAAACAGTGCAAATGCACGCGCTGCGGACAGCCTCCTCCCCCTTCCTCCTCAGTTCACGCCAGTGCTCAGTTAACTGACTGCCAACATAAAGATATTTTCTGCTAACATCACATGCACTAACCCGGGAAAGTGTAATAATCGACTGCAACATCGCAGGCTATTGGAACAGTGACTGTGCAAGACGCTGGCTATTCAGCGACTGTGCTTTTAAGGAAGTTATTTGCAGAGCGAAAATGAATTGATGCTGGTTAGGGCTGGGGTAAGTAGCAGCTGTGCAAAAATGAACCAAGGAATAAAGCAGGGGTTTACCTTTCAAGCAGAAAAGTCGCCAACTCTGCATCGGTTTTTAATCCTTACAGATCACGGAGTTCCCTCCACCTCTGAAAAGCCACTCCGATGTTCACTCTGGTTTTATCCCGGGTTTTTTCTAATTCTTTCTTTTGTGCTTTTTTTTCTTCTGGCTTCCTCCTCTTACTTGTCTTAGCCATGTGTGCTGTTGTTGGTAACGCAGGTATCGGTATTTTTTTCCTCGCTGATGGCTGTTGTTGCGCCATTAGTTTCTCTAAGCTCCTGAACCCTCTCTCGGAGATTTCGTCCCATTAATAACAAAAGGTCGCTGGTGACATTCCTGATGAAACCTGTTTTCTGCACCATGAAGTACTACAGCGCTGTAGTACTTCATGGTGCAGAAAAACAGGTTTCATCAGGAACGTCACTTGCAGCCTTTTGTTATTCATGGGACAATTTGAGCTTGACTGAGCACTGGCATGAACTGAGGAGGATGGAGGCTGTCCGCAGCGCGTGCATGTGCAGTGTTTGACAGCTGTCAGACACTCCCTCAGACACCATCCTGGCTCTGATTGGTTCTTTTTGGTCGGTCTGAACGATTCTGCTAAATTGCAGTATGAGCAGTAGGTGGGTTTAAAAGAGCCTTTTTTAATTACAGAGTACTAGTTTTATGTAATACTGTCTGTACACAGTGACAGTTTTAGCAAATATGACAAAAAGTTACTTCTATAAGACTTACCAACTGCAGCTTTAATACGATTGACCACATGAAACATTTGCCTGTGGCAGTGTTTTTGGGCAAAAAATAATGTTTATGATCGGAGTAGCTCATGAATAGTTGATATCAACTTTAATGACAGATAAGCGAATAAGGTGTCCCTATTCTTTTTACAATTGTTCATTTCTTATTTACTTCTCTCCACTTTATCTCTCTGCATACTTCCTGGTAGCAGGTAGAGAGGTACAAAGGGAGTGGAAGTATCGAGGTGGAGAGAGAATAGTATTGTGAAAGCACCTTTGCTGCTTTGTCTTAGTCCATTAGTTTCAATTAGACTTCCGCATGCTCATGCCTGCCTGCTTCTCAACTCTTCCTCCCTCAATCTCCACTCTGTTAGGTCGCCACACCAGAATTTTAATGTTTCTTGCAATGAATCACCTGAGGGAGAGCCCAGCCTAAATGGAAAATTAGATTATTGGTGCTAATTGTTGCTTTATGCACAACACTCCAACCAATTTGAATACAGCAGCTCATAATTTGAGATTGGGGAGTGTTTAAAATGGATCCTGGGCACCCTGGTCTTTATTCAAGCGAGTTTTTGGTAAAATTACAAAGGTTTACTTTCCACCGTCTGTTGCAATATGAGTTAAGACTAAAAGGTTCACCACAGGGAAACTAAAGCTGGGCTGGGTCTAATTATCTGTTTTTTTTATTTTATGGCATGGAGGAGGGTCATTTGAGAATGCTTTTGAATAGCAAGCCCTTGCCAACAGACATATACAGAGTAGATTGCAGGATAAATACAGTGCCTTCAGGCAATCATCACATACAGCAAGCAGTTCTTTATACACATGCCTTCCCAATTGTATTATATTTTGCTCTTGTTGTTTGCTATACACCATCACCCTGAGCTGATGAGATGGATACAGAGGGCTTACTCAAATCCCTATCACACTGGTAAAGAAGAAGAATACATAAACACTGATCGTAATTTGTGACATGTCTACCATCTGAATTGCCAACAAGCATTTGAATTTTGATTCCTATGGATACTTATAAATGAAAATAATAAATTTTACTTATGATTTGTTGCAGTAATTTATTTTCACCCAATCATGTTCAAGAACATATTCATTAGTTACACTAGATGCAATAAAGTTTAAGCTTCCCTATCTTACCTGGATCACTAGGCCCTCAAAATGTCTCAGAACCTGAAATGTGAATAATAAAATCTCTCCAGACATTAAGTTTTTACTCATAAGCCAACATCATATCTGCTAATAACATCTCCCTTCATATCAGAAACTGGGTGGGGAAAAAAACTGGGTGTGCAAAAAAAAAAAAATGGAAACACTACCATAAATACCAGTTGTGAAACTCACAACACAGTTGTTGAGACTGGATCAAATATGGATGTATTGAATCCTGTGGAGATCTTAAGAGCTGTTGTTCATTGGTTATTGGCTGCTATCCCACCAAGTGACCTTCTGTCCCTGTTGGAGAACTTTGGATTTGAGCTGATTGGTGTTTGGCGTGGGTTGTCATATCATTTGGTACTCTTCTCCTTGTCACCAAAAAATTATTTTGCTGTTTTTGTGACCGGTACATCTGCATATTGGGCAAAAGCTATTAGGCCATTTCAAAAACGTGTTTGTGTGCTTATCTTGGTTGGAACACTGTCCAAGCAAAATACTGCTGGTCAGATCTCTTTTAAGCAGGCACATGATTCTACATATGGAAGCATGCAATAGGAATGACCAGTGTATGTGTTTCTGAAATCGCATTTGAGAGACTTAAAAGCTGGAGCCTCTTTTTCAAGTGTGCTTTTGATATATTGATAATTCTGACAACAAAAAATAGAAATGAGTTAAATATTTTAGAATTTATCAGCTAATGATCAAGACCAAACCACAACATGACGTTTTAATAAGTTGATACCAAGTAGAATTCAAAAGGACAATGTCTGATTGTTCCTGAGCACAAAAGCAATCATACACTGTTAAAAGAAAAAGTTTCAACACACTGGTTTTGTGTCCTGAGGCACCAGATCTGGAGGCTGGTGAGTGAAATCTGGTGTTTGGAGGTGTTTGCTTTGAAACCAAATGTTGGTGTTTGGCACATTCAAAATGAACTTTAAACACAGAAAACAGGGTTTCTTGAGTGAGGTCTGGTGTTTGGAGGTGCTGACTTTGAAACCCAACGTTGGTGTTCGGCACACTCAAAATTAATTTTAAACACAAAAACAGGTTTTCTTCAACTCAGGAAGTTTACTGCTGTTCCTGTCGAAGTGCAACATACCGTAAACTCTAAATCAATTAAAAGAATCTCCAGGGTATAATAACCAAAATATAGCCTATGACCAGAAATGATTTTGCATTATATTTTTTTGTTGTTACGCAGTTAATAGAAATTTCAAATGGAATTTGTGAAATGTATTTCTATTGTTTATGCTTCCATGTCCCAGGCAATCTCGTCGCACTGACTTGTAGGCCCCACACACTCACCGAGGAACATAACTCCTGTGCCTCACCGAGGAATGGGAAGTCTATCATTTTCAAGCGTTGAACAGTGTCCAACGAGGATCGCCGCTCATTCGCTATCGTACATATTTATGTCTGTCAACATACAAAAATACAGATATGCAGGAAACCTATACAGAATTTTTTTTTTTTATAATTACAACTCACATACATGCAGGATCACATGACTACAGTGTAATTGTTAGAAATGGTTCATAATTATGAATGAATGACTTATCCAGTAGGCCTACACTAAATGCTGTTTCCATACTAATGCCAACAGTTATTAACGCAGGGCACAGCATAAATGGTTAAAGCACTAAGTTCAACATTGAAGACATTCATGTTCGCACCCATGCAAGAATGCAGTTCATCTGTGTGCGGTACTTGGCCTTTCCCAAAAGGCATTCGTACCTTGAGTATTTCAGTCTAAAAAATATGTACATACGTATCTGATCGTTGTAAAAAATACGGACGGCAGTCTCGAGCAACTTTATTAGATTTAGGCACTGAAAGTACTTAGTAACATTTAAGGTTGGGAATAGAACTGGGGTCCGCCATAGACTGTGTAAGAAGATGGACGAAGCAATCATGATGTCACCCACTGATTTCAGGGTACCATTTAGGAAGCCTTGATTTTTGGCACTTTGTACTGCGCCATTTTGTCATTTTGAAACTGGATGTTATTCCTATTGGACAAAGCGTGAATTGAAGATCCAGGGAGGAGCGAAGGTGGATCTAAGGGTGGATCTGACCTTATCTGACGAGGACCAGAGGATAGACATGCTCCAAAAGCACATCTGGCTTTATCCTTTGTTCTAGTCTATTTGGGACTATAATTTACAAAATTGAACATCATGATATATTGAAGGAGACTTGAAACTTGCGATAGATACCATAAAATAATGTGGAAAATCATTATTCAAATAATAAATCAGGTGGGGAAAGTAGGGTCATTCCTCAGACATCTATAGCATTGAACTTCTTTCTGCAACTACCGACATCGCCATCTGCTGCCCATTAAAAAGAATGCAATTTTTGAGATTTTCGCATTGGCTTCACTTTTTCAGACCCAGGTGCTGCGTCCAACCTTTTAGAAAGTCTATGGGTCAGGGGTGAGGTTTAGGCACGAAAACTACTTGGTTGTGTTTAACTGCTTGGTTGTGTTCAGGGTTCGGGTCAGGATTACGGTCAAGGTGAGCTTTAGGCATCGATATTACTTGGTTTGGTTCAGACACCAAAACTACTTGAAGTTTGGGAGTCGGACGGGTTTGCTTACGGGTATATAAAAAAAAATAGTAATAATTTCACTAGTGCTTGCGCTAATTGCCGAGGGGAAACGCAGTGGTTTGAGGGACTGACTCGTGTGTGGAGGATATGGGTATCAACAAACTGAAACAATTAGACCCATTTTCTAACCAGACAGAAAAGAAACATTTAAGTTGACCCCAGGATTTTTTTTAATTGGACATGAGCTGAAACTTGTTGGAGACACTTTAGAATGACTAATGCTATACATCGTTCGGCATAATTTAAAACCAGATATTTAACTGTCTAATTTTTAAAGGTCACTTAAATTAACTTCTTTACTCATGTCATTTGGTTGCAATCACATCTGGAAAGCCATAAGACCTCTGCATTTGCTTGGCTAGTTAATGTTCCCCTCTGGGGCCAATGTTGGTATTTTGTTCATTCCCTATAAAGCTAAAAAGAAATATGGAATCACTTTTTTTTTTGGTTATAAGACTCTGTCTGTATGGCTTCTTGGATGTTCATCTTGAGTTCTGCAGAATGCTCTTCTGAATGGCTGTTTTATAACAGAAGCAGTGAGGAAATTGTTACAAATGAATTAGAGAGACACAAAACTCTGCAGACTCACAGCACACATTAAAAAGGACCTGATTTTTGTCCAAGGTATATTTTGCCACAAAGACAATGTGACATATGCAACTGACTTAGTAGTCAGTTAGCAGTAGTCAGATTTCTATTTTATTCAATTAATTGAGCAATTGAGCATTTTTTTTCTTCCAAATTGGCAATTAATGCAATTTACAAATTTGAAATGACCTACAGGTGAGCAGTGATCTGGAGTGTTTCATGTGAATCTCTGCAAAGGATCAGGTCTTTATAAAATGTTTTTCCTTCAGGTTTGCCGAGAACGTCAAAAGGTATAAGTATCTACCTTCTTTGCAAAATGTTGCCTTGTCCATTATGTTGCATTACCCAATGCAGAAACATAGCAAGATTGATGACCTGTCTGGAATTCATAGTAATGAGCCAATTTTCACAGTGTCTTGTAACCTTCCCTATGTTGAAAGGAAGTATTGCTGCAAAATATTCTCAAGCATTGGATATTGTACAAAGCACGTGTAGAATTCATAGAAATATGCTCTCTGATAAATTCCTGATACTAGTATTTGAAACCTTGAGATTAGATGTCCAACATGTGATCACAAAGTGGAGAATTTGAGAGCACTGACCTCACATTATGATGCACAATGCAGAAAGTCAATTTATTGTTTGTGTGATGAAACACAATAATGTAACTTTTGAAGTACACCCTTCATACACTTTTCATATAAGCAGACATCACAGATGTCACCTCATTAAAAGATGAACTGAAAGAGAATATTGAAACAGATTTGCCAAACACTGCTCATGATGTACAGTGCAGTGGCTGTAATGAGAGTGATGACTATGGAGCAAGGCGTACAAGGTATGATGTTACACGAAGCTTGACAATCACTTTTCTTAAGCAGCAGGAAGTTAGTATGCTTGGTTCTAGCTCAATACAAACCATAATTGAGGATTGCACCAATTCTGTTGATGTGTTTGATGAACACACACTGACTGAAGTAATAAAGACTTGTGAAAAACATAAAATTGACAGTGTAGTTTTGGGGAAATTGGTGAATCACTGCAACATAATATTTTATGACAAAGCTTGAAAAAGAACTGTCCACGCTGTGGAAAAGAAACAAATGCTATCAAACTATTTTCTCCTGTTTAGCCTATTAGTACAAATTTGGAGTTGCGATGAAAAACAGAACATTTATATACAGTGGGCTCAAAAACTACTGGCACCCTTGACTGGTAATGCACGAACAACAATAATAATAATAAAAATAAAAAAAAACTAATTATTGAGAAACGGAATATACCAACATGAGGTGAAATACTTTGTTTCAGTGGAAACAACCAAAATCGTAACCATTTTCATGCAAAATAAATTTCAACAAAATCAAGGTTTCTTAATAATTGGCACCCTTCAGTTAGTACTTAGTGCAACTGCCTCAGGCAAGGATAACAGCATGGAGTCATTGATTTTTTTTGTCACGGAACCATTTCTGCGTGGATCTTGAGGTATGCTTTGGGTCATTGTCTTGCTAGAAAGTCCACCCTATGGCAAAGTCCCAGCCTTCTGGCAGAGGCAACCAGGTTGTCAGCCAAAATATCCTGATAATTTATGAAGTTCATTATGTCATTAATCTTTACCAGTGCCCCTGGACCTCTCGAATTAAAACACCTCAAAACATGACTGATCCAGCATCATATTTCACCATAGGTATGAGGTGCTTCTCTTTGTATGCATCCCTGTTTCCACGCCAAACATGCTGATACTGTTTCTGATGGAAACATCTAATTTTGGTCTCATCTGACCAAAGCACCTTGTTCAGTCATAATTTAAATGGCGTCTGGCGAACTCAGGCGCTTGCTTCTGTCTCTTCTGGTCAGAAAAGGCTTTCTTCTGGCAACCCTTCCAAAGAGCTGGTGGTTGTGGAGGTGGCACCTGATGGTGCTTTTTGAAACCTGGTGACCCCAAGATGCCACCAAGGCCTCGATCCTTCGCAGTGATTCTTTGGGATTTTGTTACTTCTCTCACTATCTTCCATAGTAACCTGGGGGCAAATTGCTCTTGTGTCCACTATGTTTGGGGTTTTCAACAGTTCCATATCTTTGGAACTGCATGATAATGCCCTGACAGTGCTCAGCGGCATATTCAATTGTTGTGAATTTTCTTATAACCATTACTAGATTAATTAATGTTTATGACCAACTGACAGTTGTTTTGTTTTCTTCAAGGTGTTGGATGACAATGGGACTTTGTATCTGTGTTATGTCATTTTTATACCCGAGTAAACAGGAAGTGATGTAATGGCTCAATATAGTTCCTTAAAACATAAGCGTAGACCTAATAGTGCAGATTTTTAGGATATCATGAATTAAAAAAGAATTAAATGGTAGCACACTCAAATACCATACAGTTTAATATTACCAACATTTCACCGGACAAGCTGGCTTCATCAGGGTTTGTGGCCAAAGGCGAACAATGTGCAAAAAGATTTAATTAAAGGTTGTGATCATCCAGGTGTTCTCAATCAGTTGTTAATCAGCCATAGTCACATCCATCAATCAGTGTAGTTCAAACAGATACCAATTTCCACATCCTATACTAAAAAGACAGCAAAAAAGCCTAATTTACACATTAACACTGTCATGATCTGTTTTTTTGTATATTCTGGTTTTATGTTTTATTAGCTCCGCCGTGGGAGCTATGGTATCGGCTCCTTCCGTGTGTGCATCCGTCAACAAAAACTTTGACATTTTGCTTTGGCGGGGAGATTCTGGGGCCGCCAGTGCCCTATATTTCCACTTGGTTTATTAGTTTATTGATTCTGTTGAATTTTGTATTATCTGCCTCATAATTGCTGTTTACCAGTTCCGTGCACATTGTTCTGCCTGTGATGTCTTGCCTTTCTTTTTGTTTTCTGCCAGTGCCCCTGTCTCTGCGAGCTGTCACATTTCGGTGATTTGGAAGTTTTCGGTGTTTCACAAGTTCCTTCTCATCGTTTGCTTCCTTCAACTCTAATTACTAATTAAGTACTAATACCCTAACGCTCCATGTGTTTGTCTAGTTTATCCGCTAATTCATATTAATATACTAATCCTGTAAATAACTATCATACTAACTTGCACTATTTGGGTACTATTATTATCGCACAAACTACTAACTTTACTGATTGGATCTCTCCACTTTCCACACTAATCTATAACTCTGCCGCTTAGCTCAACCAGTCCTTTGCCTTAGTTGCAAAGTATTTGCAGAAACTCTCTATTACTAATCTGTTTCTCCCATCTTTCCCCACTTTGGCACTCCTTGAATGGAGCTGTTATTGTAAGGATGTCTCGTGAAACTAGGCTTTGTCATTGTTTCCCATTTTGTATTGTTAATTACCTCTTGTATTTTCCCCTCTCAGTAAATGTTTAGATTATCCCTCACACCTGTTGCCCCGCCTCACTCGTTACTTCCCTTGTGTATAAGAGTTCCTCACTTCTGCTCATTCTTTGTTAGAATGTGGATCAACTTTTCCTGTGCTGAGCTACCTGTGTGCTAGTGAGATCCTTCTGTCCGATACCTGTCTGTGCCTGCCTGGATTTGTTTGCCTCCTGTTACTGACCCATTTCTGTACAACCATGATTTCTGTCTTTTGCTGCCTTGGCTTATGACCTCAGATTTCAGACTATCAACTATCCCTCTGGTTTGCAATTTTGTGGTGTGGTCTGTGCCTTTTTGGTTTTTTTGATCTTCTGTCTGTTTATAGACCCTGTTTTGGATTACCCTTCTGTACTGTGTCACTGTGATTTTTAGGAATGATACAAAATTTTCTGAAAACTTTGAATTACACCTAACTCATCAAACAGGGGACAAAATGGCCTCATTTTAGTACCAAAAGCATCTCTTTAGCCAAATCATTAAAGATTTTTATGGCCAATTTTGTACCAGAATATTGATACCTTTTGAGTTGGGTGGGTGTTTGTGTGTGTGGTTTTTTTGTTTTTGAAAAAAAAAAAAAAAACAGTAGGTGGAAGCAAAAGCTGTGATCTAATGTACTCATAAAATACTTTGACTGAAAATGTCACTTTTCATAAAATGTTTAGTTTAAAAAAAACTTATGACGCGTGAAGAGTTTTTGGGTCTTGTAATTATGGCGTTAGAACACAGCCAAAAATCGCGCATGCGAATGAGACCTGCGCACAACATCATGGCAGCGCAAAGTGAAACATCCTGGGAGAAATACATGCTCGTAAGACTTCTTGCGAGTGCTTTCAAAGCACTCGCGAGCTATATTGTATCCGCATCTTTGTTCCCTCGAGCAATATTTTAGCCTGCGAGGAGAAATACATCTCGCCAAAACATTCATCTGCTTCTTTGTGGCGTGTTTTTTTTTTTTTTTTGGTGGCTGATTTTTGTCAGTGAGGAGGCGGGCCTGAGGGCATGCCAACCCGAATATAATTGGTTGAGCGACTTCGCCAGTTGGACAGTAAGCTCGGCACACCACTAGGTAAAACGGAACAAACCACACAGCCCTGAATAATTTGTATTGTGAAAGTTGTTCTCGTTCCGCCTGTTCCTTCAGTAGCCAAAAGCATGACTGACCGCAAACAGGTAACGTTAATTTTGTATGCATGAAAATGTATAATTAGTATTCGGTGCATAAATTTTGTAACATAGCTTGCCTTATAATTTCCTGTGCTTGACAGGCAATACAGATATTTTAATACTTTTACACTGCTGATTTGCGTTTATTGCCCGCGTGTCCGCAGACTTGAAACAGCTATCTGTCAGAACAGGGTGCCTCGAAAACACAGACCTCAAAATATTGAAATATGAATATATGTGTCTCGTTTTCGCCTTGGAAATTTTTAAGTATGTATCTTATTTATTACAATTTAATGGCCAGTGATAACACAAAAACTATATTGATAATTTAAGTCTGTATCGTGTTACCCTTAGGATTATTGAAAGCTAACTGTAAACAGGCTATTCAGGCTAGCCAAAAGTACTATTCAGGCACTTTTTTTTTTTTTAGATTTGTGAACCTTGTTCATGAAAAATAGTATAATAACAATAATTGACTGTCGGACACGGAGTTATATTGAAACCATTCGATTTTTCGGACGGAGTTATATTAAAACCCTGTCTGATTTTTTTGGACACGTAGGCGCTGCGATATATTTTTGGAGGCTTATCCAAGTCGCTGTTTTTCATGAACATGATCTTCATGGCATAATGGCATTTGCCTATTTATAATTAAGTGAAGCTTGCTGACTTTTGCAAACTGCTCATTCAGAAAATGAGTACTCTGAAAAAAAAAAAATGAGCAAAGGAATTTCGAGGTGTCTAACTGACCGCAGCGGGTCAAGGTTTTAAATAGAAAACATGACCGGCAATCAAAAGCGATTTTTTGTAGTTTAGCCTAAAAAGCACTATTAGCCTGAATAGCACTCCGGTTAGACTGAATAGCACTGAATAGACTGTTTACGGTTAGCTTTCAATAATTGTAAGGGTAACACGATACAGACTTAAATTATCTATAGTTTTTGTGTTATCACTGGCCATTAAATTGTAATAAATAAGAGACGTACTTAAAAATTTCTGGGACGAAAACGAGACACATAGCCTATATTCATATTCCAATATTTCGAGGTCTGCGTTTTGAGGTCTGCGGTCTGCGTTTTCGAGGTCTGTGTTTTCTAGACACCCTGTTGCAGACAGATAGCTGTTTCAAAGTCTGCGGACACGTGGCTATAAACATAAATCATGGAGTGTAAGGTATTAAAATATCTGCATTGCCTGTCAAGCAGAGGAAATAAGACAAGCTATGTTACAAAAAAATGATGCACTGAATAGTAATTATACATTTTCTTACATACAAAATGAAGCGTTACCTCTTTGCGGTCGGGTCATGCTTTGGCTACTGAAGGAACAGGCGGAACGTGAACTTCCACAATACAAGTTATTCAGGGCTATATGGTTTGTTCCGTTTGTCCTAGTGGTGTGCCGTACCTTGCTGTCCAACTGGCGAAGTCGCTCAACCAATTATATTTGGGGGTTGGCATGCCCTCATGCCCGCCTCTTTACTGACAATAACCGCCTCCTCACTGACAAAAATCGCCACCGAAAAAAACCCAATCGCCAAATCAGCCACTGAAAAAAAAACCTTTGCGAGCAAGCAGTGGAAAGTCCTTGGCGTGAGCAGGTGAACATTTTGCAAGCATGTATTTCTTCTCGAGGGCTAAAATATTGCTCGAGGGAGCAAAGATGCAGGATACAATATATTTCGCGAGTGCTTTGAAAGCGCTTGCAAAAAGTTCTCTTGGCGTGTATTTCTCCTCAGATGTTTGATTTCTTGGCGTCGGATGTTGTCTGCGCGGGTCTCATTGGCGTGCGATTTTTGTCTGTGTTCTAACGCCATATGTAATGCTGAACTTCCTCTGTATTATGTTTGGTAGTAGTATAGCGTAGGTGTATTGTGGTTGCAGTAACTCTGTTCGGCGCAATTAATTTAATCCTGCAATTGAAGATATAAGCCTGAAAGACGGAAGCCTGCGTTTTTAAAATGTACATTTTTGGTGTGATTTTGACTAAAAAGCTGCGTTAAAGTGCCTTATAAAGGACTGTCAACCCTCCAGTTTTTACGGGATTCTACCATATTTTACTCCTCTTTCCTGCTATCTTCCCGTTTGAATATTTTTCCGTATTTTTTTTTTAACCCTTTAAGAAAGGCTGCTGGCGTGATGGCGGTAGGCATAAGACCACCTATTTATTTATTTTTTTTTAATTATAAATTCCCCTCTGCTAAACCAGGCGGCTGCAATATCTACTTACAGAAGTTATTCAATAAAAAGAAACGCGGCTGCATGGGAAAACATCCTTCTTGTGGGATGCATGTTTGTTTTTTACTCTCTGGCGAAGGGTTTGCTCAGGATTCTGACCTTGTGAGCATCATAAAAGGACTCACTCGCGATTACGGCCTTGCTTGTGATGCATTGAAATCAATGGATAACACTGAATATCTTGTATAACTTTGCCATTTAGTTAGCAAGTTAGGCGCTTACATGGAACAGATATGACCAACAAAGTCTGCAAAAATGTTTTTTAGCTAGCTAACATTAGCACGCTTGCTCAGCCAGCTAGTTCGCTAGCCTAAAAGTAATATTGGGTGCATCTAGCCATTAACCATGTCAATAGAAAATAAGTGAATAGCCTTTACTTCGCTAACTAACTTGGGTGGAGTTGAACTGCAAGCATGTGGCTTGCTAGCTGGCATGAATAGCACCAAATAAAAAGTTTGCCAGCTAATGCAAACTTAAGAAACCTAGCTTAAGGCTTAGAAATTATGCATTGCCATACTTGACTGTTTAGCCTGGTGAGACTGCTATTTAGTTAGCTCCTCTAAGGTCTAGCCTACTTAGTTTGGCTTACCCAGTTACATATCAAGATTTGCAACTAAAGCCAATTTACATTCATAGCCAAGTATCTTTGTCCTGTGTTTGCATAAAAACTCAGTTGCTAATGAACAAGCTAATCAACCTGTCAAAAGCGTAACTGACCTTGCTACTCCCGCTAATTCATGACTGCTTGCTAATCTATCACTAGTTAAGTGGCAAAATAATTGCGATTTGCCGTTTTATTGATTTATATGCAACGAAAATAGCTAGTTAGCTGAGCATGCGAACTAGCGTGCTAGCCTAATGTATAAGATAGTTACACGTTACACCAGCCAGCTAAGCAAGCATTTTCAGTGTGATCAAGGATAGTTATCCTATCAATGTTTGCCTGAAGGAGTTTTGGCTAGTTGATGGAACTTGTTATTCATGGACATAAAGGATAAGATTACTTGTATGAAACATTTTCAGCAAATTTTAACTGTCGACATTACCATTTACCAAATGGCACCAAATGGCACTTTGGGCATAGTCGGCAAATTTCAAAGGCCTGTATCTCAAAAACTATTGCAACCGTTGGACGCTGAAATTTGGGCAACTCATTATTGGTCCTAAGGGCTATTCTTAAAATAGGTTTCACAGAAATCAGAGGGGGTGAGGCAGGAGCCCTGTTCAGTTTGGCGTGGAATAACCCACAAGCAAAAAAATACCCTGTAATGCATTATAATCAACTGTAATCAACAAATCAACCTGAAAAATCATTCTGATTTTTTTTGTCAGACACTGTTCACATTTGTAAGATTGCACAGTAAAAATTTCAGAGCGATGAATAACTGGTGACATGGTAATTTTTTGCCCCAAAAGGGCATTTTGGGGGCAAAACTGGAAAAATTTACTTAGAAGTTACTTCATTAAAAACTTCTACAAATGATATTACTTGGATTACTGCATTCTTACAGAGAGATATATCATAAAATCATAAAAAATGAATTCTAGCCTTTTATCTTACTTAGTTTCTGAGTTACAGGTCATAAAATGTGGTCTCTCAAGTTTTTTGGGCGTTTTTGTGTTTTCGGCTGATTTTGAGGCTTTACCATACAAAAAGTGGATCAAGATACACGGAAGCTAAAGGCCATTTTCAGATTCTGGGGATGAATATGGTTAGTATACCCAATTTCAGCCTTGTATAATCAATCAATTTGGAGCAATAAGTTGCCAAAGTTAGCTGAAAATGGGTTTGCCAAAAAACTTAAAATACTATTGAAATTTTGAAGGGCTATAACTTGAAATGTTTTTGAGAAACTGCCCTAATATTTGGCATTTTTTTGTTTTGTGTGAATATTTACTGATGAATTTTTTTAAAATTTTTGAGGAGGTGACCTGGAAAATTTTTCAAAATCTGGATGATTTGACATGGAATGACCCTATTGCTAACAATAGCTAATAAGGGCTATCCTGACCAGAAGACACCCCACTGACCCCATGTCAGTTTTCTGACTTAATTTATAGAACGGTCAGCTCGGGTATGATGTCATTCCCAGCCCCAACTTCCAACTTCTGAGCTAAATCGAATGCAGCATCAACAGCGTAATCACGAGTCCCCTGCCCATCGATATATGTTTATGCAATTGGCCGGATGAATGGTCGCCACTTTCAATGTTGCTGCTGCTCAGATTTGTGGGATAGTGTTATCTCCTTTCTTTTCGAAAAGGATGGTTCTGTGTACCCTATGCTAAAGGAGGTAAATTAGAAGCACTGAGACACCTTTCCTTAACATTTAAAGAATTCTAATGCACTCATCATGGCTGCCACGTAATTACCTCCAGATCCTTTTTTTAGTAGTTAGGAACTTTTCAAGGCAAAAAGAGACTATTCGGACGCAGCCATAGGTCCAATTCAAAAACGCTCCCTCACCACTAGTACTTCACTACCGAGTGTCACTCTGTGTGAAGTCTCCCCTCACAACTATGGAGGAGCTTCATAAGGGGGAGGTGTAAAAAACATGTATAAACTTTGGATGCGCTTGCCCTTTATCCGATGAAGTGATTTTTACCGTGCTATCTCTCTGGAGTGCACGTGAGGCCAGGACAGCATTGTTCTAAACTAATGGAAAAATTCACTTAGATAAGGTAAATGAAGGTCATTGGTGATATTCATGAAGGTTTTCCTGTGGCACCTGCCTGGAGAAATTGACTACGGCGGCTTGAATGCCTGACAGCCCCCTCCTGGCAGAGCAAAGAACTCCACCTTAACGCCATAACAAATTCTTATTTTTTCTCATCAGTCAAGTTAATATATTAAGTTTCCAAAGGTTTTACTGTGGCACATCGATGGAGATGCTGTAAAATAAGGTACAGAAGAAAGCGCCACCTAGTGGCAGTTTTAGCTGAGATTACACATCAAATATCTGGCTTACCATATAGAGTGCCATAATAATTCCACCTTTTCTTAAATCTACATGGTCGAGTCTGACGATATTCCAAATTTCAAATATCCATCTAGCTGGAGTAAATTTTATGGACTCCTAAAGATGGTCCCAAATCAGCCAAGAAGGTCGTATTGGCAACTTTGACAGGGGGCAGCACTAAAATACTTTGGAGTGCCATAGAAATTTTTGGCACCTTTCATACACCATGTAAAAAGGTATAAATCAACCTACTCATTAGCTCCATTCTTGTCTGGAGTATTGAAATATCAGACCTCAAAATAGGGCCAAAACAGCTGAAGTTCACTTTTCAAGGCCAAATATCCCAAAACTCCAGCAAGATACCGGAGGTGTTCTCACATTATGCTATTTCATGTTCATAGACCTTTACAATAAAGTATAGTTTCTCAAGGCATGTCGCTGGAGTAAAACAAAAATAAAGTCCAAAAAGTGGATTTTCATTTCTTTTTTCCCCAAACTGTGAGCCCCTGCCACACAATTCTTCAAGTTACCACTCGGTGGCAACTGATACACGGGAAAGTTCAAGTACTTAAATATACATATCCATCAGAAATAGTTTGGCAGATTGAACCGATTTCTCATTATACTGCATCTCATAAGACTGGTTTTTTCCTATTTTGGCCCTGAATTTTTCGGTTTCAGGTGGCGCTGCAACCAAGCAAGCGACCAATGGCAAAATAATTTGGGATTTTTCTGTGATACATGTGTATGTACTTACATGCAAAGTTATACTGTGGATATTTGTATATGTTGTAATGTTGACTTTGGAAAACACATTGCAGAATTTTTTCTCTTTTTTGTTGTCAGAACACAATTTTTCAAGTAATAGAGTCATAGAAATTATTTAGAAAGTTTCTTTTTTTGTTTGCATGAAGACCTGTAACTTTTTTTTGCAATACCTGCGTGATCTATGTGTGCGAGCCTAACAAATAATATTCACAGTGTTTCAAAAGCCCAGATGAATTTCCATACCTCTACAAGCAGCGTTTCATGACTCCTGATGAGGAGTGTTTTAATACTGTCTACAAGGTGTTTCATGACTCCCGATGAGGAGTGTTTTAATACTGTCCACAAGGTGTTTCATGACTCCCGATGAGGAGTGTTTTAATACTGTCTACAAGGTGTTTCATGACTCCCGATGAGGAGCGTTTTAATACTGTCCACAAGGTGTTTCATGACTCCCGATGAGGAGTGTTTTAATACTGTCCACAAGGTGTTTCATGACTCCCGATGAGGAGTGTTTTAATACTGTCTACAAGGTGTTTCATGACTCCCAATGAGGAGTGTTTTAATACTGTCCACAAGGTGTTTCATGACTCCCGATGAGGAGTGTTTTAATACTGTCCACAAGGTGTTTCATGACTCCCGATGAGGAGTGTTTTAATACTGTCTACAAGGTGTTTCATGACTCCCAATGAGGAGTGTTTTAATACTGTCTACAAGGTGTTTCATGACCCCCCATGAGGAGTGTTTCAATACTGTCTTCAGGGTGTTTCGTGACTCCCCATGAGGAGTGTTCCATTACTCCACACAGTGTTTGCAAACTCAAATTGTGTTGTGTTTGCACACACCACTCTGCGTTTCAAGACATAACATGTTGAGTGCACTGGTTCTTTTGAAGTGGTGTTTCATGAACTCTGTTAGTGTGTGTTTCAGTAGGTTTGTGTAGTGTTTTCAGACACTATAAAAAGAGCAGTCTGTAACACCTTTATTGGTGGCAGCTTAGTTGCCACCAATTTGGGGGTTTCAAAACACTTTCTTTTAACAGTGTAGGAATGTCATTATTCAGTAAAACTTTCTCTTGGTAACCACACCATTCAGTCACAGAACCAATGTGACATATAACTTTTATGAGAAACATAAAACAGAGAACATGTAATTGCCATAAGTCTCAATATTTCTCACAGATTCGTGAAAAATGAATCATATGTATGGAGTATGGTAACTGAGAAAACGCCTTATACATTAATGTTCACATTGATGCAATTTATTTTGAAATTAATAGTACAAGCCAATGATGTTGTTAGGTACGCGTCCTGCGTCCCTGACGCATTAAAATCTGAAAGGACGCAGTAAAGTCACTATCCATGCGTCCCAGGGACAAACCTCATTTTTCTCATGAAAAACAATACATTGGGCCGATTTCACAAAAGCCTTTTAAGGTTTACACGCGGATAACTTTCTTAATCTTGCGTTTAGCATGAGCTTAATTTAATCACCGTTTCAGGAGAAGCAACTGTCCGCGTGTGTCTAAATATTTCAAACGCCTGCGATCAAATAACAAAAGAAAACTTAAACGCTCGTGAAGGTATGTTTGCGAAAACTTCTACCACAGATTGATTTGCACCTAAATAAGTGACGCCGAGCTGCCTTCATCTGGTTGCCTGGTAGATTTTGAGCAAGACTTGCGCCTTTTCTGGAAAAGAAATGCATAAATAAAATAAATGAAATAAATGCATAAATTAGTTGCTTCAGTTTCTTATTCACTTAATAGAGGGGTTTTGCAAGGCCACGTTTTTCGTTTACATTTCGAAAAAGGCTACCGTGAGTGAAGTCCGAACTGCATTTTCACTCTTCACCGATAATAGGCTTGTTCGAGATGAGCCAGGTGTGCAGATTCGACCACCAGCGATCGGCGCACAATGCATGCCGGTTAGTTTTGTGTCCGACTTCATCCCGCCTTGCTCTGACTTATTACAAAAGTGGACGGCGATAAAATCGCGACAGCGAGGCGGCCGCAGTTTTTAGAGCCAGACGCTGCAGTTGCTCTCCACCGACTGCACCGCCCGGCTCTAACCTGATCTAACAGCTGATTGGTTTAGAGGTTGGCTCAACAATATGACGATTCATATACACTCTCTACTTTTGCTGAATGGGAGAGAGTTTGATTTTATTTGTCAGATTTGAAGGTTTAGTCTGGTTACAGAAAACGTGTGGCTGATGGTGACGTTTAATTGGGATTCATGTCACAGATCATGAACTGAATATAGTCTATTGTATATTAACACTGCAGTTTTAATTATTGAAGTATTTAGCAGTGCAAATATTTCTGGTAAGTGGGATGTGAGGATTTTTAAGGGGGGACACCTCAGGTGAATAGGATGTATGTATTTCTGTGACTTCCTGAATATTCTCTCAAGGCTGCTGGAAACTGTCCGACTTGATTGCAGCTTGTTGTCACCGCCCCCCGCTGCAGCCGCCTGCTCTCGTTTACTTTCCAGGCGAGGCGCAGTTCATCTCGAACGAGCCTATTGAAAGCACAAATGAGTGTGTGAAATCACCATGGATGCCGAGGATGAAACAGTTTTGGCGAAGGATGCGTCTGACGTCAGCGACTTGGTCACGTCCACAGGACAGGCAAAGAAAGTTTGACATTCTTTTAAGCGAAGTGAAATACTCGCCACGTTTTCTTTGCCGACATCTCTGCACGAAATGCGTGTCCACAACGCAACTACCCATACATACGGGGTTATTAACCGGTAACGACAATTGGAAATGCCCATTATGCAATGGCATGTTGTCATAATTTGACCGCACCTGTTTAGTCTGAGGGCTAAATGCAAGGTTATCCGCGTCCAGTTAAACGTGCGATTATCCCATCTTGTGAAATGGTGTTTAAACGTTCGTTTAGCTGTCCGCGTACAACGGCATTTTAACATGCATTAAAATTTAAACGCATGTTAGTTATTCGCATGTTAAAATGCTTTTGTGCAGTTGGTCCATTGTGAACAACTCGTGTTTAAAATCACAGTAACTGGCAAAAGAAACCTTGCTGTCAGCAGACCAGACAAGTGCTGTTTACAAAAACATATCTGCATCATTTTATTTCTCTCAACAGACTTTCCACTGTGTTAGTTAAGTTTCATTTTTGTGCTAAAAGTTTCACAGATTGACTCAGTTCATTTGATTTAGTTGATGTTCAGACAAGAAGATTTTGGTGTTATTTTGGTGACAATTTATTTGTTGACTCTGTCATGGTGTTGAGAATGTTTTGTTTATGTGTTAAAATCAGCACTTTTATTGACAATTTATTTTGGTACCACAGACACCATTTTGTTTTCATTTGAATTTTAGTAATTTATTTTGGAGCTATTTATGTTGCTACAAAAATGCTATTTTTTTATTTTGTTTGTTATGCCACTGTGACAGTTGTTTTGCAATAAACTCTTCAGATTTGGAATTTATTTGTTTAATTTCAGATACATTTTGAACATACATGAATATATCCGTTAATTATAACTATATCATACCATACCACCATCAAAGGAGTTTAACACTACAATTTAAGAAATAGAAGAATATAAGAAATAGAAAGAAATTATTTTTTTCATTGGGGACCCATCGAATTTCCCAGGGACCCACTCAAATCACCACCTGTGGGTCCCGGGGACTCACTAAATTGAAAATCTATCAACATCACTGCAAGCAATTTCAAAGGCTGGTCATTGCATTGCAATAGCAGCAAATCTGTTAATGATGGATCTCTAATGTGCGTCACTGTAATGCAGTGACAACATACTTTAGCACACTGAACCAATGGTATTTGGGCAATTAGATCATATTCATCAAAAAAAACATAAAACAAAGAATGAGCATTATTCAATCAACCAAACAAGACAAGCTCTCTTTGTGGCATGGTGAGACTCCTGGCACGTTGGCTTATTTATGTATTCCTTTATTTATATGGCCATAGCAAAATAGTTTTCAACAAGAGATGCTCAAGAATGGCTTTCCTGCACATCTTTACAAAGCTCAAAAATTAAAGGTGACGTCATGCCTGGGGCACCATTGCAGTAAAATTGTTGTGCACTGCCACGACAGGGAGGCATTTTAGCTATTGAATTCAGAATAAAACTCATCCCTACGGATTTTGTTTATAGAGTTTGGCTTATTAGGTGGCGCTATGTCAACACATACTTAGCGCCATTAAAAATGCACCAGTATGTACTGCATTTGTCGCAAATTGAAGAATCAATCGATTTTATTGAATTTCCAGTGACATACGACTGAAAATGAAGATATCGGTATCGTTATCCCGCCACGCTCCATGTGGACACACAGAGCACTTCAGTAATAACAAACATTCTACCATTCATTCCAGGGAATTCTGCATTTTGATTGGTTAACACCAGGTATCTATTCACTGGTAAACTACCTCGCACTGGGTCAAGACCTCGTCATGATTACGCCGACAAAATAAGGCTACAGTTTGCATACAGTCTTACTCGCTAGCGAGCTAGTTGGCTACCTAGCTAGCAATAGTATAGCTAGCGCGCCAATGTATTTAGCTACAAAGCCAACTGGCTAGCGAGCTAAAAAGGCTGCAGTTCGCTTTCAATGCATACACTGTCATACTCGTTAGCGAGCTAGTTGGCTTCCTAGCTAGCAAGCCAAGGTGATATAGAACTGTAAGTCATAGCTAGCACGCCAATGTTTTTGTAGGGGTGTTCACAAGAGTCATGGCAGAATGGAGATAAACCTACCGTTTTTTTCAAGCACTCGGTATTTATCATAGGCTAGATACCTGGAAATTTACATTTGAAACCTTGCTTCGTGTTCAAAAAAAAACTATCGGTTTATCTCCTAATTGAGGTGTTCATGATGTTTACTGTGATGCTTGACTTTTTCTTTTGGAGGTGGTCAATAGTGTACATGTAACCAACCAAAAAAAAGAAAAATGCTATGGCATCAAGAAAATAGAACAGAACAACCGGTGACACAGGAGACAGAAGAAGAGCCATTGACATGTTTCGGGCAGGTCTCAGCCGCCGAGAGTTGGCGCATCTTCTGCGCTGTCACCAGTCAACAATTAGTTGGCTGTCTGTCCGAGAATGGAAAACATGCACTGTTGCTGACCGACCCCGCTTAGGGCAGCCATGAGTGACTACGGTAGCTCAAGAGCACCGCGTGCAGTCACAGCCTGTACGTTACGAATTCTGGACAGCAACCCAAACACAACCCTATAGAAAACCCATTTGTTACCTGAAAACGCATCGGCAAAAAATGGGTTTTCTGTGGGGGAAGTGTGCACGCATGTGTTGATCATGTAGATGGTGTCGAACAGTACTTGTACTTACCCTCAGATGTCTCAGACCCCTCGTCTCATGACCAGTTTGGGTTGCAGTCCGGAATCTGTCATGTGCATGCTGTGACCGGACGTGGCGCCCTTGTGATACCATAGTCACTCATGGCTACACTAAGTGGGGTCGGTCAGCGACAGTGCCTGTTTTCCATTCTCGGGCAGACAGCCTGACTGATTGTTGACCGGTGACAGTGTGGATGACGCACCACATCTCAGCGGCTGAGACCTGCCCGTAACATGCCCATGGCTCTTTTTCTGTCTCCTGTGTAATGAGACGCTCCATTTTTACTATGCCATAGCCTTTTTTTTTTTTTTTTGGTCGGCTTTATGTAGGCTATAGACCACACCCAAAAGAACAAGTCCAGCGCCACTATACAAACAACTCAATGTTTGTTATTATTGAAGTGCTCGGCGTGTCCACGTGGCGCGCGTCAGGGTCAGAATACCATGCGCTTTTCTTTATTTCCACTTATATCTCGCTGGGAAAGCAATAAAAACCAGTTGATTCTTCAATTTGCCACAAATACAGTGCATACTTCATTGGTGCGTTTTTAATGGTGCTAAGTATATATTTTGGCGCAATGTGAAAGTATATTCAAACAGAAACTGTGCAGGCTCCACTGCGTGTATGTCCATGAATAATAACATTAACAATTAAAGCTGCAAGCAGCGATGAACGGGCCCTCGCACCCTTGCGCACGTTGGGGGTGGTGGTGAGATCCTGACGGGTGCAGCTGTGCATTGTAAACAGTTGGATTGTGGCAACCTGGCTAAAATTCAACCTGGTTGAAATTTTCTATGGGGCGCTATGGAGCAATTTGTTCCCCCCATATGGGCAACACCCTATCATATGTAAGTGCTTCGCCATTCTTGACGTGTGCATAAATTTTCATGAGGTTGTGACTTCTTTAAAGCCATGAAAAAGCCAAACGTAATTTGATGGCGAGGGATTGATAGTCGCCATGATGACAGACTAGGTTCCCAGTGTTCATAATGTAGCTTCACCAACTTATTTTGCACGTGTAAGAAGTGGAATAAAGTTGGTGGTGTCAACTATGTTGGATCAGTACATGGTAGAGTAAAAAACAGGTACTACCTGTTACCACCGGGGGGGCGCTATGACTATGACGGGATATTGTCATGTAGACGTGTTCAAAGCGGGACTCTTATCAAAAATGCGAAGTTTGGGGCAGATTGGAGAATATACATCGAAGTTACAGCAACTTCCTGTTTCATGGCGAATACTAGAAATTCGACGCCACGCCACCGCCACGCCATTCAACGCTGACTGGATCTTTTGATAACTTTTGGTCAGAAACTAGTCTTGATGACACGCCGATTTTGAAGTCGATTTGATATATCCTGCAGGAGGAGTTCGTTAAGATACAAAGCATGCAAAACGCCAAAAATGGGCACTTAATAAAAAATGGCCGACTTCCTGTTGGATTTAGGCTATGGCTCCAAGAGACTTTTTTGTGCATCTGGGCATGGTTCATGTATGTACCAATTTTCGTGCATGTCAGTAAAACGTGCCGCGGGGGCTGATTTTTAAAGGGCGTGGCCAATTTGGCCACGCCCTTTAAACATCAGCCCCTGCGGCACGTTTACTAAACATCCACTAAATTCATATCACATGTTCAAGCCTGGACTGTTAACACACGTGAAGTTTCAGACAAATATGACCAAGGACACTGAAGTTAAGGCCACTTTCCTGTGTTTTGGCGAAACATCGATTTTGCTGCATTTTGGGCGCAACACCGTTTGACGATACGTCATGATCTTCACAATGTAACATAACCCAGGTGTTAAGGCCTCGCTATCCAAATTTGAGTCAGATATGGCGAATGTGCTCAGAGCAGCACCTCAAACTGTAAAACATGTCATTTCCTGTTGCCACCAGGGGGTAGTATGATAATTATCAAATCTTTTCATATATGTGTGTTTAGGGCGGGACTATTATCAAACATGTGAAGTTTGGTGTGGATCGAACCATTAATGCTAAAATTATAGCAATTTCGTGTTTCCTGGCAAGACATCAGACTTTCCCGCCACCTCACGGCCACACCCTTCAACGATAGCGTGATCTTTACATAGGTTTTGATCACAAACTAGTCTAGATGGTACACAGCAAGTTTGAAGTCATTGTGATTAATCCTGTAGGAGGAATTTGTTAAAAAACAAAGCGTGCAAAATGGCAAAAAAGGCCACTTAATTCAAAATGGCCGACTTCCTGTCGGGTTTAGGCTATGGCTCCAAGAGACTGGGCATGATATATGTGTGTACCGATTTTCGTGCATGTCGGTGAAACGTGCCGTGGTGGCGGGTGTTTAAAGGGCGTGGCCAAGGCGTTTGGCCACGCCCACCTCCGAAGACCATAATTTACGTCAATTTTCACCGCGACTGATGCTTTTACCAAAATTGACGCATTTTCGAATATGACAAAGCCCCCAAAAATGTGATTTTTTTCAGGAAAAAAAAAAAATATAAAAATAATAATAATAATAATAATAATAATTCCTTCAGTTTCAATAGGGTCCTCGCATTGCGAGTGCTCGGCCCTAATAACAGTAACAACAATAATAATATTATCCTTGTTATTATTATTATGATACAAAATACAATTAACTGATAAACTGAATTTTTATTTGATATTTACTTCATGTTTGAAATACATGATGAAATATTTTGCCTTGAATTTGTGATATATTGAATGAGATTCCAGACTTATTGAATTGGATGCGCAGATTATCACGTAAGTCTCTGACTCAGAGTTCTGAGAACAAGTGAGGCATGAAGCATTATCAGACACTTGAACCAAGATGCATTAAACATCTAACCAATTTTGGCTTCAGACAGGGATCTCATTTTGGACTGCTCGAGGCTGTGGTTTAAGGAACTGCCCAGTCAGGTCTGAGTATCTTGGTCTATCAGAGCTCTGTAAATCAAATGAAAGGCCCATTTTTGAGGAGCCTACACTGTACCCAGCAGCAATCAGAGCGCTCCATAATCCTCCAACCCACCCGCATCAATCCTAATGCTCACATACCAGTCAAGACAGTTTTGGATGCACAGTTTTGAATCTCTGCATCTTGGGGAGCAATTCTCTTTGTTTGATTCACGCTGCCAGAAGCCAATTAAGAACAATGCAGAGAATCTCCATTTTTATTCACAGTCCTACTGTGCATCTAAATCACACAGTGACAGAAAAGTACTTTGCATGGATCTGGCTTGAGCCTTAACTGTTTGTTTATGATTCATGTTAGCAAATCATGTTCATAATGTGTGAGTACATGGGCTCCAAGGGAAATGGATTAAATATGTATCAACATACCAATACTACAGTTTGATAGCAGAACATTTTCCCCATGTTTTGAAAATGTGCTGATTTATGATATGCTCTACTGCTTTCATATTTGTTGACTATGCCATTATTATATGAATGCTAAACAAAAGAGATTATCTCTTTTAATATGGCAGCCTTGATATTGTGTAGTGTAATCCCATGGATTTATGCTGGGATTTAGGCAATATAAAGTTTGCATTCAAGTATTTAGTGATTTATAACCAAATATTTTCTGTGTTCTGTTATTAACTCGAAAAAAAAAAACCCTTCTGAAACATTTTTGGTGTCACAACATCATATGGATTATGGAAATAATTTACGTTGGACTCCTTCCAGAGAAAGACGTCTTTCCATTCCATTTACTCAGTTAGAAAAGTATTGTCAGCCAAGGCCAAGACGTGACCAGGATGTGTACTTCATCTAGCAGGAGGCAGCATATCAACCAACAATTTTACCAATGAATACTGGGGGGGCGCTGAATGTTTTTAAGGGAGTCTTTTCATTTTAATACAGGCTCAGAAATGCATCACTTAGGCTAGGAAAAGTGCAGACAGCCTGTCTTGATCGGCTGAAGAAGCATTAAACGTACCCAAAAAGACTTCAGCCCAAACTTGCCCCTCCTGGACTCATGGAAAACTCTCTGCGACTAGTATCACATCATGCATTATGTTTCAAACCAGGCCAAATGTGCAGGGTCCAAAATAACAATCACTGGAAAATCGAATGTTGCTCAGAGAGAAGCATTCTCAGTTGAAATATGTAAACGAGGGGAATTACAGAACATATTATATACTGGGGATGGACCAAAATCGGAAGCATCCAGACTTTAAACGTTAATAATCTGAACCACAATTACTATAGCATCTGAGCAGGTCATTCCTACTAAGTTCAATGCTGATGAGAAGCATGTGTCACTGGAAGAGAGGTCTCACCAGCAGCACTTTGGTGGGTATCCAAGTATCCAAAGCAAGATGAGGACACAATACTAACAGAGGCCCAAACGGCCCAAAAAAGGGGTGCCCAAATTTCTTGTGAGGCATGAATACAGAAAAATTATTCATGGTGGCAGGGGGAACAGTGTCAAAAAATATGACACCATATGCCAAACACCAAAAATGGCGAAAGCAAAAGATAAATGCGACTCCAAGCCAAAGCTCCTTACAGGGATCGGCAGGTACTAGGTGGAATTGTTGCAAATAACTGCTGAACTACAGCTCTAAAAATCACCTCAGAATCAAATCAATCTCCAGCTGAACTGGTTCAGAAAACATGGCCAAATGCACAGCTCTTCATTTACTCACTGGACCAGAAAAAAAAGGGCTTGGAAATGGATATTGAAATCTTTCTTCAGTGCTGAGAACTCCCACCTTGAAAGTCTTTATGTCATTAACAAGCACAATTTGTCATACCGCTTCCATTCCACTGACCCAGGGGTCCAGTAAAAGAAAGACATTGGTGGTTTTATTTTGCCACACCAAAACACCACAGACCCGAGGACAGTTTCCAGCATATTCCCCGAGTGAGGCAAATTTTTTTCACAGGCCTTTTGTGGTTGGTCCAAGATTTAAACCAAGAGGAGCCTGCTGAGAGCAAATCTTGGCTATCAAAGACATGCATAATGATGGTCCAAAACAGCACATGAATGCAGTACAAATACATGATGCAACAAGGCACTCTGAATGTAATTTTTATATCCATATTAATGCATTCATTTAGGAGTGGCCTTCATGTATGCCTGATGTAACTTGCCCGCTGAAATGTTTTGGGGTTTTTTTTAGCACCTTTTAGTGTGTTTATTCTACTGGTGACCATGCCAACTGTTTTCCACTTCAACTGGAATATATATATATATATATATATATATATATATATATATATATATAACAACCCCAATTCCGAAATAGTTGGGACGAAGTGTAAATTGTGAATAAAATCAAAATGCAATGACTTTCAGATCACATGAGCCAATATGTTATTTACAATAGAACATAGATAACATTTCAAATGTTGAAACTGAGACATTTTACATTTTTATCCACAAAATGAGCTTATTTCAAATTTTCTGGCTGCAACAGGTCTCAAAAAGTTGGGACACAGGCAAAAAAGGGCTGAAAAAGCTATTATTATATAAGAGAATCAGCTGAAAGAACATTTAACAAGTCATTAAGTTAACTGGCATCAGGTGTGTAACATGATTGGCTATAAAAGGGATGTCTTTGAGAGGCTGAGTCTCTCAGAAGTAAAGATGGCCAGAGGCTCTCCAACCTGTGAAGGCTCGTGTAAAGAAATTGTGGAATACTTTAAAAATAATGTTCCTCAATGTCAAATTGCAAAGGCTTTGAAGGTCTCATCGTCGACAGTGCATAACATCATCAAAAGATTCAGAGAAACTGGAAAAATCTCTGCGCGTAAGGGACAAGGCCGAAGACCTTTACTGGATGCCCGTGATCTTCGGGCCCTCAGACGCCACTGCATCACTCACCGGCATGATTCTGTCATCGACATTACTAAATGGGCCCAGGAATACTTCAAGAAACCACTGTCTGTAAACACAGTCTGCCGTGCCATCCACAGATGCCACCTAAAACTCTATCATGCAAAAAGGAAGCCATTGTTGAGCATTATCCAGAAGCGCTGCCGTGTTCTGTGGGCCAAGGCTCATTTAAAATGGACTGTAGCAAAGTGGCAAAGTGTCCTGTGGTCAGACGAGTCCAAATTTGACATTCTTGTTGGAAATCATGGGCGTCGTGTCCTCTGGGCTAAAGAGGAGAAAGACCACCCCTCCTGACATTTGCATTCAGTTCAAAAGCCAGCATCTTTGATGGTATGGGGATGCATTAGTGCATATGGTGTAGGACACTTGCATGTTTTAAAAAGCACCATGAATGCTGAAAGGTATATAAAGGTTTTAGAGCAACATATGCTCCCCTCCAGATGACATCTATTCTAGGTAAGGCCTTGTGTATTTCAGCAGAACAATGCAAAACCACATGCTGCAGCTATTACAACAGCATGGCTTCGTTGTAGAAGAGTCCGTGTGCTGAACTGGCCTGCCTGCAGTCCTGATCTTTCACCAATTGAGAACATTTGGCGCATAATTAAACAAAAAGTCCGTCAAAGGAGACCCAAAACTCTCCAGCAGCTGGAAGCCTGTATTAAACAGGAGTGGGATCAAATTCCAATAGCTAAACTTAAGAAACTTGTCTCCTCAATGCCCAGATGCCTCCACTCTGTGTTAAAAAGAAGAAGGGATGCCACACCATGGTAAACAGGCCCCTTTCCCCACTTTTTTGAGACCTGTAGCAGCCATCAAATTTGAAATGAGCTCATTTTGTGGATAAAATTGTAAAATTTCTCAGTTTCAACATTTGCTATGTTATCTCTGTTCTATTGTGAATAAAATACTGGCTGGTGTGATTTCAAAGTCATTGTGTTTTGATTTTTTCCGCAATTTACACTTTGTCCCAACTATTTCGGAATTGGGGTTGTATATCAGTGGTGGCTCGTGAATTGGCGATAGGGGAGGCTCAAAACAATCCCTTAAAATTAATGATTGGTCACGACCTGTTTTCAATCATTCATTTAAATTACCTTACAAAACTCTGAAAACTCTCAACATTAACAGATGTGGCCATTTTTCATTTGTAACGCATACCTGTCAAATGTCACGCATTTGGTGTGAGTTTAAGTGGCATGTTTACTTTCCCCTGCTGTAGTCAGCAATTATTCAATCTACAGGTATGTAAGAGATTCTCACGCAGAATTTAAGTCCTTGTGCATGGAGGGATAGGAAGCAATGGAATTGCATAAAGACGTTTCAAATGATCTTATTTCATTTCAACGATCGCAAAACACTTGCATTGCTTCCAATCCCTGAATAAAGAAAAGCATGAGAAGTCCAGGAGTTGTAATCGGCATGCGTTATAAATGAAAACTGGCTACATCTGATAAAGTTGAGAGTTATCCGAGTTTCTGTAATGGTAATTTAAATGAATGATTGAAAACAGGCCGTGACCAATCATTAATTTTTAGGGATTGTTTTGAGCCTCCCCTATTGCCATTTCACCAGCTGCCACTGATATACACACACACACACACACACACACACATTAGGCCTTTTATGCAGAGTCCACAAACAACAGAAGCACAGCCAGAACAAGCATGGAAAGTGTTCGTTGCTAGGCACCTGTACAACTTGCTGCTGTCAGCTGATTAACCCCGGTCCTGGCTATCTGAACCGCTGTACTCTGAGTTTCAGGATATTAATCCGTTTGTGCAGAGGTGCAGATCGTAGATACTAGCATCTACGGACCTGCTCAACAGATGGATTCAGTAGTCATATCCTATCAACATGGAGTAGATGCAAAATGTGTATTGAATATTCTCAAGTACATGATGCCAATAAACCATTTAGAATATAGAATTCTTAAATACCACCACTGTTGCCCAAGAATTGAATGAATTAAGCTCCTCAACCAAGCCTAATCAGCAAGCAGCCTAACATACACCGCCTGTCCTAAAAAAAGTTGCACACTATAATGTTTTCTTGGGCCACCTTTTGCTTTTGATCACGGCTCACAGTTGTTGAGGTGTTGTTTCGACAATCTTACACAGTGTTAGAACATTTATTTCTGACCAGATTTGCATTCATTTTTTTGCCGAGATATTGTATTGATAATGAGTGAGTCAATCACTTTGTTAAGCCTTTTCTAGCACATCCCCAAGACTTTCAGTTGGTTAAGGTTCAGACTGTGAGGTGGCCAATTCATATGTGAAAATGACTCCTCCTTCGATGAACCAATCTTTCACAATTTGAGCCCAATGAATCTTTGCATTGTCATCCTGCGATATTCCTGTGCCAGCTGGGATTAAAAAGTCCATTGATGGATTACTGGTCATTCAGTATATTCAGGTAACCTGCTGAATTAATTTTATTGCAGCTGAACAGTGCTGAGCCTAGACCTGACCAAGTGAAGCAAACTCAGATCATAATACTGCCTCCAGATCGTAACACTGTGGGCATTATGCATGATGGGTGCATCACTTAATGGGATTCCGACTTTGCTCTGATGCGCCCATCACTGTAGAATAGGGCAAATCTTGACTCAGGCGATTGTTCCTCTGTCCAATCTTTCCGTTCCCGTGCAAATTGAAGTTGTTTTCTTCCAATAAGCCCCACTAACAAGTGGCTTTCTTGTGGCCACACAGCTGTTTAGTTCCCATCCTCCAAGTCTTTGCTGCATTGGGCGTGTGGAACTGCTCTCACCTTCATAATTAAACATAGCCATGAGTTCCACTGTTAATTTTCTTCAGATGAGAATTCACTATGCATTTTAGAGATCTCTGATCAGGATCGCTCATGATTTTTTAGGTAAGTAGGTAGGTAGGTAGTTAATTGTCATTGTATATTTCTACACAACAAAATTTTGTTTGGCAACAATCACCAACTTAACAACATTTTTGAAATAGCAGCAATTTTTAAAATACAAGGTTAAAATCCATAATAAAAAAAGCTAATTTCCCCTAAGCCCAGTAAATAAATAATCAATAGTCTGTAAAGTGCAAATCATAGCAAAGACCAGTTCAGCAGCTGAACATTGTGTTCACAGCTCTAGGGAAAAAGCTGTTCCTCAGGCGGTTTGTCCGTGTCTTTATGACCCTTTCCTCCGACCCATTTCTTCTGCAAAATTGACCATTCACCGCTATTCTTAAAGGTTTTGATAAATTGTTGGACAGTTCCTGACCCAGTTCTAGTGATTTCAGCAATCTCCTTAGCTGTTTGCTGTGCATGATACTGGCCAATAATTTGCCCCTCCTGAAACACAGTAACATCTTTTCAACAACCATAAGATGCATCTTCCGACATGGTTTTTAAGAAATCTGAAGTTACACACTGAAACAGTCAGGATTAAAAGAATTATTGCCAGCTGAAACATATTCATTACTGCAATAATGATTCAATCATAGGCTTTTGAGCATTAGCTCATTTAAATTCAAACTTTTTTTTTTTTGGACCAGCAGTGTATTTGCCAAAAGCATCCATCTAGCAGTCGATAAAAATTATCAAATTGTCTTTCACTACAAAAAAAAAAAAAAAAATTGATTTCCATTGTGGCAACAAGTTAAAGCTGCAATACCCCAAGGTATGGCAATTTTGTACTAAAAAAATCAGCTGTCAGAAGCAAAAATTCAATGTGGCATTGATACTATGTCATTTTACTGTCCATTATACCCATCTGATATTAAAAACACATTGTATCATTTAACTGATGTACAAGTAGATACGTCCCTGGCAGGACTTCATTGGTCTGTTATCGCCTCAATCAATCTCTCTTCGAAATATACTCATATTAGAGGTTGCTGAGCTTTATCTCCGTAAAGTACAGCTATAGTTTGCACCCGTATGAAACTTTCCTGGTAATTATCTGTTGATTGACAAATGTTTTATCCAATATTGGACAGTATGAACTCTCCGCAGTAATTTAAAGAAATTGATTAGGCCTTCAGTAAAAGTATATAAACCCTTGCATAACAGCAAGTTAGGTTGCTTCTCAACTTTGCGCATGTGAATTATGCAAGCACAATGAATAAAACACTACCATACATAACATAGGAATGTTCACATTACTTTTAACAGATGAAAAAGCAATATGGACGTGGACACCAGAAGTGAGTCAGAATGGGACAGGTCTGGAGGGTTCCCTGAGCTTGACAGCATTGATTCTCTGATTACAAAGTCTATCATGGGGAATCTTTTTTGTTGATGCGTAAGTAGGCCTTTTTGTTATTCAGAATTTCTTAGTTTCCTAGCTAGGTAGCAAGCCATCTTGAGCTTTTCCATTTACCACCATTGCTGTAATTATCATGCTGTTGCAGCTTGTTAGTCACATTGGTTATTATCTGGCAAGTATCACTAACCGTTAGCCTTTGCTAATAATACTGAAAATGGTGGCTTTTAGCTCAATGTGGTGATTAGTTTTAGAATTTATACTGCATTCAACAAAATAGAATGTCTACATTTATGCTATGTGATTGCATCAACAGCTCAAGGACTCCTGTAAACCCACTGTTGCAATCGATACACCGATTCCTCTCAATCCAGGGTTGCATGTTGTCTGCTTTTCCCTGAAAGGATAATATCTTTTTTTGTAAAAATAGGTATATTCTGGAAATACTGTGTCAGTGAGCTACACTCGCTCTGTATAGGGCGTGAAGCATGAAAAGTGTTTATACAAGCTTGCTTTTCGCTTGTGTGCATGAAGGTGGTAACAGCTCACTGTTTGGTAGCATTCTAATAGTAATATAAGCAGTTTTTTAAATGAAGTATGTGTGCTGGCTGATGGGGGTCTGATGAAAAATTGAGAGATTTCAATACTTCATAATGGAGTAAAACATTTTTTAGGGGTTTGGAGAGGTTTTTGGTGACCATTGATGTCCAGCCCGACTATACTGATGAATTTGTGCTAATTCCCACTTGAAAATCATTAAATCATTTTGAGCTTTATGAGTGAAATGTGGGTTTGTGTTAACAATATGATTATGTTAAGATTTCACTGTGCACAATTCTGAAAGCTTAGAGATCTTCTCGGTTAGCAATCTTATTTAGCTCATGGACAGTTGTTAATTTTCAATATCACACTCAGATATAAAACACTTGTGGTCAAGGAGTTTATGATCCTGGAAATTTATTGTTTTTCCTCCAAGCCATTTTGAATTTTTTTTTTTTTTTTTTTTTACAACTTCAATGTTGAATTTTCATGAAGACCTTTTCTGTTTTCAGCCCTCTTTCCACGCTAAAATTATGAAAATAAACTGTAATAAGATGGTATTCTAAATGCTACGAGCGTGTTCTCTCTTTTCAGTTCTTTTTCCAATCTGTGATGCTCAAATTTTTAATTGTGAAGCCTTAAATAGGGGAATGCATAAATTGCCAGATTGCACAACAGGGTTAAAGGGGACCTATTATGCTGTTTTTCCAAGTTATAATATTCTTGAATGTCTAAAATGGAGTATGTAAACTTTTTAGCAAAAAAAAAAAAAAAGTCTAAAAGGGAGTATATAAACTTTTTAGCAAAAAAAAAAAAGTACCTGTCCCATTTACAGAATGGGAACTTGACCTCCAAATCGCCCGAGTGCTGACATCTGAACCAAAGTATGCAATAACATCTTCTCTCTCAACCAACACAAATATGCAGCTCATACAATACAAGATTATTCATAGAGTGTACTACACAGGGAAGAGGATGTTCAAAATGGGGCTCACTGACTCTGAAATATGTTTGCACTGCACACAAAACACAGTAGATAACTATTTTCATGCTGCATGGGACTGCACACCAATAGAGCATTTCTGGAAAGATATCACAGATCACCTCTCTCTTCTTTTGAGCTGCCATGTCCCACTATCACCTACACTTTGCCTACTGGGAGACATGTTGGACGTCAACCTGGAATACACATTCAGCAGAATACTCCCAATGGCCCTAACCATCGCCAAGAAGGCCATCCTCATGAACTGGAAATCATGAAAAAAAAAACCAGCATCACACTTTGGAAAAACTTACTTATTAAACCCCCCACTTGAGCCCATTTTCATTAAAGGCACCACTGTAGTACTGTTTAAAAGCAAGGGTTACTCCAAACTAGAGGAAGAAATCTGAACCTAAATCATTTGGTCTGTGTCCAGTTTGATCATTAGAAACATCAATCTGATTTTGTTGTTCTCACTGCTGAGGATATTGACATCCTGTGTCAGGTGAAAATGGGCACAAATGGGGTTGTTACAGCTTTCATGCGTCTTCTGACTGTGAATTCGGACACTTGGTTCTCTTTAACATCACCGTAGCGGGCTGTGTGAGTTATTGGTCACTTGTGATCATACACTTGTATTACCCGGATGGACTCATTTGGACTGACCTTGATTCCTCGATTTACTTCATAGCTTATAAACTGTGGACAATCAGACATGGCACAGATAACCCCAAAACTTTTGTACAATCTCCCCAGTGATGGAATAATGACAATGCTGCCACCTAGCGCAGCAAGGACGTGCATGCACAAACGCAATTCTCTAAGGGTATATTCCAACTCATTTTCATCAAAGTCACACCTTGTTAGCCATCTAAGGATATTGTTTAACGACTGACCTTGAGTGAGTTTTTCACTTGCCACATTTTGAAAGACCATATCGTGAGAAGAGACCCAAAATGATGTCATTGGATTTTTCCCTGGTGACAAAATTCTTGATTTTTGGTTTTTCAGCCTGCAATGGCATAAACGCCTGTCAGAGACCTAATTTTGCTTTAAACTCTCTTATCAGGTGGCATCAGACACTTTTATAGTACTTACACATCATAAACATACATAATTTGTATCACGACCATGACATTAAGGCGGTGTGTTTTAAAGCATTATTACACGCGAGGGTGTGCTTGACCGTCATTATTGTCACAATAGTGATGCGGCCAGGAACGAGGTGCTTGCACTGAGTTCCATTAGCATCGCTGAAGTGACAATAATGACGGTCAAGCACATCCTCGAGTGTTATAATGCGATTATACAACTATTACCAACAAAATAAAATGTATAATCAAAATCTATTCATACTATGGGCATTTCGCTCTCAAAATAAAAAGTTTTTTTCAAGTATTCTCCCTGTTTCAGCCAGCCCACTTGGGCTTTTGTTTTCTAGACTTTGTGATTTCCCAAAACTGAATAAATACTGCACATAGCAACACAAAACTGCTTTGCTAGCTCAATCGTGTTGTAACTCGAATATCCACTGGAAAAAAAAACCATTTTTTCATGGACTGAAAGTTGTACTTCTGCCGACATCTCAGTCATTTTTAAGCTAACAGGTGCGTGACAACAACTCGCCAGCACAGCTGATCTTTATCTACAACAAACTTACATTAACGGTTATATTTAAATGTAGGCAACGACTTTCCAGCGTCAGCGCCAGAACAAATATCTCAATGGCCTAGGCAACTAAGATAGGCGGAGTAATGTTTTCAGTGATGAGGTATTTTTCATTTGAGCACAGGCTACCTGTGCTGTCTTGCTCATTTGAGAACATTCTAAATGTCTGATTGACCAATCAGATTGCTCGGTCGGATCTACATGTTGTATAATTAATGCTATCAGTATAGCTGGCCATCCCTACATGGTGAGACAGTAAGGCACAACAATCAGTTCCCAAAATTGCTTGTGATCACCAGTCATTCAGGGGTACCATGGATGTTTGATAGCTTTTTTCATGAAATAAATGAAACAAAATTTAAAAATGTTTGAATGAAAAATTTAGCCAAATATTACATTTGTGTAAAGGTATGAAACTATTCAGTGTGGAATAAATACAGAAAATGAGAAAGGGGACATATTTCGTCACAGTACTGTAGTCCATCAATTAGACCACCAGCCATGTTCTTCTGCTTAACTAACATTTTTAACAGCCATCCTTGACCGGACAACCCGGCTGTAAGCAATTAAAACCAGCACAGAAACCTGCACGATTTTCTCTGGACTTTTCAGCAGGGAAATCAAAAGAGCACTTTCAAATCTGATTTGTGCTGACTATTAGAGGCAGCAAATACAATTTTCCAGTAGATCCCTCCGCAAGAGGTTCCCTGTTGTGTCATTGGCTTTCCGAGCTTACCTGAAATGAAAGGAAAATAAGCAATTACGCTTTCCCCTGGAAAATGGTGATTTTTTTTTCTATGCTAGCACTGTTTTGGCCTGACTTGAATATAAATGGCCTACTCCTAGCACAGATTTTGTCCTCATTGCTGGCTATTTGCTGTAATTTTATTGGTAACATTATTGATAATTGGCACCCAAGGTCAGTATAGTATCAAAACCGTTGTAATACTTCATAAAGTAATCTATAATGGTGATCCAATGATAACAATAATCATAATAAGTAGAATTAGAAGAAGAAGAAGATGGAGAAATCTATCCCAGGATGTTTGTGAACATCACGACCAGTAAGGTTACAAGCCTATTGAGGCAGAAAGAAGAGCTTCAAATGGAAAAAGCCTCAATACACTTTTCTACTGGCCCTGACTGAATTTTCTCCCACTCACCTGCAACTGTGAAATGTGGTTGCTCATGGAAAAAAAAAGCTTTGAAGTCCAGATAACTCTGCCAAAGACTTAAGCCTGCATCACAGTGTGTTGTTGGGATGTTGAAAGAGGCAAAAAAAAAAAAACCCGGACCGTAACATGATCAAAAGCTGTTTAAAATATAGGGAGCAGGAGATGCCCTACCATATTTGGATAACAGCCCCCCCAGACCAAGACTTTCAACAATTGTGAATAGTAAATAAACTTAGCTATACTTGGATATGAAAGGCTGTGATTCACACACTAAGTTCAATGAATTGGCAGTTTGTATCTATAGAGTACAGATCCCTTCACTGCCATCATTTGTTTAATATTGATTCCACAATAATTGAGGGGTACACACAGGAATTATTACTTATACATTCTGCTATTTCTTGGGAAAATTCTTTATAAATGAGGTTAATAACTCAGTTTTTTCATGAAACTTTTGTTGTTTAATTGTTCTCACTGCACTTTTAGTCTTTATTGTCTTCAGATAGAGTTCATTACAGAATGCATGTTAGCACCATTCCAGGCAGACAATCGTGATTCTACACGAATTGATATTTTTGAGTCAGTGACTACATTTACATGTGCCCATTATTCCAGTCACTAAGCCTACCCCAGCTATGATCAGATTTCAAAAAACCCGATTTACATGACAACGACCAGCAATACCGCAATCATATCCCTATATACATAATGCATTTGCATATTCCAAAAGCGCCCTCTATCCAGAGGGAATACGTATGCTTCCCCATGCCTATTCCAAATACAGTTGTATGCAAAAGTTTGGGCACCCCTGATCAAAATTCTGTTACTGAGAATATACTGGACAAAGAAAGTTAGGGATCACCCAACTTTTCAATATTAAAATATGATATGGAAAAAAATACAAACTATCACATATTTCAAATTCAAAATTTGGGGTGATCCCTAACTTTATTTGTCCAGTATAGTTAAGCAAGTAGAAGATGAACTGATCTCTGAATGGCATAAATTTAAAGATACAACACTTTTTTGACATTTTAAGCAGTATTGGTGTATTACTTTTGTTTTGCACAATTCTAGAGCAAAAAAAAGGAAATGAGCACCGTGCAAAAATTTGGGCACCCCAAAAGATTTGAGCTCTCAGGTAACTTTGACTATAGTCTCAGATGGTATTTAGCTTGTTAGGGCTGTGGCTTGTTCAAAATCATCGTTAGGAAAGGCCAGGTGATGCAAATTTCAAAGTTTATAAATATCCAGACTCCTCAAACCTCGGCCCAACAATCAGAAGCCATAAGGTCCTCTATGCAGCTGTCTAGCTCCCTGAAAATGAAAATAATTAATGCCCACAAAGCAGGAGAAGGCTATAAGAAGATAGCAAACTTTTTTAAGTTGCGATTTTCTCAGTTCATAATATAATTAAGAAATGGCAGTCAACAGAAACCATGGAGGTCAATTTGAGGTCTGGAAGACCGAGAAAACTTCCTGAGAAAACTGCTCATCGGATACTTAGAAAGGTAAATCAAAACACCCGTTTGACAACAAAAGACCTTCAGCAAGATTTATCACACCATGGAGTCATGGTGCACTGCCCTAGAGTTCAGCGACACTTGCTTAAATATGACCTTCATGGAAGAGTCATGAGAAGGAAACCTTTCCTGCATCCTCACCATGAAATTCAGCATCAGAAGGTTGCTAAGGAACATCTGAACAAGACTGATGCATTCAGGAAACAAGTCCTGTGAACTGATGAAGTTAAAATAGAACTCTTTGGCTGCAATGAGCAGAGGTTTCTTTGGAGAAAAAAGGATGCAGAATTTCATGAAAAAAACACCTCTCTAACTGTCAAGCACATGGTTGGCTCGATCCTGCTTTGGGCTTGTGTTGCAGCCAGTGGCATGGGGAACATGTCACTGGTCGAAGGAAGAATGGATTCAATTAAATTTCAGAAGATTCTAGAAGCAAACATCACGCCATCTGTAAAAAAGCTGAAGATGAAAAGAGGATGGCTTCCACAACAGGATAATGATCCAAAACACCACTTAAAATCCACAACCGACTACCTCAAGAGGTGCGAGTTGAAGGTTTCACCATAGCCCTCAAGGTCTCCTGCCTCAACATCATTGAAAATCTGTGGATGGACCTCAAAAGAGCAGTGCATGCAAGGCAGCCAAAGAATCTCACACAACTAGAAGCCTTTGAAAAAGAATAATGGGCAAAATCCCCGAAACCAGAATTCAAAAACTCTTAGCTGGCACCAAAAAGTGTTTACAAGCTGTGATACTTGCCAAAGGGAATGTTACTTAGCACTGACCATGCAGGGTGCCCAAACTTTTGTTTCAGACCATTTTCCTTTTTTGCCATTTTGAAACTGTAAAAGGATGGAAAATAAAAAGTAATCTTGCTTTAAATATAAAGGAAATGTGTCCTCTTTAACTTTATGCCTTTCGGAGAGCAGTCATCTTTTACTCGCTTCGCTATTCACAGTAACAGAAATTTTGATCTGAGGTGCCCAAACTTTTGCATACGACAGTATCTGGCTTCTGCTGATGCAGCTTATTTTACACCTTTTTGTGTAAATTTATTTCTGTAATTGCAATTTTACAACAACAAATGCTACTGCAAACAATTGTGCTACCTCTCATGTTAAATCATGTAAAACAAGAGCGACAGGCAATAAAACACTGATGTGATTTAGTTTTTTTCGCTTTAAAGTAAGCAGCTTTGAGAGTTTCCAACACTGCCTGACCTGCTCAATGGTCCTGACAAAACCAGAGTCCCTCAGTTTATCAGCAAACGATGTAAATAAATCACTGCTACAATGTTTTCTTCGGTCAAGGTGTTTTAAAATGTACATAATTTTCATGCAAGACAAAAAGAAATTGATGACCTCATCTCCCCAAAAATTTTAATTTTTCCCATGGTACGCCAAGACTTTCAAGGAATGACCCGTAACCCTTCCCATAATACCTTTAAAATAGCACAAGCTCAGGCCGTGCACAGACAGTAGTAACTGGGGTAAGGTGTATACACCTCACAATATTCCTGTTTTAAGTGGCGTGACCCAGCAATCTTATTCCGGTTTTTCATAGCCGGAATAAGGGTTTAATCAGGTATTGCTTACAGGGGTAAGTTGTTTACATGAGTAACTGCATTACTGAAATACATCAATTCGGTCAGTAACAAGAATATTGTAGGCATGCAAACGTACTCTAATTGATAAGGCAATGTTATTTATGTTCAGATATTCCTGTTGAGTTTGTTTTGTTGTTTCTGTGCAAAGTTGTAAGTTTAAGGGAGTTCCCGATAACATAGGTTAATGAACAGGGCCACTCCCAATCTGCCTTACTATTCGTCCTTACGCCTATATATACCTCCTACATTCCCACAATCCCCGCTTGTCTCGTTTCTACGTCCCTACCACCCTTACCTTTGTTGGAAAACAGGATTTTTTGGGTATTTGCAATATGAGGAGAGCCAGGCGGTTTGATCAATAGGTATTGAATGTGTATTAGGAGATAAAGAGAAGCCGTCTGGTCCGACAGGGCACATCACCTATTTGCTGATTCCAGCTGGGATCTTCGTTTGTCCTCAGTTCCGACAGGACACAGTACGCACTAGCGCCTTTTAGTTGGAGGTTCCGTACGCCCACATATGGAGCTCACTTCCGAGGGTTGGGAATCTATTGAACCAATTAAGTTGAGTGGTTCAAGAGAGGCCCAATTGTAGAGTATTCCTTTTCATCAATGTGTAAACCCTAGGACCAATCAGCAACAACTTCTGATAATATTAAATAAATCATATGCAAATATCTGTACTTAAACATTTATAAAGTTTCTTATGAAAGTAAAGAATTTTGAACACTGCATCATGCTGTTGTTCCAACGGCCGGCTGTGTTAAAAACATTTTTCCTGCTTTTGCTATGAGCATCGGAGTCTGCTTCTTTATCGGGACAATGTTCTTGCTTTTTATTAATTAACCAACACCCTCTCCAAGACGTAAGCAAGAAACAGCCACCACCTGAGACCCCGGGGGGCTTGGGAGCCACACGGACTCCGACAAGAGATGCGAGTCTCGCCACCCTGGGGGCACCGAATGTCCGCACAATCACAGACCAAGTCCAACACCACACCCGCCCCGATCTCCTATCCGCAATCCCACCCAATACTCTCCTCTACTTTGGGAGTGGTCCAGAATTCATTAATTGTGCAATACTGAATCAGCTGCAGGACAAAGCATGGAGATGTTAAAACACAAGGGACAGAATCACAATGTTTATTTTAGAGAAAGTATCAGAATTTTAAGACTACCTTTCAGCACTGGTAACATGGCCCACATTGTCCCACACAAACATACTGTCTGTGTCACATTTGGTTTTTTGGTATTAGGTCACTGCAGTAACGGAGCTCTTTAAAAAAAAAAAAACGCTATATCACTTTTTATTTGCTTTACACACTTGCTGCCACTGATCACTTGCTACTCCCTGTTTGCGTCCTTGCTGGTCCATTGTTTTTGCTCCTCTTGCTGCCATTTCGCTTTGCTGCTCACTCAACACCACCCCATCTTCTACCTGCTTTTAAGATCCACTTTGTGTGCTCATGGGGATTTGGCTTAATTTGTTCATGAGGTGGATGTAACTTCTCCCTGAAATCAGGGTAATGCATGAGCGCATGCATGGAGTACCGAAAGCAGATCTATTCGGCGCCAAACCAATAATAATGTTCTATATCACACTCAGTAAATAGCTTTTCATTATAATTTGTGAGTTGTTCCGTCTGAACTGAAGCTGAAAAAAAATGCCTCCAGGATCCTAGTGCCTTATTAGTATAATCTTTGAGTTTATGTTTTTTTTTTTTTTTTACCTCTTCCTGTTTGCTTGTTTAACAACTGGCCTTTTCTTTCAAAAATTTTCTTTAAAAATATCAGTTTTTTCAGAGAATAGCCCTTTTTACAGAGTGGCAGAGGCATATATTTAAACAATAGTTCAACTAAAAAACATTTTCATTGAGACTGGAATTCTGGTTGATCCACGACAGTTTACGACTTGAAACTAATGTACATTATGCTACAATTTGAAACAGGGCAGCTGATAGGATGCGGTGGTGTGGATCCGCATAATACTCTAACATCCACATCCTCCGCATCTTTCCACATAGAAACTGAAAAAATGCACAATATTAGGGATAAAGCAGCTGCTCACCTTCCTAACAAAAACAAAAGCTGAAGTTGCCAAAGAGGTTGATTATTCTGAAGCAGGAATTCTCCTAAACATCGCCAACAACACCCCACTTTGCAAGCAATTTTTAACCTCCAGGCAGCATCTTTTGGACAATGAGCCTGAGTACTGCTTTTGTTGTTACACTGTAGGGCTGTCAAAATTTTCAAAATTTGCATACGATTCAATATTTTTTAGGTTTCAAACCTTAATTTTAGCATTTGGATATTAATTAATGTTACCAGTAATTTCATGCGACGTATCATGTTCATATACGCAAACATGATTTCTTTTCCTGTGCTAACCAACTTCCTCCATCACAACCATTGATGAAAAAGGATTTTGGCAAGAAGGCATACTACATCTGTGATGCATTTAAGTCTATTCTAAACGACAGCTTTTGGCACTGCCTTTACGTGAAGAATAAAAAATAAAACGGTACATTTAAACCTAATTTGATAAATTACGACAATATTGCAAAATGCTTTTGGTATCCAATGCAATAAACTGCAAGATAGCCTCGCCAGCTGAAGAAAGTGAGCTCATCTATGGTCCTGAAACTGTCCCTGACAGTTCAATACTTAAAAGTCCATAATGCACACATATAGGCGAGGAATGTGTATGTCAAAACTAATAATAGTCAAGATAAAAACATAGGCAATCACAATTAGGTTCATGTATGCTGTATTATGAAACAGCTTATCAGCCTAGATGCTTTGGGCAGGACTACATAAGTGTTTCTGAATGCAAAAATAAATCCAACTACAGTGTCACGGTGATCAGACGGTTCAATTACAAAATAAAAATGTCTCAGGACCAGATGACAGTTGTGTTATTTGAATTTCATGTAATTTGGAATTTAATTGCATACACTGCCTGTCCAAGAAAGTTGCCATTTGGATTTAAATAAGCAAACACTTAAGCGCTTATAATATAATTATAATTGCAGTGATTAATAGGTTTCAGCTAAAAGCCCTGATGTAGAGTGTAGCTTCACTACTATTAAACAACCATGTTGGAAAACATATCCCATAGTTTTGGAAAAGATATTTCTGAGGGGTAATTATTGGCCTGCATCAAGAAAAGAAAACAACTAAGGAGATTACTGAAAGCACAGGTGGGTTCAACACTGTCCAACACATTATTAAACCCTTGATGGATAATGATGATCCATCCACTTTGGGGAAGAAAGGGGTTGGGAAAAATCATAAATGATTGTGACCAGAGGTTAGTACAACAATTAATTAAGTCTCATGAAAAAAATTGACAATTGAATTCATGTCCATGTTAAATTGTGAAACTAAGAGCATTTCTATACATTTTTCAGCATAATCTGCCCTAAAAGTCTGACAAAATTTATTTTTTCCCCTGCACCTTATCAGATGCTCACTTGTTAATGCCTTACTTTAGCATTCAAACTGGCTTTGCGTGGTACACTGCCTGTGAGTGTTACAAGGGAACTTTCCCCTCTTAGGCCATGGAAAATTCATCAAAAAATATAGAGTGATGCCCACATTGACTCTGGAAAATGGTGGCAGCAAGACAGAGAAACAATACTGTGCCATGTTACTACACTGCACACTCTAATGGGGACTGCATACATAAATCATCGGAAACTCAGCTGTAAATACCAGCTTTGTACATCTCCTGAGATTCTGTTTTTGTTGAGATTGGTACGGCAATCAGTTGATTAAATTCTGTGGTGATTTTCTGAGCTATGTATCTGTCGTAATTTGCATGTATCCTACCCAGCGTCCACCTGTCCCTGTTCTTTTGTTTTTGTTAGCCTTGCCACCAAAATTTTGTTGTTTTTCTGACTGATGATCCTGCAACTTGAGCACCAACTATTTCCATTTTCACATTACCAGGCTAAAAGTGACTCAAATCTGATTTTTCTACTTTAACACCCTCTAGCCCGACGTCCCACTAGCGGTAATGCCAGCATTAGGGGATTTTCAATGGCTTGCTGTGACCCTCTGACCCTTATACGCATATAATGCTGTCAAGCTGTTGCTGTTTAAGACTCCTGATTAATAATCCCAAATAAACTAAATAATCAAGACCAATGTTTAAGCCTGTAATTATTAAGAAATTATTAAGAAATGACAGAGATCACCTATGAGCTACATCGTATTTAACAATGATATTATACAGATGAAAAAAAGCAAATAATTAATCAATCCAATACTTTCTCTGAATTCCAACTCCCATTTTATCAATTTTTTTTTTTCCACAGTGCAACCTAATTTATTACCTCCGCCAAGAAGGTTATGTTTTTCCCGGCGTTTCTTTGTCCCTCTGTTTGTGTACAAGATAGCTTAAAGGGATTTTTCAACATTTTGGCAAATTGGCCTATTGCCATAATCCCTGTAGTTATATGAGTAGGTACATTACCTTTAGTTATCCGTGCCCGTTGTTTTGAGATTCAGGGGGGAAGACGCAAGCTTCTCAGCGAACATAATGAAAGTGAACGGTACAGGTCCCTCCCTCCTTCAAAACTCCCTTCAAAACTCATCAAATGCGCAATCCAGCAACTCCAAAACGCTCTCGTGGACAACTTGTGACCTGCACATTCACCACGCTATGAAATAATAATGTATAATTATGAAACATTACGAAACATGAAGCAAATACTTGGAACTACTTTCTTGAGTAACCCGCTGGGCAGATTAACACAACGCGCAGAGCGCACCTGAGACGTTGCAAGTAGCTGCAGTAAACATACGCTTTTGAAATCACTCCGCCCAGCCGGTATGTCTGGAATGTTGTTCCAGTTATGCATTTGCCTTGAAACAACTCTGTCTCAAATTATACATTATAATTTTATAGCGTGGTGAATGTGCAGGTCACACGTTGTCCACGAGAACGTTTTGGAGTTGCTGGATTGCGTATTTGATGAGTTTTCAGGGGAGTTTTGAAGGAGGGAGGGACCCATACCGTTCACTTTTGTTATTCTCGCTGAGCAGCTCACATCTTTCCCCCCCTGCATCTCAAAACAACGGGCACGGATAACTAAAGGTAATGTACCTACTCATATAACTATAGGGATTCTAGCAATAGGCCAATTTGCCAAAATGTTGAAATATCCCTTTTAAAAAGTAATAAATAAATAATTCCTCTTTACTTCATGCAGTAAATTTGGCAATATAAAATAGGGCACTATCATAAATTGAACAAAAAAAAAAATCACAGTGGAGAGTTCAAGAGCTCTTCCCATTGACTGATAGCAAACCTGGTTTGAGTACAAGTAAAAACACAGATTACTTCACGACGAGAAACATGATCCAAGTCAAGGTTGCCAATGCCATATGACAGTAATTGGGCCAAAAGATCAATGTAGCAACGTAGATCCTGAATTCTACACAAGTGATGCAACAAGAAGTTCCAAGATTGTCGTAATGCCAGAAAAAAAAAAATTTTGGACAAGAATGAGATATTCACATTTCAAAAATTAAAATTATGGCACACCAAGTGATTGTATGAATATTGAGGAACGTCAACATATTTTTTTAAAATATCACGATACAGCACATATCATGATATTGTAAGTTTTGATGCTCTGTACTACACTGGACAAATACCATAACTCACACCCGTACAAGTTGAGGCAAAATGACCTAAAAAGAGTGTCTTTGACTGCACCTCTTGTGTTATGAAACTTGTGTAATACAATGTTACCTTGCTCGAGAAGCTCTTGCGGACTCAGTCAATATCCTCAGTATCAAACAAGTTGAGTGAACACATGGCCAAGATCCTTAAATTTATTGACAAATCTGAGGGGGTATTCCCCAAGCAGAATACGAGGAGACGCGCTGACACTAGACCGCTCCATACGTTTAGTTTGGAATAATATGCATAATGATTTCCTCGCATTGAAAAATACATCAAGACTCAATTAACATCCGTAGACCCATGCATGTGGGAGCAAACATGACAATGTCATCCGCATAGGCGGTAATGTTGTATATGACACCATGGATCATACATCCTGCATGAACTGACTTTAGAAATAATAACACCCAGTCGATATACACAATAAAAAAAATAAGGGGACTGAATCCCCCGCCTAACGCCAATGGAAACACTAAAAAAAGATGACAGACAACTGTTCCACCTAACAGCCATTCGTTGCTTTGGACACCAGTTGATCAAAAGGAATATAAGATGGGGATTAACTCCACCCTCAAAAAGAATGTCAAACAGTGTCCAAAAATTAACGCGGTCAAAAGCCTTTCTGGCTAGAACTAACGCTGCCTGCATAGTGGAGTGTCCTTTCTTATATCCGAATTGACAATCCTGAGTCAAAAGTAGGTCACAAATTCTTTCGAGCATAACACGTTCAAATATCTTAGAGCAGACGGTGGATATTGCAATACCGTGGTAGTTGTCAACATCATTAATGTCGCCTAATTTATCTTTGACGATGGGGACAATTAACGTGTCCATAAAACATGCACTGGCTTGACCATGCGACAACATATCAGGAAAGCAATTGAGAATATAACACACAAAGAAGGCCATGAGCCATGTTCACTCAGCAAGATTTTGACTGTGCTGCCTTGGTTTGCACTCTCGGAGTCCCTCTAATTTCAAGATCGAAATTAATCAAAATGTATTCAGTGTTCAAAAGAATAGGCTACATTTGCGGGAAGCGCAGTTGCACACTGGTTGCTGCGATACAATAATTAATTGATTCAATTATCAACGCTTTTTATGTCAAAGAGTTGGTAATTGAATAATTGAGTAAACTGACTATAAGTGCATTGTAAAAGTTTGACAGATGGCATGTATTTAAAATTATTTAAATGCATGCCATGCATCAAACTTTCATGGTAGCAAAATCATTGATGAGTCTTTATAGTCCAGCTTCCGAGAAAGTAGTAGGAAAGCTACAATATGAGATTGTATGGACGGCAATTATCTGATTAGTTAATACAAGCCCAATTCCAAAATAGTTGGGACAAAGTGTAAATTGTGAATAAAATCAAAATGCAATGACTTTCAAATCACACCAGCCAGTATTTTATTCACAAAGAACAGAGATAACATAGCAAATGTTGAAACTAAGAAATTTTAAAATTTTATCCACAAAATGAGCTCATTTCAAATTTGATGGCTGCTACAGGTCTCAAAAAAGTTGGGACAGGGGCCTGTTGACCATGGTGTAGCATCCCCTCTTCTTTTTAACACAGAGTGGAGGCATCTGGGCATTGAGGAGACAAGTTTCTTGAGTTAAGCCATTGGAATTTGATCCTACTCTTTTTTAATATGGGCTTCCAGCTGCTGGAGAGTTTTGGGTCTCTTTTGATGGACTTTTCGTTTAATTATGCGCCAAATTTTCTCAATCGGTGAAAGATCAGGACTGCAGGCAGGCCAGTTCACTACACGGACTCTTTTACTACGAAGCCATGCTGTTGTAATAGCTGCAGTATGTGATTTTGCATTGTTCTGCTGAAATAAACAAGGCCTTCCCTGGAATAGATGTCGTCTGGAGGGGAGCATATGTTGCTCAAAAACCTTTATATACCTTTCAGCATTCATGGTGCTTTTTAAAACATGCATGTGTCCCACACCATATGCACTAATGCATCCCCATACCATCAGAGATGCTGGCTTTTGAACTGAACGCTGATAACAGGTGGGGTGGTCTTTCTCCTCTTTAGCCCGGAGGACACGACGCCCATGATTTCCAACAAGAATGTCAAATTTGGACAGACTGACCACAGGACACTTTGCCACTTTGCTACAGTCCATTTTAAATGAGCCTTGGCCCACAGAGCACAGCGGCGCTTCTGGATCATGCTCAACAATGGCTTCCTTTTTGCATGATAGAGTTTTAGGTGGCATCTGTGGATTGCATGGCGGACTGTGTTTACTGACAGTGGTTTCTTGAAGTATTCCTGGGCCCATTTACTAATGTCAATGACAGAATCATGCCGGTGAGTGATGCAGTGGCGTCTGAGGGCCCAAAGATGATGGGCATCCAGTAAAGGTCTTCGGCCTTGTCCCTTATGCACAGAGATTTTTCCAGTTTCTCTGAATCTTTTGATGATGTTATGCACTGTCGATGATGAGACCTTCAAAGCCTTTGCAATTTGACGTTGAGGAGCATTGTTTTTAAAGTACTCCACAATTTTTTTACGCAAGCTTTCACAGGTTGGAGAGCCTCTGGTCATCTTTACTTCTGAGAGACTCAATCTCTCTAAGACATCCCTTTTATAGGCAATCATGTTACACAGCTGATGCCAGTTACCTTAATTACTTGCTAAATGTTCTTTCAGCTGATTCTCTTATATATTAATTGCTTTTTCAGCCCTTTTTTGCCTGTGTCCCCACTTTTTTGAGACCTGTTGCAGCCAGAAAATTTGAAATAAGCTCATTTTGTGGATAAAAATGAAAAATGTCTCAGGTTTCAACATTTGAAATGTTATCTATGTTCTATTGTAAATAACATATTGGCTCATGTAATCTGAAAGTCATTGCATTTTGATTTTATTCACAATTTACACTTCGTCCCATCTATATCGGAACTGGGGTTGTAAGAAACTACATCTAAACCTTATCTGAATACCATCTTCAACAGCATTCACTGCATAACATTCTACTTCCAGAAGGAATTTCGAGAAATTTCAGTTAATTGCCATCCATGCAATCTCATATTGTTGCCTTCCGCTTGGCGCAATGCTATATATCTTAATCATTACCGGCAACGCAGCTAATTGGTAGCCTATTTGCTCAGTAAATTATTTCAATTGATTGTCCTATTCTCAATCAGAAAAAAGTTGAGAGTTTACCTGCATTATGGTAATGTTATTGGTTGTAGACAGAATTTTATGTTTACATAAGCAAACTTAACGCGCGGACCTGGGCCCCGTTTCAGAAAGCGGGGTTAGTGGTAACTCTGAGTTTGTTAACTCAGAGTTGCAGGAAACTGAGTTTTCCAGTTCACAATGCGAGTTCAGTCGAACTCTGAGTCAGTTGCCGCGGAAACGTACTCCGTGAAGCTAACCTGCTTGCTGGCAGGTTTTCTTCAAGTAACTCAGAGTTTCTTCTGCTCTTGAGACTGCAGACTGAGGAGATGTTAGACATGGGATGTCCATTCTTTGAAGAGCCAGTGGACATTGAAGCGCAAATACTGAGATGAAATCTCCGTTAGGAGAGAGTTATCTGACCACGTTTGGATGTTTTATCATTTCCGGACAAATATTTGTCTGAGCGTTCCATTTCTCTGTGGAATCTATAATTTATTTCAACAATATTCTCAGCCCGCATATTGCTCGTGTGACACACCGAAGACATGCTCTCATTTCAGAACAAATTGTGTAGCTCTTTTTTTTTTTTTTTTTTTTTTTGTTTTTTTTTGCAAACAGCAGTTTTCATTATCATTTTGTTTGTTTTGTTTTATTATGGAAAGAAACAACCACAACTTCATTCATTAAAGGCACAGTCGGTTTCTACTATGAGTGGGCTCTTCAAAGTACAAAATAATGAATAACTCTCTGGAGAGTTTTAACTCTTCACAATACATGGCAGAAAGTCGGCTAATTTGCTATATTGAATGATCAGCAGTTTATATGTTCAATTCATTCCAAGTCAAAAGAGAGAAGATAGAAAAACTAATGTTTTAAAATGTGAAAATCAAAGTCTATGGAATTATGCTGAAATAAGTTATTTGCATCAGCTTGGAATGAGAAAAAAGATTTGACTTGTATCATCTTAAATGAAATAAGGACAACTTAAACTTGCATTTTTAATTTCTTTGCATCCTGTCCTGCAAGAACAAATGCAGTTGTTAATATTTTGTATGTTGTTCAAACAATTAAAGTCATCCACCTGTTATCCCCTCATCCACCTGTAACTGATGCTCTAGCATTTGGATTTCTAATTTAGTTTTCTGCATTTGTAGCCTCTTGTGGTCCATTTCTTGGTTGGATTTTTCGATCTGTTTTTCTAGATACAGCTTACCCAGCTGCTTCACAGGGAGCTATAGGAACACAAAAGAGACATTGAATCTTAGTGCCATGTCTGAATTGTTTCAGTCTAAGTCATAGGCAGAGGCGGACAGTAACGGAGTTAATTTACTTGAGTACTGTACTAAAGTACACTTTTTGGGGATCTGTACTTTACTTGAGTATCATGTTGGGGGACGACTTATGACTTTTACTTGACTACATTTGAAAGGCAAATATTGTACTTTTTACTCCGCTACATTTCTATTCATAACCCAAGTATGCGCTACTTTTTCTTAAAAAAAAAAAAAAAGCAGGGAAACCCTGTGGATTCAGTATTTTGTGGTTGTTTCCTTCTCAAACATGATTGGATTGTACAGGTGCCACTGACAGGACAGCCTATCAGCAATCACCTTCAGCTTTCCTACCATGAATGCGCAAACTCCATGGTTCAGTTGGGACGCGATCGCAGCTATACGAAGTCCCGAATAAACATAGGGAAAGCATACCAACGTTGGAGAGAATTCCAGGAGTTGAATGATTTTAATTCTGACGCCCAGGGGGGTATCCTAGGAAGCAAGTTCAACATAGGCTTTATTTGAGTAAGCGGGTTCAACAAACCCTGACCTCGCAATCAGAGATAATTGGTAATACAACGGTGGTTATAATCTTTGTTAACCTCGGCTTTGTGCTTTTAACGCTGTGAGCGCTCTCAATTAAAGGGCATTCCAAGCACCAGTTTACCGTATTTCCCTTCATAAAATGACCGATCGCGTGCTGAAGTTTTTCTCCGAGGAAGCTGTCCCTGATCCAGGATCAGGAAGACTGCGGGATGTCTCTCCCCGCGGCACCAGGGGGCACCTAGCGGCTTAAGGGAGATATATGAAGTTTTACACTTATTGGTTGGACACTTGAAAGACTGCACGATTATGCATGCGCATAGACTCTTGGGAAATTGTAATTGAGATTTATGTTAGTATATGTATCCTTGTTGGTTGTAAAAAGGCCAGAGAGGAATTCTGGCAGAAAATTGCTGACCATGTAAATGCGTAAGTCCTCTGATGAAGGACTAGTGGAAATCACTTTAGTTTCTCGGCCAAATGAAACAAAGTGAAATTAAATTACAGATTGAATATTATCTGACTGATAAATTATACCAATAGTAAACTCCGTTTTAATAATTTTTTCTTTTTTGATTTTAAGTATTTTTTCCATTGCTTTTCTTTTATACAGCATGATTTTAATAAAATCGTATTCCACCACTAACCCTAACCAGTTGCACCATTGCAAATTTACAGTAGTCCTGTGGCATAAAAAACTATTTAATAGTTGAATACGCTTTAATAGTTGCAGTCTCAGCACTGTCAAGAGAACATGGCAGCAAGTTAAAACAAAGCATGAGAACATTTTTAAAAGTAGTACACCCTATGCTGCTTTGCTTTCTTAATTATTTAAATTATTTTAATGATATGCTGTGTAAAATGTATAGCGCGGCATACAATATTCTTGCTCATATTTTCTGCATCACCACCTGAATGTTGTCGGCTCCCATGGCAAAAAAAAAAAAAAAAACATGCAACGTTATGCAAATAGTAACGAATTCCCTCAGCTGAGAATCTGTAGCGTTCATAGAGAATATCGTCAGAAAAAGTGAACAGGTCATGCCAGTCTCCATCCAAAGAGAACTGCGCACATTTCGGGCACCAAAGTCCACAGGATTATTTAAGAAAGGTGATGCCAACTTCAAAGGAGGTGCTTAGTGATAAGGCAGCACATGTATAGCCAATTTAAGCTGAAACTCGGCAGATAACCTGCTCCCGACCAGGTTAAATTCGCAGCGTAAGTTACCATGGTAATCTAGCCACGTTAAAAAGAGAGGCACCTTTGTGACATTGAAAAGCCTAGGTTTACACTCGACATACGTCACTAACCCACTTATCTTGCTTCGTAGTATACCCCCCAGGTCGCCTTGTTTCTACTTGAGGTGAGTAGAGCTGGTGCTAACTCGGTTGAATGTCAATTGTAAATTGTCATCCCAAGCAAAATTGAGGGAAGCTCACGTATTGTTTTTGTAAGGCTATCTTGCATAGATCATGGTGGTCAGAATGAATCAAACAGTAGAGAGATCGATATTTCCTCTTTGGAGTGAGTTAGCAACCTTTGCTAACTCTCGGTTGGCAAGCTAGTGAGTTTGCTAATTCTGTCTGATCAAACCAGAGTTTGTGTTCGTGTAATAACATTTTTTCTCTGGTTAGTACTCAGAGTTGAAATTTGTCGATGAATTTATAACCGCTTGATAAGTTTAGCTAAAAGTGGTGATCTATGCAACGTTGTTAGTACTCATTTTGTAATGCCGAGCTAAGATACTTGTCAGATACCTTGTTGTAGCTAGCACTAATGGTGTAAATTTATCCACTGGCAATGGTCGTCATTTTTGCTACCGGGCATTTATCACAACGAGCAGCACACGGCCATTTAACCAGCTGAGTGAGCCATTCTTAAGCTGCTTTCACACTGGACGCGAAACGAATTTTTCGCGCTACAGATTACTTTCAAAGTCAATGCAAAGACGCGAATACTCAGAAGTTTCACTTTAAAGCTACAGTTGGTAATCCTGTTCAGAAACACTTTTCGTTATACTGGGTGAAATGGTCTTTCCATCCTGAGAGTAGTCAATACATTATGTATTCAGAAAAAGGAACGAAAAGAATCAGACAGCCGTGGCAGCTGCAGGATTGTAAAAACTCTGACCAATCCCTGCCTTTCAGTCCGAGTGGAAAGAACCAATCAGATGCCTTCATGTCTTGTCCTGCCCATGCCCCCTCTGTCCCTCCCTTCCTCCTCCCCGCGTGCACACTCATCACGTTTCACCATTGCCAGAAATATTCAGCACAGTGAGCACACTCCTCAGCAGAAATACCAAGTTAGCAGGAGAATAAATTCATAAGGGTACAATGGCAGAAAAATGCAGCCAAAAATACCACATTCACCGTTACTTGTAACAGCTCACCCCGCAGAAGAAGAAAGCAGCACGTTTTAATGCCGATGGCTAATTATTATTCATCGGAAAATGTGTTTATCAAGCAAAATGATTGACAACAGGTCAAGAATTATTAGCGCTCATTTTAACTTAACAAGGAGAACTGGTGACACCTGATTGTCCTTAGGATTTTTGGAGTTTATGTAAAGTCATTTTACATAGGCGTGGCGGCTTTTATTTTGCTGTGGCGGTGCGCCAGTGGGAAATATACTCCGTTCGTTTATTACAAAAATACGTCCAAATCCTTCAGCTGAAGTTGAACAGGTACGATTTAATTTTGCGACAGCAATAACGCTATTAACAGTTGTGACAAAACGAGCCGGTGGTGTCTGAAAGCGTTTCTTCCCTCTGCCTATTAGCGCACTACCTATATAGTCACTTACATAGCAAGTCCCTTTGTTGTGAGTAGGGAATAGTGAATGAGTGAGTCACTGAGTGATTTCGGACACAGCCCTGGATTTCCAGCAGCAAGGCCCAGATTGAGCAAGCTGAGGCAGCGGCCAGTGCGAGAGCAAAGGACAAGTATGAGAAAAAGAGGACAAGGTTGGTAACTGTTGAATTCATGTGGGTCTGAACAACGTGGTGGAGACAGCGCCCGGGCGGGGGAAGGGGGTGTGAGACAAAGCTGAAGTCAGTAAGATTTTTTTGTTCGTATTTACTAAAACTGTCACAATGCTTAGACATGCGAATATGAATCAGGTGATTTTAGAAAACAATCCGCGACTTTATATCCACCCACAGCCTGTAATGCGATCTGTGAAATTCTACTGCTCCCGGCTCAACTAACCAATCTGATCATTAGCACGCGCCTTCGGATGTGCACGAAAAATCGAGGGAGGGACTGGTTTGGATCTCAGCGCAAATAGGGGAGGGGCTTGAAAGTTTTACTCGTTCAAAAATCTTAGTCCTCTTTGTCGAGCAATCTTACTGACTGCAGCTTTAAGAAAAGCACGTTCATGTTCAAAGCTTTTGAAGGGGAGGGGCAAGCGGCTCTGTTGTGTTTTGAGAACGTTTCAACTGTCAACAATAGTGACATCATATCACTGATACATCCTTTAACATTAAAGTATCTACAAAAGTTCCTTCCAGTAGGTTTCTATAGGTAAAGGTAAGCACTGTGGCAGTAATAATGCAATATTTAGAAAATTTACTTTTACTTTTGATACTTAATTATTTTTAAAAACAAGCACTCCAGTACTTTTATTTAAGTAAAAATCTGACTAGAACTTTTACTTGTACTTGAGTAAAATTTAACAAGTACTTTTACTTAAGTAATGAAGCTGTGTACTCTGTCCGCCTCTGGCCATAGGCCACTGGTGAACATCTTACAGAGCTAAGCTGTGCTGTGGAGGTGAATGGACCCTCTTCCTCCATGGAATTATGCCTCGGTGCGCATGCGCAAGCAAGGTATACGGTAGTTCGTTTGTGTGTCATTCAGTCATTCATTCTGTCTGTTTCTGGGATCCCGGGATACGCCGGTCAAAATCAAGTCATAGAATATGGCTCTATGGGTTAAATGCCATGATCTCTTGGATTTAAATTTGCCAGATTTTTGAGATAGAGCTTTGTTTTCGAGTTATAGCACTATTTGATTACCATGATGGCTGCTGCGAGTGATCAAGACTTTAACGAAGAAAAAGCTCTTCACAGTGGATCGCTTTACAACTTGTGAGTTTGATTTATATCACAGCAATAGTTACTGCTGATGGCAAAACTTGACAAACGGAGCACAATGCCAACAGTGATTCATGTAGACACACATTGCGCACTGTGTTAAATATAGCACTGCGTGGATTTTCGAACTTACTGCTGTATGAACTTTATAAAACATCACAAATGATTTCTCCCCCCACACAATAACAATGTGCTAATGAACAATACTTTCAGTTATTGCTGGGCTACACTAAGCCTAACAACCGCAGTCTCGCAGTTTCCCGACCTAGATATCTGCGTGTTCACATAATAGAGATGGCGTTTGTAGCATATGACAAATTGTCAACCGGCAGCAGAGCAGCATATTTTACAAATGAAGAGCAAATTATCATATTACAAAAATATGAGGAATACAGGATCATACAGATCAAAGATAATGCTCAAGAAAATAGGACACCCACCACCAGTTGGACGGGGGTGTGAATTACATTCTGTCAAAATGACGGACGGCCTTCAAAATGTTCCGTCATTGTTTAAAAAAAATCCGTCAATGACGGAAAATATTCTGTTAACACGACCTCTGTCCTGCATAGTATGAAAGGTGTTTCCCTCCTAAAAACCTATTGTTGTTCCTACAGAGCCTGAATTGCACTAATTATTGGTCAGTGTTAAATAGACCCTGAATAGTGTGAAAGGTGTTTCCCTCCATAACTGTACATTAATGTTCATCAGACTGCCACTGGTGGGTAAATACTTCAGCATGTCAAGCATCGATACACAGCTAGGGCACTCTGACATGTCCACACCCAATTTTATAGCTTCATTAAGGGACATATTTGTAACTGCTGTCAGCACCGAGGCATCAGCACCTTCAGTGCTTTCATTTCCATCAGTGTTCTGTTTAAAAAAACATAAGGTGCAAGTTTTATGAAGATATTCCACTATTATCAACTGTTAGATCTTATTTTTAAGGTGTAAACCTCAGTTGGCCTCTCTATGTCACTCTCTGTGGCAACTGACACAGTCTTCATCATCCTCCTGTGGTGAAATTTAAAAAGATTTTGTGTTCTACTCTAACCAGTTATTTAAAAATAAGTGAATTATTAAGAGCACTAAGAATTGTATGAAGGTCTGTAATAGCAGAGGGCTTCACCAGACAGATTATGCCATCAGTTACTGGTAGGAGATAAAGATTAGATCATTAAATTATAGCTTCAACTAATTCACAAATTTAAATTCTGTTTTTCAAATAGTGAGCTGGTCATATTACAATTTTTCAAATGCCTATGCAAGTCTGAGTCATTATAATAATACTGTAGATTTTGCCAGACAGACAACTAAGAATCTGAAGAAGTATTCCTTTTACAAGGAATCATACTGCTACAGGGAAGTCAATGTGCCAAGTTTTGTCTAAGATAGATGTTTGGGAGTCAGTGAATTTGCACTGGTAAAAGGATACAATAATTCATTTGAATAACTAACTTCTTATATAGGCACTTGTGTCCTTGGGCGTGGCTGGATCTTAGGAGGTCCCTCCAGCAATGCCCTCTCACGAGGGTCACCCACTGGTGTGGCTGAGGGCCATCTCCACTGCCTCTGTGAGAGGTGGTGGTGGTGGACCCCCACCTGTTTTTTGGCCTCTGCCTTTTTTCTGTTGGCTATGATGTGAACACATCCAGTGAGCACAAATTTGGGGACTTGCATTTGAGAAGGTAATTAGGTGCTGCCTTAAAATAGACAATATTAAATAATAACAGTGTTAGGGTAGCTCAAAATATTGAATTTGTTGATATTACATGTTAGCCACTGAATGCTGTTTAAATAGGTAGGGTAGACTAAGCAGTTGCTTTTGTTGAAATTACAGCTTACCTGTTTGAACAATATTTTTGTATTTCATTTTCAGCTGCTGCCATGTGCGTTTTGTGCCTGTTGGGCTGCACCAGCACAAATGTTAAATATGCATGCGCACATATACACACAAGCACATATACAGTATGTGGTCGTTCAATAAGTAGAGCTCTCGTAATTTAACCTTCATTTGGTTGTTTTTTAATACTCTCGCGTTGAATCGGTCAGCGATTTTCTGCCACACAAACTCACGCTCTATTGCAGCTGCAACTGTATTACTTTTTTTTTTTAATAAGTGTTCGTACTCAGCGTACGCCTTTGTAAATATCTCCAACTCCACTGGAGAAAAGTAAGAAGCGCAACTTTTTTTCTCCACCGTTGCCATGGTGAATCGTGTTATCTATATTCCATTGATGAGGGCTTTTAATGTCCTCGTGCACACACCTGACTCTGGCTTAAGTTAACTCAGAGTTGATTGAACCACGTGTTATCACCTGTTCTGAACCCGAAAACTCTACGGTCAGCGACTCAGAGTAAGTCAACTCAGAGTTACAGAATAAACTCAGAGTTTGTTTACCCTGGTTTCTGAAACAGGGCCCTGAATCTGCAAAACCGCATTTTTAAAAATGTTTTAAGTACAGTATATCAAGCAGATTGCACACTGACGCAGAAAAAAAAAGTTTTTTGAGCTACAGGAAATCAGAGGCTTCAAGAGTCACTGATGGTTTATTTCACCATTAACGTGGATAGGAAAATGCTTGATAATTATAACAATGAAAAATACTGCAAGCTGAAGGGAAATGGACAGTAGTACTATAGATTGATCCTTGCAACTGAACAAATAAAAACTTAGTTGCTAATCAGGAAACATTAACGGGAACAGGTTTGGAGAAGTAATGTGCTTTAAGGCGAGGTGAGAGCAGGACTAAAATGCCCCGATGACAAGTCCCGGATGAAAGAGGTTAGAGAGTAAGAAAACCAATGGTAAACTTACATTATAAAATAAAGTACATAATGTCTGCTGTCCAAAATGATAATCCATGATATTAAATTTTTTTGTACACCCGGTTCTCCACTTTCAAATGTTGCATAATCCAAGAATCTTCATAATCTGCTATCACCACCATAGAAATTAATCAACTAATCAAACAGTACGAAATATTCTACCCAGACCAGTGTGACATCATGAGGGCTGGACATGTCTTTCGATGTGTTGAGTTGCAGTGTAAGTATTGAATGTTCTGTTGATGATTAAGAATGTTTTGAGAGATATCAGTCGCTTGAATTACGACCGATCGTTTGCAGGAAATCTTTATTAAAACCTAGACAATGCCAGAATGTGCCGTCATTTGGTGCTTTAAAGAAACGGATGAGCCAAACCTGAGTGATATGACCTTTCACAATTTTACCCTTAGGTCAAAAGAGCTACTACCTCAGGTGACATAGGCATCTTCTTCCAGCCAAACGAACATGGCGGCTTTCTCGTACTGGTTTTACAACCAACATTTACACACAGTTTGAAGAGTGCAAAAAAAAAAAAATAATGGCTTATTGTACGGTGGCCCTGAGAGCTCAACGCACAGCAACTTAAGAAAGCAGATGCAAATGGACAAAACGCAAGCAAATTCAAAAAACATCCTCATCAACTTGACAACACTTGTGCTGCAAAAACTCACAACACATGCAAAAAGGCAGACGTGCTGCAAAAACTCACAACATATGCAAAAAAGGCAGACGCGCCACAAAAGCTCACAACGCATGCAAAAGGCAGACGTGCCGCAAAAGCTCACAACACATACAAAAAGGCAGACACAAATCTGTTACATGGCCATGCAACATCAATGAGAATGGAATCCATTCCGCTTTTTGCCTGTACGCATGCGTTGAGCATTGTTAAAAAACCTAAAAGACTAGCCATCTGGCTTTTTTCGCCTTCTTGACCTCATCACATACAGCTGATGAACTGTTTGCCACCCTCCAGGGTTAAATTCCATCCATATAATTGCTACAAGTGCTCCATTTTCTTGGTTTGAAACAGGTTTTAATACCATGAGTGCTCTCGCAAATATGTGACCAGCCATGAAAAAAGGCTGGCAGGGACAAAATTTTCAAAATTCAGTTTAATGTTATTTTTTATAGAGTGGACCTTCCTCTTCCAGAAATTCATCTGGAGGCGTATTTGCTGTATTTAAATTAACGTCATTCAAAATGGAATACCTGTCGACTCTCACGCAAATAGCTTGAGGCGCACGCTTTTTATAGCCTATTTAAATGCCGAGTGCCACTTTTTTATCAACCCACGCAATACCGAGAGTGAAAGGCGATATCTCATTGAAACACGGACCAGTTCAATCAACGCAAAGCATTGGCCTATTAATAAGTAAATTGTTTTTCTTACTGAATTTAGCCCATGATTTCATCGCTGTTAAATCGCATATAAAGAGAAACTGTGTCTTCAGTTGCCAATTATGATTATTGGAAATTGTGTCAATAAAAATGATTGAGAAAGCCAGGACTAATAAAGGGACGTGTCTGTGCCCCCCCAATTCCCAGTTCTAGCTCCGCCACTGAATAATAGCCAATTTTCAGCAGTATTGAAATGGAAATTTATCGAGACACTGAGGGGATTCCGCGTGACGTATATGGAGCTAAATCCCGTGGATCAGAAGCAGTTCTCCAAATGCGAAAGTAAACACAGTCCATGTGGCGAGCGGGACGTTTAAATCGCGTTTTTCTCAATAGCATGATCGCCGCTCGGAGGTACCTTTTACCACGACGGGTCACATATGTTTTTTTTTTTGTTGGTGCTACAGATGATTTATGCAAAAATGTATCAATTTACGCATGCCTGCTGTTTGACAGGCAGATGCATTGACATTACACACTGATGCAGGTCACTTGTAATTATGAATGTGAACTACCAAGGCAGGCAAATCTGATCTGAAAAAAAAATTGGAATTGAACAATAAGGCTTGTAATGTGAACAGCATGTTTGGCTTTTTTGAACAGAAGACTTACCCAGCAAAGTGCTGCTTATTAAACCTCTTCTTATCAGGCACATGCTGATAATTGGCCTTCAAAGTAATCATCTGTTTTATGTTTTATTGTCAGTTAAAACCATTTTTCAACAGTACTTCCCATATTATGTCCACCTCATGTAGCTCAGGAAGTGAATAGGAAGTGAATATTTGAAGAATTGACACCTAAGGTGCTGCGACGGAAGATTTGTGAAATCTAACTCATTGTTTTCCTTCCCTACTCAGAAAGCTGGAGATTTACTCTGAGACTTGAAATTGACAGCAGGGAGAAAGCTACAGTCTGCAGCAATGCCTCAGTCAAAAACCAAAACGCAGTGTTTTAGGCTTTGTCCACATTTTCTTGTGTCTCTGCAGCAGAAAAATATTTTTATATTTTTTTTGATTTTTTAACCCTTTCTTCCCCCCACCCTGAACACAGTCAAACTGTTTTACCTATCGCAAAGCAACCTGCTCCCATTGACTCAGGAGGAAGACGCCGTGGCACTTGATTCCCCAGACTCACGTGAAGATTAGCCCTCGCTGCTTTACATTATTCGGTTGCACCACCAATTACACACTGTCTCTGCCATCAGAGGATCAGGTAGTCAGCGTACAATTTAGTTTGTAAAGCTGCATGCGCCTGGCCAAGGAGAAATGATCTCTACAGAGTGATGCAATAACAAATTTAAAATTTTAACCAGCTTGACCCCAGTTGGATGCGCCCTCAGGAGTGGGAGACCTTCAGAATCGTGACTATCTTTGACGCAGTGATGCCTTAGATCACAGCACACGGCTATAGATATGAGCAGAACATGAAATTTCGAGGATGAAATGACACGAGGAGAGACAGTTATACCTTTGTTGAAATATTGAAAATAATTTGATGAATTACTACTTTCTGACTTTCTGAATTCAGTGGAACAACAAGCCGTATAAATTGACTGTAAATAATAATTTTATCTTTGTTTGTTACTCAGGATAAGAATTTCAACTGAAAACAGAATGTATTATCATTATTATTATTATTCTAGGAAACCTTCATCTACTTCCATCAAAAATAAGTTTGTGTGATTTGCAATATTAGGGACAATCAAACTCATCCCAGCTCCCTGAATCTTGAGAGTCAGTGCAGGATTTCATAGGCCTAGCTCGAAAAACTGGGTGCTTGAGCTCTGGTGGTGATGGATGCTGTCTGCTCCCCCTTATTTTTCCAGACTTCAAAAACACTGATACACTGTGATTCCAGGTCAAGGACCTCGTGTTGCTCCATATTCTCAACTGCGGCAATTGCAAACCTTTCAAGACTTCATTATTCAGTAAATTCATGCCTCTTGAAAACTCCTTGACGTGTAAGTGCAGTGCACACAAAGCAATTGCAAAATAAAAGTGGATCCTGCATTCTAAAATCAAACCCAGCTAAAAATGCTCCAGCCACGTCTTTCGGCATGCGGTAAGCTTCTGGATATCCCCTCAGCACTTGAAATACCCCCTTCCTAGGACCACCCAACAGGAACACAATAATCTCGCCCTTAGTGGGTTGATTAGGGCTGCCGACCCCAGCGGAGCCAGCATAACCATTTTTGCACACTGAGCCCCATGTTGCTTTGCTTATGACAGTAAACCAAAAATGTGCTCAACGACATTTAACTTTGCAGCATGTAGTGCATTGCTGTCATTGTTAATGAGTCTGCCCTCTGTGCGCTGCGCCAACCAAGACCCTCAAGGCCATAAAACAACAGCAGGGAGGGCCCATAATCCAAATTAGAGTGTTTCTAAGTTAGATTGTGTTTAATTTTATCTTGCATGAGTGTATTGCATTAATTGTGGGTGGGGGAATAAGACAAGGTTTACCTGGAGTTCAGCCAGTGGATAGGCAGGGAGGAAAACAATAGAAGTCAATGGAGTGAAATTTTGGATTTTGTCTTCAGACGGACCAAAGTTCTTTTTAAATGTTCCCCGGGTTCCTGAAGAACCATATGTGCCTGATAACTAGATGACTGTTGGGCAATTGATATTAATTTCCCCATACATATTCGACTAGCCAAAAAGGAAAACATGCAGTACTGTTGTAGGCACAATGGCAGGATAACATGACATGTTTCATTCTTAATTTACATGGATTAAGGCAGAACAAAGGACAGGGCACGAGCCAGACTCGCTCAACACATTGTTTTGCGTATTACTCTTTCCGTCTATGTGCCGCAGTCTGTTACGGTGGTATACTGTATATTCCCTTGAGGATTATACTCCCTAAGCAATAGCAGAAGTGTTTCCCTTTGATGTGGCTGTCAGGGATTCTTTGTGCTTAAGTAATGGTTTGGACTGGGATGGGTGAGTGTGATAGAGCATATTATGTTACTATCACAGAGAAACGCATCAATCTGATTCAATTCTGCATGCCGACTGTATCAGCTCAACTGTGGAATGAGCATTTAGGAAGGAACTACAACCCTAAATCAGAAAATGTCGAGAGTGCATATTGAAATAAAATTAAAACTGAAAACAGTGATTTATAACTTCTTTGACCTTTATCATACTGAAAGCAATATAACGGCACATTTTTTATGTTGCACCAAATTCATTTTATTGATTTTTCAGGATAAACACTTATTTAAATATTTATTCTTGCAACATATTCCGAAAAAATTGGGACAGTAAAGTATTTATCGCTTTGTAATTTTGCCATTCCTTTTCACAACAATTAAATGTTAAGGGACCGAAAACTCCAAGTGATTAAGTGTTCCTGGAGTAATTTTGTCTCATTCCTCCTGCAAACATGTCTTAACGTGCACAACAGATCTGCATCTTTGCTGGCGCATTTTGCACATCAAAATGTGCCACATACTCCCTATTGGCGACAAGTGGGGACGGCTGGCCGGCCAGTCCAGCACGAGCACCCTCTTCTTACGCAGACATGCCTTTGTAATGTATGCAGATTGTGGTTTTGCATTGTGCTACTGAAATATATGCGGTTATGCCCAGAAAAGATGTTGTCCTGAAGGCAGCATATGTTGCATCAAATTTCTTTTTACTTTTCAGTATTAATGGTCTCTTCACAGCAGTGCAAATTACCCTTGCCCAAGGCACTGACACAACCCCATACCATGACAAACCATGACTTTTGGACTTGGTGGTGGTGATAGTCCGGATGTTTCTTTTCCTCTTCCTTAATCCTCTGTCCTCAGAGCAAACAACATCCACTTCTTCTGAAAAAGACCTGAGATATTGATTCTTCTAACTGCAATACACACATTTACTTTATAATGGTCCATCACAGATGCCTGCGAGATGTCGATGGCGCCTCTGTTAACAATAAGCTTCCTTTTTGCACAGTAAAGTTTTAACTGGAATTTGTGGCTTTAATTATGTTTTGTAGTATTTGGCAAAAGGTCCGCCAGGGTAATCCTGAAAGTATGTGGCGATATCGCTCATAGTTGAATGATGTTTCTTGATGCTGTGCCATCTGAGTGATTGGAGAGCACACAGGTATTCAGCTTGGCATGTGCTCTTGACCTCAGAAATTTCTCCAGATTCCTTTTAACTTTTAATTATATCATGCACCATAAAGGGAATATCAAAATTCCTATCCATCTTTCTTTGAGGAACATTTTAAAATCTTTCAACGATTTTCGAAACGCATTTGTGGGCAAATTGGTAATCCCCAGCCTATTTTGCTCCTGAAGGACAAGGCCTTTCCTGAATGCTGTTTTTGTACCAAATCATGATAAGAATCACCTGCCAATTTCAGCTGTTTCAAACTGCATCATTATTCAATTTCTTTTTACCTCACTACTCGTCTTAAATTTCTCCTATTCTAACTTTTTTTGGAATGCGGAAGTGGAGGTTTATTTACCAATAATGTGAAGTTCACCTGACAAACCATTAAATATCTTTTCATTGCACTGTCTGCAGTGAAGTAATGCAAAAGTAAATTTAGATTTCACTGCTTTCTGTTTTTATGGGCATTTTCCATACTGTCCCGACTTTTTCTGAGTTGGAGTTGAAGGCCAAGGGCAGAGAGGAACAGTCTACATGGAATACCAGCGTGTGCTGCGTTAACAATTCATTCAGTGTTTAAAATTCATGGTAAAAATAACGTTTGTGAAAAGTGAATTTTAAAGCCCTTGTACTGGGCTGCAGGTTCCCAGAAAAACACGGATGGGAAAACATAGATGACCATGTGAGTTAAGACCTTTACAAAAACTACGTAGTAACATTCATTACAGTGAGTGTGGCCGTAGTTTTTGAACCTGGACATCACAGCCATTTCTTAATCAATCTCATTGGTTTGTTCAAACCTGTGCCAATATGTATCTATGATCTAAACTGCTTCTTCACTGGGCTTGTGAGGGAGCTGAACCCTATTCCAGCTAACTATGGGCGAAAGGTAGGAGCACACCCTGGACAACTCACCAATCCATCACACATCATTCACTACCTACATTCATGCCAACAAGCAAATTTAGAGTCTCCAATTAGCCTGAAATGCATGTCTTTGGACTGTGGGAGGAAACCAGGGTACTTAGAGTAACCCCATGCGAACACAAGGGGAACATGCAAACTGTGCACAGCTATGAACCCACTGCACCAACATGCCACCAGTGTCATTATCCCCTTTTCAAATAATACAGTGGTTAACAAATATTTCCAGATAGACCCCATATGGTCTGCTGTTAGTTTATGAGAGTGCCTGGCTTTGTTTACAATCACACTTTCAGGTTTAAGCACTGTCCGGCTTCCAGAAACACTAAGACACGCACCAATGCAAGTTTGCACACATATGCAAAAATACATAGCTATCAGTGAGCTATTTTCCCAAAGCAGAAGCTAGACAAATGACCCTTTAAAGGGCTTAATTTGCCCTATTATGACACAGGTATTGGCACAAAACTGAGAGTAAGACAATTGTGAGGGACACCCCAAAACACTGTCCAACTGTCATTGCTTTACAGATGCCAATAAAAAGGAAAGAAAAGAATTACTCCAGTAACATACACCTGCTTGTGATGTTTTTTGTTTCCACTTAATGCTCTCCAGGAGGAACAAAAGCAAGCTGACTCAAGCCAAAAATTCAAAACATTTACACAATACCTTCTGTTTTCTCCTAAGGGCATTGTTTTTCTCAATTAGCAAGAGCTGTCTAATATAAAGTAACTAGATCAGTCAATAACCAAATAACACTCAAAAGAGTATTGCGAACACGGGCGCGCAGGCGCACACACACACACACACACACACACACATATATTACCACAACCTAATCCAGACACAATTTCCAGAAATCAAATAAAGCACTGGGCTTTAACTAAACGGCCACATCCCATCATTAGGGCCTTGTCCCACACCATTCGATCATCTGATAGCCTTTCCAGAGACTGTTTAATGAATAGTTCCATGGAGGCCCTTAGTCAGGGACATTTTTGTTTAAGGATTTCTCTACGGTTTGGCAGGTAGAAAATCAATGACTTAACTCAGTGAGGAACTCAGTCACTTAGGCTTTGCATTGTCGGAGGATGTTCAGCTGCATGCTAATTGAATAGGCTTTGGTGTTCTGCTCTGTAAATACGTAAAACACTCTGTTGCACTCTGGGTCTCAGCTTTGGGCAAAGATGAACAGGGACGCGGGATGCGCATTTAGCATCAGTAAGTTTGGTTTCTCATTAGCTAGAGAGCTCATGAATGGTAATTCACAGCCCTGAGATTCATAATGAGGATTTTTTGCTGAGTGAGAATTGCATGTTTGTGGTTACATGGCACACGTAAAACATGCAAAAGAGAAAATCAGTTTGCTTCTGACTGTAAATATGACACCGAGTTATTTGTCCCAGTATATTTATTCCGTGCAAAATAAAATGCCTTGACTCTTACGCATTTCCCAGTGTCATCAAATATTTGAATTCAGTCGAGTCACATGCATCTGGTGTGTTTGAGTGACAAAGAGCCATCTGGCCTTGTCGTCCCACTATATAGAATTCAGATATTGCATAACCTGGCAAACCATCGGTTCCCCTATGCTAAGCCCATGATCAAAATAAAAATTCTGAGATGTCTGTTTTAAGATTATGCTCTGGCTGATTAGCCACACTGTCCTCGTGTAAGCTATTATTGCAAAATATTGATTCCTTCGAGTTGATACTTGTAAAATGTCTCAAAACTTTTTAACCTTTCGAGTTCTAATACTTTTTGCTAAATAAGGTGCTGATGTTATGTCCGATTCCGTTCTTCCGTCAAATCATGTTCCCCATGAGAAAGTTAAGTGATGCTCCAGCTGATTTTAGAAAATCGTACAAGAAATAAGGTGACGGACATTGAGGAACCAACTTGCTCTTTAAGACAGGTATCACAGATGGTACCACAAAGTGCAATGAATTTAGATTTCTCTACTTTGCCATCTCCAGAGATCTGTCCCATTGCAATATGGAACTGTTTTGCTTGTCAATGGTCACACAATTACCTCACACTTTCACATTCTGCTTTATCATCAAATTCAGAATAAAATGTGCACAAGCTCTTTACGCTACTTCCGAATATGATTTCATTGCTTCATTTTGGGAACAGAATTTGATGTGGATCTGAATCAGACAATGGCCTCTCTGTGAAATTCCGTTGAAGAACATGCATGTTCGACAGGTAGTGCTGCCCGCCCCACAAAACTAATCTTCAGTGTATTACCAGTCATCATGTATAAGTTTACTTTAGAAAAGATAAAATATTAATTTCAAAGCATTGATTCAGCATCCCACTTGTGTGAAAGTAGGCAATATAAGCCCACCAGATGGTACAGACATATCATTTGAATGCATTGATTTTTTTTTCTTTCTGGCGCGGCAGATGTCCCATTTTCAGAGAACGATTCATTCAATGTGGTTCAGTGAGTGTAGCTGCCAGGTTGTCTGGACTCGACTATACTCGAGTTTGATTCAATCACTTCTCGATCACTGAGCAGAAAGGAGTGATATGCAGTTAGCCGCTCATTATCAAGATAAACCCCAACTGGGTTCCCAGAGGGGTCTTGAATCACCCTGAATTTTGCCATAATGACTGGCTCTCTGAACATTATTCTGCACATGGCTTCTTATGAATTGAATCAATAATCTGACACAAACTCTTGATTTAAAAAATATTTTATTGATTTAAAATTGATTTTGTGTTTCAACTAAAAAAGTCAGTTAGATTCTATGGTTGGACCTGCGTCACACCCATAGCAAAGGTGAGTTGTTTATAGCAGCGGTGTGTCAGAAATAACAGATGATACAAAGCCTAATAAAAGTCTTGTCGCATAAGGACATAGTAACTAAAAATAGCATATAACTTCATTTCTAACCAATCAATTGTTACAATAAATGGTCCATTTTAATGTCAAGGGCTTTCACATTAATAATTTGGTGCAAAATGAAACCGTAAAAAAGTGTTCTGATGTTCACAGGTTGGCTAAGCCCGTAACATCTGTTTTTGCTAGGACAAAAGTCTTGTCATCTCTTCAGATGATGCAACAAATCGCAGATTAGAGTTTAACCTATGACAAATACTGTAATTAACACATTCCCAGATGTGTATAGAAATAACCCCAGCACACCAGACTTTCATATGAGGTGCAACTAGACCTCTGACAACATACCAAAGATTCAACCACAGACCAAAGTGCTGATCATCAAGAGCCTGAAGACTGAGTCTGCTGCTGAGGTGGCAGACATCTTTAATGTATCCAAATGTCAAGTGGAGGGATAAGAAAAAGATTTGAAGAAACTGGTGACGTTCATGGCAAGCGCAGGTCAGACAGACCCGGTATGACAACTGTTTGAAAGGACCGTTTGTTGCTTCAACTGTACAAGACTAGCCCTTCTTCAACTACAGCGAAGCTACATGAGGAAATGTCACCAAAAATCCCGGTATCTACGAGAAGAGTTTGTCAAATTCTCTCTCAAAGTGGTTTTCATAGCCGAATTAGTACACAGAAGCCTGCATTAAACAGAAAACAAAAAACCTGCATTGCATTTGCCAAGGCCCACAGCTTGCAGAAAGGATTGATACTGGAGAAGTGGCTGAAAGTTTATTTTTCTGATGAATCATCCATTGAACTGCATCCCAGTCGCCATACAAGACCTGTTGGAACCCTCATGGACCCAAGATTCTCCCAGAAAACAATCATGTTTGGTGGTGGAAAAATCATGGTTTGTTGTTACATCCAGTATGGGGGTGTGAGAAAGATCTGCAGAGTGGATGGCAACATCAACAGCCTGAAATATCAAGAAGTTCTTGCTGCCCTACTTATACTGCTGCTCCTTCTCATACTTCTACCTCCATGTCACAGTTCCTGAAAGCGAAGAAGGTGAAGGTACTCCAGGATTGGCTAACCCAGTCACCTGACATGAACATTATTGAGCATTTCAGGGGTAAGATGAAGGAGGAGGCTTGGAAGATGAAACCATAGAATCTTGATGAACTCTGGGAGTCCTGTAAGACTGCTTTCTTTGCCATTCCAGATGATTTCATCATCAAGTTATTTCAGTCATTGCCAAGACGTATGGATGCAGTCCTCCAAGCTCATGGGAGTCATACGCAATATTAATTTTTTTTTTCCAAGGCACCATGGCTTTATGTTCTGATATTATAGTGGCATATTTGTGTATTCAAAATAAAGTGTATGTATAATTTCCACATTTTTTTTTTAATGCGACAAGACTTTTGTCCAAGCAAAATCTGACCTTTCTGTACTAATTAAATAATAAAACTCAATGAATGACACAAAACTCTATTTTGTTATATTTCACATAATCTAGAGGGCTTTGCCTTTCATATAAGCCATTTTTGATTCCAATTGATCAACTACAAGTCAGGTTATTATTTGTTGTTCCTACAACTTGGATAAGTGACAAGACTTTTGTCCGGCACTGTAGACTGCTTTAGTTGACCAAACAAATCCCTTATTCAACAAATCTGTGTAGTAACCTTCAATAACAGCCTGGGCAAGTGGGAGAAGATGGTGGTTCGAGAGCAATGTTTGACAAGCTGACCCAATACATACCGGATATTGAAAGGAGAAATTTAAAATGATTTGTTTGTTCACTTTTGCCCATCACTACTAAGGACTTCGGAAACTCCTATGTATATTAGAGGATGTAGTAGAGGATGTGATTGATTTCATTTGTTTTGGGGAAGGCTGCTACAGAGTTTTGCTATTTGTTACAGCCTTGGTCAGTTAAAGGTCAGATGGGCGCACATGCAAAGATTCCACTTTGCTGAATAGTATCGGTATTTATCCGATTAATTTTCCCATTTTCAGATGGATTTGTGAAGAGAAAATTGAAGCTCATTAGCTCCACCTGTGTAAAACATTATTTAATGAGCTGCCCTCTCCCAGCTGGGGGGTTGGGACTGGATTTGTTTGTGGCCATGGTGTTGGTTTTATGGGTTGCCTCTGATTATTTAATTTGCCTGGCCAAATAAATTACTTTTTACCTTTATTTTTTTGTGTGATCTCCCCTCTTCTTATGACCTTGAGTCGGGTCGTAACAACTGGGGGCTCGTCTGGGCATGGATATTTTGCTTTGGTCTTTTTTGGTCTTTAGTAGTTGCTTTTTCCATTGCTGGACAGGGTTCAGTTTGTTGTGTTTTCCCTCAGCTTGTAGTAAACTATAGTGAGTGCATTTTGGCTTTTTGTATGCTGTTTTTGGTAATGAGACTTCACTACCTGTCCTTGTGCCTATGCACTTAGTAGCTATGTATTTTGTTCTGTGAACTGGATCGAGTTTGGAGTTTGGGTGTTGGGGTGCCTGGTGGAGCTCATTTGGGTTCTGTCATTTGTGCTATTGGGAGATGCAGAGGGAAATCTTGATTGAAGGCTATGGCATGTTTGGTTTATATTGCATTTGTTTTGGCCATATTGAATTGGTGCATTGAATGGACTGAGTTGTGAGGTGAAATTGTTTAATCATGTACTTGTGGACGATGGAACAATGTTTTCCTGGTTTTAGCTTTATTTGATGTCAAATGGGACATGTTGGCCAACCAGTGAATGGCAGATTTCACAGGATAGTCGTTGGGCAAGCCCAGGGTGGCTTGTCACTTTATTTTTCCTTTTTTGTTTTTGCCGGTGAATTTGGGGGACTGAATGGCATTGCCACTCATGAGCCCAAAAAGTCAGCGAAGACTAGGCTACATCAGGTTAGTTGAGCAAAGATCTATCCACTTGTGCACTGAGATTGACCCTTTTTGGAATGGTCTTGGAGAGAACATGGTCCTATTTGCACATTTAAATTCCTTCTGTGGAAGGACATGATTGATGGCAACCACTAAGTGACTTCCTCAAGTTTGTCTTTGGACAGTTCAGTATTTGTGTATGGGGGATGACCCTTCATCTCCGCGCCTGCTTCTTTGTTTTTGCAACACTTGTTGCGCATTGTTATTGGGATGTCTGAATCATCTCTGCTCGCACTGCTTTCGGTGCACATTGGTACAGTGCTTGATTTGTGTCCTGAGGTGGACTTTGGTGCTTGCATTGAGTGTGCTTTTGGTTGGCAGTGCTAGTTTTTCCCTTATCAGACATTGTCTGCTTGGGAATTGTCAGTTTCCATTTGATCGCTTGTATAACTTTTTGATTTTGGTAGTAGTGCTGCTTTGGTTGTCCTGGAATGGACTTAATTTGCCTGTGCTACTTTTTTTTTTTTTTTTTTTTTTTTAATTTACTTTGTATGTGCTCTTGGCATCAGATCGAGATATTCACTTCATTCACTAGCCACATGTACAAGCTTTGTATGTGTGTCGGGTCTGGAATTCGTTTGCTTGCCACGTGGGCCAGCTTTGTGTATATCTGGGGTCCAGAATTCGTTCGCTTGCCACGTGGGCCAGCTTTGTTTCTGGGGATCTAGAATTCATTTGTTAAACATGTGGGCTAGCTTTGTGTCTGGGGTCCGGAATTTGTTTGCTTGCCATGTGGGTTAGCCCTGTTGGATCTGGAGATCAATTTTGTGCTGCTTTGTCTTGGGTGTTTCAGGTTTTGACCATCAGGCTTGCCTTGTTTCAGCCATGGTTTGGGCTTTGTTGCCTGCCTGATGTGATAGCTTTTGTCTTGGAATTGGACTGTGCTTTCCGTTGGGCTAGTGTTGTGTTCAGATTTGGTTTCTTTTTTGCCATTTGTGGTTTGTTTTTTTTTTTGTGTTGCATGAGTCTTGGGTCTGCTCTAAAGCCTTATTTGTCCCCTTATCTGACTGTCTTATTCCTTTATATTTCCATGAGTGCTTGATTGCTTGCTATTAGTTTGCTTTTGAGGCAACTAGTTCAAGGCCCTATGGGTCCCTGTTTTTATGGAGGGGAGTGTTACAGGCCGGTTGGTCTGTTAAAGGGCAGATGGGTGTGCATGCAAAGGTTCCACTTTGCTGAATAGTATCAGTATTTATCCAATTAACTCTCCCATTTTCAGGAGGATTTGCGAAGAGACAATTGAAGCTCATTAGCTCCACCTGTGTAAAACATTATTTAATGAGCTGCCTTCTCCCAACTGGGGGGGGGGGGGCTGGATTTGTTTGTGACCATGGTGCTGGTGGCGTTGATTTTATGGGTTGCCTCTTATTTAATGTGCCTGGCCAAATAAATTATTTATTTACCTTTATTTCCCTGTGTGATCTCCTTTGTTATGACCTTGAGTCGGGTCGTAACATATACTCAAATGTATTTTATGGATTAACAAACTTCACCCAAATTTGAACTGGTATGGGGGTGTGCAGATAATGACAGAATTTTCATTTCAGTCAGGTAAACTCACATCTTTGGATTATAAAATTACAATGCATGGTGGCAAATCTTAAACAAGGCGCCCTTTTTAAAGATGTTTTTCCAGCCTACTGTTGCCGCTTTCCTCTGCTCATTTGCAAAAACAGCGTGCCCTCTACACTGGGTTAATAAGAATCTTTCTCATCTCGCAGCAAGCAGACTGGGGGGGGGCGTCAATTTGGTCCAGGTGGGGGGAAAGAACGTAGACCCACTGGTGACCAGTGGCCGACATTTAGGTAAGCAAAAGTACAATGCAATTGGCCTGATGAATGAGAGCCTCCACATCTAATTTCGATATTGTTTAATCAAATAATTGTAGGCGATGCGCATCCATAGCGAAGCATATCCTGTGGCTATTAGCCTCTTGACAGTAGTGGGGTGACTCATGCTTTATATACCACTTATGTTTCTTCTTCACTATTCTGGTTATCTTGCTACATGGGCTTTTTTTGTATTTATTTATATATTTGCTTTATGATATAGGAATGACCGAAAAACTGTAGTCTTGCAAATAAAAAAACGATGCGTAGGCTTAAGCTATGTTCAATTTATTTAATGTTTTCGTCCTAAGTTTAAGAAGGCAGGCTTGCTGGGAAATTTGTTTGATGGGCTTGCTTGTCCCCAGTCTAAAAGCGCATTTCAACGACAGATCAGAAAAGTGTCAGAAAGGCAATGGAGAGGCGGAAAAGTTTAGAATACAGTAAACAGACATTGGAGGCTCAGGCTTTCAAATGCAAAAAAAACTGACCAGCTGTTTGGCCATGATGATCCTCGTGGCAAGCAGTTTTCTCTTTGAGGGGGACATGAAAGCGGTAAGACTGACGTTAAATTAACAGGCCATTGCAAGTATGTGTTCAGTTAAAATTTGCCTGAGCTTACAAAAGGACCCCACTGATGGACCAGTTGTTAATGGCTTACTATTTGATGCATATTGATTTGTTTCATGGTGCCAAATAAAATTTGTCCTGGATTACAGGTAGACTTTCAAATTTTCCATTCCAAAACCCTGTCTTGATGTTCAGAATCATTGTCATTAAACTTGCAACCAGCGAGTACTGCGGTTCTGAAGCTACTAGCGAGCTACTCTATGCCCTTGAGTCTGTAAGATATGTAACGTTATGTATGAATCAATCCAAAATGGTGCAATGGTCTTATTGAAAAATTCTAAATGGCCCCAAAGTCACATTTTTATTTCACATTCACGTAAATATAATAATATTTCTGTAAAAATACAGTAGTTTATGTGTTGACAATGTTATGTTTTTAATATAGGACTGCATCATAGTATTAAATTTCTTTGAGGACATCTTTAGGATAAAAAGGATCTTTAATATAAATTGTTCATTTTTGGACATCACCCACCCAACCCCTGCTTACAGAATAGTAAATTCACTCACATGTACATAAGTTCAACTTAATGGTGACTCTAACGTGTATGTTGGTGTTTCACGAGACAACACTTTTTACCTTCGCAACACTTTGAGTGTTTTGGAAGCATTAAAGCCTGATCTTTTAGAAACATTTCGGGAAAAAGACCATTGCAGCATTGTACTAACTTCTTAGAAGCTGTTGAAGGTGGTATCTTTTACTAAGCCTGGTTTAGGGACTTGGTGATCTGTTAACATCTGCTAAAATCACAAATGCATACAGCCACTGGGTTTGTATGTTAGATATACACAATTATTTTGTTGTAGGCTAATTGGTGTTATATAAACTCAAAAAACTCATGTAAATGTTTCATGAGATTTATGGTCCAATATGATATCTTGCATACCATTTTGTCAAAAAACATGAAATCTTTTCGGTCGGTCACTACCTCCCCATCCCTGCCCCCTGGAGAGTGGGCCAGTCAGGTATGAATTCCCAGCAGTGTTTTCAACGACGACTTTTAAGATGTAAGCGTGACAGGTTTGAAATTTTGCGCGACATGATAAAAAAATTGGCAACATGTTTTGAGCGACAGGTTACAAAATAATGATTTTTAAATAGGTCATCAACACTGACTGGCTCGCAAATTTTCACAATCAAAACATACTAAAACCAGTATAACATACAAAAATACATACAGCTAAGTTTCAGTCACGTTAGGTGAGGCAGAAGTGACGAAAGCTCAAAAGAAATCGAGAAAACAAATGGCTCAAATGTGTGTGCTTTATCTTGGGGCTCCAGTTCACGTTAGCAGAAATGTGGCCGACAAGATAGCCAAACACGTCGGGCACTGGAATGTTACCATGCCGGTACTCCAAGCCGCATCCAGGTTCTTAAAGAACAGGGACGGCCCGTTCGTAGCGTCGCATTCGTGGTGACTCATTCTGAGCGCAGTTAAATAGCCAGCTTGACCTACACACGTGTACGGTGTACATGTACTTTTCAAATTATATCGATCTGACTGTTCGTCAGATTTGATCCATAGAGCACCATGATCCAGAGATCTACCCGAACGTGAACAGCGAGCCTGCAGTCTGGTCCCATCATTGCCTCAGGACGCTCATCCTCATGGTGTAGTGGCTGAGGGGAAAGTGGCACACCAGGCTTCATAGCGATGTTGTGCGGGACACAGCAGGCCATGATTATCCTACAGACCTGTAATGGTGAGGTAGAGTCATAAATTAGAAGATGCAAGGAGTTTGATTAAACTTGACCTTAGTCTGAGCGGTTTTTACAAGAATAAAACAAATCTTCAGTTCTCTTTACATACCTTCTCCGGTTTGTGCAGCAATTTGCCACCTGCTGTGTCCAAACACATCCAACGTCCCTTTAAAATACCGATGATGCGTTCGATGGTGGAGCGAGTGCGTGCGGGAATCTGATTAGCTAGGCTATATGAAATCTGAGGACTCTGAGGGTTGGTCAGTGGTGTCATTAACCAGGGGGCCAGGGCATATCCTCGATCCCCCAATAAAACAAATCAAATCAAATTAAGATCAAATCAAAAGACACTTCTGTGGGAAATTATAATTATTAAAAGATACGTACCAGTGAGTCATGCATCACCAGCTGTTCTTTGTTCGAGGTGCATTCCCATGGAGCTGTTTTGTAAAGTGTAATTTAATTTAATTTATTTTAAAATAAAAAATGCTCTGTAAATTACCAAAAAATAAATAAATATGATGGAAATATCACCGTAATGTCGCATTTTAATTAACTGCGCAAATGAAGGCAACACAACCAATGTGCCAACATGTCGACACTGAAATGTGCGTAAGAGTACTCCTGAATGTTTGTAGGATTTGTTCTTACCGAAGAACAAATCCTGGATAAGAAAACATTCATGAATGCCACAATCTTCGTAAAAACTTCGTAAAGTAGGACTTAAGAACAAATTTGTTCGTAAGAACGGTTCGTGAATGAGGCCCTAAATCTAGTGTGGCCACCCTATGCTTTGATTATAGCATTTAATCTTTCAGGCATAGTTTTCACATTTTTTTAATTTCTTCACTCACTAAAACATTCCATTTGAAGTCCTTTCCAAAGCGATTCTTTACAACAGATTTGCTCAATCAGATTGAGGTCTGGATTTTGAGCAGGCCAAATCATGATATATGTCACTAGATTGTTTCTTTCCAACTGAGATGATTCTTGTACAACTTAGAAGTGTGTTTAGGGTCATTGTTATGTTGAAAATAAAATCTCTGACCATTCAGTCTCTTTCCAGATGGCAATGCGTGCCTCACAAGGATGCTGTGGTGCTACTTTTGATCCATGATTCCGTCAAAATCGCTGGCACCTTTCAAGCAGACTGAACCCCAAACCATAATAATACCACCTCCATGTTTTACTGAAGCGGTTAAACAGTCATTTTTGAAATGTTTTCCAATGCTACTGCACGCAAAAATTTTGGGTTTGGGTGAGAAAATTTTGAATTTTGGTTTATCAGTCCAAAGGACTTGTTCCCAGTCCACTGGTGTCCAATCCTTGAATTTCTTGGCAAATTTTAGTCTTTTATTGACACTGGCAGCTCTTGACAGCAACACGACCAATCACACTATCTTCACACAGGGGTCTGGAAATAGAAGATCTTGATACTTTCAGCTCTTCACTTCTGGCGCTATTAATATCATCACAGAGTTGTCGTGCTGTCAACCTCAGATTTTTTTTTTTACTTGTCATTCGCAGATACCAAACTTCTGTTTTGCACCTCTATTGCCACTGGTTTTCAGCGAAAAAAGTCCAAAGATTTCCATTGTAGATAATGGTTTGGTTTTGCACAATGGAAAAAATGGCCTGTATTCTTCAATTGTTGCGACTCTCTCTATTTGGGGACTCTACAAACACTGGATACTCTGCTCTTTGTTCAAATTTCAATTGCTTAATGGCATGACAAACAATTAGTGGCTACTTTGATCAGCAAAAGGCGGGGGGGGGGTCATATTAATTGCATGCAAAGGGGATATATTTATGGGATAAATAAATATCCTGATAGTGGGAACCTAATTACCAACTACAAAAAAAGTCCTTTCTGTGTGTTGGAATGTCACTGTGTGTTTTCACGAAGGTGTGTGGTGGCAGAGATGGATGGCTGAATTTCAGTGAATGTGCAGACCTCCAATTCCTTCAGAAAAAAACTCAAGCATGCTCTATTAGTCACCACGGCATTATCAGGAAAATATCAATCAGGTAAAGGACCCGTGACCTACATGCCCAGCTCAATTTTGCCATGTGCCACATGTAATGAACCTCATCCACACTTACACTCTAATTTCACATGCCATCAGGTCATGCACAACTAACCCACCCTTTGTGAACCTGATGGGAAAATGCAATCAACTCTGTGTTCATCTTTGAGTGGTGGATAATGAGATGATGGTCGAGAACTCTGGAAATGTGGGCAAGGAGTGTCATCGGACTGAGGTGGGAGTTACGCTTGATTGTGAATGACTATCAGGGATTTCCTAATATGGAAATGGATTAAATATTCCATCTGCTTCACTGCATTTGAGACTGGTCAGGAAAGCCACATCAATTCAGTATACAGGAATCTTATATTTTTATCAACACATGTAAATATTCAAAGAGAAATAGAAGCCTGATCCAGGATTACATCTGTTTTTTTTTTTAGCACTTAGTAGTAATACTGCGGTGGTTGATTTTCTTGAGGTACAGAGTTTCGTGGTCTGACAAACACAGGGTTTTATGTCTTAAAAGTTCAAATTTGAGAATATATACAGCAATCGGTTCATGAATTAATCATATGGAGGCAAGTGTCACCTCTTGGGCTGTGGATTATGAATAAAAAATATGCCACAGCTGAGACCTTATGTGGTGTCTTGAATTAAGATGAACTGCCTTAAACTCAGCTGCATCCAGCATATGCAACTCAGGTGAGATTAATTTGACTTTAAACATGTATAAATATCAATAAGCCACATCTGGACAGCCCTAATATGGAGACAAATCAAGCCACAGGGGCTATGGAGGATAATTATTCTAATTTTTGTCTTAATGAAAAGATTGACAGAGAAGCAATGATGTCACAAGTGATTCCTATTCTAATTGGGTGTAAATCTTTATGTTATCAGGAAGCGACATGTCTCACCATGTGCAATTCCAATGTCCTTGATGTGCTAGAGACTAACATTGGAATAATTACCTTACATTACATTTATTGGTAAGATACCTTTTTCCAAAGCTACGTACAATAACTGCATGAAGCAAGTCAATGAAACAGCTGTACAACCTACCAGAGATCAGACAAGGTACAAATCATATAAAACATCAGTCAACTCAGTCTCGACTAGTGATGCAAAGACTGGATGGGAGGCATAAATTAAGTCTGTATGAATGGAATATCGCAAAAGCAACAAAGTAAAGAAACTGGGGAGTGATTACAAGTAAAAAAGCAATCACAACAAAGCAATAAATAAATTCAACCAAGTCCCGAGACAGTGACGAGAATCATGTTGCTATTTTTGCACTGCCCTCTGGGACAGCCAGTGAAGAGGTAAGGGACAGAGAAGTGGCATTTGGAGGGTTGAAGTACTTTAAACACCAAAGGAAGGAGTCCTGGAGCACACTGTTTGACTCTGAAGAAGACCTTGTGTCGAAACGTTAGTCACCTGCACCTTAATAAATCGCCTAATATAACTGTGTGCTCCAGGACTCCTTCCTTTGATATTTGCATTTTTATCCCCCTCTTTCTGAGAGGCACCAGTTTTTGGCTATAGTCTGCCAGCTGATGCGTGTCTTTTCATCGGTTTTGGATACTTTAAACACCCTCTGTCTATCATTTTTCTTTGCCAGTAGATCAATAACACTGTTTATCCAGTTTCTCCCCTTGGGTGTCTCTTAGGGAAGCAACACTTATACCTGACTGCCAATCCCATGGCACATTCACTGTCAAGGGAATGCACTCTAGTCCCATGTAAATAAACTGACAAGGGCTCCCTTCTTCCAAAACCCCCACCCCCACCCCCCAACCCCCAACCCCCAACAGGCAAGTCACAGCAGCGACACACGGTCAGGCCTTGACAGCTGGAATACTGGGAGCACTTTTAGGTTACAATGATATAACCCCGCCATTTTAAACTCGAGGCTGTGAGCAAGATGCTTTGTCACATCTCCCTCTCCTGACCCTGACTGGGTGTATGCAGTGTTGATAATGGATGAAGGTGAAAGTCTAGTGTCTGCGATGTCAGTTCATTATAAATGGATTTCTACTTACACCTCCATTACGCTTCATTACCATCCCAACACAGCATGAAGCCTGCTCTTTGCAGTTTAATAAATGAATTCATTTAGATGTACATTGCTTCTTTATTGCCTTTTTTAATATTCACTTAGCCTATTCACATTGTTATTTTCTGAGTCAATTTAATATGCATCATTGTTATGTTGAAAATAAAATCTCTGACCATTCAGTCTCTTTCCAGATGGCAATGCGTGCCTCACAAGGATGCTGTGGTGCTACTTTTGATCCATGATTCCGTCAAAATCGCTGGCACCTTTCAAGCAGACTGAACCCCAAACCATAATAATACCACCTCCATGTTTTACTGAAGCGGTTAAACAGTCATTTTTGAAATGTTCTCCAATGCTACTGCACGCAAAAATTTTGGGTGTGGGTGAGAAAATTTTGAATTTTGGTTCATCAGTCCAAAGGACTTGTTCCCAGTCCACTGGTGTCCAATCCTTGAATTTCTTGGCAAATTTTAGTTTTTTATTGACACTGGCAGCTCTTGACAGCAACACAACCAATCACACTATCCTCACACAGGGGTCTGGAAATAGAAGATCTTGATACTTTCAGCTCTTCACTTCTGGCGCTATTAATATCATCACAGAGTTGTCGTGCTGTCAACCTCAGATTTTTTTTTTTTACTTGTCATTCGCAGATACCAAACTTCTGTTTTGCACCTCTATTGCCACTGGTTTTCAGCGAAAAACGTCCAAAGATTTCCATTGTAGATAATGGTTTGGTTTTGCACAATGGAAAAAATGGCCCATATTCTTCAATTGTTGCGACTCTCTCTGTTTGGGGGCTCTACAAACACTGGATACTCTGCTCTTTGTTCAAATTTCAATTGCTTAATGGCATGAAAAACAATTAGTGGCTACTTTGATCAGCAAAAGGGGGGGGGGTCATATTAATTGCATGCAAAGGGGATATATTTATGGGATAAATAAATATCCTGATAGTGGAACCTAATTACCAACTACAAAAAAGTCCTTTCTGTGTGTTGGAATGTCACTGTGTGTTTTTCGCGAAGGTGTGTGGTGGCAGAGATGGATGGCTGAATTTCAGTGAATGTGCAGACCTCCAATTCCTTCAGAAAAAAACTCAAGCGTGTTCTATTAGTCACCACGGCATTATCAGGAAAATATCAATCAGGTAAAGGACCCGTGACCTACATGCCCAGCTCAATTTTGCCATGTGCCACATGTAATGAACCTCATCCACACTTACACTCTAATTTCACATGCCATCAGGTCATGCACAACTAACCCACCCTTTGTGAACCTGATGGGAAAATGCAATCAACTCTGTGTTCATCTTTGAGTGGTGGATAATGAGATGATGGGTGAGAACTCTGGAAATGAGGGCAAGGAGTGTCATCGGACTGAGGTGGGAGTTACACTTGATTGTGAATGACTATCAGGGATTTCCTAATATGGAAATGGCTTAAATATTCCATCTGCTTCACTGCATTTGAGACTGGTCAGGAAAGCCACTTCAATTCAGTATACAGGAATCTTATATTTTTATCAACACATGTAAATATTCAAAGAGAAATAGAAGCCTGATCCAGGATTACATCTGTTTTTTTTTAGCACTTAGTAGTAATATTGCGGTGGTTGATTTTCTTGAGGTACAGAGTTTCGTGGTCTGACAAACACAGGGTTTTACGTCTTAAAAGTTCAAATTTGAGAATATATACAGCGGTCGGTTCATGAATTAATCATATGGAGGCAAGTGTCACCTCTTGGGCTGTGGATTATGAATAAAAAATATGCCACAGCTGAGACCTTATGTGGTGTCTTGAATTAAGATGAACTGCCTTAAACTCAGCTGCATCCAGCACATGCAACTCAGGTGAGATTAATTTGACTTTAAACATGTATAAATATCAATAAGCCACATCTGGACAGCCCTAATATGGAGACAAATCAAGCCACAGGGGCTATGGAGGATAATTATTCTAATTTCTGTCTTAATGAAAAGATTGACAGAGAAGCAATGATGTCACAAGTGATTCCTATTCTAATTGGGGGTAAATCTTTATGTTATCAGGAAGCGACATGTCTCACCATGTGCAATTCCAATGTCCTTGATGTGCTCGAGACTAACATTGGAATAATTACCTTACATTACATTTATTGGTAAGATACCTTTTTCCAAAGCTACATTAATAACTGCATGAAGCAAGTCAATGAAACAGCTATACAACCTACCAGAGATCAGACAAGGTACAAATCATATAAAACACCAGTCAACTCAGTCTCGACTAGTGATGCAAAGACTGGATGGGAGGCATAAGTTAAGTATGTATGAATGGAATATTGCAAAAGCAACAAAGTAAAGAAACTGGGGAGTGATTACAAGTAAAAAAACAATCACAACAAAGCAAAAAATAAATTCAACCAAGTCCCGAGACAGTGACGAGAATCCATGTTGCTATTTTTGCACTGCCCTCTGGGACAGCCAATGAAGAGGTAAGGGACAGAGAAGTGGCATTTGGAGGGTTGAAGTACTTTAAGCACCAAAGGAAGGAGTCCTGGAGCACACTGTTTGACTCTGAAGAAGACCTTGTGTCGAAACGTAAGTCACCTGCACCTTAATAAATCGCCTAATATAACTGTGTGCTCCAGGACTCCTTCCTTTGATATTTGCATTTTTATCCCCCTCTTTCTGAGAGGCACCAGTTTTTGGCTATAGTCTGCCAGCTGATGCGTGTCTTTTCATCAGTTTTGGATACTTTAAATACCCTCTGTCTATCATTTTTCTTTGCCAGTAGATCAATAACACTGTTTATCCAGTTTTTTCCTTTGGGTGTCTCTTAGGGAAGCAACATTTATACCTGACTGCCAATCCCATGGCACATTCACTGTCAAGGGAATGCACTCTAGTCCCATGTAAATAAACTGACAAGGAGTCCCTTCTCCCAAAACCCCACCCCCCCCCCCAACCCCCCAACAGGCAAGTCACAGCAGCGACACACGGTCAGGCCTTGACAGCTGGAATACTGGGAGCACTTTTAGGTTACAATGATATAACCCTGCCATTTTAAACTCGAGGCTGTGAGCAAGATGCTTTGTCACATCTCCCTCTCCTGACCCTGACTGGGTGTATGCAGTGTTGATAATGGATGAAGGTGAAAGTCTAGTGTTTGTGATGTCAGTTCATTATAAATGGATTTCTACTTACACCTCCATTACGCTTCATTACCATCCCAACACAGCATGAAGCCTGCTCTTTGCAGTTTAATAAATGAATTCATTTAGATGTACATTGCTTCTTTATTGCCTTTTTTAATATTCACTTAGCCTATTCACATTGTTATTTTCTGAGTCAATTTAATATGCATCAATCACAAGAGCTTATGTATCGCTGCGCAGACGAAACTCATCATTGAACAAATGACAAACTCTTTTCTGTGACTTTATTCTGCGCGTATCTTGGAATTATTTCACTGATTTTTTTTATCTGTGGCGCCTATATGCTTTTTATGTATAATTGGCACTCATAATTATTACTTTATTGTTTGCTGTGATTGACTTATCCTAGAATGAAAACAGTACCTTTACCTCCATTCCCTAAGCTTGGCAGGGAACTGTGACTGCAGACATACAGTAAAGACATTAATTGCATGAAACTGTGTCTACTTTGCACACAACCCAGCTGGCATGTGATCGACCATCAAAATTAAGGTGTCTCTGAAAGAATTTCAGTTGTTGTTTCTTTGTTGAAAAAACACGGATACACGGATATGAAATTTTAACTAGATCTGAACATTGACTCAATGGGCTCTAAATTCGTAGACCAGGCGCAGGCGCGGCGAATGGGGGGTGCGCCGCGCCAACGGGGTGTGTCCAGGCATATGTTGCAATTTCGTGCCCGGCGTAGCCTGGCGCAAGTACTCCTCTGTCCCGCCTCGGTCCCTCCTGCCGGCACAAGTGGCAAAGAAGGCGTGTTTGGGTATAACACAGCCGAGTCAAATCTTCACCAATCAAATGAGCTCCTCTCCTCACCTTTAATATGTTGGAATATAGAAGCCTCTGTCCTATGTCTGCATGATGCGTTAATGTTGCATTTTACTTTGCTGCTTCAGGCATTTTTTCTGCACCGCTTACGTCTATATTAAGCATTACGAATATGAGTTAGCTGGCTAGCTAGGGCATTCTCGAATTATTACCATTAGCGAACTTGAATGGAATTTCAAAACGAAACTACGTCAGATCATTCAAACTGATGAAGTTGGAATGAAATACGACGGTTGCTCATTTATTTCTTCTGCCTGCATCATTGGGAAGAGAAACGATGGATAGCGTGTTCCTATTATTACACCCTGTTGCTGCTTAAAATTTTGGGATTAACATGCATGGACAACAATGCGAGATCGTTACACATTTATTTTCACTATGTGATCTTAACTCAGTACGAGATCATAGCAATCAGGCTGTATTCCTTTCCCCACTAAAAACGATAAAACCTAAGTGACAATAAATAGTAGCCTAGTATTAAGCCGCTTGCACACTGGGTTAAAACGAATTTTTCAAGACGACAGATTGCGTTGAAAGTGTCTACGTGTCCGAGAGTCTGACAGGGTTTTAATATATCTCCGTGTCCGACAGTCGATTATTGTTTTTAATTTCTTCAAATCTACTGAATGTTTTAGATATTAAAGGTGAATGTTTTGATAAGAGGGCTCAGTTCTTCAAGATGAGTACCGAGAATTTCAATCAATGTTTCTGTTTAAGCTCTGCTCAATAAAGTGAGTCGACATTGGCGCGGGACAATGTACAATGCCTGTCGGACATTAAATGCAAAATACTCCGTGTCTGACAGCCAAAAAAAAAGAGGACGATTAGAACAGATTGATAACGAAATAAAGAATAAAAAAAACATTTTAACAACAAACAGAACATCCAATGAACACAGCGATTTATTTATTGCGGGCCATCTTTTTGGATGCTCTGTTTGTTGGTGATATATATTTTATTGTTTATTTCGTTATAAATCTGTTCTCATACTAATACTTTTACTTTTTGCTGGCTGCCGTACATGGAGTATTTTGCATTTTCGGTCGGTCAGTCTTGATCGTGCATGCGATAATTTATTCACACTGTCAATGGTCATGGAATTGATTTGCTCACTGACTACAAGCACTATTTTATCTCTGGTGTGGAAATAAAACGTGAATCTGTTCGATCCATCTGACTAATTTTCAAAAGAGAGACCGAATAAAGACTGTTGTATATCTTCAGCGGAAGAAAACACACAAATAAAAAAAAGACCAAGAAAAGTCGATAGCTATCAATTTGCATTTTGTGAAGGTCGAACACAAACATGGCCAAGTTTGCACGTCTAATAATTCCTGGAATACTTTCGAAAAATTAGAACTTTATGACTTTCGGACACGGAGATATAGTAAAACCCTGTCCGACTTTCACGTCTTTGCATTGACTTTGACTGTAATCAGTCTAGAGACTAACATGGGAAAATTTGTTTACATTACATTTATTGGTGTGCAAAAGCTACGGTTTACTGAGCATAGAACACAAGCATTATATGCAAAGATGGATGGGAGGCATAAATTAAGTCTTATGTGGAATTGGCAACAAAAGAAAGAAATGTGAAGTGATTTGCAATCACAGATTCAGCTGACGAGAATCATGTTGCTATTTTGATTGGGACAGCCAGTGTGGAGTTTCCAGAGAAGTGCGTGCCAACAGGGCCTTTAAACACCAAAGGAAATCTGACATCAGGACAATCGATATAGATACTATAATTTAATGTCCAGGATTCAGATAGCATTTTTACTTTTAAAGTTTTAGTGGTTAGTCTGTAATTATTTCTTTGCATTGAAATTTGCCTGATCATTCCAGTAGATCAATAACACTGTTTATCCAGTTTCTCCCCCTTGGGTGCAACACTTATACCTGCCAATCCCATGGCACATTCACTGTCAAGGGAATGCACTCTAGTCCCATGTAAATAAACTGACAAGGGCTCCTTCTTCCAAAACCCCACCCCCCCCCCCCCCCCAACCCCCCAACAGGCAAAGTAAACCAGGTTGGAGGCTGGCTGTGAGCAAGCTTGTCACATCTCCCTCTCCTGACCCTGACTGGGTGTATGCTAATGGATGAAGAAAGTCTAATGTCAGTTCATTTTTTCTCTTAAATTGCTTCATTACCATCCCAACTGCGCCTTGATGAATATTTAGATGTACACCTTTTTTTAATATTCCCTACTATGTTATTTTCTGGAGTCAATTTAATATGCATCAATCACAAGAGCTTATGTATCGCTGCGCAGACGAAACTCACCATTGAACAAATGACAAACTCTTTTCTGTGACTTTATTCTGTGCGTATCATGGAATTATTTCACTGATTTTTTTATCTGTGGCACCTACATGCTTTTTATGTATAATTGGCACTCATAATTATTACTTTATTGTTTGCTGAGATTGACTTATCCTAGAATGAAAACAGTATCTTTACCTCCATTCCCTAAGCTTGGCAGGGAACTGTGACTGCAGACATACAGAAAAGACATTAATTGCATGAAACTGTGTCTACTTTGCACGCAACCCAGCTGTCATGTGATCGACCATCAAAATTGAGGTGTCTCTGAAAGAATTTCAGTTATTATTTCTTTGTTGAAAAAACATGGATACAACATTTAATGCTCAGCGGTTTTATAAAGGTTAATAAAATACTTATAAGTAAATGATGAAATTTTAACTAGATCTGAACATTGACTCAATGTCTTCAACCTCATGCAAAATACATTTCTCCCTTTTATATTATTATTTTGACCATTATTAATATTTTATTGCCATTTTATTGTATAAATGTTGATTTGCTTATCAATAAAAAGCAAAATTCAACAGTGATCGCATTGATCACAAAAATTCAACATTGATCATGTCGTTGATTCACCCAGAATGAATACTGAAATCCCTGCAAAGTTTCTTAGTCATGATTTCTGTCTTTTAAATTCCATTTTTGAATCTTGTATTTTTTTTACTGGTAAACTTGAAGTGTTTGCAGATTCTTTGAGGTATAATATAGATTTCAAAGGATAAAGCAGCCTAAGTCAAATTTTGGTATTTTCCCGGGATTCAAAAACGCAAGTCAGAGCTCAAGTCCTCTGGTACCCTGATTTGTTTGGTATTCCTTTTTATACCAAAATGCATGTTGCAATATGCAGACATACACTACCGCTCAAAAGTTTGGGATCACTTGGAAATTTTTTGTTTTCCATGGAAACACACATGAAATTAGTCTGAATAGGAAATATAGCAAATGAACAGAACATGCTGGCATTGTCTGAGTTAGAAATAATGATTTTAATGGAAAATGATGAATATGTACTTCAAACTTTGCCTTCATCAAAAAAAAAAACACCTTCACTGTTGATACTGAAACTGGGGTTTGACAGGAACTATTTAGCATAGCTGCTAGTTGACAACCTGTGAGGCGTCTTTGTCTTAAACGACACACTCTCAGATATTTGTCTTCTTGCACAGTTGTGCAATAGGGCCTCCCACTCCTTTTTTCTGTCCTTGTTAGTGCCAGTTTGTGCTGCTCTCTGAAGGGAGTAGTTGACAGCATGGTCAGAGATTTTAAGTTTTCAATTTCTCGCATTGAATAGCCTTCTTTTCTAAGCATAACAATAGACTGACGGGTCTCTAAAGGAAGTTCTTTCTTTCTGGCCATTTTGAGTCTGTAAACAAACAAACAACTGCTGATGCTTCAGGTACTAAACCAACCTCAAGAATGCCATGCTCCCTTTTGCGCTCCCTTATTAGTTCAATGGTTTTCAGCTGTGCAACACATTTGCAGAAGGGTTTTCTAATAATCAATTTGCCTTATAAAATGCTTAACTTGGATTAGCAGCCATACCAGGAGATTGATGCAGAGGACTGACAGTTGCTGATAATAGGCCTCTATGCAAAAATGTAGATCATTCTTTGAAAATCATCTGATTAATTTTAATCGTTTTTGAAATAGATAAAAATGTTTGTGAAATGGAAAAAAAATGTTTGTGAACTGCACGAAAATGTATTTTTCTTTGGAAAACAAAGAAATTTGCAAGTGATCCCAAACTTTTGAGCGGTAGTGTACAGTACATCCATAATTATAGAAAAGTATTATTCCTCATGTCAAAGTCAAACTCAAGGTTGCAGCATCTGAAAGTCTTCCTCAGATTGAGAAACCATGTGGGCATCGGGAACAAGGCGTGCAGTTACTTTCATGTTACTGAATTACTTAAGTATCGGTCATTGGTATTTTAAGTGTTCATTGTGGTGCGTTACTTTTGATTTGTGGTCATATTGACTGTTTTAAAACTCGTAAAACATTGGACGCACGATGGATGTAGAGCTTGTGGAAGTGCTTTTGCCCAAAGACCTCCCAGATTTCGATGACCTCTCAGTTTGTAGTAGCCCTGAGCTACATCTTGAAAAACATGAAGCAGTTACCTGTATGCCTTGTTTGCAGGCATTGACATTGTATGACCTGGACACCACACATCCTTTTCTGGCATTACAGAACAGTAATTGATATTGCATGTCCTTGCATGGTTTTTCATTAGAGACTTCTAAAATGTCAGTGTAGTGCAGCTCATTTAAATTAGTTTCATTCATTTAAAAATGTGCACTTTTGCAATTTGCAATCATAGTTCTCATACTGAATTTCAAATAAACCTAACAACTCTTACCTGGTTTCCCCAATTATCCACATGCCTCGTAAGGAGCCTAACTGGACACTTTGTTGAATTGGTGTTATCATTGTCATTAAAATTGTTAAGTACATATGACACAAGGACAGCAAAAACTCCAATATCCATGGCTTCATCCTAATACCCACACTTGCACTCTTGCGGTCTTGAGTGCACATTCACGTGCAAGAGTAAGTGACTAAGAAGGTCCCATTTCTGAAAATGGCCAAGCTCAGGCACACTTAATCTACATTTTCAGAGCCCATATCCTAATACTATGGAAGCCCATAGGGGACAATATTAAAATGAAAATGTAATTCGACTATTGTATTATAATTTTCCACTTATGAATGAGTTATTTGAGACAATATGAAATTGAAAATGCATTAATCCAATTATCACTTTCATTTTCACATACTCATATGGGAAATTTATGACTATATTCAAATGATAATGAAAAATCTATTTTAAATTTAATTTTCAAAGTCGTACCCCGCAATACAGTGGACAATATTCAAATGCAATGAGCAAAACAGCACCCCCAGCCTACTGCATTTACATTTACCGTGCTCACCACGCTCTTTTTGGGTCAACATGAAAATGTAAATGCTATTTTCTGGCTATTTGAAATTGATATTGAAAAAAGCATTTAACAGTTAATTTGCAAAGACTTAACCTGCTGTACTGTGGACAATATTCAAATGCAATAAGTCAAACCGCACTCCCAGTCTATTGCATTTACATATACTGTACATGTCATCACGCTCTTTTAGGGTCAACAAGAAAATGAAAATGCTGTTTTCTAATCACTTGGAAATAATAATGATAATGGCATTTGATATTTCATTTTCAAAGACTTATCCTGCAATACATCAATCAATCAATCAATCAATCAATATCCTTTATTTAACCAGGTAAAAAACTCATTGAGATTTAAAACCTCTTTTTCAAGAGTGACCTGGCCAAGACAGCAGCACAAAAAACAGAACGGTTACAACAAACACACAAGACACAAATATAATACGGTCACACACTACAGGAAAACAAGAGTGGGATTACATGATTATACAGGGCAATCACAAGATTCAATAGAGCTCATTTCTCTGTCTTTTAAAATGGTCTTGAATTCCCCCAGAATTACAAGATGTGTCAATTTCAAGTCCTTCTGCACATCATTCCAGGTAGACGGGGCAGAAAATTTAAAAGCCTTTTTGTCCAGTTTAGTTCTGACTCTTGGGACCTGCATCTGTATGATGTCCTGAGAGCGCAGGCCATATCGACTGAGGTTTCTGCACATGTGTAGACACAAATATGTAGGCAGAAGTCCAAGAATAGATTTATAAATAAAAGTCAGCCAGTGAGAGAGTCTACGAACATACAGAGCCACGGCATATAAGGAACAGTGATGTACACGATAGCTGCAACCAGTAATAAAACGCAAAGCGCAGTGGTATACAGTATCCAATTTCTTTAAAAACTGATCAGGAGCGTTCATAAAAAGAAGGTCTCCATAGTCCAACAAGGGTAAAATAGTTGTGGAGATCAAATGTTTTCTGACTTGCAACGAAAAACATGATTTATTTCTAAAAAAGAAACCCAATTTCAGTTTTGAGCTTAGAAACAAGTTTATCTATGTGCAGTTTAAAGGACAGGTTCTCATCAATCAGAATGCCTAAGTATTTATAAGATGTGACCATTTCAATTTCAACCCCATGAACAGTTGACAACCTAGGAAGGTGAGATGGAAGCTGCTTGCCATTTGAAAATAGCATGGTCTTTGATTTATTAGCATTCAGCACTAACTTGAGCTGAGTCAAACAGGTCTGAACTGTGTCAAAGGCTGACTGCAACAACTCAAGGGATTTTAAAGCTGAAGAAGATGAACAATAAATTAGTGTATCATCAGCAAAAAAAAACGGGACACAGCATCAGACAAATTATCACAAAGATTATTCTCATAAATTGAACAACAGTGGCCCTAATATGGAACCTTGAGGCACGCCCTTTAGAACTGGGAGGAAAGAGGAAAAAGACCCGGCGGCCTGGACACACTGCGTTCTATCTGATAAATAATTAGAGAACCAGTTTACAGCTTGGTTAGATAAGCCGATCTTGTGGAGTCTATCTGCCAGGATGACATGGTCGACTGTGTCAAATGCCTTTGACAAGTCTATAAAAAGAGCTGCACAATATTTTCCGCCGTCTAGTGCCTCTATGATGTCATTTACCACTTTAACAGCAGCATTTATTTTACTGTGCTGTTTACGAAAACCTGACTGATATTGTGAGAGGAGACCATATGCATCTAAAAAACATTTAAGTTGTTCACCAACCAATCTTTCTAAAATTTTGGAGAGAACACACAATTTAGAGATTGGCCTATAGTTGTTAACTACGGAGGGATCACCAGCTTTCAGCAGGGGAAGAACATAAGCAGACTTCCATATTCTTGGAATCTTATTTTCAGAAAGAGTAAGATTAAAAAATGACACAGAGGTTCTGCAATAAAGTCTGCAGCTGACCTCAAAAAGAAAGGCTCGAGATTGTCAGGTCCGGCAGATTTACTTAGATCCAATTGCTGTAAAGCTCTATGGACCTTGGCTACATCAAAAGGTGTCAGATAAAATCCTGGAGCCATAGCATTAATAGGTGGTGATTGAAGGCAAACCCCCTGCACAGTAGATTGATGTGGATGTGAGGACTCAAATGGAGATTCTGAAGAGACAAAGTGTTCATTAAAATAATTAAGAATGGCTTATTTGTCAGCTAGAATATGTGCATCTTTTACTATGCAAGCAGGCAATTTGTCTGTGGTTTCATCCCCAAATGAAGATTTGACTACTTTCCAAAACTTCTTAGGATTATTTAGGTTACGGGTAGTTTTATCAACATAAAAATCAGACTTAGCCTTTTTAAAAAGGGAAGTAAAGCGATTTCTGAGCTGTTTGAATATCAGCCAGTCACCCTGGGATTTAGAATTTCTGGCCTTAGCCCAGGCATCATCCCTTGCTTTAAGGAGACTGGACAACTCAGGGGAGAACCAAGGATTGTTTCGACCCTTCACTCTAAATTTGCGGAGAGGGGCATGTTTATTCATAAAAATACTAAAAGCATCATAAAAGTACTTCCAGGCCAGCTCTACATCATTAAAAGTGAGATCCTGGACCAATCAAAGTGCCACAAATCATGATGAAAACCCTGCTCACAGAGATGTTTATAATCACATTTAAGAATAATACGTGGCCTTGCTTTTGGGAGCTTAGCTCGTCTGATAGTGGCTATAACACAATGATCGCTCATATCATTTGCAAAAATACCAATATCTGAATATTTATGAGGAGAATTAGTTAAGAAAAAATCAAGAAGAGATGATTTCTCTGGAAATTTAAGGTTTGGGCGTGTTGACCCATTAACTATTTGTGTTAAGTTAAAAGAATCACACATGGATTTAAAACTATCAGAAACAGAAGATAACCAATCCCAGTTCAGATCTCCTGTGAGAAGAATCTCATTGAAGTGTAAAGTCGAAAGCTGCTTATTCAATGATCATAAAGTCTCACTACTAGCAGAGGGCGGTCTATAGCAGCCTGCAATGGTAAGAAAGTGGCCATTTAGAAGCTCCAACTTCAGAGCAAGAAACTCAAATTGACTGCTGAGGGAAAGAGATGATCGAACAGTAACATGAAATTTCTGTCTGACATATATTGCTATGCCACCACCTTTTCTGGGACGGTCACAACGAAAAACATTGTAACCTTTAATAGCAATGTCTTTGTCTGCGATGGATTTCTTTAGCCAAGTTTCAGATAAAACAAGAATGTCTGTATCAGTTGATTTAATCCAGATTTTAATTAGGTCAAGTTTTGGCAATAGACTTCTAACATTTAGGTGTATAATACCATGCCCTGATCTGGATTTAAAATCAGTTGGAGTACTCAGACAGTTTATATCTGGGCTGGGGTTGAGTTCAATGTTACCAGACAGTAAAAGCAAAAGAAAAATTAAATATTTCTTTCTAACTGAGTGTGTAGGTACTGGTTGAATGGAACTATGCCTATACCTTGGACTACTAGGACTTGAGGAATAAGAATAAAACGATAGCAACCAGTCATATGCACTAAATAACACAACAAAGTGGGGCAAAATGGCATCATCAGTCCAATGCGTGGTCCAGGAGGGACAGAACTTGAAGAAGATGGTATTCCAGCCGGTGCTTTTTCTGGGAAAGAAATGATGATTAAGAACAGTACAGTCTACCCCGTATTCAATGGGATGCCAACTGTTCCCAACCACTTCAAGTTCGCTGATGGTGGCAGAGAAAAAAGAACCAGAAGAGCAAGCACTACATTTGCCATGATGAAAATCAATAGCTGAGTGCAGCTGGTTGTAGAAGGGCTGCTGGAGGCTAGCTGCTGCAGGGCTAGTAGAGGCTAGCTGCTGCAGGGCTGGTGAAGGCTAGCTGCTGCAAGGCTGGTGGAGGTTAGCTGCTGCAAGGCTGCTGGAAGCTAGCTGCTGCAGGGCTGGTGGAGGCTAGCTGCTGCAGGGCTGGTGGAGGCTAGCTGCTGCAGGGCTGCTGGAGGCTAGCTGCTACAAGGCTGATGGAGGCTAGCTGCTGCAGGGCTGCTGGAGGCTAGCTGCTGCAGGGCTGGTGGAGGCAAGCTGCTGCAGGGCTGGTGGAAGCTAACTGTTGCAGGGCTGCTGAAGGCTAGCTGCTGCAGTGCTGGCGGAAGCTAGCTGCTGCAAGGCTAGTGAAGGCTAGCTGCTGCAGGGCTAATGGAGGCTATCTGCTGCAGGGCTAGTGGAGGCCAGCTGCTGCAGGGCTGGTGGAGGCTAGCTGCTGCAGGGCTGGTGGAAGCTAGCTGCTGCTAGCACACACCACCAGGTAAATTCCAGAAAGGCTCAAGGCTTAAGGCTTAAAACAGTCCAGACAGTTCAAACTTGCAAAACATCCCACATTCAAACAGTCCAGTGCTGGGCCATGCACCACCAGTTTGATTTCAGAAAAACTCCAGGCTCCAAACAGCCCATAAACAAGACCAGGCCTCAAACAGACCCAAAGCAAATTAATTCTAAAGTGTCCAAAAAATAAGCTCCAGAGATCTCAGAGTGGAAAAATAATGAAGAGCTTGCAAAACATCCCACATTCAAACCCAAATTTCATAAAATAGAAGACATATGATGACTTAAAACATTAAAATCCAGACTTCAAATTCAGACCTCACAAAGATAGAGTTGGCTTGGCTGCCATCTTGGATACATGTATCCATTACATGTATCCAATCTTTCATGGGACAATATTCAAATGCAGTAAGGGAAACAATGCCTCCCAGTCCATTGCATTTACAAATACATGTCACCACGCTCTTTTTAGGACAAAATGAAAATTAAAATGCAATCTTTCAGCATCTCATCAAGGCAGGCTTCAGCTAGGACGTCATTTATTAGGGGCGCAAACTAAAATGATGTTCCTCATTTACATACCAACCAATCAGCTTCTGGGTAGCGCATGTACGCGCGGAGGCTTATTGATAATGTCATGATAGCGATGTATTGTGTGCCATCCACTTTTAGTCTGTACTGATCAGTGGGGCCATTGCGTATCAAGTTGCGTTGCTCTTGGGGTATAGCCACCTAGGCAGCTAGTATCCTAGCAAACGTTAACTAAGGAAAATCTTTGCAAAAAATTATTACATAAAAGCGATATGATTTGGTTTTTGCCCCAACTTTACTAACTTAGCTAGCTGAAATATGCATGGACTTATCTGAGGCTTCGCGGCAGTGTCGTGCAACTGCAACCCAAGTGTGCTTGCAGATTTCTGAGATGTTAGCTAGCCTGCTAATGAGTTTAAAAGCAATCACTTAGGAACAGCTCGCTAGCTAGTGAAGCCTTTGGTAGCTATGATGCCTATTTGAGAAGTTCTTTTAGCTCTGATCTGTCACTTTCAACGCCATCGCAAACACACTCGACCTCTTTCACCATGGATTATCAGCTTCTTTTACCTAAAGAGCAAACTGACAGTTCGGCCTGAGACATGTTAATTCACCGGCAGCATCTATCCTTCTAACTGCCTTCATGGGCGAAACTAAACGCGTATCCTTCCGCCGGTGATTCCTCAATGCAAGTCCACTGTGAGTGAAAGATGTATCGTGTCCGTCCATGTAAGTCTGCGTTATGTACGTTCGCCAGTGCCACCGTTGGTGGTTCCAGTAAAGTCTGTCAACAATCGGCATTTGTTTTGTGGTTTTGTGACCACTGTCAAGTCTAAGGTAAGTTTATTTCACTTTTCAGATGTTTTGAGAACGTCGTAATTCTTATTGGAATATTTTTTTTTTTTACTTTCACTAGTAACATAACTCGTAAGTGTAACCACTGTTCTGACTTTCCTTCTCCGTCCGTTCATGTCCTATGTTATGTACAGAGGTGTATAGTAACGAAGTACATGTACTTCGTTACAGTACTTAAATAGTTTTTTTTTTGAGGATTTGTACTTTACTTATACTTTTTTTTTTTAAACCGGGACTTTTGCTCTACTACATTTAAAAGATAAAAAGTGTACTTTTACTTTGTTACTTTGAGACTGGCCACTTTGTCACTCGTTACACATTAAAATATGAATGTAATTCATAATTTAAAGATTTTCTGGATTTGGCATGTCCGAGAAGAACAACGGTGCTCGGCAGGGTATCTTAACCGTTTTGTGCAGATGTGTCTGCCTGTGGACATGGAGCTGCAAATTTATGCATGCAGTTACAATATTCTATCACTAGATGGCACACCCGGATCAGTTATTGAATATTCACAAGCAAGCCGAGCTTGAACACCGTTTAGAATATGGACGAGTTCACTCCAATCCCTGTTTTTCAGGAGTTGCCTGAATTTAACTCCTCCGCTAAGCCTGATGTGCAAACTGCTCAATATACAACGTACTTGCCCATAGTATCTATCCAGTAGTTAAAAAAAAATGATCTCTTGCTACAAAAAAAATTGTTGTCCTCTGTAGCAACCACTTCAGCGACAGTGAGCCAATGGTATCCCAATTAGTAGTTAAGAAAAATCAGTTTTCTGAAGCAAAAATTCAACATGGTATTGATATTATGTAATTATATTAATTATAGTCAATTATTGTGGTTTTTATAATCCGCCAGTAAACTCAAAGAAGAAGAAGAAATATATAAAGAAGAGACTGCCTGTTTGTTTTTTGAATACTGTATCTTTCATTCACCTGAAAATTGATTAAAGAGCACAAGGAGAGAACAATGCGTGGTTGCTTTGCTTCTTTCTGTGTGTGCCGTGAAAAATACTTTGTACTTGTGCTTGCACTTTTGATACTTAAATATATTTTTCACAAGATAAAGGAGTTCCCGATAACATAAGTTAATGAACAGGACCACGCCCAATGCGCCTTCCTATTCTTCCTTAGGCTTATATATACACCACCTACATTCCCACAATCCCCGCTCATCTCATTTCTACGTCGTTTACTCGTAACCAGACAGCCCAAACGCACAGCAAAACTTCGCTTACCCGAAGCATGGAATCCGAAATCCTACTGAGTCTCTCGGACGCAGAATTATTCCAAGACTCCGATGCTTCAGGGGAATCTTCTCAATCCGTTCCCGAAACTCCCATTTCTCCTCTGCGCACCCGCCTGCGCTCCACGATTTTCGTTCCTTCATCACGATGCACCGCCCGCTCGCCCCAGCCGGGGTGCTCGTATTCCAGACGACAATCCACCTGCAGCCGCCACCAAGGCCGTTCTCTCGTTCGAGCTCCGAGCCGTAGGAATTCCAGCCGGTGGTCTCCTGCACTGTCTCGTAGCAGCAACGCCCCTCGTCAACTGCGGCGCCCAGAAACGAGAGCCCGCGGCTCCACAGCAAGTCTTACCACGGCTCGCACTCCAGGCTCACCCGAGGCTCCACGTTGGACCGTCGCCAGACTCCATCGGGCACTCAAGCAGAAGAAAATCCCCTTCCACCGCTCCGACAACAAGGCCAGACTGCTAAAATTATACACCGGCAACACAGCTGATCCTCCCCATCCGCCTGCAGCAGACCACACAGCTCTTTTCGGGTTCCGCCATCAGCGTCCCCAGCGTCAACCTCACCACGCTCGGCGACGTCCTCTCCGCTCCAGATCTGAAGCCATTCCTTCCGCAAACCAGCCAGTTCCCCCTGTGCCTGCTCCCTCTGTTCACGATCCCTTCGGTCTCTTTTCGTCCCTTGTTTCGTCCCTGTGTTCGCAGGCTGCACTTTTGCCCCGTGCACATGCCTCCATCCCCCCCACCATCCTTTCGCACCGGACGAAACCCGGCTTCTGCGGCCCCTTCAGCCCCAACCGAATTCTCCAAGGCTCCAGCAGTTCTGGTGTTAACCCACCTATACCCGGAGAAGCACCTGCCGTTGCGTTATCTGCTCATCTCTTTCCCACTGCATCTCTACCTGCCCCCCTCCCCTTCCCTGTTTCCCAATATTATTAATTCTGTGCTTCCTTCTACAGGTCCACTCCTCCCACCAACTACTTCGGCTGTCCTCACGCAGGTTCCCCCACCACACTTTCAGTACACTCTAGCCACCGCCCTACCTCCTATACGCCCCTCGCAGCTTATTCCAAACCCATCGCCATTATCCCCCGTTCTTAGACAACAGATTATATCGGGTATGCAAGTCGACCTGGCCCAGCTCATTCAACCATCCTATTTCCGCATTCATATTTGAGTCGTTAAAAAAAAAAAAAAAAAAATCCAAATGGTCATCGACCCCGCACGGCTCAAACACCCAACCCCCGCTCGTTCCAGGGAGTTCACGCAAACAGAGTTCGCCATCCCACTCTAGCGAGACCCAATACCCCAGTCCTTTCCTCATCGGAGGCAAGAACTGGACGATTACCTTACACTTGTTCTCGATCTCGCTTTACGCTTTGGCCATACGGTAAGCGACTGCCTGTTGGCTATGTTGATATAATTGATGTGACTCCGCAAGGATGACAATCGGCAAAATCCAAAACTTTCTCTGACTTGAAGCGACTATATTCCCCATCACTCAGCTGTGCATCGTACCTGACGATGCCATTTAGCTGTCACTTCATTCAGACTGTAGAACGAATTCTCATGGCTTACTGCTCTACGAGCCTTGCAACTAATTTACAAATCAGTTCATGAGCTACATGAGCACAGAAATTATGAACATATATCTACTTTTTTTTTTCGTAGTCATCGAAATGTGGAACAAAACACCATATAATTCCTAGTGCAATGTATGACAAAGCTTTCAAAAAATAAAAATAAAAAAATAAATTTTACTTTCGCCAGTTCTACTAATTAGTCTGAGCAACTCTTGCTAAATATGCACGTCGTGTTTTTTGCAAATTAAATGTCATACAATCGCGGTGCTGTCATACGATTGTAATGTTTATTCCAAAGTTGTCAAATCAATACAAATGTGAATGTACTCCACCTCGCTGGCAAACATCCACGGATACTGCACACATATCCACCTCACAGCCTCTCGCTGTGGCGCAGCTCACTAGCGCTTCGTTAGCGCTTCGATTATTATTGCACTTTGCCTCGCCTGCAAACATTCCCAGATACTACATGTATCCACCTTACGGCCACTTGCAGTGGCGCAGCTCACTAGCGCTTTGGTTATTGTAGGCATCCACACATCCGTTAGACGGCGAGCCTGAGTTTATCTAACGCTCGCGAGAAGCGCTAATCATGAACCTCTGCAGGACAGTAGCTGCACGGGGGACCCTATCTTGTAAAGTAAATAATGCAAATAGCGCGCGCGTACTGCTTCAGAAATGGTCTCAGTCGGCTCCGCATACCTGAATTTTATATTGACTGATTTTTTTTTTCTGAATGCAAATTGCGCCTTCTTGAGTCAGAGAAAAAAAAAAAAATTATGTGAGTGCCTAGTTATTGGTGCACTTTGCCCTGCTGGCAAACATTCATGGATACTGCACGCGTATCCACCTCACGGCCACTCGCAGTGGCGCAGCTCACTAGCGCTTCGGACATGGGTGCACTTTGCCTCACCGGCAAACATTTACGGATACTGCGCGTATCCACCTCAGGGCCACTCAGAGTGGTAAGGTTCACGATCTTAGCCATGGCTCCAGCAGTAATGTTAATGTTAAACTATTGGACGATATTAGCTGCAGAGGGGTAGTTTTGGGCGATGTACACATATAAATATCCAAGAAAAAGAACGCAAGGGGCCGGCCAGGGGCTGGCCCTTGAGGCAGCCCTCTGCATGCACAGTCTGTGAACCAGGAGTTTCTAGACACCCGAAGAAGCTTCTTCAATTTTCTGAATGTCTTCCTTCCGATACTTTGCTGAAGATCATCAACTGTATATGAGTGACTGTATCACTTGATGGTTTGAAGCCTATTTTTATTTGTCGTATCTGTACACATTTTTTTGCCTTTTGAATTATTATAGTAAAATTGTTAAATTATCGAAGGTCTCTGGGTCCCTAATTTAGAGGTCAACGTTAACCAGTATAAATTCCTCAACAACCGACATGCCATGTTCAAATTAGATTTGCTCCATCTTCGAGATGCCACTTCCTGGAGCTACAGACACCACTGTTTAAATGGACTTTAATCAAACTCTATTGCCATTGATTGTATTATTCCTTTATTTTACTATTAATTAGCTAGCCCGTGGAGGATGAGCTTCCCCACCATAGCTGGGTTCCTTCTGAGATTTCTTCCCACTGGGGAGTTTTTTCTCATCACCATTTGAGGATTTTTCTCCCTACTGGGAGTTTTTGCCTCATTTGCTTTAGTGGGGTTTAGGCTGGGAAATGCCCTTTCATTTATTTAATCTTTCAACGTAAAGCGGCTTTGTGACAGTCTATCTGTGAAAAGCGCTATACAAATAAATGGAATTAATTGAATCGAATTAGATCAAATATTTCGTCCAAATACATCCCCAGGCATTCTTTCGCATCGGCGCCGCCGTCACAGCATCCAAGCGAGGAGTGCCGGACCACCTGATTAAAATCCTCGGCCGCTGGACATCAAATTCTTACGCAAGCTATATTCACAATAATATCGATGACGTACATAAATCTATCGTTTATTCATTAACACCTTTTGGGGGCTAGGAGCCTACACGGACTCCAACGAGAGACGCAAGCCACACCCTGAGTCTCACCACCTGGGGCTCCCAATGTTCGCACAATCACAGACCAAGTCCATACAACATCACATTCGCCCCTATCTCCTATCCGTCGTTCCACGGAATACTCTCCTCCACTTTGGGAGTGGTCCAAAGTTCATTAAAGTACATTTAATGTGAGCTACTTAAAGACTTTGACTCATTTTTTACAGAAAAATGGCGGCACCCTCTGAAACTGTAACAGACATCCTGGCTGAGGATAAATTAGTTGAATTGTGGCCAGAGTACCCATGCCATTTTCTGTATCATGTGACTTGTCTGCACATCATATGATGGGTCTGCACGTTGTGATTGGTCGAGCACGTGTAACATTGCAGCAGGTAGCCCCCACACGGTAACATCCTCGCGTGACGCTAAAATATTTAGCATGCTAGATATGCTGCTGCACTGTCACGCGAGGAAGTCACGCCGCAAAAACCATCGCCACACGAGGCAACATTGCCTGATGCAGTACACACGCATGTCACTTGCCTCAGGCAAAGTTGCACTGTCTGGGGCAGGCTTTATTTAAGGTTTTATAATTCAAGATTGCAGCTTAACAGACAGGAAAAGAATGGTTCAATTGAGTCAGGACACGTGAAACATTTAGAATTCCATCGTATGTCAGTTTATTTTCATGATTTTGGTAGAGAAAAAGGGCTGCAAACACAAAAAATCTTCAGGAAAATTCAGCATTGAAATTGTAAAAAAAAAAAAAATACAGAGAATGGAAAAATTGCTAGGTCTTTAAACTGTACATTTCTGGGATCATAAACTGCTTGACCACAAGTGCGAGTCATCTGACAACTGTATTCTAGATTATCTATTCTCTGGACCCAAATATTTGTTTTGGGATATTTCTCTTAATTTGTGTACCAATTTTTTAATCCATCTCTCTGTCAGTGAGCATTTGCTCATTGATGCAGTGATTTCACTCAGTACATGGGTGTGGCATTTCCAGACGGTGATCAGACAGAATGAGCAGTACCCAGACACTCTTTATACTGGGGACAATAAAAGGCCACCCCAAAATGTCAAATTTTGTCAAAAGTCATCATGCCTCAGATATGCCAGGTCATGCGGGAACATGCCATTGGCATGCTGGATGCAGGGATGTCCACCAGAGCGGTCTGCATGCAGTTCCTTGAAGCAGAGCACATTCCAGTTCTGAACTGGCCTGCATATTTGCTGGACATGTCGCCCATTGAGCATCTTTGGGATGTTCTGGATCGACGTATCCGCGACCGTCTTCCAGTTCCGGATAATGTGCGCCAGCTCCGTGTGGCCCTCCGGGAAGAATGGAATAACATTCCACAGGCCGCGATAGACAACCTGATCAACTCCATGCAAAGGAGATGTGTTGCTCTGAGAGACACAAATGGTGGACACACAAGATATTGAACATTCAATTTCTTCAACCTGACCCCCAACGTGTTCAAAGGATTGTCACTCCTTTGCAGATGCCAATATCAAGATGTGATGGACGGTGATCTGAAGATTAGTCATAAACAAAAATTAATTTTGATTCGCTTCATATATTGCATAACCCTAATGTTAATAAAAACTCAAAAATTTGACATGGGGCATTTCTATTTTTGTTCAGTGTATTTAACACAAATCAACTTTTGATGTATGAAATTCAATATGAAGGAATGATTTTCTCATTGAATTTAGCATGAATTTATCAATATAGGTGCAGTTGTACATCAATGGTCACCAGTAACCTCTCCAAACACAAAACATGTCTTTTCTGCATGATAGAGTTTAGAATTTTGTCAATTTTTCTTCAGAGTCCCACTAGCCAGCATGAATACTCATTAAATGAACTGCTTATTTAGCGGTAAGAACATTCACCCTGCAATGAAAAGCTACCAGTTCCCACTTCCAAACTCGCGACCTTAAATAAACACTTAACACACCTTATAAGGAACAAGTAAAATTCACTAACTCAGTAATATCTAAAATATATTGTATTTTAACAGAATAGACATTCAATTATCAGGAATAATCCGCCAATTTTGTACCCAAATGGAACAGAATGCTGCCATGAATGTACCAGGGGGTAAACCGAAGTGCGTGAGCTGCTTGCATTTTGAAGAAACAAAAACCTCGGCATTCGATTTCGTTGAACACGGTATGAATTCTAAAACAAAAAGCCACATTGAGCAAAATGCAAAGAGAGTAGCAGTATAACCTTTATCATTGAAATCCTTCCTCCAGAGACAGATGTATCGGGTAGAAGGAACCCTCCAGTCCTGTTTCATTCGGAATAATTCCCATTGACCATGTCTGTACCTCTTAAATCCTGTAAATGTAACCAAACCCTTCAGGCCAATTTTTGATGTCTTTTTTTCTTTGAAATCGCGTCATTTTCAGTTACGCAACCATCCCCCACATTAGGAGAATACAACCCACCTTACTTTAACGCACAGGTTTGTATGTTTTCTTATTGTCCAAGCAATGTCTTTCAGTTACTGTGGAAAGTTTAAACTCTCTGGAATTGGGCAAGAAACTAGTCAATCAATACATTATTACAGCGGAAGTTTCACGTGGGTGTGAACTGTAAAGTGTGCGTTACGCATATGAGCCTTAGTGAATAACTGAGTGATCGACTATCAACATGAGTACTTACAAGGATATAAGGGAGTGCTGAATTCGTCGATCAGGCAGTCTATGCATAAATCCATAGTGGGAAACTACGTGTTTTTCATATGTGATGACTATCATTGATATCATAGAATGGCATACCATCAATACCATGTCGAATTTTCGCTTCAGAAAACTGATTTTTCTTTACTACTAATTAGGATACCATTGGCTCACTGTAGCTGAACACGATTTTTTCTGAACCAAGAGATCATTTTTTTGAACTGCTGGATAGATACTATGGGCAAGTATATTGAGCAGTTTGCACATCAGGCTTAGCTGAGGAGTTTAATTCAGGCAACTCCTGAAAAAAAAGGGATTGGAGTGAACTCGTCCTTATTCTAAACCGTGTTCAAGCTCAGATTGCTTGTGAATATTCAATAACTCATCCGGTGTGCCGTCTAGTGATAGAATATTGTAACTGCGTGCATAAATTTTCAGCTCCAGGTCCACAGGCGGACACATCTGCACAAAGGGGTTAATATTGTCTCAAATAACTCATTCATAAGTGGAAAATTATAATGCAATTGTGAAATTACATTATCATTTTAATATTGGCCCCTATTGGCTTCCATGTAATACCAATTTGGGGTGGTATTCATGGCTAAGTATATCCTATAATGAATCAGGATTTTGTGCGCTGAAAGGAGGGAGTGGATATAAAGATGATGGCCAAGAAAATATTACAGTGTAAATGAAGTTATCCAATTACTAAAGCTTTATTATTGAGCAATATTTGTTATTGAGCAATATTCTTGGTCTAGATTAAGCAACTGATGTACTAGATTTCTCATTTTTTGATGCATCTATTACCCAATTTATTACTGTATTTGTGATTTTGCAGGATGTTTCAATGTTTGTTGTTTTAATGTTTAGACTGCAAATGGGTCACAGATTTATTCAAAATATGTATCTTAGTCTTTCTTGCTTATAAACTCCTCTAACTGCAGCCACAACAGGAAACAGAGCGTTTCGATGTGAGACGACAAAACCTTTTAGCAGTTGCAGTCTTTACAACTACTTTTCACTTTGGCCAGATCTCAGAAAAACGTTACTCAAATGGCCACTGAACTTGGTACAAAGACTGCAAGTGAGGGTTTTAAGATGAAGCCATTCTTTTGGTCCTTCAATATCTATGTTAAAGGGTGGCAATTTTGGAACACCATTTCAATTTATGCTGTCAATTAAAGCTGACACAGAAACAGCCTTTTAATTATTTACACACTCTGGCAGAACCTCAAGCAATTTATTCTTGTATGACTGCCAGTGTTGGGCAGTAATGTGTTACTGTAACGCCGTTACTTTTGACGGTAACTAATACTCTAACGCATTACTTTTTAAATAAATAAACTCAGTTACCGTTACAATATAGTGCGTTTGTCCGTTACTCTGTAAATTAATTCATAGAGTATGTAATGCCGATTACATCCAATGGGTGGCAATGTTGTAAAGAGACATCCTTGGCTGAAAGCTCCGTGAAAACCGGAAGTTGACCGGTGACGACTGTAACCCCAAGTGGGTGACAGTGAAAATTGAGGCAAGAAAAAAATCTTAGCATATTTCATGTTCCTGACACCCCAACGATTATATTTTTGTTGAATGGCAGAAATGTTTCAATAAAATTAATCGCTGTGGTACCCTGGAAAAAGTGCTCGACCTCTTGGTCGAGTTGCCCAGTCATGGTAAACTGAAGCTGATGCCGACTCGGCATATAAACCCACAGTCAAGGTAAAAAATGTAATCCGCCAATTTCCTTGCTAGACTGCATTGTTCATGTTACCTTCAGATCAGCATACCTATAAAGCCATTTACTGTTTACATAATAATATAATGATGATAATAATGAGATCTTTACATAATAAGATAAATAATAAGCTAGTGCTCATTTATTCTGTCATAACCATCGTAGCTAAGATGTATTGAATAACACTGTGCATTAGAGGCCTAACCAGAACTTTAAAATGTGTATGCATGAAACATGCCTTTACGACAATAAATCCTGACTAATTCTCTGGCGTTTTTCTTAATAAACGATACATTCACGCTGAAAGCACACCACACTATCAAGTGTTGGTTATTCTCCTCATTGAGCAGGACGACAACCATTCATAACGCGCAAATGGAGCGTTTCAATTAGGCTATGCTTATTCAAAATTGTGTAAAGGTGTTTCAAATCCTTTTTGTTAGGGTTTAATTTAAACTTTGGCTTTTAAACAATGTACAAAGCGTAAGTGGGGCAAGCTTGATAAAAAAAAAAGAACACCACCGGGATAAAAGCAATGACACAATTTACGAAAGTGAAAAAAAGTGCAAATACCTTTTACTGTGCAAAAAGTAAATTATTTACAATATTTACAAAATTTACATAACAGAAAATAGAACATGACAAATCACACAAAGGTCCGGGGACCTTTGTTGCCCCAAGAAAAGAATGCAAAACCAAAACAGGACTATTGGAGAACTTGTTACTAAAGGAAATTGATTGATATACAGAAAAAAAACCTACCTAACTAACTGAAGCGAAACATAAATACAGCGGTGGCAACCACTCCTAACCTAGTGTGTTTAACAGGTTTGTTTTTGCCTGTGCAGGTGTACAGAGGCCTCTGTCTTACCCTTCCCGGCCTCGAAGTGGTCATTGAAGTAGTCAAATAAAAAGAAACCATCTAGATGGAATTACAAACCAAATCAAAAATTTTTTTTTTTTTTTACAACAAACAGATGGGATGAACAGCACTTGGCAGGTCACAAGATCCGGATTTAAACAGGGAATGAAAGATGATTGGTGGACCAGTGTCAGGAGACTCCCTTGATTCGGAGGCGGGACATGGCATGACATGCCAACTGATGATGAATGGGAACCTGGACCAGAGACACAGCAACAAAACCAAGGAAATACAGTGCCTGTCAGCCAGTGTTTCAAATCTTTTTGTTTGGTTTAATTTAAACAATTGAAAGAATCATAAGGGCGGAGGAGACCCTTGACATGAAAAGACTTAAAAGTTTTGAGCAGTTTATCATTCGAAAAGCAAATACCTACGAACAACAGTAAATTATTTTCCGAATCAAATTCATTCATTATAGATCGCATCAAGAAAGAACGTGTGTCTTTAATTGCCAATGGATGATTCTCATTGGATAACTTGTTACTAAAGGAAAATTATTGAGAGCAAGTCAGGACCAATAATTGTTGTAAAGGGATGTGCCGTGCAAACGTGATAGTGAAGTTCTCTGCATTGCATGCATTGAGTAGTCATTAACAACTATCTAGATGGGTAGCTAACTAATAACATTAAATTTTAATATGGTAAATATATGAGGCTGTAATTGAAGGGATGGATATTATGTAGCACAGTAAACATGAATTTCAGTCTCTTGTTTTCTATATAGGTTTAAATTGATGGGATGCATCTAGATAGCTATGTTGTAGTTGCTTTAGTAACCTCTGTATCTTATCTAAGTGCATCGTGTGGTCTGTTTATTTTATCAAATTACTTTTATTTTTAGGTTACTATTACATTATGTTGACTGTTGCTCTTTTTATAGCATATATATTTATGTGTATGTGCGTGATAATTGTGTATATATATATATATATATATATATATATAGAGCACACGTTATCATCAGAAAAAAATTTTTTTCAATAAATTGATTAATTTCATAAGCATATTCTGCTGTCAATAATTTTTTAAATGAAAAAACTTAAACTTCACTTGCACAAATGAAAAAATTCCATTCATGCCTAATGCTTGTTAGTTCAAGCCTAAAGTTACCCTAACTGGGCAAGTCAACCGGCTGGTTGACCAGCATATCTGCAATCTGATTGGGTCATCTGGGGAAAAAAAACTGAATAGTTGCTAAATGTGGAGTCAGGAACACAATTTTACCAATAAATAATTTTTTTTCGTAGTGTGCCTGTTAAAGGGTTGAAAAAAAGTTATTTAAAAGTTACGTTTGACAGTAATGCATTACTTTTTGGTGTAAGTAATCAACAAAGTAATTGAGTTACTTTTTTGAATGAAGTAACTAGTAACTGTAACTAGTTACTATTTTTCAGTAACTAGGACAACACTGATAAATGCAATATGGAACATGCTATGATTGTTAAAATTCATATCAGATATGTGTCATTAAACTTAGGGACAAGAGTTCATAAATGTTTCTATTGCATACTTAAACTGCAAGGATTATAACAATTTTATTCTCCATCAATAACACCAAACATATAAAAGAAAGTAATAAATGGATTAATTAAATAATGTAGTGCACAATTTACAATCAACTGTAAAGTACTTTAAAAATACAGCTGTGGATTCGGGTAAAGGTGAACTTAAAGGTGACATTGAATGGTTGAACGGGGTATTTATCCTTGTTCTGTGATAGGACATATAGACAACAAATTTTGGTTGGGTCTGTAATGCCTCAGAGGCTTCCTAAAACCCTCTCTCAAAAAGCTATGTTAGGGTGGGGGATTTTGAACGCGTTGTTTTGCACCTATTTGGCGACCTTTCGGGCTTAACTGGCAACCTCATTATGAAATGCAAGCACTTGATGCTGACTGGCAGGCTTTGCTGCCACTCAAAAGAATGTAACTTCGCCCAGAGCGGTAGGGAAAATGGAAAAGACTCACCGGCTTTGGAACATGGACAGACCAACTTTATGCAGCTATGGCATATTCAGAGATTCAGCCTTAAATGTTTGAGCCCGAATCGGATGAGGACACTGAACTGGAGGAAGAACCAGTCCAGCAAAGGCTGGTTTAAACGTTTCTGAATGGTAAGTATTTTTGAATTTTTTTTTCTTTTTTTCAAACGTAATAACGGTAAAAACGGAGACAGCTAGATAGGCTACTTCAGAGCTGCCAAGGCTTAAACATTCGGAGTGAGTCACTCGCATAGACGTTCCTGTGCCGTAGTCAGCAAGTATATTCAATCAAAGCGCACTGAAGAAATTCATTTGCAGAATTTAAGTCCTTGTGCAATAAGTTAATCCGTTTCACCTGCATTACGGTGGATTTCCCCACTAGTGACACGGAAATCGATAATGACTCTGGAATTCTCATGCTGGTCTTTACTGAGGGATTGGAAGCAATGGAATTGCATAAAGACATGTATGCAAATTATTTTGAAGGGGAGGAAACAGAATGAGAGTGGGGGGGCAGTGAGATACATGTGGCATCATATGCATCTGTTGTTCAGATTGGCCCGTTTTCTGGCAGTCATTTTTAAAAGAGGAATTTCTATGAAACGGAGATGTTCAGAATGTCTAGCACATTTCATATGTTCTTGAATGCGGGTAGACTACCGTTATTCAACATAGACAAGGTAAAAATGGTTTTTGATTCTATGTCACATTTAAAGGGGACCTATTATGCTGATCCTTCGTTTAATACATATTAGTAATGTTATAATGTTGGTTGTCCATACTCAACCTCTGAAAAGTTTCTAAACATAAAATAAAGAGGTTTTGCTGTAATCCAAGAACGTAATTTCATGAATGTGATTTCCTCTCTGAACAGCTCCTCCCGAGATCTTCGCGAGATCTGGGCAAAACCTGACGTCAGATTGTGCCGTCCAATTAGTACAGACCTAGCCAGAGTCAATCACGGCGCTGGACCTGCCCACGCCGGAAACTATTCTAGCAGGCACTACAAACGGCAGATATACATTATACCTATACCTTAGTAGCGTGTATACTTTTGGAAATACAAAAGAAGAACCGCAGATAATTTGAGGTGCAGTTTTGTCAGTATCTCTCCCAAAGCTGCATGTCCGTTTACTTTTGGACGCGAAGAAAAACACCTATTTCTCTTCCAAAAGAGGATGCCACCAGAAATCAGTGGGTAGCTTTTTTTGTTTGCTGGCAGCAAGCAGCCACGGCCAAAGGGAACGTTAGCTGTTTGTGCTCAGCATTTCACCAAAGACAGCTTTGTCAATAAAGGATAATTCGACACAGGATAAGCATTTCAGCTGCCTCTCAAACCTGAAGCAGTTGCATCGATCAAGCACCCGGAGCCACAAGCTGTAAGTAATGATATAAAAGTAAATAATGTAAGTGTAATGTAAGTGAAGCTAACGTGTTACGGGTGGCTAGCAGGACCGCTAGCGATAGCACTAACAACTGGCCTCAAACGCAGGCTTTGTAAAATATCTTAAGATAAAGCCTGTTTGGGTCGCGACTGTCCGTGACTCAGAGACACAGAAGCTGTAAGTTTCTTTTACTGCATAAGCCAACCTGACGTGATAGCCAGTTGATTGTGGCTATCACTGCGGCTAACGTAGCCAAGTTACTGTTGCTAATGTTTGTGTCCTAAATATGCAAGAGTAATATCAGGGGAAATTCTACAGAAGGTGTGTGAACATAAACCTCATTTGAAGCTAACTTTTAATACTTGTTTGTAATTTGGATGCTTGGTACAACTTTCCACGGTAACAGAACTTGCTGTCTGTAAAACCTGTATTGCAAGGGTTTGCCTCTGTGGTTATGACCGCTCGGTTACCAGCTTCTGCATGTTAGTTTGCGTGCTGCCGTGCTGATTAAGAATGCTCCTGGTTAACTTATAGGCAGTAATTCTGATTGGTATGTTTGTTACTTCGGTAAGCATCAATGTGGCAGTTTCATCATAACGTTGCCCGATTGTAGCCACTACAGTTGAAGCGGCTGCTTGTGATCGCTTCACTTATCCATGACCGGGATCAGCCGGATCCCTGTCACAAATATCTGGGTTAGCTCTCTGATTCTACCATGAAAGCAATCGCGAAACACAGAAGCTCTTAATGTATCTGGTATAACAAAGGATTTCTCTGCACTACCGTGACATAATTTTATCCCCCTTTAGAAATTGTTGTAGGTAATAAAAAGCCAAAAAAGGCATAGATTAAATAGGAAATTCTTTCCTGTAGAAGTGTTAGATTTGCTGGCTCTACATAAGCAACTTGTCCACGCTAACAGAACGGCCTGCAAAACTTGTATTATGTTCATAACATAACCGAGCTCTCTCTAGCTGTCGCAACCTATCCATAAAGCTGCATTCACATGTACGCAAAACGAATTTTTCGCGGGACAGATCACATTCAAAGTCAATGCAAAGACTTGAATACACGAGTTATGGGCGCGTTAAGCAGCTTTCACACCGGACGCGAAACTAACAGATTACATTCAAAGTCAATGCAAAGACTTGAATACACGAGTTATGGGCATGTCAAGCAGCTTTCACACCGGAAGCGAAATGAATTTTTAACAGATTATATTCAAAGTCAATGCAAAGACGTTGAATACACGTGTTATGGGCATGTCAAGCAGCTTTCACACGGAAGCGAAACTGAATTTTTTGCGCGACATATTAGCTACATTCAAAGTCAATGCAAAGACGCGAATACACGCGTAATGGGCGCGTTAAGCAGCTTTCACACCGGACGCGAAATGAATTTTTCGCGCGAGAGATTACATTCAAAGTTAGTGCAAAGACATTTGCATTTTCAAATCTGTCGCGCGAAAAATATATTTCGCATCCGGTGTGAAAGCGGCTTATCGCGCCCATGTTCTGCGAGCAAACTGGTCATTCCGACGCAGTAAGTAAACCATTACCACGGGCAATTTCCGAAAAGGCCGTTTAGCCTGGAGCTTTTGCCCCTTCGTCATACACCAGTGCAGAAGCTGTTCGTCCACGCTAACGACGCACCACAGCTATGCCAACGAACCAGCAGGTCCTTATACACACCGAATAAGTCCATAAGTTGTTGGTCCACTTTTAGCTGCTCCTCACTGTCCGTGTTTCCCTCTAAACTCAGACCCACCGGATTTCTACGGTCTCTGGTCTACACTTGGGTTTGTCGACCTGTTCTACAAATGTGTCTATATGGGGTGGATACTAGCTTTAGAATAGAGAGAAAGAAGATACCCGCACACTGTAGCTGTTGCTCCCGCAGTGATTTATTCCACAACGTTTCGACCAGAATGGTCTTCGTCTGGTGTTAACAGAACACATAGGTAGGAGGGGATATATGTAAATATCGGAGAAGGCATTCTTCTCTGGCAGCCAATCAGCCAGTCCATGGCGTCATGTCCTTCAATCAATGATTATTCATGTAAAAAGTAGTAAAGTATTCAGAATTAACAGTCACTTCAGTTTTCCGATATATCCCGGACATAAAAATATATACAGTGCATATGCGCAATTATAATTATTATTATATACAGTGTGTGGGTATCTTCTTTCTCTCTATTCTTATGGTACAGTTTTATCCAGCACCTGTATTCGTTTGATGTGCGTGCACCACTGTATTTGTGGATACTAGCTTTCCCTCAATCCTAGCTAGAGTAGAAACACCGGTGTACTCACCATAGTAGCCGTAGGTAGACAGCAAATTAGAGCTTGACCTCAGACATTCACACTGCGTCCTCCACTTTTGCCGTTGCGTTTATTAGAACAAGTTAATTTCATTAGATCTATACACATGTACTGCGATTGATTGCAGAATATGCCCGTCGATTCCTTCGGGAGACGCGTCAGTTTCACTCTGTGGAGCTGGACCCAGAAAACTGCGTTCTGCTGCCTCGTCCGCCTAGATCCGCCCTCCACAGAGCTGGCCAGTCAGAAGAAAGTGGGCACACGGGGAGTGGGGGCCATAGCGGAAGGGCCACCCCCATGGGGCGTTTCTGGCGGAGACTACTATGGACTACAAATGGTGTTTTTTGAGGATGGCAGTATGAGCGAAATAAGAACCCTTTTTTTTACTTTGCGCGATCAGGAGTACTCTAGGGGAGTCAAAGACCAAAATATAAACTTGGAAAAATAGCATAATAGGTCACCTTTAAGTGTTACAGCATAAGTTTAATAAGTGAAAAGAGGTAGTTTTGTCTCTAGCACAACTATCAATAGTAATTAGTGTAAATTACAATGGTAATGGTAGACTTAAGTACAATACTAAAAATTACACTCCATTATGTATCTTAAAACGTTTGATGATTAACTCCATCATGCATAAACTGCCCAGGTGTGCCATACCTTATAAGTGAAAGATGTACAAAATGCCTTTTAAATAAACATAAGTAGCCAACATACAATTTGCAAACCTATGAGCCTTGTTAATCTTGGCACCAGCCTTCCACCTAGGCCTGTCACGATAACAAATTTTGTTGGACAATATATTTTCCCAGAAAATAACACGATAAAAAATAATATTGTCAACATTGTTAAGACCATTTTATGCCACTGAAATGATAATATAGCACAGTAATGCAAGCATCCTTTCAAAGAGAACTTTTAATTGTCAAGAATATGCAACTTTGGAACTGAAATGTGAAAACAATATCAAAATATCCTAAATAAATAAAACATAAATGAAATAAACCACACACAACCAGAACAATAAATAAAATAGACTCTCGGGCTCCCTTAACATAAATTGAACTTCAATGAATATTAAACATTTTGCACAAAGGTTTAAGGGGCTTTCACATAGCACGCGGTTTGAGCGGCGCTCTGCGCTGGGTACGGCGCAGACTGTCGCAGAGGCTTTCACATAGCGCACGCTCGGTGCAGATCTCTGCCACCGCAGGCATTCATTGTATACTGCATTGTCTTTGCAAGAGTAGTGCATATCTCATGATGTCAATCATCTAGATTTCTAAATACATAGTGCACCCCGTCAGATTAGAAAATCATTTGCTTCAGTTTACAACAGTATTGGTCTTTAATTGCAGGAAAAAAAAAAAAAAATTTGCGTATTGTGGAAATGAAAAACATCATATCGTTAGCCTCATAGTCATATTTTGGACAAATTGAGATATCTGCCTAAAGGGCCGTCCACACTATGATAACTATAAAGATATAGTTTTAAAAATTGTTCTAACTCACGTAGATGGTGAAGTCCACACCAAAACTATAACAACGATAATGGAAAACGATATCGCTGTGATCACTTTCAGAGCGATTTTATGAACGATAGAAAAACTGAACGCCAATCAAATCCGTCGGAATTGAAAGGGCTTCACATCAACACGTCATGTTCATTCAACAAGGCAGATGACATCGCAGAGAAACTCATTACATAACGTTAATCTAAGTCCAAAACGGTGTCTTGTATTAAATTTCCTCTTCAGATGTATTCGCTGAATAGTAGCCGTGAAGCTAGGCCAACGTCAATTTTCCAACGAAGCAAAAATGGGTTCGCTGAAGAGAAAGTATAGCCACTGTAAACTAAACAAAGTAGCTAAATCAGCATTTACATAAGAAGTGAGGTGAGTCGTGCTAGTTATCTTTCTCGGTGTGGACGGCCCTAGGAGGCAATTATGCTATGAGGCTAACGATATATCTCTACCAGTTTTTAAACACACCTGGTATTCCCAAATTGTGGGATATCTCTCTCCATGCCTGGGCTTTTTTAACGAGATCCTGGTAGGTTTGAAGTTTAGTGTCTCACAGCTCTGCATGCAGAGAGACCGCCACAATGATGCTCTCCTCCATTTTTGGTGTGCCTTTCTGCCAAAATCTGCCAATTTTTTTTCCGATTCCAACATTCCTCCTATTGGACGTGCCGAGGTAATGCCACAGGGCACTGCACCCAAGTTTAAAATTTTCAACTTGGGCGCAGCGCCCTGTCCAGCGGTGGCGCCAGCCTTACGCTGCGCCCTCCTCGGCACAGAATGGTGCGCCCTCGCGCCCAGTGATCACATGCACAATGAATGGCTGCGGCAGCTGAGATCTGCGCCGAGCGCGGGCTATGTGAAAGCCCCTTTACAAAGTCATTCATTCTTTAACAGGCAATATACTGTCAATTCTCTTTTTCAATGGTTAAGACCTTTGTTAACTAAAAGTGCATAGTAACAACATATCAATTTGGATATAAGTAACAACACAAAAATTAGATCAAAGTAAATGTTTGACATTCCATCAGACTAAGTCGAGGACTGCTTCTTTTTTTAAATATGTATTTTAACAGTTCCGAGCAAGGAACACCAACATGTTTACCTTTGTGGGCTTAAGGCAGGATCTCTCTTGGGTAGCAATCTTGCCAGCTGTGCTGAACATTCTCTCTGGATGTTGCGAATCAAACCACATAGCTTTGAGATATGTTTTATGACAACTCTGATAGGCTGAAAAACGATGTTACTCATTTTCATACCAGCCAATCCGCTTCTGGGGAGGCTCTGCATGCAATTGGGAGGCTTATTGATTACGTAATGGTGGGTGGACTGCATAGATATATAGATAATATACAAGTGGACTACGTTATACTACTGTGTTCAACGTTCAATTAATTTGCATTAGTCTTTAGATTTTTTAGCAAATTAGCAAGCTGGCTAATGTACATATAATCTGTAGAGTAACGTAATATGCAATAGCATAATGTTACATCGCAATATAAGGCAGCTAAAACTAGCAATGAAATAAAATGGCTTTGGCCAAACTGCCAGCTTGCTCCTCAAGTAAAAGAAGCCGTTCATCAAGGTTGAAGGTTGCGTGTTTGACGGCCTTGAAAGTGACTAGTTAGTCGTAAGAACTTCTCCCATGGCTATCATAGCTACCATGGCTTCAATAGCTGGCCAGCTAGCTAGCTAATGTCCCGGAAATCTGAAAATACAGTTGGGAAGCACAAAAACTGAACAGATAAGTTCATGCCTATTTCAGTTAGCTAAATTGGCAACGTTAGGGCAAAACCCAAATCATATTGCTTAAATATGACAATTATTTAATTTATTTCTAATTTGCAATTATTTAGCTAATCTAAAGAATGACATAACATGCAATAGCGCACATAGTAGTACAACCAAAGTATGTTTGCCTCTCCATCTCGGGTATAACGCAGTCTAGTTACGATAAACCTCCCCAGAAGCAGACTGGCTGGTATGCAAATGAGGAACATCGTTCTTCAGCCAATCAGTGTCGTCAAACCTTCCCCCATAGCTACAAATTCCTATTCCAATGCAGTTGGGACATTTTGTAAAACGTGAATAAAAAACAGAATGCAATGATTTGAAAATCTCATAACCCCACATTTTATTCACATTAGAACATATACAACATATCTGATGTTGAAAGTGAGACATTTGTCCATTTCATTGAAAATATTAGCTCATTTTGAATTTGATTGCAGCAACACATCTCAGAAAAATTGGGACAGGGCCATGTTTACCCTTGTGTAGCATCCCCATTTCTTTTAACCACAGTCTATAAACATCTGGGAAGTGAGGAGACCAATTGCTGGAGTTTTGGAAGAGGGATGTTGTCCCACTCTTGTCTGAAGTATGATTCTAGCTGCTTAATAGCCCTGGGTCTTCTTAGCCAGATTTTTTTGTTTTATGACGCGCCAAATGTTTTTATTGGTGAAAGTTCTAGACTGCAGGCAGACCATTTCAGCACCCGGACTCTTCTACAGTAAAGCAATGCTGTTGTGATGGATGCAGTATGTGGGTTAGCATTAATAATAATAATAATAATAAATCAAATTTGTATAGCGCTTTTCTAAATACTCAAAGACGCTTTACATGGGAGCACAAAGCATAAAACAGAGAGACAAGTAAACACGTGAACATGAACAAATAACAGATAACAATAACAATAAGGGGGGAGGGGGTGTATAGGAGGATGGTCAGATGTCGTAGGTGATCTTGAAGAGGTGGGATTTGAGTTGACTTTTAAATGAGGAGAGTGTGTCAGAGTTCCGGATGTGGAGGGGCAGGGAGTTCCAGAGGGTTGGGGCGGCGATGGCGACCCCCCACGGTGCGGTACTTGGTCTTGGTCATGGGTGTGAGAAGGTTGGCGTCAGCAGACTGGAGGCGGCAAGTGGGGAAGTGGCGGTGGAGGAGATCAGTCAGATATGAGGGGGCGAGGTTGTTCAGAACTTTGTAGGTGATGAGGAGGATCTTGAAGTTGATGCGTTGCAGTATGGGGAGCCAGCGAAGGTGACGGAGGATGGGAGTGATGTGTTTTCTGGAGCAGGAGTGGGTGAGCAACCGGGCAGCTGAGTTCTGAACATATTGTAGTTTATGGAGGACAGTAAAAGGGAGGCCATAGAGGATGCTGTTGCAATAATCTAGTCTGGAGGTGATGAAGGCATGGATGAGTGTTTCAGCAGCTGAGGAGGAGAGGGAGGGGCGGAGGCGTGCAATGTTACGGAGGTGGAGGAAAGAGGTTTTGGTGACGTGATTGATGTGTGATTTGAAGGAGAGGACAGGGTCCATGAGGATGCCGAGGTTTCGGACCAGGGAGGAGGGAGTGAGTGAGTGACCATCAATGCAGAATGAGAAGGTCTGGGAGGAGGGGAGAAGGGATTTTGGGCCAATGATGATGGTTTCCATTTTATTGCAGTTTAGTTTAAGGAAATTGTTGTTCATCCAGGTTTTTATGTCAGTGAGGCAGTCAGTGAGAGTGGAGAGAATGATGGGGGTGATGGCTTTGGTGGAGATGTACAGCTGTGTGTCGTCGGCGTAGCAGTGGAAATGTAAACCATGGCAGTGGATGATGTGACCAAGTGGGAGCATGTACAGGATGAAAAGAATTGTCTTGCTGACATATGCAAGGCCTTCCTGAAAGAGACGTTGCTGTAAAACCTCTATATACTTTTCAGCATTGATAATGCCTTTCCAGATGTGTAAGCTGCCCATGCCATAGGCACTAATGCAACTCCATACCATCAGAGGTGCAAGCTTTTAAACTGAGCACTGATAACAAGCTGGATGGTCCCTCTCTATTTATTCTACAAGACACGGCGTCCTTGGTTTCCAAAAATAATTTAATTTATTCACTGTGATATCGTTACATAAAGCTTGTGGCTCCGAGTGCTTGATCAATGCAACTGCTCCAGGTTTGAGAAGCAGCTGAGACACATATCTCGTGTCGCGTTCACGTTTGTCTAGGGATATAATTTCGCTTGTAAAAGAAGGCAGACTGGCCTGTACTGGTGAAGGTAGAAGGAAAGCCAGGACTTACCTCCCCTCAAGACGGCACCATGGCATTCCAGGACAAGCTCAAGCTGCCACTCCACCGGCGAATAGCTCCGCGTCGTTCGGTTCTTTGATTCAGTATAGTGAGTTATTTTCTGAAAGCATGGCAGTCTGATAGGTGACGAGTTAAAATAAAACAGAATCGCGTGGTCGGGAAAACGAGAGTTTAGGGAAGGTCCGCCACTTCAGGGCTCCGGCATATTGCAAAAACCACCTTTGATTTTAGCCTATTTAAAAGGGACGCCCCTCCCATGACCAACCACTGCCAAATCAGGACACAAGGCATCGTCCTGATTTCCCCCACCAGTCACCAATCGCAGTGCACAGCCGCCATGCCACTAAATGTGTGTTACCTATATTTACATTTTACTACAAAAAAGAGGAGCTATTAGTGTTTCTGTCATTATGCCTTGTTCCCGGATCCGAGGGCATAACACTCACATAGAATTATCCTTCATTGACAAAGCTGTCTTTGGTGAAATGCCGAGCTCAGACAGCTAACGTTCCCTTTTAGTATGGCTGTTTGTCGCCAGCAAACAAAAAAGCTACCCCTGGGTAGCTTTAAGGAGACATACTGATAAATCTACACGTCATATGATTTGGGCTCCTTTGTGTCTGATAGAATAAATTCCAGGTTGGGCAGGTCCAGTGCCGTGATTGGCTCTGGCCAGGTCTGTCCTGATTGGACACAACAAGCTGACGTCAGGTTTTGCCCAGATCTCGTGAAGATCTCGGGACGAGCTGTTCAGAGAGGAAATCACGTTCTTGGATTACAGCAAAACCCCTGTGTCTTATGTTTAGAAACTTTGCAGAAGTTGAGTATGGACATCCAACATTATAACATTACTTCTATGTATTAAAAGAAGGATCAGCATAATACGGGACCTTTAAATCGCTTCCGGGGCCACCCAATACTGCGGTAACCCTTGACGGGTTCACCATAGAGGAGTTGCTTTGGTATTCTGTGGTTGTCCATACGAATCACTTGTCCCGTCCATCGCAGTTGACGGTTTATGATGATGCTTTCCACAGAGGCACAGTCAGCAGTACTCAGGACATATGTGTTCGGAACTCTATCCTTCCAAACCCAACTGAAACTCATGCGTTTACTAATTTAACTCCAATTATGTTCTAATACTAATTAATAATCAGTCATGCCAATTAACACGAGACAGATGACACAAGCCATTCAGTAAAACAGAGAGAACCTTTGTCTTCATAATTAATAGCAAATGATAAAAATGTCAAATTTCAAAGCCTTTCAGTACCTTACAAAATGCAAAATCCCAAACCAAGTACTGACATGATCTAAACTACTGGTTTGTCATGTTTGGGGGGTAGAATCAATGTCAGCACTCATTTGCAAAACAGTACACTACAGTGATACAGTAATACAAGGAAGTGCCAAAAATCCCTTCGTAATTATGCGTTAAAGTCCATACATTGCTTAAGAATTGAGACCATTCTCTAATTTACACTAATCATTAATTTTTAAAATTCTCAAAATGTAGGCAATGTTCTGATCGTCTAGTTCAATGTCAGTCGATTCTTCAATTCCAACACGGGACGATATGGACCTCGAACATCACACAATAATCTGCAGTTTTTTGGTGCAATTAGCACATCTGGAAATTGTCACTGTCATCATTATTTTTATACATAATATCCATGTTGGAGGACACCTAGCTACGTGAGTGATAACAAAAACAAACATTGGAAACAAGTATACAGTGACAAAGTGATTTCAAATTACACCATGTATTATATAATCTCTCCAGAAGTTGATCTTTGTCCGCAATGCGAGCACAAACATTTTTACAAACATTTATTGGGGAAAGAATTCCATTTTCAACCTCCACCAATATCCAAGGAAATAAGTACTTTTCCAGCTTACCTTAATGTTTGGGTACCCAGAGAAACATTCAGGTGTGTAAAAACATCAAGCGTACATCCAGTCAAACAAATTTAGAGTTTAATTTCTTGTATAGCTACACGTGGTAATAATATATAACGACGGCAGGTATGTTAATGATGACACAGCGGGTTGCTGGGGCATACGCAACATATCCATTCGCGATATTAAATATTAATGTTAAATCATAAACCCCCCTCTCACTAATTAAACTCCCTAAACTGTACTGTATATTGGTGCCCCGTTTTAAAATCGTCCTGGCAAATAAAAAGCTGAAAAAAGTAGAGGCTAGATATGGAATTATTTCCATTTATTGGTAGTAGACAGTATTTTACTAGACACTCAGACAAGTTTGAAGTCAAATTTACTAGTCCGCCATAATTTTTACTAGTGTATGGACTTGTGGACTACCGCAAATTTTGAACCCTGGACAAGTCACGGGCTTGTAAGCATTTAAGCAATGTTCAAGGCTTGCCACTAGCTTATCAATGACCTCATAAAATGTTTCTATTTTGAACTTCTCCCTCCCCTTAAGTGTCACACCTGGTTCTGAGCTCTTGTCTGCAAATGTTTTATGCTTCCACTTTCGCTCAAGATCGTGCTTATATGACTGAGACAAACCAGTCACATTTAATGCTATCTGTTTAAACGTATCAAATTGGTCCCCAAGTCCAGCCACAAATTCCATCAAAGAGAACAAAAGTTGGGCTGCTATAGAGATGTCAACGTCACTTTTCTCTAGATGTATGCTTGAAGCATTGAACCAGTCAAGTATGACATCCCAGAAATATGCCATGAACACCACCTCTAAGGTGTCCAATCTAGCACATAGGGATGATCTGATAAAAGGCCCTGCCTCATACTTCAGTTCCCCCACCGCCTGCAATGGAAACTGGAGGGGCCTGTAGGGCCCTAACACTGTAAGTGCTGAAGCACCAGGGGCCCTACGGGTCAGCTCAAGTTCTCAGCACCAGGGGACCGGGGGCCCTCACATTGTAAGCACCAAGAGGCCCAGGGGCATGCCATTGCCAAGACTGTGCATTGGGGCCCCCAGAGGTTAGCTCATGCATAACTAGCCTTAAGTCAGTTAATGTATTGTATACTGAGGACCATGGCATTCAACTTCCCACAGAAGTCTTCGGCCTGTTATTACACACCTGCTGCCACTCTTCTCATCAGTCACCACTCATAAGCAATTCCTGGATCAGCAACCCTTTCCAGATAGTTTTGCCTTGCCATAGTTAACCTTGTCTTGTAATCTTTTGATCTGTTTTTTTTTTTTTTTTACCTAAACCTGCATTTTGGATTTAGTCTCTTGTCTAGCGCTCTGGAAACCTCTGCCAGGATTTTTCTGCTTTGTCACCAAAACAAGCCTGTTTTTGACTTCTGAGTCTTGCCTTGCCCCTGATTGCCTTTGCCTGTGTTTTTTCTGCTTTTTGTGCCTTGACTGCTCTGCATGTTTTTTGACCACTGTTTTGACTGAGCCCTACTTGTACCACTGCTGAAGATCTAGTAATTTTTCTCTGGACTGCATCCAGCCTGGCCTGAGTTACTGTTTGCTGGGAAATTCAGTTTTTGCATTAGAGACCTCTCTCTACCTTCAGTCTCAGTCTGCTTTTCGGTCCTCATCAAAACTAGGCCTAACCTCCCCTGTCAGTCTTAATTCCAAAAATATAACAGCCAGATCCAGATTTAAAGGATAGACGTGTCCTTATTACTTTACATGGCAACAAAATTGAGAAGGGTTTGAAAAGGTATTCTGCTCTCAACTCTCTAAAGGAGCAACATCACTTCACCTTCGAAATGCAGTTGCCTTGACATGGGATGGCTTCAGGGAATCTGGTAGATGCACACATGATTGTCAACAAGTACTGATTTCCAGATCTAGTCTTGGGTAATGGACCAACACAATCAACAATGACCTTGGAGAAGGGCTCCCCAAATGCTGGGATAGGCTGCAATGGAGCTACAGGTGGGTCTAACTGGTGTTTTTCCAACTACCTGACAAGTGTGACAGGTTTTGCAAAATGGAAACATCTTTCCGAAGTCCAGGCCAGAAGAAGTGTTTCATGATCTTTCAACAGTCTTGTTAACACCAAGATGACCTCCTAAAGGCAAACTATGAGCCATTGTTAAGATCTCATTCCTGTAGACCTTCGTAACAACAATTTGTGACCACTGCCCAATCTGCATTGGCAGGGGATATTTTACTCCATTGAGATAATACCCAACTGGAAGCTATTTCTTCATCAGGAAGGGCTCTCTTTTTTAGTACACAAATTTCAGGATCATTGGTTTGCTCCTGAATCAACCGCTTTCTGGACAGAGACAAGTCTCCAGACACATCAGAATCACCAGACCCATCTGGCTGGCTGAAAAGAGAACTTATAAAAGTGTCTGATAAGTCCTCAAATGGAGAAACCATAGTAGGCTGAACAGAGTCATGAGGCGAACCACCTGAGTCATGACTATTCAAGGTGCTGGACGGCACCACATCATCTTCTTCTTGAGCCTTCTTGGCCATAACCCAGTCACTGCACAGGAAGGATACAGAGATGGGATCGCCAGCTGCAGTAAGATGAACAGGGGACAGAGCCAGGTCATTGCCTAGCAACAGAGAAACACCCTTGATAGGTAGACTTGACATAAGTCCCACCTTTACCTGTCCAGTAACTAAACTGCTTCAAGGACCTACAGATACAGTCCTCCCCTTCAATACCTTGTACAAGTATGCAAAGCGGTCTCATCACGTAACTCCAAGGAGTCCATCAACAAAATGACTGAGAAGCTCCGGTATCCCTTAGGATATATATGGGGACAGGAGGAGAATGCTTATTCAGAGCCACAAATCCCTCTGACACAAATGGAAGAAATTCCTCCCTCACAAAGTCAGCAGTATCAGGCTTCTTAGCCTCACAAGGAGCAGGAGCAGATTGGTTATCTACTACAGGGGTTTCTAACCTTGTCCAAAGGCATTGGGGTATCCTTTTCTTTTTTCTTTCTTAGGAACCAACAGTTAGTTGTAACATGACCAGATCTCTTGCAATAAGACCACTTTTGTCACTGTGCTTTCACACTTTGATCAGACCTTTTTGATTTAAGCACCATCACCAGATTTGTCTTTGTCTTTTTGGTGAGGAATCTTGGGTATCACCATTACCTGTCTTCTGAAATTTGGACCATCTATTGTTATGCTAGACTGGAGAACGCGTCTGCAAACTTGGCAGCTGATTGCAAATTCAGTGAACTTCTCATTAAGGTAGGTCTTAATATCATCCTTGACACAGTTCTTGAATTCTTCAACTAACACCATCTCTTTTAGTGAGTTGAAATCATCCTTGACCTCCATAGAAGTACACCAGCGCTCAAAGCAAACCTTCTTCTCGTTAGCAAATTCAACATAAGTCTGATTGTCAGATTTCTTCAGACCTCTGAATTTCTGTTGGTAAGCCTCTGGAACCAACTCATAAGCTGTCAAAATAACCTTTTTGACAACCTCATAATCAGGGGAATCATCTGCAGACAAAGCCGAATACTTGTTGAGTTTTTACCCTTGAGGACAGTTTGCAACATCAGAGGCCAGTGTTCCTTTGGCCACTGACAATAGCTACCTTTCGAAGCACTGGAAATACTTATCAACCTCCTTCTCTGAAAATGGAGGCACCAGCTTTACCTCCTGGCTATCCGAAATTTGTTTTCGGCTTCTATTTTAATTTTTAGTTGCTCCATTTGGAGCCTTTCTTCTCTGTCTAATTTTTCTAAATCGAAATCTCTCTGTCTCTGTCTCTCTCTTTCTGCTCTTTCCTCTTCTCTTGCTAATTTTTCTAACTCAAACTGCCTTTCTTTTCTCTTTCTGCTCTAACTCTCTTTTTTTCTTTTTCTTCAATTTCTAGCATTTTTAATTTAAGTTCCAATTCTACATTTGGATTTTCCATCGAAACTGTTCCAGATCTCCTGGTGCAAACACATTTTCATCAATGTAATAGTCTCACATGGCTGGTTTTACATCTGTCCTCTAACTGTCTGCATATTTCTAGCAGTTCTGTCTTTTTAAAAGACTTCAAAATAATTGATGCCAAGAAATCATCCATTGCCAATATATATCTAGGAAAATCAAAAAACAATTTCCCAATAAATACCCAATGGTCTAATCCCGACGAGCCCCCAATTTGTTATGGCCCCAATTTGTTATTTACATGCAACGGACAGCAAGGGATGACAAACAAAATCCTTTAAGTTCAATAGATTTAATTAAACAAACACATAGAACTAATCTACATCCTACACTACTGACCAAGATTGAAAAGAAAATAAAAAAATGAGATATTTACAATTCCCTGTAATGGAGATGGGCTGCTATGTTGTGATGTCCTGGGACAGGAAAATGCTCCAACACAGGCCAAAATTCAAAAAGCTTAACAGGTCTTGAAAAATCTGGTCAAATGTATCCTTCTTGCAATTTCTCCTAAACATGTATATATACTCTTGTCCATATTTCTGGGACTTTATTTGGGCATGCCCTGGACATGCCCAGGTCAGACTGGGCTTCACAAACAAAAATCAATTCTGCCATCTGTGGCTATTTACCACATTACAATATATGTTAGCATTGTATGTGATGTGGAGATGCATATTGTTTGTTCTATTTATTTATTTTATTTTTTAAATGAGTCCGCATCCTGACTGTGCACCTTAATTTCTTTATACATGAGTGTATAATGACAATAAAGTGTCTTATTTTATTATCAGGGTGTTAGATAAAAATTAATAAAAATCCCCCAAGAAAAATGATGGATAATGTCCCCTTGAATTGGGCCAGTATAGGCTACTCTAAACTGTGCAGTATTGTCACTTCCATATTTTATTATTGGAGTCATTTCTTCTTTCTTACCAGCTTATTTAAAGCAGCGGGTAATTTGTTCTGCCCTATGGTTCTGCCCATGTACAACTCCATTCTCTCCCCTGAAAAACAGCGTGGTTGTGGAGCTACTTGAAATGTACTGTTATGCTGTAGTGGATCTTATATTTGTACAGCCCCAATTCCAAAATAGTTGGGACAAAGTGTAATTTGTGAATAAAATCAAAACACAATGACTTTCAAATCACATCAGCCAGCATTTTATTCACAATAGAACAGAGATAATGTAGCAAATGTTGAAACTGAGAAATTTTGCAATTTTATCCACAAAATGAGCTCATTACAAATTTGATGCCTGCTACAGGTCTCAAAAAAGTTGGGACAGGGGCCTGTTTACCATGGTGTAGCATCCCCTCTTCTTTTTAACACAGAGTGGAGGCGTCTGGGCATTGAGGAGACAAGTTTCTAAAGTTCAGCTGTTGGAATTTGATCCCACTCTTGTTTAATACAGGCTTCCAGCTGCTGAAGAGTTTTGGGTCTCCTTTGATGGGCTTTTCATTTAATTATGCGCCAAATGTTCATAATCGGTGAAAGATCAGGACTGCAGGCAGGCCAGTTCAGCACACGGACTCTTCTACTACGAAGCCATGCTGTTGTAATAGCTGCAGTATGTGGTTTTGCATTGTCCTGCTGAAATACACAAGGCCTTCCCTGGAATAGATGTCATCTGGAGGGGAGCATATGTTGCTCTAAAACCTTTATATAACTTTCAGCATTCCTGGTGCTTTTTAAAACATGCAAGTGTCCCACACCATATGTACTAATGCATCCCCATACCATCAGAGATGCTGGCTTTTGAACTGAATGCTGATAACAGGAGGGATGGTCTTTCTCCTCTTTAGCCTGGAGGACACAACGCCCATGATTTCCAACAAGGATTTCTGGATCATGCTCAACAATGGCTTCCTTTTTGCATGATAGAGTTTTAGGTGGCATCTGTGGATGGCACGGCGGACTGTGTTTACAGACAGCGGTTTCTTGAAGTATTCCTGGGCCCATTTAATAATGTCAATGACAGAATCATGCCAGTGAGTGATGCAGTGGCGTCTGAGGGCCCAAAGATCACAGGCATCCAGTAAAGGTCTTCGGCCTTGTCCCTCACGCACAGAGATTTTTCCAGTTTCTCTGAATCTTTTGATGATGTTATGCACTGTCGATGATGAGACCTTCAAAGCCTTTGCAATTTGACGTTGAGGAACATTGTTTTTAAAGTATTCCACAATTTTTTTACGCAAGCCTTCACAGGTTGGAGAGCCTCTGGCCATTTTTACTTCTGAGAGACTCAGCCTCTCTAAGACATCCCTTTTATAGCCAATCATGTTACACACCTGATGCCAGTTAACTTAATTACTTCCTAAATGTTCTTTCAGCTGATTCTCTTATATATTAATTGTTTTTTCAGCCCTTTTTTGCCTGTGTCCCAACTTTTCAGAGACCTGTTGCAGCCAGAAAATTTGAAATAAGCTCATTTTGTGGATAAAAATGTAAAATGTCTCAGTTTCAACATTTGAAATGTTATCTGTGTTCTATTGTAAATAACATGTTTGCTCATGTGATCTGAAAGTCATTGCATTTTGATTTTATTCACAATTTACACTTCATCCCAACTATTTCAGAATTGGGGTTGTACATTTGCACTTATCTTTGCCAATTCAGTGGTTATTATTGTTATATTAAGGGAAACCTGACACAGAATCACCCATCACATAGTCTCACTTACTCATTAAGAACATGTTTCTCACAGAACAGTTTATGTTGTAGAGTTCAGCTTTCAATCATAAGTTCACCTCAGTCCCGTCATTGCTTGTGCGGAACATACAAAAATGTTTTGAAGTGGACCATATTTGAATGAGAACAGATCTAATTTAGCTGGGTTCAATTCAGTACAGGCCAACAAAGCTCAAATGTTTTGTTCTAAATGCAACCAGGAATTTTCCAATAAACATAAATATTGTGGAAACAATGTCTCCTGTCGTAAAAAAATGGTTTCAAAAGTTAAAGAGGAACTAAAAAGGGTTTGAAGTTTTTGTATTTTTGAGTTTTTGTGGTAGACTGTGGATTAAACAGTTTTTTAAAAAATCAATTTGAGAGATTAGGGTGAGAAATACGTTTTTAGAGGCACTTTGTTTCTACGCCTATATTGTCAGAAATCCAAAAGGCGCGAATCGTATATGTGAACACAAGACGTCATTCTGAGACTCAATTACACTGTGTGAACTACCTTTACAGTATACAAGTAAGCCTTAAGCCTAACGCCCGCTGGCAGCGTGTGACGCGCGTCAGAAAATAGGTTCCATTCATTTCTATGAAGCAGTGCCCACTGGTGGCGTGTGACGCGCGTCAGTTTTTCATTTTTCGCCATGGTTTAATTTATTGAGCGTCAACTCAATAGAAACGCATTAGTCTTTTCAGTTATTTAACAATTTCGCCTTGTCTTGGTTAGTGGCACACATTTAGCAGAAACCTCACATAGTTATCGAAACAGATATAACCGTTTTTTAGCCAAGATGCAGTTTTTGAACAGAAATCAATTATTACAGTTAGACCGAACCTAACTCAGGGTACACTGATATGAATAATTAGTATTATTATTATTACTACATGTCCTGCCACTAGATGACATCCTAAAAGAATGGACAAAGAATGTCACCTAGTGGCGGGAGATGTAGTTTTTGGAGAAATCTATCTGTTTCATCAAAGAGAATTTGTTTTCACAAAATACACAGCAAATATACGTCGTAGGACAAAGTTCTTTGGTAGGAATATTTACTTTGATCCCTAGAACACGTTCATGTTTTAAAAAGACCGGAAATTGACAAAAACGTATTTTTCCGAAATGCACCTTTAGCAATCTAGCCTACTGTGTGGACAGTGGGCTATTTTTAAGTAGCTATGATAAGTCAGGATGAAGGCTACAAACTCATTTATCTCTATGTGGACAAAAGTCATCTCATATTCTGTCGCAAGGACCCAGGGTATTCATGAATGACAGTGCAAACAAAGTTTTCATCCAGGCAGTAGCCAAACTCAGCTATCCGAGTCATTTAACTAGTCAGTTTGTTAATGACCAGATGCATAAATATACCTTCCTTTTGAAAAAACTGGGTCACCAACTGTCGCCCTTTTTTCTCTCTCTTTCCTTGCTTCCCTTTCTTTTCTGCCACCCTGACTTCGCTATCCTGCCTCTCTCATTCTCAGTTCACCACTAGTCTGAACCAGAGCCATTGATATTCTCCATAGCTCTGGTTTGAACTAAGGGCACGCAGTCAGTGAGGCAGTGGCGTAACTTTTGGGCCGTACAAAATGATGAATAGTAAGGGGGGGGACGTGCTGAGATTATCCTTTAAAAGTTGATAATTCAGAAACAAGCAACAAATTCATTTTAATTTGATCAAGTTATTACAAAAATTAAAATATAAAATTAAAGTGTCCATATATTTTGTTTACAAATGTTTATAATAATAACAATATCCTCTTGGGGCCCCTGTGAATGCTGGGCCCCCAGAATCGTCCATGGTTACCCCCCCTTATGGCGCCCCTGTCTGCTGCACTGCTACACATGTCTGCTGTATGGTCTGTAAGAAATGGTCAATGGTGACTTGAAGGATATGTTCCCACTTCTCTTCAAGAGCTGTGCGCAGTCGGCGTATATTGGCCAGAAATGTGAACCAATGATGAGCTTGTTGGTTGAGGACATCTCAAAGATGCAGGATGCACATCCGAGGAATAAGCCGGCCATTCAAGCAGACAAATGTTTTCAGGCTCAAAGAACTCGTGCATACATGGGTGACGTGGGTCTGGCATGATCATGCTGGATGGTTATTGTTTTGATGGATGAATGGTAGGACAATAGGCCCCAGTATCTCATTGTGATATCACACTGCATTCAAGTTGCTGTTCATGAAATGCAGCTGGGTGCAATGTCCAAATCAGCACTCCACCACCATGTGCCACCGTGTGCACTACCATGAATTCAGCATAATGGTCCCCCGTGCATCCGCTCTGTGAAGTTGGAAAGGTTACTCGTCTGTAAAAAAAAAAAAAAAAAAACAGTCCTCCATTGTGCCATTGGCCATCAAATGTGTCTGTTCATTCAGTCAAACCAATTTTTTTCGTCGAGCTGAGGTGAGGTCCAATCCACAAAGAGAAAAATGCACAGAGATATGAACTTCCTGGAGATGATTTTTCATGGTTTAGGCAAAAATGTGGGGATTGTGGGGACCAATTGTCTCGCCTGCAGTGGCAGTTGCTGATCTCAGACAGTCACAGAGATGGAGAGTCTGAATACGGTGGTGATTTATGCGACTTATTGTTGAAAAAGGGACATTACGAGCCCTTGCGACAGCCCTTAGAAACATTTCTGCATTGAGCATGTCAATGGAACACTCCCTGACAGCTCAATTCATAGACGGCATTTTGAACAATGGCAGAACTGGGACTTCTGAGGTGGCCTTTTATTGACCAGAGTACAGGATGTGCCTGGGCTGACTGTACTGGATTTCAACAGCTCTGGATCAGGCCCCACCTGTCTGACAGGCTAATTTTGACAAAGGGCAGGAACTAGACAATGATATGGAGAAGGTGACTGAAATGCACACAGACCAGTGGCACACATCCTTGGTCACATAAATAAACCCTACTGCGCCAACCTCAGAAATAATTATGCAGAATATTAAAAGGACTAAATTGTTGTGTTTATATTTTTGCTCAGTGTATCTACACAATCATGAAGAAATACAGAGACGTAGAGAGAACACATTTATTACAAATGTTAGCTCGTGAAAAACTAAATAATTAAAGCTGTTTAGAGCATAGACTGGATATAGCCTAATGTTCAGAATAGCTTAAGTCACCCAATGATGACAAACCACTGAGGGGAAGAAACGGCAATCACAAAACTCAAATTAGCTTGCTAGCTAGCTAACTTGCCCGGAATTTGGCAAACAAAACAAATTCATTTTTTAGCATTAATTCACACACATGCAAATTAACTTGTTCACGAAAATATGCAGTTTAGAATATAGGGACTGACCAGTAGCCTCTCTTTGTGCTCTCCTGAAATACGGCGTCTGAATGGATTTAATTATAACATACACTTCGCACTGCATATCATCAACTCTCCGGTTTTGTAGCCAGCTATCCATATTCAATAAATATTCCACAGCACTGACTCATGAATGCAATATGAGTTTCCATGGCTTTTTGGAGTTGTCGATATTTCTGCTGATCATCAGTGATGTCGCATGTTTCAGTCATTGGCACAGTAAACATCTTCTCAGTGAGCAAGATCTCACACATTGATAGTGAGATTGACAGTGTTCCTTGTACAGCCTCCAACTGCACAAATTCAAGGCGTTCTATATTTGTTGAATAAAATGTATTTAAAACAAACCCAAAGGTGAAGTTGCAACGAGTCTCTGAACAACGTCACATGCATAAATTAATACTTAATTTGCTTTTTGGAAATCAGGGAAATGGCTTTGCAGCTGGGCTGGTTTTTGATCTTCTTTTTTTGACACAAATAGTACAATTGCGCTTGGTTACTAATGTATTCGGGGAATGAGTCATATAAACTACATAAAACTGCCAAAATGGCAAAAGTCAGGTATGTTTGAGTTCCTTTTTAAAAAAACCCAAACAATTAAAAAAAGCATGTTACAACAAATTAAACTTTGAAGATAAAAAATACATAAATATCACCTTTCCTGGCAGTATGCATTATTTTAGATTCTGCCACTTACCAAAGGTTATTAACTCAACGGGCCCAATTTTTCCTATCATATGTGATACACACAAGGACTATCAAAGATATATCTGCAATCTATCAATGGGAATGGTTCTTCTGAGTAGGCTACGTTGAAAAATATGTATGTGCCATGCCATAGTTGCAAGCAGGTGTGATATGAAGAGTGGAGGTCCGTCAAAAGAGGCCAGCTCAGATTATTTCCAATACAGCAACCCTATTTTAGGGCTTTGACATCCACACTAGAGGACTGTGCTGTGTGCACATGTAGCCTATTTGACTTCACTTACTTTTGTTAAAGTGCTCACCATTATTTCGTGGACACTATTAAAGCATTTTATTAATTGTAATATCTGTTATATGGAACTTCTTTGGTGCATTTCTGTTGTTTGATATCAATATCAAATGCATGTAGGGAATTCCTTGCAATAGCAGGCTTATATAGCCATAATGGAAGTGAGTGAGTGAATGTGTCACAATCCTTTCACACTCAATATCTCAAGAATGGTACTAGCCATGACCTTCTAACTTTGCACATTAACAGACATAGTGTAGCAGATGACCTGATTAAAATCTTGTTCAATCTGTGAAGTTGCATCATTGTAAATTGATGAACAAAAACGCACCGTATCGCAAGGTCCTATATAATCCAGTAGGACTGCACGTTGCTTCTATCAGTTAGCTTGCTAACTAAGCTAGTTAGCACGTTAATAAAATTATTAGCAATTCAGTCAAAATCTGATAAAGGCTTGATTTCGACAATTGTTAAGCTAGCAATGTTTTTTTTGTGTTTCTGGCTCAGTTGAAATGTATTGCCCTAACGTTATTTGCGTATACCTTTATTTGACATCTGCAGTAGCCAGCCAGATCAGTGATCAGATTAAAGAAAAAAAATTGATTAGCATTTTTTGCTAATCATTATATCAGTTGATTAGCAATTGTTTGGCACATCTGAAAAAATTATTTGCAAAAATTGGAAAAAAATAGTGGCAAAGCCACTGCGCCTAATTGGCCAAACGTGGCCAAAATGGAACAAAAGTATTGGTACAATTGGGCTCAAAATCAAACTTGGTCTAGACCTTATGACGCTATATATGCATATGAAATATGAAAAGGATTGGTGAAAAACTGAAGACGCTAGAGCACAGACAAGCCAAAAGTTTATGCACGCACGCCCGGACGCACGACAGACCACCACTAAAGACTCTGAGCATAGCATAAGCCCCTTGGGCCTTCTGGCCAAGCGGGCAAAAAATTTGAGCATCTTTGCTCGTAGAATAAGGGAGCTAGAGCTGTTTGAAGTTTTGCAGAAAAAGCCATCTGGTGGCCAAACCGAGTATCGCAACATGCCCAAAATCAAACTGGGGCTAGATCTTGGGCCCATATACATGAATATAAAATATGAAAAGGATCCGTTGAAAACTGAAGGCACTATTGCAGTGAAACAAAATCTGTGCATTTTACGACCTTTGACCTACATAGCCTTTAAAATTAGGTCAAAGCAAAAACCCATTACATATATGATGGACCCTTGGCAGACCAACCTACAGTAATAATTTGAGTATCTTAACTTGTAGAATAAGGGAGCTAAAGCTGTTTAAAGTGATGCAGAAAAAGCCGCCTGGTGACCAAACCAAGAATCGCAGCATAACCAAAATCAAACTTGGGCTAGATCTTGGGCACATATACATGTATATAAAATCAGAAAAGGATCCGTTGAAAAACTGAGGGCACTATGGTGCTGAAACGAAATCGGCACATTTTATGACCTTTGACCTATATAACCTTTAAAATTAGGTCAAATCAAAAACCCATTACTTACATGATGAACCCTTGGCAGAACAACCCACAGTAAAAATTTGAGCATCGTAGTTCAAAGGATAAGGGAGCTAGAGCCGTTTGACTTTTTCCAGAAAAAGCCCCCTGGTTGCCAAACCGAGAATCGCAGCATGCCCAAAATCGAACTTGGGCTAGATCTTGGGCCCATATACATGCACATAAAATATGAAAAGGATCCGTGGAAAACTGAAAGCTGCATTGCGCTGAAACGACAATTGTGGACGCACGCACGGACGCATGGGCGCACGGACGTACGACAGACCACCACTAATGACCCTAAGTACAGCATAAGCCCGCTTTATAAGCCCGACAACTGGCCTGTCGGCCAAGCGGGCTAACAAAAAGTCAAATCTTAAATGATAAATTTGAAAAGATAAATATGATGATAAATGATAAAATGATTTTAAATGATAAATTTGTCCTAATGACAAATTACAATTGAAACGAATAGAAATTCAATAAGGGACCAACTCAACACATCTTCAAAATGGAGTTGGGCTCTTATTAAATTCACCAATTCAACTAGACAGTCCTGTCGGCTGCAACTGCATGGGTGTAGCCCCCTAAAGCCCACTTCCCCCCTTTTTGCGCATTATTCGGCCAGTACTGTCACCATGGCAACCAAATTGATAGGTGTTATAAGTGAAGTATATCACTTATCCATACCAAATATGAAAGTAATCGGTCAAAAATTGTAGCCTGTACAGCGTTCAAAAAAAGTGTATGTTTCAGCAAATTTGCGCATTATTCGGCCAATACTGTAGCCATGGCAAAAAAATTGATAGGTGTCATAAGTGAAGTGTAAAACATATCCATACCAACTATGAAAGTAATCAGGTCAAAAATTGCAGCCTATACTGCATCTACAAGGAAATCTCTATGTTTTGTCACTAATTTGCATATGATCTGGCCAATACTGTTGCCATGGCAATCGAAATCGATAACTGTCATAGGTGAAGTGTAACACATGTCCATACCAAATATGAAAGTAGTTGGTCAAAAATTGCAGCCTGTATTGCGTCCACAATGAAATCTCTGTTTTGCCACAAATTTACATATTATTCAGCCAATACTGTTGAAAAGAAGAAACTAAAAGTCCGCACACTGTTTAAGTTGCTCCCAGAAGACTTTATTCCTTGCACAACTTTTCGGTCGACGTGGCCCTCGTCATATGAGTTCCACACATGTGATAGGGGTGGGGTGGGGGTTTATTTACACTAAAAATGGTAGACGGACCAAACCATGGTGCAATGAGTCCCAATATACAAAAATAATCACATCAACCCCATATTACCTATGATCCCAAAACATACATACAAAAAGAAGTGAAGGCATATCAAGAATACATATAGTAGGCTACTCTCCATAGACAATCAGCACATTTAATAGTATATGCAGTACAAGTTATATCCAAATGATATAGCCTAGTATCTCAGGGTATATTTTAAACCTATAGGTCAAGCATAGGTACAGTTTAAGACTCCCAATTTGTACACATGCAAAGAAAACACAAATACATCAAAATCAGTTAGAAAAACATTCCGTGCAAAAACTAAAACTGACAATCGTAGCTACAGTTCATAAAAAAGGTTTTATATCGAACTCTTCATTGAGACCAAAAGGAGCCATTGTATTGAGGGTGTAAATGTAATAAGTTTCGCGCTGTAGAAGTATCCTATCAAGGTCCCCACCCCGGGGGGGTTTTATAACCTTCTCGATACCCATATAGCGTAGAGTGCTAATGTTGTGTCCCTCTTCTTTAAAATGTGCAGCTGCGGGATTGCGCTCATCTCCGCCACGGATGTTACTCCTGTGTTCGCAAATGCCAGTTTTAAGTTGTCTGCCAGACTTACCCACGTAGGCCAAGCCACAAGGGCATTTAATTAGATAAATTACATGTGTGCTACTGCACGTAATAACACCACAAATTCTACAAGACTTTCCGCTATGAGGATGTGTGTATGTTTTGCTTTTGATGGTGTATCCACATTGCGCACAGTTTCCACATTTGTAATTGCCCTCAGGCAGGTCATTCAGAAAGGTATTTTTTGGGATATAGGATAGTCTGTTTTTAAATTGGGACTCATTGTTCCCTGAATACCTGCTTCAGTTTGGTCCGTTTCAATTATGTGCCCAAATCTTTAGTTCGCCAACGGTGAATAATAAAACAGAAAGGGTCTGGTCTCCCTTAGGGTGTTCCATCAATATCTGAACCCCAACCCCACTTGAATTTTACTCTTGAATGCAGTGACACCAGCATTACTTTTTAGACGAAAGGTAATTAAACATGGAAACTCTATTTCTACTGACCTATTTCGCAAACCTGCAGACAGGAACACGTTAGCTTCCATCCTACCCAGGAAGTCTGCCAGTTAAAGTTTCACCGTGGGAGAATCTGTAGCTCCAACTCTCTATATCAGAAAGTGTGCGGAGCAAACGATTTTGAGAGAGGGTTATAAGAGTGAATGGGTTGATTCTTTTGTGCCATTGCCTTAAGCCCCGAACCAAGACAAACAAAGACCAGACTCTCTTCTGTTTTATTGAAATATTCGCCGGTTGGCTTTTTCCAAAGTCATTGCAAACACTGGCACATAATTGAAACAAAACCTAAACTGATGCAGGTATTCAGGGAACCCCGGCTTTCGCTTTTTTCCTAATCTAAAAGACAGCTAGTGAAGGCCTATATCCCAGAAAAACGGGATTTTTGAACGACCTGCCTGAGGGCAATTACTGTTGGATACACCATCAAAAAGCAAAACATACACACATCCTTATAGCGGAAACTGAAAATGCGTTGCATAGGTGTAATTTTGATTAAATGCCCTTGTGGCTTGGCCACGTGGGTAAGAACAGGCAATGTGGCATTTGCGAACACAGGAGTAAAATCCGTAGCGGAGAATCAGTCATTTTAAAAACGGACACAACATTAGCTCTATCTTTTCACATGTACCTGTTGCCCTACCGCAACCCGTGAATTACGAAGCTTCCACTAACGATATCTTGCGGCCACACTATCACTATGCATTATGCGAATCCTTTATTTTTTTGTTTATGCGCTTTCTACAATCGCAATGTTGACCATAAAATAAGCTGGTCCTAAAACCACCCGCTACCCGCATCACAAGAGGTAGCACTCGGAAATTTTTTTCCAAGCATTTCAGAACTCTCTTGGAATGTCATAAGTATGTACACCTGTCCATACCAACTAAAAAAATAGACAGCTGTCCGATTGGAAAATGTAATCACTTGTCACCAGAAAATTGCTGAAGAGTTCTGCCTCGCTATCGCTGAGTGCCAGTGCATATACCTAATTTTATTTTTCTAAAATGGGATTTTGTTCTATGCTTCATTTCAGACGGGAGAGGAGTTTGCATCGCTAAACGATTTTTTTTTTTTTTTTTTTTGAAGTTTCCATCACAAAAGGGGTTTGATTTTTTTTTTTTTAACTACATACCAAACATTAAACAATATGTCAATGGAAAATAATAATAATAATAATAATGCTACAATTCATGATTAACTTAACAAAACAGATCCTCCCCTGACTGGATTTGACCTCATGCACGGGCAATTTAATCGTCAACGGAGAAACGTGGCGACCTTCCTCCTTAGTGAAGGATTTGGGATACGCAGCCTGTTCAAAGGCAGTGTGGCACCATGGCTAAACGCCCAAACCACGCCCATGCATAATGTAACGGTTCTGGTGTTTTAATATAGGCAGGTGTGCAAGATAGCAACCAAGGGGTAAAAAGACGTCAAATAATGGGTTTAGGGATGGCATTTTGTATGGGTATCAACTAATTTGTGGTGGGGACCTTGATAGATACTTGAAACTCATTACATTTACAACCCTCAATATGGCTCCTTTTTTGGTCTCAATGAAGAGTTGATATAAAACCTTTTTTTATGAATTGTAGCTACGATTGTCAGTTTTAGTTTTTGCACGGCATGTGTTTCTTTCTAACTGATTTTGATGTATTTGTCCATACAAATTGGGAGTTTTGAACTGTAAATGCTTGACCTATGGGTTTAAAAATATTGCTAGCCTATACATTTGATATAACTTGTACAGCATATACTATTAATTGTGCTGAAAACTAGATGCATCTTGATATGCCTTCAATCTTTTTGCATGTTTGGGATCATGGGGTTATATTTTTGTATATTGGGACTCATTGCACTTTGGTTTTCTTACCATCTTTTAGCGATATAAAATACCTGACGCCACATCGCCAAAACGTGGTGCCAGGAAAAAAGTCTTCTGGGAAATGCGGACTTTTTATTTTTCTTCTTTTCACAGTTTTTGGGTCCTGCACCTGTGATACCTGATTTTGGATGTGCGTGCATTTATTCTATTTTTGCAACCAATACTGTTGCCATGGCAACTGAAATCTATAGGTGTTATAAGTTAAGTGTAACACATGTCCATACTAGATATTAGAGTAATCAGTCAAAAATTGCAGCATGTACCTCGTCCACAAGGAAGTATCTATGTTTTGTCACTAATGTGCATATTATTTGGTCAATGGTGTCGCCATAGCGACCAAAATCGATAGGTGTCATAAGTGAAGAGTAACACATGTCCATACCAAATATGAAAGTAATCAGTCAAAAATTGCAGCCTCTACTGCGTCCATAAGGAAATCTATGTTTTGCCACTAATTTGCATATTATGTGGCCAATATTGTTGCCATGGCAACCGAAATCAATAAGTGTCATTAGTGAAGTGTAACACATGTCCATACTAAATACGAAAGTAACCGGTCAAAAATTGCAGCCTGTACTGCGTCCACAAAGATGTCTATATGTTTTGCCTCTAATTTGCATATTATTCGGCCAATACTGTTGCCATGGCAGCCAAAATTGATACGTGTAATGAGTGAAATGTAACATATGTCCATACAAAATATGAAAGTAAGCAGTCCAAAATTGCAGCCAGTACTGCGTCCACAAGGAAATCTGTATGTTTTTCCAATAATTTGCATATTATTCGACCAATACTGTCGCCATGGCAACCAAAATCAGTAGATGTTATAAGTGAAGTAAAACACATGTTCATACCAAATATAAAAGAAATCGGTAAAATATTACAGCCTGAAGAGCGTCCACTAGAGTGTCTATGGACGCGGACGCGGCGGAGACGACACACGTGAATCCATAGTAGCCGCCCGACTTCATCCGGGGGCTACAATTACAAGAGAAATACAACTCCACTCTGAAAGCAAAACAGATTATTTCCAGAAGTTATCAATTATACCTTGAACAATCTTTTTTTTTTAAGAAAAAAAAAATTGGCATCTCCGATCCCACCTGAATCTGGAATGCCTAATTGGGGAACTATGTCCAAGGCCTGCTCTTCTCCGAAGCGCGTGCCCGTCAACTACTGCTTCTTTACACTCATAGGTTGAATCCTCGCAAGTTCAGAACAAGGGCGGAGGACGCCCAAACATGAACAAGCTTAGAATCTTCCTGACGAGCACCCAGCTGGCCAACAGGAGACGCTTGAGCAATGAACAAAGCAACTATTTTATATATTTCCCTTCCCGGCAGCCCCTTCCCAATTTGCATCCCTGTAATGCAATGGCCAATTGTGCGCTACTCTGAAAAAGCTGGCAACCACTGCCGGTTGGTATGACCGGGGCTCGAACTCGCGCCGTGATAGTCACTTCTGCTCCGCAATGCGGTGCTTTAACCGAGTGAGCTATTCGGCAGCTTACCTTGAACAATCTCAATTTAATACAGAACACTTTCCGTTTCCCAGAGAAATTTCTGTAAACTACTTGTAATTGGCAGTACAGCTGTCTTATCTATACCTTATTGTAGCATATTGACTGCTTGGTGCACAAAAGTGTTAAGTACATTTTTTGCTGTAACTAGTAAGTTGGATGCAAATCATATTTGTTCACATTGTTTCAAAGTTTTACACTGCTCTATCTCAAAATTTAAAAAAGAAAAAAGATTGTTGCGCTCAAGTCAACAAAATGAACTGATGAGTACTACAGGTGCGTAGAGCTAATATAGTAGAAAAAAAAGAAATGCTGACCGCACACTGTGAGAAGGAAAAACATCCATCTGGCCTGAAAAAAAGCACGTTTATGGCAGCTCACATACCAGTGACAAAAAGTGTTACAGGTGCACAAAAACAAAATAAAAAATAAAAAAATAAAAAAAGTGAAAAACCAAACGTTTTGGTCCCTAACAGACCATCATCAGTGCTTAAAGTGCAGCAGTCACAAGCACATAAATTAAGGAATACCATTGGGTGTGTCCTCTCAAGCCAAAAAGCAATCACCTGTACCAGAGGCAGACAATTAAACAATTAGTAGAATTCTTCATTGGAATTCCCCATCAGAAAGGTTAGGATGCAAATGGATTTGTTCGTTATCACAACATCATCTAAATTACATGCTTGTAAAATTGAAAATGAAAATAAAGAATACTCTGAAGAGGAACATGTTCATAATTGAAATTAGAATATGTCTTGAGCCTTTGAGTATGCAATTAAGCAAGGAGATCACACCCTTAAACACCTGAGAACAAGGATGACAGAAATATTAAAGCCTATTGAAAAGATAAATGCACTAGGTAAGACATAACAAATTGTCTCAAGAATATTCAAAAGTCTAACCCAATATACACCATAATTGTAATATCATCTAATGAAGACAAGTCAATACAACATTCAATACAACATAACTGCAGATGGCTTACAAAAAACATGACAAATTATGGTCCTCGTTCATCCCACCTGGAAATAAAGACTGAAAGTCAAAAACATAAAAGGCTTCCCTTTGGAGTAACCTAACCTCTAGGTTACCACCTCTAACGATGAGTCATAACCTTCTCAACAGCAAAAAAATACAAATCTGAAATACCATGATTTGCCTGTTTAAAAATGACGAAATACAGGAGATTTTTTTCATCTTCAATTAAGGCGCCACGATGTTCAATAATTCTTGTAACTGAGAGAGATGTTTTACCAACATAAAAAAGGGCAAGAACAACCAATAACATATATAACATGAGTAGATTTGCAAGTTATAAGCTGTTGAATGTCATACTTCTTTAATGTAAGGGGATGAACAAAATGTTTGTAGGGTCTGTAAAAAGAACAAAGGGAGCATATATGGCAAGGAAATTGCCTTTAGCATGATCAAGAGTACCAATGTTTGTCTTACCTATAAAAGTATCAGCATGTACCAATTTGTCCCTGAGATTTTGACCTCTTGAATAAATGAAAAAGGGGGATCTTGAAAAAATTTTTTTTTTTTTTAAGATTATTTTTTGGGGATTTTTCCCTTTATTTGACAGTTATATTGTGGAGATAGACAGGAAGGTTGGGGAGAAGAATGGGGAAGACATATGCAAATGACCCGAGCCGAATCGAACGATGCCACGAGAGGACACAGCCTTTACCTTCTAGACCGATGAGCCACCGGGGCGCCCCATGAAAAAAATTTTTGAGTTGATCAACTTTGCAAAATATGCCAGTGTTTTAATACAGATCTCTAATAGAGTTACTCAGGGGTGAGAAAGTGGTCTTAAAAATAACTGAAAAAGGTTTTTTAGGCCCTGATCAGAAGTTTACAACAAGCTCGTTGGAGAGCAGATTTTAACCACCTATGTGGATAACCCCGAACTAAAAAAATCACTATACATTCGTCTAGACCTAGACTGAAAATCATCAGCATTAGAACAAATGAGAGATTTAAAAATGGACTATAAGGAAGCCCTCGTTTAAGGGATATAGGGTGAAAACTGTTGGCATGAAGGTGGCTATTTTTATCTGTCACTTTGGTATATAAAGATGTACCTATAGTCCCATCATGAACTGAAACCAATGTATCCAAAAAACTGACCTGTGAAGGGTCAACATGAAATGTAAACTTAATGGACTGTTTTCCAACTAACATGCCACAAACAAGTCAAAATCTGTACGAGATCCCTTAAAAAGAACAAAGCAGTCATCAATTTATCTCCGCCCCAAAAGTAGATGATCAGAAAAAGGATTATTATTCCAGATGTAGAGATGTTCAATAACCGAGATACAAGTTTGAGGTTATCGTGAGATCCCATTGCAGTAGATTTAATTTGCCAATAGAATTGCTCTTGAAATAATTCTTAGTGAGTCATATCTTTCAGTTCAGATGTAATGGCAAATGTTAAATAAACAAAATGTTTTAGGCCCTCCTCATGGGGGGATATTGGTATATAGAATGCAACATCTAAAGTTGCCAACAGGATGTCACTGCCAACCCAATCTATGAGGCAATTGAGAAAATCACCAGTATCCTTGAGGTAGCCGGGTAAATTACATACCAAAGATCTCAAAAAATGATCCAAAAATTCGAGAGGGGTTCAATGTTAATCCCAGCTACTATTGGGCGCCCTGGGGGTTGGGTTAAAAAGGCAAATCACGGCTTAATAGGTGAATTTTCAGTTAGATAATTCAATTCATTTTCGGAGATAATGCCATCAGTATAGGCACCACTTAAGAAACAATCAATCTCTTTTTTAAATTTAGTAGTAGGGTCAAAAGGAAGAGGTTTGTAATATGCTTCATCCTGTAGGAGGCGATAAACCTCCTGATCATACTGAGATTTAAGCATCAGAACTATGCCCCCACCTTTATCTGATGGTTTACAGACTAAGGACTTGTCTTTACACAATTTGTCTAAAGCCCGTTTCTCCGCTAAATGCAGATTATGTCTTAGAACACCGGGAGAATTCTCAACATCTGGTCAATATCATGTTGCACTAGACGACAAAATGTGTTTAAAATAAACAGGACAAAATTTTAGATGGTTTTTGAGGGCCATTGTTAATCATGGAGGAACATGGGAATTCTGATAATAACATTTCAATTTCAAATTACAAAAAACTTGAACATTTCAATTTTAAGTGATAAGGTGCTCTAATACAGGGGGACAGCCCCTTATTGAGCAAACTTACTTCATCAGCATCAAGGTCACGACCAGTAAGGTTAAAAATCAAGTCATTCTTGGATGAGTCTTGGGTTTCTGATGGGACGGGTGTTGAATTTGCGAGCCTCGCCTCCCCTATGGGTCTTCTTTTCATGGAATGACGATTGTCATCGGAGGAGTCCCCGCCTAAAAAATCCCCATCAGACTCGAGCCTGAAGTGTGAGATGGCTGATCTTGGAACCGGACTCTTTTTGGGATGGTAATAGATTTTTGATGTATCCAAGGGTATACTTTGTCATCTCAATAATTAATTGTATCCCTTAAAACTTGCGCATTTTCATTTGCTGGAGGTCTGCAATAGCTCTCCAGAGGTCCTTGCCCTCTGTTTTATGTTGGTAAAACACCAAGAATTATTGATGAGCCTTAACTCGACAAGATGAAAAATCTGCTGTATTTCATCATTTTGCAAATCAAAAAGTATTTTTTTTTGAAGGTTTGACTCATCATAGAGGTGGTAACCTAGAGGTTGTTACTCCAAAAAGCCTTTTATGTTTTTGACTTTCAGTCTTTATTTTTACCATAATTTGTCATGTTTTTTGTAAGCCATCTGCAGTTATGTTGTATTGAATGTTGTATTGACTTGTCTTCATTAGTTGATATTACAATTATGCTGTATATTGGGTTAGACTTTTGAATATTCTTGAGACAATTTGTTATGTCTTACCTAGTGCATTTATCTTTTCAATAGGCTTTAATATTTCTGTCATCCTTGTTCTCAGATGTTAATGGGTGTGATCTCCTTGCTTAATTGCATACTCAAAGGCTCAAGACATATTCTAATTCCAATTATGAACATGTTCCTCTTCAGAGTATTCTTTATATACATTTTCAATTTTACAAGCATGTAATTTAGATGATGTTGTGATAACAAACAAATCCATTTGCATCCTAACCTTTCTGATCGGGAATTCCAATGAAGAATTCTACTAATTGTTTAATTGTCTGCCTCTGGCACAGGTGATTGCTTTTTAGCTTGAGAGGACACACCCAATGGTATTCCTTAATTTATGTGCTTGTGACTGCTGCACTTTTAGCACTGATGATGGTCTGTTAGGGACCAAAACGTTTGGTTTTTTTTTTTTTTTTTTTTTTTTATTTTGTTTTTGTGCACCTGTAACACTTTTTGTCACTGGTATGTGAGCTGCCATAAACGTGCTTTTTTCAGGCCAGACTGATGTTTTTCTTTCTCACAGTGTGTGGTCAGCATTTTTTTTTTTTCTTTCTCAAAATTTAAAATATACACTTAACTTTTTTGTTCTCCAAGCAGTCAATATGATGATGTTTAACACCTGATCAGAGATGTGAAAGGATCCATTCCCATCACCATCCAGTCATACAAGGCACTCTCCAACTCAGTCTCATTTTGACATCACAACATTGTGTATTTCAGCGGTGTGCCGTCAGATGTTCAGAAGGCCTTCAGTAACCTCACCCTTTAGTGCTTGATTGTGCTCAAGCTGTTCTCGTTCAAGTTCGCCTTATGAACAATCAAACAATTTATCGACTGAACAACCAAGAACAATCCATGGCCTACAATAAGAGATGATAATTGAAAAACTGAATGCCTATTGCCTACATTTAGATTGATATGGCATTGTAAGGACGGCAATGGCAACATAAATGCAAAAAATCTGAAACTTCCGCTGACTTTGCAGCATTTATTTTCGCCATTACTCAGCTGTGCAGTGTGCCTAACAACGCCCTTTAGCGTGACCACATTCAGAACAGATTCTTGTGGCTAATTACTAAATGAGCCTCGCAAACTAAGCAAATCGCGCTGTTTCACGAGCTAAAAGAGCGCAGAAATTACAAAGACGTAATCATATTTCATGTCGTCATTTTTGTATGGTAGAAAACGCCTCATAATTTTGTGGTGTAATGTATAGCAATGCTATCAAAAACAAATTATACTGTTGCCGGTCCTACCAATTAGTCTGGGCAACTGTTGCTGATCAGGAAAAGTAAACTGCTGGAGGTTTGGGTTTATGAGCGTTGAAGGGCAAGGTTTCTGAAGGCCTTTGTTATTGCCGACGGACCGCCACTGGTGCATTTGAAAGATCAGAGATCATTGTGCATGTTCCGGGAGAGGCCGGTGACAAGTACGCGATTCCCTAAACCACATAGCAATGGGAGAAGTTCTGATCAGTAGTGGAGCTACAGGGGGGGCAAAGACATGTCCCTTTTAGTCCTGGCTAGATCTCAATCATTTTCCTTTATTGACGTCTTTTCCAATTATCGTAATTGGCAACTGAAGACACGGATTCTCACCATATGCAATCTAACAGTGATGAAATCAAGTGCTAAATTCAGTGCAGAAAAATAATTTATTTATTAATTGGCTAATGCTTCGCGTGATTGGACTGGTCCGTGTTCCAATGAAACGCGGACTTTCACTCTCAGTATTTCGTGGGTTGATTAAAAAAAAAAAAAAAAAACAGTGGCACTCAGCAGTTGAATAGCCTAGGTTATAAAAAGCGTGCGGCTCAAGCCATTTGTGTGAGAGTCGACAGGTAGGCTATGCAATTTTGAATAACGTAGATTTAAATACAGCAAATACGCGTCCAGATGAATGATTGTCGTCTTACCTAATCGGGGAGAACAAGCAGCACCTGTTAAGTGCGGAGTGTTCTGGGAGTGAACCTTTTGTTAATCATGAAGATGACAGAGAACAGGTCAAGATTTATAATTGTTTTAAACGGCTGTTTTGTGCAACCCAATTCTCTGTTCCGCCACTGTACTGAATTTAACCCGCGATTTAATCGCTGTTAGATCGCATGTGGAGAGAAACCGTGTCTTCAGTTGCCAATTACAATAATTGGAAAAGACGTCAATAAAGGAAAATGATTGAGATCCAGCCAGGACTAAAAGGGACGTGTCTTCGCCCCCCCTGTAGCTCTGCCACTGGTTCTGATGACTCTGACCGGCCAAAAATTATGTTCCTCATTTGATAACTTAACCTGGCATGATCCTATTTGATATGTTTTGCAGCACTTTCATATGTCCCAGCTTTGGGACATTCAGCAGAAAGAGTTCTGTGCTCAACTTCCACGGATATTTAATGAAATCAGTACTTTTTCAGCTTACCGTGGTGTTTGTTTGGATATGGGTTCATTCCATTTGGGCAGAATCCAAATCATATCGCCTTAGTAAAACAATGATTACAAAGATTTCCCTTAACTAGAGTCAGCTAGGGAGGAAGATGACTAGCATGATAATCTGAAGAGTAACATAATACGCGATAGCATGCATAACAAGATAATGCAGTTAAAACTAGCAATGAAATCACACGTCTAAGCCAACTGGTGGCTATTTCCGAAAAGCAACGTAATTTATTACGCGATAGCTCTCACAGCAGTCTAGTCATCATGACTATGTCCCCGTTTACACGCAAACAGAGAATTCGCCTCTGAAAACGATTTTTTCTAAAAACTCCGGCCAGACTGGAGATTTTGGAAAACTTCGGTTGCAAGTTTGCATGTAAACTGTGAAAAACTGAGTTTTAGGCAGCCGACGTCACAGTATGCGCCAGAACTTGCAAGTCGTTAAAACTTATCCTGTTGCTGTGTGGCTCGAGAATTGGAAGTTTGCAGGTCCGTGAGTTGGGATAAATGAAATATCATTAAGATTTCTGGAATCGCATTTTTTGCAAAGGAATTTGTTATGATGATTAGCTTTTCGTCAAAAGTGATGATCTGCCTGATCACTGCAGCTAGCTACAGAGCTACATGAAAACCATGGCATTGAGCGGCCCAGTTTTTCATGTAGCTCTATAGCTAGCTAGCTGGAAATTGTAGATGTCAAATTATGCTGGCCACATTGCAGGGTCCTGTATAATCCAGTAAGATTGTACATTGCTTGTTTACATGTTGCACCTGTGTATATACTGGATATCACATGCTACTCTACATATTATTAGTGATTCAGTGTATTAGCCAGCATATGACAGTAACTATATTCTGAACCACAGTCACATGACCACAGAGTCATCACGATCCCCTGAGTGTCAGTGGGAACTTACCATTGGTAAAACAGTGTAAAATAATGCATTTAATTTGCTGTATTGCAAACATAAATTCTTTCATTTATTATTCACTGTCACAGCTGTGATAGATACGCTCATTGTTACTGTAGAGGGCTGAAAGAGACATCTATTACTATCATACCAACAGTTACTAATGAATGTTAAACCTGACTTGTTTCAACACTGAAAAACTCTGACATGGCAAACATCAGGATGTGTTAAGTACTCATTATGACTATGACACATGAAAAAATGAACAGAACTTGCCGCTCAGAAAAACAGAGAAAAAAAAACACTGCTGAAGGAATTTACTTACCTTGACTTAAAACAGCTTTTCAGGTGGAGCTGCAGGAAAGCATGTATCCATGAGATTTTTAAATTTCATTTTATTTTATTTTATTTTATTTGCGGCTCTGATAAGCATTGCTTGATGCATGTGCTGCAGTGTATGATGTGTGTACACTGCAACTTTGATTCATGGGCATCCCATGAAGCATCGGTATGGATTTGAGAAGGAAAATTCACATTAAATGGAGGATGATGGATATTTTTAATTTCAATTAAATGTTTACTATTCTAAAATGACTGATTTCTTGTTTGAAGTGTCAGTCAACATGCAGTTGTGGAGGCTACCTGTTGTCCAATGACACTTGTTTCCAAAATGCATTTCAGGAACTAAAATAAAAACACTTCAAAATAATTATATGAATTAAAAATTAGCCCTTGAGGCCAGGGCAATAGTTCCTTGGACTGTAAAGGGGAGGGCATAAGCATCAAATGGATGACAGATGTCCACAACCTCCTGTGAAACACCTCTTTGGCACTGTTCCTCGGTTAAGTTTAAACACTTACCGATAATGAGTCTCTGCCTCTGGAAAATTATGTAGCTTATTCCACATTCTGTCAATCTGTTCTACATTCTGTCATGACTGAAAATTGTCTCTTTTTGCAGGCCTTGTTCAGTAAAATCTTATCTTTAGCTCTTAGCAGAGCAATGATTATTTCATCTGCTAGAAGGCACAATTCAGTTTTAAACGGAGCACTGCTTTAATTAAATCCTGAGGGTTTGTAAACTGCCGCATAAAGAGACCTTACTTTTTGCGTTTTATTTCAACTCATTAGTGTGCGCAGGATAATAGTTTTCAAAAGATATACAGTAGTTGAGGAAAAATAATATTATCTCTTTGTCCATTCTCTACTTAACAAACGGGTTGGAAGATAAAATTCCTTTGCCACTGAGTGTTAACGCTTACATCACGAGCAATCATAAAGCCTGGATAAGATGCATAAGACTGGAACTAGTTGTTGGTAAGTTGTTCTGCTTGCTAGATTTAAATTCTTTCCATTAAGGATTTTTTTTTTCATATTTGTATGTTAGCTACAATTGTAAAAGCCAATTTGTGGCTTTTGCCAGAATAGTCTATCTTCCCTGGTACCTGCGAGGGGCGTTCATTAAAGATTTCCCCTGACCCACTTCAGGTTATCAAAGGTGGTTGAAATTCCACATGTATAATGATACACAACTCCATGGGTCATGAGGTGATTTGCAAGTCTGAACTTGCAATGGTTTCTTCTTTGCAGGGACTAAATTGTACTGAGGTGTGAAAGTGGAGCCAGTGGAGTACCAAGCAGTAATCAAGTTTTTATATTTGAAAGGCCGCACACCAAAGGAGACCTTTGATGAAATGAAAGCAACTTATGGGGAGGATGCCCCATCATATGACATTGTTAAACACTGGCATCGCCAGTTCAAATGTGGTTGGACATCTGCGGAAACAGCTCCAATTCCTGGGCAACCCCAGTCTGCTATTGATGAGGACTCCTGTTTGCCAGTTAAGCCAAGATGTCAAGATCAGTGTAAGGTCTGTGAAAAAAATCATTCATGACCATTTGCACATGCAAAAGGTTTCTGCACGATGGATTCCCAGGTTGCTGACACCTTTCCAGGAGCAGGAACGCGTCAATTGCTCCAAGACTCTTTTGACCATGTGTCAAGAAAACTAGGCAGACTTTTTTGACTGACTAATCATGCAGGACGAAACATGGGTCCATCACTATGATCCAGAAACAAAAGCTCAATCGATGCAATGGAAGCACTTTGACCTGCCACCCCCAAAGAATGTGTCCAACCCTCGGCGGGCAAAGTGATGCTCACGGTCTTTTGGGACCAGCATGGAGTAGTGATGATGGATTTCCTGGCAAAGGGTACCACTATTACAGGGACTTACTATGCTTCACTGCTGGAGAAATTGTGGGCGGCTATCAAAAACGAGAGGCGTGGCATGCTGACCAAAGGTGTCCGACTCCGGCAAGACAATGCCCCGGTTCACAACTCTCATGTTGCCCAGACGAAAGCGCGGTCCTGTGGCTATGAAATCCTTCCTCATCCCCCTTACTCTCCTAACTTGGCACCATCTGACTTTCATCTGTTTCCAACCATGAAGTCACTTTTGAAGGGCAAACGTTTTCCAGATGGTGAAACACTGATTTCCGAAGTCAAGTCATGGCTTCTTATGCAACAATGCAGACTTCTACAAGCGAGGTCTCCACAGCTGCATAAAACGATGGGAGAAGTGTGTAACTCTTGGTGGTGCCTATGTACACTGAGCAAAAATATAAATGCCCCATGTCAAATTTTTGAGTTTTTATTAACATTAGGGTTATGCAATATATGAAGCGAATCAAAATTCATTTTTTTTAAATGACTAATCTTCAGATCACCGTCCATTACATCTTGATATTGGCATCTGCAAAGGAGTGACAATCCTTTGAACACGTTGGGGGTCAGGTTGAAGAAATTGAATGTTCAATATCTTGTGTGTCCACCATTTGCGTCTCTCAGAGCAACACATCTCCTTCGCATGGAGTTGATCAGGTTGTCTATCGTGGCCTGTGGAATGTTATTCCATTCTTCCCGGAGGGCCACACGGAGCTGGCGCACATTATCCGGAACTGGAACACAGTCGCGGACACGTCAATCCAAAACATCCCAAAGATGCTCTATGGGCGACATGTCCGGCGAATACGCAGGCCAGTCCAGAACTGGAATGTGCTCTGCTTCAAGGAACTGCATGGACGCTCTGGTGGACATCCCTGCATCCAGCATGCCAATGGCACATTCCCGCATGACCTGAGACGTCTGAGGCATGATGACTTTTGACAAAATTTGACATTAGGGGTGGCCTTTTATTGTCCCCAGTATAAGGAGTGTCTGGGTACTGCTCATTCTGTCTGATCACCATCTGGAAATGCCACACCCATGTACTGAGTGAAATCACTGCATCACTGAGCAAATGCTCACTGACAGAGAGATGGATTAAAAAATGGTACACAAATCAAGAGAAATATCCCTATTGTACAAGTAAAAGTCAGCATATGCTCACTAAGAGTTGTTATATGCTCACTCCATGTGGCATCAATATTTGACATGGGGCGTATATATTTTTGTTCAGTGTAAAGAAGGATTAACAACTGTGCCAAGATTCATTCCTCTAAGTCCATGGGGAGTGGGTCAGGGGAAATCTTTAATGAATGCCCCAACAGAACCATCGCAATGCACTTATATTCCCAGAGAAATAGCGCAAACACGTGTTATGTCCAAAATTAGCGTTAATATGCTTGTGGATTGATTGGAAATAGCAACACTACTCTAGAATTATGATAATATGCTTCGGAGTACTGCATAATGAACAATAGTGAATCATGTCATTGGTATGTATTGCTAACATTTAGACTATGAATGTAAGTTTACATTATTTTTCTTGCTGGGGACTAGATTACCTCATATTGGAGGATTATATCAAGTTTTTAAAGCCACACAACTTTCAGTTTGTTTTCTGTATAGTTTGGAGAGCAGATGGATAGGTATTATATGAGGCCTCCTCATTTTGACTTTCCAAAAATATTTAAAAATAATAATATTCACTTGCATTAGATGCAAAAGTTTATACACCATCCGTGAAGACAGCTGGTTGGTAGTATAAGATTGCATTATTTATAATTCGCGCCAAAGTGAAAATCTCTCCATTTTTAGCTGTTTGGGAGAAGTAGGGAGCAGCTTGTATTTTGCTTCACAACTTATTATTTTCAGTGAATTACATGGTCAGATAACCTCTGGTCAAAGAGTTTATGATACAGGAAATGAATTGTTTTACCTCACAGCTCTCATTTGTTTTTCAGTAAGTCAATGCAAAATGACTTCAGCCTTTAATTTTCATTAAGTGTCCTTGCATTTGTGGCACTGTCTAGTCCCAAAATTTAAAAATAGGACCAAGGGTCCAGTAGCTTACCGGCAAGCAGTCTTACAGCGATGATAAAAGTTACGAAAATTTCATGTGAAGTTTGACATTTGAATCAATGAAAATCAATGTCAAGGTCACTAAATAAAAGTTCACATACATTTATAAGACCTTCTGTAATTCAATCTTAAGCTCTGAGGCAGTTTTGTTGATACAAGTCATTATAATATGTCAATATTTATTCAATGTCAATTGTGAACTTTAAAAGGTCACAGAATGTCAAGTTGTGGTCAGCAAATGGACTTCATATATGACTTTCTAAATGTTGCTATACAAACCTTGGCTCAATCTGAGACCATTTTGGTGATACAAGTCATTGTTATTTCACTGTTGAGTTTGACCCTCAAAGGTCACTGACAGTCAAGTTGATTGTCACCAAATGAAAGTTCATATGTGACTTCCTAGATGTCAGTTTTGCAAACCTATACTCCATCTGTGACCTTTTCAGTGACAGAAGTCATTGAATTTTCTCTAGGTCAATTTAGACCTTCGAAGGTCAATGTGAAGGTCACCAAATGAAAGTTCATAAATGACTATGCCATATACGTCTCCAATACAAACCTACACTCAATCTATAATGATTTTGCTGATATGAGTCATTGAAATTTCACTGTATAGTTTGGCCGTTAAAGGTCAGTGAAGGTCAAGTTCAAGGTCACCCAATGAAACTTCATACATGACTTCCTATATCGCCACAATACAAACCTAAGCTCTATCTGTAATATGGTTTTGGTGATAGAAGTCATTGAAATTTCACTATGTGAAGTTTGACCTTCGAAGGTCACCAAGGTCAAGTTCAAGGCCACCAAATGAAAGTTCATGTATGACTTCCCATACATCTCCAATACAAACTGAAACTATCTGTAACCATTTTGCTGGTATAAGTCATTGAAATTTCACAGTGAAGTTTGGGCATTCAAGGTCACTGAAGGTCAAGTTCAATGTCACCAAATTAAACTTGATACATGACTTCCTATATGCCCACAATACAAACCTAAGCTATATCTGTAATAGTTTTGGTGATAGAAGTCATTGAAATTTCACTATGTGAAGTTTGACCTTCAAGGCCACCAAATGAAAGTTCATACATGACTTCCTATTAGTGTTCAACGCACATATGTTCCCAATCTTCAATATTTTCATGCCTAGCAACCTTTGAAAATTGTAACATTTTGCTTGACCTCAAGTATGACCTTTCAAAGTCATCTGTGGTCAAATTTAATATTGCCAAAATATAGGTCATATATGACTTCCTATATGTCAATAATACAAACTTAATCTCTATCTGCAACCATTTGGCCTCCACAGGCCATCTTGCATATTCATAAAGTACAGCGCCCCCAATAGAACCTCTTCCGTCCATTCAATCAAAATGGCGCTCGCACTGTACATTGACGGTACCAAGGTAAGTTGATTGCCTGATTTAGAAAAAAATTTATCAAGCAGTTTTTGAGAAATAATTTTTTTAAATTTCTCAGTCCTATCTTTAACATTGGAGCCAAAATTTCAAGGGCCCATAAAATGGACAAAAATGATTAAATCATAAATCCGAGAAAAACATCTGGAGATATGGTCTAGTAGTGGGTTATTGCAAATTTACACGAAAATTCATCCGGCCAAAAACAAGATAAAAAAATGTTCTGGATGACGGACGCCACACCATGACAATAGCTTATCACTCCAAAAATAAATGGAAATAAGTTTTATTTCTGAATAATCCAAGTATGTTGCTTCATTGACATCATTTTTCCAGTCTCTGGAAAAAAAGGGTCTTGGAAAATTGGCAAGGATGGATTTGATTTGGCATCTGCATAAAGGCATTAATGGGTCAATGACAAATAAGCCTTTTAAAAAATTTTTTAAAATAAATCTTTAAAAATGAACAGAGTACATTTATTTGAAGTTGGAAGAGTGTGTTTAAACAAGTTTTTTGCACAACATTTACAGGGTTTTAGTACAGTTTTAGACTGTATTTGCAATTCCACCAGCCAAAAAATGTCAGGTGGCGCAACCAAAAGTTTCTTGAAAAAAAAACACATTTCCCTCTTTTTTCTAAGTGATTTCTTTAGTAAGTATACCTGAAAGTGTCTACTCTGCCTGAAACATTACTATTTTGTAATTGAGCTGGGTATTAAAAGTAACTTATGGATTCTTTATTGTAGGGGGCGGGTATTTTGGTTTTCCAAACAATTTAAGAACAATTAAACTATTAAACTTTGTTTATTTGAAAGGATTTCAATATAAAATTATGCCCCCATATTAATATTATATTAATTCATATTTTAAATTACATATTTAATACATTTGACACAGTGTTAACTAGCTCGGACGTTTGCGCCACCTGATATTTTGAGGGTTTGAGTTGGCAAAACGTAAAATATATATCGTTTTTATGATGAACTGGAAATATGTTCAAATTAAACAGGTATTATAGAATAAAATGATGCTTATTATGAATCATTTAAAATTATTTTAAACCAAAGTAGTGCACTCGGACAATGTCACGTCATTGACCCTAATATCTGCGCCAAATATAGCCTGCCTGCAAGTAATACAAATTATTGGTGCAAGTAAACATGATACATTCATGATACATTATCTATATTATTCCTGTTGAATATGGACAGATTTTTCACTTTGTTGGCACCTTCTGGTAAAATTATGAATAAGTTGTGGTTCTAATTAGATGTAGTCTTGGCAAGTCATTTGCTGTCTCCTGTAAGTATCAGAAAGATTATACAAATCACCTGGTGTAACCTCATTTAAACAACACTCCCAGTGGTGTCATCTACTTTACATGGAAAACACCCCTTAAAATCTAATTACGCCCTCAATATTCTTCTCTCCACCGACTTGTATGCAGCACTCGAGCATAAATACCAGTTTGTCTTTGCAGGTGGAGGAAAATAGGAGTAGGCTTAGCAATCGGACTGACCATCTACTGTCAAACATAGTACAAAGCAAAATCAGGCCCAAATAGGTTAAATAACTTATAAATGGGGATGTCCGATAATATCGGCGGACCGATATTATCGGCCGATATTTGTATAAAAATGTAATATTGGAAAAGATTGTTATCGGATTTTTCGCCGATAATGAAAACCGATAAAACAAGAGCACTCAGAGAGCACAGCACCACGCCAAGGCAACTCTGTGCATTAGTTATTTTCGTTAGCTGATGCAGGGTATTGTTACATTCCACTGCCAGGCAGCAGCAAAACCTAAAAGCACACTGATTGGAAATCTGGCCCATTGGGAAGACTATATCTCTGCCAGCATAGCTGGATTTGAACTTTGGCTTATATCTCAGCTGTACTTTGGCCTAGATATGCCAAAATTTAAGCACTTGCATGTTATTTTAGTCAGCCTTACGCACACAGTTGTACTGGTCCAATATTTCAAAATTTGTGAAGTAGTCAAATTGCCTAGGTTTAGGGCGCATTGTCAGGATTACCTCAGGGTAGGTGTGATCCAAACTGTTGAGATAAAATTTAAAAAAATAAATATGGCACTTTTTCCATAACTTAAGTTGAAGTAGTTTTCTTATTTTTTTCTTATTTATTGTTTACATTTGGAAAGCCTTGTTGCATTTGTGAATGCATCCAGTTGGGCATCCCGAGAAAAGTTGACATGATATGTTAATTCCACGACAGGAGATATGTCATGTTGCCTAAAATTTGTTTGGGGAAAGAAATATAGCCCGCATATATCGGTATCAGTGGATATCGGAATCGAAAATTAAGAGTAGGCCAATATCGGCATATCGGATATCGGCAAAAAAGCCAATATCGGACATCCCTACTTATAAATATGTGACACACTGAAGAAAATCAGTCCATATGAAGTTGAACATGACATTGAATCACTCGACAAACACTGCAGCTCTTCCACTCAGAAGGATGTCTCAGTAACAGTGTCTTATCATTCACAAAAAAGGTCAACAATTGAATACCTTTTACACAGTAAACTGCAACATCTGAGCCTTTTCACATTTTACCACATGCACTGCAGTTTAGTTCAGAGTATTCTTGTTATTAGCACATTCAGATGATTGTTTGCACAAATGAATCTAATCCTGGTTTACACACAATAGAATCTAAGATACCAAGGACAAACACCGTACAAGAAGGGCTGTTTTTGAAAAAAAGAAAGAAAAAAAAAGTGTTACATGGAAATAACAAAGACATATTGCTGCAGGTCAGAGGGGCTGCCCTATTATCCCTATTTAAAATGATGCATAATTATATTAGATACTTGGGTTAAGCATTTGAGTAATTAATTGTCCCTAGTATACCAAGAAAACATAGCCTACAGAGACAGGTGTTTGCACCTCCTCTTGCTTGCTGTAAAATTTCATATTAGGCTTTTATTAATTCAGAAAGCGTATACAAGCACATCTGAAGTCACCAGACAATTGCAACTATATGCACCGAACAGCTTGTTACAGACCCTAGTGGCCATTAAAATTCATTTGGCATGTACTTTCCAAGGTAAGCAAAAACAACATAAACCAATAAATCAAGTACTCTGCAAGAATACATGCAGGATTCTGTAAGTGCTATAACTCATTACTAATGGAAATCATTGGACTTGAAAAAAATCATCCAGAATAGAAGAAATTCTCTACCATCAATAGACCATATACTGTAAGCATAGTGCAGAAAGCAATCAGTCACATACATTACCCTGGCTTGACTGGCAACACACGCAACTGTGTTTCTTGAGACAACCATTTGCAAAGACCACAGTGAAGTCTGGAGATTGTTACTCCAGCAGCCCTCTGCCAAGAAAAGTGTGCACGCCCAAAGACTTTTATATTATAACAATATTATCTTGGGAATTCCAAAAGAATAATTTAAATAAAAGTCTGCAGACTTCATAGCTTACATGGCTATTCAAGCTGCAAAGAATATTCAAAATGTTCAAACTCTTTGGTACGCATATGTGAAATATATTGGTAAAATATTACTCCTAGTGATCCAAAAGGGTCTTTGGTAGAAAATGGCCAAAATGTTTATTGACATTGAAGATTTCTGAAACTGAAGGCAGATCAAAGTTGGCACGAAATGGTCACAGAACCCAAATAATCCCTGGTAACTGAAAAGGATTGTATTTTGGCCTCAAATATCTAAATCGGTGGCTTATCGGTCTAAGCACGCGTACCATAAAGGCTGTGTCCTTACCGCAGCGACCTGGGTTTGATTCCAGCTCAGGTCATTTGCTGCATGTCTTCCCCCATTCTTCTCCCCAACTTTCTCTCTACACTGTACAACTGTCAAATAAAGGAAAAATTCCCAAAAAAAATAATCTTTCAAATATCTAAATTGTTTTTGAAAAAAAAAAAAAAATCGTGAACATGGGACTGGATCGAAGTTGGCCCGAAATGAGCCCTGGTGACGCAAATGGGTTGTAGTTTGACCCAAAACACCCAAAATGTTGATCAAAATTGAAAATTTGTGAAAGTGGACCTGGTTCAAAGTTGGCCGGAAATGCTCCCACATCATCCCTGGTAAGCAAAAATGTTCGTATTTTGGCACAAAACACCCCAAAAGCTGACTCAAATTCAAAAATTGTGAATGTTGAGCTGGATTGAAGTCAGCCCAAAATGGTGCCAGATGACCCCTGAGGACCCCAAAGGTCACATTTTGGCCCAAAACACCCAAAAAGTTGACCAAAATAAAAAATATGTATGACAGTTGAGTCTGGTCGAAGTTGGCCTGAAATGGTGCCAAATGACCACTGGCGATCCAAAATGGTGATATTTTGGCCCAGAATACCCTAAAAGTTGACCAATATGGAAAAATCGTGAAAGTGGAGTCGAATCAAAGTTGGCCCAAAATGGTCCCAAATGAAGCCTGGTGAGCCAAAAGGGTCTTGTGATGTTGGACGGGAGTTACTCTATTTTCTTTGTAAGAAAAGGCCGATGGCGCAATGTCGACATCTTTTGGGTCTGTGTAATCAGGCCAGCCACTAACAAAATGTGCGCTGCAAACCCTTGAATGGTCCTTCGGTGCAAAATCTTTTCGGTTGATTGCACGTATCCATGCTCTTCATCTCTTACCACGTTGGAAGCGGGAAAACTGACTCTCCCTTTTTAAAATGGTTAATGCACCCCACAATTCAACATGAAACCACCTTTTTTTTGTGCCATACTAGCTATAGGCTACACATCAGGGATCGCAAGTGTTCTGTCAATTTTTGCTACCTATCAAAATATGCTACCCAGCAGTTCTGCGCTTGCGCAAACTTAAAATCGTGGGCTCTATTTCTTCGCTCACATCTCAAGTACCATCAAATATCATAAATCTACATCTTTTTTTTTTTTTTTCGATGCACATTGCAACCTTTTAGCATATATATATATTTGCATGTACATGCTGGGTTTTCCTGAAAACGCAGAGATTGAATGATAATGGCATATATGGGCATATATCTTTAAACAAACTTATCCAACTCGTTATAACATCTGCTTATATTATAATAAGATAACAAATGACAAAGTTACTATTGTACACTGATTCATATTGCAATATTGCCGCGAAAAAAAAAAAGACTTTACGATAGCTTTGCATTACGGTAGCATTTTTTGACAAGGCAGCACAAATTGACAGAACACCGGCCAAAAAAGGCATGAAGGGAAAAATAAATTCGTTTAACTCACTGCCCCTCGTTGGCATATATAGAGACAGATATTACAACATGGAAAAAAACTGTGATACGAGAAGTGCATTCAATGTACATTTTAACTCTTCATTCATTACTTACAAAGTTCTTGGTCAGCAAAATTCTTCGCCTCAACTGGATCGTTGAATATTTCCCTACATAGTGCACATGGAGCCTAGCCGGGAAGCGCAGCGAATGCCGAACCTCCTTCTCCCGCAAGCGCTGTAACGCGTCGTCACAGAAAATCCCCCGCTGCTGCATCACCTCCGCGGTATAGTCAGGGTAGATTAAGATGCGGTGACCTCCGAAATCCAGCAAACGCTGCCTCCCGAGCTGCAAATTTTCTCCTGTTTTTCCAGTGCAAGATGCACTCGTGCCATTATCGTGCAAGATCTGAAGCCATCCGGTGGTTTGGGCTGGTCAAGATCATGTGCCCTATCGATTACAACGGGCTAAGTAAAGTTGTCTTCCCCCACCAGCCTGGAAATCAGCCTGGAGACAAATTCTGTTGGTCTCCCTTTCTCCTCACCTTCCAGAACCCCGACAATCTTTATGTTGTTGCACCTGGATCTCCCCTCGAGAGCCAACAACTTAGCCCGCAGTCTATTCTCGCAGCTCAGAAATATAAGCTTCAACGGCATAAATCCGCTGCTCATGGTTCGCCACTTGATTTTCGGTGCTGGATAGCTACCCTCTCAGTGAGCGTCTGCTGAGCAGACAAAAGATTTTGCAAAGTCAGCTCGAACTTGTCGAACCGTTCGTTAAAAGACTGCAAGAACTTGCTGGACATTTTTTGCCACGAGTGGAAGTTCGTCTTCCTCTTTAACTGAGGACATATCTGAAGGCTCCATGCAAGCTTGGTCATGGCTAACAATAGCACTTGCTGGTGAGGGAGCAGCATCCTTTCTACCTTGTGCAGCTTTACTGGGCATATCGACATTACACTTTAAGCGGCGTGAACGTAAAGCAAATAGCAAAGGTTTAATCGTAAAAATTAAAGACTTCGATAATCAAAGAGGCAGTTTTTAAACAATAAAACCGTGATCCGACAGGAGTTTGAAAAAACCAGTCTACACTTCCATCATCTCACTAGCGCCCCCCTTTGCATTATTTCACAGAACAATCCATCCAGTAGTTTAGGAGATAAAGGCAATTGAAATTCCATAACCTTGAATTTGACCTTTCAAAGTCATCTGAGCTCAAAAGTCAGGGTACCAAATTGAAACACATATATGACTTCCTATTTAAGGTTAATAGTAAGTATGACCTTATCTCTTACCGATTCAAAGATATAAAATTTCCCTCCCTTAGGGCTCCATTGTAACAAAAATTTCTCAAAGATTCAATTTTAAAAATTTTCAAAAGCCTTGAACAAACTTTAGTCCCATACTGATATGGAACAGCCACAAAAAATTTCAGAACAATCCGTCCAGCAGTTTCGGGGAAGAAGACCAAAGTTTACAGACGACAGATGATGGACTACGACGGACGCAAACCCATTACAATGGCTTCTATGGCCTTTAGCCATGTAAGCTAAAAACCTGCAAAACATGTAAACAACTCTCATTTTAAGCAGTGCACTTTCCTTAATTCTTGTTACTCTGTTCCCGTGCAGCACTATGCTAGCATTCCTAAACCCCAGCATGTGGCAAAAGCAATCAGTACCATGCCGATTATTTTTATGTACACCAATGACTGCACGATTTTTATGGTTCTGTACATATATTAAGCATTGTTTGTTGTTATTTAAACTAACACAGTGTAGAGACATGTTCAATTCACTGAATGCATTAATGCTATATCTTTTACATGGGCGTGAAGACTCATGCTCAAATGAGTCTTATTTTTGTGCTGCACAGTAAAGCTTTCAGTGCTAAATGAACATTGTTGGGGTGCATATGAGCCCACTTTTGACACTGCATATTTTCCTAAGCTCTAGTTTAACTCATTTCCACATGTTCTGTGGGTATACAACTGGCATGAACAGACACTAAGCACTGAGCAAGTAGTTTATATTAGGGATTGACCGATCATCAACCTGGCCAACTATTAGCCTCAATATTCAGCATTTTTAGAATTACCGGTATCAGTACTTTTTAATCCCATTGCTAATAAAATATTTAATTTAAAATGCAATACTTGGCTCTAATGCATGGAACCAAATCAATTACATAATGACTGAATGTGCACGGAGGGATTCACAAATGTATTTTTCATGAAAAATATGCTTGAATCTTGTTACATTTATATACTGACTGTTGAACCTGCATTTACGTACCGTTTATCATTTGCGAACCTCACTGCATTTTTATCCGGTTTTTTGAGACTCCCTCCCCTGACATTGCTCGATTTGCAAATCCATTTTTTTTTTCAGGGGATTACATGCAGTTTCCATGACCGGGGCTCAGAATACCAGGGTCTCTGCCCCTGTCTGCCACCCGGTCCACAATGCACCCAATCCCTTTTCCTCTCCTCGTCAGACGGTGGGTCCACGAAGAGTTGGCCTTTTCGGGCATGGCCCGGCTGTGTTCCAGAAAAGTCCTGGCCACCAGGTGCTTGCCTACAAACTCCTCTCCCTGGTTTGGCTCCAAGAGTAGGCCCCGGTGTGCCTATTCCAGGCTAGGTTCTCTCATCTTTGGAGTTCCGTGTCATAGGAGGCCAAAGAGTCAAATTTTGTCTGGCCCCTCACCTGGGATCAATTTGCCATGGAAAACCCAACCAGGAGCAAATACTCCAGGCAGTATAGCTCCCAAGATCCCAGAGGCTCACAAACTCCTCCACCACAATCAGGTAGCAATTTTTGGAGGACTACAGATGATGTGGTCCTCTTGGCTGCATGAGGCTGTGACCTCCAACGCACCCTGGAGTGGTACGCAGCCGAATTTGAAGCGGTCAGAATGAGAGTCAGCACCTCCAAATCCCAAACCCCTCCCTTTAGAGGCATTCCAGGCATGTCCAACTGGGAAGAGGCTCTGAGGCAGATCCAGGACATGCAGGAGGGATGATATCTCCCAGCTAGGTAGGGAACATCTAGGGGTGCTCCGGAAAGAGTTGGAGAAGTAGCAGGGGAGGGGGATACCTGGCCACTTTTCTTAGTCTGCTACCCCAACAACCCGGCCCAGTATAAGCAAAAGAATATGGATGAATGGATGGATGGATTACATGCAGCCAATCAGATGTAGCACAACGCATGGTCACTTTTAATTTCCTCATAGACTATAATGGACAAAATTACAGCCAATTCTATATTAAATGAAGGTGTATACAATCATATTTCCTTCCCAGTAACAAGTGAAATACATATAAGAAAATTATTAGCGTAATTTTATGGAACACTTTTCAGGAACTAAGTAAGAGAGGGGTTGTTTTTCCTGTCCTTGACAGAGGAATCCCAGGCACAATTTTTAAATAATCTGGGATGAGGACCACAGCACAAACGTTACTTCTTCATCAATTGATATAGCTAACGTAGTGGATATTTAGCCATCAGATGGTTCAATAATACGAGCACTATTTGACCAGCACTTCCATTTTGATATGCACAGGGTAGGGATTAGAATTAGGGTTAGGTTCAGGCACTGAAAATACAGTCGAACCTTGTCACAACGTACTTCTGGGGACCTTGAGTCTCTGTATGTTATGACCCTGGTTCATTGTAACCAATTCCCATAAAATGTAGGCTAACACAAGAATGAAAACACAAGAGTTTAATGATGTTACACTTGAACATGAAGTTAGCTAAAATAGTCCATAAAGACGCCTCTGCATCATTTATTTTAAAAGTCAACCTCAAACGCGTTTTTGACGCGTTTTCTAATTATTGTAATTGGCAACTGAAGACACGGTTTCTCTCCATATGCGATCTAACCGATGAAATCATGGGGTAAATTCAGTATAACTGAGAATTAGGGTGGACAAAACATCCGTTTTAAACAATTATTAGTCCTGACCTGTTCTCAGTCATTTTCATGATTAACTAAAGGTTCACTCCGAGAGCACTCCACACTTAACAGGTGTTGCTTGTTCTTCTCGATTAGGTAAGACGACAATCATTCATCTGGACGCATATTTGCTTAATTTAAATCAATGTTATTCAAAATTACTCTCGGTATTGAGTGAAAAAAAGTGGCAGTCGCCAGTGAAATAGGCTATAAAAAGCATGCGGCTCAAGCTATTTGCGCAGGTATGCAATTTTGAATAACGTTGATTTAAATTCAGCAAATACGCGTTCAGATGAATGATTGTCGTTTTACCTAATCGGGGAGAACAAGCAACACCTGTTAAGTGTGGAGTGGTCTCGGAGTGAACCTTTTGTTAATCATGAAAATGACTGAGAACAGGTCAGGACAAATAATTGTTTAAAACGGATGTTTTGTCCACCCCAATTCTCAGTTATACTGAATTTACCCCATGATTTCATCGCTGTTAGATCGCATATGGAGAGAAACTGTCTTCAGTTGCCAATTACAATAATTGGAAAACGCGTCAATAAAGGAAAAAGATCAAGAACTAACCAGGACTATCCTAATTGTCATAAAGGGACATGTCTGCCCCCCCCCCCCAAATTCCCTGTTCTAGCGCCGGGCCTGCCTCTGCCAATAATCTGACTTATCCTCGTAAGCAAAGAATTTCTTATCTATATTTACATGGCACGGGTAAGTCCAAGGATGCGTCCATGTCGTTCCGCAATTTTGAAAAACTACTATCGCCGAGAGGGACCTAAAGCACTACCTGGTACTAGCTAATTAGCCACAACGCGTTTCCGTTGTTGTTTCGTTCGGAGCCAGTGTGACTGAAATGGAGAAGGAGATCAGCAAGAGGCACTTGTCACTGCCCTGGAAAATTTGAAAGCCTGCACTGCACTTTAGTTCATATTGGAGGATCAAACTTATGCCGGGCCACAGGAGAAGGAATCCTCGTCGTCAAAAAAAGTGAAAAAGGGAATTAAAAAGGCAACGTGACCGGCAAATTAAAAAAAATGAGGGTAAACATCAGGGCAGCTTTTCCCAGGTGGAAAGAGCTTATGAAGGAGAAAGACTTTCAAAGGGATGCTGAAGTTGCCTGCTTTCTTCTCGACGGGTATAAGTAAATGTTACTGTCTAAACTACAAGCTTTTTTCATTGCTTGGTTGTGTAATTTGTTATATAGGTAAACAGCGTCATTGGTGAATAGGAGCATTGGCTATGTTTGAAGGAATAAGGGTTGCATTTCATCATGTCCACTACCTCCATCAGTACGTTTCTTAGTAAAATAGACAATGGTGGTAAACGATGGTCTCAGACCTGCCATCAAGTTGTAATTTATTGTTTGATAGGCGTCTACGGGCAAATCCAAGATGACAGACTTGCATTTGACAGTTGTAGGGAGCAATTTTGATGATTTAGCCACTGAAATTCAGTCAAGAAAATTTTGAGTTTAATTTCTTGTGCTGCTATATGTGGTAATCCATGTTACTGATGACACACCGGCTTGCTAGGGCACGCGCAGCACGCATTCACGATATCAAGATTCTAAAGCCCCTCCTCAATAATAAAATCTGCCAAAACATATTGGTGCCTCCTTTTAAAATCGTACTGGCAAATTAAAAGCCAGGAAAAAAGTGGAGAGGTACGAAATTCTTTCTACGCAAGAGTTAACTATTCCTTCTTTCTGTATATTTCCCCATTTAAAACTACCAAGTTGCATACTGCAACGTGCTGTATTGGAATTTTGGCATACTCAGGTATGGTACGATATTACTAGTGAGAAAGCTGACCAGCGGGGAGAGGGGACAATTGCACTGTGGCACTGTACCAAACAATCGTACCTTGTGCGAAAGCAGGCTGTGAGTTTGTATTAAAAACAAACACTCCGCTGTAGACCGCAGTTCAGCATGGCATTGTAATAGTCAGGTGGCTTAACAAAAAAATGTGGACACTCCGGATAAAAGCACCAAATTTTTCTCACATGCTACTGATGGCCTTAGGGTTAAATTTGAGGGGGAGCCTCTTCATCGGAATACAGTATGGCGGCCATCTTGGATTTCCAAGATGGCCACTATGCAAAACCGAAAGATACCAATATCTCGGCTTGTAGGTCACCTAAGCTTACAATCTTGGTGTCTAAACCTACATTTTCTGGGACAAGGAATCCAATAAAACATTTTAAATCATCATTAGATTTATATTTGTGCCAATATTGGTGTTTTTTTTCAATAAATCACTTTGGAGAAACAAAACTCCCATTATAGTTATAAATAATCATACAGAGTGATTCCTTATGGTATTATTGGATTCCTCGTCCCAGAAAATGTAGGTTTAGACACCAAGATTGCAAGCCTACGTGACCTACAAGCCGATTTATTGGTATCTTTCGGTTTTGCATGGCGGCCATTTTGAAATCCAAGATGGTCGCCATCCTGTATTCCAATGAAGTGGCTCCCCCCTCAAATTTAACCCTAAGGCCAACACATGTTAAAAAAAATTTGGTGCTTTTATCCAGAGTGTCCACATTGAAGTCAAATCTGGACCTAAGCTACCTGACTATGAAGTGGTATTGGATGACATGATGTCATAGCTTCTTGGTATATAATGGCTACCGTAGTTGCCACATGCCTTTGAAAAAGTGAGGCGCTAGAGAGCACTATTCGTTTGAATGCAAAATACAATTTCACCGCTTGATGGGAGAAATTCTGAAACAATATACCTTTAAACTAGAAGAATTAAGTGAGAGCCATACTCACACAATCCATTTCGTAACACACCCCATTTTAAGGTCAGATGAAGATGTTACCGGTGTCGACACATCCTGGTTTTTTCATTGAATTTTGGCCATACCTTAGGGCTTAATTTCTTCAAATTCACTTAGTGTGTCATGGCCAGGAACCAAATTTCAGAACATATTTTCCATTTCAGAACATATTTTGTTAACAAATATCTTCCTATCTCGGCAGTATGACATAAATTTCAACAAATTCTTTTTTCATTCATTAAGAAAATATATCAGCTACAATGTGCATTGATAAGCACATGATTATAATCATTGGTGACACTTTGTGGGGACCCAGAATGGGTGACCCCTCCCAAAAACTAAAAAATGTTAAAATATAATTTTTTGTCATAAAGAAAATTGATTTCTCAGGTTTCTCTGGTGGATGCATGAGCCTCAGGGGGTGGTTTATCAATGCTGAAAATTGTTTTGAAATCGATGGTTTGGGCCAGAAAATGCCCTTAATGGGACTCCACTTTTATTTTTTTGACTCTTACATAGCCTGAATGCATGTTTGAAGGCACATTCCATGATTATTGATGCAAAAAAATTTTTTTAAACTGGTCTGAGCTAACATTATTCTGCAAAATTTCCTCTGACAGTTAGTTGTGCCAGTTTATAAGGCGACATAAACATTGAGCAGTGCCACAGTGTTAAACACAATGGCATGAGACTGGTTTGCTGAATACAATTGGCAATAGAGGTGCAAAATGAAGTTAAGAGCCCCTGACGTTCGTTCTGTGTATGACAGTAAAAAAAGAAATCTGCAATTGACAACACAACAACTATGTGATGATATTCATGGTGCCAGAAGTGAAGAGATTAAAGTATCAAGATCTACTATCTCCAGACACCAGTGTGAAAATGGTTTGATTGGTCGTGTTGCTGCCAAGAGCTGGCAACATCAAAGGAAGACTTGAGTTTGCTAAGAAATTCAAGGTTTGGACACCAATGGACTGTAAACAAGACCTTTAGACCAATGAATCAAAATTCAAAATTTTCTTACCCCAAACGCAGAATTTGTATGCACCATTGAATTTGAGATTGTTTCAAAAATGACTGCCCTGCTGACAATTCCAGCTATGACCAGCTAGAGTGCTAAGCTGGTTTAAGATGGTCTGGGCTGTGCTTTCAACACTATTAGCTGGTCATAGCTGGTCTAGATGTTTAAAGCTGGTCTCTATAGCTAGATGAAGGTGGTCAAAGCTGGTTAAGCTGGTATTGTCAGCTGGAGTCAGCTGGTGAAGGGCTGGTCGACCAACTGAACCTGTCCAAAACACAGCTAAAACCAGCTTGAACAGTTTAGGTTGGTTAAAGCTGGAATTTTCAGCAGGGTGTTTAACCCCTTCATTAAAACATTGAGGTGGTAATATTATGGTTAGGGGAATCATAATTATTGATTATTTCGCTATCTCACTCAGCTAAAGTTGAACTGCGAGCATTTATGTTATACCAATTATAACTGCTCACTAGCTAGCTCGCTAACTTTAGTTTGCTTGTTTAGCTAGTTAGTTTGCTAGCCTTGCTAGCCAACAGTTTGGTGCACGGAAGTCAATAGAAAATAAATGAATAAAAATTATCCATTATTTTGCTATCTCACTAAGTTAGAGTTGAACCGCGAGCAGTTATGTTATACCAAATATAACTGTCAGCTAGTGAACTAGCTAGCTAAGCAAGTGAAATAACATCAGCTAGGTAGAAAGCCTTTTTGCCGACTTAGCCATAGCAGCTCGAAGTACTTCCGTTGTGTTGATGTCTAAATGCAGTGTTTTTCTTTTGCATTTGCTTTTGTGGTTTGCTTGTTCATAGCTTTACATTGTTTCTGTTTTCACAGCACGTTTCTCCGATTGGGGATGTTTTAGGCTGTTGCAGCACGTTTTGTTGACATGGATATGCAGCATTTTTCTCTTGCATTTGTTTGTTTGGTTTGAATGTTTTTGAATTTGAATCTTTTCTGTTTTGCAGCATGTTTCTCCAATTGGAGATTTTTTGGGCCATTGCAGCGCATTTGCCCCTGTCAGCCATCATAGTATGGTTTAGCAAGTGAGAAAATAAAAATATTTTTGTTTTTACTCTGTATTCTTATCTGTTTACTTACTTACATCTATATAATCCAATATTGCATGAAATAAATATTTGAATAGTACTTGGTTTCTGATTTATTTTCATTCTGTATGTAATCATCACTGCACACCAGTGTCTCTTTCTCTGCTCCGAGTTACCCTCAGTGCACCACCAATTGAAGGTTCCCTCGCTATTGCTGAACCCATTTTTGCAGGAGTTAACCATTTCCCTCCTGAACTAATCAACCCGTTATATACAGCCCCCCAATTCTGCTAAATCGAGGAAGCGTCCAAAAGAGAACCTAAATAAAAAAGATAGGAAAGAAAGAACACATGAAAGTACCAATCTCTCTCAAGCCTGCATGTGAGAGATGAAATAAATCTGATGATTAGCTATAGAGACCAAAAGCTGTCAATTAAGAAATCATCCTACTAAAGAGCCCTGAAAGAGTGGGGTGGCGCCTTCCCCAAACTGCAAGTGGACCACAGAGATGCCTGCTAAATCAAATGTTGCTAAAACTCCATGGCTTACATTTCCCCCTAACTGTGTGTGTGTCTTGTGTGCTGTACTTTACCATGATGTTTTCACATACTAAGTGTTCAAATTGAAAATGCACTTCTGACTAAATGATTAAAAGAGCTAACAGTGGAACTTGAAGTGTCTATAAATTGTTCATTCATCTCCCAAATAAGTCTTTTTTGAGTTTTGACTGTCCTGCCATGTCTGGTTCTAGTCACTTGATCCTTAACACCCTAGGGTTGGGTGCATACTACAAGCTCATCTGTTCTCGCTAGTAGGAGAACCACACATACAGAGGCACCTATCCCAGATCTGCATATTTGCTAAACTAAAATTCACTTGTAAATGCTTCAGGACCACTACCTAACAAGGACATCTTGACTGGAGCAGCATCATTAATTGGCCTTCGACCACAGCGGCTCACTGCAAAGATTAGTTCAGTGAGAAACACCATGAGTACATTTCAATTTTCTTAAATAGCATCCACGTTTCCCTCACTTGTGTCTTTTCCTAGCATCTTAGTCCTTCGCACCAGGAATGCATGGAGAGGCACAAGGAAACCATGCGAGGAGTGAAGACACGAGGAATCGTTTGAAGCATCACATGAATCCACATCCATTTCTGATGACGACACACAGCTGGTTCTGCCAGTGTCTGTCATTACTGCCTGACCTCATGGTTTTCAGCTAAAGGTCTTTGAGGAAGGCTGCCCTAATGTATCCTCCTCATGGCTCTCCTCACAGCAGAAATAAGAACTTTGAGATGACCTGCAAGATTGCTAAACCAGAGCAACTTCTGGTTTAAGGGAGGAGCCAGGTCAAATGAGATTTAAGATGTACCCCAAGTCTTCCAGTTTTCAGATCCTTTCCAAAGCTGATCAAATACACCAGATGAAATCAAAATAAAAATGGCAAGGCAATTTATTTATAGAATGTGTCATACAATAAGAAAAAAAAAGTTGTAAAATTAATAAGAAATAGGGACAAATACAGCGTAAAAACCCAAGGAGGTTAGATGCTAAAAAAGCCTTAGAAGAGAAGTAGTGGGAGGACTATCCCAAGGACTGTAGTTTACAAGCTAACAGTGCAAAGGACTACAAAACACTTATGAGACACTTTGGGAAATTTGCTGAGATTGAAGCAAGTAGTACCAACAAGTAATAATTAAGCAGTTAAAGGCTGTTACTGTGTTTTTATGAAGTCACAAAAGGAGAAGTCAAAAAATTGGTCCCTTACATGTACGTGAGTGGTTGCTGGTGCATTGAAAATATTAAGCGCCAGTTTGATAGCCTGCATTGCAGGATGTGCTAAAAAGTGAGCACAGAAGTAGTGTAGCACTGTAGTGTAGTGTAATTTTTTATTTTACTTTTTAAATTATTTCATTAAAACATTGATCTTAATTGAATTTACTATGTTACTGCTGCAGCAATGCAGAAAGAAGAATGATATGTGTTAAACTGCCAATGGATCATTTTATCTTTGGAAAACTTAATAATTAACCAAAAAGATCGAAAACTGGTCAGTCTCAATGTCTTATTTTGTCTTGGTTTGCAGAAAGCACTGATGTTTGCGAGCTGGCTTTAACATGATCTTGTTCCCTCACGCTGGCAATTCTGTCTTTAAAGAACTTAGAGAAAAACCCATATCTGATTTTTTTGATAGCGGATGGTAGTAGACATATTTATGGTTCACTCAAAGACAGAGTTGCCTGGTGTTTATAATGTGCGGTCAATGTTGCTGGCACGCAAAGGCTTTTTTTTTTTTTTTTTTTTTTTAATTGGGAGATCCAATCCCACCCGAATCTGGAGTGCCCAATTGGGGAACTATGTACAACGCTTGCTCAGTGACCCCTTGTTGCCAATTCAGGAGAGAGGGACGGTTCACAGCTCTCCGAAGCACGTGCCCGTCAACTACTGCTTCTGTACACTCATTGGTTGAATCCTCACAAGTTCAGAACAAGGGCGGAGGATACCCAAACATGAACAAGCTTAGAATCTTCCTGATGATAGCCCGGCTGGCCAACAGGAGGTGCTTGAGCAACGAACAAAGCAACCATTTTTATATTACCCTTCCTGGTAGTCCATTCCCAATGTGCATCCCTTGCAATAGCCAGTTTCTGTTTCTGAACTGCCGGTTGGTGACTCTGCAAAGGCTTTTTAACTATGTTCTTGTCATTTCTGTTTCAATGTGACTCTGATCTGCGTGTACGACTGACCGTACTGCCAGAAAGACCTCTTGTCCTCGATGAATGTGGTGACGGGAAACACAGCCTTCAGAACTTAATTTATGACTAATATCCTATAAATACTCAATGTTAAAGTCAATGATAATGGGATTGCTTTGTTTGTATTCTGCAAGTGCTTGAAATCTCTGAGAATACATTTCCAAGTGTTTCGACATCCTGTCAGCTGAGGGCCACAGGCCCCCTGAGCCCTAGCTAATTTTTCACCATGCTGTGCTTGGCAGACACCTATAATTTACAATACAGACAGGTGATTTCGAAAGCGTGGAGAACCCTGGAAATAAGAAAGGACCTTGTTCAAAATATTGGAAATTTAGAATAATCTGGAATGTCATGGTACCGTAATTTACGGTGTATAAGCCGAAAATTTAGCCCTAAATTTTGGTCCTAAAAGCAGGGGGTCGGCTTATACAGAGGGTATCACATTAAAAAACGAGCTACATTCAGAGTTCACCAAGTACCCTCCGCCACATTTTACCGCCAGGTGGCAGCAAAACCCAAAATCAATAGTTTTTTTCCCTTCCCTGGATGTATTCAGAATCACCACCAAAAACTCATCCGTAGACTCTCTCACCATCGTACCAAATTTAATCAAAACCAGTTTAGTGGTTTTTCAGTTTTGTTCAGAAACACACAGACAGACAAACGGCACCGATCACACAATCTCCTTCCACCTTAGATGATGGAGGTAATAAAGAAAATGATTCCTAACATTTCAATTTTTTTTTTTACTGCTGAACCTGGAATCGTATGTACTCCAGTCAAACAAAACCACATGCCTACGGAGTTCATCGTTTTTGTAGAAAGGTTTGTGAAATCAACAAAACATTTGAAAGATAAACAAGATTAACAAATCACTGACTGTTTGCATGCTGTTGTCTGCCTTAAAAATCTCACTGAGTCCCTCAAAGTGTCATTTACTGGACAGTGTGTTATGGGATTACTCAGTGCAGATTGGTCAATTGAACGTCTTTTCATCTTTCGGTGTTGCGCATGGTGCGACTTTAACTTAAACTTGCACAAGAAATTCTATTTCTTCGCCTGCCTTTTGAATTTAAACCAACTGTTTCATACAATGATATTCGTTTTTTTTTTTTTTTGATGAATTCAATCTCCAGAAAGGGGGGGTCGGCTTATATAGCGGAAACACAAAAAATCTGTTGTTTTAGCCTTGAAAACAGGGCTTGGCTTATACACCCAGTCGGCTTGTACACCGGAAATTACGGTATGCTGAAGCATTTAGAGGTTCTACGCCAAGCCCAAAATGAGAAGAAGTCAATCCCAGAACAAGGCTTGTCCATATACTTTTGGCAATATCGTGGAAATATGACTAATGTGAGTGTGTACTAATCATATCTTACATATGTCCACCATCAGAATTTACTCAATCAGAATTTACTCGACTTGGAATATTTTGTTTGAGTTCAAAGCCTAAACGTGCTCGTTTGGAATTTTACCGACAAGGGCCCGGGCAGCCAGCAAGAGGTGCTTGAGCTATGAAGGATGCCGGTCCTCACCACCTGTATCCTTCCCATATCACTTGCACCGCAAAGCCAATTATGTGCTGCTTTTAAAAGGCTGCTGGCCACAGTCGGCACTGGCTTAGCTTGTATTTGAACCATGGCCACGGGTGGTCACTATTGGTCTGTAACCCAGCGCCTTTTCTGCCACCCATCTTTCAATAGTAACGCTAAGCATGATAATGTGAGGCACCAGAAAGCAATTCATTTAACAACCTTTGGGATGCACCTCTGTGATCTGATAGAATCAGAGTTTTACAGCAACAATGTGCAGCTGACAAATTTGCAGCAATTTTTGTTGCACTCATGTTATCAAGATCCGAAATCTTGAAAGAATGTTTACGTCTTGTAAATGCCACAAAGAGTTGAGCTGTTCTGAGAGCTAAGTGACTGACCTAGTATTTGCATTGTATTTCCTTTAAAGTTCTAAGTGAGTATGTTTGCTCATTATGTGAGCTAGCCTCATATGCTGTTTTAACATGAAAGTGTTTAATGGACTATAACCATTAATTTGATCATACCCTTCTTTACAAAATAAATATGTTCACTATTCTCTTTTGCACTGTAAAATATTCAGCGTAAAATAATCTGAGACAGGGCGCACACCTGGGCAAGAAATAGGTCAAGCCCAAAATGGCAAAATATGAAGCTGTGAATGGTCTCAACAACAAATCATTGGTCAGGAAATCCACAATAATTAGTTAAGAGATAAAGTAACAGTCTAGGTTAGCTTTTCCCTTTGAACTTTTAAGCCATGTGGGTAAACTTATGGACAGCTATTTATAGAAAGAAGGACTGGAGAATAATATCCGGTCATTGCTTTGTAGAAACCTAATTTATAATTGTGAGAAGCAAGCCTTTCTGTAATATTCTCCTCTACTCCAAAGCATTAATTGACCTTTGTGAAGCAGCTGAACTTCATGGTAAAGCAGTTTCCAGCTTTTTTCCAAACAGTTCACTCCAGCAAAAGTTAATAAGCAAATGGTGGCACAGAAGGTCTCAGTAAAGCATTTGTTTAATGCTCCCTGGTTTTCTGACCAAAAATTTGTTGTTTATTCCATAAAAAGCTTATTATTTCAGCATTTTGGGCTTGGCCCATTTTTTTTGCGCAAGAGTGTGCATTTGATCCCAATGACACTTATGTTTACCAAGTTTTACCAAGTTCAATGAACTCTGACCATTTCACTGATTGTATGACCTGTTCTAACCAGATGAAAACAGCTATATTTAAACTACTCAACCCACATCAGTCTCAAGAACCAGTTGGCCAATTGCTTTTCTTTTGTAAGAGAAAATTATAACCAGAGAGCTATATTCAGACGAGGCTGGTTTACATTGAAATTCAGAAATGTATGCTTCCAAACAATGATCAAATTTTGCTTGAGCAGATGGCACTGATACGCCGCCATGTTTCAATCCACAAACCCTGACTAGCGTGGTGAACTCAAAAGTTTTGTGGAAACTGATTACCTCAAAAAAATTGAGTATGCCAACTTAATGATCTTGTGTTCCCAGCACTTAAAAACATGTAAAAAAATAACTTTACCTTATTTTCTTTAAGTTCCTTCCACACAGTGCAATTAAGTTGGCCTCCACAATTTTTTTGAGGTAATTGGTTTCAACAAAACATTTGAGTTCACCACCTTTTCAGGGTTTACAGTGCAGGCTGTCTGCTGATATCTCAAATTCCAGAAATTAACCATGTCGCAAGATCTGGCCTTGGACTCGTTATAACTACAGGGAAAACTTCTTGGGGGAAAATGTGAATGACTGACCCTATCAATACCTCCCACCCACCTACTTATCTTAGTTACTTTATACCACTTTTGACAAAAAATAGCTAAGACGTTAGTTTGGGAGCCCTGTGATCAGGTGTTCGAATCCCAACCATGCCATTTCTGGCTATAACCTGAGGTCCACATGGACAAGGCAACAAGTGGGTTAGCCTCACAGGGGATAACAATTGGTTCAGCATTTCATTTCAGCATTTTTAGTCTTATTGCTGTCTAGCGACCTCTCCTGATTGGCCAAGCACAAGTACAGTGGGCTTCAAAATTACTGGCACCCCTGTCTGGCAATGCACAAAAAATATTTTCAAAAATTCTAAAAAAATATATTTATGGAGAAACTTTAAATAACAGCATGCGAGAAATACTGTAAGATATAATTTTTCCAATGGAACTGACCAAAATCATTTATTGATTTCAGTAAAAATCAATTTCCTCCAAATCAAGGTTTCACAATTAAATGACACCCTTAAAGGTGCTCTAAGTCTCGTTATCGGTTACTAAGCTAGAGCATTTTTTTTGTCACATACAGCAAACTTCTCCTCACGATCCGCTAGCTGCCTGACCCCTGAATACGCCGTCAAAAAACGTAGTCCCAGACTCCAAAAACTGCAACAAAAACAACCTGATCCAGCCGGGACCATCCAGCCAATTACCGACAAGAGGGATGGGCGGGGTTTGGGGTTTTTTTCATGACAGTTTCAGGAAGTACGGGAGAGGCGAGCTAGCTCTCTGTTTTGTTTGATAATACTTCAAATGTCAACAAAATTGACATCACCCAACCGTGCCCAGAGCACCTTTAAAGATTATTGTAAATAACATCTAACAAAATTAAACCAGGTATTAAATTCCACTTATTTAAGCGTTATCTAAGTGTTAAGGAACTATGTTGAGCCATTACATCACTTCTGGTTTCACTAGGGCATAAAAATGAGGTAACAGGCATGCAATATCTCATTGTCATCCAACATCATGGAGAAAACAAATGTCAGTTCAATAGAGGCAGATAGTCATATACCTTCATAAGTTTGGTAATGGATACAAGAAGATTCACAAATGATTGAATATGCCACTGAACACTGTCAGAGCAATTATTCCAAAAATTCCAAAGCTATGGAACAACTGCAAGGACGAAACTGCATTTTGCCCCCTAGGATCCTGAGGAGGATGGTGAGAGAAGCAACAAAATCCCCAAGAATCACTGTCAAAGAATTGCAGGCCTTGGTGACATCTTGGGGTCACCAGGTTTCAAAAAACACCATCAGGCACCACCTCCACAATTACAGGCTCTTTGAAAGGTTTGCCAGAGGATAGCCTTTTCTGACTAGAGGACAAAAACGCAAGCACTTGGAATTTGCCGGACGTCATTTAAAGGGGAACTCAAGGATAATGCATAATGCTATTTTATACAAACCTAATTAGTAAATAAATGTTGTAAAATACAAAAATGTGGAATTTTTGTTTTCAAAGACTAGATAGATGAGGTTTTATTCCCCTAATTAGCTGTCGTCTGCTACAACGGTCGCGTGATAATGACGAAACATTGCCCTTCGCCCAGAGGTATGGAGATATGCGTTGTTATTTTGTTGGATAGTGTGATTGTCCCAGTCCATTATTTGATGACAAATGATCGTTCAATATGGCCCATTGGCTAGTTGCACAAGATGGTGTTGAGTACTTTCTGAAATACGCAGGGTTGCTTCAATATTAACGGTGTGCTTCTGTTACTTATCAGTCTATATCAGATGCTGAGCAGATGACAGGTATATCATCCCGGAAATGTGATTTTAGCTATTGCCGATATTCCCAAGATTTGGCTTAATTAACCACAAATGATGTTCGCAAGATTTGTCTTGATTAACCGTGACTGATGTTTGTCCGTTGGCACTCTTAATGAGACATCAGCTGCTCCACCGAGAAGTGAGAGGGTTTTTAACTAGCATCACATTTCCAGCCGTTCTCACTGATGAGTGATGAACTGGCTTTAAGCGACAGACAACAAATGTGAAAATATCTGGTAATTAATTTGTAAATATTCCATAACGTCGAAATGCCATTTCATAAATCTAACATGCGATCGACGCATATTTTAATATTGCCGATACTTCGTTTACCTTCCCACTCGGCGTCAGTTGCACTCTCACGACCATCACTTTTGTAGCTATGGTTAGCTGAGCACATCTAAGAAAACCATAACGATGTAGCAGTACTAGCTAGGTAGTTGCATCAGAAAATGTCAAAATAAATTCAGTATGAACCCGAAACAGAAAATCTGGCCCTGAATATCAGCGATAGCTAAAATCACATTTCTGGGATGATATACCTGTCATCTGCTCAGCATCTGATATAGGCTGATAAGTAACAGAAGCAAACCGTTAATATTGAAGCAACCCTGCGTATTTCAGAAAGTACTCAACACCATCTTGTGCAACTAGCCAATGGGCCATATTGAACGATCTTTTGCCATAAAATAATGGACTGGGACGATCACCCTATCCAACACAATAACAGCACATACCTCTGGGCGAAGGGCGACTTTTATTCATTATCATGCGACTGTTGTAGCAGACGACAGCTAATTAGGGGGAATAAAACCTCATTCATCCAGTCTTTGAAAACAAAAATTCCACATTTTTATATTTTACAACATTTATTTACTAATTATGTTTGGATAAAACAGCATTATGCATTATCCTTGAGTTCCCCTTTAAATTATGACTGGAACAAGATGCTTTGGTCAGATGAGACCAAAATTGCATGTTTCAGTCAGATACAGTATATGTACGTTGGGCGTTGAAACAGAGATGCATACAAGGATGCCCCATGCCTACAATGACATACGATGGTGGGTCAGTCATATTTTGGGGCTGTTTTAATTCAAGAAGTCCAGGGGCACTTGCTAAGATTAATGGCATAATGAATTCTGCCAAGTATCAAGATGTTTTGGCTGACAATCTGGTTGCCACTACCAGAAGGCTGGGACTTGGCTATCAGTGGACTGAACAACAAGACTATGACCCAAAGCATACTTCAAAATTCAACACAGAAGTGGTTCTGTGATAACAAAATCAATGTTCTGCAATGGCCATCTCAGCCGTCAGACCTCAGTCCAATTGAAAACCGGTGGGCTGAGTTGAAGGGGCAGTTGATTAACACAAACCCAAGAATGTGAAGGATCTTGAAAGGATCTGCTCGGAGGAATGGTCCAAAATCCCCCCAAATGTTTGCCTTAACCTTTTCAAAAATTACAGTAAAATCTATTACACAGGAACATTTTATTTCTGTGACAAGAAATCCACGAAATAAAAAAGGCAAATAATTTCAACAGCATTACTAAGCTCAAATTCAAATTGTACATTATTAATGTGTTTTGGTATCCAGCAGTGACTGTGTCATAACAATTCATTCTGAATGACCCATTAATCTTGCTATTGTTTGCACCGGAGGATCTGAATATACTTCTATATGATGAAAGGATTTTTCCATAAGTAACCCTCAGCTACAAACAGCAATGGCAGCTTACTTTTATTTCGTAATCATTGTGAAACGGTTTTTGATTGATGTGCATGATTAACACGCTTGACGATTTCAATCAGAATCACCCACTAACAACCAAGTAATTTTTGCTTCATTGCAAGCCATTGCATTTTGACAGAATGAAAAATGGTTTTCAATTATTAATAAAAATGGACAACACATGCATACCCTGGCATTCAGGCTTTCACATTCACGCACGCTCAAACACACATTGTTACAAAAAGAACAAAACATTCATCACATAATGAGATAATTCATGAAATTTAAATGACCAGTGTAGCCCAATGAGCCATAATAATTTCAACCACCGTACATATGTGTGATTAAATATGGTAATAAATGTGGCATGACTAAGTCAAGTGCACAATACAGCGACCCCTGGCAGGTCTCATGCTAAGCTTTTTATCATTTATATTTTAATGCTATTTCTTTTTGAACAGATGTTCTACAGAATAAATCTGCTAATCTATCAAATGGGAACTGATTATGAGAGAATTTACAGTTCAAAATTAAAACAGTCAAAATGACCCGTCACGTAATTCAAGTAGCGATGGAATTTGGGCATTTCTAATGCCTTTGTCAAACCAACCCCTCTCCCCTCACCCTATGCACTCCCCCTCTGTTTGCACGTTCATGAGGAGGGTTTGTAATATAAGTGTCATTGCAAAACAACTGGTGGGGAGTGGAAGTAAGTTGTAAAGCCCTCCACAGCGAGTCTACACGAATGCAGGCCTACAAACCACACTCCTCTCAAGTGCAGCACATCTTTTCTGTCCAGGATGGAGGAAATGTCACATTCCTGTGAATTTGATTTCCATGTGGTTATTTTCAAAAGACAAGTAATATGTGACCCTCCAGTACCAGGCCAGTCACATGGGTCAATTTTTCAAATATGAGTTTTTGGGCTCATCTGAAAGGGCATTTAACATATTTGAAAAATTGACCCATGTGACTGGTTTGGTGCTGGAGGGTCACTTATATTACTTTATCACAAACAGGCATTGATTGACTATTTTGGGCACATATCATGGAATTAGAGGCTACATTGTATTTTGCAAGGAGCATGCTGTTGATTAGCATGATAAGTGTAGATTTGATTTGACTTGATTGCCTTTGTTGTGCAATGTCAGGGACTGTGGAAAAGCATCAAGGACCACTTCAACTTAAAACTGGCAAACAAGAAAAAAAATGTTGATTACAAAATTGCAGCCAAAGAAGTGTAGGAGCAAGCTTTTATTTACTGAATTAATATTTTGCCTTCCACAAGCTTACTGTGCCATGAATGTGATGTGTTCTATGTCATTGCACATACACCTTTATCACTGTCAATGCTGCATATAAAATTATTTTTAGCTTATTATTTATTTAATTACAGTATCCTCTCAGAAATATTTTTGGTAGGAGGTGTATCATTGAGGAACTGGACCATAATATACAACACAATGTGCCTATTGGAAGGCATTGTAATGACTACTATCACTTCCAAATGAATAAAGGGAAAGGGCATCCCAAGGTTTTTTTTTTTTTTTAACATATTTACATCCTCCTCCTTTATGAAATTCCCTCTATAACTGTGAGGTAGACTTCACACACAGTGACACTCGATAGTAAAGTGCTAATTGCAAGGGGATGCTTTGGTAAAGGGCCCAAAGTGTTAATATTAGGCTATTCCCACTTGCTTTGCACCACAGCTTACAAGTTTGCAATTATCATCATGACTCGGAGTTCCTGGCAAATGCGAAACATTCACGAATGCTTGATAAGCATTGTACAGTGGTGTGCAGAGATGATTATATACCACCACTTTCCTCTAAAAGGGTTCCTAATATACTACTTCTCAATAATTTTTGGTGAAAATATGTGCAAAACTACAAAAAGAAAACACTGAGAACTTGCAACAACTGAAAGGTGCCACTTTTTTTTTTGATTCTTGCATAGCCTGAATGCATGTTTAAAGGCTCATTCCATGGTTATTGATGCTAAAAAAAATTGATTAAACTGGTTTGAGGCAACATTGTTCCGCAAAATGACCTCTGATGATCAATTGTTCCAGTTTATAAGGTGACGTGAACTTTGAGCAGTGTCACAGTGTTAAGCATGATGGCGCGACGGAAGGAGCTCTCTGAGATTGTTCGTAGCCGTATAGTGGACTTACATGATGTTGAAAAAATTAAATACTGCCATGTTACTGTAAGAAACATCATCACGCATTTCAAAGAGAACGATTAGTTGAAAACTGGAGGCAATAGAGGTGCAAAATGGAAGTTAAGAGCTGCTAATGTTCATTATCTGTGTACGACAAGTAAAAAAAAATTGGCGGTTGACAGCACAACAATTCCATGATGATATTAATAGTACAAGAAGTGAGGAGATCAAAGTATCAAAATCTACTACTTCCAGATGCCTGTGTGAAAATGGTCTGATTGGTTGTGTTGTTGCCAAGAGCTGGCAACATCAAAAAAAGACTTGAGTTTGCCAAGAAATTCAAGGATTGGACACCAATAGACTGGGAACAAGTCTTTTGGACCAATGAATCAAAATTTTCTCACCCAAAACATTGAATTTAAGTGAGCCTCAGAGTTGGAGAGTGATTCCAAAATTGCTGTTTAACTCCTTCAGTAAAACATGGAGGTGGTGATGTTATGGCTTGGCATTCAGTCTGCTCGAAAGGAGCTAGTGATCTCATAAAAAATGATGGAATCAAAGAAGTATCAAAGCATCTTTGTGAGGCACGCATTACCATGTGGAAAGAGACTGATTGGTCAGGGATTTTATTTTCTACAAGATAATAACCAAAACACACCTCTAAGTTGTGCAAGAATTATCTCAGTTGGAAAGAAACATCTAGTGACATAAAAGTTATGAATTTGCCTGCTCAAACTCCAGACCTTAATCCGATTGAGAAAATCTGTTCTAACACCGAAAGAATCTCTTCGGAAAGAACTTAAAACCATATGGAATGGTTCAGCAAGTGAGGAAATAAAAAATATGTGAAAACTATGCCTGAAAGATTAAATCCTGTTATCAAAGCAAAGGGTGGCTACCCTAGATACTGACTTTTTCTCTCAGAAAGACATTATTATTTTTGTTTTTACCATACAGTACAGATCACGTCAAAATGGAATTCTATCGCGGTAGGGTCGGGAGAAGGTCATGGTAACTTCAGAGCTATGGAAGCAAATCTGTCTCCTAATCCAAATTAAAATGGATTAACAGAAATGCTTTTTCATTTTCAGGATATAGCTGCATTTTTTGACTCATAAATAAAATGAATAATAAATAATCCAAACTGCATTTTCATTTTTTTCTTCAAGACTGCTCATTCTGTGACGTAATTAAAATGAAAAAGAAAAGGACGTTTAAGATTTAATTTTCAAAAGATGCCCCAGCAAATAGTTACCAAAATTCAATTTGAAATGTCAAATTTGAAAATTAAAATGCATTAGCAGAAATGCTTTTTCATTTCAAGGTTATGGCTGCATTATTTGACTCATAAATAAAATTAATAATAAATTATCCAAACAGCATTTTCATTTTCTTCTTTAGGTTGCACATTTCATGACACAACTAAAAAGAAAACAAAGAGGACATTACTTTTTCGTTTTCATGTCCGCCCTGCAAAAAGTGTTCCATAATTCATTTTGAATTGGCAATCCGAAACGGCGCAGGAGAGTGAAGTCATACAATGGTAGGCGTGTAACACGTCGACCTCCAGTTTTCTATATGTGAGTCTGTGGATGAATCGCAGAGGAGGACTGAGCTAAGTAAGGGACAGATTCATCCTGTTCGATTGCAGCCTGCTGCTGCAGAAGAAAGACTTACGAAATCCATAGATCTATGATTTCTTTTATTATACCGTAAAGTCGCTCGTAATAATATGTTGTCGCTGGCCATAGCCAGATGTCAACACAGTGATATGTTTCGGCCAATCGATGTGTTGTTCGTGAACAGTCAGATCGTTAGACTAACGTGATGTTAATTAGCTAGTTACCTGCTTTCCTGCAAGATGGCGAACATTACGAAGAACTACTGCATAAAACGTGCTTTCAGTCCATTAAACCTGACCAGATTGCGATCAGTTTCGCACGTCTGTTTTATGTGGCAACACTGTGCTTGCAGCGGTAAGTTAGGAAGAAAGCAGTAAGTTAGGGAGAGTTCTCGCGATTTTTTCCGTTTTGATGTAAGCTGTAAGGTATATTGGTATTTGCTTACTTAGTTTCATCTATAGGATCCAATATCACATGAAATAAATACATGAATGGTACCTGGTTTCTGATTTATCTTCATTTTGTTTAGTGTATATTTTCATCACTGCACACTACTGTTTATGGGTGACTGCACAGCATTTCCAATTCAAAAATGATAATAAACTCGATGGTGCAAAAATAACATTATCATTATTGTAAAGTAATTTGTGCATATGCACATGCATATGGAAAGGCAGTCTCAGGATGTGTGGACAGATAAAAGTACACAATCATGCCTGAGTGTAAGGAGTCACAAGCGCATATGCATGTTCATCTGCTAGGCGAAGTTGTATTAGTCACTCACTGAGGAACATACATACGTGCGTGTGGGACTTTCGGAAAATAATCACCTGACCATTTGTATTGGCGTCTTGCCCCCTTTGACCTTTTTTATCTCCCATACTCACACACACACACACAGACATACACATATCATCTTCTGAAAAGGTCAGCCTTTCACAAAAACACAAGTGGAAGAATCTTATCGGTAAAAAAAAAAAGTTTAATTTTCACTGCCCCATTTTGAACTAGGCAGACTTGTGAGACCTATAAATCATGAAAGTAATTGATGTGGTCACAGAGGGCAGGCCAAGACTATAGCACAAAAGGAAATTGGTGGCACAGGGGTCTCAGGGGAGATTGCATACCTGATCAGCAACATCGGGTCAGGGCAAAGATGCTTTCCTAGCCACTGAATTCCAGAGCAGATGAGGGGAGTTGTAAAAGAAATAAAATAAAACAATAGCCTTAAGGGTGAGTTACATTTCTGAAGTATTCTGGACCATCGCAGCTCAGCGATATGGCCAAAATTGCAAAAAAAAAAGTATATATTTTTTATCACTATAACAATATTTATTGATATACAATATAACGATATAACTTTTTTGTATAATGCAAATAATTATGCTGCAAGGTTTTTGGATCATTTTTAGTTCCTCTTTGTCCAGTGCATTAGTTCTACTGAAAACCTGTGTAAGTTAAACCACTCTGAAACAATACATTCAAATATTCTTACTTGCCTTTATTAATTGAAATACATTTTAAATATTGAAGTATTGAACATTCAGTATGTAAAAAAAAAAAAAATTTAAGTTACTTTGGACCCAAAAACCTTTTGTGGCAGGTAGAAATGTCACAGGCAGAAAAGGACAGGGCTCCCTCTGCAGTCAGGAGTAGTGTTATGGCCCAAAGCAGGTAAACTTGAAATATTGTGCTTTCATACGTTCTCCTTGCATGGTTTGAGTATTTACCCTGGTATGAATCACTTTGTTTTCAGTGTACTCTCATTTTTGTTGATATGCATGAATTGTGTGACCTGATGCCTACGACTAATTTAGCCACTTAGAATTACTCTGACTTGGCCTGGAAAATGGCAAAAAAAAAAAAAAGTAAAACAATAAGGCGAATAGGGCATTGTCAATAATACCCTGCGAATGAGAAAAACTTCTGGATCCTACGTATCTTTATAATTAATTTATGGATGGATTTTAGAAAAAATTATCAGAAATCTCAGAATTAACAATAAGGGCATTCAGCCGTACGTCTTTGTATGTAGACAATCATAGGTGAACGCTCATCCACAGCCAGGGGTGTAAAGTCCGGGTTCAGAAAGAAAAAATCCTCTCCAGAACTTTATTCCAACCACCTGGATTTACTTCTGACAGGAGATAGAGCCAATATGAGTGATGAGCTCATTCTGCGGGAGGGAGAAAAACTTGGCAGGACTTTTACTTTCTGACCCCTGGATTTTACACCTCTGTCCACAGCTATGCGTCATCATCATCGTTCAGCATTGATTAAAGTTGCACACACAATTAATGATAGTTTAATACATAGACTTGCAATTGCAATACCTGAAAGGCATGACAAGGAAATTTTGTTTAATGTTGAGAATCTTGGCTAACCACATAAATACTGAGCCAGGTTAAAAACCTTGTGTTTCAAGACAAACGATAGCTACACTGAATCACTTCCCTTTACTCAGCAACACAAAGCATTAGCGCTGAGTATGCATACTGTGCAGCTCAAAACGCTATCATTCTTCATCTGTGAATGTATGATAATTATTTTAAAACTACGTTGTATAAACATGCCAGAAAATGCAGCTAGTTGTATGCCTCATTTTAGTCCACAGAAACAATAAAGCAGCAACATAATCACCATTTCAGTGACATCCCATTCTTTTTTGCAGGATCTTGCCCCTTGTTTCCCAAACCCACTTAGATACAAGTCTATACCGGTCAAATCCAGGTCCTGTACCCATTCTGTAATTGTGACCAATGCTGCAAAGCAGTCCCGATCAACTGTGGTAAAGCATTTTTGAAGTTAGTGCCAGTCAGAGATGAAATATGCCCAAAACATTTGATATCATGATATAAAAAACTTGTGATTGTTGAAAGTGTTGTTCCTCTGCACAAAATAGATCATCATATTGCCCAGATCTATGGACCATCCATTAAAATTCAATTTATTTATAGTTCAGGATAGGATGGGAATGAATTCTGCTGATAATTGTTAGAATTATTCTTTCATTTTTTATATAAAATTTTCAGTTTACCACAGTTTGGCCGGTCCCAGTGCTGCAGTGGCCTAATCAATTTGGGAGGTCTCATGCAATCTATGTCCTTTGAAGTGAGTAAAGAAAGCTGCCACACTCTGGCTGGCTGCATTCCATGTGATAGCTGGTTGGCCGCAGATACTGCATTGAAGGACTTGCACAACTCTGGATGGAGCCAGGTCATGACAGATAGACAGGCAGCCCAGAGCATTTTGTTCAAACGAAAGAGGTACCAATATCCAAGGGTGGGGTCGCTTAGGCAATAATCTAACATATGCAGATATGGACATCTGCCGGGGACCATCTGCTGCATTTGGCCCCTGGGGACCCCAGAAAGGAGCAAAAATATGAGGAGGCTCAAACATTCCAAGGTACCATATGAAAATTGTCTTAGAGTAATAAAGTCACTCCACAGAGTTCAGTACAGCACATGCCAGACAATTTGTCTGCTGTATATGACCCACCAGACACCCAAAAAGGGCCTAAAAATTGACCTGGATCAAACATTTGAGGTACCAATTGAAACTGTTTTTAATTGAACAAGTACAAAATACAGAGTACCAATTGCCCCCTACCAGACATTTTGACTGCTGCATAAGGCCCCCCAGACACCCCTAATGTGGGCCCTATCGACAATTGGGCTAGATCAGACATCGTAGGTACCATATAAAACTAATTTTGAATAAACAAGGACATCTAACATAATACAAAATGGCCCCTGCCAGACAAATTGTCCGCTGCCATAACACCCCCCAGACGCCCAAAAAGGATCCCAAAATTTGTGCTGGATCAAACATTTCAGGTACTACTTGAAACTGCTTTTAACTAGATTGGGCTCGATCAGACATTGTAGGTACCACATAAAACTAATTTTGAATGAACAAGGACATCTAACAGAATACAAAATGGCCCCTGCCAAACAAATTGTCTGCTGAATAACACCCCCCCAGACCCCTAAAAAGGGTCTTAAAACATGTATTGTATTATTTGAATTTGTTAAAAAGCATTTTCCCATCACTGTGAAGTTGTTTATGTTGAACTGAACTTAAGGACTCTGGCCTCTCTACCTTTGAAAAGAGGTGGGTCATCCTAGCCATCACAACGGCCAAACGACTACTCTTAAGGCATTGGAAAAAAGTTTGTCCCCCTCCCTTTGAAGAGTGGGCCACTACTATGGCTCAGCTGGCTAGCTATGAGAGGGTCTCATACTCACTTATGGACAGACTGGACCAATCTGAGCACGCATGGGGCCCATTTGTAACTTGGTGAACAAAGTCTTAGACTTGCAATACTGTATTATGCATCTGGTGTTGTACTGTAAATTGTATAAGGCATTATGGGGCTGAATTGGAGGAGTACCCTTTTTTTTTTCAAATGTGCATGTATGATTTATTTATTTATTTTTTTAATTATTATTATTATAAATTTTTTTTTCTTCCCTATATGCTAATTTTATGTATATGCATGTGTGTTTGTATGAAATGTGTATGTGTGTATATGCATGTATTTCTATGTTAATTTTTTGTGTATATATATATATATATATATATATATGTGTGTGTATGTATGTATGGGTATGTCTGCATATGTGTATAGGGAAATGTGGGTGTGTGCATATGTGTATGTGTATGTATGTGTATGTATATATATATGTATATGTATATGTGCATGTATGTATGTATGTATAATGTGTGTGTGTATGTATATGGATGTGTATGTATGTATGTATGTATGTATATGTATATACAGTATATATATGTATGATTATTATTATTTTTATTTATTTATTTTTTGCTTTTATTTACATTTACGTCCCCAACTTGTCTTGTCTTTATATTGAAAAAAAACCCCAATAAAATTGTTCCAAAAAAAAAAAAAAAAAGGGTCTTAAAACAGTGTCTTTTTGAATCGGCTCAAATCTCAGGTTCAGTCTCAGAGTCATCACTCCAATCAAGTTAAGAACCTGAATCACCTGCATCGTCAACAGTGGCAACATCAAGGTCACTCTCGGGATCACTTGGACTATCACTGTCAAGTTCCCCTTCATCCTCGAAGCTGAGATAATCAGGCACCGGCGGCCCCAAGAACCAGTCTGGGAGGTAGTTTCTGTCCTTTTCTTTCCAGCCATATTCAAGGAGATCCAAACCATGTCCTGGATCTCCTGAATCAGCATTTCCCCACACAACACTAACAAAGTGTGCCCGTTGCAGTTTGTTGTGAACAGTCTTGACACAAGGCGGAAGAAGTGCACAGTCGACTTTCTTCATGTTGGTCATTTGCTTCTCCTGAAATGAAATGTATAAGACGTTTTCGAAGTCACAAAATGAAAACTACAGCGAGCCTATGTATAACTCCAAAAAAGCCCAGAATCATCAAGCCAAAATGTGACTTTCTGGGTTTAATTACCTCATTCATTTTTCCTGTCATCTGACGCAATTTGACGAATCGAGCCTCATTGACATCGTTCATCCCCTTCATGCCATTCAAGGAACATAGGAATTCTTCAGCTTTCCTCTGGTCTGGTTTATCTTCTGATGCCACACTGCTGAAGAACTGGATGAGTGTTCCTGTTGTGTCGTTCTCAAGAATTTCCAGGGGCTTTATTATACCCTTCCTGTATAACGCTGCTGTGAAGTCACAGCCAGTGAAGGCATGAAGACCGGGCAGGGCAGATGCAAGTCCCTTCTGCTTTGACTCCAACGCAGGGGCAATGCTGCTGACATCAATATGACGACGATTATTTCCTGACCCACAGTCCATAATTATTTGTTTATACGATGGAAGTGTTGGTATTGCTAGGTGCCTTCCTAACATTCCAAGGAGAACCACGATGACATCAGAGTCCGATGCCCAGATCACAACATTTCCAGTGACCCGAGATGCGTGCAATGCGAGGAGAGTGTCAGCTTCCTCATGTCTACCCTGTAGATTTGTTGGATGTGTCACAGTCATCTTGAAATTGAGCTCATTGAATGCAAGTTGGGCACAGTTTCCACCATGGGACACAATGAGTGTTTTCTTGCCCAGGATTAGCCCATAGCTGTGTTGTTTACATTCGTTGATAAGAAACAAAGGCAACTGTTCCTTGAAAATCCTGTTTTGCAACAGTTTCTGGCAACTCTGTCTGGGTGATTGTTCAGGACCAATGATAACAAATGGACGGTCAGCAGCTCCACGCAGATTCCTCTCACTTCCCTTGAGCGATACTGGGCGATAAGTATCAAAGAGTACATGGATCTCATTGCCAAGACTTTCACAGATGTGTGCCAGAAGAGACCGAGCCTGGTGTCCATATGTTGTAATGCACCCAATGGATGACAAGAATGAGTGGATCAACAGCCCTCCATCAATCAGGGTCACATTGATTGGCGGTAGAGGTGATTCTGTGAACCCATCCTGTAGTCCTTCAAGCTTAGCAAGCAGCTTGCTCTTCTCTGTCTTTAGCCCTGATCCATTATAGTGAGCAACTGACAATGGGTACTGGGTGATCGGAAATTTCATGACGTGCCTAAGATTGAAGGTGGTCCTCTGAGAAACTGCAACCAGTACTCTGATGAAAACATCTCTAAGGCTTGCAGCAGCAGGTTTTCCCTTGGCAGTGTGACATTTTTTGGAGTATTCCTGCGCAAAATTGGCAACCTTCCTTCTTTGAATTGGCTTCATGAATCGCTCCTTATCTGCTGCATATTCCTCTTCAAACTTTACATGACGTTCATGACCAGCAACTAGGCTCCCTGTCAGATATCCCTGTGTTTCTGCAGATGCTGCTTTTCCACTTGCAATGTTTAAAAGGCAAGCTGATGTTGGTGCTGCTGATGAAAAGGGGTCACATGATTCTGTTACTGCTTTAAACACGGCATCCCTTTGGCGACTGTATTTCTCAATTCTGTTGGCTCGTAGCTGTGTTGCAGGTTGCAGGTATTGTAGGGTTCCACTACTCCCGCAATGCAATTAGAAGATGGTGCATTACATCAACTCAACGACAGATGTCTGTGACTGAGCTGCGCGGTATGACAGGCTTGGAAGTCGAAGAGCAACCTGCAACACAGCTACGAGCCAGCAGGTGGGATACAAGCTGATGGCTGAACCCAGTGATGGACTAAAGTAGGCCCTTAGGCTACTTTTTTTGTGTGGGCCCTTCCATGTATACATGTCAAAACGTGCAAATATTATACGGCCCACACACACAGAAACTCATGGTACACTGGTACATACACTCACTGAGATAGCCTTTACGGTAAACAGCAAAGCTACAGAAAAAAGGCATTCACAGTGCATCTGCAAGCCAGTAACAGCTACAAGTGTTCTTTTTTTTAATACATTTTTTTCTGGGATTTTTCCTTTATTTGATAGTTACACAGTGGAGAGTGACAGGAAGGTAGGGGAGAAGAATGGGGAAGATATGCGGCAAATGACCTGAGCTGGATTCGAACCCGGGTCACCGCGAGAGAGACACAGCCTTTATGGTGCGCGCGCTTAGACCAATGAGCCACCAGGTCAGGCTAAAGCTGCGATGCAAGACTTCAATGTAATCTGGGGCTTAGCTTTGTATGCTGTACTAAAGAAAAAAGTAAGCCCCAATGTTCGTTGATCAGAGATGACAACTGTTTATCATTAACACAGCAAGAGGAAAATCCCGATCTGCTATCATATTTTCTGGAACGCTGACTCTGGCCCCGCACATTGTGTGCATTGGGAACGAGATGCAAATTTGTTGTAAATCGCCGAAGTGTCACATTGTGTCTGTTTCGTAATTTCTACCACCTGGCCTTATCTGGTTTTTCATCTGTTCACCTTATTGGTCTCCATTACTCAAGTATTATCTCCTGCTCTCCTTCCCTTAGGTGCTTCCGCCCCCACCATTTCCTATTGTTGATTGTTTGTGGCATATATTTTTAAGTCTATGTTCATTCCTTGCTGGATTATCTTGTCTCATCATAGTCCTTAGCAAAAATAGAATAAATGCACGCACATCCAGAACCAGATATCACAGGTGCAGGATCCAAAAAAACAGTAGAAAAGAAGAGAATAAAAGTCAGCACACTGTTCAAGTTGCTCCCAGAAGACTTTATTCCTTGCACAACGTTTCGGCCGCCATGGCCTTCGTCAGGTGAGTTCCACACATGTGATAGGGGTGGGGGTGGGGGTTTATTTACACTAAAGATGGTAGATGGACCAAACCAAAGTGCAATGAGTCCCAATATAAAAAAATAATCACATCAACCCCATATTACCTATGATCCCAAAACATACATACAAAAAGAAGTGAAGGCATATCAAGAATGCATATAGTAGGCTACTCACCACAGACAATCAGCACATTTAATAGTATATGCAGTTCAAGTTATATCCAAATGATATAGCCTAGTATCTCAGGGTATATTATAAACCCATAGGTCAAGCATAGGTACAGTTTAAAACTCCCAATTTGTACACATGCAAAGAAAACACAAATACATCAAAATCAGTTAGAAAGAAACACATTCCGTGCAAAAACTAAAACTGACAATCATAGCTACAATTCATAAAAAAGGTTTTAAATCGCACTCTTCATTGAGACCAAAAGGAGCCATTGTATTGAGGGTGTAAATGTAATAAGTTTTGCGCTGTAGAAGTATCCTATCAAGGTCCCCAACACGGGGGGGTTTTAACCTTCTCGATACCCATATAGCGTAGCGTGCTAATGTTGTGTCCCGCTTCTTTAAAATGTGCAGCTACGGGATTGCGCTCATCTCCGCTACGGATGTTACTCCTGTGTTTGCAAATGCGAGTTTTGAGTTGCCTGCTAGTCTTACCCAAGTAGGCCAAGCCACAAGGGCATTTAATCAGATAAATTGCATGCGTGCTACTGCACGTAATAACAGCATGAATTCTACAAGACTTTCTGCTATGAGGATGTGGCCCTTTTTAGGGGATACCCCCCCAGACGACCACGAGCAACGTCATCAGGGCGGAGGTCCGCTCAGGGGCAGGCGTTTGAGGGATCCCCCAAGAAACGAACCAGGAGGGGGACACGGAAGAAGAGGCCGGTTCTACACAATGAGGATCACAATGCGGTCATGAACTTCTCCAGCAAACCACTGACTGAACTGTGTACGACGGCTTTCGGAAAGGGCCTGTCGTTCATCCCCACTACATCGACTGACGATTTCAGTACCACCATCGACTTTCAGAAGTTCCTCCGGACTCTGAGATTTAAGGAATTTTTTCATTCGGGGGGTACTGAGCCCCTTAGTAGTTCTATGGGACCTGACACGGTGAATGGGAATGTCGCCGTCAACTCTGACCCCACCCCTCTTCCTCACAGCCCAGTGAGTATGCCTTTTAAGAGGAAATCAACTTTTATTCCTCACAAAAATAGAAATGCCTCGCTTGATACTTACTGTCGTTTGGTTGATAAGGATGTACAAGGTATTTTAAAAAATAAGAGGGAGTAAAAAGTGTACAATAATATGGCGAAAGCCGAGAGGGAAGCTCTATCTGAACTGGGTAAACATGCCACTGCTGTTGTTCGTCCGGCTGACAAGGGTGGGGCAATTGTTCTCCAAAACCTGGCTGACTATGAAAGTGAAATCAACAGACAGCTAAGTGATCAAACTTTCTCTAGCAAACTTCGCTCTGATCCTACCAACCAATTTAAGCTCTATGTGCATAATAAATTGAAATTTTGGATGGATCAAGGTGATCTGACCAAAAATGAATTTGAATTCATGAAAAATGATTTCCCTGTGACTCCAGTCATTTATATTCTTCCTAAGGTCCATAAATCGCAGACTACACCACTTCTGGGGCGACCCATCATTAGTGGTATTGGGTCTTTGACATCTGGCATATCCACCTTTGTTGATCATTGCCTTAAACCTTGGGTCACTAATCTCCCTTCTTACATCAGGGATTCCATTGATTTTATAAATAAACTCAAGGCTATTCAGTTGCCTGTTGATTTTATTTTAGTGACATTAGATGTTTCCAGCCTCTACACCAATATCCCTCATGATGGCGGTATTGAGGCAGTTAACCATTTTTCAAATTTGAGACCACTCACTGACAAACCCAGTACAAGGTGCATCTCTGATCTGACTGAGACGGTATTAACCTCTAACTATTTCCTTTTTAAGAATACATACTACTTGCAGACAAAGGGCACTGCCATGGGCAGCACTATGGCTCCTAATCACGCAAATTTGTACATGGGTCACTTTGAACAAAGACGTGCTGGAACCCGATATTAATGCTTTCCACTCCTGTATTTTGCTGTATCTGAGATACATGGATGATTTGTTTATCATCTGGACAGGTGACGAGGAATCCCTTAGGGCGTTCCATCAATATCTGAACTCGGCCAACCCACACCTGAATTTTACTCTTGAATGCAGTGACACCAGCATTAGCTTTTTAGACGTAAAGGTAATTAAGCATGGAAACTCTGTTTCGACTGACCTATTTCACAAACCTACAGACAGGAAGACGTTGTTGCGCGGCGATAGCTTCCATCCTACCCACCTTAAGAGAAGCCTACCCATTAGCCAGTTTCACCGTGCCTGGAGAATCTGTAGCTCCGACTCCCTATATCAGAGTCAAGCCACAAACCTGAGCAAACGATTTTTAGAGAGGGGTTATAAGAGTGAATGGGTTGATATGGCTGCTAATCGCTTTTGTGCCATTACACAGGAAGAGTGCCTTAAGCCCTGAACCAAGACAAAGACCAGACTCTCTTCTGTTTTACGAAATATTTGCCGGTTGGCTTTGAACTCTCCAAAGTCATTCGCAAACACTGGCACATAATTGAAACGGACCCTAAACTGAAGCAGGTATTCAGGGAACCGCCGTCCATCATTTTTAAGCGCCCTCCTAATTTAAAAGACAGGCTAGTGAAGGCCTATATCCCAGAAAAACGGGATACCTTTCTGAACGACCTGCCTGAGGGCAATTACAAATGTGGAAACTGTGCACAATGTGGATACACCATCAAAAGCAAAACATACATCCTCATAGCGGATGTCTTGTAGAATTCGTGGTGTTATTACATGCAGTAGCACGCATGCAATTTATCTGATTAAATGCCCTTGTGGCTTGGCCTACGTGGGTAAGACTAGCAGGAAACTCAAAACTTGCATTTGCGAACACAGGAGTAACATCCGTAGCGGAGATGAATGCAATCCCGTAGCTGCACATTTTAAAGAAGCGGGACACAACATTAGCACTCTACGCTATATGGGTATCAAGAAGGTTAAAAAACCCCCCCGTGTTGGGGACCCTGATAGGATACTTCTACAGCACGAAACTTATTACATTTACACCCTCAATACAATGGCTCCATTTGGTCTAAATAAAGAGTTCGATTTAAAACCTTTTTTATGAATTGTAGCTATGATTGTCAGTTTTAGTTTTTGCACGGAATGTGTTTCTTTCTAACTGATTTTGATGTATTTGTGTTTTCTTTGCATGTGTACAAATTGGGAGTTTTAAACTGTACCTATGCTTGACCTATGGGTTTATAATATACCCTGAGATACTAGGCTATATCATTTGGATATAACTTGAACTGCATATACTATTAAATGTGCTGATTGTCTGTGGAGAGTAGCCTACTATATACATTCTTGATATGCCTTCACTTCTTTTTGTATGTATGTTTTGGGATCATAGGTAATATGGGGTTGATGTGATAATTTTTGTATATTGGGACTCATTGCACTTTGGCTTGGTCCGTCTACCATTTTTAGTGTGTATAAACCCCCACCCCCACCCCTATCACATGCATGGAACTCACCTGATGAAGGCCATGTCAGCCGAAACGTTGTGCAAGGAATAAAGTCTTCTGGAAGCAACTTAAACAGTGTGCGGACTTTTATCCTCTTCTTTTCTCATCATAGTCCTTCTAAGAAAAGACCTAGTTATAAGCCTTGTGCTCTCCCATTTTCAGTCGAGATTAAAACAAGTGCCAAGAAGGCCTTTCTGGATCTGCACCTGGTTCATTTTTCCAAAAACATAACAGTACAATCCAACCTACAAATGGAACCAGCAGATCATCCTCATCCTGCTGATGCCATCCAGTTTCAAGGAATCCATCTGGGGCAGCAAGAGCCAGAACACTGCCAGCTTCAACAGTCCATCGGTGCCAGCTCCAATCAGCAAGTGCCCATCACAGACACCCCCTATGATTCCACCACCACAGCCTAGGCTGCCAGCTCTCTGCTCCATTGGACCCTTCCTCAGTTCATTGCTCCATGGTAGCCTAACCAGTGCTCCATGGTCTTTGAGCTCCAGCCCTCATCTTTTCCCACTGAGTGCTCCAGGCTTGTGTTTGTCATCACCTGCCTGATGGGGTACACCCAGGATTGGGCTGCGCAAGTTGGAATACTGGAGACCTGTTGGTGGTAGACTTCTTGGCCTTCACTGAGGAGTTGAAGAAGGTTTTTGATCAATCCTGTTCTGGCCAGGCCGCAACGCAACATATGCTCCAGCTTCACTATGATTTCCAATTCCTCAATCGATTTCCAGATGCTGGCTGCTTCTCGGGCTCACTGGGCACTGTGTGACACAAACCTCTTTAATCTTTCAGACAAAGCCCTGAATTAATTAACCACCTGCAGACTCCCTCCCGAACATGATAGACTAATTTAAATGGCTGTGTGGGTGGATACCTGCTTATTGGAGAAAGTGGATCAGTGGGCATGCCTCCAGTCCCCCCCGCCACTGAGGTCCACCTGAACTTCTGCCAGGCCTTCTCCTTGTTGGTCTTGATTTGGCTATGGTAATCCCAGCCCTGCTGAAGGCCAGCATCACATCAACCTGGAGCTGTGCCTCTATAGCGGCTGCACAGACCACCTGATTGCTGAGTGCCCCATCCGATGACCCCATCCAGTGACTCCGGTGCTTACAGCAGTTTTATTTACCCCTGCAAATGCTTAAAGGGGCAATAAGCTGAAATGCATTATTTCTAGATTGAAGGAATTAAAAATTGCTATGTGAAAAACGAGAGGTGTAATTTCATCTGGAGTATAGCAGGACGTCACACACCCGCTCTGTGTGTTGATCTCCAGCCCCTTGTTTACAAGCCCGGTCCGGCTGCGCGTTCATGTACGTTCATGTGAATCGCCGCCTCCTCCTTCCCAAGAACGCATTCATACAGCCAGTGAGCAAATCGCCTCCTCCTCCTTCCCGAGAATGCATTCATGCAGCCAATGAGCAGTGGCAGTGCGTATTTTTTAAAAAGCGAAATGGCGGAGAGCGGAACGAAACATTCACCTGAAGACGAGCAGGGTCTGAAATTACATCTAAAGAAACAACGGTCGTTGGCGGAGAAGTTGTCGGATAAAGAAAGGGACAGAACCCAGAATAATATTGGCCTTGCATTTCCAAGGTGGAGAGCACTGCGAGAGCTAAAGGGGCTACAATTTGACTCGGAGCTAGCTCTTCTTCTCCTGGACACGTGAGTAACAACATAAAGTCAAATGTCTGCTTTAATTAGTGTTACAGTAACGTAAGACACATGTCGATTCAATTAAATTTAATGTTACAATCGTAGCATGGGTTAATGTTCGGAGCTTGAGTTGTTAGCGGCTCGGTCCCAGCAATGGGCCAGGCGTTACGGTTGTGTTAAGTGAGTAGCCCGGCAGCCAGCTAACATTTGCAATTCACGCAATCTGCAGTTTCGTGAGCATTTCAGGTTCGATGTACTGAGTAATGATGCCGCGGAAACTTAAACTGCCCATCGTCTTTGTTTCACTCCAAGCCCAGCTGCACCTCTTCTTCCTGGCCACAAGGTGGGCCCACCTGACCCGAAGAGAGTTCCTACCATCTACCATGATCTGTGCCAGGCATTTAACAAATCTTACACTACGTCTCATTTTCTCCACTGCCTTAATGACCGTGCCATTTAGCTCCTTTCAGGAATGTTGCCACATAAGGGTTGGCTGTATTCTGTCACTGAACTGTAGTCAAAGGCCATGGAGGTGTACAGCATGGAATCTTTAGCCTTAGGAATCATTTGACTGTCATCTTCATTGGCTGGAGCCAGCTTCTTTGTGTCCAGATGGACGAATCCCTCCATCTGTGCATTGATTCTCGGGGACTGAACTCCATCACTGTTAAGAATCGCAACCCTCCGCATCTGGAGGACTCAACCTTCACCAGCCTCCAGGGATGTTACTATTTTTTTTAAAGATTATTTTTTGGGAATTTTTCCTTTATTTGACAGTTATACAGTGTAGAGAGACAGGAAGGTTGGGGAGAAGAATGGGGGAAGACATGCAGCAAATGACCCGAGCTGGATTCGAACCCAGGTCGCTGCGGGAAGGACACAGCCTTTATGGTACGCGCACTTAGACCGATGAGCCACCGGGGTGCCCCAGGGCTGTTACTATTTCACCAAGTGAGACCTGTGCATTGCTTGCCATCTGGTGCAAATCAGGGAAGGTGACGAGTTGTAGACGGCACTCAACATCTCCTTCGGAACTAAGAGTACTTGGTGATGTCATTTGGGCTCACTAACCCGCTGATGTGTTCCAGAAACTCATCAGTGATGTTCTCCATGATACGATCTCCCACTTCATGTACGTCTATCTTGATGACATCCTGGTGTTCTCTTGCACCCTGGAGGACCACGTCTGCCATTTCTGCCTTGTCATCCAACACCAACTTGAGAACCAGTTTCACCTGAAGCCAGAGAAATGTAAATTCTACCAGACCTTGGTGTAGTTCCTGGGTTTCAACATCTCCCAGAGAGGGATCAAGATGGTTTGTCAGAAAGTGCAGGCTGTCCTGGATTTGCTGGACCTAGTGGATGGGAAAGATTTTCAATGGTTCCTTAGCTTTTCTAACTTTTATTGGCACTTACTTGGGGGTAACTCCTCTCACAGCCCTCACCTCAAGTAAAACCCTTTTTTTCTGGACCCTCAGGCGGTGTCTGCCTTCCGCCAGCTCAAGGACCTGTTCACTTATGCCCCTTTGCTTCCCCTCCTTGATCCTCAGTGCCAGTTCATTATGGAGGTAGATGCCTCCGACATCAGCGCTGGTGCCGTACACTGCCAGTAGACACCTAATAGCAAAATTCATCACTGTGCCTTCTCAGAAATTGTGAGCCTTTTGCAGTGAAGCTGGCATTCGAGGAGTGGAGGCACTGGCTGGAAGTGGCCAGCATCCCTTTCCTAGGCAGATGGAGCACTGTAACCTTGAATATCTCTCCTCTTCTAAAAGGGACAATCCAAGGAAGGTCCGGAGGTCACTCTTCTTCATCCTTTTTAATTTCACTCCTACCAACTGCCTTGTGTCCAAGAATGAGAAGCCTGATGCCTTGTTCCATCTTCATTCCCTCACCACTGATGACGAACTTGCCACCATCATTCCAGAGTGGTGCTCTCTAGCTTATAGCAAGCTGGAGACTGAACGTACCTCTGAAGAGGCCCCTCGGTCCTGCCCCACTCCCATGGGCTTTCCAATCAATCAACTGATTGTCCGCAAGGATGTTAGAGACAAGGTCCTCGGCTGAGCCTATACCTCCCCACTGACATGCCATCCCTGTTTGTCCCGCACTCTGGTCCTCATCTGTTGGCGATTCTGGTGGCTCACCATCTGGCATGATACCTGGGACTTCATTGCAGCCTGCCATTCCTGTTATCAGTCCAAGTCCATTAACCAGCCCCCCCTTGTCATTCTCTAGCCCTAGGAGGTCCCCCACAGGTTGTGATAAGTTATGGTCTAGACTGGATGCTGTCTCTACATTATAGAGTCTCCTTTGTTTTTTCATAATTAGATTATTCCAATAGCAGGTAATGATACAAAAGGCTGCTGTTAAGTGAATGGCCCTAAAATATTACAAGAATATAAAAATTTTAGTAAATTCACAGGAATGTTGATTGTACATTCCATTTCAGGGTACTGACATACTGACATGGACACCAAGAACCCAATTTGCCCGAAGAAGATTGTTAGCCTGAGACATTGAGTACAAATCTTTGGCTAGGCTCAATTGGTCAAATAATTTAAAGAATTATCTCATTATATTTACTTATAAGTATTAGGTAAATATCTGTGTTCACCTGCTTGGCAGGGAACAAATTTCTGGAAGCAAATGCAAAATTCCAAGTCCTCAAAACATCTATAATTCTAGGTTACCAAGTTTTTTTTTCTAACGAATTTTATTCCAACAAATTCTCAGGCTATATCTAATTAAATGAAGGTTGACCATCTCATCGCATGTGATAAATGGTCACCAAACACATACCACAGAACTTGAACGGTTTGTCAGCAACACCGTTGTCTAAATCATTCTACATCATCTTATTTGTTACCCACTTCCTGCACCATGGGACAACGGGAATGTATTGTTGTTGTACAAATTGCAACAACGCTACAGCCTGCCATTGAGTAAGACTGTAGCTGTTTAAATTTAAGAGCTATGCTCAACATCATTTCAACCAACATGAACCACCATCTATACTACCCACAACTATTACGCAAAACAAAATTTTCACGCTACCAGATTAAATTCAAAGTCAATGCAAAGTTGCGAATACATGAGAAAAGATGCTAGTTTGCGTGGGGCGATGCAAATCATGCAGGAGACGCGGTGCGACTACTTATCAAAAAGCGTTTCCTCAGAGTGAACCCAAAATCCTGGGTACCATGCATGGCATCACAGATACCGGGAGGACCACAGAGGAGATACCCGTACACCAAAAAAAATGGGCTAAAACTGCCACACGAAACAAGTCCACAGGCTGAGATCAATGCCAAAAAAAGTCTGACTTTTATTAAGACATAGTGCACTAATAAAAATGTGTCCATTGCTCAAAAGAAGGATGATTTCAAGTAGCAGTAGCTGCCGGAGCAGCAAATGTTTCAGTCCTTACGAGTATCATCAGTGCTTCTGGCATGAGTGCTTCACAGCACAGATAAAGACAGGCAAGTTCCCAACCAGGTGTGATCAATCAACCAGCTGAAATGACTTAATGCAATGGGACCTATTCACAAACATGACTAGCCACATTCAGGTCAGGTAAATATACAAACCCCAATTCCAATGAACTTGGGACATTGTGTATAACGTGAATAAAAACAGAATACAGTGATTTGCAAATCCTTTTTGACCTATATTCAATTGAGTACACTACAGAGACAAGATATTTAATCTTCAAACTGATAAACTTAATTGTTTTTTGGAAATACTCACTCATTTTCAATTTGATGCCTGCAACACGTTCCAAAAAAGCTGGGACAAGGGCAACAAAAGACTTGAAAAGTTGAGGAATGCTCAAAAAACACCTGTTTAGAACAGGTAAATAAAGGTGAGTTTCATGATTAGGTATAAAAGGCTCAGTCATTCACAAGCAAGGATGGGGCGAGGTTCACCACATTGTGAACAACTGCGTGAGCAAATAGTCCAACAGTTTAAGAACAACATTTCTCAATGTGCAATTGCAAGGAATTAAGTAAGCGGCAAGGCTGAAAACCAACATTGAATGCCCGTGACTGTTGGTCCCTTAGGCGGCACTGGATTAAAAACCTACATCATTCTGTAAAGGATATTACCATGTGGGCTCAGGAACACTTTGGAAAACCATTATCAGTTAACACAATTCGTCGCTACATCTACAAATGTCAGTTAAAACTCTACCATGCAAAGCGAAAGCCATAACAACACCCAGAAATGCCGCCAGCTTCTCTGGGCCTGAGCTCATCTGAAATGGACTGACGCAAAGTGGAAAAGTGTGCTGTGGTCTGAGGAGTCCACATTTCAAATTGTTTTTGGAAATCAAGGACGTCGTGTCCTCCGGGCTATAGAGGAAAAGGACCATCCAAATTGTTATCAGTGCAAAGGTCAAAAGTTTTGATGGTATGGGGATGTGTTAGTGCCCATAACATGGGTTACTTGCACATCTGTGAGGGCAACATTAATGCTGAAAGGTACATAAAAGTTTTGGAGCAACATATGCTACCATTCAAGCGACGCCTTTTTCAAGGACGTCCCTGCTTTTTTTTTCAGTAAGACAATGCCAAGCCACATTCTGTACGTGTTAACAACAGTGTGGCTTCGTGCTAAAAGAGTGCGAGTAATAGACTGGCCTGCCTGCAGTCCAGACCTGTCTCCCACTGAAAATGTGTGGCACATTATGAAGCGCAAAATACGACAACGGAGACCCCGGACTGTTGAGCAACTGAAGTCATACAACAAGCAAGAATGAGAAAGAATTCCACCTACAAAGCTTCTACAATTAGTGTCCTCAGTTCCCATACGCTTATTGAGTATTGTTTAAAGGAAAGGTGATGTACAAGGCTGGACTGGTAATCTAGCGTACCGGTGGGCCAACGCACATTTTGGGCCGATGCAATTATAATTTATTAAATTGTAATAATATAGATAATTTTTAACGACTGCAACGGCCTTCAAAACATGGAAAGTGGCCCATTGGTTCATTTTGTATACTGACACAGGGCTGGCCCAATGAAATCTCTGAGCCCTCCCTCCTCAACAACCCCCCCCCCCCCGGCGTTCCAGCTTTTGCAGTGTCAATTAAGTCAGGTCGAGCAAAAATGGACAGACTAAAGCGCAAGGGAGGTGCTGAGAAGCTATGGGAGAGAAGAGTCTGCTGGCAGATGCAGCCAAATGTGCCAAAATATCTGATATGTTTGCTGCAGGATTTTTTTATAGACCTTTATTTAACCAGGTGAGCTCATTGAGATAAAAAATCTCTTTTACAAAAGCGACCTGGCCAAGAGGCAGCACATTTACACAATTACAATCAGTCATACAGTATCATACAAACAAGAAGTAAAATCAAATTAAATTTAAAAGCAGTGACAAACCCCAATGCTTTCAAGTTCCTTATCCTTGAGAATTTTAACAAAGCTGTCAAACGGGATCAGTTCAGGCAATTTCAAGGCAGTCTGCAAGGAATTCCATGAAAAGGGAGCAGCATAGCGAAATGCCCTTTTCCCCATTTCCGTGAACGCTCGGGGGACAGTGAGTGTAAAGAAGTCTGACGATCTTAAGCTATAGTGGCCTTGGTTCCTAATTAAATAATTGCCTAGATAGGACGGGACCACACCAAGGAGAGCTTTGTAAATGAAAGTCATCCAATGTGTGTATCTCCTGTTAGACAAGCATGACCATTCTGATTTTTGGTACAAAGTGCAATGATGGGTCAGACTAGTACAACCAGTGACAAACCGCAATGCACAGTGGTACACAGAATCCAGGGAGCGTAAACAGTTAGCTGAAGCATGCATATACAGTATGTCACCATAATCAAGTAGTGGGAGAAAAGTTGCAGATACAAGATATCTACAGCTAGTGGTGGTCTGTCAACATCCAGTACAGAAGCAGTAGCAGCACCCAACACCAATGTGCACAAGGCTAGTTCTTACCCACCGCAACATAGTGAAAACTTCTAGAAAGAGCAAAAAGCTGCACAAAAACTTCACGTCGTGGACTTTGCTGAACAAAATGGGAATCGCCATTTTGTTTAAAATAAATTGAAATAGTTTGGAACAACTTGTTTACGCATTTTTATAAATTAATTGCTACTATGACACAGTCTTTGATATGAAACCCTTTTCACCGATGGGACACCCCACAAAATATACTGTCTTACATACCAATTCGACTTATCTACTGAATTTTACCGTACCTATTTCCGCCCTGGGAGTTGCTGTATGCGGATTGGAGACGCATTTGCATTTACACTTGTTGTCAATGCGGCCAGAATCCGCCCCTGACCACCTTCAGAAGTGGTTTGTTAGATAGGATCACAATCCATCCTGACTGCGTTTTGATTGCATTTACACCTGTACTTTCATGTGGTCAAGCTGTGTACGATCGCAATCCGATCACAAAAAATGCATTTTAATACTAGGTGTATAGGGGCCTATATGTCATCATATCAGACCAGTTACTGGTCGCCAGAGAGGTGGGTAGTAATAGGCGGATAGCAAGGCAGGGAGAAATAGGTTAGAAACTGGCATGTTTGATAATAGGACGTAACATGAGCGGATATTCTGTTTTAACGATGTTCCGGTTACAAATTTAAGTTAACCATTATCGTAACTGGCAAATGAAGCTAGCTAGCTCATGTGGCAAATTGGCAAGTATCGCTGACCTTGTCAAGACTTTGTGGTTTGAGCAGCATATCGAAGCGGCTCAAATTACACTATGGCTATAGGTAATGCAGGCTAGTTTTAACTTCCCTAGCTATGAAATCAATGAATGAAAAGGAGCTAGATAGTGGTTTTCGTCTGGCCTCTCAGAAACAACACTTAATTAAATGTGTGCATATTGCAGGGTTTCCAATTCTTGCGTATTTGATGTGAGATAGGTTTAGTATGTCCCGTGTCACGTCAGCAAAAAACAAATTCTGCCTACTTCAATGTATCTCATACCTGAAAGTACGCTAGCTTTGGCCAATCTTTGTCAATCTTGCGCGAAGTTTGCCTCGAAAGTTGGCAGCTCTGATAGATGTTGCATAAATAGAATATGTCCTTTCTATTTCAAAGTTTCAGAGATAGGCCAAATGAACAAAATGAGCAAAGCAAAGAGGAGGAAGCTGACATGTTTTCAAAAAGTAGGCACAATCAGACAGCTTCGCTAGGAATACTGTGCATTGATGCACTGGCATTCTCTTTAAATCTTTTTTTTTTTAATTACCTCGCATGATTTGGTAGCTTTGTTCACAAGTAAATCTAATCATGATTTCATTCATGTATTAAAGTGTCAAGCTGAATTGCTGTGGTATGTGCTGGATCCGGTCACAGAGTTTTCGGCAAAAAGCACTGCACAAGTGTATGTTAACTTCTTCTTTGTCATGGTGGTGCAGTGATTAGCACTGCCACCACACAGCAAGAAGGATGTGGGTTCGAATCTGGCCTGGGGCCTTTCTGTGTGGAGTTCCAGGGCATGTAGGCTACTACTGAGCTTAATTTTAACTTTTGGTAACAGCGTAGTGCACGCGTATGGTGGGCTGTCATGTCGCGATCAGGGTGGGCCGCCATGGCCGAAAATGCCAGGGCCGTTTTTTGTCCCGGTCCAGCCCTGGTGAGGTAACACAGTGGTAAACATGCCCCTGTCCCAGCTTTTTTGGAACACGTTGCAGGCATCAAATTCAAAATTAGTGAATATTTCCAAACAAACAATAAAGTTTATCAGTTTGAACATTAAATATCTTGTCTTTGTGGTGTATACAATTAAATACAGGTCGCAAAGGATTTGCAAATCATTGTGTTCCGTTTTCAATCACGTTTTACACAACGTTCCAACTTCATTGGAATTGAGGTTTGTAATATAAACTGTACAGTTCTCAATCACACATATTAATACAATTAAAGAAACATGAAGTAAAAAATAAACAAAAAATAAAGTGTATAAATATTTAAACATGTATACAAACAGGAACATACTGGTGCATACAGATGTAGAAGGGAATAGACAGCCTATAGGAAACAAGTTAAGAGTTTCATTAAGGCCTAAAGGCAGTACAGTTTTGAGAAGATAGATCCATTTGCTTTCACACTGAAGGAATTTTGTATCAAAATATGTTTGTCACGATTAAGATTTACTCTATCAATGCCACAGAATCTGAGCGCACTAGCTGGATGTTTAGCCTCCTGGAAGTGTCTAGCTGCAGGGGTTTTAGGATCACCTCTGTGGATGGAACTTCTGTGTTCATTGATTCTGGTTCTGAGTTGGCGGTTAGTTTTGCATATATATTGTGAACTGCAAGGACATGAAAGAAGGTAAATGACATTAATAGAATAACAAGTAATACATTTCTGAATTTTGTATTGTTTTTTAGTGGTATGAATAACAAAGGAAATAGCTTTCTTGTATTAGCAGGAGGTGCAGTGAAAATAAGCAAAGAAGCCACTGGGGCCATGCATCCTGCCTCCTTGTCAAGCATGAAAAGCATCTGCATGTACCTGCATGTCACGGATGTTGCGGCCCCTGGAATAGAGAAAAAGAGGCAAATTAGAAAATAAGCTTTTGCCCACATCATCAGCAGATACAATGTGCCAGTGTCTGGTTATGATATCCTTGATTTATTTACTGATGGGGCTATAGGTGGTGCAGCATATAAGGTTATCAGATTAAGGTATTTTAGAGGGTGACCTTGTGGATGAGGTATAGGAGTGACCTTTGGATAAAGCTGAGTTGAGCCCGCTCACAGGATAGCCCCTTAAGACAATTTGATCATATCATTTTTTGGCCTCATATTCAAAATCAGAAGAGTGTGTGCAAACACGTTTAACGCAGAAAAATTGGCTGCAGGGCAAACCTCTTTTCAATGGTAATGTGTGAAAACTTGTTGCATGTAAAAGGCTGTTCTTGTCTGTGGGCTTCACATACAGAGATGAAGATTAGTTTATTTCAGTCAATGTGATTTGAGTATCCAGAAAGTGAATAATGGAATTGCTAAATTCCATATTGAGTCTGATTTTATCAAAGAGTGAATTAAAATATTCACCAAACACAGTTAACTCAGATTGCAAAAATCAAAAAATATCATCAACATGATGACAATAAAAGAGGTTAACGTTAAAGAATCAAAAGGATCATTAGAGTGAATATGTTGATTCTGAAGAAAGCCCATAAACAAGTTTGCATAATCTGGAGCAAATGTAGCACCCATCACTACACCCTGAATCTGTAAGAAGAACCGACGCACCCAAGACAAACTTGTTTGAGGGGACTTATAGTTAAGCAAAGATTTTTCCAAGATATTCACTGTTTAAACTAAGAACTATTATCAAAATAATTCTATTAGAAATTGCAACTCAACACACTGAGTTTCTGTAGCATCACATTGCCATGGCAACGGCTGTTTTTAATGATATATAGATACTTAGAGAAACACAGTTATTGAGATAACTAAACAGTGTTTGGTTAAAATTTCAGCTGTAATGTGAAAGAAAAAACATTCCTAATGTCACTTACAAAGCTTTTTTTTTCCCAGGTATCTATGTTCTAGTATTGATTTTGACCCCCCTAAATCAATTTCGGCGGGAAATAGCTAATTAAATATGCATATTTTGATTTACTCATAATTAGAGGTACATATTGCAAAAAGAGCTCTGTACAGCCATAGATCATCACAAATTGAAGAACCCTGCCAAATATGAAGTTAATTGGATGTACAGTTGCTGAAAAATCTGTATGTTCTTGATGAAAATCTGTATTTTTAGAAAAACGTGATTTTAGTTCGGCAGTAATAGTATGATCGAAGTTTGACAGTAATGTTGTCAGGAGGAAATCATTTAGTATTTTGTTTTTAGTGGTTTTTAGTATTTTTTTTACCTCCTTAAAAGGCACCAGCCTCATAAGTAACTCCCCCTTCTTCGATCTGTGTTTCTTCCGTAGTTTTACGTGCTTGTCGAGCGTCTATACGTTTCTTTTTTTCAAGTTCTAGTGCGCATTTTTCACTCTGTTTCACACATTTTCTTTCCATTTCGTGATAGCCTTTCATTGAGTGTGCCCCTGCCTTTATGCCAAGTTTCATAAGAATGGAGGCAATTCCTCATTGGCTATCATTGAAAGTCACCACACTCATAGCTGTTCCAGCCTTGAAGACGGTGTTCGTGACGAATGTTTCCTTCGGTATACGACTCCATATTATGGATTATTTGAAGGACCACTTCATGTTCTTATCTCAAAACTAAAATTTTGAACCAAAATTGGCATTTTGCTTAGCTATAGGTCCCCCTACTGTTTCAAGTAGGCGCAGTTAGCTTTTTGATCGCAGATACCAGCTCTGTTTTTATACTAGGTTGGAGAGCCATCTGAAAACAGAATTTGCTGTTTAATTTTCAATCCTTTGCTTGGAAGATACTCATTTATCTTCATGAGACAGTGGTGGACAGCATGATAGTCCTGTTTGAAATCATCACTGATGAATATGCATGACTCATGCATGATCTCACTGCATTGCTTGTAGTGGTAGTAGGTAAGAGTAAGGTGAATGGTGGCCTGGTTGTAAGACCAATGTGCACTCTGCGCTCCATCCTGGAAATAGTTATAGTTCTCAATAAAGTCCATGCATAGAACTACCCACATTTCTGGAACATTGGTGCAGATACTTTCAAAATGTTTTAATTGCCATTTGGAGTTGAAAAGATGCTTCGCAAAAGGCTTCATCTCACTGAACAATTCTACTACCAGCTGTGCGATGGTTCCTATCTTCACCTTTAAAACTAGGTGGCGGGATCATGCTGCTTAATGTTGTCCTCTGATTTTGATGATTCAGTGTACATTTCTGAGATTCAAGACTTCCACTTATCGCTTGTCTGGATGTGGTCTTCAAGTTTTCTTGGACCACACTCATTGCAGTATAGGTTGATACAGATATTCACCTTCTTTCGGGAAGAGAGTAATTGATGCTGCCAGATATTTATCTGGAATACTCATTTTCATTCCAAGGTGGGCACTACCAGTTGACATAGTGTCTAGCTTGAACTGTATATTAATTCAGTATGGAGCTGAGCATGTTCTTGAGTTTTCACATGGGCAGGGCGTAGTTTGAAGAATTTAGAGTCATATCTTTCTGTCAGGGTTTTCCTCAAAAAAACTTTTGGAGTCATTGGTGATTCTCCCTTTCATAATCCACTGAAATACAGAGTTGGAGACTCTCCAAGGGTTTGGCATTTCCTGTGAACCATCACTCCTTTGGTAGAATGCTTGTGCTCCTACAACTGTGTCTTCACTGAGACCATCACTGCGCTTCTTGCGGTATCCAGGGACAATTTTCTGGTATGGCTTACTCAGGAAGCACCAACTTAATCCCAGGAAACTTATGAATCTTTTTTTCCTTCATCCTATTCTACAGGTAAAGCGTCTGGAAAAGGACTCTTCCAAGTTGGATGTCTTTGCTAGACCTTCTTTATTTCATGAAAGACAGGGTTGAGAGATGTTTTTTTCAAGGAAGTTGAGTGTTTTTCCCTTCTCTGGGTCTAAAATGCTTCCATCAGCTAGTGCAGGTCATTTTCTGGGAGTTACTTTCTCCACAACCTCTGTAAATTTTTCTGGACACTTCGGTTACATATGCAGAGATCAGGATATAACAACTCTTCTTGCCGCTATGGTCTAATGCCCACAGTAGGGATTATCTTTGGTGGTAGTCTCTCTTAGTGATATGGGCCGAGAATCTTTGTTTCTGTATGTAGCTAATCTGCTCCCCAAATATTTAGCATGACGTTGTTCATTCAGCCATCACCTTGCTTCGGAGCTTATGTTCTCCCATTGCTTTTGCTTCTCTAGCCACCATTTTCCTTTATTTTATCACTTCCCTTCTTGTTCTTGTTCTGTCTGTCTGTTCTCCCGACTTTCTCTGTCCATAATGCTGCATGCGTCGCCTAGCAGTCTCTCAATCATGTGCTCTTTGTTCCAAAGTCCTCTTTACATCATAAGCTTTGTGTGCTGTTTCATATTCTTGATGTGCCCTGTATAGGTCTGGATCACGCTTTAATTTTGCTCTGTTCTCTTAGTCTCTCAGCTGTAGTTTTGACAGTTCTGGGTGACAATTCCAGGGGTTTATCATAGTTGTGAGTTCTTTTCTGCAGCTTACGTGGGCAGTTCATTCTGAGGAGAAAAAAATAGATCAAATTGAATTTCAGTGAGATGAGTTGTTGAGGCTTTAGGTACAGATCTTCATTGCTGGGAGGTAAGTATAAGTAAGAAGCACCAGGAAATTATATACATTCCAACCCATGTGAAACAATAGGTAAGAGCTCCCCAAATGCCATGGGACGGCTGGTAAGGGGCTGACCATTTAACTTCAATTGAGGGGTAGGAAGATTTTAGTAATAAACTTTCCAGCTCCAATTTCTTCGAGAAAAAATATTCTGGCGCCCGCCTTGGTTGAACATAATATTCTGGCTTGCGCAATGAACAGTATTCCCACTCTCGGCAGGCTTGAAAAGAAAAAAAAATGGAGCTGTCAGTGGGTCTGAAAAAAGCATTTCAGATCTGAGAATGTGCGGGGAAAAAAAAAGGTCCCACCACAAGACAGTGCTTCAGAAAGTGGTTGAAAAGTAATTATGTAGCTGCCCCTGAGCCCACACCATTCCAGTAAAACAAACCTGAACGATCTACAAAGCAAACCAGTTTGTGGATTGAGGGCAATTTGATCTTTGTATCCTTGTTGGTCAGAGGTTGTAAAATGTATGCCATAACCCCATTTCCAAAAAAAGTTGGGACACTGTGTAAAATGAAAATAAAAACAGAATGCAATGATTTTCAAATCATTCGAGCTTTATGTTTATTTTTAAATAGTACAAAGACAATATATCAGATGTTAAAACAGATATTTTGTTGTTTTTTTGGAAAACGTGCTCATTTTGACTTTGATGCTAGCAACATGTTTTTAAAAAGTAGGCATAGGGGCATGTTTACCACTGTGTTACCACTGTCTTCTTCAGTCAACACTCTGTAAGCGTTTGGGATCTAAGGAGACCAACTGCTGTAGTTTTGAAAGCAAAATTTTTTTCCCATTCTTGCTTTATGTAAGATTTTAGCTGCTTAGTTCTGTGCAGCCTCCTTAATCAAATTTTTTGTTTCATACTGCGCCAAATATTGTCAGAGGGCAACAGATCTGGACTGCAGGCAAACCACTTTAGTACCCAGACTTGTTTTATTACAGAGCTATATTGTTGTAATGTATGGTATGTATGGTGTTTGGCATGGTGTTGCTGAAATGAGCAAGGCCTTACCTTAAAAAAGGCATCTTGATGGTGGTAAATGTTGCACCAAACCCTGAATATATTGGTCACCATTAATGGTGTCTTCACAGATGCGAAAGTTACCCATGCCATGTGTACTAATGCACTGACACACTAACATGGATGCTGGCTTTTGAATTCTTTGCTGATAACAAGCCAGATGGCCCCTCCCCTCTTTAGACCAGAGGACATGGCATCCATGATTTCCAAAAAGAATTTCAAATTTTGATTAGTGAAACCACAGAGCAGTTTTCCACTTCACCTCAGTATATTTTAAATGAGGTCCAGCCCAGAGAAGAAGGCAGTGTTTCTGGATCTTGTTTATATATGGTTCAATCTCTACATGGCAGAGTTTTAACTTGCATTTGTACAACTGAAGTGTTCCAGAGCCCATGCAGTGACTTCCACGACAGAATCCAGTCTGTTTTTAAATGGAGTGTTGCCTGAGGACCTGAAAATCACAGCCATGCAAAATTGGATTCTGGCCTTGTCCCATGCAAACAGAATTTTCTGTATTCTCTGAATCTTCTAATGATATTATGTACCATAGAGGAGAAAATACCCAAATTCTTTGCGATTTTAAGTTGAAAACATTATTCTTAAATTGTTGAACTATTTCCCCATGCAGTCTTTCATCATGAAACACTTTTTATACCCAGTCATGTCACTAACCTGTTGCTAAATAATCGAAATAGCTGTGAGATGTTCTGCCAGTTGTCTTTTTTTAGCATCATGCAACTTTTCCAGTCTTTCATTGGGCCATCCCAACTTTTTTGAAATGTGTTGCTGGCATCAAATTCAAAATTTGATTCTCAAAGTTCATAAATTTGACGACTACATAGGGCTATATACGCCTGCGAAACATGTCACATACATTCATATCGATTCAATTCCATGATACAAGATCATTTGTATCATGACATCACTAACAGTGTCTCTCATGAATGTGTTGCAAGCATCGAATTCAAAATGAGTGAATATTTCCAAAAAACAATAAATTTTATCAGTTTGAACGTTAAATTTGATCTTGTCTTTGTAGTGTACTCAATTGAATGTAGGTCAAAAAGGATTTACAAATCATTGTATTCTGTTTATAATTCACATTTTGCACAAAGTCCCAATTTCAATGGAATTGGGGTTTGTAATTGACCGACTTTATATTGATGAACAATTATTCAGAGACGCTAAAACTACACCGTCGCCCTTTTAAATGATCTGAATGGTGAATGCTGACATATATGATGACAAGAAATGAACTAAATTGAACTAAAATGAATTTAATTGTACTGAAATCTGACTTATCATAATGATAACAATCTAATTATGTTTATTTGATGATTACGAACATCCTACCCAATATCTCTCCCCTGCCGAAGGTAACTGCGTAATGCTTCGTAAGGCAATGACCAGTGTTCCTGCTTTGTTTGTGTTTATGTTGTTGTTCTTATCCTTTATGTGCTGTTTTCACCACTCCTTGCTAAGTCCAGTCACATTCCCCCTCTTGTCCCCCTGGTCTTCATGAGGCCCCCTGGCCTCCCCATTCCCTCTCTCCCCCTCCCCAATCATATACTCTCTCTCACTCCCCCCACCTCACTCTTCTCATCTGCATATATTCAACTCTCATCTTTCATTCAAAACAACCTGTCCTCCAACCATACGCTCAAAGGGTTGATTATTCTCATTTACTCTGATTTACGATCCATAGGAGCGGTTCATAAAATCGCACCCCTACTGGCAGCAGGAAGGTACTGTTAGAGTTACAGTTTCAGTTCCAGATACAGTTTCAGTCATGTTTACACTTAAAATTAAGGTTTGGGTAAGGATTAGGGTTGGTGTTAGGGTTAGGGTTAGTATTAGGATTAGGTTTAGGTTAGGGATTTACTGACAGCGACGCTGATGATGGAAACCAGATTGTCGTTATTTAAATGACCGCTAGAGGTCGCTTAACTCCTAAATGTAACTTATGGTCATAATAAGCTGCCTGACCAACGACCTGTCTGGGCGTATTTTGTTGGAGGACATGCTCATTCAAAACAAGACATAACTAACATGTATTCATGCACACACTTAAGTTGGTCACATGAAATGTAAGTGGCATCTGCAATCAATCAAAAAGACCCAAAATCATCAATCATCTTGTCCCTGTCACACCACTGCTAAAAGATGAAAATAAAATGTTTTTTCTTAACTCCACCCAAAATTATTTCTATCTCTGCTTTGGAAAAATTCTTTTTTCTTTCTCTCTCTTTCTTTGTTTGCGCCATGACTGACAGGTCGACTGGATGCATCTACACCTCCTTAAATGGTGGTCATTGGCAATTCATGGGCGGGGATTTATGCTAATAGCTGATTACCGGGAGCGCGCTGTCACTTTACAATGGATTGGCATTCATGATCATACACAAGTGTTTACAGTCAGATCTGAGTTTCCCGCGGTGTTCATGAATCCGGAGCAGGTTTTTAGTTGAGTAGGCTTTTATGTGCAAATCTACGCATAAATTCACTAACGTTTCATGAATGAGACTCAGTGGCTCTTAATTAGTTAGCCATTCTACGTTCTACTTAGTTACGCTTTCCTAACTAGATATCGAGCGCCAATTTACTTTAACAGCCAGGCATCTTTGGCCAACGTTTGGTTGCTTAAAAACTCAGTAGTCAGCTAACAAGCTAATCACAGCCTTGTCAACGCATAACTGACAGCAAACTAGCTGTCAGCGGGCTAACTTAGCCAATGAGCTAGTTTACCCACTTTGGTAGTTGGCTAACTTCATATTTGGCGCATTAAGTTAAATGCCAGCTTGTGAAATGCTTGCAGCTCTACGCTAGCTAAGCAGCCAAATAATGGCTCCTCACTGTTTTCATTCACTAAGCTAGGTATTTCGCTAGCTTAGCTAATGATATTTATTGAATAATCATGCTAGCTAGCTTGCTAAATAACAGTATGTGACGATAAACTAACCATTTACTGTTTCTATCAGTTTAGCTATATGCACAAAGCCCAACGCCCACCGGAGGCATGAGACGCGCGTCAAAAAATAGGTTCCATTCATTTCACTGGAGCAACGCCCGCTGGTGGCGTGTGATGTGCGTCAGATTTTTACTTTTCGCCACTGCTCAATTTCTTGTGGGTAATGCTGTCTCTGCCGCACAAGCCTTCAAAGCAAGCCCCTCAGGGAACGCGAATTGTTAAATTTGCCCTATTAAATGCTCGTTCCCTGTCAAATAAGACATTAATTTTAAATAACATATTTGCGTCACGTCAACTGGACTTTTTATTTATCACTGAGACCTGGCTCAATGCTGGCGATCTTTCAGTTTTTAGTGATCTCTGTCCTCCTAACAGCTGTTTTTTAAACATCCCTCGGACTTCTGGCCGGGGAGGAGGCTTAGCCACTATTTTTAAAAACCATTTTAAATGTAGAGCCACGCCAACAGTTGTTTATTCTAGTTTTGAAGCTCAGCTTGTTAATATTAAAGCCACTTCACCCATCTTATGTGCCTTGGTGTATAGACCACCAAAATCCAACTCTAGTTTTGTTTAAGAGTTTTCTGATTTGCTTTCTTTCATGTTTTCTAGGTCCGATAGGTTGTTGATTTTGGGCGATTTTAATATTCATATCTGTTGCCTGTTAAAACCTATGGTCAAAGAGTTTTTAGCTCTTGTGGATTCTTTTCATGTTACCCAATCAATATCGGGCCCAACACACCAGAAGGGTCACACTTTAGATCTTATATTGTAATCTGGTTTCTCTGTCCCTGATCCTGAGATTGTTGACATTGGTGTTTCTGATCATTTTATGATTGTATTTGAATTGTCATTGCCTTGTCTCCAGCCTGTACCTGATCGGTTTTATTCCTTAGCTCGATCTGTAAGTCCAGCCACAGCCACTCTCTTTACTAGTACATTTACAGGCAGTTATCTACCCCAAATTTTAGATGTCCTTTCCTCCTGCACTGACACAGATGAACTAGTTAAGCTTTTCAACTGTTCTTGCTCCGACATAATGGATCAGGTAGTGCCCTTAAAGGTGAAAAGACCAAAGAATAACTTGAGGACCCCCTGGCTGAACGAATTCGCTTGTGCTCTGAGACAGGGTTGCAGAAGGGCAGAGCGAAAATGGAAAAAAGACAAACTCCAGGTCTCATATGAAATTTTAAAAGACTCGTTAAAGACCTATCAGCATGCGGTTAAGACGGCTAAGGCTGAATATTTTGCCAACTTAATTAAGATCAATGCTCACCGACCCAAACTTCTGTTTCAATCAATTAACTCCACTTTGCACCCACCTGCTTCTTCTCTCACTGCTGTCTCATCAAACGAACTCTGTGAGAAATTTCTAAAATTCTTCACAGGTAAAATTGATAACATTAGGTCCCAAATCTCTCGCTCAGATTCTGATCCTGCTTAGAGGCAACATCCAGTTGACCATCTCCAGCAGTTTAATTTGGTGTCATCCTTCAAACTGCCTAGGGTGGTCGCTCACATGAACATTACCTCTTGCTCTCTTGATATTTTACCCTCGTGCCTTTTTACGGAAGTTTTTCGTACTATTTGTCCAGTTATCTTGGCCATAATTAATTGTTCACTAAAATATGGTGTCATCCCAACCTGTTTGAAACGGGCCATAGTTCAACCCCTGCTGAAAAAGCCTAGTCTAGATCCTGAAGATCTAAATAATTATCAGACAATCTCTAAGTTATCTTTTCTTTATAAGATTTTAGAGAAGGTTGTATTCTCTCAGGTCTCTCTGTATCTAAACAGATTCAATATCTTTGACAAATTCCAGTCTGGATTTCAAGCTTTGCACAGTACAGAGACTGCACTGGTGAAGGTACATAATGACATCCTCCTCACTGTCGACTCTGGTTCTTGCGCCATTTTAGTCTTGCTTGATCTCACCGCTGCCTGCGACACAATAGATCATAACATCCTCTTAAAACACTTAGAGGTTGATGTTGGCCTGCAGGGTCCTGTGCTAAAATGGTTTACATCCTATCTCAAAGGCTGAACATTTTCTGTCAAAATAGGAAATTGCTCTTCTTCCCCATCTCCCATAACATGTGGTATTCCCCAGGGTTCAATCTTGGGGCCTCTCTTGTTCTCCTTGTACATGCTGCCACTTGGGTCTGTCTTCAAGAAGTACAATGTCTTATACCATTGCTATGCTGATGACACGTAGTTTTATTTGTCAGTCACCCCTGACAATATTTGCTCTGTGAAGGTACTTTTTAATTGTTAAATGCTGGATGTCCAAAAATTTCCTTCAACTTGGGGCATCCCGGTGGCTCATCGGTCTAAGCACGCGCACCATAAAGGCTGTGGCCTTCCTGCGGCGACCCAGCTCGATTCCGGCTCGGGTCATTTGCCGCATGTCTTCCCCTTTCTTCTCCCCAACTTTCCTGTCTGTCTCCACTGTGTGACAATCAAATAAAGGAGAAAATCCCCAAAAAATAGTCTTAAAAAAAAAAAAAAAATTCCTTCAAGTTAACGATAGTAAAACTGAAGTTATTTTATTTGGTCCTGCTAACTCTGTCACCAGCTTGAGTAAAGCTCTCGGTCCCCTTACTGTGAATTTGCATAGCTTTGGTAGAAACCAAGGGGTCTTCCTGGACACTTCACTGAATTTTAATAAGTAAGTCAGTAACGTTGTAAAGGGCAGCTTTTTTCAGCTCAGAACCATTGCCAAATTAAAACCTGTGTTATCCTGTAAAGACCTGGAAAAAGTAATCCACGCCTTTATCACTAGCCGCCTGGATTACTGTAATGCTCTATACATAGGTTTGACAAACTCCACCCTGTCAAGATTGCAGTTGGTTCAGAATGCAACAGCCAGATTTTTAGCAGGCACTAAAAAAAGAGAGCATTTTACCCCAGGCCTGGCCAAAGTGCATTGGCTACCTGCAAAATACAGAGTCGATTTTAAGATTTTACCATTTGTTTTTAAAGCCCTTAATGGTTTTGCTCCAGAATACATTACAGACCTCCTAATTCCTTATTCTGCCCCCCGGTTACTCAGATCTTCCACTCAGAATCTCCTGTCAGTCCCTCATTCACGTTTCAAAACTAGAGGTGGTTGTGCATTTTCAGTTGTTGCCCCAATCCTCTGGAATAATCTCCCATCGCACATTAGAACCTGTTCTTCAATTGATCGTTTTAAATCAAAACTAAAGACCCATCTTTTTATTTTATTTAAGTTTTTTTTTGGGAATTTTTCCTTTATTTGATGGTTATACAGTGTAGAGAGACTGGAAGGTTGGGTAGAGGAATGGGGGAAGACATGCAGCAAATGACTCGAGCCGGATTCGAGCCCAGGTCGCTGCGCGAGGGACACAGCCTTCATGGTACGTGCACTTAGACCGATGAGCCACCGGGGCGCTCCCGCCCCCAAGACCCATCTTTTTAATCTTGCTTTTGGCTCAGTCTGAGGCTGCCACTTGGTTTCTTGGTCAAGTTCACTTTCCTTATGATTATCTGCTATTTTCTGTTCTACTTTTATCATTATTACTTATATTTGTATTTTAATTCTTATTTAATTTTATTTATTTATCTCGTGACTTTTTATGTTTTTTAGCCTATTGTTTTATTTCTGCTCTTATGTCTGTTATTTTTATGCATTTGCCTCTGCTGTAAAGCACTTTGGGTCAACTTCTGTTGTTTTAAATGTGCTATATAAATAAATGTAATGTGACTTGACTTGACTTGAGTTCTATGATTGGATCATTATTGTGCTTATTTATTTGTTTCAGCTGGCAATAATTATTTTAACCCTTACTGATGAAGCGCGTTGCTACTTATTTCTTAAAAATCACATCTGAAGACGCATCCCTCGATGGTGGAAAAGATGTTACAGTATTTCAGAACGGGTAAGTTATTGGCCTGTATCTAGCGAAGAAAACCATGAATGAGAAAAACAAGTATGAGGAATCATTTTCACAGACAAATTTGCCACCACAAAGTCTTGACCTTAACCACACTGAAAGTTATTGGGATGTGCTCAAGAAAGACCACCGAATGGTTCAACCATTTTCTCGAGAAGACAAGATCTTGGCCAAAAATTATGGCATTTCTGATCGAAAATAAATGTTCTGGCATTGCATATGGTTGTAAAAACAATGACAAGACGAATTTGCACTGTAATCAAAGCTACAGGGGTTCCAACTGACTATTTGAGTGTGCGACTTTTTTTTTGGGATGGGCAGTGTATATCCTGAGTTACAACTGGAGGCAGGGCATTCTCTTACAACGTGCCAATTTTATAGACCAATCTCCCAAGAAAAATACAGGCTTCTCACACACTCTCTGTCTTCAAGAGCAGGCTGAAACCATACCTTTTTAGCCAAGCCTATGCTTATTTAACATATCATTAGTTATAAATATTTATAGGGTTCTGGTGAGACTAACTACAAACTAGATTTGTTGTGGGTTCACATGTTATTGGAAGCCAGTGTTAAAGGTGTCATCTCACGCCTTTTTCATTAATTTTGTAATGGTCTCTGGAGTTATTGAATGCCCTGCAAGCAGCTTTTGGAGAAAAAAATGCTTTGGTTGGCCTACTTCACTCTGTTCTAGTTTGGTACGGAAAATGGCTGGGAAGAAACGAAAGGATTGCGCCTCTTGCTCATGAATATTCCTTATGTAAATTAACTTGCCTCTGATTGGCTAACTGTGCCCCCCCCCCTACAGCTGTATCGAGAGATGTTTCTCCGTCCGTTTGATTAGTTTTTATAGACATAAGTTCACAGTGTGGATTTCTAAATTGCTCTCAATGGCTTCAGAGATACAGCCCTACATGTTTGACCCTGAATCCGAGGAGGAAACAGAAGCACCACAAGAACCCCTACTGAAACGTTTATCAATGAACATTTTGGAATGGTAATATTTGCATGTCAACTTCGATTTTCTTCAAGAGGCGAACGTTTGTCGCGATCGTCATTATAGCCTTTCACGGTGCACTAAACTATGGGAAACATTTTTTTTTTTTGGGGAATTTTCCTTTATTCGATAGTTATACAGTGTAGAGAGACAGGAAACTTGGGGAGAAGAATTGGGGAAGACATGCAGCAAATGACCCGAGCCGGATTCGAACCCAGGTCGCTGCGGGAAGGACACAGCCTTTATGGTATGTGCACTTAGACCGATGAGCCACCGGGGCGCCCTATGGGAAACATTTTAAAATGAAGGCTTGTTTCTTTACACCATCAACAGTCTTGGCAATCTTCCTGGTAGCTGGTCTAGTGCTAGTCTATTCCCAGATTACCTGAAGACACAGCACGCCACTGGACGCAGTTGAGCGACATGCAGACATGTCAATTTGGTAGCGTTATGGCTTGAATTCCAGGCTACCATTGACCACCCGAAGATCATTAGCTCATGTCATAGCCTACCAATTATTACATAGGCCTAACAAACACACTTACCTATATTTTGTCAGGTGCACATGCAAGTAATTGCGCCAGAATGCCCACAGAGGAAGAGAATGTGTGCTGCCAGGAGACTCCGCCAGTAATTAAGACTGAAGCTGCTTTCACACAGAACACGAAACAAATTTTTCACACGGCAGATTACATTCAAAGTCAATGCAAAGACGCGAATACACGCGTTTCTTATTTGCGTCTTTGCATGGACTTTGAATGTAATCTGTCCTGCAAAAAATTTGTTTCGCATTCGTGTGTGAAAGCATAAGAAGACATGGCTTTGGTTGATACATATTTATTGCAATAGGTTACTCAATGTTGTTTATTTTCACAAACGTGACTGTTCAGGTGGTAAGAAGGGGGTATTGGTGTCGCCCATTATTCTTACCACCTGAATCAAACCTTCTATCTCCTCTTACTTTGACCCTCTTCAATTTGCATATAGGGCGACGCGTAGCACTGAGGACGCTGTAATCAGTGTGACCCATCTTATCAGTAAGCATCTTGAAGACCCTGGGGCATACGCTAAGGTCTTGTTTGCAGATTTTAGTTCTGCATTTGATACTGTTCGCCCTCACCTGCTGGTTAGGAAGCTCAGTGACTTGCAAGTCAATCCCTATATTATTAAATGGTTTTATTCACTTTTAACTGACAGGTCACAACAAGTCTGTGTGAATGGTACATTCTCCACGGCTAAACTATGTAATACCGGGGTTCCACAAGGTGCTGTGAGCTCTCCACTTTTATTCGCACTGTATACAAATGAGTGTAGGAGCAGCCATCCCAATACTTTTATCATAAAATTTTCAGATGACACCATTATTTTAAGCCTGTTGCGTGCCAATGACTGCCTCTCTGGGTACCTCAGAGAGATCAACTCTTTCCATGATTGGTGTGTGAGACATCACCTTGTTCTCAACAACAATAAAACAAAAGAGATGATTATTGATCCCAAGAAAGTGTCTGTTCACGATCCGGTTGTCATAGGTGACACCACAATTGAGCAGATTCATTCTTCTAAGTATCTTGGTGTCCATTTGGATGACCTACTCAAATGGAATGTGCATGTTGATGCACTGTGTGCTAAATTGGCTCAAAGACTGCACTTCCTTCGAAAACTTAGACTCTACGGTGTGAGCACAAAGATTATGCACAGCTTCTTCAACGCAGTGCTAGTAAGCATAATTAGGTATGGGATGGCAGCCTGGTTCGGACCCCTTACTGTCCAATATAAATCTAAAATTGTAAAGACGGTAAATGCTGCCTTAAAGGTGATTGGGGGAAGGGACTCTCTGTCCCTTCATGGTATCTTTGAAACTGAGGTAATCAACAAGGCTAAGAAAATCTTGCAGGATCCCGCTCATGTTCTATACTCCGAATACGAAGCACTTCCTTCAGGGTGACGTTATAAAGTCTGCAAAACGAAGTACAATCATTTCAAGCTCTCTTTCCTCCCCACTTCCATAGTTTTAGTGAACAAAAAATGGGCCTCACGATTAGGGGTTTGCAGGAGGATGCACCCTGTCTATTTATTTATTTATTTATTTATATTATTATTTCATTTTTACTGACTTGAACGATTGTTCTACTTTCTGCTTTGTATCTGACTGTCTCTTTGGGCTGAATTATGCAATGGGGGGATGATGGATACTGATGCACTTTATAGGGAAGTTGCAATACTGAGTGAATGTGTGTTTGCTTTTGTTTGTCTAGAAGGTTTTTATGTTCATTGTCTGCAACCAAGTGGCATTGTTGTCCATCACAAATTTCCCTCTGGGATAATAAAGTTTATTCTATTCTATTCTAAACAGGCCCCTGTCCCAACTTTTTTGAGACTTGTAGCAGCCATCAAATTTGAAATGAGCTTATTTTGTGGATAAAATTGTAAAATTTCTAAGTTTTAACATTTGCTATGTTATCTCTGTTCTTTTGTGAATAAAATTCTGGCTGGTGTGATCTGAAAGTCTTTGCGTTTTGATTTTATTCACAATTTACACTTTGTCCCAACTATTTTGGAATTGGGGTTGTACTTGGTCCATTTGAATAATCTTGTTATCATAATGAAGGTAACACCTTGGGGATTTTTACGTGGTGTAAAAAATCTTTATATATGTCACTGAGTCAGAGTAAATGAAGATGGAACAAAGCATAAATGAAAGATTTGCACCTAACAAAATTTAACTTTTATCCCTTTTGAAAATATGCAGCTGCAGTCTGAAACCTTTCAAAAATTACAGTACAGAATCTCATCATTATCTGTGCCCAAATTTATTCTAATCAAGTAAATCAGATCAAAATTATAGAGGTTTAGTTAAGGAGTGTCTAGCTGGCATCTACAAATTGGCAATTTGGGCATCTTTTTGGGCATTGCGTGCCATTTCTCAGGTGCCAAACTGTAAGACACATTTAATTTCACTTATATGTCACTACAGGCCTACATTTTAAATATAGCAATTTTTTGTATTTTTTAATTTATCTTTTTAATTTTTTTTATTTCAGCCAGTCCTGTATACATTTTCCCATTCAAAGAAAACCCATATACATGAGATGAAGTTTCACTCCACTAGAGCAGATTTATTTTCAATAAAACAAGCAAATAAACAAAAAAAATACAAAGATAAGGTAAAAAATGGTAAAAAGTAAAAAGAACAAACACCCCAGAAGTTATTTATACAAGAACTATGCTTCCACCGCTAAAAAAACACACACTTACTTGAGGTTTGAATCTGGGTCGCTCACGTTCGAGTTAGCCACCACACAAGCTGAATGGACTGATTCTCATGCGCCTCATTGCAAATATGAAGAGTAAGTCAACAAAACACATCATGCACCCCGATTCACCACTTGTATTGCAGCATTCTCTCAGTAATCGTGCATAATGGTGCAGGTATTCTCAGTCAGAAAACGACTTTGAAAATGACTTGAATATTTAGTGGATAATTATTGTGAAATTACTAAAAACAAACCAGTTAAGCATTTATATTGTTGCGCTCTTTGAGTACGTGCGTACAGGCACATGGACTCTAAGACGCTCCGGGAATGCAAGGCTCTATCTCTGGATAGGTTTGTGCGATTATGGTGGTTGAGGGCTAGTTGGAAACGCCACAACCCACAGGATCAAATGGCCATCCACAAAGTCAAACTGACAGGATCACAAGCTGATCACAGAGAAGAAAATGCATTGTGTGCAAGCGGAATGCTCAGGGCCTGATCTCATTGGAAGCAGTGCCCCAAAAAAAAAAAAAACATGCATGGAGACTGGAAGATCTAGTTTCAATATAACATGGGCATATTGGGCTAACAATAGCCAGTGCAGATTTGCCCTCGAACAAAAGTTTTTTACTACAAAATATCAAAGGTAAGAAAAAATATTATTTTGCTCATCACTGTGGAGTGCAAAGTGTATGCCTGCTGTTCTTTGAGTGTGGTGTTGGTTTAACATGACATGGCTTATATCGTTGGATTCTGTGGACTTTCCTCTTTCATTTGATGCATCACATATATGCATAGCACAAAATCAGCAGAAGTGATTGAGCACTGATGTTGTTTTATTTTATGTTTTGCTACATGCTTATTTACTTGCTTGGTGCTTGAATTGTGTTTGGTTGAGGTAAAAATGGTCATTACAAGCTTTTCACTGAGTTTCTTTCCTTTAAGTGGATATGCCACATGACAATGTTGCAATTCAGAAACATGCTGTATTTATGATGTTTATTGATTGCCCCTGGTACTGGGTTTAAGAGGTTAAGAAGCAGAAGAGGTGTGTGAGCTCTAAAGGCACAGGGAATCATGTGAAACTTGATGGCAAGATGAATGCAGCATCCTATCAGGAAATACTGGCAGACAATTTGCATTCTTCAGCGCGAAAGCTGCGCATGGGACACACTTGGACTTTCCAGCATGACAATGATCCAAAGAATGAGGCCAAGTTGACCCTCTAGTGGTTACAGAAGAGAAAGGTGAAGGTCCTGGAGTGGCCATCACAGTCTCCTGACCTCAATATCAGCTAGCCACTTTGGGGACATTTCAAACGTGCAGTTCATGCAAGATGACCAAAGAATTTGCAGTAGCTGGAGGAATTTTGCAAGGAAGAATGGGCAGCTATACCACCTGAGAGAATTAGGGGCTTCATTGACAACTATCACAAAAGACTGCACGCTGTTATTGATGCTAGTGGGGGCAATAATAACTAAGGGTATGCAAACTTTTTAACAGGGTTCATTTAATTTTTTTCCCTTTTTGCCATGTTTTATTTGATGATTCTCTGTGACCTACAGTTGGATATGAATCCAATAAGAAATAAAAGTAATGTATTTTGCCTGGCCATTCATGTATTCTTTACAAACTGTTACCTATGCTACAAATTCAGACAGGGTAAGCAAACTTTTGAACACAACTGCGGATAAAATCTATATCTGTAAGTGTGAGAAAGTAATCAACATCATTCGCAACTAAGCAGGAAGTGACTGGGGGCAGAGAAAGACACCTTGCTAATCATCTATCAAGCAACGATAAGGTTTTCTTTAGATTATGGATGTGCGGCGTTTGGATCAGCTGCAAAGTCTGTTCATTTTCATTTTTTTATAAATTTGGCATCTCCAATCCCTCCCAAATCTGGAATGCCCATTTCGAGAACTATGTACAAGCTTGCTAATATGTGACCCATGTTGCCAACTTGGGAGCGCCTGTCAACTACTGCTTCTTTACACTCATAGGTCAAAACTTTTCAAGTTCAGAACGAGGGCAGAGGATACCCGAACATAAGCAAGCTTAGAATATTACTGACGAGCGCCCAGCTGGCCAACAGGAGGCAGTTGAGCAACGAACAAAGTTACTATTTAAATATCCCCTCCTGGCAGTCCCTTCCCAATTCTTCGTGTGCACGTGACGTCACGCATATTTAGAAAACCCCAAGTCCGCCATAGTGGATGATAACCACAACCAAGATTACGGTTCTTCACGCTGCTTCCAATACCCAATTCTGTGTCCCCCACTGTTGTAGAACGAGATGGTTCACACTGTTAGTGCTGTGAAAGCGCTTATTTCCAATGAAATAAGATCATTGGAAGAAAGACGTTTCAATTGATCTTATATCATTTAAACACTTTAAACGATAATGGAACACGCATTGCTTCCAACCCCTGAGTAAAGAAAAGCGTGAGTTTGGAGTCATAATCGCACATGAAAATGATAAACCTCCATGTGAAAGGACTTCAGTTCTGCGTGAGAATCTCTTGCATATGCGTTGATTGAGTAATTGCTGACTACAGCAGAGGAACGTAAATATGCCACAAAAACTGATGCTGAATGCGTGAGAGTTAACATGTACGCATTATTAATGAAAACTGGCCACAATTGATAATGTTTAGAGTTTTCGGGGTTTTTGAAATGGTAATTTAAATGAATGATTAAAAACAGGTCATGACCAATTATTATTTTTAAGAGATGGGTTTTAGCCTCCCCTATCGCCAGTTCACCAGCCGCCACTGGAGACGGCATTGTAGATTTGTATATCATCCAACATGGCGATGGATGCTTACGTCTCACTATTTTGTCACGTGGTTGCACACCAAGAATTTGTTTCCCTGCAGCGCGAGGCCAGTTGTGGGCTGCTCTGAAAAAGCTGCCAATCACTGTCAGTTGGTATGACCGTGATCGAACCCGCACCGTGGTTGTCACTACTGCTCTGCAATGCGGTGCCTTAGCCGAGTGAGCCAACCCGGCAGCTTGCAAAGTCTGTTCTTAACAAGCTGGATTGGGTCCAGGCGAAGGCCTTCGGAATTTCTTTTGGTGCTTTTAGGACAAACCCTATTCCAGCCTTACTGGTCAAAATGGGGGAGTCAGGAAAAATAAGCTTGGGCTCCATTACTGGTTTAAATTATGCAGTTTAAGTCCTACAGCAAATATTTTGGATGACTATTGGGAATTTATAAATAACAAAAAGAAGCCTAATCTCCTGAGTTTCATAAAAGAGATTGCTCTGAACATTTGACTTAAGACAATTTGATTGGGTTTATCTGGTCTCCTATTCCTTTCTGGTTTCTCCCTGAACCTGGAGTACATTGGCCATTGCTTGATGAGACACATGAGAGTGACTCTCCATGTGATAGAGCTAACACTTTATGAAACAATTTTCAAGAAAATTATATGCAGATTTTTACTGATGGATCCAGGGATCCGGTTTCTGGTAAAACTGGGTTTGGGATGTGCTATGTTGCGAATCTTCAGATCCAAAAGAGTATCCATATATCTGATAATTGATCTGTTTTTCAGCTGAGCTCCTGGTTATTTTGTGGGCCTTGTGGTGGATAGAGGGGGTCAAACCTTCCAAAAGTGTAATTTGTTCAGATTCAGCAGCTGCCTTGTTGGCTTTAAAAAATGGTATAGTAAAAGCTTACCCTGACTTAGTCCAGGAGATTTTATGCTGCATATTTAGAATTGAGAGAATGGGATGTCATGAATTCTGGTGGATGCCAGGACAAACGGGGATAGGGGGAAACAAAAAAGCTGACAAACTAAGGCTAAGAAATCTCTAATAAAGGAAACAGTTGATTCATATTTTTTGTCAGGCAAGTGTGAGTGCTTTAGTATTTGTAAAGACAAGGTTGGAGATTCAGCGGAAAAAAGAGTGGAATGAAGAAAAAATGGGAAGGCATTATTAGTCTCTTCAGCCATCTTTTAAAAGGAAGAGACTGATGTTAAACTCTTGGAGGAGAGATGATGTTGTTCTCACTAGGCTGAGCCAGCGCCATTGTGGGCTGGCTTGTTACCTTAGTGTTATTGGCAAACATCCGGATGGTCGCTGCGAGTGTGAGGCATTAGAAACTGTTCAGCATGTTGTATTTTCTTGTCATAAATATGGAAACGAGAGAAAAAAATTATATGAGGAATTATCAGAGCTAGGTCGAGCATCTTTCCCTTTCAAACCTATCTTTTCCTTTGAAATGCTATTTCAAATTATTAGCAGAGCGATTTTAAACTTCCTTCATTCCACTGACCTCTATAAAAAATATAAGATAGATAGGAAACTGCACTGTACAGTGTTCAGTGTGCCTGAAACCGTTAGAATAAGGCGAAGAAGAAGAAGAAGTTTGGACCGAAATGAAATTTGCCTTCATCTCAGTGTTTATTGTTTGTTTAAAATTATCTGTAAGGATTTATAATTCCTTCAATTTCTTTTCCAGTTAATTTGCTTTATTGTTTTTCTGTTTGCTGGCTTTAAGTTGGGAGTTGTATCATTTGAACAATTGAGTGATGCTGCAAAAGGCCAAATAGGGACAGCTGAGGAGAAACAAAAACATTGTCGAAGTTCGGATAAGAGAATCTGCGTACTCTCTGCAGAAAGAAAAGAAGGACTTTGTTGAATACAGGAGCAATAAGAACGGTGAATTCTCCTTCACTGTGCAAACTCCACATCGACTTCACAATCAACATCTGATGGCGATATTATTGGCCAGAGAAGACAGAGTTTAATAGCCAGTGGTGAGTAAGAAGTGTTCTCTTTCAGTTTTTTATGGATTAGGGTTCAATATGTGACAAAAGGCATTTTTAGATTTGCAGTCCTCAGACCACTATTTGAATAGATTCCAGCCAGAGCTTCAAACCGACAAGCTTGACATTACAGTCACTGATCACGTATCTTAGTAAATAATGTGCTGGTACATCACAGTAAGTGATAATGGATCTTCAAGAGTAGCAGATCACTTTCCGATCGGATGCTATTTGCATAAATTCTATTGAGAACTGAATGACAAAATTAGTATTGTTTTAAAAAAATTTTAATGTTCTTTTTACTGATACCAAACACTTAGAGAGCAGTGCAAACGAAATAAAAACGAAAACGCAAATCTCATGATGCAAACACTTCTCATAAATGCTTTTTCTTCTTTGAAAAGCAAGCACCTTATTTGTATCATCATGAAAATGATAGTGTTACAGCCTGCTGTGCATTTTCATTTTCGAGTCTTTATATGCACTTTTTATAACAAATTGAAAAATAAAATACATTCCCCATTTGCGTTTTCATATTCAAGAAATGCTCTGCCGTATTGCCGACAAAATGAAAATAAATTGCATATCTTATCATGCAAATACATTCTCAAAGAGCGTTCCTTTTCGAGAAGCAAGCACATTATTTATGAAATGAAAATGACAATGTAATTCTCCACTTTGCGTTTTCATTTCCAAGACGTGTGTTGAATAATTTTTACCTGTGTTTGTCCCGCACCGACTCTGATATCCGTATTTTAATGGAACTTTAAATAAGTAATGGACTGTGCCATTAGACCTTTGGTTCTCAGGTGGCTCTCTAAATTTTTTAAAGTCATTTTTTTCCCGTTAATTCCGACAAATTATCAGGAACAGACATAGTTATCCTGCTAGGAGGAGCAAGACAGACTTTGTACCCTATAGATTTGAAACACTTGTGGGTAAGGCAACCTTTTGATTTTCAGCAGCTGTATAAAGGAATAAGTTACCCAAAGGGATGGAGTAAATTTACGGAGTGGGCAGGTTCAAAACTGCTGTAAAAAGGTGGTATTTAAACAGTTCAGATTAGATTATCACCTATCATTTTTACATTTCTGCTGGTTTTTTTTTGGCAATTTTCAGAATTCCTCCAACAGCGTCATTTACTTTTACTATTACCACACATAGTTCTTCTGCAACTAAGGACACTTCAAAGTTAGCCCTTTCAAGTTTTCAAAGTGAAGCAAGCGCACAAATTTTCTTCAGAAAACTTAGCGAATGCTAGTTTTTGAATAGCCTCTTATGGGCCAAAAAGGTTCAATTTTTTTTTTCCTGAACTAAATTTAAATAATTAAAAATAGTCCGGCCAATCTGGGGACCTTGGACACGTGAGGCGCCTATAGGCTGTAGCCAGCCTGTGCATTAATCCACGCTTGAAATCCAGCTTGGTCAAAGTTAATCTTCACCTGAAATGGGTCTATGATCCATGTGACTGCTGTGCAGAATTTAATTTCAACTGTGAACCTTCATGCTCAATTCATGCACCACACTTTTTCAAATGAACCTTGAATGAACCCTGCCCCACAGTCTTAATGCCTTGTTAAATATAACACTTCCTTTTTACGTATTCTTGTTATATACTACTCTCGTTGCACACATAAATGTGTTTGCCATTCCAATTTATTTGGGCCATCATAGTCCCCTGGATTAACCGTTACATGACCTTATGTGCCACAGCATTAATTCTTTCATGTCAAATTTCTGTTATTCAATTATGTAAGACAGTGTGTGCCTCAGAAATGCACTGAAGCACGACCTACACCAATGTATAATCATCACCAGTTATGACTGCTTTTTAAATGGAGGTGTGATACGGGAAAAATCTCATGCTAGAGAGAACCGCCTTTTTAAGCCATCTGTTCATGATGTGCGCTGAACGGAAAATGGCCATTACATGAAACAGCTGGAGCCCTGAGGGCACATTCAGCCGTTCAAACTTCTCTTTCATTACATGTATTTATTTCTTGACTGCCCAGCATTATCCTGGCATTCATAAGTAGCACAAGATGTTGCCCCAGATACAAGTTTATAGACATTTTATTTCTCATGAATTGCAGACTTCTTTTCTAATAAATTATCATTGTGTATTTACATGGGAAGATATTGTCCTGTGAAGGGTATGTAGGTCTGTAAATAACTGCTCTTTTTGTTTCTCTCACGCACAGCTTGTGTGGACCTGGTACACTGATCTCAAACAGAACAGTACCTTATAAAGGAAATGAACAGCCCGCTTCAATGGGAGGAATGGCCTAAAGAATACAAATTTAAATTACCATGAGAAACTGAACCTTTGTACATCTACGTCCTTTAATGTGCAGGGATATTGCACTGTATAATTGAAATCATTACAGATCTCATTGCTAATCTTGCTAAGGGAGCTTAAGGGATCACACGGCAGCATCGGCATCTGCGTTAACTTTGATCTTCCTCTGGCAAACCACTGAAGGGATCAATGTGAAATTTGGGGGGGAGGTACATATGGATATACAATTAAAATTTGTTTGAGGTGTTGAAACTTGACATCAAACATGGCCGCCAGTAGGCCATGCTATATCAAGTGATTGAAAGCAGCTAGAATACTGAAACTTTGTACACACATACTTTTGAGGACATAAAAATAAAATCTCTTTATTTGCTATAATACTACTGTGGAATCATTTTAATATTAATTTATTTGCTTTATTATTAATTGTTTATCCTTACTTGCTTTTTCTCATTTTCTCTTATGCCTTAGTTGCCTGTTTCTGATTAACCTAGGCCTTGCGTAGCTGTAGCTTCCACAAACTTGAACAATGCGTAATTGCTTATAGTTTATCTGGAGCCATGCGCTCCTGACAGGGCCAAGATGTTCTCTTTCTCTCACAGGTTTATGTGTTCTCAGGAAAGAGAGTACAAGGGGAGCCTGGGATGCCGAAAAGATAAGATGTGCGTACTTCGGGGCCGGCTTTACGTGGGCTGCGTGTGTCTGCAACATTCCTGTTGATACCATGATGCGTAAATCAGCTCGGGGGGGAGGAGGATGTCAAGATGGACTCTTATTTATACACAAGCAAAAAGACTCTTCTTTATCCTTGCTCTTGCCTGAAACGAGAGTTCTCGCATGATGGCAGGGATCCTTTTTCTGCAGAAAAAGTAAACTGACTTTGGCTTCGATATTAACTCTTTTGTCTCTGTCTGAGTTCTTTTTGAAGGTAACACCAGGAATATAAAATCAAAATTCCTACAACACTACTCCCTTGAGCAACACACTTAAGTGCAATAGCCAACTGGAGAACTCTTCAATATATAATGCTGGGTACAATGATCTGGTGTCTGGGGCTTGATATTTCAATGTATAGAGCACTGAGTTGCAAAAATATGACATGATGAAACATCAAACCATGATGCTGAATTCTGCTTGAAGTTTTTGTTTTTTAACCTACAAATTACAAAAGGTGTCTTCATTTTCCCATTGATTGACCCAAGCATAAAATATACTACCACTTAAGAGCTTACATAAGTGTAAGGACACACCTCCAGCCATCCAGTTCCCCAGTCTATTAGACCCAGATTGTACATCATCTGTTATTCAATTATCAATTGCATCCGTTTGTGATTCCGTCTGAGTGGTAGCATAGGTGTATAAATACCAGTCTCTTAGTAAATGTCATTGTGTTGTCTCTTAGGTGCCACACTATAACAGTGCTGTCGGTCTTCTGCAAGACTTTTTTTCGTATTTGCGTATAATAAGCTTAACTCTAATCTAAGTGCAGTAGCAGCCCTTTCATTTTCCAGTTTAAAGGAACCTCGTTCCATTTTCTTTGATTGTGTAATACATAGGCCATATCAGTATTACCATCTGTCTTTGTGGAACCTTTGTTTCAATTTGATTGCAACGCTTGTGCCCGCTGCACTGCAGTCTGGGTATAATAAAAGGATCAAATCAATCCTTGCATCTGAATCCAGTCTACCGCTTCTTGTCTTCCGTGCCAGTCACTGTGCACAGGACACGAGACATTACAATTAGACTAAAGCCTGAAATAAACCAAGTGAGCTACAGTGCCCATGGCACTACTTTTCAAGAAATGTGCTGCTCCTTCAATGACTGGCCAGAATCAGATGGCAGATCGAAATTGGGTACTGTTCCTAGAGAGGGTGCTTAATTTGCAACAGCATGCTTCCGCTGGGACAGCTGTTTGAGCTAGCAATACACAGTATGCTAGATCACCAGTGCCGAAATCATGTATGAGCATCACAGCTGCCTAGCAGACCCTGAGCATTTAAGCAACATGAGGCAGTCGAGGAGCTTCAACAATCCCTTTAGCCAAAATTTTGTTCGCTGTTTGCTGAAGTTGAGGCAGTGTTACTGAGTTTGCAGGATAGTTGTGCACAAGAAAACATGAAACTTATTACTTCATATTTCTGATTTGGGAGAATTCTGGATTTTTCCCAGTACAGTTGTTTAGCTAACATTTTGAAATCAACTCTGCTGCATTACCAGAAACCACAAATGAAGAGCTTAAATGCAAAACGCTCTATATCCATTTTTATTGTTTTGAGAAAATATTTTTCAATGAGTTTTTTTTTTAATTGAAATGCAATAACTCCAAATCCTTTGATATGGACAGGGTATGACACAGACAATTGATGCATAAATACATGGAAATCTAACTTTAAAGTAAGTAAGTAAAACTTTATATATAGAGGTCACAAAGTGCTTTACATCAAAAGAAGCACAAACACAGAAGCAAAAAAAAAAAAAATGTTTATGAGAACTTAGAAGAACATTCAAACTTTAATTGATTTGTCTTCAAAAAGCTCCATACACCCACTTTTCTGCAAAATGCTCCATATCCATGGAAGTGTCTTTGGTCACAAAATGCGCTACTGTCCAATAATTGCAGGACCTAGTGTTTCAATTCTCAGACTCAGTAATCTCCTGTGTGTGTTAGATCATTTCATACCAAAATGAGTCATCTCTGTCCCTTTCACCACTACCATTCACTGGCCCACCTTGGGCATTAGCCATTCTGTGGTAGAATGCCGTAACATTCTTGTTCACACCAATGCAATCGATCAGCTTAAGCACGACGGGATTTTCTTTGCCTCGTTCACACAACTGACCATAGGAAGAACACCGAGCCTAAAGTTTGACAAGTTCTTACCCTTTTTGAGCAAATTATGGTAACAAAATTCACCATTGTAGACTGTGTGAAACCGAAGCTTATCACGATTGATCTCCAGGGGCTCTAATTTCTTGGCGCAGCGCAGGGTGGCACAGCCCACGCAGTGGTAATTTCATCCGGTGCAGCCTGTGCAGTGGTAATTTCGTGCGGTGCAACACCGTGCGCAGCCACTTTGGCAATTTAGTAGACGGACGTGTGCCGAGATGGGTGTGGCGGCGTAGTAGAGGGAGGTGTCACATATTCATCATGACGCAGTGACAATTTCGTGGATAAAGGCTCCGCCAAAAGTGCGCAGAGAGCTCGCCTTAATTTTGTTGGTAACGACCAAAGTTTATTCTTGAGATTAGCTCTCAAATTATGAGTAAAAGGTGACAAAAGTTAGCACACTTTACGTTCAACCGTTTGATCTGACTGAACAAGTCACGGCTTTCTTGACTGAGAGTTGTTCGGCTTATACACAGAGGACTAAAACCTCCAGATTTCCAAAGGCCGAAACATTTCTTGTGGACTTAGGAAAAAGTGAACCGTTACTGTAAGTTACAAGTACATAGGTATTTGCGTATTTTATTTCTATTTTCAGAAGTGAGGGTTTTGTTCATAATTTAAATAACATTAAAGTGGTGGTAATAGGCCTACATGTTGTTGTTGTTTTGCTTTCTCCGATAACGGCCCTTTAGAACTAAAGGTTTCATTTCTTAATTCTTACCGGTATATATTACGGCAAAAATATTATGGCAAAAATACATGGATTTGCAGACATTAACTTTCCTGGAAATAAATATATCGCTAACTGCGCGAAAGAAAATCTGTAGTAAAAATTACTTCAGGCGTTTACACTATGGGCTACTACAAATATAATGGACGTCATGTTGTCTGATGAAAAAATTTCAACACTGAACTTATTTGCACTTCTTTTCAACGGGGATTTACACTAAGATATGCGTGAAGCGGCCAGCTAACATGCCTTTTCACTCACTCTACTTCCCGGTTCAGTGAGCCGGGCACGTCTACCTGACTTTCGGCTGACACACGGCTAACGGCGCGTTGGCGAAAGTGGAACCTTTATCCACACTGGTACTGTAGCTAGCTAGTAGAGGCAATGCCTAAATTATTCCTACCCAGCCAGCATAATTTTACGTCTACAATAGCAAGCTGGCTAGCTAGCTGCAGGGCTATATGAGAGACAGAGGCACCATATTTGGGGGTTTTTTTTTGGGGGTTAAGCACTTGGAACAATATAAATGAAATTATATGCACCGATGAGCCAAGCACTAAAACCACTCCCTGATGAAACTAATAATTTATTTATCCCTTAAATATGGTGCACAGCAAAGCTTGTAGGCAGACCTTCGATGGTAAGCTAACAGTGGATTCTCATACTCAATGTATTGAATGCGAGAGACCTGGGACCTGAGCAACTTTGACAGAGACCAAATCGTTCTGGCCAAATGAGTGAGTCATAGCATCTCCAAAGCAGCATAGCTTCTAGAGTGTTCCCAGTCCGCAGTGGTGTCTTCCAACAGTTTTCTGAGCAGAAAAACTGTCATGGTTATGGTTTTTGGTCATGTTTATGTTCATATTCAGTGTTCATGATTTTGTCTTTTATTTATTCTTTTTGGTTATTGTAATACTTTGGGTTTTAGTTCATTCCATTTCTCAGTTCCATTGCACTTGCCTCCCCTGTCTTGTGATCTAGTTGGTTCAGTCCGTCTTCCCGGTCTGTGTGCTCACTTACTTCGGGTGATTTAAATGTATTCTGGTGTTTAACGCATTCCTTCGATTCTCGTTTACTTCCTTCGCCTTACTGTTCTGATTACTAACAAAACTAATGTTCGTATTTTGTATCATAGTCAACTAACACAACTAATCCATGTATATAGATTACTAACTTACTAATGAGCACTCTAGTTAAATCTGTAAAGTTGCACCGCTACTAATTAATACTAATTCCCTCTCAGCAATCGCCCTGTTCTAGTCTCCGCCTCTTGCTCAGCTTTAACTATCTCCCCCTGCATTTCTGCGAGATCTCTCGCACGTGCTTAATTACTTTCCTGCACTTGTTATCTGTGCACTTAGAACTCCTTGACCGGAGCTGTTTAAATGTCATAGGCTGTCTGTGTGATTCCCGTCCGTGTCTTGGCGTTCGCCAATTTTCGTGGTTAGGGTTTCCCTCATGTGATTCTCCCGTTGTAATTAGTCTGATCCAGTGCACCTGCTCCCTGCATAGCATGTGACTTTCTTCCTGTCTATTTAAGCAGTCTTTTCACAGCCAGCTCCTTGTCAGAACGTTGATCAATATTTCTTTGTGCAGAGCGCCTTGTATGCCATTGAGTATTGTTTTTCTTTGACTGGTTTGTCCGACTACGATTCTTGCCATTGCCCTTTTTGTCTTTTTGGATTTCGACCTATTTTTGTATGACCACGATTTCTGTGTTTGGATGCCCTGTGTATGACCCTTGGCTTTGTTCATCGACTACGACTTTTTGCCTACCGTCTATGTACCTTTGCTCATCTGTCTTACTGGTTCTGACCCCTGCCTGTCTAGTTGACACTGTTTTTGGATTTCATATTGTGGCTTGGCAATTCTTGTGTTTTTTGGCTTTGACTCGGACCTCTTTAAAGGCTTTTTTTTTTTTTTTTTGGATTTCCCTCTCTCGCGTGTGGTTCCTGAATGCACCGTCACAAAAACCAGGAACTGTCGATAGGGTGTTGGGCGCTCAAAGTTCATTAATGCACAAGGGCAGCAAAGGTTATCCCATCTGGTTCAAACCAGCAGAAGAGCTACTGAGGGCCAGGATGCAGGGATTTTATTGATATGTGAGGAATATGTCACAATACACAGTGCATCACACCCTGGTGCTTACAGCACTTTGTCGCTGCAAACCAGTCAGAGTGCCATCTAACCTCGGTCCACTGCCGAAAACACCTACAATGGGCACGTGAGCATTGTAACTGGACCTATGAGCAATTGATGAAGGTCTCCTGGTCCAGTAAATCATGTTATTTTTAACATCATATGGATCAGCCAAGTGTGCATGCACCATTTACCTGGGGCAGTGATGGCACAAAGATGCATTGTGCCCAGACAAGGCATTCAGAGTCCTTTTGCATGTTGAACATAATCCACGTGGCAAACGAATATCATTGCTATCGTAATCAGTCAAAATGTGTTCATGAATTTTATCAAGCAAATTTTTGGTGATCTTGAAATTTCCTTTTCGGAAACAAACCAGGCAAACTTTCTCTCGGCATTCAACATGCAACATCTTTCAAGTAACTGGGCACTTGAAGTGGTTGACACCAAATTTTGTACACCTTTATTATGTAACATCATTACATCCTGGTGCAATCTATTGATTCCATGTCCTTACCATTACCTAATGCTTATTATGCAGTTCAAAACAGGCCTTTTCAGATGAAATAAGTGTGGGTGGAATTTGTGGAATGCAGTTAGAACTTTCCTTGAAACCATTTATCCCAAACAGGTCACTGTCCTGCAATGAACTGTTATAGGTGTCAGCTATTGGGTTCTTACATAATTATTTGATCATAAAAACAAAATGGAGGGAGGTTTCCAGTTGATAAATAGGCAGTGCTTGGGGAAAATTGTTAGTTACATTTCAAAAATAAAAGAAATATATCTCAGAATCGAGAATTTTCTAAAAATGCAGAGTTCTCAAAAATTTGCTTTGGAAATTTTAAACGGTTTTCATGGTTGATATTAGTGGGCCATATAGAACAACTTCCAAGCATTAGTTTCTCTGGGCAATTTTTCTCAACTTTCTTCAAGTTAAAACTCGGTGTGTGCAGGCTTTCATTCCAACCAAGCAGTTACATACCTGATTCTACTAATCAACCCCAAGAGTCTTTGCGAAAGAGCTTGATTAGTGGAATCAGGTGTGTAACTGCTTGGTTGGAATGAAAGCCTGCACCCACACTGGCCCTTTCTGGATAATGTTGAGTAGCCCTGCTGTAGGCTATCCATCATTATATCACTATTACAGATGTCATCTACTGACATTCATTATGCACTGACGGGCAGCACCAACAGTGCACAAAGAAATAACGAGTTGGATACAGTTTTTACTGACAATTCAAAGAGCTAATGTTAATACAGAACAGCGTAGCCCCCAGTGGGCAGTAGGCTAAGTAGCCTATTGATAATTAACTAGCATGTCAAACACAATGTAACAAGTTATTGTAAAAATGTATCACGCGGTACAGTGTACAATGCATCATTCTGTTACGGTAACTCTGAGTTGAAACATTCACTAGGCTTCAAATAGCTAATAGCCTAGTTGCCATAAATGTAGCCTACCTAGAATTTACCAAATTATGATGCCCATCTGTCTGTGCACTAAACTGCTGACAGATGAGCATAATATTTATTTGGTCCAGGCTCTCCTGGTGAACATGACAGACTGCCACACTGTTCAATCTCTTCTGGGACATTGTGGATCGCAGCCACGTCTTCAGGCGTCTAAGCGCACTGAAACTTCACTCTGCCTCTGCAGTCGAGATTGGCACGACTAGGATCAAGCTAATCAAGGCTTCAACAGCGCTGAAGAGCGACCTGACCTGCACAGGTAGCCCCCTCATGATTTCTGCAGCCTCTGTCACACTGCCAAATTTGTAATTTGCTAGGAAAATGGGGAGCTGTACTGACAGAGACTGTTGGTTCAGTTCAGGATAGGCTTCAGTGAGTGATGTGTTGATCTGCCCAGTTAGAATAGAGTTTTCCAAACTCTCTAAACTTAAGAGACCACCCTTTTGAAACCTGTCTGTCAGCTGTGCATTAATCAGGTCCAGCACTTCGAAATACTCAGCTCTGTAATGCTCCTCTGCAGAGTTGGGCCTACGTCCCTCACTTTGACCAGTGAAGCGCTTTGGGGGCTGCCTGGACCTAGAGAGATGAATAGCTTCTAGATCTAAGTCCTGCACCATTTGTGTTGCCCTCTCAAACAGTGAGTGGAAGGTAGCTTCACTTCTCTTGACCTGAAATGACTGCATTGCACATTCAACAGCAGCCCTCATACCAGACACATTCCCTGTTCTGCTCTGAAGAGATGTGTTCAGGCTCTCAAGGTCTCCAGTAATGGAAGATGCTAAAACTAGCCCTAACGCTGCTTTGCCTTTCCCAAACTGTTCTTTAAGGCCATTAGCTGTCGAAGCTGAGTTTGTGCATCCCTCTGACATTTCTTGTAGTGCAATCAAGACTGACTCGTATTGCACTAGAACTGCCGTGATTGCCTTGTCACGGACAGTCCGTCGCGTGGGACAGAGTGGGTGCATTGCAGTGCATGGGATATCTGGGTTTCTGCTAGCAATGTTTTTAAACAGGGTTTTAAACTTTCCTGACTGGCTACACAGAACACCAAGTTGATTAACCCAGTCTAAGGCATCTCTAATCAGAATAGAGGCTGCACATGCCTTCTGGGTGACCAGACTGATGCAGTGTGCCCCACAATGAACGTTCACAGCTAATGATTGGAGATTTCTAATGATCACTTGTGCCCCATTAAATCTGCCAGACATGTTAGCAGCACCGTCATAAGCTTGCCCTCTTAAGCATGTGAGGGGGAGGTTTTGACGCGTAAGGGCATCTAGGGCAATGGTGGCAAGGACCTTCCCTGTTGTGTCACTGGTTTGGTAGAGGCCCATGAACACCTCCTGTGGAACAAGATCATTGTCCACATACCGCAAACAGATGGACTCCTGTTCTGTGCCCAAGATATCTTGTGTTCCATCAACAATAATGGAAAACTGCAGGATGGGAAGAGCTCTGATGCGGTCAGCAATACTTCGAAGAATTGAGTGACTCGTCATTGTTAAGATTTCATTTTGCATTTCTGGGCTGAGGTATTGTTTTTTGTCCCCTTTGAGCCAATTTTCCAGAACAGGGTCAGTCTCAGCTTTATTTCTGACGTGTTGGTACAGGTTCCCATTATCTAGCTCATGCCCATGCATTGCAAGCCCCTGATGTGCTAAGTACTTAATTGAACCCACGACATGACTAAAACAATACCGGTTATCGGCTTGTTGTCTTGCCCTGACAGAGGATAACATGGCATCTACAGGTTTTATTTGTAGCAACACGGTTACAGCATGGCGATGAACTGCTGATGCTTCATGGGATGTAAACCTTTGTAAGGCCTTTTTCCAATTTTTGAAGCCAGCAGATATGAAGGCAGGGTCAGCCTTTCCCTTGAAAGGATTTTTTTTTTGTCAGTGTAGAGTTTTGCACAATAAAAGCACAAAACTGCCTTCAAGTCTGCACTATAGTGTAGCCAGGGGAACAAATCAAATCATCTTTGCTGAAATGTGAGGACCCTGTTAACCACTGTCTGTGTTGGCATGAGTTTAGGGTCAGGCTGATTGGGCTCACTACAATCAACACCTTCCCACTCTCCCTCTTCATCAGCTTCTCTCTCCCTCTCTCCAATATTGTCCTGTTCCTGTAAAAGCAAACATACAGTATAAACCGCCCACCTTAGGGCTGTCCACAAACTTGCATACTTTAACATGTAGTAAGATGTGCACAGATATTGCATCATCTATAATCCCTTGTGCAGTTCAATAATCTGTTCATGTCCTGTTAAGTTGTTTATTTTCAGTGTTATTTGTTGGACCATTAATGTTATGTTGTATAACATCCTGTTTACGTGAAGATATGTTTTTTAGTTGTAACCCTATAGAACTGTTGCAACTGTTAATTGTATTGAATAAAAACAATTAAAATTCTATAACTGTGACTTCAGATTTCTCCACACCTTCAATTGCCATTACTATCACTATACTATTCTCCTAAGTTACACTTAACAAAAATATAAACGTCCCATTTGACACTTTTAAACTTTAATTAGCATTAAGGGTTTTACAATATATTAAGTCATGCACAATTCATTTTATTGTTCAATATGCAACAGATTACTGTTCATTAAAGCAAGATAGTGGAGTATGGCAATCAGGGATACTCGTAGACACGGTTGGGATCACGATGAGGACGACAAGCGTGTAGGTTCGCTTCTCTCAGGCGGTTCCGGACAGTTTGAGGTGTGATACGTCTGTTGTGCAGACCAACTGTTTCATCTGCTGTGCGTGTTGCTGGTCTGAGGCGATCACGCAAGTGGAGAAGCCGGATGCGACGATCTTGTTCTCGTATGGTCACACGTGGACGACGAGGGTGAGGTCGATTTGCTGTACTGCCAGTCTGTCTGAAACAAACTCTTAAATGCCCAATTGTCCGATAGTGAACATTCATCTGTGCAGCAACCGCTCTGGTGGACATTCCTGCATCCAGCATTCCTATGGCGCGTTCCCGCATGATTTGCAACATTTGTGGCATGGTGACTTTTGATGAAATTTGACATTTGGGATGGCCTTTTATTGTCCCCAGTTTTAGGGAGTGTCTGAGTTCTGTTCACGCTGTTTGAGCAGCGTCTGCACATGTCACACCTGTGTTGTGGGTGGAATCAATGCATCACTGAGCAAGTGTTCACTGGCAGAGATGAACATAAATGTTGCATACAAATCAAGACAAATAACCATTTTACACAATTAAGACATTATCAGCTCATTTAGGGTAACACATTTCATGCTACATAAATAATTTACATGGGGCGCTTATATTTTTGTTAAGTGTTGTTTTATTAGACATGACTGCACTTCACTGTTTAATGTGTAACCAGTTGATGAGTAAATAGTGGTCCAGTTAACAGTATGTGAAAGGTTATCCTTTAAAGCAGGGGTTCCCAAACTCGGTCCTGGGGCCTCCCTGTGTATGCTGGTTTTTGCTCCACCCTGGTTTGCAATCATAGGATTTTAACAAGCTGTTAATTTGCCTTCAATTTATCCTCTCTTGACAAACAGTATTTTGACAGATATGCATAGAAACAGTGAGGAATAAATTCCGCATCCACATTGTAATATATGAGTAACAACTGCATAAAAAGAGGGAAAAATGTATCCAATCAAAGGAAAAAAATCAATGGGTTCCTAATTGGTGAAACTGTGGGCACATGGTTGCAAAAACTAACAATTTACTAAACAAGCAAATGACAAAGTCAAACCTGTTTTATGTTATGTTTTTGTGATTGAGTGCAAGCAAATTATTTTGAAAGAACTCTAATCACCTGTCTTCAGCAACCTAATTTGGAGGTTACTGATTTTCTCAGTACCTGATTTGATCTGTTTAAAAATGTTATTACCTGAAATTGCTTACCACACAGAAAAAAAAAACTTTATGTGCAAGGGTCTTTTATTCGGTCCTTTATTCTTCATGGCACAAATGGATATTTCTATTAAAATTTGGCTTAAAACAGCAAATAACATATTTAAACACAAAATGCACCCAACTGGACAAATTAATAGCTTGTTAAAGTCCTGTGATGGCAATTATGGTTGGGACAAAAACCAGCATACACAGGGAGGCCCCAGGACCGAGTTTGGGAACGCCTGCTTAAAGGCATCAGTCTGCATCACCTTTAGATACAGCAATTTGTCATGAAGTACAGTCTGCATTGCATAGTTTGACTCTATCTTTTATTTCCATGTCACAAAATGGGGCTGCATTCATAAAAAGACCAGAGTATGACCTCGCCCATGCAGTGTGATTCCCACCCCTTTTGGCAAAATAAAAGCTTTAATAAGGGCATGGGCCCCATGTTGGATAAAATGAATAAAAATTTTGAAACTGATAATAGCTGAACCTCAGATATTTTGACTAGACCCAATCTGGCCTCGGTGTCAATAGAGAAGATGTGGTGCTGAGCCTTTATCTACAGCTATTCCATGTGTAATAACTGTTCATGATGCACTCCGGAAGGTGGCGCTCCAACACTACGTGTGACGCTGTAGGCTAGTTGACCCGATGCGTCATGTTGGGCACCTGAATGAAGAGATGAATAGGAAGCACTGAGCTGGCATTCGAGCTCCATGGTAGCAAGTTGCTAGCGGAAGCATAAGTTTGTAACTTACTGGCTGTCATTACTCTCTGCTATCAGGTTAAAAGTTAGACAGATATAGATAATGTTGAATAGACATCGATTTATTAAGGCGTTAATCTCTTGGCAGGGATGTGTAGTTTGCGAGAATAGTTTAGATTAGAAGTTTGTACTTTACGGGTGGTTTTTTTTTCATGGGGGTGTCAACATTGGGGATGTCACGCCCCCCGCAACCACCCTGCTTCCTACGCACATGCTGTAGGTTACAAGATCCTGATAAATGGGAAGAGTGCCTTGCAAGTGAGAAGACGGGGAATTCTCTGCTGAATGAGAAGACCCCCTCCTACTAAGTGGGACTCCTGCGCACTGTTAGTGCTAGCTGTTTGACTTTTCCGCCAAACTTTAAAGGTCACTTGACCGCTGCTCGGGCATATTCTAGTGTATCCTCAAAACTCCATTTCACTTTGATTTGTTGTTCAAGCAAAAACTGAACTTTTATTTTATATTTTTTTCTCATACTCAATTAAATATCCCTCTGCACTACTTTGTTGTTCTTGAGCAGCACAAAAAAAAAAATCAATGGAGTCAAAGATACAAGAATCATACAGTTACTCCAGAAATTGAAGAGCAGTAAATCTCAAAGAGTTAGCCAGGTTCAAAGACACCCGTCTTTAGGAAGAATCAGTAGTGATACGACAGAAGGTCAGACTTCCTTCCCGAGATGATCCGATCATCATGCAGTCGGAAAACCAGTGTTCAGAATCTGATAGCTTGTCAGATCAGACTCAAATTTCACCCAGAACTGCCAGCTGGGCAGACATTTTTCATAACTGCCAACAATAGCTGAATGGATTCAAAAATAACCATTATTACATGCCAAATTTCCCATCAATATGCCTATTCTTTTATAAAATAAACTGTGATTATTAAAGGCTTAGACCACACTCTAACTTCTGTATGATCCACACACGGAAGATGGTAATTATGAAAAATTGCAATGATGGAGTATTTCTTTCATCATTGAAAACTTCCACCATTTAATTATAGTTATAAGCACCATCAAAGGAACCAAGAAAAAGCAGCTGTCCTTGGCCTAAGTGACTAGAGATTAGAAAGTGATTCTGAACATATGTGACCTTGCATTGCTTAGTCATTGTCCTATCCAGACCAGAGCAACAGAAAACACAATAAGCATTTAAAGGACATAAAAAATGCCAGACCATTGCACACCTTTCCTGAAAATTTTGTTTAATTTGAGCTAATCGTTTTAGCGCTACACTGCTGACAGACAAACACATACCACCAAGAACAATTCCCACTCCCCCCTGTGATAATAACAGCTGATTAAGGCCAACCATAAAAGTCTAACCAAGTAAGTAAGCTAATAACCTAATTGAACAATTAAGACAACTGTTTAAAAGGTTAGCTAAACAAAAAACAAACTGGTTGAATTGCAAACTCCAGTCTATTACTGATCACACACCTGGTAAATGAAACATTGACAGGAACAGAGAAAGATCCAAAGAAATCAATTCATGCACCTGAGATCACCAAACAAAGTCTTTATTAGAATTACCGTCAGTCCAGTTCCAGCACACAATCAGAGCAATGCAGGCAAGACAATTTGTGTTCCTGAGACAGGCGGGGGTCGAGTCACAGTGGCCTGGTACTGTATTTGCAAGGCAAGCAGTGCATGGAAAATAAGCTGCCCCAAAGTCAAAACCATAAAATGAGTGCGAAGGGGTGTAGGATGGGCGAGGATGGGAAAGATAGGGCAGGAGAGGGTAGACAACAAATGGAGTGATGCAAACTGGAACACAGGGGAGGGCAGGCAGGGGTGAGGCAATGGGTGATGGGCAAGAGGAAGAGAACACCAGGTTGCAAACAAAAAGGTGAGCACAAGACAGTCTGGGGAAGATTAACTGACAAATAGGAACTTAAATACACAGAAACTGTCACAACCCTTTTGTGTCCTTAATGGTGCCCTCTACCTTTCCCAACCTGCGTGTCTTTAACCCTATTCCTGTGTTTTAGGGTCCAATGGACCCCGGAAGACTTTAAAATGGCATATCTTTGTCGGATGAGAATATACCAAGTTTTTCTTTCATGTAATCCTCGGGCAACTCATTTTACACTTTCACCGAAAAAATCAGTCAATTCGACAAAGCGGTTCCTTCAGTAGCCATGAAAAAGGCTTTGGGGTCCAATGGACCCCAGAGCAGAACTTGGCTATTTAGAGGTAATTTTGTCATGGAAAAAGCCAAATAAAATATCCCAAACAGTGGAGATGTTTTCATAGAGATTATTTGTCACTCGAGTTCTCAACGGGTCAAACCGGCCCGACAAACCTGACCGGACCCGTGGGTTCAGGCCGGGTTCGGGCCAAAAAAATATGCAAATGACTCGGGTCGGGCTGGGCCTCGGGCTTCCTTTTTTTCCCACTCATAAAACACATTTCTTACAGGTTTTAAATTATGTGTTTGTTGTGAACCATCGCTGCTGTTTGTGTGTGCCGGTAATGAGAAAGTCTGGCTGCCGCTGCCTGCTTCATGGAGAGGGAGGGGCGAGGCCAGACCTAAAGCCACTGCGCGCATACTCACGTCTCACGCCTGGAGAAGATGGAAAAGGTCGAGTTGGTTAAAAGTAAACTTGCCGCAGGTGAATTCACTGTTGCTTCCCGAGGAGCGGGAAAATCGGAGGTCTGGAAAATATTTGGAATGGTGCTGGATTCAGAGGGAAATTCAACCGGTTTTGTGCAATGCACAAAATGTAAGGTACTGATGAAGTATGACAGCAAAAAAACAGGAACGTCCAGCCTGAGTCGCCATGCATTGAACTGCGCACCTTCCACCACTACGACACAAGGGCAGCCACAACAATCATCGATGACGAAGTTCGTAACCAGAAATGTTCCTCTCACAACCAAACAAGCAGTAACCGAGAAATGCGTGCACATGTGCACCAAGGACATCAGGCCGTTTTACTTTGTGCAGGGAGAAGGCTTTTTAGCACTGGCGCAGGAACTTATTAATGTCGGTGCAACTCACGGCAGAGTTCCAGCTAGCTCTGTGCTCCCATCACCTAACACAGTGGCAACACGCTGTCGGGATCTGGCTGAGGAAAAAAGAGACGCGTTTGCCAAGCAGGTAAAAGACATCCTGAAGAATGGAGGAAAGGTGGGAATGTCAACAGACATGTGGACAGATGATTTTAGAAAGATTCATTATCTTTCAATAACATGCCATTATGTTATGCCATTATGTTATGTTTGCATTAATTGGGAAGAATCTGACCACAGCAAAGTTTCCTGTGAAGGAGAAAAAAACGGGCGAAAACATCAGAAGAGAACTCGTCAAGCTCTTGGTGACAAAGTTCGGGTTTGATCCACTATCCTTAAAGGACATTGTTTGGGTGACAGACCAGGGAACAAACATTGTTTATGCTCTCAGGTCATACATTAGACTTTACTGCAAGGACCATGTCCTAAACACAGTCCTTCGTCATGGCCTTGACAACGACACACTGATGCAGCTGCCCCTGACTTCGGTGAAACAGTGACTGCAGCAAAGGCACTTGTAAGGTAAACTACAAACTACACTAGTTGTATTTACTGTTACAATATTATTAGTATATCAAGCCATCATATTTGCCCCATTAGTAAATGATTAGCATATCTTTAGTTTGTGTTTGTTTGTTTGTTACACAGTTGCTACTCATTTGTGTAACAGCAGCACGCTCTCTTTTTCCCCCTCAGTTTTAATTGATTATGTTCTCTCTATAGATATGTAAAGCAGTCAGGAATGACAGTGCAGCTCTCCAAGACACTCCTGCAGATGGTGGATATGCGTTTCAGCACCGTGTATTTGACCCTGAAATCTATTGAGGACATTTACGCGGAGCTGCAGGAGAAACTGGAAGCACGTGGAGAGAGTGAGAGAATTGAAAAAATAACCCCCGACACATTGGGCATGTTAGTGTCATTTTTGGAACCCTTTCATGATGCTCAGCGTGTACTGGAGGGGGACAAATATCCCACTCTGCATCTTGTGCTGCTCTGGGCCGAACGACTCAGACATCACTGCCAGCCAACTGCCGACGACACTGCCCAGCTGGAAGCTGTGCGTCACCGTCATGCACACTGGTTGGAGGAAAAAATGGCAAAGTCTATCACCGATATCCAAAAAGCTGCAACATTCCTGTGGCCGAAATTCAAACAGCTGCGGATGCTGCCCGCTGACCAAAGGGCAAGTGTACTACAGTATGTGAAGTCCCGTCTGTTAGCTGCGCAGCAGCCGGTACCGGAGGGCCCAGGTGACGCGAGCCAGGAGACGGGTGTTGCGTCAACGGCTGCAGCACCGCCCGCTCCCGCTGCAAAGAAAACACAGCGCTTCGATCAGTGGGAAAACGTATTCGGTGAGACAGAATCAGACGAGGATGAGGTGGACAGCTATGCCCATCAAAGGCAAGCTATGACTGATGATCAGGACCTGCTGGGCTGGTGGAAGACCAACAGCAGTGTCTATCCTAAACTGGCTCACTTGGCACAGCAGGTGCTCTGTGTGCCAGCCAGCAGCAACAGCAGCGAGAGGGTGTTCACTGTGGCTGGCCGCACCATAGAGGAGAGGAGAACACGCCTGAGTCCATCCACTGTGGACTCACTATTGTTCCTCCACGATGCCTTATAAACATCCGATTACGTTTGCCTATTGCGTGTTTTATCTACAATGTGCGGTGTGAAATTGTAGCCACTGCCCGATTGATGAGTGTTTGAGTTTTTGTTGTAGTTGTGTGATGTGAAGATTTAATTTATGTTATTTAAGGCATATTTATTGGCTATTTGTTGTTCCTCCACAATGCCTTATAAACATCCGATAACGTTCGCCTATTGCGTGTTTTATCTACAATGTGCAGTGTGAAATAGTAGCCGCTGCCCGACTGATAAGTGTTTGAGTTTTGGTTGTTGTTGTGTGATGGGAAAATTAAATTTATGTTATTTAAGGCACATTTATAGGCTATTCATTGTTCCTCCACGATGCCTTATAAACATCCGATTACGTTTGCCTATTGCGTGTTTTATCTACAATGTGCGATGTGAAATTGTAGCCGCTGCCCGACTGATAAGTGTTTGAATTTTTGTTGTTGTTGTGCGATTTAATTTATGTTATTTAAGTTTATTGTTTCGGTTGTTGTTAAATGCCGTTCAATAGCCTATTTAAGGTTTTAAGAGTTCAGTCTTTTAATTTTTAATAAAGGTTCAATTTAATTTCAGTCTGCTGTCTGATCATGATCAAGTAGGGGAGGAAAACCATGCGCGCGGGGGGGCGGGCCGGGTTGGGTTCGGGCAGGTAATTGAGGCTGGTGTCTCGGGCTGCATCGGGTTCGGGCTTCAAGACCCGCGGGCCGGGTCGAGTCGGGTCGTAATTTTCAGGCCCGTTGAGAACTCTATTTGTCACTGAAATGTTGAATTCTAGAAAAAATATTCCAAATGTTCCAAATTACCATGATTTAGAACATTTGGAACGTTTTGGTGACATTTGGAATGTTTTGGAGGTATTTGGAACATTTTCAAAGCTCAATATCTCGGTAATTGGTAGTCATACAAAAACAAAGCTTATATTTTTGGAATCTAGACATTCGGATCCAATCTAAATATTTGTGATAAAAAGTGATTTGAAACAAAGTGTTTTTTATTGTGTTCCAAATAAAATGTTTCCCTGCATCAAAATATTCCATTTGACAGATTTCCAAGTTTGGCACTTTTCCATGTATTCAATACTTTTTAAAGCTCACCAATCAAATAATAAACAAAAAAGTTATGCAAAGTAATAAAATTAGGTGATTTTCTTGTGACTTAAATTTTGAAGGTTTCATATAAAATCCGAACTGTGCCCTCAAAATGGTGATTATATTGTTATATGGATTTGTATTATAATCACAAGATCCAACAGTAATAAGTGAGAAATGATTTTTCATGTGCAACACATTTGTCATGAAAATGGTAGGAAAACAAGCTTGGGGTCCGTTGGACCCCAAAACACGGGCAACATAGGTAAAAAAGAAACATATGAATAGAGTTAAGAGGTATTATTTTCCTTAATTGGTTTGGCATGCCTCCCCTTGTACAGGTGTAATCCATTTGAATACCCCATTCCCTTGTGTCTCTGTGCTGTATATAAGCCGTATGTCTGTATTGCAGTCGCTAGATTGTCATGCTTTCAGCCCTTAAAGGCAAAGAACACATTTGTTTCAGCTCTTACTCTATAAAAGTACGTTCTTCTCATTCCATAAATATTTTTTTGCGATTTTTTACGATATTTATGTATCAAGTAATTAAATGTCAAACCTCTGAAATACAACCTATTAAGGACAAGTTCATGAATGCCACCATTCTGAATATTTTAGCGGATCAGAAAATACCTTATGGCAATGTCCTGGATGTTATGACATGTTTGGACACCAGGACATCAGCAGATATATATTAAGTGAAGACTGTATGAAAGGCAAATTGCGAAAGGGGCAAAAACTAATCCTAAGTCCTTCTTTCAGCACTGCAGCAGAAAAAGAAAAGTCAAAGAGGAGGTCAAGTTCATAAAGAATAAAGATGGATCGCTGCTGTACTGTATGATAAAAAGGATATTGCGGATACCTTAAACAGTTGCTTTGTTGAGAATTTTACCTCAGAGCGGGTTTTTATTCGGCCAGAGGGCATGTCTAATGCTCAAGATTATTTAGCGGAAATTGAGGTTAAGGATAATGTAGTATTAGACAAGTTGCATAAACTAAAGGCAGATAAGGCAGCGGGTCCTGATGGCTTATATCCGAGAGTGCTCAGGGAAGTTAGTGAGATCATCTTTAAACTGCTCTCAGCTATCTTCAGACGATCTTTAGAAATTGGAGAAATACCAAATAATTGGAAGCAGGGCAATATAATTCTAATATATAAGAAAGGGGACCGTACTGAGCCAGGAAATTACAGGCCAGTCAGTTTAACCCTCTGTTAACCAAGTACCTTTCCAACTGTGTAAAAATCATTTCCCTAGGTAAATATGTTGATTATGGGCCAATATTTGGAAAAATGGAAAAAAAAAAATAATTTGACCCTTTGGCCCACCTTTCCAAAATGTAGCAGATCTGCTACATTGGGTAATAATGCGAATGGAAAAATTAAAGTGAAGGACCATTCAAGTTATTCTCAAATGTTTATTTGGCTATAAGAAACAAAACCAGCAGGGTGTCCAGGCTGTTAACCCTTTCACTTTATGTAGCAGATATGCTACGGTGATTAATAGAGGGTTAACTTGCATTGTATGCAAAACACTGGAATCTATCATAAAAGACGAGCTGGAATTATTTCTTGAACGTAATAATATCTTGAGGGATAGCCAGCATGGTTTTCGTAAGGGAGGGTCATGCCTGACAAACCGTCTGGAATTTTGTGTGGAGGCCACCAAGAGTTATGATCAGAGCAGGGCTTATGACATCATATACTTGGATTTTCAGAAAGCATTTGATACACTACCGCATGAGAGACTAATTTTTAAAATGAACTCCATTGGAGTTACAGGAGGTATTCTGGAGTGAATTCAAAACTGGTTACAGGACAGAACACAAAGAGTGGTGATCAGTGGAATCTCATCTGAACTAGGTATGGTGGGGAGTGGCGTCCTCAAGGATCTGTGTTGGGACCCCTGCTGTTCCTCATCTACATTAATGACCTTGATAGGAATATTGAGAGCAAATCCAAGGAGGTCATACTTCTCTTGCACAACACATTCGTCAGACCACATCTAGAGTATTGTGTACAGTTCTGGGGACCATACTTTAAGAAAGACATAGAGGCTCTTGAAAAAGTTCAGAGAAGAGCCACTAAGCTAATTCCAGGTATAAAAGATGAAAGCTATGAGAAGAGGCTGAAGATCCTTAATCTCTCTAGTCTTAGGAAAAGGAGACTAAGGGGTGATCTGATTGAGGTCTTTAAATATGTTAAAAGGATTAACAAAGTGAATTATGTAGGATTCCTTCGGCTAAGGTTTGTTAGCAGAACTTGGGGTCACAAATGGAAGTTGACCAAGGGTAAATTTAGCACTGATATTAGGAAATATTTTTTCACCCATAGAGTAATTTTGATGTGGAATGGCTTGCCTGACCATATTGTTGAGGCAGAAACCTTGGGAATTTTCAAGAGCAGGCTTGACTAAAGCTAGATACCATTGAGTCATTGAGCATCTGAAGTGATGTATTCACATGGTAAAAAAGAAACTGGCGAGCCTAGTTGGGCTGAACAGCCTTTTCTCGCCACTCATGTTATGCTATGTTATGTTAAGTGCTTACAAATTAGTCTTGATTTTCACTTGTGCTGAATAATCAAGGTACGATATTACCAATCATTATTAGAACCTGAGGGACAAAATCAGTCATAGTGCCGCTGTGTGCAGCTGTTGGTTGCTCCAACAAACTTGGGAAACTTGGACCTACCCATGGGCAGAAGCTTGCACAGATTTCCCTCAGCGAAGCCTGACTTGTTACTAAAGTGGTCCCAAGGAAGAGTCACCAGTTAATGTTCTGAACACTTTTCCCCAGGTGTTTCTAGGAGCATGTTTATGCAAAATATGGAACTGAATCGCCCAGTGAATATTGGAGGATTTTGAAAGATGATGCCGTGCCAACGGAGTTCAGCACTCGGCAGGTTTGGACCCAAGCACATGTCAACTTTAGCTTGGCTGGAGAATTGACAGCATCAGCTACAGACTGAACAGGTAGTCTTTCCAAATCTTATGTCATCTTATTATTTGTCATTTTAGTTATACTGATTCGCAAATGATTCAATGGACGAACTCCTGCTTACAGTAACCAATGTTTTATTTCATTTATAACCTCTGCGCACTCAGGAGTTCCAGTGTCCGAGTAACGTGGCAAGCTGCAACAATTCCAACAAACATGGCACACCACTAACAATGTAAAAATCTGATCTTCTTGAGCTGATTTAGTCATGACAAAATTTTTGAAAAACTACCCAAAAATAAATTTGAATTGTAGGGGCAGTGTATTTTTACTGGGCATCCGCTGTCCCAAGTGTTTTCTTTGCCTTTAACCCCTCTGTGCAGATGTAGACGCCAGTGGACATGGAGCTGCTCTCTTTATACACATAGTTACACTATTCTATCAGTAGATGGCACACCTGGAACTGTTATTGAATATTCATGAGTAAGCCATGCTGGAACATGATTTAGAATATGGACGAGTTAAGTCCCATCCCTCTTTCCCAGTAGTTGAATGAATTAAACTCCTCAGCTAAGCCTGATGCGCAAACTGCTCCATATACTTGCCCTTAGTATCTATCCGGCAGTTAAAGAAATTATTTCTTGCGACAGAAAAAATCATTGTCCGTTGTAGCAACCACTTCAGCAAAAATGAGCCAATGATATCCCAATTAAGTAGTTCAAAAAAATCCGTTTTCTGAAGCAAAAATTCAACAAGGTATTGATACAATGTTGTTCTACTATCAATTAGAGTCATCACATATAAAAATGTGCAATTCCTTCTAATGGATTTACTTGTAGATTCCTCCATCGACGAATTCAGTGGTTCCGTGCAACCTCATACGATGCCTGACTGATATCCAGTCTCTCTCATGCTTGCTCAGGCTTATCTGCATAAAGTTCAGTTATAGTTCAAATCCGTCCAAATTCAGAAGACATGCTCAACACTAATTCACTCTCCTCAACCAACTCCCAGCAATCCTCTCCCCAACGTGGTGCTCCCTGCCTACCAGGGAGATTTTTTTTCCCGAATCCTCGAGCTGTATTGATTTTCACTTTGTAACTCAAAGGGTTTCTGAACATGATTGGTGAATTTTGCAAAGAACTATGCCCTTTGCATCATGGAGTTTGATTGATTCTCGGGCACAGTTCAATCCCTCTCATTCCACAGTCTGTCACTCCTTCACTTTTGAGCATGGAGATTACTCATTGAGTGTTCTGTGTGTTAGTCATTTTTTTCATTGATAGGGAAGAGTTTCATGTTTCCAGCAACGTATTTCACATCCCATTTGATTCAATACTGTCCTCCATTTTAACTTGAATGATATTTCATTGGCAGTTGATGCATACAACAAAGCCGATCATGAGTGATTCATACGTGTCTCTGCAGCTATGCATCATTACCGCAGATTAGCATAACATTTGCTGCTGCCACTGATAAAAGTGATTGTTATTGCAAAAAACATGATCAGGAACTTTGATTTAATGTCCACTCCAATATATTAGTTGCATTAATACTGAGCTAGCTAAGAAGTGTGTTTTTTCTTCATACACAACAGATAATGGAAGATCCTATTCTTTATAGCTCTGGCTGACGTAACCGTATCACTATGACTACGACAATGGGTATGCATGCCTCTAAGCAGAATGTCTTGATCTTCCTATTTCTTAGTGCTTGCGCACAAGCATTGGTGGGTGAAAAATGTTTTTCTGTGGCATTAATATCCTTTGGAATACATTTTATGACTTCATGTTGTTGACAGTTTACCGATGTCGACAAAATGGGACTCAAATGGCACTGCATACGCCAGGAACACAAGACATTGGTATCACCCCGTTAAAACAGATAGGGCTGAGGTCCTGCTAGTTGCTATCCTGCTGCCTGAGAGCATTCCAAAGATGGCATCAGAATGTACCATCTCCTTATATTTAGAAAGTCTCTGCTCCTCGGTGGACCTTCATGCGTATGCAACCTATTCAAATATGAACTTGTCCTTTCCAAAAAGAGAAGGTCTGTGTGGGGTATCGTTCTGGAACCAAATGCGAGACCAGAGAGTTTCAGCAAAAGTGAGTTTTATTGAAGCTGGGGGGTGAACCCCCACAGGGCAGAAGGCAACGGTACAGAGTCCACAATCCAAAATCAGAATCCCAGGGACGTAATCCAAACTGTACACAGGGCAGCAAAAACAAAACTCAGAGTCGGGCAAAACAGGTTCGGTACACAGGCACGGGAATGTCAGAGAATCCAAAGCCAAAGTCCAGTAGACATAATCCGATTTGTTATTAGGGCAGCAGAGACAAAACTCAGGGTCAGGCAAAACAGGTACGGTACACGGGCACAGAAGTATCAAAGAAAAAGCCAAAATCAGAATCGGGGACGTTCCAGTCAGAAGTATAACACTATGAATACAAGGTATCAACAATCGCAGCACAGGGAAAACATTCTGACAAGAACTGTGAGTGAAATGACTGCTTTAATACATGTAAGGGAAGTCACATGCTATGATTGGGAACAGGTGAGCTGGATCAGACCAATTAACAGAGGAATTAACATGAGGAAGTTCCTGACTACATGAAATTGGCAAAAGCCAAAACGCGGACAGGGATCACAAGACAGCCTATAGACAGACATACGGCTCCGGTTAGGGAGTTCTAACGTGCACAGATAAGGAGGGAAAACAGAGTCTAACAAGTGCGGAGGTTCCGCTGAAACTGCAGCAAAGTAGATTGAGTAAAGCCAAAGGGGTGGAGACTAGAATAGGGCGAATGCTGAGAGCTTGTTAGTCAATTAGTAAGTGCAGCTATACAATCCCTAGTGCTGGTTAGTAAGTTAGTACTATAAACAGAGTTAGTTTGGGTTAGTAATTTTAACTAAAATAATAAACTGTTACTATTGTTAGTAATATAGAAAAGCAAGGTTAAGGAAGCAAACGAGATTGGAAGGAATGATTGAAATCCCAGAAACCATGAAATCACCCGAAAGTGTGGCACGCAATACTGGGGCAGTGAGCGATCACATGACATAAGACCAGACAGGGGAAGACAAAGTGCAAAGCATGGTATGAGACAAAACATGGACCGGAATAAAACTGCAAAGGTGGAATATGGCAAGACAAACAGAGACAAGGCAAAAACAAAACATGGCATGGAATCCAAATCACAAATACAAAAAAAGAGCATGGTCAGGCAAGGCAGAATACATAAACAAACATGGCAATCAAAGCAGAATCATAACAATGTGCTGCAACCATTTGGTCACAATCTAGCTGGTGTGCCTTTGGTTATGTTTGGGGGAAAAAAAAAAAGTTTTGTGATCAGGTGGACTTTGTGCTGGACTCTGTGTCGTGGTGGTTGCTACTTGTCATTTCTTCCTGTGAACTAAAGAAATGAGAAAATTCTCTTGCTTTGTCACTTTCCAGGAGAGAGGCAAAGCACTCAGGGCCCATATGAAGTCTCCTCCAAAGGATTTTTGCAGAGCATCTGACCTAACACCTTCACAATTCACAGACTGTTATAGGCAACCTAAAGAGTTGGGAAAGGTTGCATTTTTTAAGTTACGTAACAGTCCGTACATAAAATGGCAATAGAAAGTAATTAAAACATTCAAAAGAATGGCACATAGCACCTTTAAGTGGCAAAATGTATTTAGTTTGCGAAAAATTGGGACACATTTATTGTTTTATTTGTTGATTTATTTAAAATTATTTATCAGCGCCGCACTGCTTATTATAGCCAGTAATGGCCGTGAAAAGCTTGATGTGGGCATGGTTACTGCTGAGAATGAATTGAGCTGGCTAAAAAATATGCTTGTCATACCAATGTGATGACAATGTTAATAAAAAAATAAATTACAGCATGAGTTTAGCAGATTTAGCAATGTTTGTTCATCCTTCAGCAGCAGTTGTCTCTAAGGAACACGCAAGCCAACACACTGATGACTGGCGTCACCAGTATGGTGCATTGTTGCTAAAACACTGACTCAGACTAGTCTCTGTATGATCAATACACAGCACTTTTAATTTGAGCAATGGGACAAATTTAAGCACTGACTATTCTCCTGTAGATATGAATGTGGATGTGCCCAAGCATGCAAGTGTTCTCAGGTGGACGCTGCGGACATCACCGAAGAAAGATACATTGCAGCTTAACACTACATTCATTGTGCACAGCGCTCTATCTGATTCTTCCTCTCACTACACTTTTGTAACATAGGAAGAAATGACAAGTAGCACCCACCACAACACAGAGTCCAGCACAAAGTCCACCTGATCTCAAAACTTTTTTTTTTTTTATTGCTGTGGCAAGTTAAAAATGTTGTTTATGTATTGCTGATGGAAGAGAAGAAGGAATAAAGGTTAAACCATTATCGGGTTGTCCTAATGTACCCCCTGAGGCAGTGAGGCTGCAGCAGGCATTAGGTTAACACACCTGTATGGCCAGTGTAACTTATGAGCAGGAGCACGATAAAAAGTGGGACAAGATTGGGGAGTGGCTATTTGCAATAAGTCATGGCGGTGTGACTTGAAAATCCATAGGGAATAGGACCTGCTCCTCTTTTGGCTGGAATTGCCCATGGATCGATACAGGGGGAAATTGGTTGGCTGAATTAGATGAGCAGATGCAGCTAAGATTCTGTGAGACTGTATGAAACATATCGCTCTATATCGCTCTATCTCTGTCTCCCTCCTTCTGTCTGAGACAAACACACATATGCACATCCATATTCACACACGGGCACTTGCACGTACACCCACATGTCCATTTATATATAGACATGTTTCATTTAAGCACAGTATACATTTTTAAATCATAAATTTGAAAGTCTGATAGTTTGAAGACCTCCCTAAAAAAAGCTTGCTTCAGTTTGTTGCAAAAAGGCTTAAATGAATGAAAATTGATCAGGAAAGCACAAGAATGCTTTACTCTTTCCAAGCATAAATTGATCTGAAATTCACAGAATTAGGCAGAAAATGTAATGAGTCTTAAGAAACAGTCCGATGGGTACAAACATGATGGATATCAATATTTGGTTAGACCTGTGACATGAGATGAAAGCCAAGAAAAGAACTGTTGGTTCAATGCTCGGATTGCACCGATTTTCACAATGTCAGACTTAAATCAACAGGTTTCTGTTTCTGCATAAATTCTACTGGTTTAAGTTGTTGGTTTGACTGTGAGCACTTGAATCGTACTGAACACAAACTGTATCTTGCCTATATCTTAACAGTTAGGGCTCTAAATTCGTAGACCAGGCGCAGGCGTGGCGCAGGCGCGGGCGAGCGAAGTGCGCCCGCGCAACGGGTGTGTCCAGGCGTATGTTGCAATTTTCGTGCCCGTGCAGCCTAAGCATAAGTACTCCTCTGTCCCGCCTCGGTCCCTCCTGCCGGCGCAAGTGGCAAAGAGGGTGGAGAGAAGGCCTTAATTGGTTTAACACAGCCGAGTCAAATCTTCGCAAATCAAATGAGCTCCTCTCCTCACCTTTAAAATTGGAATAAAGAAGCCTCTGTCCTATATCTGCATGATTCGTGAATGTTGCTTTTTACATTGCTGCTTCAGGCATTTTTTCTGCTCCGCTTACGTCTATATTAAGCATTACGAATATGAGTTAGCTGGCTAGCTAGGGCATTCGCGAATTATTACCATTAGTGAACTTGAATGGAATTTCCAAAACGAAACTACGTCAGATCATTCAAACTTAAGAAGTTGGAATGAAATACGACGGTTGCTCATTGATTTCTTCTGCGTGCATAATTGGAAAGAGAAACGATGGATAGCGTGTTCCTAATATTACACCCTGTTGCTGCATAAAATTTTGGGATTAACATGCATGGACAACAATGCGAGATACGTTACACATTTATTTTCAATGTGTGATCTTAACTCAGTACGAGATCATAGCAATCAGGCTGTATTCCTTTCCCCACTAAAACGATAAAACCTAAGTGACAATAGCCATGTTCCCATCCACACGTTCTTATGCGAATTAAATCATATCGAATAAAAAAATGCCCTATGGAAACGGTGAAATTTGACTTGATTTTCAAGATATCGACATTAAGTTTATACGGTTGATCTCATCGGATTTTCTTCTTGATCGGTAAAAGGTTTATGCGACAACTGCAAATGGAAACCTTATTTGCCGAATAAATCTGCGACTGCATCGTGACGGTGTTTCGATGCCGTCGTTGCCTTCTGATAATGGTTTGCATGTTGCTAATAGCTGGCTCATAAGCACTATTACAACTTGTGCAATTATCATCATTTGTTGGGAGACGCGATCCATTATTGCGAACTAGTTAATTTTGTTGCAAACCACACTACTTCTGTTCACTCGAAGGTTCTGCGATTCGGTGCGAAAATGAATTGAAACTGCTTAAAATGTCAGAAATCTATTCGATACACCGATTTCATCGCGTAGCAGCAAGGGACGTCATTACACACAAGTTTTTATTCGCTTTAATGCTGTTAGCTGGAAATGCATTTTCACCGCCTTTATTCGCATGAATATTTTTGGCGAACTTCAGATAATTCGATTGACAAGTGGATGGAAACATACCCAGACAGCATATGTCTCGCCGATGTCGGCACGATGAATAAAGTTGCATCGGCGAGACGCATTATGGAGAGCGTTTGCTAATTGGGAATACATCGCCGAGACATCGCCCTCTGGCAAACCATGTACCTGCTATGGGCGATGCTTCTCAGGCGTTTTTCAGAAGTTAGGAGTAGGTTGCCGACACACGATCTGAGGCCGACGTCGGCGAGACATATGCGTGCTGTCTGGGTAGCTTATAATAGTATTAAGCCGCTTGCACACTGGACATAAAACGAATTTTTCGCACGACAAATTACATTCAAAGTCAATGCAAAGACGCGAATACACGCGTGTATTCACGTCTTTGCATTGACTTTGAATGTATTCAGTCGTGCGAAAAATTCGTTTCGCGTCCGGTGTGAAAGCAGCTGAAGGGCACAAACCCACATAGCCTACACACGCACCCGCGCCCACATGCACATCTCTCTCTCTCTCTCTCTCTCTATATCTATCTATCTTTGATCTGACATCAGGACAATCGATATAGATACTATAATTTATGTGCTGATTCAGATAGTTACATTAAATAGCGGTTGCAGTAATTATTTATTGCATTGAAATGTGCCTGACACTCTGGAAACCTGCCTGTGAGGTTTCGGTGACGTGTGCGCACTGTGCGCAGGTCAGCCAAATTACCAGTGCACAGAATGTAAACCAGGTTGAAGCTGGCGAGCTCTCAGCGCACGGTAAGCGGAGACTTTATCCACGAAATAGTCACTGCGTCTTGATGAATATGTGACACCTCCCCCTACTACGCCGCCACACCCATCTCGGCGCACGTCCGTCTACCAAATTACCAAAGTGGCTGCGCACGGTGTTGCGCCGCACGAAATTACCACTGCGCGGGCTGCACCGCACGAAATTACCACTGCGTGGGCTGCGCCACGCTACGCCACGCTGCGCCACCCTGCGCTGCGCCAAGAAATTAGAGCCCTTAGTTTTAACTTTTACTGAGAAAAAACACTGTCCATCCATTCATCCATCCGTCTGTCTGTCTGTGTGAATTCATTTTTCTCTTTGGTGGATTGGCAAATTAATCTGAAACAGTACATGTGCATTAATCATTGCTTTAGGCAGGGACTGACGATGTTCATTTCTCCAACATTTTCATGGTTTACAAGCAAATTCAGTGGGTTTATGCGCAAGCCTGTCACACATGCATCCCCAGAAGTCTGGACGTTGTTGTGGCACAGGTATCCCTGGGTAAAGACTAGTTGGGTTTAGAAAAAAGGAAATTTGGGTTCCCTTGGACCACCTCTTCTGTTTATTTTCAAGCCTCTTCGCTTGCCACCATGTGACCAACCAAATATTTGGTCCCCAAATTGTAGGCGTGTCCCTCAAAAAACAACCAAATCATATATGATAGCATGGGGAACTGCGTAAAATATTATGATAATATTTAACAAACACCAAAAACAGTAACAGAAAATAAGAGGATGGCCACAAGTCACTAAAACCTACTGAGCTGCAGCACCAGTCTCAACAAAAAATGAGCATCTGTACAAAAAGTGTGCTTCACAAAGCTGGTATAAATGGCAGTGCTTTGAATGGTTTGACTTCCCCCTGTTTGTAGCAACTTGCTTCACAAACATTGTATTCTTCCCTCATGGATTGGATGCAGATCCTGGGCTGTTGGTATGAAAGTACATTAAAGTGAACTTTAATGTGGTCATTATTTCATTAGACAGGTCAATTAAGCAGAATCATACATGATCATTGTCTTCAAGGGCCTATGTCAAAAAATATATAAATAATAAAACTCATTAGACCTTCAGGGAAAATTATCCTGGTAATACCAGTTTTCTTCACAGTTAAAGCCTTGTTTATAAAAATAGGCTAGACTTCTTTCTTGTTTGCTTTTTGTTGTGTTCTGTTTTCAGAAAAAATGGCCCAGATCTATTTTGAAGTTCAAAGCCCTTTTGGAGGAATCATGTTGTGTCTCCTTTGATCACTTTCTGCTTGACAAAAGCCTTGCGAGTGCATCACGCCTGGCAAAAAATGTGGTATGAAAAGGAACCGTTTCATGTCATGACCCCCGCATTTAAAGTAATGTTGCCAGAGACACTGAGAGTGGTGTGTCTGTGTGTGTGCACGCGCACACGCGCGAGCGCATACTGGCAGTACATTTTGATGTGTTTGTGTGTGCTGTGAAAGTGTGCTTAAGTGTGTACAAAGAGCTCCATTTTTCATGAGTGAATGAACTGTTGATCTCAAAGACGTTCAGCATGAGTTCAGGCCTCCCTCCCACGTGTAGTTCTAGGTCAACAGTGCAGGTTCATGTTGCTTTTAAGGCATCCCTACAGTTGGTTGTACAAGTCATCTTGGGAAAAGTAATTTTCGAAGGTTTGTTTGCCTGAGGGTCCACTGCATTCAATACAGCTTGAGGTTAAAGAAAAAACATATTCATCGACAACAGGAGCTAATACAACAAATCAAATTATTATCTGAACTTGCAGATGATAATTATAATACAGAAAAATTAAACTCCCTTGAACAAAAGGAAAAAGAATTACAGATAAAAAAGGAGAGCAATGTACTTAATTCTTCATGAACTTAAAAGACAGAAATACAGCGAATTAAATTAATTATCATTCATTGAGTCCAAAGATATTACCAGAGATGAACATAAATATTTTTCTAATGTCATTACCCCCTAGTTCCACTTTTAAGTCCCAATACAGAACATTTTTCCGAGCAATCAGGTCACAGTGAACAGCAGAGGAGAAAGCCTTATGTGAAGGACCAATAACACATGAGGAACTGTCCCTGTGGCCCTTAACTCCTTTAAAGCCCTTAAAAGGCCTGGACTGGATGGAATCCCAGTTGACTTGTATCAAATTTTTTATCACTACATTAAGGTTCATATTTTGGCATGTTTTAATAGTGCTTATATGGAAGGCAAGCTATCTCAATAAGCAGGCCTAATTTCTCTCATTTTGCAACAAGATCATAATTTAGAATATTCATATCTGACTAGTCTCAAAAAAACTAAACTGGAGGCCTATTACATTACAGTGTCATGATGTAAAGATTTTGTCCAAATGTCTTTCCAATTGGATAAAAGAGGGATTAAAAGTGTCAATCATCCAGATGAATTGGCATTCATGACAGGGGGAAGTATAAATGATAATATTAGACATCTTTAAAGTTATAGAGTTTTACAACAGGGTAAAAGAACCCAGTATAGTTTTTATTGCAGATCTCGAAAAGGTTTTTAATGAATTACATTTAGATTTCATGTTCAACTGTCTGCATTTTTTCAATTTTGGCCCATCCATGATCAATTGAATAAAAACACTTTACTGTAATTCAAGATGTAACATACCGACTGATGGTGAGCGCTTAGAAACAATGTATTTGAAAAGAGGCTTGAAACTATCTGCTTACTTGTTTGTCCTGTCTATTGAAATTTTTTTAATAAATAGTACGAGTTAATACCTAATTTACCAAATTGGGAGCTAGTATTAGCATGCCTGTACGGTGATGATGGATATACGAAAATGGCTTAATGTTAATCCAAATTCTAACGGCAAAAATAAAGACTCATCGCCTGCGGCTGCTTTAACAGTGAATACAGTGGTTTGAAAAAACTGTGGGTGCTTGTTGTGGAGTGCGTCTAGAAAGCTGTGGAAAAAAGACACGATGCCCACACCGCTGAGGACGAATTATAAACACATTTACACACAGGCTTATTATGTTTTGGTGTTTCGATGAACCTAATCTGCTTTTGCTTCAGCAACATTCTTGTTTTTATTCATTAACGTTATATTTGAATAATGCCGGTGCTATGCCGTGATGCGCTCCAATACAGACATCAAGTGAACCCTCTTCTGTTATAGTAAGTGTGTAATTAACAAGTTTGTACTGTGGTTTCATGTAATATGAGGGGTTCTCTTGTCATAAAGTGGTATTGGCATTTTTACCCTGTAAATAGATACATTTCCAACCATGTTCCAAATCTGCGTCCCCCTGTGAAAACTGACTGTCCCCCCATCCAGATTATTCTGGCTGTGGGACTGAGTTCCTGTCTATTAGTTCCTCCATTACTTGTATATTGAGCCCGCCACACTGGCCAGGGTCAATATACATTTTCTTTTTTTTTTAGGAAAAAGAAAAAAGGATAACAAATATGAGATTAATTTCAAAAAATGTAATTGATTAGATCAGCCTTCCTCAAACTTTGTTGAGTCAGGGCTCACTATTGCTTGGCCCTCAGCCTCCAGGCACCACATAAGTCCAAGTAAAATAAATAAATAAAATAAAAATAGATAATTAGAGAGGGAGGATCTATATCTTGCTTTTCCCAATACCAAACTGTATTAAAATCTAAATTTATCATAATTTCAACAATATACATACTTTTTAGTTTCATTCATTGCATTTTCACTTTCAGGGGTGGGATCAGGGAGATGCAAAAAAGAGACAGGCCAAGGGTGAGACAGGAGAAAAGAAATTGCCTTTTATGCCATGATTTACATTGATGATCTTCACAGATGTTGTGTATTCTCTGGCAACGTTTTAGAAAACAGAAAATTGTGGAAATCTCTATTGCGCACATAATGTACACGAACAAGCAGTATTGCTGTGTTGGATACGTCAGTCGTCTCTTCTAATTGCAGGGCAGAGTACTTCAACTTACGGGCCCCGTCCAACTGCTGAGACTCTAAGCTGCCATATCTTTGATTTGCAACAAGACGGCATTATTGGACAGTGGGATATGACTGAACTTTGTCGCAGCAGCTGAGCACAACACGTCATGGCATCACTACAGCTGAAGGGATGAGTATCATTTCACCCATCATAAAAAGAGCCGCAGATTTTGAGAAGTGATGGGCCAGGAGACATTTTAACTCTTTTTTTTTCTTTCAATTAGGTTAGTTCGCATGACTTAAATGTGATTGGCCAATTCATCTTTCTTTTTTTAATTAAACCTCAGGTTTATCTCTGAGATGAATGTGCTTTGTCTCTAAATGTCTCCGCATTTCTGACATCATTAGCGCTTCATTACCATCATTATATAAACTCTATGTTCATTACTTGTACAGACCTGTCAGATGATACTTTCCGTTTGGTTTTGGTGAGCAGCCACCATTTCACATGGAGCCAAATTCTGTTTCTGATACAGGTTAGTCACAATGTAGTACAGCATCGTTGCTGGTGGCCACATGTTGTTTTATTGAAATAAATGTCCAGATGTTACAGCTAGGAGCAGGCCGTGACTAACGCAAAGGCCAGCTAAATTTGGACATTCAGAGAGGAAAGGTCTGTCAGAGCAAGTGATTGTCAAGACAACACATATTGTTTTCTGCAACTGCCATCTGCTGAGTAACGTAGTCATTCATACTGGTAAAATCAGTGGTGCACAGAGGAATGTTAAATTATCTGTTGGAATGAATATAGATTTACAGCACATTTATTTTATGAAGATGAGCACATTGCCCTCCAGTCATGCCTCTATGGCCCGGTGCCAGTCCGCAGCTTATAGTTTTAGAACTGCTGGATAAGATCACTTGGTTTTCAGAATATCAATATGTAAAGCACCTCACAGTGGTATATGGGGAAAACGACGTTGCTCTCATTTTTTCCGCTAATATGCTTCAGGTACTATTTCTACTTTCGGCAGCACTTAAAGCAACTAAATTACCGTTGGGGGTTTATAGATTTAGCATACCTAAATATCATTCATGCAATAGTTCAAAGGACTGCCATTTTGTCTCTGCAATATCTCCCCACAGCCTGAATGGCAATGGTATGCAAGGTTTGGTACAGTGCATTCAGAATATTGAAAACACTGGTCCCATGTCATTATAACAGGCAAAGTCAATGGGGCTGGGCAGGTTTGGGAAGAGGGGTGCAATGCTTCCACAAATCAATGGACAGCGGCATTGAGCATTCAACATGTGAATAACCAAGTCATCCATTTAGCATATTTCTGTTTAATTTGGAAGAAGTGGCACTGGTATTATGGATTCTTCCTTGCTAATGAGATCTTGGGACTTCAATGAAATCAAACCAAAGGAACACTGAACCCCTGAAGACTTAAAGATCAAAATATACCAGCTTAAAAGAAAAGCAAATGGATATTACATTATACCATATTTATAGTATACTATCATAGGAAACAATCTTCTATCAAACAATGAAGACAGTAGACACATAAAAAGAAAAAGCATAGTTATTATGGAAACATTTCATGCTGTGATAATCTCCATACTGGTATGAGTGGGGTCTTGTGAAAACTACAGCGGGGAAAATAAGTCTTGAATCTGTCAACATTTTCTCAGTAAATATATTTCTAATGGGGCCATTGACATGAAATTTTCAACAGATGTTGGTAACAACCATGGCGGTTGAGAGGCCATGGCAGTTGAGTGCATTACTTATTGTTTTCTTTGAAACAACTGTACCTGCTATTTCCAGGTCTTTCTGAAGCTCGCGGCGAGTGGTCATTTGCTCTTGGACAACTCTTCTGATTATTCATTTGACTCCTCTGTCATAAATCTTGCGAGGAGCACCTGGTTATGGCCGGTTTATGGTGAAATAATGTTCTTTCCACTTTCCACTTCCGGATTATGGCCCATAATTATGGTGCCATAATCCGGAAGGAACATTCAGAAGTTTGGAAATACGTCTGTAACCAATGCCATTAATGTTTTGCAACAATAAGGTTGCAAAGGTCTTGAGAGAGCTCTTTGCTTTTAGCCATCATGAGAAGCTTCTTGTGAGACACCTTGGTAATGAGAAACCTTTTTATAGGCCATGAATTAGGACTGAATTTGCACTGATAAGAAGCAGGATTGCTTTCTAACTACTGACAGATTTTAGCTGTTTTCTTGGCTTTCCATGCCTTTTTGCACCTGCTTTTCTTCATGTGCTCAATACTTATTCCCTGTGTCATTCCACTTTATTATGCATAACTTAATTTAGGGACTTACAAGTATTTGTTTTGATTTCATTGTATGTATGGATTAATTGGGTTGTTACTGACATCTGGTGAAAATTTCATATCAATAGCCCCATTCGAAATATGTTTATTGAGAAAAATGTAGACGTGTTCAATACTTATTTCCCCGCTGTATTCTATCCTCATTGAAGTTATCCCCTCACAAGGACTTTTATCATGCATTTTCCAAAAAGTGCTATCAAATTCAAACATAATAAAGCAGTTGTAAAAAAAAAACAACGTTTTCAACTTTGCTTATTTAACAGAATTTGTGCTTTTCTTGGCTCATCACAGATGGGAGAGATTTATGTCAAAACTCAAAATTATATCAGTAAATATAAAAATGGTGAGCATTGTAATTATGAGATGCCCCAGATAAAGAAGGATTGTCATGTTGTAATTGATAATTTGTCTAATGACTGCCTTGCATCTGGAGCTTCTGAAAGGACGTTTTTAAATAGATTAGAAAAATGTCATTCCATGTAAAATCACCTTGATTTTCAGAAATTAGCTGGGTGACCCCTTCAGAATCAGTTGAAAATTTGTTATCAATGTTCATAGCCATGAGAACAGTAAAATGCAAATTTTTAGCCTCCACTTCCAATGGGTTTTGTGGATATAAGAGATGAAGAATTGGGCCACAGGCCCTCCTCTACCATTTGAAAGGACAACTTTGCATTTTTACTTAGTTAATGAGCCTGTGAAACAGTAGCTGTCTCGGAGATTGAGCCTGGATTACTTTTTACTGAATTTTGGCATCAAATTCAATATGTAGAGCATAGTTTTTTACTTATGGTTTCATAAGATTGGCATTTTGACTACTATCATCTGAAAAATGAAAGTCCTAGACACCTTCCAAGGGGTGCAGGAAAGCACAGGACTGATTTTTTAATATAGGCATCTGTCAATTCAAAAACTCCATATTGCATAGCTATCACGCGCAATCTGAGATTGCAAACTTCCAGCAAGGCTGAACAATCCCCCATCTTTCAACACCATAAGTTTCTGATATTTTGTTGACTCATTTCATACAGCGCCCTCCATAATTATTGGCACCCTGGTTACTGGTTAAGATGTGTTAAAAGCCTTAAAATAAATTAAATTTTTATTGCAGAAGCATACTCTCACACTGAAAATTGTAGAAAAATGTAACCTTCAACTCAAGTGAATTTTAAGGGGAAAAAAAAATCCTTGACTAAGAAATAATTATTTTTCATAAAATCACCTGTTCCACAATTATTGGCACCCCTAACAATTCCTAGGAAATAAATGTAATTGAAGTATTTCTGTCATTTCTACAGTAGTTTACCAAGTTGATCTGAGTGTCTAGGAACATTTAATTAGTAATTCATCACTTGCTGTTTCCCTGGGGTATAAATATGACGTGACACAGAGGCCATTTCTCTTATCCACTCTTCAACATGGGAAAGACAAAGGAACACACCATTCAAGTAAGGCAGATGTGTGTCGACCTTCACAAGTCAGGCAATGGCTACAAGCCACTCGCCTGCACCTGCCCATATCTACTGTCAGAGGAATCATTAAGAAGTTTAAAACAACTGGAACAGTGGTAAACAAGCCTGGACGAGGACGCAAGGTTATTTTGCCACCACGCACAGTGAGGAGGATGGTAAGAGAAATAAAAAGTTCTCCAAAGCTCACTGTTAAAGAATTGCAACAAATGGTAGCATCTTGGGGTCAAAGTCTCCAAAACAACCATCAGGTGCTATCTACATGCCAACAAGCTGTTTGGGAGGCATGCACGGAAAAAACCTTTTCTCACTCACAATCATGAATGCAAACGTCTGGAGTTAAGCTAAGCGGTACTGGGACTTCAACTGGGACCGTGTGCTTTGGTCAGATGAGACCAAGATAGAGCTTTTTGGCAACAAACACTCTAAGTGGGTCTGCAAGATAATGGAACACAAAAGATGAGTATGCAGAAAAGCACCCCATGCCCACTGTGAAGTATCGGGGAGGATCGGTGATGCTGTGGGCCTGTTTCTCTTCCAGAGGCCCTGGGAACCTTATTAGGGTGCATGGCATCATGAACGCTTTGAAATACCAGGACATTTTAAATCAAAATCTGGTGGCCTCTGCCCAAAAAAGCTGAAGATGGGTCGTCACTGGGTCTTTCAGCAAGATAATGACCCAAAAACATGTGGCCAAATCTACACAGAAATGGTTCACCTGACACAGAATCAAGCTCCTCCCATGGCCATCTCAGTCCCCAGACCTCAACCCCATTGAAAACCTGTGGAGTGAGCTGAAGAGGAGAGTGCAGAGGAGAGGACCCAGGTCGCTGGATGATTTAGGAGATTGTGCAAAGAGGAATGGTCGAAGATCCTCTTTCTGTATTCTCCCATCTTGTGAAACATTATAGGAGAAGATTAGGTGCTGTTTTGTTGGCCGGGGGGTTGTACAAAACAAAAAGTATTACCATCAGGGGTGCTAATAATTGTGGCACACATGATTTGATGTAAAAGAATTATTTCTTAATGTGGGATTTTTTTCCCACTGAATAAATGCACTTGAATTAAAGGTTGGATTTTCCGATTTTTTTTTCATTGTGGTCTTATATTATTTAGAAAAAAACTGAATTTATTAGAAGCTAAAGAACAAATCTTAACCAGGGGTGCCAATAATTATGGAGGGCAGTGTATGTGTGAAGACACGACTTGAAATATCAAATTATTGTCCTCACAATGGTGGGGAATCCTGAAAAAATCCTGGATCCAGCTCCGGATCTGAATCACTCCAAGAATCTAATCACCTGTATATTGGCCCAAGGTCCACTTCTGGAAAAATTCTCATGCAGACTCATATGGATTAGTTCTATAATATGGATTATTCATCCATAATCCTGCTACGTAACCAACAAAGAAATTAAATCGCTCATAGAGTGATACTTGCGAAAACTGGAAAACACGAGACATGAGGATACTCAAATGTACACGATTATTCCCGATAGTGCCTAATAGTTTGTCCATTTTAGTTTGAATGTCTTGTACAGTTTGTTGGACTAATCATTTGATAGAACTGGACGACTCTTGCACTACACCCATTGAGGAGAATTGGTTGAAATTGAAGATTTTCCTACTAATAGCATTTGCAATTATTGGAGATAGGGATTTTCATCGCCCTGGCTTGTCCAAATTTAACAAAAATGTGGGAATTTAGTTAGGGCCCTAATGTCTATAATCTCTGAAAATTGGAACAAAATTGGTAATTACATAAAAAGTCGCAATCTGACTTTCAACTTTGAAATTTGACTTAAATTTTCTACTACAGGTTATAATTGTTGGTGAAAATGACCCACTACTACTAGAGAATGCCAAACTGTCAGAATGTTTAGGTGAATGTTCCATGTCTCCAGCTTGTTTCCTTCACAAGATATGAACCAAAATGTGCTTTTCACCTTTTGGATGACTTTGACGTTTCACCTAATTTAGTAAAAATACAAAAGAGCTTATTGTTCCAGATGTTTATTACCCCGCCTTTGGGCGTGAGTATTGTAATCGACTTGGTTTGTTTGTTTGTCTATTTATTTGTTTGTCTCCCAAAACCCAACCCTACGTTCACGTTGTTGGAGGCGGAGGCAGGTAATGTTGACCAACAGGGCTCTGGTGAAGTCTGGTGGGTCAATCCCTCGCCCGATGGATTAAACTGATTACATGAACACGGACATGCAAGGAACAAGACAGAGCTCCTGAGATGGACTTGCTGCTTCAGCAGAACACACGTCTTCCAGTCAAAGCCTATGGGAAGCTGAGAGACCGATTGTCCTTCCGACTAAGAGACCGACTAAGATTGGAACCTGGAATGTCAGGACAATGTTAGGAGCAGAAAAAAGTGCTAATAACACAAGAGAGATGAAAAGCTATAAGCTACAGATCCTCTGTCTTTTCAAAACCAGATGGACACGCTCGGGGGAAACTACGCTGTCAACAGGCGAAACATTACTCCACTCGGGACATGATGGAGAAGTGGCACTACACACACAAGGGGTCGGAATCATGCTGTCAAGGAAGGCAACCACACCTCTCATAGGATGGGAGCCAATCTCCCCGCGCATCATCATAGCACAGTTCAGTACGGCCCACAAGAGGACCACTCTGAGAACAATAGTTGCATATGCCCCAACACATGACTCGGAGGAAGCAAAGAAGGAAGAGTTCTACGAGAAACTGCCGAGTGTGACAATGAAGTCCACGGAGAAAGAGCTGATGCTATTGATGGGCGATATGAATGCCAAAGTGGCAAATGACAACAGTGGCTACTCATGCATAATGGGATGACACAGGCTGGGCCGCAGAAATGAAAATGGGCACCTGTTCATGGACTTCTGTGCTGAAAATGATCCAGTCATTGGAGACTCTGCGTTCCCAAACAAGAAAAAGCACAAGGCAACTTGGGTCTCCCCTGACCAGAAGATCAGCAACTAGATCGACTAAATATGGAGACTCTTCTGACACTCACTGCTCGATGTGAGAGCAAAGATTGGAGCGGATGCACAGTCTGATCATCACCTAATCATGGCAAAGGTGCAACTTAAACTGAAGAGGACACATGCCAGAGAGACAGCAGTCAAGTATGACATCAAGAAACTGGAAGAAGATCCTCACCATTGAGCATTCTGCATAACTCTTTGCAACAAATTTGAAGCTCTTGACAAGCTTAGAGAGGAGGATGAAGGTATAGAAGAACAATGGAGAAAGGTTAAGAAGACTGAGCAGGAAACCTGTGAGGAGAGCCTAGGGACAAGGAAAAAGGAGATGAAAGCTTTGATGACCCAAGGAACCCTGGATAAGAGGAGGAGTGGAAACAAGGAAGGGAACCCTGAACAGCGTCAAGACCAGAGCCTCAAAGAAGAAATTCCAGAAGCAGTGCAGTGAACTACACCAAGAGGTAAAATCCAGAGTCAGGACTGACAAGAGACGCTGCTTCTAGGGACTTGCCGAGGAGGCAGGGGAAGCAACAGAGAGAAGAAACATGCCAGAGCTGTAACAGATCACAGGAAAGAAGACAAGACCAGAAAAGCTCATTAAGGACAAAGAACAGAGCTACCCTCTTGACTAAGGAGGAGCATGAAGCAAAGTGGGTGGAACTTTTCTCAGAGCTGCTCAACCAGGATCCTCCGCACGCCATGGCTTACATACCACCAGTAGCCGATACCCTGAAGTTGAAATTGATCCCCTGTATGAGGGAAGAGATTCGGAAGGCAATAATGTCCCTAAGAAACCGGAAGGCGGCAGGTCATGAAGCGATACCAAGTGAGGCCTTCAAAGCAGACGTCATCACTGATGTGTGGGCCTTCCACCCCCTTTTTAGGAGAATCTGGCAGGAAGAGAAAGTACCACAGGATTGGAAACAGGGCTACTTGGTGAAGCTCCCAAAGAAACTTGTGCAAGAACTACAGGGGTATCATGCTGCTTCAAACAGGCAGCAAGATCTTCAATCGAGTCACCATTGAGTGATTGAAGGATGCAGTGGATGCCAAACTAAGAAACCACCAGGACGGTTTCAGAAAGGAGAGGTCATGCACAGACTAAATAGCACTCTTCAAATCGTCATTGAACAATCCATCGAATGGAACAGCTCCCTAGCGTTGAACTTCATAGGCTTTGACAAGACCTTTGGTAGCTTGAATAGGAGCTGCCTGTGGCGACTGATGGAGCAATATGGGATCCCACAGAAGTACACCAACATCATCAAGGGCTCTCATGAGGGCATGACTAGTGGAATACTGCACAGAGGAGCACCTTCAAGACCCTTTGAAATAAAGTCAGGCACAAGACAGGGCTGTTTACTGTCGCCTTTCCTCTTCCTGCTCGCGATAGACTAGGTAATGAACCAGACCAACAATGGCCATAGGGACGGGATCCAGTGGAATCTCACCAAACAGCTGGATGATCTAGATTTTGCTGATAATCTGGTCCTCCTATCACACAGTTGCAAACAGATGCAGAGGAAACCACTAGTCTGGGGGGAACTGCAGCACAACTTGGACTCAAGATCAACTGGGAAAAGACCAAACTGATGAAAATAATTATAAGGAGCTCACGACACGTCAGCCTGACAGCTGGCATCATAGAGGATGTGGATTCGTTCACCTACCTCGGAAGCATAGTGGACCGACTAGGAGGCACTGAAGAGGACATCAGAGTGAGGATCGGCAAAGCTTGAACTGCCTTCAACATGATCCACAGAGTGTGGAAATCCCAAGAGATCTCTGAAAGCACAAAAGTCTGCATCTTCAACTCAAGCGTAAAAGCCCCTCTCCACTACAGAGTGGAAACCTGAAAGACCACAGTAGCGCTAAACTACAGAGTCCAATCCTTTGTGAATGGGTGTCTTCATTACATGCAAGGAATCAGATGACCAGAGAAAGTCTCAAATGAAAACCTGTGGCATCGCACTAAACAGCTCCCCCCAACTGCTGAAATCAAGAAGAGAAAGTGGGGATGGATCGGGCACACTTTGAGGAAGGACAAGTCCAACATCACCTAACCAGCCCTTTGCTGGAATCCATCTGGAAGAAGAAGACGTGGCAGACTAAGGAACACGTGGCTTTCTCATTTTTCTGAAAAAAAAAAAAGATAGACAAAAATTGGGTTTTTTTGGACCTTTTTGCTGACCTTTACCTTGAATAACCAAAATTGATCTCCTTCTTGCTTGGACACATGACTTCTGAAATAAATTTCAAGCCAACATCTGAAGGACTGTGGTTGTTACAATAAGCACAAACAGTCAGATAGTCCAACAAACATGATGATCAACATACTTGAATGAGAGTCTTCGCAAGAAAAAAATGAAATTGCTCATAGAGCGATGTTTGTTCAAACTCAAAAACAAGGCAAGATAGTTATCATGGGAATCGCATTAAGAGCCATTCCACGAGTGATTGACATTTGGTGCGCTGTTGACCACCCTGGAATTGAATGAAACTTGGCACATAGGTAGATATGGGTGTCTCACAGAAAAAGCTGAATTTTTAGGTCCTTATTTCGCTTTGCCTGCCAATAGCGCCACCTGCAAGCCACTAAAGTGGCTCAGTTTTGCTGTTGACACCACATTTTACATCAAATATTATGACTTAAGGGTACACAGTACCAAATATGTTATACTTTTATCATGATCTGTGACACTTCAAGTCCGGTTAGACTTCAGCACCACATCAGCGCCAAGCTGGGTAACTACGTTATCGAGCCAGAATTATTTGAGAAATAACAATAAAAATTGAAAATGGGAATGGGAATAAAATAATACCCCAGACATGTACCAAACTAGAATGCTTTATTATGTGTTTACACACAACAAGACTATCATTTTCAGTGAATAGTACCTTGGTATCTTGCTGTGTTTGTGCAATGGACGGCCAGAAAGATGTCGAAATTCATTTTTGGTGCATGTTTGCGGTATATTTTCTCTGTAACCCAGATTTGTACTGTGAGGGTAAATGCTGTTTGCTGTGCTTTTGGAACTCTATTTTCGGGAATACCAAGCCTTTTGGTAGTATCTATGCTGTCCAGCTAGACAGAGCCAAAGTTGGAGGAAAACTCAAAATGGACCATTTCATAGCAGATTGTGCCTATGTTTAGGTGGCATTATTTTGTTTACCCAGCAAGATCGAGATCTGACATTCTCTGGTTACATAGTCCCTTTGGGGTACATTACAGCATTAGTAAAATTTCAAGGGTAGTGTTTTCAGCGTAGATGATTTTAACCCTCTGTTAACCAAGTACCTTTCCAACTGTGTAAAAATCATTTCCCTAGGCAAATATGTTGATTATGGGCCAATATTTTCGACCCTTTGGCTCACCTTTCCAAAATGTAGCAGATCTGCTACATTGGGTAATAATGCGAATGGAAAAATTAAAGTGACAGACCATTCAAATTATTCTCAAATGTTTATTTGGCAATAAGAAACAAAACCAGCAGGGTGTCCAGGCTGTTACCCCTTTCACTTTATGTAGCAGATATGCTACGGTGGTTAATAGAGGGTTAAACAACAAAAGTCTGAAAAATTTGCCTCCAGGGGGCACTGTACGCTGGATGCAAGTACTGGCCATCCCCAGCAATGTACCAAAGAAATTATTTTTGAATTGTGATGCCCACAGCTAGTTTTCTCTGAAAATGAAGAGTTTAGCTTAGTACTATGCTGGGTGGATAGCTATGTAACCAAAGTTGGTGCTCTAAAAAGCTAATGTTCTACCGACCTAATATTCCTTATTCCCGGACATATGCTGAAGTTCTGTCAAAGTTCTGATCACCTGTGCTGAGTGAGGATGTGCGTTGTTTTGCATGCAAAACAACGCACATCCTCACTCAGCACAGGTGATCCAGCAGCTCATGGCCCAGAATGGTGTGCGAGTCATGGAATGGCCGCCACTCAGCCCTGACATGAAGTGCATCGAGCATGAGTGGGACCTGTTGGATCGGCGGATTCCGCAACGCACTCCAGCGTCCAGGACGAGGGCGGAGCTCCAAGAAGCCCTTCTCCAGGAGTGGCTGGCCACTCCCCACCAACAGCTCAACAGAATGCTGCTGTCCATGCAAAGCCAAGTGATGGCTTTGTTGCAGGCATGTGGCGGTCACACTCGGCACTGAGATTGGAGTTGATCTTTGTTGTTGATTTTGTTGTTAAACTTGTCATTGTTGATTCTTTTGTCGTCCTTTTTTTGTTGATGTTATCTGACATTTTGTCGAAGTTGTTGTTATGGGTAAAGTCAATAAATGGTTACAAATTTGAATCCGAGTTTGGCTACAATTCTGGTTATAAGTTTTTAAAGTCCATCAGTGTAAGTGTAAGTATACTGTTGACACATGTCTGCATACGTACTTATGGTGGTACGCCTTTTACATTAGTTCTTTTTTGGCATTTAAAAATTTTGGACTGGTCATGTTTTATAACGTGCTATACGTTTTTGACTGCGCTGTACCTGTACTTGGTAATAGCCCATGTATTGTGCGTTTGTAATGCTCACAGTCACCACCAGTTTACAACCAAACAAGCTTTATACCAAAGGGATTACAAATTTTATGTATAACTGTGTATGTGCTTCATATATTTCAAAAGACAGAATATTTCTGGGAATATGAAATGTTAGGTTGGCAGAACATTAGCTCTTTAGAGCACCACCTTTAGTCAGAAAGCTATCTACCCAGCATAGTACCAAAACCAAGCTCTTCACTTTCGGAGAAAACTAGCTGTGTGTATCATAATTCAAAAACTTTCTTTGGTACATTGCTGGTACTTACATCCAGCCTACAGTGCCCCCTGGAGGCAATTTTTTCCGACTTTGATGTTTAGAATCATCTACACTGAAAATACTACTGTTGAAATTTTACTAATTCTGTAATGTACCCCAAAGGGACTATGTAACCAGAAAATTTCAGATCTCTATCTTGATGGGTAAACTAAATAATGCCGCCTAAACATAGGTACAATCTGCTATGAAATGGTCCGTTTTGAGTTTTCCTCCAACTTTGGCTCTGTCTAGCTTGAAGGTGTCGATACTACCAAAGAAATGCTTGATATTCCTGAAAACAGAGTTCCAAAAGCACAACAAATGGCATTTATCACCATGAAACATATCTGGGTTACTGAGAAAATATACAGCAAACATGCACCAAAATCAATTTCAACCATCTTTCCAGCCATCCATTGCACTAACCCAGAAAAATACCAAGGTACTATTAACTGAAAATGATAGTTTTGTTGTGAGTAAACACATAATAAAGCATTCTTGATTGGTATATTTCTGGGATATTATTTTATTCCCATTTCCATTTTCAGTTTTTACTGTGATTTCTCAAATAATTCCAGCTCAATAACATAGTTACCCAGCTTGGCGCTGATATGGTGCTAATGTGTATCCAGACTTGAAGTGTCTGGATGACAGGTCATGATGAAAGTATAACACATCTGCTACTGTGTTCCCTTAAGTCGTAATAGTTGATGTAAAATATGGTGTCAAAAGCAAAACTGAGCCACTTTAGTGGCTTCCAGGTGGCGCCACCAGCAGACTTCTTGAGATACGAACCTAAAAATTCAGCTTTTTCTGTGAAACATCTGAAACCGTGGGTTAGCATTCAACACTTTTGATATGACACTTTTAATCATTGGAATCCTACAGCAACTACGAAAGAGAATCCTGCGAATCCTGCTGCTGTGAGGCTCAATATAGATGTTATTGCTACTTTCCACCCCCCTGACATGAGCCACTGCCACCAGGTACCAGCAGGTACCAAATCAGCCTGTTGTGCATCTGATAGGTCTTTTAAACATTCTAGGGCTTGATCTATTACTCCCCCCTCCTCATCATTTGCTGAAATGTAGGTGTAACATGAAGGCCCTATAATTTGGCACACTCCTCCCTGTGCGGCCGTTAACAAATCCAGCACCATTCGATTTTGTAGTGTAATTAATCGTAAGGCAGTCAATTCTACTTGTATACTCCCAGTGATATTACGGGTTTCATTCACAAGTGCACTCAGACGATAATGCACATCCAGTCGCAACATTACCTGTCCAGCTCCAAACTGTGGGAACAGAGAAAGGGCGACCTTGGTCCCTACTGACCACAGCTTTGCCTCATCTGGAACATAGTTTCCCCAGACCGGGTCATGGGGTACTGCTTCTTGTCTCCGTCGTGTCATGTTCCTATCTGCACTCACAATGGCCCTCATTTATCAAACTTGCGTAGGATCTGGTGTAGATTCTGGTGTAAATATCAGCGTTTGCCAGGTGCCACGTCTGATTTACTAAAAGTGTGTACGTCGCTGATTTCAGTGTGGAACTGGCGTGGCGTTGATAAATCTGGCGGCTGAAACCATCGTAACTTACATGACACGCCCCTATAAATTAATGCTCCGGGAGGCATAGTCCTGCCCACTTTACGACATGGACTCTTGAAAGACGGCAAAGAAGAAAGAACTTCACCGAGGAGGAAATATAAATTATCATGTCCGAGGTGGAGAAAAACAAAATAATTTTATTTGGAAGCCTTAAGAGTGGCATAAAGGGAGCCCAGAAGGCTGAAGTTTGGAAAACTATTGCTGCTGCGGTAAACACGGGGTGGAAAACCGGAGTGCAGCAGAGGTTTGATTTAATTCATTAATAAATTCAATTTATAGATCCATGATATTTGATGTTATATAGCCTACGTAACTGACAATCCAAATGCTTTACATGTGGGTAAGAAAAAGTGGTCCGATTTTAAGATCGCCACCAAAAAAACGGGTTGCTGTGCTCAGGCGCAGCAGCGCACGGACCGGTGGAGGCCAACCAGACTCGAACCTTCAGCTGTCACCATTCGAGGAGCGTGTGGCAGCAGGGCTCCCCCTCCATCGTGGGAATATGAGGCAGTGGGGACATGGATGAGTCCTCACGGCCTTGGTCGGAGCTGCATGAGGGTAATTGTTAAAATACAGTCTGCAGAGATCACTCTTCACTGTACTTTTATTAGTATTACTCCATGACATTTAATTGTGTGCCACATAAAACGAGCAGCCACTCGTCACTTTCCCCGAGGAGATTTTCTCTGCGCCGAATGTTCCTCCTACGTCAGACAGAATCATATTCCTCTAACAATAGAAGATCTGCCATTGTCAAAATGTGATCACGGTAGTTAGCTAGTTAGTTAATATACTCTAATGGTTACTCAGTCAAAGTGATGGCAAAATAAAGAAAAGTTTGATGAAACGAGTGTAAGTGTGCACGCGCTAGTAATAAATTTGATTTTCTAAAATAATTACGCGCAAACTTATTTTCCAGTCTGCCTTTAATTAACTTGCGTTTCTTTTGTTGTTCAGTATATATCTGACTGGATGAGCATCTGACATACCACACTGCAAATCTGTCAAGCCACGCACTGCGCTTAATCAAATTGATTGTAATTGTCAGCCGTCTGGCCTTACAAGCAGGTTGTTGTCTCAAAATATAAGTTTCATCAATTTCTCAACACAGGTGTCTTATTTATTTATTTATTTAGCCTATTTATTCATTTTACTAATAAAAGCAACAACAGCATGACGTCCAAATCGCTGCATATTATTAATAATTTTGACAGCTGCCCTCGTTCCTGCATGTTGTTCGCTGGTTTAAAATCTGCGTACACCTGGTCAGACCTGGCGTGAGATTTTTGCAGACCATTTGCTCACGTTCAGATTGATAAATGCCGATCCTTGCGGGAGATTTGGTGTACACCCATTTTTTGGGTGTATGCACGTTTGATAAATGAGGGCCATTGTACTTGTGGTCATTCAACTGTACAAAAGCACATACCCCTCCCCAATGTGGTGGTAATGCTACATATATTCGATGTCCACACAACCAATACCAACCATCCACAGCTCTCGTCCCATTCCAGTGAGGTGCCCACGGGTGACATAGTGTGCCATTTGGAATGTCTTCTCTCCCAGTGAAAAAGGATGTTTCTGTTGTTTGTGGATAACCACCGAAAATCAGTAATTTCCCCTGACACCCCTGGGTTACTGCCACAGATACTGTGCCATTTCCTTTGACGCATCGCCAAAATTTCTGCTCCGGACTATAATGGACTACCATGAGCAGAACATTAGAACTCATATTTCCCAACTTCAGGTACCCATCTTTGTCGGTGCAGCACTTCAACCCAGAGTTCATTACTATGTTGAGCGGGGGTAAACTGGGGTCCATTGAGATCAATTCACTACGAGCAGTAGACACTGCCATAGCGCACTTAATCGTACTATTCACACTCATTGTGGGCGCTGCAACTTGTATCACCTCTACTCTAGGTGTAGATATGGAGGCAGGTAGGTGTGTGCACACATAACACTCAGTGCGGTTTACAGAATGTGCTGATCTGTTTGCATATCTCCACTATGTATTAGCACCATATATGTGAGAGGGATCTCCTAAATCAGGCAAGTGCCTATCTTCCCCCACATACCTTCTTGCCCTAGGTGAGGTTGGCATGTGGGCTACACTTACTATGCATATACCTAGGATTAACAAACACAGGGGGAAGTGAGCCATGTTATGAGCCAGTCTGGAGTCTCTAGTGACTTGGAGTGTAAATAAGTTCTTCCCCGGGTTTGAGACAGGCGAGCTGTATATGCTACGCCCCCCTTTGTAGCCAGACTCCCTCCAAGTCTATCCTGACTTATTTCAATCAATCAATCAGATGCACCTACACACCAGTTGGAGGAGGTACTACCTTTCAGTGTGACTGATGTATCCACGTTTCTCTCTCCTGTATCCTCACTGCAGTCGGTGTGGTCAGGAGCACTTGATATGGACCCTTCCACGTCAGTTCACTCCACTTCTGCTTTTTACCGACACTCCGCACCAGGATCCAATCTCTAGGCTTAATCTGTCCTGGTGGCAGCTCCGCTACCGATCTTGGATGAAGCACATTTTGAGTCTCACTCTTGTTAGTTAACATCCTATTCATATATTCTGCCAGAGTTGCTTCTTCTATTTGTGTTCTCTGCAATAAATGTGGTAATTCAAAAGGTTTCCCATGTACTACTTCATAAGGTGACAACCCCAATGACCGCTCTGGTGTTATTCTCATACTGGTTAGTGCCAATGGCAGACATGTAACCCAATTCCACTTAGTTTCTGCCATGGCCTTGCAAAATTTTGCTTTCAGGGTTCCATTAGTTCTCTCCACTAATCCTGCTGATTGTGGATGATATTGATATTGAGATGAACAAAGTAGCAGACCCAAGTCTCTCTGAGCAGACTAATGATAAGCAGTGCACCTCTGATCAATCTACCTGTCTTACAACCTCTTATTTGTTGAATAATAATACTGTATTTTCTTTACGTTGCATTTCAACTGAGGAAGTTCTTGAAGCTCTTAATGAAATTAATGTAAATAACTCTACAAGGGATGACTTGATAGATCCATATCTTTTGAAACTCTCTGCCTCACTCATTGCCAAACCTCTGACTCATATATTTAATATGTCTACTATGACAATCAACATACCAAAAGGATGGAAAACTGCTAATGTTCTCCCTTTATTAAAAGGGGGAGATGCAAGTTATTTAAATAATTACCGTCTAATATCCAGGTTGTCTTGCCTGGCTAAGATTCTGGAGTCCCTAGTTAATTCTCAATTACAATCTTTTTTCACTGAAAATTGCATTTTGAATAACCACCAATCTGGTTTCAGGTCTGGGCAAAACACTGTTACTGCTACTTGTTTAGTTATAAATGACATCCGAAAAGTACTAGATAACAGACAGCATTGTGCAGCCCTTTTCATTGACCTGTCTAAGGCATTTGATACTGTTGATCATGCCCTTCTTTTGAAAAGATTATCAGACATTGGCCTTGACAAATCTGCTTGTAATTGGTTTAACAACTATCTTGAGGATAGGACTCAATATATTTCATTTGAAAACATTCAGTCTCGAAGTGCTCAAATCAGCAGGGGAGTTCCACAAGGTTCAATTCTTGGCCCTTTGTTATTCACTATCTATATTAATAATATTGGCTTATCTTTGGATCATTGTAAACTGCATTTATATGCTCACGATACCATCATTTACTCGACTGCTTCTTCAGTTCAGCAAGCCATATCTAATCAGCAGCATTATTTTAACTCTATTCAAAGATCTCTAATTGAGTTGAAGCTCGTCTTAAATGAGGACAAAACCAAGTTTGTGGTATTCACCAAAGCTAGAAAAAAGGACCCCCTTGATTTTCATATTTGTACCCTGCAGGGTAGCCAAATTGAACATGTCCACCATTATAAATACGCGGGCATTTGGCTGGATGACAAACTGACTTTTTACATGCATATTGAAAATTTAACCAAAAAGATAAGGAGTAAAATAGGCTTATACAGAAATAGGGCTTGTTTCAATTTCGAAAGTAAAAAGAAGATTGTGCACTCAGTAATACTCCCCATGCTTGATTATGGTGATGTGATTTATAGAAATGCATCTACTTCTGTTTTAAAACCTTTAGATTCTATTTATCATTCCGCTATTAGATTTATCACAGGTCTTGACTTCCGCACCCACCATTGTGTTTTACACAAGTCAGTAGGGTGGGGGTCACTGAAAGCTGGACGAGACTACCACTGGTTTTTATTTGTTTATAAACGTGTTTTATTGAAAATCCCTCTTTATTTAGCTAGTCTTCTTACGCAGCAAGTGTGTTGCCATGGTGCATGGTCACAGGACTCATTGTGTCTGAATGTTCCACGTGTAAGAACAGAGCTTGGTAAGACAGCTTTTTATTATAATGTCCCACACACCTGGAATCAGTTACAAGTTAATCTGAAACTGAATGAACTGGTTCCTTTTGGACATTTTAAAACTTTGATCAAATCATTTTATCAAGAGAATTGTTGTTGTTTTAATTAATGTTTTCCCTTTAATAATGGCATTGTCTTATTATTATTATTTTTTCTTCTTCTTCTTGGTACTACAAATGTCCTTGTAAACTGTGTTATTTTAATTGTTTGTAATGCAGGGCCCTGCTGAAAAGGAGACATGGTCTCAGTCTGGCCCCCTGCTTAAATAAATAAAAATAAAATAAATAAAATGATATGCACAATGTTTTTTTCAATCCTATTCCCAAATTTGCTCCTAGGCGGGTCAACACTTCATTCCTAAATTCTAGCCCATTGCCACTATAGACTGCCTTTGGAATCCCCCACCTAGGAATAATTTCTCTCCTCAGGATTTTTGCTACTGTGATTGCATCTATAGCTTCTACCCCATTTAGAAAAAGGTCATATCAACACTAACGCATACCTCTTCCTCTCACACAGTGTTAAATGTATGAAATCCATCATGTACGCGTGGAATGGCTCAGGGGGTGTAGGGATTGCCCCTTTCTGAACTACTACCCCTCCCCATGTGTCCCGTGTGTTATAACTTTGTCATGTTGGACATTTCTTAGAAAAATTTTATTTATTTTTTTAAAATAAGTAAGTATGCTAACTCTGATCTATTAACCCCTTGATCCCTCCTCTTGGTACATGGCACTGCCCATGTATCAAATCTGCAGCAGTATGGAAGAGAGATTTTAGCTATATAGGCTTACCATTATGTCCTACCCACCCGTCATCAGTTTGTTGTGTTCCACGTGATGTCCATTGACGTTTTTCTTGTGGGGGGAGCAGCATCATGCTCTGCTTGCTGCAGGTCACATGAAATTGAGTCCTCAGATTGGTGTAATAGCCCCACAAGAATGTGTTTGGCTGTTGCCCTTGCTCCTCTGTCTGAAAAGGCGTCAGCCAAACTGATTGGGTCAACATGTTTGGTGTGCAGAGGGCCACAATCAACACGGATTCAATCTCAGGGTTTGATAGAAGGTTGTCTTTGCATCCAGGACATGGAGCATTATTAGATAGGACTTCTTGTAAACAATGGGAACAAATTTTTTTTTTTTTTCAATGAATTATGATCAAGCAATCCAGCTCAGTCTAGGGTTCCGCTAAGAGCATGGAGGAGATGCACAGTCAGGGCTTATTAGCCCCAGTCATGGTGACAATTCTCCATGTCATCAGCAGAACCGGGTGGAGTTGCATTAGACTATGTTACAATATGCAAGAAGTTTTTTATTCACAAAAATTGGTATATATTAAATATTCAACTAATAGTTTTTCCGTTGGGCTCCCAGCACATAAAGGTCAACTCAGTCAGTACCTTTTATTTGATTCACTTAATCAAAAATAAACTTAAAAATGAGAAAAAGGAAAAAAAAAATGTGATCGCGTTATTAGTCGACTTTTTCAATTATATGGTGGTCCACCTTTTGAATTTAGTCTTGTGATAATACTCCAGATTGGATTTCCCCAAATCTATTTCAGAAGGTAAATTTTTAAGCTGAAAACCCACAGTTGAATCCCCAGCTGGCCAGCTTATCACTTTCACACAGGGTTATTTTCATCTCTTCTCTTCAGCAGTGCTCTCTGTGGAAAAGTTCCAAGACGAGTTAGAGACAAACAATAATGAACAAATAACATAGTTTTGCCGTTTTTCCACTCGCATGGATCCTTTCCTGTAAAAGTTAAATAAACAGATTAAGGTTATTATGCCCCTCTTATTCATTTATTTTTTTTCCATGAAGAACTGGTTGACATTCAGTTCCTGTTTGAAATGGAGAAAAGATCTTTCATGAATTCATTTGCATTTCTTTGGCCAGGAAAGCTTCCAGTCGCATTTGCTTAATCACAATGCATCATTCTCGGTTCTCTGACTACTGCATGTTGACCTTTTGCCTATCTGTGCTCCCTTATCTGCTTTGTTCAATAAGGCTCCATTCGCTGAATTATTTTGACTCTGCACATCTTTGTTTAAAAACCCATCCAGTCTCTAATCCCACAATAGTTCACTTGATTTTGTATTTTATTTTTATAAATCTAATATGTACCATTAAATTTCATATTATATTTTATATTTCCTGGTACTTTTCTGATCTTTTTCAAATATCAATTGAAAATTTTCAATACGTGATAGAGAAACCTCTGCATCAATTAAATTTGGCACACAGTCTCTTACTGTATACAGTGTAAACAGTACTTTGGCAAATTTTGAACGCACTGTGTTATTCTTGTTTCTACTTTTCCTTCATTTTCTTTTCAGAGATATGGGTGTGGCTCACGAAAACTACCCCACCCCTTTTTATTTTGTCCACTGCCTATAAAATCCCTAAAAATCGGAATTCATTTAAGATTACAGGCTTAATGGAAAGAGCACGAGTAGAGCTCCAAGGACATATTACTTTTATGGGTCTATGACCATTATTTCCCCCTCTAATAGCCACTTCATTTCATCTCAAAATCTCAAATACCAGAATTTAAGCATGTCCACATGCAATGTATATGTGATTAAACATGTTTTTTAGCATGTAGACCACTTATTATTGATTACAACTAAGTTTCTCACTGAAGTATAGAGTTTCAGCCATAGTGACATACCCAATTAAAATTCCTGCTCTTGACCCTGTGTTCATAGCATTCCTAGGTAAAATGTCCAAGAAATTATGTCATTTACGTTATCCCTGAACAGCTATCAGTAACATAAACTAGAATAAGCATTAAACACTCCACTTATACACAATATTACAGCCAAATAAGCCGTTATTAAAGAAATTAAGCAAAAGTAACCCTATAGGTACTGGGTTCGAGGTGGTGACCGGTCGTATCATGACTTCGACGGTGTACGGTTTAAGAATGTCACTTACGTTATCGACGAGGTGCCGAACCTGCCTGTTCCTTGGTACTTCCAGCCTTTTAAACCCATCCAGTCGGTCCAAAACACCACAAAACATAACTATGATTCGCTTTGACATGTATAATAGTGTCTCCGTAGCCCAAAATATTAAATTTACATCATTTACGTTCTCTGACATTTACATCATCCAAAGCAACACGGGAGGATTTCAGCCCAAACACCGTTGTAACCCCTCTCAATCTTATCGCGCTGTCTTTTGCCTTTTCTGCGGACCTTCCTCTTCTGGTCAGCTGTCTTGAGCCGGAGGACCTGAGCTACATCGAAAAAAAGGAAGTTTTTGGCCATTTTTACACTCTGATTGGTGTAAATGACTGTGTGTTAGTGTAAAACAAGTGTCAGAGATTCACCATACCGAAGATCTGAACTCTCTATGATGTTTTTCGATGGTTAGACCGAAAGAAAATTTTCTTAATATGTCTGAGTTTTGAAACATTGCGCCGAATACAACGCTGTTGACTTGATAACGTAAATGACCATCTACGTTGTAAATGACAAACTTTCGTGAGAAAACATGTCGGAAAAGTTGTTTAAATGTAAATTCTTTACATGATATCATCGATAGGGATGTCTAAATGCTGTTCAGAACTATTTTGGTGTTGTTTTGGCCTTAGATTATGTACCCAGGATCGATTTCGGGATAACGTAAATGACATTTTCGTTCGTCATTTCGAACGCCTAGTTTTCAATGCTTGTAGGTCTCTGAAATGACTTATCATCTTATGTTCTTGCATTTGAATCAGATTATATAAGTCTTATATTCATATTTACTGCTTATTTGTGGTGTTTGGAGTGAGTTTAGTACGAGGGGATAACATCGGGATAACGTAAATGACATCTTTTATGATTATAGCCTACAGAGATGCCAAGTCTCACGCATTCAGCGTAGGTCTCATGCATTTTTTAGGCTTATTCACCGTAGTCCGCAATTATTCAATGAACGCATATTAATGAGATTCTCATGCGGAATTAAAATCCTTGTGCATTGAAGTTTCAGTTTCACTTGCGTAAAGGTGGACCTCACCACAAGTAGCCACAAGTAACATGGAAAGCGATTATGACTCCGGACTTCTCGTGCTTCTCTTTACTCAGGGATTGGAAACAATGCATGTGTTTCATGAACGTTTAAATTGTTTAAATGAAATAAGACCATTTGAAACGTCTTTGCAATTCCATTGCTTTCAATCCCTCAGTAAAGACAAGCGTGAGAATTCCCGAGTCATAATCGATTTCCGTGTCACTAGTGGGGAAATCCACCGTAATGCACGTGAAACTGATTAACTTAATGCACAATGACTTAAATTCCGCGAGTGAATTTTTCAGTGCGCGTTGATTGAATAATTGCTGACTACGGCACAGGAACGTGAATGCCACTAAGAGGCCAGAGACTCACGCAGAATGCGTGACACTTGGCATCTCTGTGATTATTGTGATTTTTTATGGCTTCAGGTACGATCCATGTCATTTGTCATAATGGTTCTAATGTCCAGGTGGTTCCTCTAACTATATTTAATCAGTTTAATGTAAAGAATGCCATTTTTAGCTCCGAACCGGGGTGCTGTGGTGATTTTCTGAAGATGTTGATAAGGAGTGTCATTTACGTTATCCGTGTCATTTATGTTATTTGCCCTGCTTTCTAGTGCAGTGATGCCTTCTGTATGCTGCAAAACTAATGTAACTTGTTTTAGCAAAGTATTGTGATTGATTTGGGGGGTAAAATGGGCAAATAAAGACTTGAGGGGTTGTTTTGATGCAAATTTCAGACGTTTTGTGTTCATTTACTTGTCAAAGTCAGTATGAGTGCAGGTAAACTGCACCAGGGGATGGCATTTGGGGTACCTAACCAAAGATTTATGGATATATGATACTAAAATGAGGTTTGATTGCATATAACAGCTCTATAACATGATATAAAGGTATTTTCAGAACATAGTTGAGACTCATGATCGTGTCATTTACGTTATCATTTGGTACCATTCACAAATCAACCTCGTGCGCCAAGGCATTTAGTAGTACACATTTAAGGACACATATGACTAATCACAAAGACCTACACTTTAATGTAAAATAGCTAAAAATTAACAAGCAGGCAGTTGCACAGAACTAGAAGTAATGGAACAGTTCAGTTTTTCAAGTTATACAGCAGAACTAACATGCACATTTCCAGGCCAAACAGGTGACACATTACTAAAATGAAGTGCAGGCAGCTTCTCTGTTTGTCAATTTCATTGTTGGAATGTCAGGTTAGTATAAAACAGGTTTCCACATGGCTAGGAATTGATTAACTGTACATTTAGCTTCATTAAAGACAGGTAAGTCAGCCGATAACGTAAATGACAAGGCCAAATTTGACTTCTGAGAGGGCCTTCTTCAAGGACATGCCCCGGAAAAACTATTTCTCATTTGATCACAAGGTTTTTTGCACATAAACCCCTAACACTTCTACTTTCTAAATACTTATTAGCAAGATCCAGCTAAGAAAAAAATATTTTTCAAAGTCACAACCTGGCTGGGGTAGTTTTCGTGAGCCACACCCATATGCTTCTAGCACACCAATCTCACAGTCTAATTATTTATAGAAAACTGCTTAGATTTTCTAGCTCTTTACAATTTTACAAATGTTGAACAAATTCAAATGGTGTTATTACTTCATGCTCATAGAGGATATTAGCAATGCATTACTACCGCCAAATATTGGAGTATTTAAATATTGGGCTTTCTCCTGCATAAAATGGCGCATTTTTGTTTTATTCTCAATCTTTTATTTTAATCTCACTTATGCCCATTCGATATTCTTTTTATGTGAAGCTCTCAATACATGTAATCACTTTGTTTTAAAGGACTCGGCAATGTATTTCTTTCTCATACATTAAACATTTTCCCCAATTTTCTCTTTTTACTCAAAGCAATTCAATTAGCCACAACATTAGAAACACTTGTCCACGTTTGTGTAATTTACATTCAATTGTTACTTCCTCTAAACTTCCCTCTGTTTATAGTTACTGATCATTTGAGAAGGGCATATGTTTATTTAGTCAAGAAATAGGGACTTTTGTTCATTTTCATAAGGAATAATTATTCTGTTTACCTCTGCAACTTTGTCCTTTTACAACTCTGCAGTCATTAAAATGTCTTAACTCCTGCAAATTTGCACTGCTATTATACCCTTTTTTTTTTTTTTTTTTTAGAAATTTCACTTTTTACCAATCCTGCAAATACAGTAAGAATTCCATAAAATGCTGTAAATATAGGCTAATCAACGGGCACCTTAAATTAATCTTGAATAAATGCTAATTTTACTGTAGACATCTATATGAGCACTTCATGGAATAGTATGACAACTGTATTCAATCTAACAAAGACAGAACTAACAAATATGCCAGCCATACAGTTATTTACAGACACTCACAGAGTTAGGTTTATTCACATTGATTTCCACACACACAATCTGAGCTCAGAATACATACACACACACACACACACACCTTAGTGCACTATCCTTTCTCACATTCATTCACGTTGGAAAAGATCCAAGGCTCTAATTTTCTTATGACCTGCTTAGATAACGTACGCAGACAATGCTCTGTTTCAATAGCATTCAATCGGTAACTTGTTACAAATGGTTCAAACCACGCACGGAACGCCTGGTATCCCTATTATGGATGAGGACATCCTTCCATCGCTACACACATATCTCCCGCTGTCCATGCACGGTATACCCACTGTGTTCCACCGCCATCCGCAGACACCTCTATTTGCGGCCAACAGTCTCATAAATTCAACTTCATTCTCATCCCACTACCACCCGACGTATGAGTGCGCCACAGATGCTCCACATTAGGAACCATTATAAACCATTATGGGGACATTCTACACACTCTTCAGTCACAGTCAAAGTCACGTCATCTGTCCCACAATAGTACAACAACACAGTCCCCCTTTACTGTTAGTCTGTCCCATAGTTTTAGTTTTTCTCTCCCTGTCTCACAGCAATAAAGCCGAATTCAGAAAAATTCCTTCACTCACCCGCTCCTCCTCTGTTAGAACGTCCCTCCTGGCCTCACTACACACCCAAAGAGCTGACACAAACGCTCCGGGTTGAGGACTTTCCCCCTTTTACGTCTCCCAAGACAACTGTGCACTTCTTGTGTTCAATTCTGATAGAGAGAGGCTTGTTATTGATGTTGGTTGGCCTATGGCCCTTGCTTAACACGCTTAACTGTTATTTTTTTGAAAACTGCAATAATTAGACAGTTCTTATAGGAATCACATAAAATTTCATGTCTTCAATAGCGGTGCATAGAGGAAGAGCCCTTTTGTTTTAAGTGACTCTGTGACCTTCCCTGTAGTGCCACCACCGGGCCAAATTTTTGACTTTTTAAAAATTCTAAAAACTCAAACAGCTCTTATTGGAATCATGTCAAATCTGGTTTCAGTTTTCCTGGTGCAGAGAGGAAGAAGTTATTGATCTTGGTAGCTGTGTAATTTGCCCTGTTCCTCCACCACTAAACCAAATGTAACATTTCCTAATTCAATAATTCAAGCAGTTTTGATTGGAATCATGTCAAACTTCTTCTCGTTGTTTCAGGAGCATTGAGAAGAACTGCTTCTGATATTGTTCCCCCTGTAACCTTTGCTGTAGTGCCACTGGTCATACACAGATAAAAGCCATCAGAGGTACTGAGTAAAAAGCTACAACATGCAGTATTATTAGCAAAGACAAACGAAGAGTTGGAATGCAAAACCCATCAAGTCCACTCAATCTCTTTTGTTTTAAATAGTTTTTTTTTATTCTGCATAATATGCTTGTTAATGCTTGTTAATGAAATTGAAAAGGAAATTTCAAGATCTTCATTCATTCAGAGTCCTTTTGCATGTTGAACATAATCCACATGGCAAACAAATATCATCAATATCGTAATCAGTCAAAATTTGTTAATGAATTTTATCGAGCAAATTTTCAGTGATCTTGAAATTTCCTTTTCGGAAACAAACCAGGCAAACTTTCTCTCGGCATTCAACATGCAACATCTTTCAAGTAACTGGGCACTTGAAGTGGTTGACACCAAATTTTGTACACCTTTATTATGTAACATCATTACATCCTGGTGCAATCTATTGATTCCATGTCCTTATCATTATCTAATGCTTATTATGCAATTCAAAATAGGCCTTTGACTGACACTTCTTTTCCTTGCACTCGCTTAAGATGTACCAATATACAACCCCAATTCCGAAATAGTTGGGACAAAGTGTAAATTGTGGATAAAACCTAAATGCAATGACTTTCAAATCACACCAGCCAGTATTTTGTTCACAATAGAACAGAGATAACAGAGCAAGTGTTGAAACTTTGAAATTTTACAATTTTATCCACAAAATGAGCTCATTTCAAATTTGATGGCTGCTACAGGTCTCAAAAAAGTTGGGACAGGGGCCTGTTTACCATGGTGTACCATCCCCTCTTCTTTCTAACACAGAGTGGAGGCGTCTGGGCATTGAGGAGACAAGTTTCTTGAGTTTAGCTATTGGAATTTGATCCCACTCTTGTTTAATACAGGCTTCCAGCTGCTGGAGAGTTTTGGGTCTCCTTTGACAGACTTTTCGTTTAATTATGCGCCAAATGTTCTCAATCGGTGAAAGATCAGGACTGCAGGCAGGCCAGTTCAGTACACGGACTCTTCTACTACGAAGCCATGCTGTTGTAATAGCTACAGTATGTGGTATTGCATTATCCTGCTGAAATACACAAGGCCTTCTTTGGAATAGATGTCGTCTGGAGGGGAGCATATGTTGCTCTAAAACCTTTATATTCCTTTCAACATTCATGGTGCTTTTTAAAACATTCAAGTGTCCCACACCATATGCACTAATGCATCCCCATACCATCAGAGATGCTGGCTTTTGAACTGAACACTGATAACAGGAGGGGTGGTCTTTCTCCTCTTTAGCCCGGAGGACACAACGCCCATGATTTCCAACAAGCATTTCAAATTTGGACTCGTCTGACACAGGACACTTTGCCACTTTGCTACAGTCCATTTTAAGTGAGCCTTGGCCCACAGAACATGGCGGCACTTCTGGATCATGCTGAACAATGGCTTCCTATTTGCATGATAGAGGTTTAGGTGGCATCTGTGGATGGCACGGCGGACTGTGTTTACAGACAGTGGTTTCTTTAAGTATTCCTTGGCCCATTTAGTAATGTCAATGACAGAATCATGCCGGTGAGTGATGCAGTGGCGTCTGAGCGCCTGAAGATCACGGGCATCCAGTAAAGGTCTTCGGCCTTGTCCCTTACGCACAGAGATTTTTCCAGTTTCTCTGAATCTTTTGATGACGTTATGCACTGTCGATGATGAGACCTTCAAAGCCTTTGCAATTTGACGTGGAGGAACATTGTTTTTAAACTATTCCACTATTTTTTTACGCAAACCTTCACAGGTTGGAGAGCCTCTGGCCATCTTTACTTCTGAGAGACTCAGCCTCTCTAAGACATCCCTTTTATTGCCAATCATGTTACACACCTGATGCCAGTTAATGTAATTACTTGCTAAACGTTCTTTCAGCTGATTCTCTTATATATTAATAGCTTTGTCAGCTCTTTTTTGCCTGTGTCCCAACTTTTTTGAGACCTGTTGCAGCCAGAAAATTTGAAATGAGTTCATTTTGTGGATAAAAATGTAATATGTCTCAGTTTCAACATTTGAAATGTTATCTGTGTTCTATTGTAAATAACATATTGGCTCGTGATCTGAAAGTCATTGCATTTTGATTTTATTCACAATTTAGACTTTGTTCCAGCTATTTTGGAATTGGGGTTGTACATACAAGCCCTCATAAGGGTAGGTTTAATGCATTTGTTCTGACGCCTCCTACTTTTGCCTGATATTGAGGCACTTTTCTTGGTAAAATTCCAGGAAAAACCAGGGGTGTAGTCTATCTCCCCCCTGAAACACCCAAATCTGAAACCAATTTAGCCTTTTAAGTTTTGGGTAGACCCTTCAAACTGGCAAAGTTTTGTTGAAATCGGAGAGATGGCATGTAGCACATCTGCCTGACAGACCCAAGGATAGATTCTTAATATGCATTGGACAGTTCTTAACCCAGTTTTAGTTGCTTCAGCGGTCTCCTTGGTTGTATTCTTTGAGTGATGCAGGCCAATAATTTGACCCGTCTGAAACAGAGTAACATCTTTTCCAAGACCACAGGATATATCTGCCAACATGGTTGTTTAAGACATGAGAAGCTACTCACTGTATCAGTTGGGGTAAAATAACTTGTTGCCTGCTGAAACATATAAATCACTGCAGTAATTGGCTCTTACCTGTTTGCTTTGTTAAATCCAGAAGGTGACAAAAACATTTAATTCTCTGAATTAAATGTTGTGATACAGTACAATACCTTCTAAGAACATTAATGGAAAAGGATTGTGGTATTACCGTTGTGTCTGATGGTCATTTTTTACACATGGCATCATCATTTCATGCTTTGAGTTCTGTGCTTGCAAAATGAAAGTGTTATTAAAAAAAAGTTTCTCTCTCTCTCTTGCTGTCTCTCAGTGATTGTGTGTGTGCATACATGTGTGTTTGAGCAAATGTATATGTGTGTGGGTGCGTGTATTATAATACAACAGAATAATGCTTAAAATACATCGCAGCGCTGCATTAAATTTTAAATCCTTAAAAGCAAATATTAAATTGCTGGGAGGACCTGTGCCTTGTGAAATTTATTGGCTAATGTAGGGGAGAAAATGGATTCAATTTGCATATTTTACTGGCATTAAAGACAGCCCCCGGGCTTTGAAGGATTGCTGACCTACATACAGACCCTTGTCTGACATTGGAATGCATAGTCTGGTGTCATATACCCTGTTAACACAACAAAAGTAGTTGCTTTGCCCCCATAACTCTGGAAATAAGCTTTTCATCATGACTTATGTATTGTGCGTGCGTATGTGTGTGTGTGTGTGTGTGTGTGTGTGTGTATAATGGTATACAACTCTTACTGGTTTGACACACACTTAATCTAGAATTGAGCAATGAGTTAACCAGTTACAGAATTTTTTATTTTTATTTTTTGCAGATTAAAAGCCCTGTTTTGTTTTTTATGTTGTGATACAGGTCTTGGCTAACACTAGATAGTAAACAATATCCAAAATGATACACTTTAGTAATGGTCCTTTATTGCTCTCAATCAGTGGCGGCTCCTGACAAAAAATTCAGAGGGAGGCAATTTTTACGAACAATCACACCGATGAGCTATTTGTCAAATACATCAACAGACTGTGTCTCAATCCTTTTGGGCCTGTTAAATAAACTCATTATCATTGCCTGTTATGTCCATTAGGTGGCAACATACAACAGAAAGAGCTGAACAGAAGTTAGCTAGTAAGAAGTTAGTCGTTTCCCTTTATTACTCCACTTTCCCACTAATTCATATTATTCAAAATACCCATTTTGTGGAGGTAACATGCATAGACTGAATGTAGAGATGGTACAAATACTGGTAGGTAGGTGGCAAGATCATCGCCTCAATCTACTTTATAGCAATGCCTGTTATGTCCACTAGAGAGCAGCACTGCGAGCACACAACAAATTTTTCCTCTAGCTACTTGAGTTGCAGATGATAAACTGTGGTGAAGAAAGTCACAGCCAGGAGCCTTCAAAAGTAAAGAATGGCTTTGCACTACAATTAATCACTTCGCTTATTGTTCTCATTTATCCCATGTTTCTGGATGATGATGTGTCCAGGAGTGGCACAAATAAGTGGCAAGTCAATAAGGACATGTCAAATTCAAGCATTTATTGACCTCTTGAAAGTCAACACATACAAAAAAAGCATTTAGAGTGCAAAGACTGCATTCAAAGTGCAACAAATCCCTGAAACAGATATGGTATGCTATTACATATGGAAATATGAATAATAAAAGGAGCAGTTTAAAATTCCCATGTATAACAAAATCGGTATTTCCATCAACAAATAATAAACAAGGACTTTTACAACCTAAACAAGTGCAGACCATAAACTGTATGCAGGACAACTATCTAAGTGCGCAGCAAAATCCACACTTTCAACAAGAATGTGTACATAATAACAACATGACAATAAGTTAAAATGAGGTATTAGATATATGGTTAGTGCAACTTGGTCCAATACACGGAAGACCAAACCATAATGATGAAGTGCTGGCGTGTTAAACCAAAGTGATGTGATACATGACAGATGAATCGCAGTCTAAGCTTAAAATACAAACATATTGGGGCCTTTCGGATTGGAAGAACCCATATCTGACCAGTTGCACAAAATTCTTGTTACTGCAGTTCCATACAGATTATGAGCAAGAGCTACAAATGCAGAACAATTATGTCTGAATGCAAAGTAAAATATACACTTTCAGACCTAGGGCCCTATCTTACGCCAGAGTCCCTAAACCCATTATTTGGGGATTTAGCATTGCGTAAGAGGGGTTCCCCCGCAAAAGTTGCTATCTTTTACACTTGCCTATATCCCTAAAACACCTGTGATACCCGTTATATTATGCATAGGCGTGGTTTGGGCGTTACGCCAGTTAAACCAATCAGTGTGCCAGGTGCCATTACCTTTAGGAGCAGGCTTCGCTATCCCAAATCCTCAAACCGATACCCGAGATGGAGAGAGGAAGGTCGCCATGTTTCTCCGAAGACGAAGTTAAATTGCTCGTGCATGAGGTCAAATCCAGACAGGGGAGGATCTGTTTTTGTTAAGTTAATCATGAATTGTATTATTTTATTATTATTATTGTTATTATTATTTGACATTGACATATTGTTTAATGTTTGGTATGCAATAAAAAAAAAAAAAACATCCAGCCTACCCCTTTTGTGATGGAAACTTCAAAAATAAAAGAAGAAAAAGAAAAAAATGCGTTTCGCCATGCAATTCTAACTCCCTCTCCCGTCTGAAATGAAGCATAGAACAAAATCCCATTTTTAAAAAAATAAAATTAGATCTATGCACTGGCACTCAGCGACGTAACTTTTTTTTCCAGCGAGAGTGGCATTTCAGAACTCTTCAGCAAATGAAGGTAATTCTGGTGACAAGTACGTGGTTTCGTCCGTTTACATTTTCCAATCGGGCAGCTGTCTATTTTTTACAGCAAGTTGCGTGACCGTGCTGCAAAAACAGGTGTGTGTACTTGTCGCCGAAATTACCTTCATTCGCAAAAGAGTTCTGAAATGCCGCTCTTGCTGGAAAAAAAATTACCGTTGCTAAGTGCCAGTGCATAGACCTATTTATAATTAAATTATTTTTCTGTACTGAATATAGCCCATTATTTTGTCACTGTTAGATCGCATGGGGGAGAGAAGCCGTGTCTTCAATTGCCACTTGATTATTCTTGAATTAAACGTGTTAATAAAGGAAAACCATCGAGAATTAGCCAGGACTAATTGTAGTCAATAAAGGGATGGATATTTTCCCCCAAATTTTCAGGTCTAGCACTGGCCCTGATATTATATATAATATATATAATTAATATATCTTATATATAATAATCATATACTATTATAAAAGCGGAAAAAATGATTGATACAAAATACAAACAATATAGACTTACCTGAAAGGCCCAGGTAGCTGGTGCGCTGGCGGCACACGCGTTCTGGGCGTCTTCGATTATTTAACTGGTGATCAAGGTGATTTAGTACTATCTCTGCCATTTTCTCAGGGGTTCAACTGCAGCTAAAGCAAGGTGGCTTTTTATAGGCGTGTTAATTCGAGAAGTGGAGCCGCATGTGCACGTCCACATGTGTCCAACTGGACGCACACTGAAGCCGCCTGGGTGCGCTCAAATGGGTAGCGGGTGGTTTGAGGACCCGCTATACACTTTCCCTAACGCGTGTGGTCAAGATAGCAATTGTAGGGAAAGCGCATAAACACGCCCACGAACACACCTCCAGGCGCAAATAAGGGAGTTGGCATAATGCATAGCGGGTAGTGTGGCCACAAGATACCGTTTAGGGATAGTGGAAGCTGCTAAATGCGTAATTCAAGGGTAGCGGGTAGTGGCAACGGGTAGGGCAGTGTGAAAGATAGAGCCCCTAGTGTGCGTAGAGCAATTTTCGGGGGGGCATATCTGGCCAATTGCATAGATTTGTGAAAATGAACAACCATATCTGGCCAGTTGCATAGATTTATAAAAAATAACAACCATATCTGGCCAGTTGCTTAGATTTGTAAAAATGAACAACCATATCTGGCCAATTGCATTAATTCATTATCACAGTCAGATGGTAATCACTGCATGAGTCCAGACCAAGTATCCCAAGTGTTATGACTTGAAAATCACAACAAAGAAAACCAGCAATGACAACTTAAACAAATTTATTCTTCAGTGATAAAAAAAAAAAAAAATTCTACAAATAATCCACTGTTTAATCTTATAATAACACTCTAATGCCACTATGTAACTCTGTTGCCAAAACCATAACTCTGCCTCTACTGACCAAACTCACAGCATTTATATAGACTAGCAACATTCTGGAAAGATCTACAGGATTCCTGGGTAATCCCGCCCCCTCCAGGCAAGAAGATGCCAGAAGCTTCCAGAAAGCACTAGTCTATTTCATTACAAAGAAGTGATATTGCATCAGATCATGTTTTGCTACAGACACACCACCAGAGGGTGCTTATGAACAAAATAAATAAATCGCTGACCAGTCATAAGAGGCATTTAAATAGTGTCTAACAAATCTCAATTTACAAATGATATACAGTGCTGTACACAAAATACTTATACTTAACACAAGGAAACTGAATCAGGTCAACAAAGCTTAGATATGTCTTAGAAGACGTTTTGCCTCCTCTACAAATGGCTTCATCAGTTCAAGCTGTTCACTGGGCTAGACTGGCTAATCTGCCTATGACCTGGATGAATGAGAATATGTCACGGTTCTGGGCATAGTGGCCAGGTGCTGCCACTTGGGGCCTATTAGAATCATGATTGCATTTATCTACGGCAGCTGTTTTGGGTTGCGCCTCTATTTAAGCTCTGACTTCCGTGCAGTCAGTGCTTCTGTGTCAAACTAGCCTTGCACAGAGTATGGTATAGAGTGTTGCGGATGGTTTTGACAGAATCTTTTGTTAAAAAAAATATATCTTATGATTCTGTGTCCGCTTAGAGGATTCTGGTATTCTGTTCGTTGCCTCTACTAGTACTCGGAAAATCTTCCTCTCTGGTTCCTGTTAAGGTCCTTTTGTTTGTCTGGGCTGCGACCCGGCAGGGCATTTCAGAGGGTGGGTTCTTTCACTAGGGTGTCCTAGTGGGGTTTATTCCCGACTGCGTTCGGGTTTTGGGCTTTGTTTTGTTTTCTTTTTTCTAGCCGCATCTCGCTGCTTTAAGGACCTTCTGCTTATTGTTCATTCTGTACGCCGAACGCCACCTTTGGATATCTCCGTATCTTACTTCTGGTCGTTCTATTTCCTGGCCTCATTCTTGAGGTCCTATAAGGTGGATTCTCCCTTATCCTATTTTTTTTTCTTTCGCCTTCATCTGCTGTTGTCTTGAAGTTTTCAGGTGAATTTGAGTTCTTTACTTTTTACCAGAAGTACGTTTTTCTTTTCTTGCATTTTTACCTTGAGGGTACTACCTCTGGAGTTAGTTTTTACGAGCTAACATATTTGAGCTTCCTTGCCCACGTTTGGCGAGTGTATCGCTCCGTTCTGAGGCGGAATTTGTTTTGGGTTTCTTTATTTTCTTATGAGTAACGCTAATGGGCAAACTTCCGGGATTACGTTGCCTGTTAAAAAAGTCACAATAATAGGATTTTTTACGTGTGATGTTTATTTTGCTCGCTTCATTTTGAGGCGAAGTTTATTTTTTGCATTTTCCTATTCGCCCAGCATTTTGGCTGGGGTTACTTTGATTTAACATTATTTAGTTTTGTATCGCCTCCTTAGGTATTTTTGTGGCCATCAACCTTTTTGTTGGCTTTAAGACACGGTTTCCTCTCGCGTCTGGTTCACCAATACCCCTCCCTCACAGAATATGCATAGACAGTCAATATTAAGAGTTCTGTAGCTGGGGGGAAATCTTGTTCATTCATGTTGACTTTTTGACTATTTTAAAAACCTTTCAATGATAACATAACACATACAGGCCATTTGTAACCCAAGTACAATATTCTTTAGGCTTAGATGAATCAATCATGACTAAAATATGCATTTAATTCAATAACTCAGTAAGAAAATACATTCACGTGCTACACTCTTGGTCTCTGACGGAGGGAAAGTAGGTTAAATTTGAGGGTCTATTTCTAACTTGGTATTACACAGCAGAAAAGCGTGGCCAATATCGCGTTTATCTACACAATATATGCATCTTACATTGATGAATAGTCAAATGATACTATTGAAAACAAATTTACGATATTACTTGATCACAATATTTGACGCTCCAGGAGACCATATGGATCTTTAGAGAAATAATTTTTCAAAATAATTCATGTTGTAACACAATATTGAGTGACGTCAGACAACTAATTCTCGGTGAAGTCGGGGTAGATCGATATGGTACGAGTTCACGGGTGGTATGTCACGGGTTTGACAGCCACTCCAGGGCACTTTCACCAGTAGAAGATGACTTGTGAAAAAACAAGTTACTGGTTGGCTGGAACGGACCGTGAATCACCAGTTCACAGCTTGTGATCACAGGTTGTGAGATGACTTGAACGCAAGTCACCGCTTGTGTTTTGGGAAACCCCTTTTTCACAAGCTGGTTTGAACGCAGCATTTATGACATTACACCTCAGGGTAACTTTGGAGAATAACGTGATAAGCTGTCGTTCATGCCAAAAGAGATTGATGATGATGATGATGATGATGATGATGATGATGATGATGATGATGATCAATCATTATTAGTAGTTCAAATTACTTGAATAACCACGAACATTCATGCTAAGATAACTAACGTTGACAGTTCGCATTGTCAGCATAGCATGCTAGCATCTATGTTTTAGTTATTAGGCCAATAATGTTATATTAGCTATTAAGCATTATTTAAATCTTAAGTGAACCATATAACCTCAATTCACACATCACAGAGATATGCTATTAATCCTTAATTATAGCTCAGTGAAATGTTTCGTTCACAGGCGTTAAGCACAGCAAGCAAAGACGGACATAGCCGTGGCAATCTTCGCTAACTGCATTATATCTTAAAATCTGCTCAAAAGTGACAAGCTATAATATTTTCAATCACACTGTTAGTTCAGTTAAAATATGCTTATAAAATGGTTATCATAATACATTGACCTGCTTCTTATTACCCCTAAATAATCACCAAGAAGATGCGAGACATACAACTTTTTCCACAGCGATACGGTTTCCCTGGAAGCTTAAATTGGATCTTTTGTATGCCCCCATGATTCGCCATTGCAGTGGCCCATTGAAGTCAATGGACTTGTCGCAACTCTGTCTCTCTATGGCTCTGCCCACGACCACTGCTGTTACGTATGACGAAAGCACGTTGGGGCAAGCCCTCCTGGAACCCATTGAGATTGCATTGAAAGGCCTTTTACTGGCCAAAAAATGACATTACATGAGAGTCAGTGAGAGACCCCTGGGGCGATTTTCAGTCTGAGTGAAATCGCCCCAAAAGGGGCGGGACTATTGGAAACGCTAGTTTATCCTGATTGAACAATGCCATTCAAAGGCAGATCAAGCTGTAGAACAGAGGTAGAGCCGGAAAAAAAATCTCTTTTTCTCGTGGCAGTGCATCGCCCAATCGCTCAAATGGACAGTCCGCCTCTGCTCTCAATGTAACCTATTAGGTCCATTAAGTGAAGCCCATTTGGCAGTTGCATGACCTCAAACATACTAAAATGGACACAGAACAGCATAACCTGGCAAAAGGTTGAGGGGGCCAGTGCTTCAAGCAATTCTCAACTGCAATTCAACTGAGCCACACTAGATGAGGATAAAACATTCTGAATCTTGCAGAATCTTTCATCAAGCACCCTTAAGAAACTCTGCTATCGATCACGACAGCTCAGAGATAAATAGTTCAGAGTGAGTACTGGTGCAGCCTTTGGTTGCTGGTATGAGCTGGAGGAACAAGAACTGAGAAGCTATGCTGATGTTGCAACTTTTTTTTGGAGCAATAACATCAGGTTTGCTTGCTAGATAAGCTTTTAGAGAATTAAACAGCATTTTATTTTGGCTGTCACGTAAATACTACTTCTGGTTCATTTACAAGGAGTTATGAACTTTCCTAAGCAAATTAACTAAAATAAAAAATATATGAAATATTTCAAACGCACCCCAAATCTATACAAGTGATTATGTGTGACATCGAAACTCCATAAACTCTAAATTCTTCAAGGAGTTTGGACCTTAGTTTATCACAACTTTACCAAGAGTATGAAATTTCTGTTTTTATGTTATTGCACTGAGGCATTGCAAGCTACCTTGCATATAGGCACATTCAGTGGCTTGCAAACATTATTGACTACATCATAAACAAAATAAGTTAGCTGCTGTCTTGCACCTACACTGATAGCGACAGCAGTGATAGCAGAATAATTTCTGTCAAAAACACACAACCTTTTGAATTCTGGATCATCCTAGCTAACTTTACAAAACAAAATGAGCCACTAAGAGGTTGTCATGCCAGTCGATAGCCTGTAACCTGATGTCAGCCACTGAGCTATAAGTCTTGGCTCAAACTAGTAAGAAAAAAATGTCCAGCTGTAATACAGTTTGGCAATGCTCTGCATATTAATTGCTCACAATATAGCCTATAAGGACCAATAAATGTAATTGAGCAAAATTCCTGACAACCATTCGACAGGGGCGTGTCTTTCAGCAGTTCTCAATTACAGGTCTCCCCAGACACACTACCTTGTATCAAGCATCTGTAAGCAATATCATCACAATTTTTGCTAGTTTTAATCTGGATGACTGGCTGTTAAAAATCTGAGTTTGCTATGATCATCGAGTCTACCAGTTTTACAGACCAGCCAGACCAGCACTGAACAGCCACAGTCAGTGTGTCTTAGCCTGATATTTCAGTTGGGTCATACAACTGATCTGCCTGGTCTGACCCTTGCGAACTGAATACTCTCCCTCTGCAAAGAGTAACAAATATGACTATAGGAAAGGCAGCTAATAGAAAGCTTGTGGGCTTGAGCTGAAATCTTTTTCTCTTTTTTTGCCGCATTTGAACAGTGAAGTCATGGATTTTCCACAGGATAATATGCTAGATTTATACTAGGATCAATGTGTATCAGATGTACAAGATTTTACTGTTCATTGTATGCTTGTACAATACCTTATTTCAGATAATAGTACAGCATATTTTATTATTTGTTTGAATGTGCCGATGGTCTGTGCTGTAATGCTAACTGCAAAATTGTGCATTCTAGTCTTTGTGCAGCATGTATGCTGCACAAAGACTTACAGACACACACACACACACACACACACACACACACACACACACACACACACAACAGCAGCAATCTGGATTGAAGTGATTCACAGTTTGAGTATCACTTTCTAAATCTGATATAGTTTCACCCTGTATTATTGTTTGTCAAGGAACTTCTGGCTCAAGTGCATGGAATGGGGTGCAGATGAAGATGCTGTTCAGGCATTATTTATTTCCCTCGTAAATTACTGGGTTTGGCCTGATCTTATCTCCTCTGGAGTTATTAATGGTATGTGTCATCTGTTGAATTTTGAATTACCACATTACTTCCCTGGCTTTGACAATAACAAAGAACAAAATTGAGCAATTCCCTCCTTTGCAATTTTTCATAATGCGCATACAGACTTGTCTCTAGCTGAATTGATGTTTTTAACTAAGAACTTTGTAATAAAATGTTGCACCAGAAATACATTTTACAAAATGGTGATAGGCTTGTAGTGACAGGACACAATTACAGTGCCCCTTCCCCCTTCCCGAGTACGTCTATTTTTGGAAATTTTTCACCCTTAAATATTCCAGATCATCAAACTAATTTTAATATCAGACAGAGATAAACTGTGTACACAAAATGCTATTTTTTATGATGATTTAATCTATTGAAGAAAAAAAAGCTATCCAACCCTATGTGAAAAAGTAATTGCACCTTAATTACTAAACCAACCAATTACACAAATTTAATTGATAATTGATTCCAATTTTTCAAGACACACGCTGGCATGATTACTGCCAGTCTTGTTGAATCTGAACATCACTTAAATAGAACCTGTCTGGCAATGCAAAGTAGGCAAAAAGCAGCTTGGTGCCGCAATTTGAAGAAATTCAAGGACAGATGAGAAACAAAGTTGTTGACATCTGTCAGTCTTTAAAGGGTTACCCAGTCATTTCTAAGGCTTTAGGACTCCAGCAAACTATGTTGAGAACCATAATCTACTAATGGAGAAAACTTGGAACAGTGGTGACCCTTCCCATGAGCGGCCAGCCAACAAAATTGCTCCAAGAGCGCATTGAAAAATTCCAGGATTAACATCTAAAGAACTGCAAGTCTCACTTGCCTCAGCTTAGGTTCATGTTCACAATTCCAACATGAGACAGACTGGGCAAAAATGGCACCCATTGGAGGGCTGCAAGGCAAAGAACCAATGCTGATCAAAAAGGACAGGCTTATCTCAAATTGGTAAAAAAAACATCTTGATGGCCCACAAGACTTTTGGGATAATATTCTGTGGATTGATGAGTCAAATGTTGAACTTTTTGGAGTACATGGATCCGGTTACATCTGGCATAAAGTACAAACGTAAACACCGTGTTCCACATTAACCTATAATGCCCCCTGTATCATATATGATACATCAAATTTGAAGGACCATGTCCACCTGGTAAGATGCAACACAACCACGACTGCTCACTGTATCATATCTGATACACAGTGCTGCCACCTGGAAGGAAGAGGTGAGATTACAGGAGTAGTCTCTCCCCTAGTCACTCACTTCAAGGTAGTAGCTCCCATGTGAATAGGAATTCATGAATTTCCTTGGACTTTGGCAGTGAAATTCGGCATTCCAAGGTAAATATTACTCAAAAACTTATTCTTATACATGTTAAGGGATAGCTATAGATAGTAGAGAGCATATAAATAATTTGAAATTTCGAGTGTTGAGTTCTGGAGGGGTGCTGATTTTTTGGCTGCATCAGATATGATACTCCTGGAATTAGAAGAAGTTCTGTTCAGCAATGTATATTTTGCTGTCACAAAACCTAATGATGAACAGTGGATCTGAATACTACCCTTCAATACTTCAAAAATATTACTGGGTCATATTTTTCCTATAATGATGTCTGTGTCTGGGCATTATAGGGTTAAGACCATGACACCAACTGTAAAACGTGGTGGTAGAATGATGGTCTGGGGCTGCTTTGCTGCTTCACGACCTGGACAATTTCATTGAAAGAACCATGAATTCTGCTCTTGATCAGAAAATCCTGAAGGAGAACGTCCAGCCTAAAGCTCAAGAGGAGTTGAGTTGTGCAGCGAGACAATGATCAGAAGCACACAAGCGAGTCCACCTCTGAATTCTTCAAAATAAACAAAATGAAGGTTTTGGTACTCCACCATAAGGAATATATATATATATATATATATATATATATATATATATATATATATATATATATATATATACACACGCACACGCACACAGAGTACTGTGCAAAAGTCTTAGGCACATTTAAAGCAATTTCTTAGGGCAAATATGCTCGCAAAAATGATGAAATTAAAAGTTTATAACTGCGAGATGTACTAAACAGAGCTGTTAAAAACTAAGTCAAATCAATATTTGGTGTAAGTACCCTTTGTCAAAAAAATTTGGAACACTGTCCTGTTGTGCATCAGTTTTATAAGATGATTGGCTTTTTGCTTGTTCCAAGCAGAGAGGAAAACTCGCCACCGTTCTTCGGCAGACTGTTTGTACTTTCAAGAAATTGCAGACAGCCATGATGATGTGCACTCATGCACTCACAGCGAGAAAATGATTGAGATCTCATAAGCAGCTGAGGTGAAGGGATGAAACCCCCACAGAAGACCTCCTCATCCTCAAAAGGCTGTGTCAAAACCTTTGAGGATGAGTTCTGAGGCAGGTGAGATACTGTACTCTTGAGTCTGATTTGAACTGAGAGCGAGAGACCATGATGTATAAAATGCTATCTGCAGATAGGTGAGCTCACATTGACTGACAGTCCCACAGACATTACATTTTGGGATGGAGAGAGGTTGCTCACGATGAGATTTACTCAGAAAACTAGAGAAGCTAGATGCGTTACAAGCTACTGAGAGTCCCAAATACTCAGTCTTTGGAATTGACAATGATAAACAATGGACTGTGTACATTACAATTCTGATGCCCGTTGATTTTAATAGGGGCAGACCCACCTCCACACAAAGGATGTGCTTTTTGACTAGGCGTGAGAACCATTGGAAAGAGCAGATTACCTGTGGGCAAATAAGCAATCTGACAAATTTGAACATTTCCACCTTAACCCCTTTGTGCAGAAGCCAAATCTGGCTATTTATGTGTTTCCTTATTTAAGGCTTTATAATTCAAGATTGCAGCTTCACAGACAGGAAAGGAGTGGCTCAACTGAGTCAGGACACTTGAAGCATTTAGAATTCCATTGTATTTCAGTTTATTTTCATGATTTTGGTAGGAAAAAAAGGGCTGCAAACACAAAAAATCTTCATGAAAATTCAACATTGAAATTGTAAAAAAAAATAATACGGAGAATTGAAAAATTGCTGGGGCTTAAAACTATACATTTCTGGGATCATACACTCCTTGATCACGAGTGCAAGTCATCTGAGCATTGATTCTAAATTACCTACTCTCTAGGACCGAAATAAGACAGCTATCCAGGTGGCTCCCCAAAGTCTAAGATCTCTCAAAATGGCGCACTGTCAAATCATCAAATAATCATATATTTAACACAAATCTACTTTTGACGCATGAAATTCAATATGAAGAAATTATTTTCTTGTTGAATTTAGCATGAGTTTATCAATATAGGTACAGTTGGACATCAATGGTCACTAGTAACCTCTCCAAACACAAAACATGCCTTTTCTACATGATGAAATTTAGAATTTTGTCAGTTTTTCTTCAGAGCCCCACTAGTCAGCACACATACTCATTAAAGGAACTGCTTATTTAATGGTAAGAACATTCAACCTGCAATGAAAAACTAGCAGTTCCCACTTCCAAGCTCACAACCTTATATAAACACTTTATAAGGAACAAGTATAACCCACTAACTCAGTAATATCTAAAATATACCTTATTTTAACAGAATAGACATTCCATTATCAGGAATAATCAAGCAATTTTCTGCCCCAAATTGAACAGAATGGTGCAATGAATGTACTGGGGGGTCTACCGAAGTGCGTGAGCTGCTTGCATTTTGAAGAAACGAAAACCTCGGCATTCAATTTTGTCGAACACGGTATAAATTCTAAAACAAAAAGCCACATTGAGAAAAATGCAAATGGAGTTGAAGTATAACCTTTCTTCACTGAATCCCTCCTCCAGAGACAGATGTATCGGGTAGAAGGAACCTTCCAGTCCTGTTTCATTCGAAATAATTCCCACTGACCATGTCCATACCTCATTTAAATCCTGTAAATGTAAGTGAACACTTCAGGCCAGTTTTGGATGCCTTTTTTTTCTTTGAAATCGCGTCATTTTCAGCCATGCAACCCTGCCCAACATTAGGAGAATACAACCTACCTTACTTTTACGTACAGATTTGTATACTATTTTTATTGTCCAATCAATATCTTTCAGTTATTGTGGAAAGTTTAAACTCTCTGGAATTGAATAAGAAACCAGTTATACATTATCACTGTGGAAATTTCACAAAGGCATGAACTACATAAGTGTGCATTACGCAGATGAGCCTTAGTAAATAACTGAATATTGGCTATCAACATGAGTACTTACAAGGATATAAGGAAGTGCTGAATTTGTTGATGGAGGAGTCTACGCTAAACCCATGGTAGGGAACTGCGCGTTTTTCATATGTGATGACTATAATTGATAGTAGAATGACAAAGTATCAATACCATGTTGAATTTTTGCTTCAGAAAATGATTTTTCTTTACGACTAATTGGGATACCATTGGCTCACTGTAGCTTAAGTGGTTGCTACAGAGGACAACGATTTTTTCTGGAGCAAGAGATCATTTTTTTGAGCAGCTGGATAGATACTACGAGCAAGTATATTGAGCAGTTTGCACTTGGAATGAAATGTGGCCAGTTGTTTTTTTCTAGAAATTGCAAACTAACAAACAGACAAGCTGAACTGATTAATAGACATGCTGAAATCTATGATTTTGGCTTGTAACAGACGGGTGAAAACATAAACTCCTTAGCAAAGGTCAATACACTGAAAACTAGTGCCTCCCAAGGCAAGGTGTGCAGCCCCATCCTCTACAATCATTTAACCAAATGAGAGCACCGCCATCTGCGGCACAAACTCAATCATTATGTTTGCAGGAGACACAGTCCGTATGGGACTGATCAGCAACCTGGTGATTCTTAAAGGGGTGGTCAGACATACGTTAAACAACGTAGTCAAGCATAAGGGAAGCCTCTGTAGCTAACGTAGCCTAACGTAGCGCACCGTAGCGATCTGTAGCTATCTGTGGCTATCTGTAGAAATAACTTGGCCATTAATGTGAGAGAACTGTGCGCGGAGGTTAATCTGCTGGGCATGTTCAAAAGATAGCCACGATAGCAGGCATTTTTATTAATGTAGCAGTAACTTAGTTTAATGTAGTTACATGTAGTTTACCATAGTAACAACCGTAGCCTATCATAGCCAAACGTAGCGAAAAATTTATCGTAATCAACAAATTTGGCGTGAACCTACGAGCAACTAAGGGCTACTACGTTACACTACGGCTGTCAGTAGGTCTCACTACGTCTAACTACGGTGTACAAGGCTAGCCTGTACATCATTGAAGTAGGTTAAAGTATGGTAAAGTAAGTTTAAGTACTTCTATGTAGTCTAGGCTATGGTAATCCCCCCCTACAGATAGCTACAAAGGCTAACGTATGTGTGACCACCCCATTACAGAAGTGAGGTACAGCAGTTATAGAGTGGTTTACCAGTAATAATTTGACTCAACATCAGCAAAACAAAATGATGATAGACTTCGGGACCTCCTCTTTACACACTGGGTGATGGAGAGGGTAGACAGTTTTAAATGCCTTAGAGTCCACATCTTCAAGTACATGAGCTGGGGTGTGAACAAGCATACCAAAGGGCTCTTCCACGTGAGGGAACTAAAGCAGGTCCATCACGAACCCAGCTTTTGGCAAACCACCATCACAGCACTTATGATGGCATACTCAGCAAATCCATGGTCTTGTGTTTAGCCAGCAGCAGGGCTCCGGAAAGCAGAGGCCACCAGCAGCAACCCAAAAAGTCATTCATTCAGAATTAACCGTCCAGGACACTGTATGATCCTTTTGACCTTTTACATTGACATAATGATGCAGAGCCACCAGAGCCACACCAGGAGGCTGAGGAACAGGTTCTACTCCAGTGTTGTTGCCTCCATTATACCTGATAGCATCCACACCCACCTAAAGTCTATTAGACCACAACGCCCACAAGAAACGACTGCTATAAAATGCCTTCAATGCTTCAATTAATCACCAGATACAGGACTAAGTTTTAAGTTAGTTTTAAGTTAAGTTTTAAGTTAGTTTTGCACATTTGGTGTATATTATGTGTTTCTTATTTTATTAATTTTGTCTTCAACAATACAACTGCATTTCTGGGTGTTGCCAAACAAAGTTTTGTTGCACTTGCAATGACAAAGTTTTCTAATCGTAATTCTGATTTGGTGTCCATGCAATTCCTCCTTACACTGCAATTTGAACTAAAAAATGATGCAAATTACCTTTTATAACTACAAATTGTCACAGTTTATAAACAGGAATGAGTGTATGTGAACCCTTATGCAGGAGAGAAAGGGGCTGGATACAAAATTGCAGATAATTGCTTTCATCAAGAGAAAGCCAAAACAAACCTATTGCCCACAAGACAGGAAAAACAAAATCAGTATGAATGTGCAAAAAGGAACAAAAACACTAGTAGCAAGGCTATAACTAGCTCTGAGTTACAGCGCTATACCGGAGCCAACAAATGATATATACAAGAGGTATTAAAACCCTCACTGAGAGACAGGCTTGGGAACTAGAAATGAACAGAAACAGAGAGAAGTGAGAACACAGAAATCAGAGCTCATGCCCCTTACATATGGCTGTTTCCCAAACAAGTGGCCAGGCCACATTCCTCATATGGTTAATTAGGAAAATGTGAATTCTCCCTGCACCGCATTCTCACATGAAACCGAGAATGTGGTTCAGGACTGCAACTAGAGCTGTGACTGTGCTGATTTCAGAACCACGGACAGCGGCCAGAAGATCAGGACAAGATGCAGTAGTGGCACACATCAGCCAAAAATGAAGCTAACATCTGAAAAATACATGATTCAGTTTTAAGAAATATGAATACATGAATAAATTGAACAGAAAATAAATCACGTGAATTGCAAGCTTATCACTTACCAATTGCAAATGCATGGGTCATTTTTTAAAAGGTTAATTAAATTCAAAAATAGCAGCGGTTTGTTATTAAAATTAATACATATATTCATATTAAAACTGCAGGGCAAGAGAAATAACTTTGGGGAGTCATTGGCTTCAGCAGCAGGTAGGGCTGCAGCGGCATTCTAATGAATCCAAGCTCTGTGTCATTTTAGTATTCCCCAGTGATCTGCCTCAAAGTAATTAAACCATAGCAGGTGCAACAGGCTGATACTGTACATAGAGCCTCGTTGGTCAGCCTAAGAGCAAACATACCGTTATATTCCTTGTCAGAAATTAGCTAGAAAGGTGCCATAAGTCTGGCATTGCAAAAATATAGATCATAAGGCGCATCTTTGCACAGTGTAAGAAAGCAGATTGGTTTAGAATAATGCTTTTTAGCTTTATTAAATGCAGTCATATTTGTTTTACTAATTTTGGTAGAGAATTCAACAAAAATTGTATTCAGCCATTGTACAACTGCGAGTAAAAGTAAAGGTCAAATTTAAATTGAATTTCAAGGCCTGGTGCACAACATCACATTCATATCAGTGTCCTAACATTTTAAGAATGGTGCAAAAAATGATTCCCATATGAAGTGCATCAATGATCATAAAATTCCCCTTTGAGCTCCAAACCATTCCATATTCCTAAAAGAAATCCTGTCATACTGATTTGACAAAAGAGCAGACTTCTTTTTTTTTAACTACAGTGGCTCTTTAATAAAAAGCATTAATTTCAAGAAGTGCACAATATAATTTTTTTTTCAATTTCAATTAACTTGCTATCGAAAGATAATGTAGGGACACAACTGAAAAATTTTGGTGATGGGCTGTAGCATATGACTGAATGGCTTGATATTTCAGTGGAGAAGAAGTGGCATAAAAGAAGTGTTTCAAATGATTTCATACAAAATTTACATTCTGTTACCAGAGACAAAGGGGGGTCATAAATAAGCAATTAATTGATGCTGGATGCCAGTCATAGAAATATGCCAAACTTCATTCCAAATAATATCATCTTAGCTCTATATATGAAATTACACATACTCCAAGTTCTGTGTGAAGAAGACATTTTTTCTACAACTGTAATTCAGCCCTGGGAGATATGAATATAAATGCCTTCGAAAAGTGGATTTGAAGAATGAATAAAACTAAATGTTTTAAGATTCAGGGCATTATTTTGACAGCCTAAATTCAGTCGGCAAACTTCTCGTGCTCATGGTATCGCAGATCACAGATCTGCCTTTATTTCCGTAATTTTGTGAAAGGAGGCGATAGCGTTGCTATGGTGCTAATGTCGAAAGGGTTAGCCTAAGATTAATGAACTATTAATGGCTTTGGTGGAGCTTTGGTTCCATTAACCTCCTTTAGCCCAACATCCCCCTAGCTGTAACGCTGGCGTTTTGGGATTTTCAATGGCATGCCATGAGCCTCTAACCATTAAACAAATACTTGCTTTCAAGTTGTTCCTGTTCCTGTCGTTAGATTAATAATCACAATTCATTTAGTGAATAATCAAGACCAATATATAAGCCTGTAATTATAAATAAATTATTAAGAAATGACAGAGATCACCGATGGGCTACATTGACAACGTACTTAATAGTGATATTGTAGGGATGGAAAAAAACAAATAAAATTAATCCAGTACTTTCTCTGAATTCCATCTCCTGTTTTACCCATTATTCTTTTTTTTTTCGCCAGTGCAACCTAATTTATTTTAAGATTGCACTTAATCAAGATGTTTTCACTGTTCAAAAGAATAGGCTACATTTGCCAGGAAGCGCAGTTGCACACTGGTTGCCATGATGTGATAATAATTAAATTATTGAAGTACCTACAATTCTAACATCAAAGTGTTGGTAATTGTGTAATTTAGTAAATTTGTATTTGTGCATCGTGAAAGTTAGATGCATGACATGCATTTAAAATCATTTAAAATGAAAGCCATGTGTCAAACTTTTATGGAGCAAAATCATTGATGATGCGTTTATAGTCCACCCTCTGGGAAAGTCATAGGAAAGCTACAATATGAGATTTTATTAATGGCAAGTATCAAATTAATTAATTAGAAACAAACTCTATACCTTACCAAAATACCAGCATCTGCAGCATTTACCACATAACATTCTAATTTAAGATGGAATTTTGAGAAATTTCAGTTAATTGCCGTCTATGCGATCTAATATTGTAGTGTTCCTCTGTGACGCAAAGCTATATGTCTTAATCATTGATGGAAACTCTGCTTATTGGTAGCCTATTTGCTCAATAAATTGATTTGATTAATGGTACAATTTCTAAGCGGAAACAGGTTGAGAGTCAACCTGCATTATGGTAATATCACTGGTTGTGGACAGAGTTTTATTTTTACAAAAGTGAACTTAACATATAGATGCAAAGTTTCATTCATCTTGGTCAGGGCTGACCAAATCTGGCCCTCAAGTCTAAATCTATCTCTGGTTTTCTCTTCTTCCCAGCAATAAGTGCAATAAGTGAACAATCATAGCCACTGACTGGCCAGACTGCCATCACACCTGACACCCAGGTCAAGGGAAGGTTGAAAACCAGCAGTTCTTGACCCTCCAGGAACATGATTTGGGGAGCCCTGATCTAGGTAAAGTTGTTTCTGAAAAAAACTTGTCCCCACTTATCCAGATGAGCAGAGGGACAGATGGAAGGATAGATGGAAAGACAGATGCATGGGCTCCATTGCAATATCCCCGGTCCACTTCATGTTGTGGTCCTTGACATAGAGTAGGCTGGTCTTCACCTGTTTTCAATCATTTTCCTTGATTAAATCCTTTCTGCAGATGAGCAGTAGCCTTCACGCAGGTGTCTAAATGATGCCTTCATATCTTAATTATACATAATCAAATACACTTGAATACAGTAGTGAGATGCTGCTAAAGGAGTAACAAAATATACAAAGTAAATGTTCTGTGTTATCAGTCAGCTATCAGAATCTCCCATTTCATAAATAGTGTTACCATTGCTAATGCCTAGAGAGGTCCCTTTCAAAATTCAGCACTAATTTTTTCCATCATTTGTGAACAAGGGTGGACTGGGACTAAAACACAGCCCAGGACTTCGTTCCAAATAGAGCTACTGCAATCACCACCCGTGAACACAGACTCTATTGGGGTTGTCATGATACCATCTCACAATACTACACCAGTCAAGGTATCATATTCACAGTAGCAAGTAACATCAGAATACAACAGAGAATGATTGCAGACTTTCATATTAATATGAGAGCTTACAATAATAAACAATATTTACCCCCAATGACATATTTCTTGACCAGGCTGGATGCAATTGTATTTAACCATGCCCGCACAATTGCCAGTGCTTTGTAATGAATGCACTGAGATTACCTTGACATATAAAGAACAGGTTACAAATAATGACATCTACAACCCCAATTCCAAAATAATTGGGACAAAGTATAAATTGTGAATAAAATCAAAATGCAATGACTTTCAGATCACTTGAGCCAATTGTTATTTACAATAGAACATAGATAACATTTCAAATGTTGAAACTGAGACATTTTACATTTTTATCCACCAAATGAGCTTATTTCAGATTTTCTGGCTGCAACAGGTCTCAAAAAAAGTTGGGACACAGGCAAAAAAGGGCTGAAAAAGCAATTAATATACAAGAGAATCAGCTGAAAGAACATTTAGCAAGTAATTAAGTTAACTGGCATCAGGTGTGTAACATGATTGGCTATAAAAGGGATGTCTTAGAGAGGCTGAGTCTCTCAGAAGTAAAGATGGCCAGAGGCTCTCCAACCTGTGAAGGCTTGTGTAATGAAATTGTGGAATACTGTAAAACAATGTTCCTCAATGTCAAATTGCAAAGGCTTTGAAGGTCTCATCATCGGCAGTGCATAACATCATCAAAAGATTCAAAGAAACTGGAAAAATCTCTGTGCGTAAGGGACAAGGCCGAAGACCTTTACTGGATGCCCATAATCTTGAGCCCTCAGATGCCACTGCATCACTCACCGGCATGATTCTGTCATTGACCTTACTAAATGGGCCCAGGAATACTTCAAGAAACCACTATCTGTAAACACAGTCTGCCGTGCCATCCACAGATGCCACCTAAAACTCTATCATGCAAAAAAGGAAGCCATTGTTGAGCATGATCCAGAAGTACCGCCGTGTTCTGTGAGCCAAGGCTCATTTAAAATGGACTGTAGCAAAGAGGCAAAGTGTCCTGTGGTCAGACGAGTCCAAATTTGACATTCTTGTTGGAAATCATGGGCGTTGTGTCCTCTGGGCTAAAGTGGAGAAAGACCACCCCTCCTGTCATCAGCGTTCAGTTCAAAAGCCAGCATCTCTGGTGGTATGGGGATGCATTAGTGCATATGGTGTGGGACACTTATGTTTTAAAAAGCACCATGAATGCTGAAAGGTATGTAAAGGTTTTAGAGCAACATATGCTCCCCTCCAGATGACATCTATTCCAGGGAAGGCCTTGTGTATTTCAGCAGGACAATGCAAAACCACACACTGCAGCTATTGCAACAGGATGGCTTCGTAGTAGAAGAGTCCGTGTGCTGAACTGGCCTGCCTGCAGACCTGATCTTTCACCGATTGAGAACATTTATTAATTGTAATTAACATGTATTAATTGCGCATAATTAAACGAAAAGTCCGTCAAAGGAGACCCAAAACTCTCCAGCATCTGGAAGCCTGTATTGAACAAGAGTGGGATCAAATTCCAATGGCTAGACTCAAGAAACTTGTCTCCTCAATGCCCAGACACCTCCACTCTGTGTTAGAAAGAAGAGGGGATGCTACACCATGGTAAACAGGCCCGTGTCCCAACTTTTTTGAGACCCGTAGCAGCCATCAAATTTGAAATGAGCTCATTTTGTGGATAAAATGGTAAAATTTCTCAGTTTCGACATTTGCTATGTTATCTCTGTTCTGTTGTGAATAAAATACTGGCTGGTGTGATTTGAAAGTCATTGCGTTTTGATTTTATTCACAATTTACACTTTGTCCCAACTATTTCGGAATTGGGGTTGTAAGACCTTTGTTAAATATTATACAGTATGGCGCTAAACTAAAAGACAAGGCTTTGGTTGTATCGTTTCATGCATACAAAGCTTTTGATAGGGTAGAATGGCCCTATTTATTTCATGTTCTTGCTCATTTTGGGCTCGGTGGCAATTTCCTTAAATGGATAAAGGCGCTCTATGCGGCTCCAAAGGCCTCTGTAATTACAAATGGCAAACAATCTCCTGCTTTCTCACTTGAACAAGGTATTGCTCAGGGATGTCCACTTACATCAAAGGCATCCATACAAGGACAAAGCAGCATAAAATATCATTATATGCTGATGACGTATTACTCTACTGCAGTAATCCGACCAGGTCTATTAAGCGCGTTATTGAGCTTATTGAAATTTTCTCTACATTTTCCGGATACAAGATTAATTATTCAAAATCAGAGGCGATGTCTCTCTCCAAGCAAGTTCCTTGCATGCCCTCTGATGCTCCCCCTTTTCGGTGGTCTCCTCTTGGTTTACTTATTTAGGTATTCACATTACCCCTTCTCTACCTGATTTGTATGAGGCTAATCTTTCTCCTCTAATCCTGCGTATTAAGCAGGATCTCACCCGTTGGTCTAGTCTTCCTTTGTTGTTCTTGGGGAGAGTACACCTGTTTAAAATGAATGTTTTACCACGCTTACTATACCAGTTTCAAATGGTTCCTATAGTTTTGTCGCACAAATCATTATCAGAACTGAATAGTGCACTCTTAGCATTTTTGTGGCGCAAAAAGGGCTCGAGATTAAAACTTACTCGCTTACAGCTTCCATTGGAGAAGGGGGGGGTTAGCAGTTCCTAATATTAAACTGTATCAGCTTTCATGTCTTTGCAGATACATTCGAGACTGGTTTCAGGATGGCCCAGAATTTACATGGCTTGATATTGAATCATATGCAGTATCTCCGAAACCTTTGAAAAATATATTATGTTTCCAAGAAGTAGATTTGTTCAGCTGTTAAGGGTAATTTTCTTTTTAAAAAATACTCTAAAAGTTTGGAGGCTAAGTAGGAAAATATAGAGTTTTGAAAAGTTATTTACAGTTACGTAATTATGGTATCTAATCTCAAACGGTCTCGATACTGTGGTGTAATTTCTCCTATAAAAAAAGTATTTATTAATGGTGAAGACCCAACTAAATTAGTAACACGATTTTATACAACACCTTCTGGGACAACAAAAGAAAATACAGCTAAAATTAAATCAGAATGGGAGGCTGACTTTGGTGTTGAGATTGAAGATGAAGAGTGGAATGATATTTGGCTAAACTTTTCTAATTGTTTTAATTCTATCAGGGCAAAAGAACTTCAATTTAAGATAAATCATAGACTGCATATTGCCCCAATGAGACGTAATAAAATGAACCCCACTTCTGACAAAGCTGTGTAATAAGTGCAAGAATATAGAAGGCACATACACTCATTGTTTTTTGAATGCGTATATATTCACAATTTCTGGAATGCTGTTCTTAAAGAAGTCAATGATATACTTGGCCAAACAGTATATATTTCTCCTGTAGCATGTATTCTTGGTATACATAATCCTTCAAATCTTTCAAATTCACTAAAACTCCTGAAAATCCTTCTTTTCTGTGCTAGAAGATGCATTTTATTGAAGTAGGTGTCAGAGGAACCTCCCAGTACCACCCAGTGGATAAGTAGTGTGTTAGTGTTCATGCCTTTAGAAGCGCTTAGCTTTTATTTAAAGGAGGAACCTGCTCAGTTTTATAAAGTATTGAGTCCTTTTATAACTTACTTGGGACCTGTCCGTTTACAAACGTTAACTGCAGGGCTCTGTGGTCTGGCATGGGAAGAGTAATGCATTACGTCAAATGCACTGTGTTCTGACTGTGTCTGTACATTATTGTATGTATGTACGTATTTATTTATTTACTTGTTTATTTAGTGATTTATTTTCAATTTTTCCCTTTTCTTGCTTGTTGTTTTTTTTTTTTTTGACTGACTGTAAACCTGTCGATGTCAATTAATTAAAATAAAAATATATATTAAATTTTAAAAAAAAAAACAAAGCCTTAAATGGGCAAGAACTGGCTTGATTTTGCATCTGCATAAAGGGTTAACAAGTTTTCCAATGAATAGAGTAAGCCAGCAGCAGTTAAACACAGTTTTCGTCTTAATGCAGTGTCGAGGAGATTAAATAGAAAACTCACTTCAGCAAAATGTTTTATTCACTTTACACAAAACATAAACTGCCAAGTTAAACTCACTGCAGGGTGGATAGGAAAAAGCAAGCACAATCTAAGCTTGGCTACATGTTTGTTACGGCAAATACAATGAAGATTAGCTACAAAAAGCCACAACAACACAATATATATTGAAATGCAATTTAGCTTCGAAATGACGTGTTTTATTTCTTTTGTTGCCTTAACGAGGAAGACTGGCCACATCTGATAATGTTGAATGTTTATGGAGTTTATGCAACATTAATGTAAATGAATGACTGAGAACGGGGCAAAACCAAATTTTATGATCAAGGCAGGCTCTGAGCCTCCTCAATTGTTAGCTCACTGGCCACTGCTGCCCTTAAAGGTGTACTATGCAAGTTTGTTGACATCACTTCTGTTGACATTCAAATTCAAACAAAACAGAGGTAGCTCGCCCCTCCCTCCCATAGTTCCCTCCCTCCCATGCTTCCGTAACTGTCAACTCTTGTCGGTGATTGGCCAGAATGGTTTGTTATGTTATGGGGCACAGCCTGTGCCCCTTGTGTTTATTTGCAGTTTGTGACGCCTGTGCGGTCTCCAGAGCCCGGCTTTTTTTGACAGTGAATTCAGGGACAGGCAGCTGGCAGATTGTGGAGAGAAGTTGGCGAATTGAGACAAAAATATAATCGTGCAGAAAATAAACAAACTTGCATAGTGCACCTTTAAACTTGTGAAACACAAAACTAATACTTGCGAAGATGAACACAAAAGGTTGTTGAACAAAAGCGCACTTAAGGCTCTGTGGACCTGCAAATGAGTGATTGCAACCTTACAATGAAGTTTGCCATCTGTATTAAAATGCTTTGGAAATGTATGACACAAAAAAAAATGAAGTGGAAATTATTGTAATATAATTGCTGAAAATAATGATGCAATAATGAGAGGATGACTGTTTTGGGGATAAGTAATGCTCATCCACATCTACGCAATGCGTATGCCTTTAAATAATCCAAGGTTATACTCTGCAGACAGATGGAAAATTCAGCCTCTTCCTGAATTTGATGAGAGCACAGCAATTTCCCACTACACCAAATTAATAAGCAAATACAAAATATTAATGAGGAAGGCAGGATGCCCTGACATTTTGAAGTTCTGCTGAGGCTTTTAATTTTGTCAGATTCAAATGGATTAGACCCATTTGTGTATTTACAAGCATTCACTGAAAATATAAAGCAAAATTACTTTGAGTAGAATTGCAAGAGCTACATTCAAATCACATTAAAAGTGTGTTTAACCGTTGAATGCCTATCTCAGGTTTTAAACATATTGGGGTTTGCAGACTGCTCTCTAAACAATTAATTCCTCAAATTAAGCTACAACTGCTAGTTAAACTTCTATTTTTATCAAAATGCTGGCGTTCGAATTTCAGAACGATTGAGTCTTATGTTGGTCTACTGTGTTCTTTAAAAAGTAGATTTTAAAAACTAAACTGACACCAAATGATGAATTAAAAATGAAAATGTGGTTTAATGAAATTTGAACTTAAACTAATAACAAGAGGAACAAATAATAATTCCTCTTTGCTTCAAGGTGACAATGCTGTGAACTGCATCACCATGTTTCATATTCCATGTAGTCTAATGACCACTAGAGGGAGGAACTAGGGTGGAGGAGGGGTTTTAGATTAGCTGCAGCAAACATGCCAATGGAAAAACTGGTTTATTGGGAGGTTCCAGCAGTTTCCATGCTGGAGGAAGCAGCCAGGGAAGCCATTTTAAAGAGATCACTCTTAAATATAAAATATCACTCTGCTGAGCATCTGCGGATTCAGCTGGAGCAACTGACTTTCATGGGCCTGACAGAACTATGCAAGACTCCATTTTGGGTGGACTATTTCTGACAAAAGCACATTTTGTACATAAAAAATATTGGACAGGATGGTGTAATGTAGAATACAGTAATATAATACATTTAAACATTTGGTCAGCTTCAGGACTTTTTGCCTTGGGTCTCCTGTTCAGAAGGTAAAATGATTGCAAATTGTATTCAGAATCTGTGATGGAGTCGGTGAATAAAACCAAAATATTGTATCACTGTCCAATAAATTATGATAATAACTGTATACTGAATTAGAAATTGGAAGAAGAAAAAAAAACAATGTTAAAGGTGACAAGCCTCAGAAGCAAGCAAAAGAGGAAGGGCCTCCTTCCTCAGAACAGAAACATTGATTGAAATTGTCGGTACTCATCTTGAAGAACTGAGCCCTCTTATCAAAACATTCACATTTAATGTCTAAAACACTCAGTAGATTTGAAGAAATTAAAAACAATAATCGACTGTCGGACACGGAGTTATATTGAAACCATCCGACTGTCGGACACGGAGATATATTAAAACCCTGTCCGACTTTCGGACACATAGACACTGCAAATAAATAAATTGCAGTGTTCATTGGATGTTCTGTTTGTTGTTAAAATGTTTCTTTTCATTCTTTATTTCGTTATCAATCTGTTCTAATCGTCCTCTTCTTTTTTTGGCTGTCAGACACGGAGTGTTTTGCATTTAATGTCCGAAAGGCTTTGTACATTGTCCCGCGCCAATGTCGACTCACTTTATTGAGCAGAGCTTAAACAGAAACATTGATTGAAATTCTCAGTACTCATCTTGAAGAACTGAGCCCTCTTATCAAAACATTCACGTTTAATAACTAAAACATTCAGTAGATTTGAAGAAATTAAAAACAATAATCGACTGTCAGACACGGAGTTATATTGATGCCATCCGACTGTCGGACACGGAGATATATTAAAACACTGTCAGACTTTCGGACACGTAGACACTGCGTTATTTATTTGCGGGCCATCTTTTTTGGATGTTCTGTTTGTTGGTGATATATTTTTATTCTTTATTTCGTTATAGATCTGTTCTCATATCAATACTTTAACTTTTTGCTGGCTGCTGGACATGGAGTATTTTGCATTTCGCGTCGGACAGTCTTGATCATGCATGCGATATTTAATTCACACTGTCAATGGTCATGGAATTGATTTGCTCACTGACTACAAGCACTATTTTATCTCTGGTGTGGAAATAAAGCGTGAATCTGTTCGATCCATTTGACTAATTTTCAAAAGAGAGACCGAATAAAGACTGTTATCTATCTTCAACGGAAGAAAACAGACGAATAAAAAGACCAAGAAAAGTCGATAGCTATCAATTTGCATTTTGTGAAGGTCGAAAAAAAACATGGCCAAGTTTGCACATCTAATAATTCCTGGAATACTCAAAAAATTCGAACTTTTATGACTTTCGGACACGAAAGTGTATTAAAACCCTGTCCGACTTTCGCGTCTTTGCATTGACTTTAACTGTAATCAGGCGTGGGAAAAATTCGTTTCGCGTCCAGTGTGCAAGCGGCTTTACTGAGCATAGGCTTTACTGAGCATAGATATATAATATATATATATATATATATATATATATACACGCACTGCCTGATGCCGAGGCAGGTTGTGGTTGGCTGAGAAAGATGTGAAGTGGTTAATTTGCTTCACAGATTCAGCTGCATTGATTAAGCCAGGTTGAGTTTCCATTACGAGTGTCAACCGCCTTTGATCTAACATCAGGACAATCGATATAGATACTATAATTTATGTGCTGATTCAGATAGTTACATTAAACAGTGGTTGCTGTAATTATTTATTGCATTGAAATGTGCCTGACATTCTGGAAACCTGCCTGTGAGATTTCGGTGACGTGTGCGCACTGTGCGCCGGTCAGCCAAATTACCACTGCACAGAAAGTAAACCAGGTTGGAGCAGGCGAGCTTTCTGAGCAACTCCAGCGGAGACTTTCGCAACGAAATTGTCGCTGCGTCTTGATGAATATGTGACACCTCCCCCGGGGGTCTGGGGCATAAAATTAAGTGATTCGTTTTATCCATTGTTTCAGATGACCTGTAGCACCCATGTCGATTCTCTATAATAAATAGTATGTTGCTAGTGCTCATCTAAAGCCACTGTAACAAACCTTGGATTTGTTGCCAACAGAGGCTTTGTGCTTATAAGCAATCTGCTTTTGAAGTTATGCTTTCAGTTCCCAATCGTACGTGATAAGGCCCTGTGCTTCACTTAACATCACATTGCCATTAGCTCTGAGTTAGCTGGTCAGTACTTTTCAGACAGAGCCCAGTTTTTTTTTTTTTTTTTTTTTTGGTTGAGACTTTGACAAAAACACCCGGCGGTACAATGGAAAACAGCTGTACGTAAACTGCCGGCCGTCGGCTTTAAAGGTCCCCTATTATGCCACCAGGTGCACAGCTCATTAGCCATTATCAGCCAGTTTAAAGTCTCCCCTACCTGACATCACAAGGGGGAGTGACCACCCAGAGTAATGAAATCTGATTGACTGCTTGGCTGAAGGTGATTAGTTCTTCTTGCCTCTGGTTAGTTACTTCCCCATGTGATGTCAAAAAGGAAAAGATTTTGAAATGGCTTGTAATAACTAATTAGTTGTGCACCTGGTAACATAATAGGGGACCGTTAATGGAGAACCCTGACCTTCTGGCTGGCCATCTCGGTGCTGACCTCAGTCCAACCTCTACCATTCTTCCAGGCACAAGTCCTCATCCTTCAGCGACACCTGTCTGATTGCGGGCATTGGTTTGTTTTAGCCCCTTTTATGTTCAGTTTTGATATGTTATTAGAGGTTATTGCAACTTAATCTGTTATTCTGTGTTTGACTCCTCTCTCTTCTGGAATATAACAAAACAATCCAACTAACCTACAGAGCCAGCAGATAACCTTTTTCATCAAGGCTATCCGTTCTTTGAGATTCCTGCACATTATGGCAGTAATCTTTCCTTAGACCCCCACTTGCACCTGGAACTCCAGGACCTGGAGTACATATTGTTATGCATTTGAGTGGATTGGAAGAAGGCTCCCCCCGAGGACCCACCGGCAGGCGGTTCTAAGAAAGGCTCAGTGGGAGGTGAACTGCTGTTCTGAGTTAAAAATTTAATCCCTCGACTCGGCCAAGAAATTTCTGCGCAGCTCAGAGTTAGGCGGCCTTCAATACCCAGGGCCCCACTCCTGCAACTGTTCTTGCTCCAGCGGCAGCCCCCAATCCATTTTCAGGTACTTGCCTGACCTTGGGGCTCCTCATACCATCCTGATCACTCTGCTGCGTATTTCTGCAGGAGTGCAGGTGCCCAGTCCAGATCCAGCAGGTGGCTCACCATCTAGTCCAGGTCTTACGCGTATCTGGTCATGCAGTCTGGATCCTGTGGTCGCTCTGCCATCCAATCCAGGTCCTGCGGGCACCTGGACGCACAGTCCAGATCCTGTGGGCATTCCGCCACTCTGTATAAGTCCTGTGGGTGTCCAGTCAATTTGTCCAGGCCTCATGGGGGTTCAGCCGCCCTGTGCATGCCTCATTGACATCCTGCTACCCAGTCCAGGCTCCATAACGATCCAGCCGGTTCATCCAGTTCCCATGGGCATCCAGCTGCCCAGTCCAGACCCTGTGGGCATGCCACCACTCAGCCCTGATCCAGTGAGCACTCCACCACCTGGCCCTGATCCAGAGACCACTTTGATGCCTGGCTCTCATCCAGTGGCCACTCCACCACTCAGCACTTTTCTAGCAGGCGATCTATCTCCTAGTCATGCCCCAGTGGGTGATCCATCACCCGGCCCTACCCCAATGCAGCAGGAGATCCATCACCTGGCTCTGATCCGGCAGGCAATTCTTGCCCGGCCCTGATTTAGTGGGCAAGCCGACACCCAGCCTTGATACAGCAGGCAGTCTGTTGCCCGGGCTTGATCCAGATGGTGACCTAGCCCTAATCCAGCGGGCGATCTATCACCTGGTCCTAATCTAGCGGGTGATCTGTCGTCTGGGCCTGATCCAGCAGGTGGTCCTTCACCCGCTCCCGATTCAATAGGTGATTCATTGCTCACTCCTGATCCAATGGGTGATCCATCCACTGGTGCTGATCAAGTGGGTGATGTCGCCTGGTCCTGTTCCTTCGGGCGATTTGTTGATCCGGTTCTGCATTAACAAATTCTTCACCACCTGGCCCAGATCCAGGAAATGTTTTGTCTTGTAGCCCAAATCCAGAAAATCTTCCTTCACCTGGCCCAGATTCAGGGAACAATCCATCCCCCTGCCCAGATCCAGGGGATGCTCTTTTGCTTGGCCCAGCCCAGATCCAGGGGATACACTGCTGCCTGGCTCTAATCCAGGGAACACAATCCAGAACGAGGGGGAAGTCCAACTTCAGAGCCCACCTCCTGTGGGTGCTTCGCCATCTAGTTGTAGCCCAGATCCCATAAGTAGACCGCCATCCAGTCGTGATCTTGTTGCCTTCCCTTCACCCATTCCTGACCTAGACAGTGCCCGCAGCTATTCCAGTGGCAATAGGCAAACCCTCGTTCTAGCCGCCAGCACTCACTCCAGTGGGAAAGTCCAAGTTCAAGACCCCAACACGCAGTGGGCAAGTCTTCTCTCCAGGCTCCAGTTTTAGGCCTCTGCACCTGCTCCAGTGAACAGATCCTCCCTCTTCTGCCCTAGCCCAGAGGGTCCCTTCCTCCATCCAAGCCTGAGGTTCTCCATCCTTGGCCCAAATCAGGGGGGCTCCATTTTCTGCCTGAGCCAAGGGGGCTCAATCAGGATCCCGAACCATGAGGGGCTCCATCCACTGGCTGAGCCATCGGGGCTCCATCTGCTGCCACAACCATGGGGGCTCCTTCCACCTCCAAAAACAGGGAGGCTTCCTCCTCTATCCGAATCCAAGGGGATGGTCCACCCTCTTCCAGCTGTGATCCTGTTAGCGGAGGTCGGCCGCCCTGTCCCGATCCAGTCTGTGCTCCAGCTCTAGTCTCTTCTGACTGCTCCTCTTATGTCTTGTTTTACCCTATCTTGTTTCCTCCACCACTGCTTCCTCCTTCCACCTGGTTTTGCCTGAGGTCGCCAGTTGGCAACCCTCAGGGGAGGGGGGGGTCTATTGTCTCATTCCGCTCCCTGTGTTCACTGTTTCTGGGATATAATCATCCTTGAGTTGCTTTAGAAGATCAGACATGCATATGAGTTAATTCCGGTACCCCCCCTCTGCTCATATCGCTTTAACTATTCTCAGTAATTTATCTTTGTTTCTTTCCTTCTCTTCAATTAAATTGACTGGTTACTCATACACTGTTGATATTGTGGAGCTGGACCAAGTTGCTCTTAACCTTGTTCAAAGTGTTCATTTGTTGTTTAGGTGTCAAAAATGTGTATAAGTATGATTATAAGCCTTTTAATTTTTTTTATATACAGTATACTGTGGCCAAAAAATGGATAAATGGAGTGATGATTGTGCTGACATTCTGCATTAAAATAAAAAAGTATATAAAACATTCACATAAGACCAAAAGGTATGAAAAGCACTGTGTTCTACTTCTACCTCCACCTTGCATTTCTTAAATGAGTGAATGTCCTCCATATATCTTATAAAATCTGTACTCAATAAGGTGGCTCTGAAGGTCATGGGATAACTACATATGAAGAGGTGATTATAATGTTTAAATTATTAATGATCTTTCAACGTACACGAATCTTAATGGTGTGGAACTGCCAAATTATGCACATTTTAGCTCATGTATTCTTTTTCATCTTGGCTCATTAGAGGTGGAATCATGAGGCCTAGCTGAGCATTCACTGTCTGGCCCCCTTGATCACTTCTCTGTCCCCCCTCTCCCTCCTTTACTTATGTCACACACTCCCTCCTCTCTCACGAGGGAAATTGCTGCCTGTGTTCTTTTGAATGGCTGTCAAACTCAGGGAACATTAAATTTATTTTAGGGAAGGACCAAGTTCTTACTTCTCAGTACTTTTTCAAAATTCCTCATTCTCTCTTGAATAGATGGACTGTCGACAGAACTTGCGCTGTCTTGGATTTCCAGGCCTATCGATGACTGGTAGTCTTAAAGGACAGGCTTAAGTCAAAATGTGAACTCTTTGGGGTTCAGATTTTTTTGTTGTCAGTTTTTTGGATATTCATTGAGATTGGCCTAATTCTGATCAGCAGGATGTTTGCAGCACGCTTAATTCAGCATTCTATTTCTGTTTCACTGTATATTACATTTTTGTTATGAATTTCTCATATGACCCAAGCATAGATCAGCAGAAAATACCTCCAGGGCCTTTCATGAAGAACTTAGATCATAAGGCAACTTGAAAAAAGAGCAAAGACTGGTACAGAAGTGATAAGGTCCGATTCAGCCGATCAGTTGACCGCGTCGAAGTGAGGTGTTTCCAAGCTCTGGTCATAAACAGTCTAGGGTCAGAAGCTGAGTGGTCAAGCCTGCAGGGCAGGGCATCCACTGGGACACCAGGGCTGTGCAGATGAGGTGGCTGTATCTGCTCTGAGGGAGCAGGTAGAGACTATCCCTAATAAAGAGTTCAAGCTGAGTTAAAGCATTTCTCTTAACAATACCGAAGATAGTGAACGTTTTGCTCAAGTCTGAAAGCTAAATAGAGTACTTCAGACAGGTGTGACAATCCAGCAAAGAATGACAGACTTGGAAACTTATATACACAGATAACCAATCAACGAGAATATTGTGAACACAAAAGGAAACAAGGAGGGTGGGGAATGAAACAAGACTACATGTAATCAACTAGAGAAGAGCAGTTCCAGGGGAAACTGCACGGGCAAGCTGCCGAAAATGTGAGGTTCAAGTAGCTGAAAATGTAAGGTTAAAGCTGTTGAAAATTAGTTGAAAGCTTTTGAAAATTAGAATTAATTCATTACAACAAGATATTTTGTTGTTTAACTATAATGTCAGGAAACAGAACAAAACAAAGAAGAAAAACTTTAGAAGGTATGAATATGAAAAAATACGAGCGGTATTGTACATAAAAGTACAGTCCTGTGAAAAAGTATGTGCCCCCTTCCTGATTTTTTTTTTTTTGCATATTTGTCACACTTAAATGTTTCAGATCATCAAACAAATTTTAATATGAGACAAAGATAACCCAAGTAAATAAAAAATGCAGTTTTTAAATGCCGATTTCATTTATTGAGGGAAAAAGCTATCCAAACCTACCTGGCCCCATGTAAAAAAGTAATTGCCCCCTAAACCTAATAACTGATTGTGCCACCCTCGGTGACAACAACTGCAATCAAGCATTTGCGTTAACTGGCAATGAGTCTTTCGCATCGCTGTGGAGGAATTTTGGCCCACTCTTCTTTGCAGAATTGTTTTATTTCAGCCACATTGGAGGGTTTTCGAGCATGAACGGCCTGTTTAAGGTCATGCCACAGCATCTCAATCGGATTTAAGTTCGGACTTTAACTAGGCCACTCCAAAACCTTCATTTTGTTTTTTTAAGCCATTCAGAGGTGTGTTTTGGATCACTGTCCTGCTGCATAACCCAAGTACGCTTGACCTTGAGGTCACAAACCAATGGTTGGACATTCTCCTTCAGGATTTTCTAGTAGAGAGCAGAATTCATGGTTCCATCAATTACGGCAAGTTGTCCAGGTCCGGAAGCAGCAAAGCAGCCCAAGACCATCACACTACCACCACCATGTTTGACTGTTGGTATGATGTTCTTTTTTTCTTTTTATGAAATGCTGTGTTAGTTTTACACCAGATGTAAGGGGACGCACACCTTCCAAAAAGTTCAACTTTTGTCTTGTCAGTGCACAGAATATTTTCCCAAGGGTCTTTGGGTCTTTTGCCCTAGCAACTCAAAGAAGTCACTTCAAGATGGCGGCACAGGTGTTGAACCCAAAAGCTCGACTCCAGACACAAGTTCCAATAAACAGTCTTTTTAATTAAAGTAGCAACTTAAATACACACTTTCAGAGGGCCAAGTGAAAAATAACCAAAAACACTCTTTTGACGAATGAATAATAGTTAAACTGAAAAAATCCCTCAAGAAGAGGGAAAAAAAACTCAGAAACAAAAAATCACTCTAACGAGGTAATTACAAAGAAACAAGGATAAGGCTAGGCAAATTGACAACAGAAAACAATCTTGGCAAAAGGGCAAAAAACAAGACAAGAAACAAAGAAACAACCTGACGAGACTTGGAGAGATACTCTCGGTATGAAGACCAAAGACGAACTGGCACAGGACAAAGGGAAACACCGACTATAAATACCCACACAAGGAAATGGGGAACAGGTGGAAACAATCAGGGCGGGGCAGACAATCAGACCATGGGAAACACGAGGGAGGGGCAGGTGACCTGAACAAGAGGAGAGTAAAATTTCAAAATAAAACAGAAAGTCACGAGACAAGACACCACAACACTCAACATAATTTTCTTGACATGACAAGGTGTTTTGATGTTTGTTTCTGAGTCTTTCGAGTCTCTGAGTTTCCGTGTTTATGTCTGTGCATTAAAAGTGAAATTGAGCTACTAACTGGATTTACGCACGCTCTGTTTCGAGCTTTTTGGATATCGTAAACAGCGCAATAATAACAGCTGTTTGTAGCCAATATTTATTCAAACAAACAACGCTCCGATGTGGCCTGCCGGGTTTCCCCTCCTGTTGGCGTATATGCTGACTGTACCTGCGGATGAAAAAAGATCAGGCGATAGTTTATATGCCTGCTTCTGGACTATTTCCCCGAGAACTATTACCAAGCTGGATGCCTTCCCATTTGAATCAGAACACTGGATTACAGCAAGTGATTTCGGCTATGCGCCCGGGACCTTGCGCCCGCAGGAGATGTATCAGTGGACTGAACTACGCCTGTATCAGATCACTTCACTTGCAGGATGTAAACGGAGAAGCTCCCCTTGCCACCCGATTAACTCAGTATGGATTATTTTACTCCTACTTCTGTCAGGTAATGTCCATCCCAATCCAGGCCCTGGTATGGCAGAACTGTCAAACCCTGACGATCTTAGAAATAGCTCTGGATTACGCTTCATTCATGTAAATGTCCACAGTTTGATAAACAAAATAGATGCTATTCGTCTGCGGGCACAGTTAACAAAATGCAACATTATAGTCATGACAGAGACTTGGCTAAAACTGTCAATCACAAACAATATGATTTATATTTAAGAATATAATGTTTTCAGAACTGATCGAGTAAAAAAGGGAGGGGTATAGTGATTTACGTTAAAGCGTCACTGAGCTGTTCATGCGTTAGGTCAATATCTAAACCGAAGTTCTTTGAACTATTAGCAGTCAAGCTCAACCTTCCTAACGCCACTGACCTTACAGTGTTGGGATGCTATCACCCACAGTCGGCCACAGCTAATGCAACTGCACTGCTCTCAGACACCCTGCTCAAATTAACGGATGACGCGATCATTCTTCCGGGGCACTTGCACTGGGACTGGTTATCGTCCACATCAACTGCACTCAAGGATATTTGTGATGCATTGCATCTGACCCAGTTAATTAAATGTCCTACACGTTTGAATCCAAAATGTATAGACAAATCCACCCTTATAGATGTCATTCTCGCTAATGCTCCACATAAATAATCTGCTACAGGGATATTTTGTAACAGTGTCAGCGATCATTGCATGATTGCTTCTGTTAGGAATTATAAGGTGCCCAAATGTAAACCACGTTTTATTTTTGAACGAAACTATCAAGATTTTAATGAGCAGGCTTTCCCGCGTGATATTTATTATAGTGACTTAAACCTTGTCTGTGAGATGGTAGGTGTTGAGCTAGCATGGAACTTTTTTAAATGTACTTTTTTGTCAATAATAAATAGACATGCTCTTCTGCACAGATATAGAGTGAAAGGTAGAGATAACCTGTTGTTTACTGAAGCCATTGGTTCAACTATCAGAGAGCGAGACCATGCATGGGCCAAAGCAAAAAGTACCAATGATGATAAGCAAATTATAGGGCATTAAGAAATAAATGCACTAGGTTAAAAAAAATGCAAAAAGTGATCACTACCTTAATTTAATCAATCAAAATCTAAATGATCCTAAAAAAAATTCTGGAAAGTGGTCAAATCATCAACAAGTGATGCACCACCTCCCAGTCTTCCTGAATGTTCAAAATGTGGTCAAAATGATATTAAGGATAAACAAATTATGGTTGCTGCCTTTAACAAGCATTTCATTACTGCAGGCTTATCAATTCAGTCTAGCGTACCAGCAAACATTCAGGATAGTGGGACTAGAGTCATAAGTTCTCCTGTAAGCAGTAGCTTTAATTTTAACACTATCTCTATTGCACAAGTTTGCAAAGCACTACTAGGCTTAGACTGCAAAAAATCAGCTGCCAAGGACCAAATAGAGCCATAGTTTTTGAGGATTGCAGCAGATCTTATTGCTATGCCTACTTCTTCTAATTTAATCTTAGCTTGTGCTGTGGTTCAATCCCCATCTCATGGAAGACGGCCTCTATCCTCCCCCCGCTGGAAGGAGGTGATCATCGCCCAATATCTAGATTATCTGTAATGGCGAAAGTATTTGAATCACTCGTTAATGAGCATTTTTTAAATGATAACAATATTTTAAGTCCAACACAATCAAGCTTTAGAGAAGGAAACAGCACTATAACTGCTGTAACTTTAGTTACAAACAACATCATTACAGCCATAGATGACAAAAATACATGTGCAGCGCTTTTCATTGACCTTTCTAAGGCATTTGATACTGTTGACCAAAGCCTTCTATTACAGAGACTTTGAAACCTGGTCAGAAATGGTGCAGCAACTGTTACCATTATTGCAAGCATGGAAATGAGAGGGACCATACTGCAGCATCTGATGAGCCAGTGCCCAGTACCAGTACCGATGAAGCATATGTTGATGATTCTTCGGGAGCAGCTCAATGTCAGTGAAACTAATTTAGACTGCTCACCATTAAAACCTGTGAGTGACAAAGACAAGGTTGGAAATATTAAACGCAAAGTGAAGTCAATGGAAACGGCCTGAGAGACCATGTTTAGTGTAAAAATTGTCAAATATTTTCTAGCTTTAAAAATAGAACCAATCTGATACTCCGGATGAAACTTGGTGTTATCCTTAAATATGCGCCCTTACATGGTAAAAATTTCAAGGCTGTCATTCACTGTCATTGAGTAGTTTTTGGTGGTGAAATATGGGCTAGTTTTTGGAAAAACATAAAATGTTCTAATATACGTAAATAGGGCACTGGAGCTAGAAGAAAAGGTTATTTAAAACTTCCGACTGCTTGCACACATGCATAATCATCAGTTTAGACATCATGAAAATTTTCAGATCTAGAAAATGAGCCATTCTCCCTCAGCAGCACTGCAAAGGTAGAGCATAATTTTGCAAAATCAGCTTTCTCTCTATTTTGGGTAGTCAGTAGATGACTGGGGACTGAAGATACACCTTTTATAAAACCAAAAATGAAAAATTCAGGAAAAATTAGCCCTATATGCAAGATTACAACCATGCAGCATCATTACTTTGCTGTGAATAAGAATTCAAATTTGGTCAAAAATGCGTTTTGCAAAAATCGAAAAAAAAAAAAAGCCTTCAAATATAAATGGCCATATCTCAGCAACTACTGCACTTACAGACCTGAAATTTTGTGAACATTCATTCCTTGGGTAGAGCTTCAACTGTGAATTTTTTTCAGAATTTTCTGAGACAGTGACCTCAGGCACTTCTCACATTCTGGTTGATTTGGGATGACCCATTGTCATTGCCTGATATAGCCCATTTACAACATGCTATTGTTTTTTTTTTTGTGCTTATTGTTAGTGATCTGTGGAATAATACAAAATATCCTTTGCATTCTTATCATCTTATTATCATCAGTATTATTATCAAAACATCTTTTGTATTATTATTATCTTTTACTGCTTAAAACATCTTTTATGTCAATACCCCAAAGCCTATAAACCTATTTGCCCAGAGTGTGTGTCTGTGTGTGAGAGTGGATGAGAGAAGCTGTACAGGAGGGGCAAGGTACAGAGTGGCACAGAAATGCTGGAGCCCTGCCAAAAGAAAACGCCCAAGGAGCAGTCCGAAGTGGTATCAGGTATCCTGTAACCGCCTCTCAGTGACCTGTCCAAAGTAGACTGGACAAAACTATGAAGAAAGGCGGGAGCTGATTAGACTGCGGTAATAGACAGATATACAGCCAATTGATGTACAGCTAAAGGACTGTGGATTATAAGAACTGATGCCCGGGCAACGCCCGGGCAGAGCGCTCTCCAAACTGTGGCTGAGAACATCCCTCTGTTGCGGTTTGTAATTTGCTCTTTGTCTGTTATAAATTTACTATATTTCAATCACAATCTGGTCAAGTCTTTATTTCAATTGTCTTCCACCCTTAACGAACACCACCGGGTAACAAGAGGTAATTTCCCCACAAATCTGGTGACTCCCGACGTGGAGGGGGAAGACTCCTGGGTCTGACCAGGAAACACGGTTAGAATTTGGACAACACCTTGACGACAATCGCCAGACACTTCACGGCCGGCCAAAGACAGAGGTAGGCAGAACCTTTTTAATCTGCAAAGGATAGAATACGAAGTGTCTGACGTTTGACGGAAAGGTATAAAATTATGTTATTATACTTTTGTATGATTTCAGTAACAGACACAGGGTAATATTCTATACTGGTTTCCTGTATGCGCATTCCAATACCCAACTCTAAAGACTAGTCTGAACAAAAGTCCTAGGTGATAAGTGAAAAAGGAAGTGAATACGGGGGCGCGACGACGGCATAAAAAATAAAAAATAAAAAAAATCCGTCACAAGGCCAGGTAAATACCCAAGGGATATTTTAACTTGAAACGTGTGGGCGAGGGTGTACACGGTAGGAAGTAACGGACTTAATAGGTTAGGTGGGGGGACGTCAGCCACTGAGTTCCAAACGGTCTAGTGGTCCTACACGGAAGATCCATCATGGGCCTTGGAGAATGAGTACACACGTGTATGTGACAAAAGAAAAGAGATAGAGGAGAAATATAAAGATCACATAACAATAAAATATCCAATCAAGGACTTGGCCATTGGACTGCGCATGTAGACATCAGGACCTGAGTGTATATTATTGTAAATCCACGCTGGTGGTGGCAGTGAGTGAATTGGGAATGGAGCAAGGAATGTTTTCTAGTGCTGTTGGCAGGTGCTTTAAGTGCACTGAGGTGTATGTGTGTGTATGCTGAGCTCAGATTGTGTGTGTGTGTGGAAGTCAATGTGCATGAACCGAACTCTGTGAGTGTCTGTAAACAACTGCATTGCTGGCATATTTGTTAGTTCTGTCTTTGTTAGATTGAATACAGTTGTTATTCTATTTCATGAAGTGCTCACATAGAGCTCAACAATAAAATTATTCAAGATTAATTTCAGGTGCCCGTTGAGTAGCCTATATTTACAGTATTTTATGGAATTCTTAGAGTAATTGCAGGATTGGTAAAAAGTGAAGTTGGTCAGAGTAAGTGAAATTATTTGGTCCGAGTAAGTGAAGTTGGTTGGCGTAAGTGGTGTTGGTTAAAGCAGTTTAGCCATTTTAATGGCTGTGGTTGGTTAAAGTAAGTGGAATTAATTTGGATGGTAAACAGAGAGCAGGAGTTTAGCCATTTTAATGGCTGTGGAGTTGTAGAAGGACAAAGTTGCAAAAGTGAACAGCAATTGCACCAAAGTGGAAAAGTGTTTCTAATGTTGTGGCTAATTGAATTGCTTGATTAAAGGGTGAGGATCAGGGAAAATGATTAATGTAAGAGAAAGAAATTCATTGCCTTGTCCTTTAAAATAAAGTGATTACATGTATTGAGAGCTTCACATACAAAACAACATAGATTGGACATAAGTGAGATCAAAATATAAGATTGGGAATAAAACAAAAATGAACCATTTGATGCAGAACAAGGCCCAATATTTAAATGTCCTAATATTTGACAGTAATAGCCCACTGCAGAGAAAGCCACCAGTGGAGCTTTAAGTAATTCTTCCATTTGAATTTGTTACATATTTGTAGAACTCCAAAAAGCAAGAAAATCTGAGCAGTTTTCTGTAAATAATTAGACTGTGTGAGATTGGTGCGCCTTCAAACAATGCCACAAAACGCTTGCTGGGAATTTGCGAGGAATTTGGTCTTGAGCACAGTGTTAAATTTAACTCACTTAAAAGTCATGTAATAGTATTTCCAAACACATCAAGGGGATATGCTGATATATACGTTTATGCTTGAATGGTCATTCTGTTATGCAAAATAATTCAACAAAGTCGGTTATTGAAAAGCGGTTGATGAGCTTTAGAACTAACTGCATTTTAACTAAATTAGAGGCTGTTGCAGCAATGTTATGAATTGTTTATTTCGCTCATTTTGCATTAGTTTTTATGGTTGTCCTTTGTGGAACTTGAGCGATAAAATATTGATGGTTTTCATGTGGCTTGGCGTAAATGCGTAAGAAGGTTATGGAAACTTCCTTGCAATATACACAGCATCTTCTTAAAATATTTCTATGGTGGGCCCAATATTGATTGTCAATTATATTTGCGGTTCTTGAGCTTCTATATGAGTATAAAACAAAGTGAAAAACCATGTATTTCTCTTTATGAAAAGTTATGTCACTCATTTGATACTTCTGTCGGTCACAACAGACGCCATATTTTGTATAAGCTAGGAGATGACGGAAGAATACTTGAAAATGGTTGGTTACACATTAAAAACAAAATAATTAGATTATTATCGAGTAATGACAATATAGAATGTACTGAATTTTTTTTTTTTTTTTTTTTTAAAGAGCTATCCTTGATCAGAGATGCGGAGTTTTTTTTTTTTCCCCCTATTTTTAAGCTGGCCGAGATGAATGATTTAATACAATACATGTGTACCTCATGTCTAAGCAATGCGATTACACATGAAATTTTCTTCATACATTTAACAAGCTCTCCCCTGCAAAGGGGTAACATGAAGTCCAAGTTTTATTCCAAATGAGGTGAACAAATGTGACTGAAAGCTTTCCTGACCAAAGAAATGCAATTAATGATTAATGAAATATCTTTTCTCTGTTTTGAACAGGAACTAGGTGTCTACATGGCAAAGAAACTGAGTGGCTAATAACCTTCCTCTGTTAATTTAACTTTTACAGGAAAGGACCCAAGTGAGAGGAAAAGCAACAAAATTATGTTGATGGAGTTGTTTTTTTTTTTTTTTTGTTCATTGTTGTATGCAACTCATTCATTTGAAACTTTTCCACAGAGGACTCACTGCAGAAGATAAGGAATGAAAAAACCTTGAAAGTGATTTGCTGGCCAGCTAAGATTCAGCTGCGGAGTTCTAAAATAAATTTGGGGAAATCCAATTCGGAGTATTAACACGAGACTAAATTCAAAAGGTGGACCACCATATAATTGAAAAAGTTGACTAATAACGTGATCACATTCTCAATTTATTTTTGATAAGTCTGACAAAATCTTTTACTCTAACTAGTAGTGAGAAGGACAGGGACTTTCAAATAAAAGGTACTGACTGACTGACTGAACTGACCAAATTTGGGACGATTGTTTACCTTTATGTGCTGGGAGCCCAACAGAAAAATTATTACAGTTGAATATTCAATACATACCCATTTTTTGTGAATAATAAAAAAAAAAAGAAAGAAATTGCATATTGTAACACAGTCTAAAGCAACTCCACCCGGTTCTGCTGAGGATATGGGGAATTGACACTATGGCTGGGGCTAATAAGCCCTGACTGTGCATCTCCTCCATGCTTTTAGTGGAACCCTAGACAGAGGCAGATTGCTCAATCATAATTAATTGGAAAAAAAAACTTTGAAAAGATATTATTGTTACTGTCCCATTTTTGACCCAGAATACAGAGGAATACCAAATCATGAATATACGGCCAAGAAAAATATTAATGCAAAATTGACAGGAGCTCAGTAGCAAGGATGAGCAAATTTAGTAATTATGAATTTTTAAATAATATTAATTTATCAAGGTGGCACATGCATTGTGATCGACAAGGCAGTGTATTGCAAACAATTCCAATGAAATTGATGATTTTGTAAAACACATTCAGACCAAGCGAAAATACACAATACAAAGTTTTTGAATTGGGATTTATTTGGCAGGTAAAGAAAGGATCTAAGTGAATTCCATCGACTCTTTTGCTTGATTTCGTTTTACAGATTTATTGATTTTTATAGATGTTTTAGTTTCCCCATTTTATTATCTGCCAATTATCATTGTACACTACTTTGATTCAACTTTGTTTTAAATGTTCTCTATAAATAGACCTGACTTGACGAATGTTGCTGAAGGAATTTTTGTTATTACTGTTATAATTCCTCTAAATAGTGTTAAGTGCACTTAGATTTTATTACATTATAGTTTTACTGCTTAAAAACAAAATAATATATACTTGTTAGAAATGTCAATGCTTATTTTGTTCTCCGCTTCAAGCTCTGAGAAAACTGTCTGTGGGAAAGTACTGATAGGAGGGGTGCATGCACCTGGATAGGAGTTATGGACTCATGTCTGGGAAATGTCCCAACTTAGCAAGATAACACAATTGTTTCTATCTGTACCAGGCCTTGAAACTGAGCCCTAAGCACAAGATGTGACTCCTCCAAGCGCATCCCTAGAGCAGAAATCTTCAAAGAATAAAATGTTTGTGTAATTTTGTGATTGATTGCTTGAAGTATGCCTGGCTAGAAGGGTATAAGAATTGCTTGTGAAAATTATTCAGCAGAGACCAATCTCTGACTGCTGTGGACACAGAGTCCCTGTTTGCTCTCTCATTCTGCAGAATTATATTGCAATAAACTGTTGATCATGTTTCTTGAAAAAAAAAAAAAAAAAAAAAATTTTCTCAGAAATGTCCAACATGACAAAGATGGGTAGTAGTATAGAAGGGGGCAATCCCTACACCCCTTGGGCCATTCCACACGTACATCTAACACCGTGTGAGGGGAAGAGGTATGCGTTAGTACTGATATGACCTTTTTCTAAATGGGGTAGAAGCTATAGATGCAATAGTGGGGAATTCCAAAGACATTGTATAGTTACAATGGGTCAGAATTTAGGAATGAAGTGTTGACCCACCTGGGAGCAAAATTAGGAATAGGATTGAAAAAGCATTGTGCATATCATTCGCAATCAGCAGGATTAGTGGAGAGAACTAATGGAACCCTGAAAGCAAAACTGGCAAAAGACATGTACTCCACTAATTTGACCTGGGTTGAGGCCTCCCACTGGCACTATACTCTATGCGCCAGCAACCAGCGAAGGACACGTTTCTTTCACCACATGAATTACTCACTGAAAGGCCCATGCCTGGGCCTCTGGGAGATCCTAACGTGGTCCCCACCGCAGCCTTGCTGCAAACAGATCTGTCAGATTATATGCGGGTTTTGGGCAACATGACCAAGCTTCTCTCTCGCCAAGTGCAAGCAGTAAATTCCACAGGAGACGAGGACAACGGCACCCCGGCCCCAGGAGTGACCACTGGCGACTGGGTCTGGTTAAAGGCACCAGGCCATCCACGCTGGGATGAACCGATCTGGACGGGACCGTTCAAGATCACTGAGGTTTCCGACCGCGCAGTGCGGGTCGAAAAGGAGGGAGATAAGACCTGGCATCATTTTGCACACTGTGCAAAAGCAAGACTGCCAGAGCGGTCACTAGAGCAGGTAAGAACTAACCTGTTGTCATTCCAGGACATCAACAAGGAAGATGGAGATGGAGAATCGAAGGAGGGTGAGGAAACGTAATGAAATGTGGCTAGGAATAGGGAAGGAGGGATTGGCTCTCCTAGTAGGATTTTCTTTACTTCTTGTAGGCGCTTTGCTATACACTGAACACACTCAGAAAGACGCCCACATGACACCTACACCACACCAAGAATTCACGGAAGACATGTTGATGGTAGCGGCAGTAGTAGGAGGACTAATAGCAGGAGGAGCATTCTCCAGCCTGGTCTTGCAGTATATACATCGTTGGGTCCTAACACATACATCATCGGAATACACGGACAAGACAAATTTAATTGCACGTCCCAAAAGTAACGTGAAAATAGCAAGTACTATAGTAATCTTGGCTTTGGTACTGGTAACAGACGCAGCTAATGTGAACTCAGACCCCTGTGGAGCCAAGGTAATTTTAAAGGTGGACCCGGACAGTGAGAAGACATTTCAATTTGATTTATGTAACGTAATCAACTGTGGTACTGACCCCTCCAAATGGAGGGAGTATGAAGATATTGAGTTAGAGGAGTACCGAGATGACCCCATAGGCCTGGAGGCCGGCTGACTTGCCCTAAACTCGCCCGACGAGGCGACTATGTTACTGTACCAACAGGTGACCGGAGATGTGACAGGAAGTGACGCGTGGGTGCGTCCTCCAGAACCCTACACGCCCAACTGCCCCATTGGAAATCCCTACTGCAAACATGGACAAGGCGGAGGAGCAGGTTGGGCTTGCTGGAAGTGGGCGGAGAAGTATCGCCCAGACCAGCCTAACCTCAGAAAACAACTTCTGACTGATCCTGAATTTCAGCGAGCCTACTGCTGGGAGATTCTGGGGTTGTCTGAGGAGGAGTGTGAATGAGATTTGAGTGGATGAAGGGTATTGGCTTAGTAAATTTATGACGTTAGAGTGTGCTCATGTGCTAGATCCATATTCCGTGATAGTGGCTGATGAGTGCACTTGCACATATGATGTAAAATTAAAATGCCGGAATATGCAGATTTGCTGTAGGACCAAAGGGTTTCGCTTGGAGCGGATGCTGGGCCGGCAACTAGCCAAGCCGACCTCCACTGGCGTCATGGCCAAGCCATGGTCATGTGGATCCCTGAGTTGTCAAGGGGTGAAGGGGGGCACCCAAGGAGGGGTCCCAGTGGTCAAGTAGAGTCCGGGGTCAGGTTTTGCTTCGCTGCGCTAGGATGCTATTGCAAACACCCCATTGATCGCAATGTGTAACGTAGGTGCTCACAGCACAAAAGGGTGAGAATGTAATCGCTTCAGCACTTAGTGTTGCCCCCATAAAATGGGGCCAAAGGAGGGAGTTGTGGAACAATACAAAATATCCTTTGCATTCTTATCATCTTATTATCATCAGTATTATTATCAAAACATCTTTTGTATTATTATTATCTTTTACTGCTTAAAACATCTTTTATGTCAATACCCCAAAGCTTATCAACCTATTTGCCCAGAGTTTGTGTCTGTGTGTGAGAGTGGATGAGAGAAGCTGTACAGGAGGGGCAAGGTACAGAGTGGCACAGAAATGCTGGAGCCCTGCCAAAAGAAAACGCCCAAGGAGCAGTCCGAAGTGGTATCAGGTATCCCGTAACCGCCTCTCAGTGACCTGTCCAAAGTAGACTGGACAATACTATGAAGAAAGGCGGGAGCTGATTAGGCTGCGGTTACAGACAGATCTACAGCCAATTGATGTACAGCTAAAGGATTGTGGATTATAAGAACTGATGCCCGGGCAATGCCCGGGCAGAGCGCTCTCCAAACTGTGGCTGAGAACATCCCTCTGTTGCGGTTTGTAATTTGCTCTTTGTCTGTTATAAATTTACTATATTTCAATCACAGTCTGGTCAAGTCTTTATTTCAATTGTCTTCCACCCTTAACGAACACCACCGGGTAACAAGAGGTAATTTCCCCACAGATCCTAGCCCTGGTTTAGCCTGTATTGTATTGTCAGCCTTTGTGTTTGTGTGATGGTACCTCTCTGTATGCCTATGTGTAATTAGTGTTCTTTGTTTGAAACATTTTATGCTGCCATTTTGACCGGGACTCCCTGGAAGAAGAGATATTGTGTCTCAGTGGGACCTCCCTGGTAAAATAAAGGTTAAATAAATAAAAAAATAAAAAATTGGGATCATCAAAATGGTTTTTTTTTTGGCAAATGTGAGACGAGCCTTTGTGTTCTTTTTTAGTAAGCAGTGGTTTTCGCCTTGGAACTCTCCCATTGATGCCATTTTTGCCCAGTCTCTTTCTTATTGTTGAATCATGACCATTGACTTTAACTGAGGCAAGTGAGGCCTGCTGGTCTTTAGATGTTGTTATGGGTTCTTTTGTGACCTCCTAAATGAGTCATCTGCACTCTTGGAGTAATTATGGTAGGCTGGCCACTCCTGGGAAGGTTGACCACTGTTCCAAGTTTTCTCCATTTGTGGATAATGGCTCTCACCGTGATTTGCTGGAGTCCCAAAGCCTTTGAAATGGCTTTGTAGCCCTCTCCAGACTGATAGATGTCAATGACTTTGTTTCTCATCTGTTCTTGAATTTCTTCAGATCACGGCATGATGTGTTGCTTTTTAAGATCTTCTAGCCTACTTCACTTTGTCAGACAGGTTTTATTGAAGTGATTTCTTGATTCAACAGGTCTGGCAGTAATCAGGCCTGGGTCTGGCTAGTGAAACTGAACCCAAAAATGCGGTTAATCACAGTAATTCATGCTTTCACGGGGGGGGGCAATTACTTTTTCACATAGGGCCAGATAGCTTTGGATAGCTTTTTTCCTTTAATAAATGAAATCATCGTTTAAAAACTGCATCTTATATTTACTCAGGTGACCTTTGTCTGATATTAAAATTTGTTTGATGATCTGCAACATTTAAATGTGACAAATATGCAAAAAAAAAAAAAAAAAAAAGAAATCAGGAAGGGGGCAAATACTTCTTCACAGCACTGTAGGTAAAAGGGTTGAAGTGCTTCAAGTAGTACTGTGCAGACATTTTGAAAGATTCAAACACAAATGCTACTATTGTAAGTGAAATCATCGTAACAGTGCTAACAACTGTCATTTGGACAGTGGACTATTCATACGTGTCAGCTATTTAACTGTGCATAATAAAGGTAAACATAAACAGCAACAGTTTAAGGTGCATGAATATTTGGAAAATAAAAAAATGATTCTGAATATTGTGTCGGAGCAAAGAACCCCAGAGGTGTTTTAAACACTTAACATATTTGAGATTCAGCTGTAGGTTTCACTTAATTTGCTGGGGACGGTTGCACTAACTGAACTTATGCCTGGTCTGAAGCCAAGTCGAACGCAACTTTAGAGGCTCAACTTCAAGACAATTGCTCCAAGTGGTAGTAAACTCTGTTTTCACTAAGACCGGGCAGGAAATCTACACCTGTCTGAGGGGAGGCATAAAGTGAATTTCTTGGTCATTTACAAAGGAAAGCACTCATTATGGAAGACCAACCCCAAAACACAACATTAGCACGCGTCATACCTATTTCATATTTATTCGAGATAAATTAACGTCATTGCCCACTGAAATACACCATCGAGCAGGGGCACAGGACGCGCAGGGAACTGGGGGTACATGTCCCGTGCAGTTTTGAGAGATCAGCGATCTGCTCCCCCCACTTTGATAAGGAAAAACTACAACTGGCTAGGCTGAATTAAACTTACGATGAACTGCATCACATCCCCTCTGACCAGAGCCATATAAAGAGATGACAGAAGCTTGCATTTGCCCTACTTGTAACAGTTATATATCTAAAATGTTTGATCATATTGCTTACTTAAACAACTATCACGAACGAGACTACTCACTTCAGTTGACCATCTCCCGTTCACCCTGTTTGCAACGTTAGACATAATGAGCAGGCTTTCAGCCAGTGCAAATCCCGTTTTCACTTACTGCATTTTAATGATTAAATAAGAGATAAATAAGTCTTCCACCAATATTTAATTACTATAACATTTATTTAAAACATATTTTAGCAATCTATCGACAGTTACCTTTGGGCATGTTTCCCTTGACTTGCTTGGTAGTCTGCTAGTTTTTGCTATTAGCAAGTGGATTGCAACCAGCAATAGACGTACTTTAGGGATATAATGGGTCTTATGTCTGAACAGAGATTACGTACACATGCATTTTTTTAACGTGATCAAATGCGAGGACTCTCAAGCAGTTATTTAACTACCGCGAGCCTCTTTTTTCGACAATTTCCCGGAACCATATTCATTCTCTCGCATTGGAGAAAATGCTAATTCATCGCATACAAAATGACGGAAGTCACTTTTGATACATCCAAAGACCGAACAGAATACTTTGGTATTCTGTTAGAGTTCAAAGGGTCTTAAACAAGCCGGGAATTTAGCTGTCTCACGTGTGGCAGTCACAGCTATGATGTGAAGTTATTTTGGTAGCGTGGGACGATCGGGAAAATTAATTTAACAAAAAAACTAAAAAGCATCCCAGCGTTTTTTCAAAAGGCAAACAAGATAAGTTCACAGAAGTTCTATTCATGCTCAGCCAGGGGCGGAACTAGTGACTTCTCGCAGGGGGAGCGAAAACTCAAAGTGCGCCCCCCACTATAAACAAAACACCATGTTTTGTTTCGACCTTGTGGTATGCGGAATTAATCAGATGATTTTGCTAAATGTTGCAAAGATGAGACTCTTTTGAGCATATATTAGGCTAGGCTGTAGTATTATTGCAATAGACTTATTTCTGGCATGGCTGTGCTGCGCATAAACCATCAGGAGACGAGGTCAAAGCAATTTTAGGCTATAACTGTCTGAGCGCCCTAACCTGGGAAGCAGGCTATTGGATGCAAGGCCTAGTTATTATTTTTTACAGTTATTATCAAACTGCCCACGGTGGAATAGCCTGCTATGATCTGCGCGTTCACCGTGCGCTTTTGCCCATGCATGAAAATTGGGGGGAAGGCAGTGATATCCGATCTGAACAAAGTGTAAGAAAGGAATTGGTAGGCTTAACAATGAGCTGATTTTTAGAACTATACACCATCTATAATATCATATAATAATCACAACCACAACTTACTGTCAGCAGCAACAAAAGAAGCAAAAGCACGCAGGTTTCAATCGACAAATAATAGCATATGCACTAACGATGACTTTACGGTTTCATTGTGATTCATTAAATATAACCAGCTCGGAAGCTTCATTATAACCTGGCTGGCTTCCCGTTACGTTAGCCAACAATAATAAACGACAGTCACAACACTGTAAGTTAACCAGCTGGGTAACGTAACCTTACTGTGGGTACAAACCAAGAGCTGCGCATGCTGCAAGAGCAGCCGATGGACACCAGCGTCTAGCGCTGCAAAGCGTCCAGTGTCCATTGAAAATGAATAGAATCAGCAGCTCTTGCAGCTCTAGGTGCGTACCCACAGTTAGATTTGCGGTGCAGGCCGTATTCTTCAGTCGCTCCGACCAGCCTAGCCTACTTAAAATCTGGAGTCGAAGCAGCATAACACAAGAAAACATGCTAATCGGTGACAGCACCTTGTCACAGATTACAACACAGTGGGTGAGGTATATCAATAACTCACCATTAGAGGTTCTGAACTGACGAAGTTGTTTTTCACCTGGCGCAACTTTGTGGCCACTGGAGTTTTAAAAAATTATCCGAATTCCATTTTTGCTGGAAGCTTATGTTACAGATTGTAGCAACAGCAAAACTCCACAAAACGTCCGTTTACAAACTCTCAAATACATCTTCCAAAACACCATCCAGTATAATCCAAGTCTTCTTTGTCCACGCGTATGCTCAGTAGTAATGCGGTTATTTTAGCTAAAAACAAACGAAACGTAACAGCCCCGCCCCCGGTCAACGTTCTCACTATAGGGCAAATGGCGATGACGGGTTACTCCGTTTCAAAATAAAGGAACAATTTGCAATTGGTAATTGTCTACTGGCAAGGTCTTCTTTTCGGTCCTTTATTTTGAAACTGAGTAACCCGTCAGTCCCATTATATCATGGTGTCGTAGTACAATGCAAGCTTCAGCCTATAATTGGTCTGGATTCTAATGCAGCTGCATTTCACGCATATATGGTAGCTACACCGCGGGCCCCCTCTTAGCCGTGGGCCCGGAGCGGCTGCTCCGTCTGCCCCCCCACTAGCTCCGCTACTGTGCTCAGCTTATGTGCAATGCTGTAATCAACACATTTTCCCCAAATCTCAGCAGTTTATGGCTTATATTTTTAAATGGGGAAATGATCGTGCCTAAATCAAAGAGATGATAGTTGGCACTTGCGCAAAGTAATTAATGTAGCCTAGATACGAGAGATTTGTCTCTATATGTGATGGATTTTGTATTTCTTTATTTGTCAGAAATTGTTGCCAGGTTAAATTTTTACATTGCACTGGCTAAATACAAAATTTCCTCATGGGCTGATATTTTCAGGAAATTTCTGATTACAATGAGGCAGGCTCAAGTTTGGTTGAAAGCGACAGAGATTACAGAGAGGATCAGCTGGAGGGCAATGAAGACAGGAGAAAGAAACAGCGTGAGGAAGGAAAGTCAGAAAGAGAGATGGGAGAGGAGGCTGAAATTGAGAACATAATAATTAGCCCTACACATACAGAGCCATATCAACCTGATCCTTATGTCATCCAAAAGCAAGTGCTTGGCGATAAGATATTATCATTCCAAAAATCTTGGTACGATAAATACCCCTGGCTGCATGTTAGGCCAGGTTTTGATGGTGTTCTTTGTTTTCACTGCTCCAAGTACTTTAAGGCAGGGAAACCAACACAGACAGAGTACAGAGGCAGCTTTTTTCAGTGCCGGTTTTAAAAACTGGAAAGAAGCACTAGAATGGTTTAGCATGTATGAGAATTCGGAGGGCCATAAAGTTGCCGTCACAACGGCATTACATGAAAACAAACCAGTCAATGCTCATTTTGGGCAGGCCAGTGGTTACACTGAGCTCTATTGCATCTTAGACACAGTAGACACACAAATGAGTGACAGATTTTGGCAGCCAGACACAGAAATGATAAAAAATGGGAAAACACACTCCTGACTGGCATCACAGATGATGCTGTTCATAAATATCCAGAACTGAATGAAGAAAACTTTAAAGTCCTGTTAGGTATGTTTAAAAACAAGTACCATGTCAAGACAACTGCAGATGCTGTGCAGACTTTGAAAGATATGGCCCCTGAAGTTCGTGGTCTATTTGATCAGGTGGAGACACTGGTGAGATTGCTGATGGTGGTGCCCACATCTTCTGCTGAGGCAGAAAGGAGCTTTTTATTTATTTATTTATTTTAAATTTGGTATCTCCAATCCCACCCTAATCTGGAATGCCCAATCCGAGAACTATGTACAAGACTTGCTCGTATGCAACCCCCTATTGCCAGCTCAGGGGAGAGAGACAGTTCGCGGCTCTTCTCTGAAGCAAGCGCCTGTCAGCCCCTGCATCTTTACACTCATTGGTCGAAACTATCGCAAGTTCAGAAAGAGGGCGGAGGATACCTGAACATGAGCAAGCTTAGAATCTCACTGACGAGCGCCCGGCTAGTCATCAGGAGGTGCTTGAGCAACGAACAAGGCAATCATTTGCTTTATTTTTTATTTCCCTTCCCAGCGGTCCCGTCCCAATTTGCATCCCTACAGCACTTCAGCCAATCGTGTGCTGTTCTGAAAAAGCTGCCGACCATTGCTGGTTCGTTCGACCGGGGATCAAACACGTGCCATAGTACTCACTGCTGCTCCGCAAATGCGGCGCCTTAACCGAGTGAGCTAACCCAGCAGCAGAAAGGAGCTTTAGTGGGTTACGTAGGCTAAAAACCTTGTTGCGATCCAGTGTAAGTAAAAAAAACTCAATGGTGTGGCTGTGTGTCATATTCACAAAGATAGCCTTGACTCACTGAACAAGAGAGAAATTGCCCAGCAATTTGTGCAGGGAAATGAAAGAAGGAGGACAGTTTTTTGGTCCTATAAAGAGCCAAGCTCTGCTCAGTAAACTTGCTTGGCTGTGCTATGTCTATAACCCTACACATAATTTCTGATACTTCTCTGCTTTGAAAAGTCTAAGGCTAAACTGTTATTAGAAGAGTATTTTATTTTACTTTTTTCACTGTAAAGCAGATTATTTTATTCAATTATAGTTGTATAAATGCTTTGTTAAATTGTTATTCTCATTTTAGTATTAACAGTTGACTGTGAGGGCAAACTAAGTTGCAAATCATTGGAATTTTATGTTCTTTTTTTTGGCTCTTTACTGTTTTCTGGTAAGTTGTAGCATATTTGTAACATTAAAGTATAATCAATAAATGTTAACGTCAAACATATTGTGGAGAATGCATATTGTTTTGGTGGTTTGTTTGCCAACTTCATGCCAGAGAAGTAGATTTTTAGAGTGTGAAACCATTAGCCCAAACAATGTGAAATAACTCAATCAAAATAGAAATATTTGAACTGTATATGCTTGAAAGTTGAGATCTCCCACAAAGCAAGAGGCCAGGGAACCACGCAGACCTGGCGTTTTGCTCATCAGTTCGAGGGTGTTCCACGGGCAGGTTACCAACAACAAGCTACAGTTTTGACAATTTTGAACAAAACACCTTTAAATTCATTCATTTATACGTCTTCATTCATTTTATTAACAAGGTTATTATTTTAATATTCAGGCTAGGTTAAAATATGATGGTGCATGGTCGTCTGTCAGTGGGCCCAAATTGATTTTTTGATCTCAGGAAATGTGATTTTCCAATTTGGACTTTTGTTCATAGTTTGGTCCCCCCCACCTTGAAAATATCTCCTGCACCCCTGCTGTCGAGTTAAGAAAACTACTTCGCTCTCACACATTTATTTTTTTTCAAAATTGCATCAATATTACTTTTACACATATAGCGAAAGATTTTGGGAATTATTTGCATGCAACATAAAAACTAACGACAAAAAAAGGACGCAAAGGTAAATGCTATATGTTCCCCAACTTAATCATTGTAAAGTTTATTTATTTTCCAACCAATACGAAGCCAGAGACAGTTTTGAAATCAAAACCATGTTTTAAATTGAAGAAAGGTTTGTACTGAAGCATTCTGCCCTCTAATTATTTTGACTTATGTCAACAGCCATACAATGATTGAATCAGTTTATTTTAGGGAACATGAGCTTAGGTAGGCGAGATGACAAGGTGTGATTGATCTCAAGTGATCCAGCTAGAGTCAAGGGATATAGTAAAACAAAATAATATGTCAAGCAATGTTGGATGGCATCATTGATCCATTTTAGGAGCGCTAAATTCCAAGTGAGTTGTGTACAAGCGTGCTTTCTGGAATGGATAATAATCGTTCACTACCCCTCAGTAGCTCCAGCTTACTCTGGCCTTGAACCTGGCTATTTTCAAACTCAGGAAAAAGTAAAGCACTGAAAAATTAGCGACTGGGGACAGCAGTTTCATTTATTTGTACAGAACTAGCTCTATTTTGATACCAGTTTTGCCTGTTCTACACTGTAAAAAAAAAAAAAAAAAAATTCCGTTGTTTTTACAGAAAAAAACTGGCAGCTGTGGTTGCCAGAATAATTCTGTAAAATATACAGCAGAATTGTAAACAACTTTACTGAACTACCAGTAAAGTTTACATTTTAAAACTGTTGATTAATATTTTACAATGGCATTTTAAACCAGTAAATCCAATAGCCCTTTTCTGTCAAATCAGCATGACCACCCTGCTAGTCAAACAAATTCTTTCAGTAAAATTTATATGCTGTAGTTGTTTACTGTACAGCGAATCCCATTCAATTTCACTGAAAAAAACCAAAGTACACAATTTAACTGTAGAAGCCTCATTATAGGATTGTCAGTCAACTGAATTTTTCCGCAAAATTTGCACAGAAGTTAATAATGTTAACTAATAATGTTAAGTTAATAGAATCTTCTTCAGTATTAATGACATAAGTTTTACAGTGAAAGCAACATCTAATAACTGTAATTCAATTTACAGTAAATTACAGTGAATTTTATTCATAACAGCTTAAAAGCAAAAAATGTTCTGTGGCTCCTATCAAATAACAATTTCAAGTAAAAACTGCAACTGTTTAAGGCATTTTTCATTGCCTGTTAGGTTTATTACTCAATGAAAAGGAAAATGTTTCTACAAATTACAGGCAGATTGAATACTAGATTATTTCATTTGAACTCATTGCCTTCTAATAGGTGGTTGGCTTTAATCGGAAATGTGAAAAATGTAACCCAGCGTACATAAGCACTTAAAAATTGAAAAGCAAAGCTAGATTTATCACAAGATTTGTGCAATGAAAGATCTCAAAAAAAGGTCAACTAAGTTGCCTTTCAAAGAATTTATTAACCACAAAGTAGTAAACAAATATATTTCATGACACAATATGCATATTATAATACTTACTTTACAAACATATGAATACAGAGCATGGCAGATTTATAATCTTAATGGTAATCAGAGGGGAAGATGGAGAGAAAAAAAGGCAATAAAAGAGGGAAAAGGCTTTCTTCTTGAATGTCCCCAAGGGATACTCTACTCAAAAAATGATTTGGACTCATTCGTGATAGTCTGGTAAGTAAATGAACTCCACCAGAGAGTTTTGCAAACCGCTCCTTACACCCAAATTAAAGAAAGCTGTCTTTATGTTACTTGCCAAAGCCACACCCTGAGCAGATCATTTACACTTATGTGAATCTGGCGTGAGCTCAGGCTGTAGCTCTGGTAAGTAAAATCAAGGCGGCTTCCTGTATTTTTGAAACTAGTTTTTGAATACCCATCAAGTAAATAACTGACTTTGCGAGTGTCAATATGGTTTGTAATGAGATTTGGTGGCTTTAAATGCTAGAATCGTGTTTTGAAAGACAAAAGTGAGCACATTGCCACTGGGCTCAATCTCGTTGCGCAGAAGTTTTCCAGCATGCTAAAACACAGCAACCTACAATATCTTGTGATGGAAACAACGGTTTGCAAAACTGTCCAGAGGAGTTTTCTGACAAAAAAAATCACGTGAATACGTCCAAATCATGTTTTGGATGGCCTCCACAACTCAAACTGAAGCAGAGGATATTGCTATGGAGCTCAGTCAGTCAGTCCATCTGGAAAAATTCTCAAACGACTTTACCTTGATGAAAGAAATTGTGCGTGTGTCACTCATCATGACCTTAATTGTGTTCGAAAATGGAAGTCCATGGTGACGGAGGATGTTGATAACAATGTTGTCTTGTTTTTTCATGAATAAAAAACTTAAAACACCCTTTAAGAATTACTGCATTTCCTTATATTAAATAGAACAAATGTAGGAATATCTTCAAATGAGCTCTTCAAATTGAGGTAGAGGCATCAAAATGAGTAAATACAAGAGGTGTAAAAAAAAAAAACCGCAAGCAGTAAATACCGAGGTCCAAGCAACATGAAACAATTATGAATTTTGACACCGTAAAGACGGGCATTGGATGAATTTTTTTAAACAATTGCCAGGCTATGGCATATAATTATAAGAGATCTTCCTTGACCTGCAATTTTCATAATGAATCGCCATTGCTCAGGGAATCAAATAGCTGCTAACAGCTGATCGGCAGCTGGAGGTCATGTTCTTTAAGTTACCTTTTAGATTGTTTTTTTTTTTTTGGTTTTGCACTGAAGTTTTGACACAGATGCAGTATACAGCGAGTCAACCAGACTAATTAAATAATTGAAAAGACATGAACTACTTTAAGGAATTTTATTTGCTACAGCATCCCTGACGAATTTGCACCAAATTTTGTGGTTTGAGCTTCCAGTCCAATCATTACACAACATAAGAACTGAAATCTGTAGGACATTGCATTCAAGAGTTACACCGAATGATATCAATAAGGGCCATGCGAACAAAATGTATTAGTCTACAGTGGCCGTTTTTCTAATGTAACAAATTTACACAATATTGGTCTGAAAATGCATGTTTCTCAGCTTGAACACCTAAAAGGACTCATTTACAATTGCATACAAAATCAAACAATTTTGTCTAAAACTTACTTGGTTCTTAAGCTTGAAGGACTGAGCAGATCATTAGCTGGAACAAATGCTCAAACTCAAAACAGAGGCACAATGCATGCCATAAATCTTATTGAGTTTAGTCCATATTCAGCCATCACGCTACTCATGATCCGAAAGATCCTGAATCAAGGTAAGGACTCTTGGGTTCACGAGCAGACGGGATGTGTTTGTCTTCTCCACTTTAGTGCCCTTCTCTGGGTTGATGGAGAAAAAGCACCTTGGAAAATAGAAGAAAAACTGTTGACTGGAATAATAATGATAAATTGGCTTCATTTACAAAACAATTCTGCATTAATCTTTCTTTATTCAAGCTCTCGCTTTAAAGCCACGTATGGGAGTAAAAAGGTGAAATGGCAAGTCCCCTAACCTCCCCCCAAGTCACTGCAGCAGCCACTTTAGAATTATTACAGTTCAATAAGTCCAATCCTAAAAGACACACCTCTGCAAAAACTCCAGGGCTGATGCCAGCACTGAGGGGTAATGGATGTTAAAGCAATAACAGCTCCCAAACATCATGCACAAAGCAGAAGCAAAGGAGGTTATGTTGTCCTGTACGATTTTTTGATCCACACTCAGCACAAATCGTCTTGAAGAATAACAAGATTGTCCTAAAAAGACAAAAAAACACACAAACACACACACACAATTCAAACAAAATTAAAACAAGCCCTTTGTTTCCAAAATATTTAAAAAAAAAACAATTCCAGCACATATGTTTTTCAATGTTCAAGGTCCATTTAGGTCAGTGGTTCTCAACCTTTTTTGAGCAAACGCCCCCCTGACCTCACCATGATCACCTGGTGCCCCCCCCCCCGACACACACCAAGTGATAATGGTTCACTTTTTCTTTCTTTTTATATCAACCATTTCAATAAAATATAAAAATATGTCCATTAGAAACATTCTGCACCATATTATGGCAACAAGAGGCAGCTGACATCTTCTGACATAACATTAAAATTGCCCTTGTGTTTGTTTAGGGTGAATATGGGTAAAGTGGGACAATTTCTGAAATTCCATGTTCCTATTAAGCAGATTTATTATAAGCATAGGAGACGTGCTGGATAAGAAAAAAAAACTAACATATTAAAATTGGTTGTAATAATTAATAGGCCTATTAGTAATAATAGTAGTATATATATTTGTAATAATAATAGAAGGCCTATATATTTCATAATAGTATATAATTGTAAAATTAGTAGTAGGCCACATCTTTTGCTGTTCATTACGAGAAAATACGCATCCATTTGTGTGAAATGGCGACCAATTTCACCAAGAAACATTCATCAGCGCCAAAAATCGAACATTTGCGCGTACCGCAGGTTCAGTAACGTCGTTGGCATTTTAATCATTCATTTTTGGACAATCTTAAGCGTCATGCAGCACACAATAGAGAAAAAATACTTTCATTTGAGTTAATATGAAAGGCATTAACACTGTCTTTAAAGTCATTTGCGACAATCAAAGAACATTAGAGTGCATTTAAAGCGCACAAAAATCTTTTTTTCAATTGAACAGTAGCCTACATTTTGCTCATTATTGCATTGTCAGTGTGATGTAAGATTAGGTGTTCCCTCTCAATTTGATAATTACTGTGCAACAATGAGCAAAATGTAGGCTATTGTTCAGTTGAAAAAAGGTTTTTGTGGATTGAATGTTAAGAATGTTCAGTAGTTTGTACAATCGTGTGAATATTTGTGTTACCCGCACAAACGCGGTCCAGAAATGTTATTGAAAATCAAACGGTGCGACAAAAATGTTAAATGCACTTTAATGTTCGTTGATTGTCGCAAATTACTTTAAAGAAGGTATTAACGCAAATGAAAGTATTTTTTTCTCTATTCTGTGCCAAATGACGCTAAAGAATGTCCAAAAATGAATGATTAAAATGCCAGTGACGTTACTGAATCTGCGGTATGCAGGTTCGAGATGAGAGCCGTCAAAAGTCGCTCTAGGGCTTCCCTGCTCTAGTTACTTCACCCTATCCCTACTAACCTCCCCTTGCTTTGCATACAGACCCGCAAACCAGTGAAAGGTTGTAGTGGGAGGACAAAGTAGTTTCGGAAAGGGCTGCGCTGAGGTAGATTTGTTTATGGGCGTTACTATGGAGATTGTGACGGAAGCTCCCTAGAGGAGCTGGGAAACCATGTGGATAGGCTCTTAAGTTATTTGCACTTAAAACGTTTAAAAACATGATTTTTAAAAAAGTTAAATTCAAATAATGAAAGCTGCACAAGCTAAGTTGTGGTGATTGTTGACGCACCCCTTTCAGCCCTCACGTTCCCAGCGCCCCCCGAAGTTGTCCGAACACCCCCCAGGGGGTGGTACTGCCCCCGTTGAGAAACCCTAATTTAGGTGCTTACAATAAATGCAGAAATCAGTGTTGGTTAAAGGGAAAGAAATTTAAGGCCTCTTTGACAAACCGAGAGGATTTACCGTAGCAAAAAACATAATGCAATACAAATTTGCATCCAAAGAGAGGAGAGAAAGAAAAGGAAAAACAGAAATACAGAAAAGAATGAAATACCAAGACAAAAAAAGAGTCAACTTACCACACACAACAATGGTAGGGGTCAAGGGAACTTGGTCCATCTGTACTTCCCGCGCAAGGCATGTGTCCACCACGCAACAGAACATTGCATCTGCCTTCTCATCAAAGTAAGCCAGCAGAAGTAAAATCATCTCCTTGAAGTCTTCGGAGCAACCAATCAGATCTCCCCTCATCAGTTTAAATTTGTTACAGCCCGAAGGATCTTTTGTTCTTGTTCACACAAACGGTATTCATGTAATTCAGGAGCGTTTCCCCTTCAGATCCACATTCCGCGTGAATGTTTCTTTAAGTGCAATTTCGGTGAGTTCCTTGAAGTGGACAGCCATGCCAAGTTCATAAAACCAAAAAGGCCACTCTTCCTAGAGGTATTTTATATTTTTCCCTGATTGACTTGTTTCCGCTGTGTGTAAAAAGTCAACTTCATTAGATGTCTGACTTCATCTGGATTTGCATTACTTTACTGAGACATCATCTTCAGTTTTTCTTTCTTCCCCTGCTGGCTCTCTGTGGTCTCGCCAAGAGGCAGGAATTTTAAATCCCATTTAATGCACCCATAAGTGCCCTGGACTGCTGCTCTCTCTTCCAGAGGGGATTTCATCGGTGTCAGAGTCATCAGTGCAATGCTTTCGTTCCTTATTTTTGGGGTCGTAGATCGCTTGACATTCTCAATCCTATACTGGACAAAGAAAGTTAGGGATCACTCTGATTTTTAATATTGAAATATGATATGGAACATAATTTGAACTATCAAATATTTCAAATTCGAAAATTGGGGTGATCCCTAATTTTCTTTGTCCAGTATATTTTGCAATTGCTTGACTAAAGAGTGATACCCAGGCCTAATCACGTCTCCCTCAATTACGTCTTGCAGAGATTTGGGATATTTTGCCACCATCTTTCTGGCAACTTCAGTGGAGTTCCTTTTACTTATGCAAGACGTTTTTCGCATCATTTCACAAACCACAGTGCGGACCATCTCCCTTCTCATTTGTGGACTTGATCGTTTTCCTCTCTCCAATGACTGCATCAGTTCCTCTGGGAAATTATCCCACAGTATCATGAAGGTGTCCACTCAGTCAATATCAGGGCTTTGGCAGCTGCTGGAAGCGGCTGCAGGTGAACTTTGGGGTGAAAGAGACTGCAAGGACCTTCGAGGTCCTGGCGAGGCACGGACAGATGAGCAGCTAGTTTCAGGAGTCTGGCCCGCAAAAACACACGCAAACCACAAAAAGAACCATCAGCAACATGATGTGAATGTTTTAACTTTTCTTACTGATCTTTAATGAAGGCTACTTTAGGCACTGGTTGCATCCTGTGCTTTAATTCTTAACTTGCATCTCAGCTTCCAAACAGCAAGGGCTTTTCGGGCTTGAATTGGCCGTAATGCTGACAACAAATCGGCTTCCTCAGTAAACTTAAAATCATCATACTACGTATGTCCCCTCTCCAATTGACTGCAAGGTCTCTTCTAGAATATCTTTTGTGACCTCTGGAAGGTCAGGCAAGACCTCAGTGATGGCAGTGCGTAAAAATGTTTGCTCCAAATCAGTCATTTCTAGAATCAAGGAAGAATGACACCAGTTTTCAAGATTACAAATAAGAGAAAAAGAATTACATATTTAATCATTGTACATATATACAGAAAAGAATGTCCTCTACTTAGACATAATGCGAGGATTTGCTTGATTTCAGTAAGTCTTAAAAAAAAAAAAAAAAACTGCAATCACGACCATATTTTTCACATGGGCTTTTGTAATTTTTACTGAGCACACAAGGTTTTTAATGTGGGTTCTTCATTGCAGTGAAAGAAATCATGTTTATTTCAAAAAAAACACTGTGCTTCAGCGAAATGACTCGGTGCCCATTAACAATGTACGATGGTAATGGATAAAAATCTACCAAGTCATTAATGTTAAGACATTGCAACCTTGTACTCTGTTTTCTCACAGTGTATAGATGGTATTCAGAATGATAGTCAGCCTTATGTATATCTATCACAAAATACACAGCTGCATCATTCTGAATTAAAATAAGGAGAAGTTCTCCAAACTCCATGGACTCATCATTTTTTTGACACTAGGAAATGTCCTTTTTTATAAGTTGTGCCTTTATACCGTATATCAGCGGAAACACTGGTGTTATTTTCTGAAAAGCCAAATTCTCTCACTGCATATCTAATAGCATCACTGTAAAGGTTGGGGTAAAACACACAACTGTCTCTGACTTGCAGAAGCTGGCTGCTTCTTGGCCCAGCTGAAAGATATGCCTGATACTTTATTTGAAAGACATCAGATGTAAGGCAGATGTTTTCAAAGTTTTTTAGATGTCTTGCTCATCTCTTGAAGTAGCCGTGTTTACTTTCAAAACGCATCGTCCATAATCTGATCAAGGGGCCAAATTTCAAAATGAGTGCTGGATAGTGCCGCAAGAAATGGTGTTTCGGTCTCAGGAAAGTAAAATCTCAGGAAATAAACACTTTCTTGATTCCAAATATTTTTGAATTATAATCTCAAGATAGGCAACTTGTGACAATGAAATCCTTTGTGCACAAATCATATCAACAATATCTTTAAGTTGGAAGGTCAACTGCCGCACATGATCTGCTGGATTTGGCACCTTGTCACCAATTAATACAGGCAACAACATTAAGAAATTCCAATTCTGAATAACCTAACCTGTGAGTTTGCGCGCCTCAGGGTTGAGCACTTGGCTCTGTGAAAGCATCAGATCCTTTGTACTTGAACTGCTTGATACGCCTGTTCAAAAGTGAATATGTAAGCCATCTCTTTTTCTTGATTAAATACTTCAAGTACAGTGCAACATCATAGGATAAGACGCCCTCAAATATGTCATGGCCAAGGCAAGGTGGGAGACCAGGCTGACAAACATGAAAAGATTTCAGAGTATTAAAAACAGAGTTTACCTTTATGCCTTTGATGTCTTTACAGTCTTCAGCTTGTTGACCACCAACAGCAGAATTGTAACTTTCAGGGGTGCGCTGTGGACCACATATATTTGGATCATCACTCTGAAATTTACTTTGTGTGATTTCACAGTACCTGCGAAAGTACTTAGAACGACTAAAGTTTTCAGTAAACCCACCTATGCCACGTGAACCTAAATTATCACCAGCGATACAATACAGAGCCCTTTTGACAACTTCACCATCAATGGTTATTCCATTTTCCTCCAAAACTTTTAAATCCACCAACAAATCTGAGTAAACTTTAGCACATCCAAATTGATTTAGGTCATTTTCTCCACACAATAAGACAAGGAGTATGTGATCAGTACTGGACCGCACCAGTGGCGGAGCTACCGGGGGGGTGAAGACACGTCCCTTTTAGTCCTGGCTAGATCTCAATCATTTTCCTTTATTGACGTCTTTTGTCAATTATTGTAATTGGCAACTGAAAACACGGTTTCTCTCCACATGCAATCTAACAGCGATTAAATCGCGGGTTAAATTCAGTATAGTGGCGGAACAGAGAATTGGGTTGCACAAAACAGCCGTTTAAAACAATCATAAATCCTGACCTGTTCTCAGTCATCTTCATGATTAACAAAAGGTTCACTCCGAGAGCGCTCTGCACTTAACAGGTGCTGCTTGTTCTCCCCGATTAGGTAAGACAACAATCATTTATCTGGACGCGTATTTGCTGTATTTAAATCTACGTTATTCAAAATTGCAGAGCCTACCTGTCGACTCTCATGCAAATGGCTTGAGCTGCACGCTTTTTATAACCTAGGCTATTTAACTGCCGAGTGCCGCTTTTTTTTTTTTTTTGTGTTCAACCCACGTAATACCGAGAGTGAAAGTCTGCGTTTCATTGGAACACGCACCAGTTCAATCACGCGAAGCATTGGCCAATTAATAAGTAAATTATTTTTCTGCACTGAATTTAGCCCATGATTTCATCGCTGTTAGATCGCATACGGTGAGAAACCGTGTCTTCAGTTGCCAATTACGATAATTGGAAAAGATGTCAATAAAGGAAAATGATTGAGATCTAGCCAGGACTAAAAGGGACGTGTCTTTGCCCCCCCTGTAGCTCCGCTACTGGACCGCACATGAACGGGTAAATTTTCAACAGAAAGATGGACAGTAACAACTTCGTGTTTTTTTCTTAGCAGAGCCAAGGGGATTGACAATTTCAGAAGAATCTTGGTATAGAATAAGCTTCAGGCATCCTGGATTTTCAATGAAGAACGGATTGGACTTAAAATTTTGTCCATCCCTTATGTCACTAAAATCATCCAAGTCTGTGTAACAAGGTTGTTGCAACACCAAATTCTTCCATAATTCTGATTTTAATAAGTTATGTACTGTTTGTGTCAAAGGTATATAGTAAGCAAACCTTTGTGTCATATTTTCATCAGTTCCTAATGTTATTTTTCGAGGATCTATGTTTTGAATGTCTGAGTTCTGAATATGTTGTTCTCAGTGGTCCCTGATGACAGACTGAGAATAGATCAGAATCCTTCACACAATCACATAGTTTAGCAATAACATCATCTGTTAAACACATTTCATTTTTCAAAAGTAAACGCAGTTTCCTTAAAGAGTAATCTTGTCCCAGCTCATGCACGTTTTGCATCTCTTCAACAATTGTCTGTATTGTTGATGCTGGAAAGAGGAACTGCCCTTGCAATTATAGATAGAATAAGCATACATTCCTCAGAAAGGTCTCCTTGAAATTTTGTGGCAATTCAACGGTTTCTGGACTGTATCCAATGGAGCTGGATATAGGGTCACCTGATCAGGATGACAAGATCACTGAGCAAAGTTTCTATCCACTCTACCATTTCGAAGTAAAATCCCTCTAATATACCAAATCGAAGGTTGTAAGATGATGAAATCTGCGATATTTTAGATAGGTAGGTACTACAGCACGAGTGAAGCTTCTATGTCTTAAAACCCTTCATTTGTCTTATTCCAGGGCGCCATTTAAGATAGTACTACTTGATTTTCCATCTTATATTTTATGCATTGCAAGATGCATGTGTGTGCGCATGAACAAGTACAATATGATGGACATAGTACTAGTTGAAACCAAGCCGAAGGCCAGAGTTTGTTGACTATGTAGTGTGTATCATGTCTGCATTAAATGTACTCAGATGAACTTGTGCTGGCTATAGAGATAGGAGCAGTTGACACTGAACACCCTCGAGACTCCATGGCTCATTTCAGTGTTACAAGGTTTGTTTCCTATTTATTTTTAGACAGGACGCGGCTGCCCATTTTCTGTGATTATTATTGTCAGATACTCTGTTTTTCTTTCAAATTCTGTATTACATTTACCATGAACATGTAATTTGCAGATTTGGGTGGAGTCACATTGTTGTGTTCTTTTTTAAAAAAAAAAATATCAGGCAAGACAGAACTTTGTGGCTAAACATTTCTGGAAATACAAGGAGCTATCTAGGAGATAGAACCACATACCTGCAAAATTTATGACATTTTGAAAATTCCAAAGGTCTATCTCCATTTACATTTTCCTAGATCCCCTATCTAAAATCATTCTACTAAAGGTATAACTGCATGATATTATACCTTTCAGTCCCAATAACTCACCTGAATATAAATATCTGAAAAGTATGAGTGGAGTGAGAAATTATGATGCAGCAAAATTTCACACCCCATTTTCTTCAGTCAGTAAAAAGTGGATATAGGTCCAGTTAATTCTCAGCCCATGAATTGGATAAAAACTGATGCTAGTCATCAAGTTGGGGTCTTTGCATGCACAACCATCCAACCTTTGACAAACAAGCAGGCGTGCGTTTCCCAAAAGCGTAGTTGCTAACTAAGACAGCAACTTACATAATTTGTCCATCACAGTCAATAGTTCCAACTATGTAAGTTAGCATCTGTGATTTCGGGAAACGCACCCCAGACCAGCAGGGCTGTAACAATATTGTAGGACAATGTTATATGCATGGCTATATATTCTGCATCTGCTTTTTGCAATGCTTCACTGAGCCTGTATCACACTTTGAGAGAAATATCAACTCCATGATTTTATGGCCCCAGCATTACATCAAATGAAAAAAAAATCTAGATCTTGTGCATCATTTTATACACATTTCCCTGTAATTGAGCAGTAAATATTTGGGATTGTTGAAATCCCTGTAATCTCATCTAGAATTTAAAATAGGCCTGAAGTTCCAAAACTTTTATTACAGCAACTGCACTTTACGGACCAGGTTTTATGGGGTTAAACTGTCCATTTGGAAGACAATGATAACACTTCCTTGATTCCCTCTCCAGTTAGATATGTGTAACAACCCTCAAATTAAAACTGAAACTTATAGATCTATTTCAATATGTTATGATAATTTTCCTGTCAATGTCCTCATATTCATGGACTCTATATTTCTGTCATTCATGAGTCCACATTATAAACAACATACTCCATGTTCACTGTAATCACCAGAACTATAGCTACACCCAGCGCATTTTAATTTTGTGCTGTGAACATATAATGTGCCTCTTGAGGAACAATTTGTCAAATGTCTTAAAATCCATTGGCTGTTAGCTACACATATCCATAAGTTCACAAAGAAGGTATAATTATAGTTCATTGGTAAGTGCCACTTTTTTTTTTTTTTTTTTTTTACTACCCTATATTGTTAAATGTAGGCCTACACAATTTTAAAAGGACACATCACCTGTTTTTAAACCCTTCATAGTAACATAATAATGCTGTATTTGTACATACTATTATCTGTAAAGTATAACATATTCATAAAATTCAGTACAGTTTCTTTCTGCATAAAAAGCATTAATGAACTCTGGACCACTCCCAAAGTGGAGGAGAGTATTCGGTGGAACAGTGGATAGGGGATTGGGGCAAAGGCAATGTTGTATGGACTTGGTCTGTGATTGTGCAAACATTGGGAGCCCCAGGTGGCGAGACTCAGGGTGGGGCTTGCGTCTCTCGTCGGAGTCCATGTAGGCTCCTAAGCTCCCCGGGGTCCCAGGTGGTGGCTTTTTCTTGCTTCCTTCTTGGAGAGGGGAAGGGAGGGAGGGAGGGACGTAGAATCAAGACAAGCGGGGATTGTGTGAACGAAGGCGGTATATATAGGCCTGTGGACGAATAGGAAGGCGCATTGGGAGTGGTCTTCTTCATTAACCTTTGCTATCGGGAACACCCTTTAATATAATGTCATCATGGTGTAATTTTGATTGTATTACATTGCTTTTTGTATCACAGTTTTTCTGTGTACAAACTACAGTTATCTGTGAAGTCTACATAATAATATGATTTTCATAGCATATTGTTACTGTAAAATTAACAAAATTAACAGTAGTGGTTGGTTCAGTATTTTACAAACTAATACTGTAAATTATATACTGTTTCATTGTTTTTCAATGTACACTTTTTTGCTGTCATGATTTTACAACACTTCCCTGTTATTTTCATGGTCATCTTTTACAGTGTAGATATGATCGTAAACCTATTTTATGCAAACAGTTGCTAGTATACACTGGAATAGGAGCTCAAGCAATTTTTTGCTGCTTAGCAATTTGCAGCATTTGCACTTTCTTTCAAATCTTTCAAAATGTCTATACAGTTCTACTTGAAGCACTTCAACCCTTTTACCTACTTTTATGTACACTGACAGTCATTAAAAACTTTGAGACCATAATTTTTGACATGATTTTTATTCTGGTACCCAAAACTGGATTTTTGTAATATGGATATTTTGTTTAGCATGTTGGCTTCAAAAAACAACAAACAAAAGTGCCAAGAATAAATTATGCACATCCAAAACAACAAAAGAAAATGGCACCTGCCAAAATGAAAGTCACAGCAGTCAGTATCGGGTTTGGTCTCCATTTACGTTGATACAGGCGGCGATTCGCTGGCGCATACTCCGCACTAGTCGGCATATAGTGTCCTGTGGAATCCTTTCCCACTCCTGCTGCAGTGCCTGGATCAGCTGTTGCCTATTCTGAGGCTGGGGAACCCGATCGCCAACCTGCCTGCCAAGGTGGTCCCACAGGTGTTCTGTCAGGTTCATATCTGGAGAATAGGCCAGCCAGGGCAAAACATCAACCCCCTGGGCTTGCAGGTAGGCTTGGGTCACACCTGCAGAGTGCGGGCGGGCATTGTCCTGTTGGAACACCGACAGGTTTGGGTGCTGCTGCAGGAACGGGATGGTGTGAGGCTGCAGGATCTGGTCAATATAGCGATGAGCAGTGATGTTGCCCTAAATGACCACCAACGGTGTCCGATAATTGCAGGATATCCCTGCCCACACCATTACACTGGCACCCGGATGAAGATTCTGCTCCCGGATACAGCACTCAGCATACAGTTCCCCCATGACGACGCCACACACGCTCCCGACCATCTGGGTGATCGAGGCAAAAGCGGCTCTCATCTGAGAAAGACAACCAGCCCAGCGCTGCCATGTCCATCTCTGGTGTTGCCTGGCCCATCTGAGTCGTGTCTGGCGTTGGACCCTGGTCAGTACGTTACCGCGGACAGGCCGACGGGCTTGGAGGTTGACTTCCCGCAAACGTCAGCTCACAGTGGAGCTGCTGATCTGGGGGTTGTGTCTTTCGGGTGTTTCCCGTGCTGTGCGGCTGGCACGGCGAAACCGGTCCCGCAAGTGCTGCAACCGAATGTAGCGATCCTGTTCGGGAGTCGTCACTCTCTCTCGCCCTGGACGTGGCCTGTCCTCAACTGACCCTGTCATGTTGTGGCGGTCAATCAGGTTTCTGATGGTGGGTTGTGTACAGCCCATACGCCTTGCTACCTCACTGCTGCTCAATCCGGCCTCCAATATACCCATTGCCCGGAGATGTTCACGTGATGGACGTGGCATTATGACGTGCACTAGACTAACAATAGTGGCCATTTTTGAGCCTTTATTTAGGCTTTCCAAACCACTCCTCAAATTGTGCATATACACATTGTATTTTGCTCAAACTGCATTTGGTCGACTTTTGCAAAGTGACCTACACGTGCAATGAAGTGTGAAAAAATGACAACTCATCATTTTCTCAAGTGCCTGAGTACTGAGACATCAATAAAGCCACAGGGTATACTCCCAACCCCCCCCTCTACAACCCTACAAGTACAGATATACAGAAATTTCTCTCTCAAAGTTTTCAAAGACTGTCAGTGTACAATACCACTTTAACTATTATTTTCCTTCGGTATATTCATACTTTCTAAAGTTTGGAGATTTTTTTAATTTTTTTTCTTTGTTTTGTTTTTTGACATCATAGTTAAACTACAAAATATCCAACTGGCATAAATTAATTCTAATTTTCAGAAGCTTTAAACTCATTTTCAACAGCTTTAACCCTCAAACCCTGTTGGTGCAAGTTGAGTCACTGCATGAACTGAAATATAAGTTTTCTTTTGTTGTCTAATATTTTCAGTTTTTTTCGGCACTACTAATATAACCGGTTTTCATTTTCCTCTCGCATGTAACCTACAGATCTTGGCTAGCAGTAGTATAACAGATCAAGATCTGTAATTGCCAACCTCTCCTCCAACCATATGCTCAAATAGGTCAATTATTTTCATTATCTCTGATTTACGACCCATAGGAGCATTTCCTAAAATCGCGCCGCAACTGGCAGCAGGAAGGTACTGTTACACTTACAGCTTCAGTTCCAGATACAGTTTCAGTCATATTTACACTTAAAATAACGGTTTGGGTAAGGATTAGGGTTGGGGTTAGTCTTAGGATTAGGGTTAGGGTTAGTATTATGAATTAGGTTTAGGTTAGGGATTTACTGACAGCGACGCTGACAATGGAAACCAGATTGTAGTTATTTAAATGACCGCTAGAGGTCGCTTAACTCCTAAACGTAACTTTAGGTCGTAATACGCTGCTTGACAAATTAACTTTCTGGGTGTCTTTTGTTGGAGGACAGGCTCGTAATTACTCAGTTCTCAGCGAACTACTAGTGGTGGTTGAAGTGGCATCCTTTGTGTTATCTTAGAATGATGTAGGAAAAGCACAACTTATCAGTCGTCACAATTTATATTTCAAAAAAGTGGATGAATTACTCTATTAATTGAATGTCAGTTGGGGCCCTGTGGAGGGTGGGCCCCATTTCAGTTGAAAAGGATGAAACTTAACTAAGGCTGCCAATAATGTTGCTGGACATTATTTTGTTTGTGGGTTTTAAAATACCATCAAATGGGCAAATCATAAGATTGTCATTGCCTACATATTGTGAGCCAGTGAACCAACTAGATTACCAGAAAGGCAAAAAGGTGTAATTCTGTAATAATTAGTGAGGTATTGTCTGATTTTGTTCAGTCTTAGATAATGGTCTTACAGTGCTGTGAAAAAGTATTTCCCTCAATCCCAATTCACTGTAATACATTTTAAGATGAATAAAATTAGAAAGAAAAGTTCACTGCCTGCCTTGAAAATTTTAACTCCACTAAATGTGAGTTAACTCACTGTAAAGATAAGCTTTGTTTCAACTCACAAATAGTCAAGACAGTGGATAACTTTAAGTTGAACTCTTGGAAAAAATATTTAGTTCAATTTCAAAAACTTGTCATAACAAGTGGATTTAAAGAGAAAAATTTAGTTCACATAACTTAATGGGGCTATCATCTTTCAGTGTTTCTTCTAATTTTTCAAATTTTAAATGTTTCAGATCATCAAACTGATTTTTACATTAGACGAAGATAACCCAAATAAAGACAAAATGCATTTTTAAATGGTAATTTCATTTGTTGATGAAAAAAAGAGGATTTCATTTATTGATGAAAAAAAGATATGCAACCCTTCCTGGCACTATGTGAAAAAATACTCGCCTTTTTAGTTTCTAAATCAACCAGTTAAACAAATTTTGTTGATAATTTGGTTCAGTTTCACAAAACACACCCAGGTATGACTACTGGCAGCCCAGCTGAATCTAAACATCCCTTAAATGGAATCTGTCTGGCTATGTGAAGCAGGAAAAAAGTAACATGAGATGCTGCAAACAAAAGGAATTCAAAAACAGATGAGAAAAAAAGTTGTTGATGTCAATCAGACTGGAAAGGGTAACAAAGCCAATCCCAAAGCTCTGGGACTCCAGAAAATCACAGTGAGAGCCATTATCTACAAACAGAGAAAATTTAGAACAGAGGGGAACCGTCTGAGGAGTGGCCGGCCAGCCAAAATTCCTCCAAGAATGCACTGACAAGTCAGCCATGAGGTGACAAAAGAACATGGGAAAACATCACAGGAACTGCAGTGTCACTTGCCTCAGTTATGGTCAGTATTCACAATTCCACAATAAGAACAAGACTGGGCACGATTCCTCCTCTGCAATGTAAAAAATTCATAGGACATTTATTGCAAATGTTTGTTTGCAGCTGCTGCCGCCAAAAGTGGCACTACTAGTTTTTAGGTTTAGGGTAACAATGATTTTTTTTTTTTTTTTTTTTGCATGTGTGATATAAGTTTTGAATAACTCTTTACTGTCAATACATAAAATGATCAGTTAAATGCTACATGTTGTGTTTACTCATGTTGCCTTTGTCTTATATTAAATTATTTGGATGATCTGAAACACTTTAATATGACAAATAAGCAAAAATCAAAGAAATCGAAAAGCAGGCAAATACTGAACATCCAGTAGATGAAGATTTGACGCTTTGCTCCATATTTAAAAAAGAAAACTATTCTGTAAAATAATGTTCCATTTTAACATTAGATTGTTGCTGTTATGTGCTCGTTCTTCATCCAGAGGCAATAATTTTCAAATTATGCAAACATTAACTAGAGTGTCAACTGGAGGTGCCAAATGGTGTTATCAGGGTTTTATTTTTGTTGAAATGGATGCACCACAATCTGAGGAGTGGAATGATATGGAAATTACATGAACACCAGGAGTACAGATAAACCTGAAATGGATTTAAAAACCTAAAAACAAATAATGAGACCAAATGCAGGAAAATACAAAAGAACAAAAACTGCCATAGTTTGAGGAAAGCTGCCAGAAGAAAATCGCATTAAAAAAAGAAAATCAAGAAACCATCCGAAACACTCCCAAAGCTGAAAGATGAGAATGATGAGAATTTTTTATTTGAGGATATAAGCACTCCAAATAGACAGCAGGAAATGTAAGCAACACAGTTGATATTTAGGGACTGACATAAACCAGCAGCTTTTTGGTCCAGCAGGGCCACACTACATGGGTTTCACTGCTGTGATCAGACCGTTTGCAACGTGCCCTCATTTCTGCAGTAACACTCCATGTATCATGTTCTGCTGCTATGCACACTCTTCCCTTACTGTCAGTGCTGTCAAGCTGACCAGAACAGTGTTACCCAAGAAACATTTTTTGGGTGAGTAGTTCTTGTTAGGGATTGCTGGAAACAGATATCTTGCACCCCAGTAAAGATGGATAGCAAGGTTTGAAAATGGAATCCAGCTGAGTTTGCTCACAAGGCAGCTAAAAAGTGAAAGCCAGTTGAAATGCTTTTACCATTATTGTTGCAAATATGTTGGCAACAAATAAGCCACCCGAGAATTGAACTCCTACGATATCATGCTATTCAATGTCCCGACAAAACATATAGTTTCGTATTCAACAACGTAAACCCCGACAAAGTGATGCGCCCTGAGGGGGTCAGTTATTTTTTAGAAAATTTATTGATTTAAATTGATTTTATTTCTTCTGCTGAAAAAGTAGTCTGATTTTACAATGGGAACTATGTCATCCCCACAGCAAAGGCCTGTTCTTCATATCTACGGTCTGCTTTTTTGAGGTTTTTGAAGTTTTTTGAGGTCTTTCACTTTAATTTCAAATATTTAATTTCATACTTATGAAGGGTATCATCCCTGTACCTGTTTGTATCAAGCTAACCTGTTTTTAAAATATAAGTTGAATATATTGCTCTTTTCAATAAGAATTTCTGCGTGGTTCTCTTCAGCCTCATGTGACCTTACACTTAATACTTACAACAATAATAATAATAATACTGATAATAATAATATTCAAGAAAAACTGGCTCTGGTATCGGAATAGTCCTAATATCAGCAGATATCAAAATTCCTGTCTCAAATCGGATTAACCCTCGTCCAACCAAGGGTTTTTCTACTACAACCCTGACCAAGGGGGGAACCACCCCGATTATTTTGAAATTAAGCGATAAAAATCATCTTGTTTGGTATCAGTGTACAGCTACAGATGTCCTCTCTTCAAATCAATTACAAATAAAACACAATTCAACATTATGACGTCAAAACTAACACCATATTAGGAAAAAACATCAAAATGACAAAAATCCATGTTTTTTATATTATTAGTTTTAGCTGAAAATAAGTAACTTTCTGTAAACTCTAGAACTACTGATACAAGTAATATTTTAGTATTATTACAAATGTTATAAACTCATGAGTAACATAAATTTGACATTACTATGATGTCATAAATAACTCATTTTGGGAAAAACACACTCAAAAGGAAAACAAATAGTTTTCTGAACATTTTTCACATTTTCTTTACTTTGTTCTTCCCTATGATAGAACAAGGCTTATAATATCACTAATATGTCTGGTACATATGTTCTCTTTCAAAACAAGAATCAAACATCACAAACCTCAGCACTGTGACGTCACAATGACGTCATTATAGATGTCATATCTGAAAAAATACAAAAACACACTTGCATAAAAGGTTTATCTATGAATTATGAGAACAACTTTATGAACAATTCTATGAACTTGTATAATAGTAGGGCTATAGCACAGTATAAAAATAGTATACAGTACAGTAACCAGTCAAACACACAAGTAAAAGTATGTCGGTCATGCACTTCTAATATTATTAGGTGAAGATCACTTCAAGGTTACTGGTCACTGCTAGTCATTGTAATTCCAAGATTTACAAATACAAGGACAAGCTACATCAATAAATCAATAAGGATGTGTGGTCTACAAAGTTAATTGAGCATGAAACATAATAATAGCATACTATTTGCAACTAATTTGTAAGCATATTTTGTATTAAAAACAGGCAAAAATTGACGCTGGTGGCAACCCCCCCCACACACACACACTTCGACTTTGACGGCCTACCCTCGATGAGGTACCCTCATCAGTTTTTTCATGAAAATGAGCGCAAAGGATGAATAAACAATTACCTAGAAGCATTAGATCATATCTGTTAATGTTTTTGTGCGACAGGAAAAAAACTGTTGGGGGGGTGGTAACCCCCCCCTTGGTTGGAAGAGGGTTAAAACTATAAAAAAGTGGATCAGTGAATCCCCATCACAAACTCAATTGCTTACCTCAATTACGGTAATGCTTGACTGGTACAGGATATAATTTTTTGCACACAAATTTTTGGTCTCAATTTTTACGGGGTTTTTTTTTCTGTTCTTTGCTGAGTGACAGCTGAAAAAGTTGTTTTTCAAATGAAGATGAAGTAAGACTGCATCAGCTCTTTCAGCACCCCTCTTAATTTTTAACATACTGCACTTGATACTCACTGTCAATCATTCATACTTTACAAATTAAAGTTTTTCTAGTTTTCACTTTCAGCTACACGGAGAGGGTTCTAACTGCCACAGCAGATGGTGTGAGCATAAACACTGGGCAGTAAATACACTGGTGTCTTAACAAGATTAAGTGAAGACAACAGAGCATGGCTGATCACCATTCATTGTGCTTTACATGGAGCTGAACTGGCCTTGAAGGACTCTTTATTGAAAAACAAGTTATTCACTGATGCAAAAGAATTTTTCATGGCTTTGTAGTGTATGTTCAGGCAGTCGAGAAAACTGAAAAGAATGGTCAAGGACTCAACCTGCGCTTTGAGAGTTCAAGCTCATATTTTCAACAGATTTAATGGTACAAGATTTATCACTCATACACCCAGGGGCTTGGACCATTTGCTAAAAGACTGCTCGGGCAAACTTTGGGACAGCATAATTGCACGCCAGAATCATGGTACTGTTAAAACACTGAATGCAAAACTCAGAAATGTTATCAAGCACCTACTGGATTACAGTTTCCTGGCTACCAGTGCATATTTCAAAACTGTACTTGACGAAATAACGCAACTGTCACATAGAAGAAGAATGTGTTTACAAAGGTTGGCAATAAATATCTAACGAGTTCTTTACTAAGTTCATCATGCCTTTGCCATTATGTGGTTGTTGTGTGGCCACTTAATGGTGCTTTGTTGCATTAACTCACCAAATTGTTTTCATGCTCTGCAATGGCAACAACGGAAATTTAATGGCACCACATAGTGCCAGGTAGTACATTGATACATGTTGAACATGACCTCGCCATATTTCTTTCCATTGTCGCCAAACACTCATCAAACACTCGCCCATGAGTGGTGCCACTGTGGCCACAATCTTCATAATTAGCCAAAAATTTGCATACATTTCGCTGGGTAACCACAACAATAGTATTGTCACCCTCTGTGGCTTTGGTATCTACCATTGCCAACTTTGTCTTCCTACTGTCTTCTATGTGGCTGCTGCTGCTCAAGTGTTCTCACCCTCAGGCTACAATGTAGTAACATCCTTGTGTTCTGGGTTTGTCCTAAAATTCAGATGACCATTAGCCATATCCAAGACATGGCTCAGGCTGATGATGCAGATGTTGTGGGTCAGCCTGTGGGTGTTCAGTGTAATAGTGGCAGATTTCTTCTTGAATAGAAGGAAGGTGATAAAGAAATCTCTTGTGATGTTATAATAAAGTCCCTTGTTACTCGATGGGTTCTCTCAATGAAAACAGATGCTTGAAGAACTAGAGGCACCCCGAGAGTGCAAACCTGCACCAAGGCAGCACAGTGGAAATTTTGCTGAGTTAACATGGCTCATAAGAAATCGGTATCTGCAACCGCTCACGGTCAAAATCAATAGGGTCTATCCCTGATGTTATCGCAACCCACCCATAAAATTTCAGAGATATCCGTTCATAACTTTTTGAGTTATCTTGTACACAAACAGACAGACAGACAAACGAATGCCGGTAATAACATAACCTCCTTGGCGGAGGTAATAACTATCTCAGTTTGGAGCTCAATACTCCATTTATTAAATCTCTGTGACACACACAAGGTAAGACAACACAATCGGGTGCTTCAGGGTTCATTTTTTCTTTCTTTCCTGAGCCCGCGCTCATTAAGCTTGTTAGTGGTGTGTGACACACAGGCTCCAGCATGCTACTGCAGATATAAAAAGGAGGTTAATTAGTCAATCCGCTACACCTGTGACAAATACGTATCCCTGACACTGCTCCCTGAGTCACTTCCCCTCTCTCTCCCATCTCCAGCTGAGCTGGACAAAGCCCTGCCGCCACAGTGTGATTGAAGAAGGCTACATGAGGGAAAATAAGGCAAATAGGGAGAAGGTTTCTCATGTACTGGGAAACATGAAATTTGTTGGGGCAGACAGAGCAGTGAACAGTGCAAAATCAAATCTGGAAGGGATCTATGAGGGTTTGGAACAGAGGTTTGAAGCCTTTGATGGTGAGCTGTTGAGGTCAATGAATTGGGTGGACCCTGCAAACTGGAAATTGACTCAGATGTTGCTGACATATTGGTTGAGAATGTTGAGGAGCCCTAAGTGTTCAATGGGTTTGACAAGTCTACGGTACACAGGGGGAGGAAATAGTTCAGGACTATCATAGGGAAATGGCACGCTTAGCATTATTGGCTAAGATAGTTCAATATCCAAAGTTGTTTTTCCTAAACATTTATGTATCAGTTGAAACATTTGAAATCTGCATTGGTGCAACAAATGGCCGAGTTGTGTCAGGTGTTATCCACCTTACAGCAATGATGTAATCTGATAAACAATTTTCCTCAAGTCACTCAGCGGTTGTGAATCTCTTGCTCATTAAAGTGAATGACCTTTCTTGGACTGAGCAGAATGTGGAAACTATTGAGAATGCTTTGTAAAGGTACAAGAGAGCAAAAAAAAGCTGAAGGTTGACAAATATAAATGATATTGAGCTATTCCCACAGTATTGCCTCAAGTGCAAGGGTATATTGTGGTAATTGTTATTGTGATTGTGGTAGACTTAGTTTGGGATGTGATACCTTAAACAATAAATAGAAACTATGTTATTACTCCAACACAAAGTTTGGACCACTTGATTCTTAGCCATGGGCAAAATGCAAGTGTAGTGCAGACAAACTGGGCACATCTCAGGCATTTGTGAGTTGGATCATTCATCAAACCGTCAATGCACTCTCCAGACCCCACATTATTAAAAATTTCATAAAATTCTCTTAGAAAATTGCCAACTTTAATTAAACAAAACTGATTTCATGGCCACTGCTAGACTGCCGGGCATAGTATTCTGTACATCAAACAAGTGATTAGTGAAAGGCTTTGGTGCTTAGCCTCCCCTGGAGAAATCAATTTGTTTAAATAATAAAAAACAAATAAATAAATGATACCAGACATGTAGCCTACTTTCATCTGAGATTGTGTTAATGGTTAATATGCACCTCTGAACAATTTTCATATTTAACGTCAAATCAAAACCGTAAAACCTTGCTACATGTGGCAGAAGTTTGCCCGTTGTATTCTATAATCTCTGCCCTTGCCTGCGACTGCATGCGATATTGCCATTTCTCACACACTGGCTAAAATGTATAACAGTAGAAAGCAGGCATTTATGTGGAAACATATGTTATTACATTCATCTCTTTTTTGTGGTTATGTAATGCCTAATCCAAATTTCCCGTTTAGTATTATTTTCCTCTCTTTGAGTAGTTGCTTCATGCAGTAACAAAAGTTGTCCCTGCATCCAGTTCACTTTTCTTTCTCATTGGTTTGCAAAACAATTGTCTTTTTTGTTTGAAAGTAGCCGAACGTTTTGTGAAAAGTCCTTGTTTCATTGTGAGACATTCACGTGCACACTACCTTTGACATTTAATAATGATGAATGAAGGGGTTTGACAGGCGGTTGTCAGAAACGGACTTAGGTTGGCCTCCCATCAACCAATTATTGTGGACATTACTAATAAATGCGCACATGAAATGCGATGTCATCCTATGGAGTGACGTCACCAGCACCCCCGCTTTTAATGTAGGAGTTCGATGTCCAAGTCCATTGTCAGAGTTGCCCTTAGAACCTTTGTGAATCACTTTTAAGAGGTATCTCTTAGTTAGGAATTCTTGGCACTACTTAAGAGTGCTCCTTGCGCTAAGCTAAGATTCTTTGTGAATACGGCCCTAGGAGAGGAGTCTCCTCTGTAGAAATTAATGTGATGTATTTCATCTATAGGCCTATTCACTACTTTATTTCTTGAGTCTTAATAAACTAATTTCAGTGAGTGGCAGATCACTCTCCTTAGGTTATTAGTGGGAAGCAATGTTCGTCACAAGGTCGGAGAGTTATTAGCTCTCCCAGCATACTGTAGGGGAGGATCAGCTGAGCTCCTGTAAATTTCAAAGGGCAAGGCCTACAGTCCACATACATACACTTTATTCATTTTTTCTCATAAAATGTAATTAGTGGAATGATTGTGCAAATATCAGTTATCATTTTCTGGGTTGAACACTTCGATGCTTTTATGACTTCTGTGTCTAAAATAGGGATGTAGCGGTATGAAAATTTCATAACACGGTTCTTGTGAACAAAAATATCATGGTTTTCAGTATTATCACGGTATTATTAAAATGTGCAAAAAAGGTTCAAAAAGTACTGATATAATTGCTAAAATCATTTCAACAAGTTTTATTTTGAATTAGCAGCATTATCCACTTTTCCCATTCATAACAAAAATATAACAAGAATCAATAACATTGTGTGTTAAACATACAAATTTGTGGCCTTGAGAGGTAACTGCACACTGCAAATAAACTTTTTACATTCATAAACATGTGAATGTCAATAATAAGAACAATTAATAACTTTCTGTATGTAAACATACAAGGACATACATCTGTGCATTGAAGAGCACTATGTGGCCCTGAGAGGTAACCGCACATTGGAAATAAATTTTTTGTAAACATAAACACTGGCTAGACAATTCTCACAGGCAGTTCCACGCTGGTGGAATGACCTGCCAGCCGCAACCAGAGCAGGGGCGTCCCTCTCTACCATCTTCCGGGTCCACCTTCTCTCCTAACCAACTAACTCACTCTTGTCTTTCTCTCCTTAAACAAATCCCATTGGCTCTTATTTTGTTTTGTCCTGCTGTTTTGCTACAATTGCACTTCACTCAATTATTTATTTTATTTATTTATTTTTTCTTGTGCACTTGATAATGTTTTGCTTATTGCACTTTGCCACTGATGCTTGAATTACTCCTTTTTGTAAATCGCTTTGGATAAAAGCGTCTGCTAAATGCAATGTAATGTAATGTAATGTAAACACAGTGAAAATTAAATAATACGAACAACAAATAACATTACATATGTAACCATCCAAAAAACATACAACCATGTAATACAGATGGGACTATGTGGCAATGAGAGGTGACTGCACATTGCAAATGAGAAAACGGCAACCAAAAAGGCATTCATATTCTTCACCATAATTGAGATATAGACCTAGTCTTTTACAGGTTTGGAACACTTGTCATGTGAGATATGAAGAGCTTGCACAGTCAGAGCAATTCCACTGTTTCTATAGCCTAAGCAAAGACCCCATGCTCAATTTAGGCTACATCAAATTAATTTTAAGACAGCGATAGAAACTGCAATGAGCCCAGTCGACATAAATACATATAGGAGTCATAAAATATCCACAATGTCCGCGTCTTTTAACTTAAGGCCAGATGGTGTCTCTCCCTCTCTCCTACAGAGCAGGTGTGTGGGACGGGAGCGAGGGGAGATTGTCTACTAATTACTTGATCACGGATGACATGGAGAAAATGAAATGAAAAATAAACAATATAAATACTAAAATGCTAAAATGGGTCGCCAGACATATGGGCGGCCAGGTTTGTTCACCAATTGGTTGAGGAAGGCAGCCAGACAGACAGAGCTCTGATGGGGGTGGACGCAGAGAGGGAGGCGGACTCGGCAGTGCTGGTTTTGCGAGGGTATAGGCAAAGGTTTTCCCTGAGTCCCTAAAATCACCAGCAATATTGGATGTAGCTTAGCTTATAAACGGCAATAAAACACTTATTTGAGCTTATTTGATAGTAGTTTTGCGTTTAATCTTTGTATGTACGGTCATGTTACAACTTTCCCTTGTCCTACTCCGGAGAGTCCGTCAAAGCCGACAAGAGCCTGGAGGGATACGAATGGATGCAATCTGGCTTCGAGATGAATACTCAGCTTTGGAGTTTATCAGCTTAAAACAGCGTTGTTGTCACTGGAGAGGTCTAGAGTCTCTCGTTCTCAGTTACTTTAACATTAGCAACAGGGAAGGATAATGTAAGTAGCTGGGTATTTGCTGCACTTAACGGGTAGTGTATGTTAACTAGCTTGTGTCACCACGTTTGCACGGTTTGAATGAAGGGCATCACTTCATACATAAAATTATGCTGTTATGATAAACAGCAGTTTTCCTAAATACAATCGACAAAGCTAGCTGCTTGCCATATGCCTGAGGCAATGTTTTTAACCGCGCACCACAGAGCTGATTAGCAAGTACAAGGGCACTTGTAGATCGGAAGCTCTTGCATTCATGTCTAAAGCAAACTAAACTCAAGTTGCCTGCTGGACTTGCGCAGCCGCGCAAAACTTCAGATCAAAGACAAGGATTCTACAGTTTCTAGTGTAGAGATGCGAGTGCGGACAGTGAGTTTTTCAAACCGTGGATACGAAATCAGTTTTTACAATTTTAAAAAATTAAAAGGGTATGATAACCCTCAGGAATTTATAATGAGATATTCCATTATATCGGTAACCGTTACATCCCTAGTCTGAAACATCTGACAGTTCCGCAAGAAGGACTGTCACTGACAGTGCTCGATTCTATCCTGACGAGTGCCCGGCAGGCCAACAGGAGGCGCTTGAGCAACAAACAAAGCAACTATTTCTATATCCCGTCCTGGCAGTCCCTTCCCAATTTGCATCCCTGCAACGCATAGCCAATCGTTCACTGCTCTGAAAAAGCTGCCACCCACTACCGGTTGGTACAACCGGGGATCGAACCCACGCCATGGTAGTCACTACTGCTCCTAAAATGCAGCGCTTTAACTGAGTGAGCTAACCCAGCAGCCTAGTAAAGTAACTGCACATTATTGCTTCAAAGTTTCAACCAATGAGTGTAAAGAAGCAGTAGCTGACAGGCGCGTGCTTCGGAGGAGAGCCGTGAACTGTCTTTGCTCTCCTGAGTTGGCAACATGGGGTCACATTCGAGCAAGCCTTGTACATAGTTCTCGAATGGGGCATTCCAGATTCGGGTGGGATTGGAGATGCCAAATTTTTTTTTTTTTTTTAAGATTATTTTTTTGGGAATTTTTCCTTTATTTGATAGTTATACAGTGTAGAGAGACAGGAAAGTTGGGGAGAAGAATGGGGGAAGACATGCAGCAAATGACCCGAGCTGGATTCGAACCCAGGTCGCTGCGGGAAGGACACAGCCTTTATGGTACGCACACTTACACCGATGAGCCACCAGGGCGCCAAAGATGCCAAATTTTTAAGAAAAAAAAAAAAAAAAACTAACTGCACATTAGTTGTTAAAACAGGGGAAGTCAAGCCAGGGCTTGAAATTTGAATAAATTTAGCTTTTTTCTTTTATTAATGTTTTCTAGTTTTAGAAAAAGTTGCTTTAATTTAAGATTTTTCTCCCTTTTTCCCGTTCCTCAATTCTCCACCCCCTCCCACCTCCACTCACTCACACACACACAATCACACACGCGCCGCGCGCGCACACACACACACACACACTCACTCTCTCACTCACATGCACACGCACACACGCACGCACGCACGCACCGCACACGCACACACGCACACACACTCTCACTCACACGTGCACACACGCACGCACACTTAGTGCTGTAAAAGCATATTTTTCTCTTTCCGGATTTGTTTACTTGTAATAATTAAATGTTTAAGAGCATCCATCTAAGTTCAAGATGAAGACAACATGGGTAAACACAAAATGCAGCTTTTTAATGGTCATTTAATTTAGGCAAAGACTCATTCAAAACTATATTACCGATGAGAAAAAATCATTCCCCCTAAACCTAATAGCTGGTTTTGTCACCCATGGGGGCAACAACTGCACTCAAATATTTGCGATAACTGGCAATCAATGAGTCTTTTACATTGCTGTGGAAGAATTTTGGCCCTCATCTCTGCAGAATTGTTTAATTCAGGCACACTGGAGCGTTTTTGCACATGAACTTCCTGTCAAAAGTCATGTCATAACACGTCAATCAGATTCAATTCAGGACTTTAACCAACTTTACGCCAAATTTAACAGGACAAGTTAAGGCGAAATTTCCACTTTTGACTCATCATTCCACAGAAAATTATCCAAAAAAATTGGGGGTCATCAATTTTTTTTGGCTAATGTAAGATGAGCCTTTGTATTCCTTTTGGCCAGCAATGATTTTTTTTGCCATGCAGTTCCTCCATGAATACCATTTTTGCCTTGCCTCTATCTTATAGTGGAATCGTAAACACTGACCTCAAGTGAGGCAAGTGAGGCTTGCAGTTCTTTAGATGTGAGTCTGGGTTCTTTTGTGACCATTTTAATCACTTGTTGATACGCTTTTTGTGGAATTTTTGCTGGCCAGCCACTCTAAGGAAGGTGCACCGCTGTTCCACGTTTTCTTGATTAGTAGATAATGGGGCTCACCATGGTTCACTGGATTGCCATAGCCTTTGGAATGGCCTTTAGTCAGGGGTGTAAAGGAAGCATATGGGGTATTTGGTTCAGATTGTTGCAAAAGCACCAAATTTGGCTCAAATCTTTCTCATATATAATATTATTGATTTTTTCCGGCCGCCAAGACAGAGGTGGCCCAGGGCCCGAGTAATGTTGAAATAAAAAATGGCTGCCGTCCAGTGAGATGATTTACCATAATTTTTCATTGAAAGGGCAATAATTTTAAAAGATATCACATTTCACAGGTTTTTGTGTTCCTAAGATTGTTATGATTCTGCTGTTGCCAGGCCATGTTTTTGTTATGACTCTGCTTTTACCAAGCCATGTTTTGATTTAGTCCATGCCATGTTTTGTATTTTGCCTGTCTTGCCTTGCCATGTCTTTTTCCCTGCCATTACTCATAGTCTCTGTTTAGATATCATTCTGGTTTATGTTTCTCTCCATGCTGTGCATTGCACATTGTCTCCCCTGTCTGGTCATATGTGTTAGACAGTTTTATTCCCCAGTTTTGCGTGCCACGTTTTCAGGTGATTTCAAGGTTTCTGGGTTTCCAATTATTCCTTCCAATCTCGTTTGCTTCCTTCGCCTTGCTGTTCTGTCTTTACTAACAAATACTAACAGTTTGTTATTTTGGATAGATTACTAACATTAACTAACATTTTTTATAGTACTAACTTACTAACGAGCACTAGGGATTGTATAGCTGCACATTACTAATTGACTAACGAGCCCTCAGCACTCGCTCTGCTCTTATCTCCGCTCCTTGCCTTCACTCACTTTACTTTGCTGCAATTCGGCAGATTCTCCGCACCTGGTTAGCACTGTTCTGCCTCTCACTCTCTGTGCACTTTAGAACTCCCTAACTGGAGCCGTTTGTTCGTCATGGGCTGTCTGTGTAATCCCTGTCCGCGTTTTGGCTTTCGCCAATTTCATGTGGTTAGGAACTTCCTCTTGTTCATTCCTTTGTTAATTAGTCTGATCCAGCTCACCTGTTCCCTATTATAGCATGTGACTTCCCGTATGTGTATTTAAGCAGTCAGATCACAACCAGGTCTTGTCAGAACGTTTTCTCTTGTCTGCTCGTGCTACTCTGTTCATGCCCTGTATTCATAGTGTTACACTTCTGACTGGAACATCCTGGATTTTGATTCTGCCTCTGCCTATGATTATACTGTGTACCAAACCTGCTTTGCCTGACTTCGAGATTTGTGATTGCCACCCTGGTAACAAACTGTTTCTGTCTCTCTGGATTGTGTTTTTGGATTCTGGACTTTGTACCGCAATACCTTGCCTGTGTACCGAACCTGCTTTGCCTGACTACGAGATTTGTGATTGCTGCCCTGGTCACGAACCATTTCTGGCCATCTGGATTGTGTTTTTGGATTCTGGACTTTGTACTGTTGCCTTCAATCCTGCCGGGTTTTTACCCCTAAATTCAATAAAACCAATTTTGCTGCACTTCCTAGTACTCGCGTGTGGTTCCAGAACACACCCTCAAAAAGATAATATTAACAATATTGTACAATAAAATGTCAATATGAAGGACAGTGACAACTAAATGATTTCTATATGCAAAATGGTGGGTTACACGTATCATATCACATGTGATAATGTGTTTTGCAGAGTCAGCTCACAAACATTAATTACAAGTAATATTTTCATTACAAAAGCCTGTTGTAAGCTAATATACAACTGGAATGTTTGCCATATTATTTGATGTTGACGCTATAAAAGTAGCACCTGAGAAGTATAATTTGACTAGTGTCTTTTGTAACATTATTCACAGTTCTTCGGATATAAATTCATTGCACAGAATATTCATGTACTGCTGATTTTAACTGCAACTAAACTACTTTTGAAACATTGAGCAAAAAAAGTAACATTCTCATTGCACATATTAGAAGTGAAGTCTACATGAATAATCTAATCCAACCCCGATTCCAAATAAGTTAAGATGCTGTGTAAATTATACATAGAAACAGAATGCAATGATTTTCAAATCTCAAACCCACATTTTATTCACGATAGAACATAGACAACATATCAGATATGTGAGACATTTAACCATTTCATGAAAAATATCACCTCATTTTGAATTTGATGGCAGCAACAAATCTCAAAAGTTGGGAGAGGGGCAACAAAAGGCTGGAAAAGTAAGTGGTACTAATCAAAAACAGCTAGAGGGGCATTTTGCAAATAATTAGGTTAATTGACAACAGATCAGTAACATGACTGGGTATAAAAATATTTTTGAGAGGCAGAGTCAGAAGTAAAAATGGACAGAGATTGACCAATCTAAAAAAAATTGCATCTAAAAATTGTGGAATGATTTCAGAAAAACATTCTCATAAAATTGCGAAGACTTTGAATCTACAGCACATAATATCATCACAAGATTCAGAGAATCTGGAGAAATCTCTATGTGCAATGGAAAAGTCTGAAGGTCAATATTGGATGCTCGTGATCTTCGGCCCTCAAGCAGAACTGCATTAAAAACAGGCATGATTCTGCACTGGAATACACTGTATGGGCTCAGGAACACTTCCAGAAATCACTGGGCCAAAGTTCATTTAAAATGGACTGAGGCAGAATGGAAAACTGTTCTGTGGTCAGATTAATCAAAATTTGAAATTCCTTTTGGAAACACGCATACCATGTCATGCGGTCTAAAGAGGAAAAGGACCATCCACCTTGTTATCAGCGCACAGTTCAAAAGCCTACATCTCTGATCATATCAGGTTGCATTAGTGCCCGTTGCTTGTCCAGGATTTAAAAAAACGAGATGAATTGCTATATCACAATACTTTATCCCGGTGCTGACACGTATCCAAAGTTCTGTGAGACCAATGGTAATGAAGTGATGTACAGACAAAACTACAATATCACAATCAACACTACGCATGTATGCTGCTGCGTGCCCCTCTTTTGCTGCCTGTGCCAAGTGAACAAAGATGTCAGCCTCAGTATGGTTACATGGCTGCAGATCTTATAATTTGCATGAATTATTGGAAAGCACCCTGTCACACTAAGCACTGAGGAGGAGTTAACAATTGAAGTGCTTATGAACAAGAAAAGTTCCTGCTTGTTTTCACCATTTTTCAGGAATCCGTTCCAGGTATTTTGAATTTTGGTATTTTGTATCACCAATTCTTGTTTCAGCACCTGTCCCACAACATTGTTGTGCCTGTGCCTTCAGGTTATTTTCCTCAGGATAAGCATCCCATATAGCATCAATATGCTGGGTACCACTTATTATTCAAAAATGGGATAATATGTAGTGTCTTATACTCGTTGAAGGTTTTTGCTTTTGTAGGTTACACCTGGTGGACAACTGCTGCCATGTCCAACACCACAACTGTGACTTGAGAGAGATCATCTGCTAGCTCTGTTAATGTGTTAATTCTGATGTGTTAATTCAACAACATTGTCATAGACCAAGGAATGGTCTATCTTGATGAACATTATGTTATTATCCTGATTTTGCCACTGGTGAGACTGTAAATGTGCTGTTTTTTCAAGCCTCAGTGGTGGCCATATTTGACCTTGCATTGTGGCGACCCCTGGCAACCCCGATCTTGGCTCCCGGCAGAAATGGAAAACGCAAGATGTGAGTAATATATGAGCCAAATTTTATGCTTTTACATAAAAACGAACCAAGCATCCCTAACACCCCCGACTACTTGCGACCCTTTCAAGACTGATAGATGTCAATTTTTTTTTCATCTGTTCTTGAATTTCTTTTGATCGCAGCATCATGTAATGCTATTTGCCTACTTCCTAATGCCAGACATGTTCAATTTAAGTGATGTTCAGATTCAACGGGGCTAGCATTAATCAATGCCTGGTTGTGTGTAATGAAATTGAACCTAATTATCTATTAAATTTGGCTAATTGGTTGATTTAATAACTAAGGAGCAATTGCTTTTTCACGTAGGGTCAGGTGTAGTTGGATAGCTTTTATTTTTCAATAAATGAAATAATCATTTAAAAATTGCATGTTGTGTTTATACAGGTGATGTTTCTCTCATACGAAAATTAGTTTGATGATCAGAAACATTCAAGTGTGAAAAATATGCAAAAATAAAAGAAACTGGGGGGGGGTTAATACTTTTTCACAGCACTGAACGCACACACATAAAAATACACGCACACACACACACGCACACACACACACACACACACACACACACACACATGCATTCCTGTTACAACTCAAAAAACCGTGTTAAAGGAAAACATTGAAATTATTTCCTGAGAGACTGCAAGTTGTGACTTCCTCGGAATAGCATTTCAGCGACAGTCATGGTTAAAGAGCTCAGTAATCTTATTTAATGTAACCAAACAAAATATAACAACAATATAACAGCTTTGAGATTTAGTAGCCTTTTGACTTCCCTGCATCTCCTTGTCTTGTCTTGTTCTGAAATACTTAAAATGTTTTTGTTTGGTTTTTTTTTGGGAAATGGACCACAGATCACCTCACAATTCATTGAAAAGATGCAAAAAATGACAGGATGAAAAGGACAATAGAGGTAGAATTTATTTTATGGGCAAGTAGCTTTCTTGGCAGGCATACACAGTTAACACTGTGAAAGAGATCAGACCTCTGCCCCTATAAAGTAGTTAATTACCTGTTGGCTACCTTATTAGTGCTTTCGGTAATGTAGAGAGGTGGTAGAGTCTTTAGCCTGATGTCTTTATATTGGAGGCCAGCTGAAATAAAACCCAACATGTCTGTCATCCCAAGAGGCTCCAGAGGATTGAATGGCAATGTCATTACACAGCTGAGAGACCTCGGCAGGTCCAATATTATTGATGAGATTAGATGCAAAGGTAATAATGACAGCTATTCAGAATCAAGCGATTGTTAAAGTGTCGGATGAGTCATGTAAACCCTTTAGTCTGGGTTTATTTAACCCTTGAAAAATGATTCACCCTGTTGAGGCAATGTACTTGTGAGACATCACATCTCTTAGAAAGTCTTCCAATTTTGAAATGACAGAACCGAATCTATTAGTGAGTTACTGTCTGAGCTTTTCCGTCTTTATTTAACAAGTAATTGTGGATGAAATCCTTGATGACATAAATACTTCAATACTACTGTTAAGTAGTATGTTGCAGTAAAAAAATAGTAAATATTATTTTTAAATGTAGCATGCAATGCATGTGTGCATGTGTTTAATTTGTTGCAGGGATATCTTGAGTGTGTCTAAATGTAAAATTAATGCTGCTTTGTGCACACACACTCACACTCTGACACCATCTGAACATCAGATTGCTCCTCCATTAATGTCTTCAAATTTAATTAGAGTGAGGAGCGAATAGGGAAACAATGGCAAGCATTAACACTGCCCATTATGGGATTCTCCTCATTGCTGAACACTTAATAGCTCATAATAGCAGTGCAGATGTTTTCTGAAATGATGATTACTTTGATAATGCCAATTATGGACAACACGGGCCTCATTCTCATTGTCTTGGGCATGACCATTATTGTTGGACTGTGGAAAAGTCAAATTAATCACTCCCTATGGTGCTGTTTTTAATCACTTCATTCATCATTGATGCAAGCAGACATTATGACCCTTGATGTATCACACATTAAGCACCCTCCCCCCATAATGTAGAAGAAGATATTTATTGTCAGGTCTGAGGGACACCAAAGGCACTACAGATGTGATCTTATCATTTTCTGTAAATGAGGCATTAATGTAGATGCCTGGTGATCCCAGGAAGATTCCCAAGGGAAATATCACAATAATAACATGTCTGATCTCTTTAGAAGTTGTGTCTACTGTCTCCTACCTTTAGATAATGCCGGAAGCTGTCGAAATATGGTTGTTTTTATGGCTATATTATGGAATCACTACGACTATTATTAAGAGTCGTCCCAATTTATATAAGCTTGCACAAGCATGACCTGAATATATACGTGAATATGCATGACAGCCCAAGGCCGAGCAACTTGAAATGAAGCAGCAATAAAGACGGCATTGCACAAATCATGCTATCGAAATATGTTGTAGAATGCATTGTCTCTTATGTTATTACTTCTTCACACGTACACAGTATAGCTATCCTTCATAATAAGCCTTTTCACCCTGGATGGCTACTCTGCCCAGACACACAAATGCACAGGCTAATTTCTTTCTCTCTCCAACCTCAGGGCAAAAGCACAGAAAGAAAGAGGACTGACTGAGAGATGGCACATGGAAAGACCACATATCATAATGGAACAGAAACAATGATCTCAAGTGTGAAACTTGCTGAAATGATAATAATTCTCCAGAGCCAGGAGACATTTTGCTGAATTGAATCCGCCATGATAAGACATTTCATCATGTTTTTTACCATTGAAGAACTGCGACCAGCTTGGCAGGGAGTTACTTTATATTAAAATGGTTTTGAGATATATTGAATGCCATTTATTCCATACAATCTCCACAGATGGCACAAAGACAGATAACAAGCAATCCCATCTTTAATTGATTGGATAAGCACTGCATTTATTTTATTATTTTAGTAACTTAACATTTTTCTGTAATGTTTTCAATAAACAAAACAAGTGCAAGAAAATCCAAGGTTCGGAGATCTTATGCTTTTTATCTGTTTGTAATTATTAAAGTATGATGATTGGACAATTCTGATTCAGTCACGAAGAGCAAAGTATTGTTTCCCCTGATCACAATTTTGCGCAGGAGTGTGGCGATCGTCCATATTTTTGAAATCAATACATTATTTCCTCTTTATTTTCATCATTTAAAATAATGAAGGGTTGAACTACAGCTGCAGAATATGTGTTTCAAAAGTTACTGTGTCCACAAAATGTATTTGAAATAACATAATGCTGTAGCTCTTGAATGGGTTCTTGCAGAAGTACTTGAAATATTTAATTTTCTTTTCTCAACGCAATTCAGTCGTATCAATTCATTCACGTTCTAAGTCAAGTCAAGTCACATTTATTTATATAGCACATTTAAAGCAACAGAAGTTGACCCAAAGTGCTTTACAGCAGAGGCAAATGCATAAAATAACAGGCATAAGAACAGAAATAAAACAATAGGCTAAAAAAAAAAACATAAAGTCAGGAGATAAATAAATAAAATTAAATAAGACATGGCAGACTTAAAATACAAATATAAGTAATAATAATAAAAGTAGAACAGAAAATAACAGATAATCATAAGAAAAGTGCACCTCCATGGTTCGGCCAGTGGGATTCGGAAATCCACTGCAGACCTCCATAGCATTCTTTCAAAAATGGTGATGCCGACCAAAGATAATTTAGTCAGCACCCTGTAACTGCAAAGAAACGGCTGCGTCCGTCTTGCAGTGCATTTATTAAGAGCCATTTCAATCACGAAGACTTCGGATTTAAGAAAAAGAGATTTATTAACAAAGCAATGACATGAAATAAATTCAGTCTTTGGCGATGACTCCATCCTCGAAGACCCTCAAGCGAGGTGGGGTGCTTATCTACCTGGGTAGCAGGCAGGGGCGAAGCCATCCCCCATTGGACATAAGGGTCATACGGATGAAGTAGATGCTGAAGAGGCCGGAGTCAGAAGTTGGTGGTGGTGGGGAGGTGGTGGGCGATGCGGAATCTCTGCAACAGCTGACAGGAACACGTCATTATTATATATAAAGAAGACCGAAGGCGCGGATTGGGTAAGCGCGATTGCTTGAGAACCTACGTCTCGTGATTGAACTTTCGTTTACACTCCCATTCCATGAGAAAATGGCACTTTTTGAAGAGGTTGAGGAGTTGACCCACCTGGAATTGAATGAACTTGGCACATAGATAGGTATGGGTATCTTACCAAAAAAGCTGAATTTTAGGTCCGTATCTCACTTTGCCTGCGGGTGGCACCACCTGGAAGCCACTAAAGTGGCTCAGTTTTGTTGCCCAAAAGATGTTGACACGACATTTTACATCAACAATCATGACTTAAGGGCACACAGTACCATACTTTTATCATGACCTGAGACACTTCAAGTCCGATTAGACATCAGCAACCCCAGGTGGCCAAATGGGTAATTACGTTATTGAGTTGGACTTATTTGAGAAATAACAATAAAAATTGAAAACGGGAATGGGAATAAAATAATATCCCAGACACGTACCAATCTGGAATGTTTTATTATGTGTTAACTCACAACAAGACTATCATTTTTAGTGAACAGTACCTTGGTATCTTGCTGGGTCAGTGCAATGGATGGCCGGAAAGGTGGTCAGAATGGATTTTTGGTGCAGGTTTGCAGTATATTTTCTCAAAAACCCAGATATGTACTGTGGTGGTAAATGCTCTTTGTTGTGCTTTTGGAGCTCTATTTTCAGGAATACCAAGCATTTCTTTGGTATTATCTACACATTTCAAGCTAGACGGAGCCAGAGTCGGAGGAAAACTCAAGACAGACCATTTTATAGCAGATTGTGCCTATGTTTAGGCAGCATTATTTTGTTTATCCAGCAAGATAGAGATCTAAAATTCTCTGGATACATAGTCCCTTTGGGATACATTATAGCATTAGTAAAATCTCAATGTTAGTTTTTCTCAGTGTCAATGATATTCAACATCAAAAGTTGGAAAATTTTGCCTCCAGGGGGCGCTGTAGGCTGGATGCAAATACTGGCTATCTCCAGCAATGTACCAGAGAAATTGTTTTTGAATCGTGATACACACAGCTAGGTTTCTCTGAAAATGAAGAGTTTGGTTTGGTACTATGCTGGGTACAGAGGGGTGCAAAAAATTTGGGCACCCCTGGTTCAAATGTCTGTTACAATTAATCTCCAAGTGTTTGAAAGCAAACCTGAACACTAAATGCTACAAAGTTAAACATGACATGTCATCACATTTTAAAGCAAGAATAATTTTTATTTTTAACTTTTTACAGTTTCAAAATAATAAAACAAGGAAAAAGGCCTTGTGCAAAAGTTTGGGAACCCTGTCAGCTAGTACTTTGTAACTCCTCCTCTGGCAGCTATAACAGCTTGCAAACACTTCCTGTAGCCAGCTAAGAGTCTTTCAATTCTTGTCTTTGGAATTTTTCCCCATTTTTCCTGACAGAACACCTCTAGCTCAGAAATATTCTTCGGCCTTCTTGCATGCACGGCATTTTTGAGGTCTCTTCACAGATTTTCAATAACATTCAAGTCTGGGGACTGTGATGGCCATTCCAAAACCTTCATCCGTTTTTCCTGGAGGTACTTGATGGTGGATTTTGAGGAATGCTTCGGGTCATTGTGTTGCTGGAATACCCAACGTCTCTTCAACTTCAATTTCTGGACTGAGCTTTGAACATTAGCCTTTAGAATGTCTTGATATTTGGTGAAATCTATATTGCCTGTGCCTCCAGCTGCTACACAACCCCAAAGCATAATGGATCTACCTCCATGCTTAACAGTTGGCAACGTGTTCTTCCCTACAAATGCTTCACCCTATTCTCTCCAGAAATGCTTCACCCTTTTTTCTCCAAACATACCTTTTTTAGTTATGACCAAAAAGTTCCATTTTGGTTTCGTCAGTCCAAAGCACTTTGTTCCAACAGGCTTGAGGTTTCTCAAGGTTCTCTTCTGCATACTTCAGACGCTTAATTTTGTGTTGAGGTCATAGGAAAGGCTTCTTTCTTGCAACTCTGCCATGTAGGTCTTTGTTGTTTAAGGTATGCTGTATTGTTGTCCTGTGAACAACTAGATCTGTGCCTGCTACTCTTTTTTGCAGTTCTTTTGCAGTGATGTGTGGGTTCTTCTGAGCATTTCTCACCAGATCTCAGGCCATTCTATCTGAAATTTTTCTTGTCTTCCAGATCTTGCCTTGACTTCAATTGTTCCATTTATTTTCAATTTTCTTATGATGTTTCAGACAGTAGAAATGGGTACTTTTAAACGTTGCGAGAGTTTTTTGTAGCCCTCTCCGTGTTGGTGGAAGTGAATTATCTTGATTTTGACATCCTTGGACAACTGTTTAGAGGAACCCATGGTTTTTAACACCAGATACAACAGCCACCACAGTCAGACACTTTAGAAGGCATGGAGTTACTTCAGAATATATAGTTCAACCCTGGAATTACATTTACCTGACTCACTGAAGCCCTAACAAGTAAATCACCTGGGTCTGGGCCTTAGTAATCATCTTCTTAAAAAGTAAGAAAGAACAAGAGGCTCCTCAGAGCCTGCACTCAGGCCCGGTCTCGGCCTGGGCCAATCGCGAATCCGCGCGCGCGCATGAGCAGGGCAATCGCGACCCAACGAAAAAAAAAAGAAGAAGAACGGAGCCAAAACTTAGACTCGTGGCCTACCGGCCCGAGTAATAATCCAAAAGGGTTCCCAAGCTTTTGCACAGGGCCCTTTTTCCTTTTTTTTCTTTTAAAAACTAAAAAAAAAACAAATAAAAAGAAACCTTGCTTTTAAATTTGCAGAAAGGTGTCATGTTTAACTTTGTAGCACTAAGTGTTCAAGTTTGCTTTCCATCACTTGGAGATTAATTGTAACACACATTTAAACCAGGGGTGCCCAAATTTTTGCAACCCACTGTAGATAGCTACCTGACTAAGGGTGGCGCTCTAAAGAGCTAATGTTCTACCGACCTAATATTCGATATTCCCAGACGTTCAAAATGAGCTAATATTTTTCATAAAATGAAATGTCTCACTTTCAACATCAGATATGTTGTCTATGTCGATGAGATTTGCAATCATTGCATTCTGGTTTTTTTTTGTTTTTTTTTTTTTTACAATTTACACATCTTTTTTGGAATTGGGGTTGTACATATACATATATACAAACCCCAATTCTAATGAAGTTGGGACGTTGTGTAAAACGCGAACTAAAACAGAATACAATAATTTGCAAATCCTTCATGACCTATATTCAATTGAGTACACTACAAAGACAAGATATTTAATGTTCAAACTGATAAACTTTATTGTTTGGGGGGGGGAATAGTCACTCAATTTGAATTTTATGCCTGCAACACGTTCCAAAAAAGCTGGGACAGGGGCATGTTTACTACTGTGTTACATCACCTTTCCTTTTAAAAACACTTAATAAGCGTCTGGGAACTGAGGACATTAATTGTAGAAACTTTGTAGGTGAAATTCTTTCCCATCCTTGCTTGATGTACGACTTCAGTTGCTCAACAGTCCGGGGTCTCCGTTATCGTATTTTGCGCTTCATAATGCGCCACACATTTTCAATGGCAGACAGGTCTGGACTGCAGGCAGGCCAGTCTATTACCTGCACTCTTTTACTACGAAGCCACAGTGTTGTAACACATGCAGAATGAAGCTTGGCATTGTCTTGCTGAAATAAGCCAGGACGTCCCTGAAAAAGACGTTGCTTGGATGGCAGCATATGTTGCTCCAAAACCTGTATGTACCTTTCAGCATTAATGGTGCCTTCACAGATGTGCAAGTTACCCATGCCATGGGCACTAACACATCCCCATGCCATCACAGATGCTGGCTTTTGAATTTTGCGCTGATAACAATCTGGATGGTCCTTTTCCTCTTTAGCCTGGAGGACACGATGTCCATGATTTCCAAAAACAATTTAAAATATGGACTCGTCAGACCACAGCACACTTTTAAAGATTTTTTTTTGGGGATTTTCTCCATTTATTTGATAGTCACATAGTAGAGAGAGACAGGAAAGTTGGGGAGAAGAATGGGGAAGACATGCGGCAAATGACCCAAGCCGGAATCAAACCGGGTCGCCGCAGGAAGGCCACAGCCTTTATGGTGCACGCGCTTAGACCGATGAGCTAGACCACAGCACACTTTTCCACTTTGCGTCAGTCCATCTCAGATGAGCTTGGGCCCAGAGAGGCCAGCGGCGTTTCTGGGCATTGTCGATATATGGCTTTTGCTTTGCATGGTAGGGATTTAACTTGCACTTGTAGATGTAATGATGAACTGTGTTAACAGACAATGGTTTTCCGAAGTGTTCCTGAGCCCACATGGTAATTCCTTTACAGAATGACGTCGGTTTTTAATGCAGTGCTGCCTGAGGGACCACGGTCACGGGCATTATGTGTAGAGATTTCTCCGGATTCTCTGAATCTTTTGATGATAATATGGACTGTAGATGATGAAAACCCTAAATTCCTTGCAATTGCACATTGCAAAACATTGTTCTTAAACTGTTAGGCTCTTTGCTCATGCAGTGGTTCACAAAATGGCAAATCTCGTCCCATCCTTGCTTGTGAACAACTGAGCCTTTCAGGGATGCTCCTTTTATACCAAATCATGACACTCACCTGTTTCCACTTAACCTGTTCACCTGCGGAATGTTCCAAACAGGCGTTTTTTGAGCATTCCTCAACTTTCCCAGTCTTTCGTTGCCCCATCCCAGCTTTTTTTGGTACGTGTTGCAAGCATGAAATTCAAATGAGTGAATATTTCCAAAAAAAAAACCCAATAAAGTTTATCAGTTTGAACATTAAATATCTTGTCTTCGTTGTGTACTCAATCAAATATAGGTCAAAAAGGATTTGCAAATCATTGTTTTCTGTTTTTATTCACATTTTACACAGCGTCCCAACTTCATTGGAATTGGGGTTTGTATAGAATGGGATGCAGTAGTCATTTTAGCAAGGTCATTTTAGGTGTCAGAGCATGTGTTTACTTGAACTATGCTGATATTTCTGTAAATTATGAAAACTATGACACAAAGGCATGTCCCTTTGACTGCTGGGAGGAATAGCTGTGACTGTAGTGTTTCATTTCTGCTGGTATTTTAACTTTTAAAGGAGCAACTTAAGAAATGATCCTTACTTTTTAAACAAAATTTATGTCTATACAACTGTTCTTTTTTTAAAGATGGCATATTTGAGCCATTGAAGGAGATAGTGTCAATTCTGCATTAGACAAGAAAGTGAGAAGGGAGAGAGAAAGAGAAAGAATGAGAGAAAGAGAATTCATTTTGGTTGAAATTTACAAAGTACAAGCAATGGCAAACTTTACAGAAGTCATTGATGTACTGTATGAGTTTCTCTCACCTTAACTAAATGGGTAAAGTCGCTCCCAGCTGGAGTATGTATCTCAAAATAAGGGTAGAAATGAATCCATTCAAGGTGAGCTGCTTTCTGTGAATTGCATTCTTTTTTGCGTTCTACATTAAGTTATTATACCTGCAATAGGTTTTGGGGATGAAGTTAATTAGCAAAATAACTCCAGTGCCTGTTCTAATCACACATTAACATGCACTGATTAATTCCATTTGGTTCTCACTCCACCTCTGTCAGATCGCAGACCTGAGATTATATAGGCTGACATTTCATAATTGAGATACTTGTGGTATTTTTCCAAGAAAAAAAATCTACTAATACATTTTCACCTTTTTGTCAGAACTGTTGTAACTTAAAGGGATGATAAACTCTATTTCTGCAGCTGTCAAATGCTAGATAATTGTTCCAGTGTAGTCAGTCAGAACAGATATTACAATGATGGACAGCAAGTGAGGCACCAGTAATAATGTATCAGTTTCTGTGCTCCAAAAGGTTTTAACATTCTTCCTGAAATTTGAAAGTTTTGTATGGACAACAGCACAAAAACTAGGCCTACGCTGTCGGCGGCCGACAGTAAGGGGTATACCCCCGAAATTCCCCAATCCTAGAAGCCCGCTTTATTAGATTCCCCTTTATTAGACCTACAATATGAGGCAAATTTGAGGTCTGTGCAAGAAATTGTTCCAGAGATATGGTTAAAAAACAGATTTTTTCAATATACAGCGCCACCTGGTGGCAAACCTAGGGGTGCATACTTGCCCAAAATCGAATCAGTTCATCGTCTCTACCATATCTACCCATATGTTAAAAATGAGAAGCCAATGTAAAGTATATTGTGAGTTATCGCGCTAACATCTAAAATCTGCGGACGCGGTGGCGGCGGGTGGGGTGAAACCATGATATCCCCGAAACTCGTATTTCGGGGATATAAATATGCCTAGCATATACTCTCAAACCCATTGTGCAATTTTTTTATTTTAATTGGCTCCAAGAACCCATGTATCTATCATATAAAATCCGAGGTGCTTATCTCAGAAGTACATGCGCTTTTTATTTTGTTACTCAATCAGAGTAGAAGCATATAATTTTCTCAGAAATATACCCGTCTTTCACAATGTTGTTACTTCTGATTGTCATCCATGGTTTTAACCTGCATGCAAATTTTCCCCAGATCACTAATGCACCAGCGAAAGCATTTTACTAATTAGTTCCATGTGGACATCCTGTAACAAAGCCCTTATGCTGCTAACCAAAAACGTACACTGCCCTCCACTAATATTGGCACCCTTAGTGAATACTGAGGAAAAAGTCTGTGAAAAATATTGTTGCTGTTTATCTACTCAATCTTTTATTTTTGTCATTGGATGTTCACGGTCAAGTGTGGTCAGAATCATCAACCTGAAAACTGAACTTTAAGTACTATTTTGCCAAATATAATATTAGGCCCAAGCGAATCGGTATCTTGGTGACTAATTAATTTGCTGTGACGTTTTAACTTTACAAATTACAGATATGACTGATTCACACATGATAAATACTGCAGTTGGTAAGATTGAAAGGAAAGTAAACTTTGCACAAAGTACGTCCTTCAGGTCCATCTACCTCCCTCTTCGCTGCACTTCAGTACTGCCTCCAAAGCCCCTACTGGCAGAGGAGGCCGTCATTAATACACAGGCTCATAAACACGGCGACTGAGGAAGCCAGGTATACGATATGACAGCCAGACATTAGCTACCATTGTGAAATACCAACATCCGCAGCCTTTGCATTGACAGATATACTATCAGAGCAGCAGGAATATATATTTTCATTATAAAAGTAATCAACAACAAATTCCATTTGGCAGAACAATTAGCAAGCATGCATTTATTGCAGTGTTTAGATGTTTGATAACACAAACTGTGGTAGCTAAATGATACCACTGACAAAGCTGTAAAACACTGATGGTGAGTATATTTAGCAGTGAACTACAGGCACACATAATTATAAGTAGAAACTCCAATCCCATAGCACTGCCTGGGTATTTCACAAAGGCATTTTCAGGCACTCTGTAGGTAGGGTAATCAGATACTCACACACTAAATGTGGGACAAATGGTATGTTTGTGTGGGACAATGTGGGACATATTGCCAATGCTAAAATGGCAGTCCAAAAATTCTGATAAATGAACATTGACATTCTGTCCCTTGGTTTGTTATATCTCTCTGCTTTACCCTGTGGTTGATTCAGTATCACACAATATGCTAGTACTAGGACTGAAACATGTTTAATATGACCACATTGAGCTGCATATACGGGCCACTTTCCACAGAAACAACCCTACAGTATCAAAACAAATATTCTATTACCTCATCTGCTAGACCCATGAAGCTATCATGATACAATCATTAACTTTGTCAACCCTCTGACTCATGCCAAAATATGGCCATCTTAGTTTAAAAGGTTCACAATAAAAAGAATAAAAAGAAATATGCATAACAAGTTCTATTTCCATCATGTAATAAAAGACAATAACTGCACCATCAAAGAAAACTGTTCTTAACTAAAGCTGAAAAATTTTTGTACCAAGTAAGGGCTAACTTGGTGAAGGTGTCATGAGACTGAGCTTAAGTGCTGCACTGAACACATACAAGGCCTTCAGTATTGAATCTGTTATGCTAGTAGCTCTGGTGAAATGTTCAACGTTATCGTGTTTAAAAATTTGAGGTGTGTTTTATTCACAATGTCTATTAAAGCATCCAACCACAGCCGAGACACAGAATCCACTTCGAAGGGGCATTTTCACAGCCAAGCTGGCATACAGTAGTAAACTTGAAAATTTAGCCATTTTATATCCAAGTTTGTCTCGGGGGGAAATTGCCATTTTATATCAAAGTTTGCTTCAGGTGTGAATTGCCAGTTTAGCATTATACGGTGGTTACTCAGAGTTGTCCTCTCCAAAAGCGAATTAGTTACTTTAGGGTGGAACTAATTGTATTTTTCAGTCCAGTTTTTTTTTTGAAGATTCATTTTTCTTGTGTGAACGTAATTGTTAGCGTTCAGCAGTCTGGCCATTGATACTGGAAAGAAACGTAACGTTACCCTCGTGTAATCTCTACTCCGCGCCAAAATGTAAAAAATCGCAGGTATTCTAAGGAATTATATTCTCGTATATACTGCAAGAGGCAAACCCACTCACAAATACCAAGATCTTGCACTGCTTCAAAATCCTTCATAACTCAACCACTACACATCCTTGGCCGCGTCAGTGCCCCTCTAAAGTCCGATGTAGCCGTTGAGTGGCAGTAGCCTACTTGTCAGCTGCATACAATCTGTTTAAGAGTCAATGAGTATTTCAGAATTTGATTTATTATTTATAAGCTTTTAATTCACTTTAAAGCACCAATCGAATATCGTGTTTCAATTGTGTTTGTAATGTACAAGTTCCAACAGAAAATGTAATGAAAATAACCGTATTTTTGGCGCATAACACCTAAGATCCAGACCTGTGTTAAACTATCAGGTACTGAATAAGCGTACGATTTTAGAACAGTGTCTTTAGGCAATAAAAATGCTGGACAGTGTCTCAATATGTGGGACAAAAGAGACGAAAATGCTGTGCAGTAAAATGCAAAGTGGGACACCTGGTCACCGTATCTGTAGGTAGCTAATAAAACAATGCTAACCAGAAGCCTTAGCATCAGAAACAAGCTAACATTAGTCTGACTGCAACATCACAATAACATGGGATGAGAGCCACAGAGTGTTACTGTAACCGAAGCCATCTTAGCAATATGCTTATTCTTTTCAGATATCAAATTAAACTGAAATCAAGCAGTGGTAATTATCTGTCAAGCAGAAATGTAGACAACTCTGTATCCCTTTTAAAACAATTCAGGTCTCATAAAGTAGCGATCTACTCAACTGTCTCCACCTTAGAAAAGCCACTCTAGCAGTTAATCTTGAATTTGCTTTTGTCTCGGTTGCGGTTTAACTTCCTCATTATAGCCTGCGTTTATTCATTCTTCTTGTTTGCTTGTTTTTGTTGCATGTGCTGTCGCTGGCAATGGCAGCATGGGAAATTTCTTTCTCAGGTGGTTATTTGTTATGAAATAGACCAGGAATCAAGCATGGAGGCAGAGTACTACATGGTAGGGATCATTGATAGTAATACAATGAACAGTGGGATATAGTCCAGAGGAGAATAAAACAGATCAATTTGGATGTTATGGGCGCAGCAGTGTAGACGTTGCCAATTCCCAGCCAGAGGGATGACTGCCAAGTGGAGTGCACATTTTTCCACAGTCGAACTATCTGAAGGCAGAATGGAGGAGTTTAGAAGAAATGCGGTTCCAATCCTGCAGACTATAGAAGGATTGGGAACTTGTTCCTAATAAACTAGGCATAGGAACAGACTGGGAAGGGATTAACAGAAATGTGTTCCCAATGCTGGAGACTTTGAGAAAGACTTAGAAGCTTGTTCCTTATAACTAAACTAGGAGGGAAACTTCTGGCAATCACTGTCATTAAAGTGAAACTCCACTATTTTTAAAAATGTCACCTACAATGTTCTAGTTGTAATTATTAGAGGATTTATTGTCTTCCAGAAATGGGCTTTACAGCCTGTTCAAGATTCCCAAGGACGCCATCTTGAATGGCACGCAATGCATTGTGGGCTTATGGTGTATCATGGCTGCTTGTTTTGCCAGTTTGCAATTTCAGACAAAATGCCACATTGTATAGCTTTTGGTTGCCGTAAGCAAGCAAAATACAGATAAGATACCAGCATAAGTTTTCATATTTTTCCCAGAGATGATAGATTATGCCATGCTTGCATTCAAGCTATGGGTAGAATGTTGCTGCCAAAAATATGTTTCTGCTCCCAGCATTTTGATGCCAGTTGCTTCGAAGACAGCGTGAGAATTTGGACTGAGCTGCTACGATCACGCCATTGGACGCGAAAGCTTCAGCCTGATGCTATTCCCATGATTTTTCCCCAGAAACCAGTCTGATCTGCTCCCTCTTCATGTATTATACGCGCTGAGAAGAGACAACAAAAAGAGTTTTGTAATGGGGTGCAAACAGGCAGTCAAATAAACGAGTACTTGCCAAAAAATCATAAGTTTACAAAAAACTGATAATTGATAATCATTTTGTAGTCCTATATTTTTTCAACATTTTATCCCAGTAAGTTGAAGCGTTATGTAGGTCTGTATGTGTAACTTGAAAAGCTGTCACACTTGTTGCTTAATTTGTTTCAACCTCTTCAACCCCAACCCCTGGTGATGCGGGCCTTAGTGAGCTGTCAGATAGAGGCCTTTCTCCTTATATGCATGATGGGTCTCAACCAGTTACTGTTTGAGATCGCCTGATTAACAATCAAACAATTTATTTACTGAATTCCCAAGACTAATACATGAACGTATAATGATTCAGAAATTAATTAGGAAATGACCAAGAGACCACCAATAGGCTACATTGAAAATGTTAATGTATGTTGAATTACACCTAATATCATAAGGATGACAGTTATGTATGCAATTAATTAATCCATAACTTTCTCTGAATTCCATGTCCCATTTCACCATTTTTTAAATATTTACAAATGGAAACATCTACGCGCCGTACCCTGGGTGGCATTGCTGCAGAACGGTGTCACTTAAAACGACACACAACAACTTGGGTTATATGAGCTACAGGACGTCATCAGCCCAAAACATTTTTAAAAATCCTCAGACAAAATCCTCAATTTGAATAAAGTGATTAATTGCAATAAATTAGTCATTATTATTATTATTATTTAAATATCTTTCTTTAATGACTGTAGCTTGTCAGTTTCATCAACCTAAATTCATGCTGGCAGCAGGCTAATCCAAAAAAAGGCATAAAATAATGATGGAATAGTAAACAATGGTATCCTTGGGGATTGTCATCAGCATTCATGAAATGCTTTCGAACCAGGGATTTCTGTTATGATTCTGCTGTTGCCTGACCATGTTTTTGTAATGACCCTGATTCCAAGCCATGTTTTCTGAATTAGTCCATGACATGTTTTGTATTTTGCCTGTCTTTCTTTGTTATGTCCTTTGCCTGCCATTTCCCATATCCACAAGTTTAGATTATCATTCTGGTTTATGTTTTTTTCCATGCCATACATTGCACTTTGTCTCCCCAGTCTTGTCATGTGTTCTGAGACAGTTTTATTCCCCAGTCTTGTGTGCCACGCTTTCAGGTGATTTCATGGTTTCTGGGTTTCCAAACATTCCTTCCAGTCTCGTTTGCTTCCTTCGACTTACTGTTCTATCTTTATTAACATTACTAACAGTTTATTTTAGATAAATTACTAACACTAACTAACATTGTTTATAGTACTAACTTACTAACAAGCACTAGGGATTGTATAGCTGCACATTACTAATCGACTAACGAGCTCTCAGCACTCGCTCTGCTCTAGTCTCCGCCCCTTGCCTTCACTCAATTTACTTTGCTGTGCTTCAGCGGATTCTCCGCACCTAGTTAATCACTGTTCTGCCTCTCACTCTGTGCACTTTAGAACTCCCTAACCGGAGTCGTCTGTTTGTCATAGGTTGTCTGTGTAATCCCTGTCCGCGTTTTGGCTTTCGCCAATTTCATGTGGTTAGGCACTTCCTCTTGTTCATTCCTTTGTTAATTAGTCTGATCCAGCTCACCTGTTCCCTATTATAGCATGTGACTTCCCGTATGTGTATTTAAGCAGTCATTTCACTACCAGCTCTTGTCAGAACGTTTTCCCTGTGCTGTGATCATTTATGCCCTGTACTCTTGTTGTTATACTTCTGACTGGAACGTCCCGGATTTTGAGTTTGGCTTTGTCTTTGATATTCCTGTGCCCGTGTACCGTACCTGTTTTGCCCAACCCTGAGTTTTGTAATTGCTGCCCTGTTTACAAACTGGATTACGTCTACTGGATTTTGGCTTTGGCTTCGTCTCTGATATTTCTGTGCCCGTGTACTGAACCTGCTTTGCCCGACCCTGAGTTTTGTGTTTGCTGCCCTGTTTACGAATTGGATTACGACTACTGGATTCTGATTTTGGATTGTGGACTCTGTACCGTTTACTGCCCTGCAGGGGTTTCCACCCCAGAACCAATAAAGGGCAAGTGAACGCTACCTCACAATTTCATTGATATTTGTCCACAGTGGTTGAGGGTATGAAAGGTATGTCATTCTGGAGCACTGAGCACCAAGTGAATGCCAAACCATAATATGATCTTTTTTGTAAGAACTTCAGTAATTTATGAGAGCGCTACTGGTGAAATGGTGGAAATTTTTGTTACTATAATAATATATAATAATACATCTGCGTGCGTAAGGCAGGAGTGTAGCCAAAGATTTCACTGGGAAATGTCATCGCCATTAAAAACAGATTGAAGCAGAATGACTTTAGAGAAAAACTTGCTGTGAATTTCGGAAATTATATCTATTATTTTTAAATACATTTTTTACTTTTGGAATTTGGACTTCAGGCTCCAACTCGTCAGCTGAGAATTAACAAGGTCTATCTACATATTTTCCCAAAACTGAGTTATATGGGTTCAAAGTTAACAATGTCTACTGTGATCACTTTATCTCCTGATACATGCAGTGGATAGCTGTCAAAGGTCAATGTTATAAAGGTCCTACTTCATATTTCCTGCTTCACCTAAGTATCAAAAGTGTATCTGCAGCTGGCCAATAATAGGACAGCATCTAGGTCATGTGATTGGAAAATCTGCAAAATTCTGTGATCTGCCAAGCTAAATTCAATTTTGGCTTTATTACTTGCATCGCCAAAGGCAGCAGGTCTAGGAATGGCTTTTTCACTTCCAGACCTGAACTCAGAATAATGCTCGGAGGACAAAAATCTCTTGGAGAGTCTTGGGAGAGCGCCAAACTCATCAAATGGAGCGGGTGAATTTTTGTTGTCCATTGTCCGTCCAAAGTAACGACGTTGTCGAGAACTCAAATATTTGGCCCAGGAAGTTGTAATTTGGTATGATGTATCTTGACCCAAGGCAGGTTGCTATTGAAAATGGGCGCGCTGTGTCAAAATCCAAGATGGCCGCCGCCGTTTTTGTAAAAACATTATCGAGAACACAAATGTGTCGTAGGAAGTTCCGATTTGGTATGCTGATGTATCTCCACCTAAGGCAGGTTGCTATTGAAAAAATCAAATTCCAAGATGGCCATTAGGAACGAAAAAATAAGTGGCCTTTTAATTTGGTATGGTGGTGTATCTTCACCTATTGCATGTTCTTATTGAAAATGATATCGCAACATCAAAATCCAAGATGGCCACCAAACGACATTATCGAGAACTCGCAAAATAAGTGGCTGACCCAAGGCAGGTCATTATTGAACATGAGTGTGCTATGTCAAAATCCTTTCCAGTCTATCTTTTCCACATGGAAATTCATTATCACACAATCAATGCAAATTTTATTCACCAAAGCATACTTCTACATAACACCTGCGCAGCGACGCAGGTTCAGTGACTTCGCACTTGTTTTTAAAAGTGTCAATTGCTTCAGTATGTTCTACACGATTGCTACAAAATATGATCTTTAATCCATGAGAGTTATTAAAATACTAAAACATGTTGTATTGATAATCTTGTTAAATAATTTCACAGTCTTTTCTTGATAAATTAACATGCAATGTTTTGGCACAGATCCTAATGACATTATCAAGCAAGTGTGATGACGGTTTTATGATCTTTACCAAAATGTAGTGTGTTGATAAATGAGAAGTCGATATCTATAAAGTACTCTTTGGCTAGAATAATGTCACATTTGATGAAAATCAAAAATATAATGGTTTCTCTAAATGGCAGTTTTAAGACCGGATCCTTCACTGGTCTATTTTTTAAAAATTATGCAATAAGCAGATAAACCCTTATCATATAAGAATTTGATTAATTCTGAAGTTACAATGGTCCATTTGCAAATTTGGGTATCCAGAATTCTGGGTAAATGCCTTGATAAGACATATGATAGGCTCATTTAAGCCACACAGTACACTAGTTATTCAAAGAAAAAAAGACTGCAGCCTGACAAAAAAGAATCAAACCTACAGAGTTCTGGATTTTCAATTTGGATTTTCTTAAAAATCTCAAAAGTGCAGATAGACCTCACTAGTTTTTGGCTGACGAACTGTCACTTCTGGACTGGTTTTCCAGCTAATATGCCCAGTCCAGTCTAAGAATTCCGTTCCACGTTTCCCTCCTGTTCGCTTGAATATTGATCCCTGGCACCGGCACTCCTCTTTTGAAGCAGCCACTCTCCCGAGTCTGGGTCTGGCTGTGTCAAGCAGACCTTTTTGTTTTTGCCCCTACTTCCGAATTCTATTTTGTGATTATTCCTTTGTTTGCACACCTCTGGAATGAATTTGCATTGTGCATCAAGTAAAAGCCCCTTGAATCTACCCCACATCGCATTTACAGACTTACAATCAAGGAGTGTCTTCCAATTTATTTTGCTTATAATGAGTGCATCCTGTCAAAGTTTGCTCGCCTAAAATGGAAAATTTTGGTTTTTGAAAATAACTCTTTAACTTGGCATGAAACATCAAAACTAACAGTAGAACAATCACTAGTCCCAAGTGGCTCCATTTCCTCTACATTACAAATTCTAACAGGGTCATTACAGAGCACTAAACCTAAAATTGCTTTCTTTCTTGTAGATTTATTAACATAATGCACCAAAAAATTATAACCTCTAGAAATTATTCCTCCCCTTTACCCTGTCCATTCACCATTACCCAATCAATACCAGGATAATTGAAGTCTCTCATAATAATAGTCCCTCCTCCTCTACAAGCTTGCCTAATCCTCTTGAAGAGCATTTCATTCACAATACTGTCCAAAGCTGGCGGTCGATTGCACACTCTTATGTTTACACCTGTCTCATGTTTGCCAATGAGCCTGACCCAGATATCTTCACAGGGCAAGAAATGTTTGATTGCAGGAATTTCCTGCGCATGAATATTTTCGTTCACATAGAGTGCTACATCCCCTCCTCTCCTCTTAGATCTATCCTTCTTTAAGAGCTTATAACCTTCTCTACTGTATTTGTCTCCATCCTCTTCACAGAACCATGTCTTTGTAATCCCAACTATGTCATAGCCCCCACAAATCATAACAGCCTCAAGTACTGGGAATTTATTTTTTATGCTTCTAACATTTAAATGAAAACATTTCAGCTATTACGACTGACATTACCCTTCGGTTCCCCAGCTGCCTGCTGCTCCAAAGCCCCTCACTATGCTTTGTTGCTTTAAAAAGATATCATTAATAGTATGTCTAATGCTGTCAGCTTCCATCACAGCAGTGTGCATTTCCTTATTTACAACATTCTCTATCCTCCCTGCCCCCAAGTCCCTAGTTTAAATAACCCTGTGCTACCCTCAACATACGCTTTTCTAGATACTGTTCTCAAATGAGAGCCTCCAATGACCAGCTATGTGATAAACAGGAGATGCCAATTTCCAATCCAATAATATCAGCGGTAGCTAACTAGCCAGTCTCGGTTAGATACAACGGCCAGGAGAAACTGTGTGTATGTGTGTGTGTGTGTGTGTGTGTGTGTGTGCGGGGGGGTTCATTTATAGCATCAGATGTGTAACTGCTTGGTTGGTATTATAGCTTGTACTCACATCGGCCCTTTCTGGAAAATGCTGAATAGCACTGACTTAGAATTTCATGCTCAGATGAAGTATACTTGTGGTCAAGGAGTTTGCAGCCCTTTATCCCTACCAAAATCATTAAAAAAAAGTGAAAAACGATGATATTCTAAATGCTCCAAGTGTCTTGACTCAGTTGAGCCATTCCCTCCATCTCTGTGAAGCTGCAATCTTGAATTATAAAGCCTTAAATAAAGTAAAACATAATTAGCCAGATTTGGCTTCTGCGCAAAGTGGTTAAATTTATGTCATTCATTCATATCTTGAATCTAAAACTGGCTGCCCCTCAACTGTTGAGACAGGCAGAGCAAGAAAACACGAAGCAGGCATATATTTTGTGTAGAAACAGGCATGTGTTCTGCAAAGATGATTTTCTATCATTTTGCCCATATTGCTGCGTTAATATTTAAAACACACAAATATACGTACATATAAATGAGTAATGTATTACCACTATTTTTATTATCTCTCTTTTTTCAGGTAGTTTGGTGTCCTTTTCCCTTCTATTGGCATGCCTTATGTACATCTTAAATCAATAAAAAGTTGCTAACCAAAAAAAAATATTTAAAAAAACTTGGATTTTTATGAAACTTGACATAGCTCCTCTTCTATCAATCCAGATTGTGTGTGCGAAATCTGAAAACAATCCAAGGCTAAATTTTTGAGATATGGGTCAAAAAAGTCTTTGGAAGGATGGATGGCCAGAATCCTAGGTATTGCTCGGGGTATAATAATTTCGATGAAGCAAGACACTTTTCATTTTGAAGTAAAACTCATTTCTGTTAATTTTCAAGATTTTGGGACAAAAGTGCTGCAAATACAAATAAAACTCATGAGAAAATTCAACCCCAATTCCAAAATAGTTGGGACAAAGTGTAAATTGTGAATAAAATCAAAACGCAATGACTGAAATTTAACGTGACATTGTATAGCTATGTGCACAGTTAGTTTAATTTTTCATAGTAGTTAGAGATCTAGCTAATCATAGTTGGTTTTTTTTATTAACGTTTTCATATTTTGAATATTTGTGCACCAAATCACAAAGCTGTGCGTCGCTGAGGGGCAAATTATGATGCAGCTTCGTCTGGGTTGGACAAGTTAAGTTTATTGAAAAAGCCCCAGGTCCGGAGATCAATAAGGAAAACGTTCATTGGCTACGTCAGAGCAAAAGTAGACTGCAAGGCTAACGTTATCGTTCAGATACATACAAAAAATGTCATCGTCACTGCTGCTGCTATCATGGTTCGTTTAGGTTAAATTATAACTCACGGGTTTGGTTGCAAAATTGAAACACAAGAACGCGAAATTTCGCACCGAGTTCGGTGTGAATGGTTTCACGCGGAATTTTCGTGCTGCGAATATTCCGCAAATCTGTGCCGCTTTTTTGCTCTGCCCTGGTGTGAATGGGCCTTAAGACATCCCTTTTATAGCCAATCATGTTACACACCTGATGCCAGTTCATTACTTGCTAAATGTTCTTTCAGCTGATTCTCTTATATATTAATTGCTTTTTCAGCCCTTTTTTGCCTGTGTCCCAACTTTTTTGAGACCTGTTGCGGCCAGAAAACTTGAAATAAGCTCATTTTGTGGATAAAAATGTAAAATGTCTGTTTCAACATTTGAAAAGTTACCTATGTTCTACTGTAAATAACATATTGGCTTGTAATCTGAAAGTCATTGCATTTTAATTTTATTCACAATTTACACTTCATTCCAACTATTTCAGAATTGGGGTTGTAACATTGAAGTTGGTTTGCAATATAATACTGAGAAACACACAACAGCAGAGAGTTTAAACAATAAATATCCTGGATCATAGATTCATTTCCCATAAATGTGTGTCATCTGAGGGTGATACTCAGAGCAACTGATAACCTGTTAAGACAAAAAATACCTGTCCCCCAAGAGATTTTTGCTTTGGTTTGAATAATAAATAGTGCAATTTTTCGCTTCAAACAAACTGTTTTGACACGTTTCAAACTTCTGCATCGAATCCAAGTGGATATATGAAGCCCTGATAAAGACCTATTGTGGTTGAAACACGCTGGCTTTTTTTAATGTTCTAGCCACTGCAGTAAAGGCTTTTTAACCTGTTAACTGTCACTGGGCCCTAATTAGGGCCCTATGGAATGTGAGAAAATGCAGGTGACAGTTAAGAGGTTAATACATTTTTCCTTCCTTTCTTCACACACGAGTGCCTGGATTGCCTTCTCAGTTTCAAACAACTCAAAGTAAATTTAAGAATCACAGCTTTCAAATTTGATGTGCGTTTTCTATGCCATCCCAACTTTTTCTTGGGAGTTGCAGTTGTACAATGAAACAAATAAACAGAATGATTGCAGTGGGCTCTGATCTGATTATTCCCTTCAAGCATATGTCTGAGGAAGCAAAGGGAAGCAGGGAGAAGCCATGGGGATCATACCCCTCCCAAGACCTACCATCAGATCTTCCAGGTGGATGCTGGGGTGAAAGCGGGATGAAATTTGCAGCAACAGCATAGCTAGCAATAAACAGCAGCAGTTAGGGGAGAACAGTGAATAAGAGCACTCTGCTTGTTTAAAAAGACCACTGTATTGGAGTGAAGCATCAATGAAGGTCATAGGCTGCTTAAATTAGCTCACAGGGCTTAATTCATTTGTTGGTTCATGTTCATCAGTGCTTCAAGGAATGGCCCACTATTTCATCTACTCTTTTAAACTACCCATTTTGAACTATGATGTGCCCACATTTTTTTCTCAGCTTACAAAGGCATGGAATAATATGGTGAACTCTTTTAAAAATGCATTACCCAGTGAAAATAACAGTATTAATGGATGGGGGGGATGTATATAATAACATAAACAAATGACAAAAGTTGGCTTTTATTTACCTAAAAGATTGATTAAATCTGTCACAACAACTGGAAGAGTACATCAAGAATTAGTGCCACAGTCAATGCTTGATGAAATAGTCTCTTCTGGCTCTTTGCAGCATTTGTCAAACTGTCCAGTGTGGACATTTTAGGAACACAACTATTTTTATTGCCACAATCGACATGCTTTATAACAGTTTCTGACACCAGAAAGGTTGGTCAAAATGTTTCCTGTCCTAGGGTCGAACATATTTTCATAACCTCGTCAGTTTCATTGGACCATTAATCTGTATAAGGTCAGGCAAATGCTATCAGCATGAATGGAGAGAGGCCCAGGGTTAATTGAAAAAGAATGCAGCTAGCATTTGTTCTAAACTGATTACATGCAGAGAGCCAGTGGTACACCCTTTGACATGAAGCACTTTCAAACCATTAGTGCATCTAATGCAATCTTCCTTATGAAACGAGAACCGCTTTTACCTCTGATGCCTTTTTTAAATGGTTTGCCTTGTTATACAGTGTGCTGGTTCTCCGAAGCCTAGAATTAGCATACTTCGCCGACTCTGTGGTGGTTTACTGCATTTGTCAATGCACAACTCCATGCATGTGAGACAAGGCAAGGACATTACAGAGGTTATTAGAGCTGTCGCTTTGCATGATCAAGCAGTGTTGCGCAGAAAAGGCTTTAACCTGACAGCGCTCGCACTGACCTCTTTGCAACCCCCCATGCTCAATAAAGGCAAATTAAAAAGGCAGTGATCTCTTTATAGAATGAGAGTTTGAGGGGGTTGTGGTCAGTTGATGGGGTATGTCAGCTGATCTACAGCCACTCTTTTCCCTTTGCTGTTTAGTGGCTCTGTCCCACAAACCCCCCACCTCACCCCTGCTCCCTGCACGGCCAGCATAGCGCTGGTGTGGCACATTTATGAAAAGCTGGATGTAGCCAAGGGAATGCAGCCTTCCCTCTTTATAATTCATTAAGTTTGACATTCTTCCTGGGACTGACTTGTCCATGTGAGAGAAGTTTTTCCTAAGTGTGCATGGGGACAAATCCCAAGATATTAATAGCTTTGGTATGACAACAGACCTCATATAATCCAGGTATCTCTTATTGGTTCCAAACATTGCTCAAAATTTTCGACAGAATAGCAATACAGTTTCACGCACGTCAACATTTATATAAAAAACCAACTTGTTTTGTTGAAGATACAGTGTATCAGAGCATTTGAGAAGTATGCTGATTATTGCATACAGAAAATCATCATGTAATTAGGGCTTTATTTGACCTTGGCTTTGACGCTTTGTTGAACGTATATTTCAAGACCCTGCTCCAAACAGCATGCGTTCTGCTTAGCAAATATGAGAGAGTTTAGTACCAGAAACTTTCCCAATTAAGAGAGGATGACCCAGCCTAAAATTTGTCATTAATAACTTCTGCTGGAGGGATTTATGCAGCAGTGATAGACCAAAGCCAAACTGAACTGAAATTTACACAAGGGAAGAGCTTATTTTGTTTGGCTTCAAACGAACCTTCAGCTGAGAGGTGCTACAAAAAGAACATATGTTTGTTTTGGAGTGAAGCTCCCTCATGCCAAGACTTCATCATCCTAAAAAAAAGAGAGAGAAAAACTTAGTGTTACGTTCTTTAAAAATTTTGAAATTGAATTACAACCCCAATTCCAAAATAGTTGGGACAAAGTGTAAATTGTGAATAAAATCAAAATGCAATGACTTTCAAATCACACCAGCCAATATTTTATTCACAGTAAAACAGAGTTAACATAGCAAATGTTGAAACTGAGAAATTTTACAATTTTATCCACAAAATGAGCTCAATTAAAATTTGATGGCTGCTACAGGTCTCAAAAAAGTTGGGACAGGGGCCTGTTTACCATGGTGTAGCATCCCCTCTTTTTAACACAGAGTGGAGGCGTCTGGCCATTGAGGAGACAAGTTTTTTGAGTTAAGCCATTGGAATTTGATCCCACTCTGGTTTAATACAGGCTTCCAGCTGCTGGAGAGTTTTGGGTCTCTTTTGATGGACTTTTCGTTTAATTATGCGCCAAATGTTCTCACTCGGTGAAAGATCAGGACTGCAGGTAGGCCAGTTCAGCACAAGGACTCTTCTACTACGAAGCCATGCTGTTATAAAAGCTGCAGTATGTGGTTTTGCATTGTCCTGCTGAAATACACAAGGCCTTCCTTGGAACAGATGTCGTCTGGAGGGGAGCATATGTTGCTCTAAAACTTTTATATACTTTTCAGCATTCATGGTGCTTTTTAAAACATGCAAGTGTCCCACACCATATGCACTAATGCATCCCCATACCATCAGAGATGCTGGCTTTTGAACTGAACCCTGAAAACAGGAGGGGTGATCTTTCTCCTCTTTAGCCCGGAGGACACGATGCCCATGATTTCCAACAAGAATGTCTAATTTGGACTTGTCTGACCACAGGACACTTTGCCATTTTGCTACAGTCAATTTTAAATGAGCCCTGGCCCACAGAACACGGCGACGCTTCTGGATCATGCTCAACAATGGCTTCCTTTTTGCATAATAGAGTTTTAGGTGGCATCTGTGGATGGCATGGCGGACTCTGTTTACAGACAGTGGTTTCTTGAAGTATTCGTGGGCCCATTTAGTAATGTCAATGACAGAATCATGCCGGTGAGTAATGCTGTGGCGTCAGGCAAAGCCCCCCTGAAGCCCCTGAGTTTTAGCCAATTTAGACTACAAAAAATGCTCTGAGAGTGCTCAACTAATGAAATTATTATGTACATCAAACTGATCCAAAATAAAGCTTCTAAACTTCATATAGCCAAGAATTATGGTGCCATTTTGCTGATGCAAACTGGCAGATTTAAGCTCTTAAGTCAATACTTAAATCATCATGAATAGACTAAGTAGTATTAGGTTAATGTTTAACAAATTTATTCTTAAGCATGCAGCATGGAGTTACCTCTTTTGCTGTGAAATCTTCCTCCCCACAAATAGTCATATTTCTGTGTTTTCTCCATTATGAACAGCATAATAAATTCAAAATGTCACACACATAACAACAGTTCTTGTTTTCACCAATGAACATATTTACAAGTTTACATCATGTTTCAGTAAGAAGCATTCCCTTCTCCTTTATTAAACCCGACGCAGTCTTGAACGAAAGTGCCAAACATTAAAGGGCATGAGAAATGCTTCCGGAAAAAAAACTTGACTGACATTAGTATTTTTCGGCGACATGCTGCATGGAGCCAAGTAAAGGACTACAGAATCGTCTCCTATTAACCAATTAGGCAACTCTAATCCTGTCCCTGTTTACTTTGCTCAATTAGCAATCAAACAGGGGATTCGCTTATTTACTTTGCTGTATGAGTAGAACTCTTTATTAAGACAGCATGTTTGATTGCCGCATTCTGAAAGTTAAATGGCCGTAGAACAGCACAGAACACGATTTGGCCATTTAGGTGTGATTGCGATAATTTATAGCTCACATTCACGTTTCATCCGCTTTACAGAATGTTATCCACCTTGTGTATTTTTTAGACGCTTGAAATCCAGGGCGATCTGAAAATAAATCTCTTTTTTTTTAATTTTATCATTATAGATCTCCTAAAAATACTACAATGAGAGATGAAATGCTGAATTGGGATGTGGCGATGTTGAACGAGGATTTTTTTTTAAAGTGTGATGAGACCACTTGCCGTCATGGGGTGTGTAGGCAGTCGCTTGTAATTTCTTGAAACATACACACCTGAAGCGGCTTAAACGATTTAAAATGCAGTCAGGAAGAAGCCTGAGTTTAGATTTTGCTAATTGCAGGTTCTGCACCCTTCCCTAAATCTGCTCCTGTGTACTTGGCCTAAATAACAATCAAGAAATTTCAGTAGCCGTTAACGATTAAGATGTGATGGTGAAAAGCAGACAAACCTAACTGGGCTACGGTGTTAGATTGAAAGAATGCCAATAATTTGAATAATTTAAAAAAAAAATCTTCCTCTGAATTACATCTCTAATTGTATCATTTTAGGACATTATTCAAGATTAATTTTAAAACAGATTTGTCATAAGATCGCCCTGGATTTTAAGCGTCAAAAAAATACTCAAGGTGGAAAACACACTGAAAAGCGGATGAAACGTGAATGTGAGATATGAATTATCACAGTCGCACGAAATGGCGTGGCAATGGAAATCGTGTTCATGCAAATCTGTGCCGTTCTATGGCCATTTAAACTTCAAAATGCAGTAATCAAAGATGTTGTCTTAATAAACAGCTCTGCTCATTAAGCTTAAAGAGTAAACGAATCCACCATTTGATTGCTAATCAAGCAAAGTAAATGGGAACAGGTTTACTTTTCTTAGAGTTGCCTAATTGGTTAATAGGAGACGATTCTGTTTTCATTTGCTTGGCTCCTCTCAGCACGTAGCCGAAAAATACTGATGTCAGGTCAAGTTTTTTCCAGAAGCATTTCCCACGCCCTTTGACATTTGGCACTTTTGTTCAGGACAGCACAGGGGTTAATAAAGGAAAAGGGAAAGCTCGAATGTTCGCCCCATGGCAGCAGGTGGTGTTACTACGCTTAAAAAAAAAAAACCGCGATTCAGAATCGTTACACCCCTAGTGCTTACATATATCTTTCTGACCTGTGGTCGTCTGTTTATTAGACAAATAACTTAACATAGATTGCAACCATATATGCCGTATACAACTTCCGGATTAGGTACCGCTGTAAAAGCGTGTTTGGCTCTCCGATTATATAACTCGTTAAGAATCTTTGCGTGAGAGCTGGAGCTGGTCAAAATGCGGATCTAACCCCCCCTAAATATTTTCTCCTCGGATTTAGACGTTTCGGAAAAATGACCCAGAAGCTGACAAAAATCGCGGAAATCCGCGGATCCGCGGAAAATTCTCATCCCTGATTATTGCAAACGGACTAACAGACTTTACATGACGAACCTACGTGATATTGTCATCAACTACGTGCTTTGCGTGTCTCTGTAGTTTACATTGATTGGTCATTTGGCCGGCGGGTGTCTTGACGTCAACACGTTGAATAAAGCGGGTCTTGAATGTTGTAAGACCTGGATATTTTTAGATTAGTATATTAATAGTACTGGGACTATATAAAGTCAAGTCGGCTTATTCAGAGTGCCTATTACATGTCGAGTTAGTCTCAATTTGGTATTTCATTTTTTTGTTAACTGAAACTAAGCCCCTGCTAAAAGAGGCTTATTATCCATTTACATAGTTTCCCTGCGGTTTCTATTGTGACTGCTGATTAGGGCTTCTCAGGTTAATAAATTGTGGACCTTGAGCTTCTGTCTCGGCATTAATTTTCCTTGTTATCTACGGTGAGCAAGGTCATTAGGTTGGGGGTTCAAAATGTGGCCAAAACTATGTGACGGTTGCAGGATGATCGCACTTTTGGAAAGAGATTTCCAGGGTGGGTTTGTCTGTCACCAGTGCCAGCTAATTGAGCACCTGGAGAGCAAGATGCTTGATCTCAGAGCCAGTTGGCGGCGCAACATAGTTCGCAATCAGTAGAGTTCCTAGAGGAACTACAGTCGCGCCAAAAATGATTCATACCCCTTCCAATTTTTGTTTTTTGTAAGTTGACATAAGGCTGTAAGAAGTACAGTAAACAATTTTTCAAGAAATGCAATACTTTTTGGTATTTTATTTGTTAGATTTACAAAAAATGCCTTGTCCAGAATTATTCATACCCTTTTCTCAGTAATTGATGGCAAAGCCTTTATTGACGATTACAGCCTCCAAACGCTTCCTGTGGTTGATCACAAGGTTTCTGTATGTCTCCACGGGGATTTTGGCCCACTCCTCTTTGGTGAACTTCTCCAGATCTTTAAGGTTTAAGGGTTTCCTTGTCATGACCTTGGTCTTCAGTTCCCTCCACAGATTTTTGATAGAAGTGAGGTCGGGGCTCTGGCTTGGCCACTCCAAAATGTTCACTTTGTTGTCCACTTACCATTTCTTGACAGATTTGGCCGTGTGTTTAGGATCATTATCCTGTTTGAAGATCCATTCCTGCCCAAGACCAAGTTTTTCGGCAGATTGCTTAATGTTTTTACTGAGGATCTGGATATACTGGTCCTGTTTCATGATGCCATTCACTTTAACAAGGTTTCCGGGCCCATTCGCTGAAAAGCAACCCCAGAGCATGATACTCCCGCCACCGTGTTTGACCGTTGGGACAGTTTTTCTTGGGTTGAACAATGAATAATTTTGGGCACGACTGTAAGTAGTATGTCGTTTAGAGAAATGGTGTGTACGCCAAAGCAGGGGTGGGCGGAGACCACAGAACAGGCAGGGAGAGAAAGTTGGGTGACTGTAGGTCGACAGCGCAGGAAAGGGCGTGCACGCCGTATAGCGACAGCTCCTCCAGTGGTAGAGGTTACCAACCGATTCCGGCCCTTGCAGGAACTCGACTTGGCCCCTGACCCTGAGAGTGGGGGGACTGATGAGCATCAGGGCACCCTGTTAGCCTCATCCCCTCAGAAAAGGGAGTTAGTGATAGTGAGGGACTCAATCATTAGAGGAATAGACAGCTTAGTCTGTTTGCGTGACAAGGAGTCTCGTATGGTATGTTGCCTACCTGGTGCCCAGGTAGGAGACCTCCTGGAGCGTGCGGAAAAGCTCCTGGCCAGAGCGGGGAGGGATCCAGTTGTCATGGTCCATGTTGGGACAAATGACATAGGTAAGGGTAGGTTTGAGGTTCTGCAAGGCAAATTTTTGGAATTAGCTGAGAAGCTTAGGAGCAGATCCTCCACGGTAGTTTTCTCTGGGATTCTACCAGTTCCACGTGCAAGCAGAGGAAAGCAGAATTTTATCTGGAGGTTTAACACGTGGCTACAAACCTGGTGTAGGAAAGAGGGGTACAGGTTTTTGGGGCACTGGAACTTTTTCTGGGACAGGGGTGACCTGTTCAACCCTGACAGGCTACACCTGAACCGGAGGGGTACCTTTGCACTGGCTCAACGTATGTTGAGGGTAGCACAGGATTATTTAAACTAGGGACTTGGGGGGCAGGGAGGTTAGTGAGTGTTACACATCGGGAAATGCAGACTGCCCTGATCGAAGCTGACAGCGTTACATGCACTATAGATGATATACTTTTAAAGCAACAAAGCGTAGTGGGGGGCTTGAAGCAGCAGCCTCAAGGGAAATCAAAGGGGAAGAGCATTAGTAATAACCTGAAATGTTTTTATTTAAATGCAAGAAGCATAAAAAATAAATTTCTAGAACTTAAGGCCGTTATAATTAGCGAGGGCTATGACATAGTTGGGATTACAGAGACATGGCTTAGTGAAAAGGATGGAGATGAATATAATATAGAAGGTTATAAGCTCTTTAGGAAGGATAGATGTAATAGGCGGGGAGGGGGCGTAGCACTCTGTGTGAATGAAAACATAAATGTATAGGAAATTCCCGAAATTGAACATTCCTTGCCCTGTGAAGATATCTGGGTCAGGCTCATTGGCAAATACGAGACAGGCTTAAACATAGGAGTATGCTGCCGACCGCCAGCTTTGGACAATATTGTCAATGAACTGCTCTTTAAGAGGATTAGGCAAGCTTGTAGAGGAGGAGGGACTATTATTATGGGAGACTTCAATTATCCTGGTATCGATTAGAAAATGGTGAAAGGACAGGGTAAAGGGGAGGAAGAATTTCTGGATGTTATAAATGACAATTTTAGATTTGGTGCTTTGTAATGACTCTGATAGACTTAGCAATGTACTGGAGCCACTTGGGACTAGTGATCACTCTACTGTTAATTTTGACGTTTCATGGGAAGTTAAAAAGGTGTCTTCAAAAACAAAAATTTTTTAATTTTAGGCAAGCAAACTTTGACGGGAACCGGTCATATCTAAGCGAAATAAAATGGGAGACACTTCTGGACTGTGAGTCTGTAAATGAGAGGTGGGACAGATTTAAGGGGTTTTACTTGATTCCCAAAGTTAATTCATTCCAAAGGTGTCCAAAAGTAAGCTGAAAAAGCAAAATCCTCTATGGATGACCACAGCTATTCATAGGAGTCTGAGGAATAAGAGGAATCTTTATAAGACATACATAAAGGATAACAATGAGAATACTAAGGCTGAATACTGTAAAATGCGAGCTGTGGTCAAAAAAGAGCTGAGGAATGCTCGAAGACTGTATAATCCTAAGCTCTTCTTTCAGTACTGTAGCAGAAAAGGAAAGTCAAAGAGGAGGTTAAGTGCATAAAGAATAAATATGGATTGCTGCTATATGATAACAAGGATATTGCGGATACCTTAAACAGTTTTTTTGTTGAGAATTTTACCTCGGAGCGGGTTTGTATTCAGCCAGATTATTGCTCAAGATTATTTTACGGAAATTGAGGTTAGGGATAATGAAGTATTAGACAAGTTGCATAAACTAAAGGCAGATAAGGCGGGGGGTCCTGATGGCTTATATCCTAGAGTGCTCAGGGAAGTTAGTGAGATCATCTTTAAACCGCTCTCCGCTATCTTCAGACGGTCTTTAGGAACTGGAGAAATACCAAATGATTGGAAGCAGTGCAATATAATACCAATATATAAGAAAGGGGACCGTACTGAGCCAGGAAATAACAGGCCAGTCAGTTTAACTTGCATTGCATGCAGAATACTGGAATCTATCATAAAAGACGAGCTGGAATTATTCCTTGAACATAATAATATTTTGAGGGATAGCCAACATGGTTTCCGTAAGGGAAGGTCCTGCCTGACAAACCTCCTGGAATTTTTTGAAGAGGCCACCAAGACTTATGATCAGAGCAGGGCTTATGACATCATATACTTGGATTTTCAGAAAGCATTTGATACAGTACCACATAAGAGACTAATTTTTAAAATGAGCACCATTGGAGTTACAGGAGGTATTCTGGAGTGGATTCAAAACTGGTTACAGGACAGAACACAAAGAGTGGTGGTCAGTGGAATCTCATCTCAGCTAGGTATGGTGGGGAGTGGCGTCCCTCAGGGATCAGTGTTGGGACCCCTTGCTGTTCCCTATCTACATTAATGACCTTGATAGAAATATTCAGAGCAAATGAGTTAAATTTGCGGATGATACAAAATTGGGAGGTTTGGCAAATAGTTTAGACTGTCCTAAAGTGATTCAGGAGAATTTGGATAGAATCCAGAGTTGGGCAGAAATGTGGCAAATGAAATTTAATTTAGCAAAATGTAAAGTTATACATGTAGGTAATAAAAACATTAGACAGAATTACTTCGTGGGAGGTTTAAAACTGGAATGTGCTCCCCATTAAAAAGATCTAGGAGTGATTGTTGACCAAAGCCTCACAGGTTCTAGTCATTGTGCCGTAGCAGTTAAAAAAGCCAATCGGATGCTGGGATACATTGCCAAAAGTATTGAGTACAAATCCAAGGAGGTGTTATTTCTCTTGTACAACACATTTGTCAGACCACATCTGGAGTATTGTGTACAGTTCTGGGGACCATACTTTAAGAAAGATATAGAGGGTCTAGAAAAAGTTCAGAAAAGAGCAACTAAGCTGATTCCGGGTATAAAAGATGAAAGCTATGAGAACAGGCTGAATCTCTTAATCTCTTTAGTTTTAGGAAAAGGAGACTCAGGGGTAATCTGATTTGAGGTTTTTAAATATGTTAAAGGGATTAACAAAGTGAATTATGTAGGATTCCTTCGGCCAAGTTCTGTTAGTGGAACTCGGGGTCATAATGGAAGTTGACCAAGGGTAAATTTAGCACTGATATTAGGAAATATTTTTTCACCCAAAGAGTAATTTCAATGTGGAATGGCTTGCCTAACCATATTGTTGAGGCAGAAACCTTGGCAATTTTCAAGAGCAGGCTTGACTTAAAGCTAGATACCATTGAGACATTGAGTACCTGAAGTGATATATTCACAATATTTAAAAGAAACTGGCAAGCCTAGTTGGGCTGAACAGCCTGTTCACGCCACTCATGTTATGTTATGTTATGTATACAATGAATGAGATGAAAATCATATTATTGTTGATTTTCTTGAGCGTCAACTCAATAGTAATGCATTTGTCTTTTAGGTTATTTATTTCGCCTTGCCATGGTTGGCGGCACACAATTAGCAGAGACCTCACATGCAGTTGTGAAACCGATATACCTGCTTTTTAACCAAGTCGCAGTTTTGAAAGGAAATCCATTATTTTGCAGACATTTAAGTCATTAAGCGATCTTCAGTTAGACAGTACCAAACTCTAGTGCTGGGTACCGGTACGCGGTATACCGTATCACCGGTACCAACGTTGCGATAAGATAACCGGTTGTCAAATTCGTGCGGAAACGATACACGTATCGAATCATTTCTCACCTACCGTTCGCTAGTTTTCAAAAACTGCAGGCCACGCTGGTGACTGAGCTTTGCACAATGACACTAACAAACTTAAACATCGTTGAATCTAACTACGATCTGAAACATTCTTGCTGTCGTATACATTGTTTTTCTCTCGGTGAATCTCGCCAGAAACGATACTTTTGTTGCGAAAGAAGCGGCATATCCAAGCTGAAGCTGTTAAGGGGTCCCCGACCATATTTGGAAGTTAAAATCAGCCTCGTCATGCGCTACCATGGTTACCAATCTGGGGCCGGAGAAATGTAAATGAGGTGCGCGCTCTCTGCACTACGATTGGTTCGCCTGTTTACTATAAATTCCCATGTAGTAAAACTATGAATGAAACTCCGATCCGGAAACAGCCGAGTGAAAGCCGACCCTGCCGTACATAATTTATGCATGCCGACACATGAGTCATTACGCAAAAAAACGCAACAAACAACTTATTCCAGAGGCATCATCGAAATTATTTTACATTGACTGCATTTACATGCACCCCATATTCCTGTATTAATCGGAATATGAGAATATTCCGATTGCGTACCTTTCATGTAAACGCGTGCAATAACTGAAAAATGCCCCCGAACAGGATATTCGATTACGTCTGTGCTTGTTCAATTCTCAAGGAATTGGCATTTTTAGAGCAAAGAAGAGACGACTGTGTGCATTCAGATAATGAAAGACATGGAAATAATGGAATGTATCGATGGGCGAAAGCACCGTAACAACGATATCTTTAAGGTGTGCGAGAAGTGGAGAGAGGCTGGTTTTGTGTGAACTGCCAACCAAGTTAAGCATTGCTGGAAAACTCTGAAGGCAGCATATTCCCAAGCGAAAAAAATAAGGGCAGTGGCTATTTTTACGCGTCGTAACGTTACTCCAATTTGCTGTTCTTACGAGCTTCCGTATGTTAATGCACAATGTAGGAAATCTGGACTTGGACCCATAGACTGATTTATACAGTCTATGCTTATACCACGGCATTAGCTCTAATGTATCAGCTGATGTTAGCTAGCGGGACGGCTGAAACATTACTTATGTTTTCTTGCTAGTTGCTTAATTAATTAGCTAACGGGTTAGGTAGTTATGAGAGTGTAATTTTAGGTTCAACGTTTGCTCGCTAATATTTGGGGAACTGTCAGGTCGTCACTATCCACAATCAATAGTCAGTAGTGATTTGTGTCGTGTAGAAGAGCTGATAGCTGCACAAAGTTTGTCCTTGGAAGAAAATTTAGAGTACAAGTTGGCTAATGAGTTAGATGGAAAGCTGGCAAAGTTACCTGGCTAATAACTAACCCTACCTGCCTAACTTGAGTAGAGGACATCCTGACTGTAAGTTAAAGTGTAAGCCGGCTAGCCGGTCTAGTACTGATAATCACAAGGCACGCAGCAAAAGCGGGATGTTTTCAAACCAGTTGAGTAGCGATTTTTTTTTTTTTCCGAGGCCGAATTTCCTATTGTGCATGCGGATACGGGAGTTCGTAAGAATAGCAAATTACAGTAAGCTCACGACTGGCGAAAAAAATAGCCACTGCCAAAAACAAAATACCAGCGGCCTAATCCAGCCAGTTTCATTTATTTCGCGGTCATGGATGAAATTCTGGGACAGAGACCGCTGGCGATGGCAATGGCCAAGAGCGTGGAGTCGATGTCCAAGTGGTGGATATGCTAATTAACATGTTAACGGAATATTCCCATCGCTCAGCGCATATAAACATCTTATTTGGAATATTACCTTAACCCGAATATGGACCTTAATCAGAATATGGTGCGCATGTTGTTCGCTCACCCGTTTGAGAATGGGAGCGATACGCGTCTATAGTGTCACCAGTCCACATAATGGACAATATGAATTTTAATTTGAAACATTTCATGAGGAAATTCCTATACCCCGACGAAAACCTTGGTGTAACTAATCCTGGGATGCCTGGCATTCATGTGGTTGCAAGCAGGGTCCGCTACCATTCATTCCCGCAAGGCGAGACTGCACGTCGTCCCCTGGCTGTGTCATTCCGTATCATACAAATCGCAAAGATCGCATATATGTCGCCTACCGTCAAAAGCAAGGTGTGGAATCACTTTGCAAAAACTCCTCTCGGTGGTAAATGCAACCACTGTGACAAAATGTCTCAAGCAAGGGAGGAAACACAAGTCGCCTTGCAAGCCACCTGCGCCGTACACACAAAATTGAAGTGCAGCCACATCCGTCCGTAGTCGGTAAGCCTCGCCATTCCGAGGTGACCATTCATAACAAAACCAGTTCAAATGTAATAAAAGTTCCACGAAAATTGTTTTGTTTAACCCTTTGATACCAGGGACTCCCCATGGCAATAACGATGAGTTTTATCAACTTTCTTTCTGACAATCGGCTTCATAAAATTTCTATCCTGAGTTCTTCTTGTGCATATTGTCAGAAACGAGTATTTCGGGAAATATCAGACTGTTACACGGTACTGTAATCAAGACCTCTATCGGTAGTCTAGCGCTAATCTGAGCAAAGAATATTTGGGCTGTGGATCAGACAACAATGACGCACTCTGAATTGAAGTGAACTGTGTTAGCTTGTCGAAATGTGACTCCAGAACCTAAGTAATATTTATGCACTTATGTCTCTGGGGGATGCTGGCAATAATACAGCTGGGCTAATGCCTCATAAAAAAGAAATAAATGTGTTATTCTTTAACATATGGGGACAAATTTTCAACAAGAATTAAAAGCAAATATTATGAATTATTCATTTTTGAATCTTCAAAATTGAAAGGTACAAACAAATATTTTAAGCAACATGAAAAAATATGAAGCAACATGGCTGCAAGAGACAATTGGTCATGATAATAAAAGTAAAATATGGACTATTTGTAATGCTTAACTCAAGGTCATATGAATATACAAGAAAAATGAACCATTTCTATTGTTCAACTAATGGTTTTCTGGATTTATCTTACTGAATAAAACAATAAAGAATGAAATAAGACACTAACTTCTACGGATTTATGTGTATTATCTGAATAAAGACTATGTTCTAAAAAGGTTTGTGTATGTTGATGTATCGCGATAAATATCGTGTATCGTATCAATGATATGATACGATATATCGTATCGTATCATCCATACGATACCCAGCACTACCAAACTCAAAGGAGCACTGGTCAGAACTTAACACTGCTAAGTTATCTAGCTAGCTAATTCGCTGCTGAGCAAAGTGAAGTGAATCATAATCTTAATTTACAAGATGGCTAAATTTAGGAGGGAAATTATGCCTGTATATAATGTAAAGTGCACAGTAACCTAAATGTTGCACTTTGCCAACACTGAAAATAAGCTTCATTGGTAGGTCTTTTCAAAATTAAACATTGTTTTGTTTAATATTTTGAGAGTGACAGCAATGGCTTGCTTCTCGGTCTTGTTGTCATTCGTCAATATTGATGCTACTGACGCTTCCAGTGGGCATTTAAAAGCGTTCGGATTTTGACGCGATGCTTCGTGGCCAGTGGGCGTTGGGCTTAAGCAGCGCATTCATTGTTTTCTGTGATTTATGATGCCCTTTTCCTGCAGTATAAGCTATTCTAGTGTTTTTGATGAAATAACACACCACGTTAAGATGCTTTCACACCGGACGCGAAACAAATTTTTCGCACGACAGATTATATTTAAAGTCAATGCAAAGACGTGAATACACGCGTCTTGTATATTGTCATTTCCTGTCATTGATACGAAGGTCCAAACCTTTCAAAATAATGCTTTCACACTGAGCATGAACCAGACTGTGGTTCTGTTTGGTCCGGACCGAGACCACCTCTTTTGGTCAGACCAAGGTCCGGCTGTTTGGTCCGGACCAAGGTCCAGGGGAGGTTTCACACCTATCATTTTAGTTCGGACCAAACAGAAAAGTCCGAAAGTCTGGACCAAACCCCTTAAGACATCCTTTTTATAGCCAATCATGTTACATACCTGATGCCAGTTAACTTCATTACTTGCTAAATGTTCTTTCAGCTGATTCTCTTATATATTAATTGCTTTTTCAGCCCTTTTTTTGCCTGTGTCCCAACTTTAAGACCTGTTGCAGCCAGAAAAATTGAAATAAGCTCATTTTGTGGATAAAAATGTAAAATGTCTCAGTTTCAACATTTTAAATTTTATCTATGTTTTATTGTAAATAGCATATTGGCTCGTGATCTGAAAGTCATTGCATTTTGATTTTATTCACAATTTACACTTCGTCCCAACTATTTCGGAATTGGGGTTGTAGTATGCATGTTAATATATCATGTCACAAGAGTTAATCACTTTACCTGGTCTTGGCTCAGACAGATATTTCTGAAACAGTGCAATATGGTATTTCACATAGTATAAATTTAATAAAAAGATACTCTTTGCTTACACTGTGTTTACTTTATAATAGGTTAATTTTTTGGTCCTAGTAATTCTCTTACGGGATTGCTGTCATCATAATGATAAAGCACTAAATACTCTTAATCCTGTTTAGACTACTTAGATGCCTGATATATTTAAGGGGAGAACTTAAAGATTCAAAGGACACTTTTCGATTCTCTACCTTACCTTCATCTAATAAAGCCAGGGATACAGTGCAGAAAAACATATGCAATTTTTGCCAATGTTATCTGTATCTCTGAGAATCAGCTGCAAAATCTGTGGAACATTCCCCTCCAGTGCTGTCATTTGACGTGTGACTTAGTTGGAGGCAAGGAAGAACTACAAGCTAATTCAAATTGGATTTCAAGTCTCCGCCTCTGGGTAATAAGGTAGTGTGCTCGAAGTGCTGCTCAAAAACAAAACTTTCTTGATGTCTTTGCTTATATTGCAAAATAGCTAGCTTGGTGTGCGACAGAAATGGCACCCCAAAAGAAGAGTGCAGAGGATGTTATGGACAGGAACACATTTTTTTTCAGAAAACTAGGCGGAGAATTTTCCTTCTACAACTTTACATGCAACCATGTGATGAGCTTCCTAAGATTTTTGTTAGCTTGCAGTTGTAGTCGACTGTTTGCCATGTTACTCAATCAGCCAATTAAACTAATTTAATTGATAATTGAGTTCAATTTCACAAGACACACCTTGTTACTCCCAACCCTGTTTAACAGCTTAAATCACTTAGACCGTATTTACACTGTAAGTCTTGATGCCCAGATCGGATTTGCTGCGTGAATCCGATTTTTTTTACCATGCAGTTACACGTATTTTATCAAGTGACCCATATCTGATTCACGCGATTACACTTGCCTACAACATCTGAAACATTGCGCATGACTACTTTTAGTTTTTACAAAACCAGTGAAGTTGGCACGTTATGTAAATCGTAGATAAAAACAGAATAAAATGATTTGCAAATCCTTTTCAACTTATATTCAATTGAATACACTGCAAAGACAAGATGTTTAATGTTCAAACTGAGAAACTTTTTTTTTTTTGCAAATAATCATTAACTTAGAATTTAAAGGCAGCAACACATTGCAAAAAAGTTGGCACAGGGGCCTTTTTACCACTGTGTTACATCACCTTTCCTTTTAACGACACTCAGTAAACGTTTGGGAACTGAGGAGACCAATTTTTGAAGCTTTTCAGGTGGAACTCTTTCCCATTCTTGCTTGATGTACAGCTTAAGTTGTTCAACAGTCCGGGGTCTCCGTTGTCGTATTTTACGCTTCATAATGCGCCACACATTTTCAATGGGGAGACAGGTCTGGACTACAGGCAGGCCAGTCTAGCACTCTTTTACTACGGAGCCATGCTGTTGTAACACGTGCAGAATGTGGCTTGGCATTGTCTTGCTGAAATAAGCAGGGGCGTCCATGAAAAAGACGTTGCTTGGATGGCAACATATGTTGCTCCAAAACCTGTATGTACCTTTCAGCATTAATGGTGCCTTCACATATGTGTAAGTTGCCCATGCCTTGGGCACTAATACACCCCCCATACCATCACAGATGCTGGCTTTTGAACTTTGCGCCTATAACAGTCCGGATGGTTCTTTTCCTCTTTGGTCTGGAGGACACAACGTCCACAGTTTCCAAAAACAATTTGAAATGTGGACTCGTCAGACCACAGAACACTTTTTCCACTTTGCATCAGTCCATCTTAGATGAGCTTGGGCCCAGTGAAGCGGCGGCGTTTCTGGGTGCTGTTGATAAATGGCTTTTCGCTTTGCATTGTAGAGTTTTAACTTGCACTTGCAGATGTAGCGACGAACTGTAGTTACTGACAGTGGTTTTCTGAAGTGCTCCTGAGCCCATGTGGTGATGTCCTTTACACACTGATGTCGGTTTTTGATGCAGTACCGCCTGAGGATCGAAGGTCACGGGCATTCAATGTTGGTTTTTTCGGCCTTGTAAACTACGTGCAGTGATTTCTCCAGATTCTCTGAACCTTTTGACGATATTACGGACCGCAGATGATGAAATCCCTAAATTTCTTGCAATAGCTCGTTGAGGAATGTTGTTTTTAAACTGTTCGACAATCAGCTCACGCATTTGTTTACTAAGTGGTGACCCTCGCCCCATCCTTGTTTGTGAATGACTGAGCATTTCAGGAAGCTGCTTTTATACCCAATCATGGCACCCACCTGTTCCCAATTAGCCCGTTCACCTGTGGGATGTTCCAAATAAGTGTTTGATGAGCATTCTTCAACTCTCACAGTCTTTTTTGCCACTTGTGCCAGCTTTTTTGAAACATGTTGCAGGCATCAAATTCCAAATGAGCTAATATTTGCAAAAAATTACAAAGTTTACCTGTTCGAACATTAAGTAACTTGTCTTTGCAGTGTATTCAATTGAATATAGGTTGAAAAGGATTTGCAAATCATTGTATTCTGTTTTTATTTACGATTTACACAACGTGCCAACTTCACTGGTTTTGGATTTTGTACTAAACTTTAGGCCACGCCTTCTTCAGCACCAAGCGCTAACTGCTAAGCCAAAAAAATGGATGATGCTGACATATCGTCGACCTGCTGATAAAACCTTGTATCTCCAAATTGTTAAGAAACAAAAACTTGTATGTCCACTATTCTTACATCCAAAATTAAAATGTTTTATTTGATTTATATTTTTACGTACAAAAGTAAGTGGATGACATCTATCGGTTTGGAAAGGGTTACAAAGCCATTTTTACGGCACTGGGATTCCAACAAACCAGTAAGAAAACTGGAGAAAACTTGGAACAGTGATGAACCCTCCAAGGAGGGGCTAGCCCACCAAAATTCCTCTAAGCGAGCATCAATGACTTATCCATGAGGTCACCAAAACTCATATTAGCATCTAAACAGCTGAAGAGCTCACTTGTCTCAGTAAAGGTCAGTGTTCACAATTTCACAATAAGTAAGAAACTCGGCAAAAATTGCTTCTAGGGGAGAGCTGTAAAGTGAAAACCACTGCTGACCACAAAGAACACAAAGGCTCATCTCACGCTTGCCAAAAAAAACATCTTTGTGAACCTCAAGACCTGTTGGATAGAATTCTTTGAACCGATGAGCTAAAAATGGACCTTCAAGCAGTGAACGACAAATTAATTTTTTCACTGGTTGTCCACGGACAAGCTCTTCAATGAAAATCAGTTGCCCGCCTAGAATGGTGGTTGTCCGGAATGGTTCTGCGGTACATTCCTATCAAAAATCGCCATCCAATAGAATGCCAGGTTCCATGTTGACCAGTGAAATTATCGCTGCCTCGCTGCAGGCCCCATAGATATATATTAAAAAAAACTAGATCACTCATTGGCTCATCCCGGATACGTCTTTATCGCCGCCATATTGGGGAGGTCATAACAACATGACGCGAGGGAGGCTGTGGAACAACCGGTCAGCATAAACTGACTGAAAATGCCTCAATATTGTGCTGCCTATGATTGTAAAAACCGGCGAACGGTTGAGTCCAGACAACAAGGAATCACATTTCACGAACAAGTTGCCTTGTTTGTGAAAAATAAGGGTGCTATATAGCATGATGATGCAGCGTTCGGTCAAAGTGAGTAAGTAGGCTGGCCCTTGCCCTGCCCCTAGCTAGGCACTGGCGAATCCGCATAGCGGCGCTGCGAAATTGCTCTGATGCTGCGTCGTCGATCAATAAATTGACCTCAGGTAGTATTGAGCCGGTCAGAGTACACCCCACAAACGTCCCTTAATGACAAGAATTAGTCCTGGCGGGTTCTCGATCATTTTCCTTTATTGATGCGTTTTCCAATTATTGCAATTCATAGTTTTCAGTCACGTGGTTTCTGCATACCCCTGGAGGGCAAAACACTGTTTCATTATTGTAATATTTAACATTCCACAGAGCAGCCTCACAATTCTGTCATTTTCGATGTTATTTGTTTCAATCCCCAGATACATACATTACCTCTCTAAAGAAGAGCAATATGTTAAGGAACATCACGTTATAGGCACTTGTAATCCATCTGCAGCGCCTGCCACAGTAAGCCTATTTAAAAACAGTTAACCAAGTCCCTAACGTTACCCTGGCTCCACTTTAGCAATTTTCACATTTTATATAGCTAGCTGTCTTGTGGAGAGTCTTTCCCGTTAAACCGATGCCAGAATTAATGCATGCTAAAGTACAGATACAGTAAAACTAGCATATTACGGATTCAACTGGACCAGCTCATTTTGTCCGTTATGAGCAAAATCTGCTATATGCATAAAATGGACAAAATCCGTCATACTCGCAAGACAGATTATATCCACTACATGCGTGTAACAGATTACATCCGTTATACACATGGTTGAATTTATATGTAGCCTATGCTTTGTGTATAAAGATTGGAACAACTTCATTCTGAAGTGTGCGGACAGGTACCTACTTGTTGTCCTCATTAGTCTGTCTTTGCCCTGATACAATGGATAACAGGATGATACTGCTTGTTGCTCCAACTGGGATCAATGGAGAGGACTAAAACCTAAGTATGCAAATGAAACTGCGGCAGTTTCAGTTTCCGCGACTGCACTGTGTTAAACTTGCACCTTTTTGCCAGTAATTTTATCTGTAATTTAACAATAAGTTTTAAACGGAGTTCCGTCCATGTTAAATGTAAACCACGGTTAAATGCGCGCAGGACTCCACTTACAGTTATAAAACAACAAGGAGACAATGCATTAATTCAACTGTTAAATTATGTCAATTAATAACCGTGTCGGAAAGCCGAATTTTATTTTGTTGCTCTGTTGCAAAAGCGTATGTGCATGGTGTAAAGCATTGACATAATAATACAAACTACTACAAGCTTCATTACAGGCATAGCTTGGGAAAATCGGCAAACATTACAGGGAACTGCAATGCAATAATGTTGAAAGATCTACACTACCGCTCAAAAGTTTGGGATCACTTGGAAATTTTCTTGTTTTCCATGGAAACACACATGAAATTAGTCTGAATAGGAAATATAGCAAATGAACATGCTGACATTGTCTGAGTTAGAAATAATGATTTTAATGGAAAATGATGAATATGTACTTCAAACTTTGCCTTCATCAAAAAAAAAACCCACCTTCACTGTTGATACTGAAACTGGTGTTTGACGGGAACTATTTAGCGCAGCTGCTAGTTGACAACCTGTGAGGCGTCTTTGTCTTAAACTACACACTCTCAGATATTTGTCTTCTTGCACAGTTGTGCATCAGGGCCTCCCACTCCTTTTTTCTGTCCTTGTTAGTGCCAGTTTGTGCTGCTCTCTGAAGGGAGTAGTTGACAGCATGGTGAGAGATTTTAAGTTTTCAATTTCTCGCATTGAATAGCCTTCTTTTCTAAGCACAACAATAGACTGACGGGTCTCTAAAGGAAGTTCTTTCTTTCTGGCCATTTTGAGCCTGTAAACAAACAAACAACTGCTGATGCTTCAGGTACTAAACCAACCTCAAGAATGCCATGCTCCCTTTTGCGCTCCCTTATTAGTTCAACGGTTTTCAGCTGTGCAACACATTTGCAGAAGGGTTTTCTAATAATCAATTAGCCTTACAAAATGCTTAACTTGGATTAGCAGCCATACCAGGAGATTGATGCAGAGGACTGACAGTTGCTGATAATAGGCCTCTATGCAAAAATGTAGATCATTCTTTGAAAATCATCTGATTAATTTTAATCATTTGTGAAATGGAAAAAAATGTTTGTGAAATGCATGAAAATGTATTTTTCTTTGGAAAACAAAGAAATTTGCAAGTGATCCCAAACTTTTGAGCGGTAGTGTACACCTGCTGCTGAGAGTCGATGGATTTAAAAACCACTCTCACACTAACGTTAACTGTGGAAAATCCTGTTTAAGCAATATGATTTGATTTGGCCATGACTTTACTCTCTAATGCTGGGTTTACACATAATGACGACAAGTCACGAATGCCATGAATCTAAATTCGTGACCAAGGATCACAAATTTGAATTGAATTTGATGATTCGGGGCAGAACGCCACGCGTCTTTCAGTTCAGTTCTTGACAGCTTTTCGTGTCAGAAAAAAAGAACGCGTGACAGTATGGACTCCAAGAATGGCAAGAATACACTACTTAATGCTGTCATGCTCTAAATCACCACGAATCGAAAAAAAGTTAAAACTAAATTACCTGATTCATGATATTCATGGAATTTTTTTTGGCAGCAAATGTCCCACATGCTCCACGAATATCAGCCAGCCACTAATGTCAAGATGAACCGACACACGCTTTTAAGAACCCTATTCAGACCATTAAGTCACATTCAATGTCACACAATGTGTGGAAATGACGGGAAAATGATATTCATAGGGCTGCGTTTTATGTGTAAACCCAGCTTTAGCTAGCTTCCGTGCATCTGAACTGCATTTTCACATTTTTGGGACATTGGCGAACTGTCTTGCTCTCCCAAAGTTGGCAACATGGGGCCGCATATGAGCAAACCTTGTACATAGTTCTCGAGTTGGGCATTCCAGATTCGGGTGGGATTGGAGATGCCAATAAAAAAAAAAAAATGGACCTTTAAGGAAGAAATTGGTCCTGTTACATCTAGCCTAAAGCTAATACAGAATACCCTACTGAGAACATCATGCCAACTGTCAAACACAGTGGTGGTAGTGTGATAGCCTGGGGTTGCTTTGACACCTTAGGACCTAGACAAGTTTCCATAATTGATGGAACCATGAATTATGCTCTCGACCATAAAATCCTGACAGAGACTGCCCAACCATCAAGATTGTGACCTAAAGCTTGAGCGCAGTTGGGTTATGCGGCAGGAAAATGATCCAAAGCACGGAAGCAAGTAAACCTCTGAATGGCTCAAAAGAAAAACATTTACTATAGCTCACCTGGACACCTGGGGGGTATTCCATCAAGCAGGCTAAAGGAAAATCCAGACTTAAATGGCCAAGTCTGGTTTATGATAGCGAGAGTTCAGTTCCATCAAAGTGGTTGAGAGTAGCCCCACATCGGTAACAATGGAAACTATGGTTCTGGCTAAGCCAGATACATCCAGCTAAGCTCAGATTTCTGTTCCTTCAAACTAAGCCACATCTCCGTTCCATCAAGGTGGTTAATGTGAATCCCAGCCTTGTAACCATGGTGATTTAAGCTGCAAGGCAATCCTGCCCTGTAGCAGGTTTAAGGTGCAAATGAATTTCATAATTATTTTGCAAACATTGGGAAAACTTTAAGTAAGACCATTCCTGATGTTGAAAAGTCTTTTTCAGCTTCCTTACCTAGATCACATCCTAGAAGCTTTCTTCTCAGTCCTACAACAGCATATGAAATACAAAATATTATCTCAAGTCTGACATATGGAAAAGCTTGCAGTCCTTTTAGCATTCCAGTCCCATTGCTGAAGATTTTAAAGTCTGTGGTTGCAAGGCCCCTTGAGATATTGTATAACTTTTCTATTTCCTCTGGTTGTGTACCAGACTTTTTCAAGATTGCTCGTGTCATACCTTTACATAAAGCTGGACTCTTTTCATCTGTTGTGAATTATCGACCAATATCTCTTTTGCCAATCTTTAATCAAATTTTCAAAAATTGGTGTACAAGAGATTAATTGTTTATCTAGATAAGTACACCATAATACATCCTAGTCTGTTTGGTTTTCAGTGGCAAACCATTCAACAGTGCATAAGATTTTATTGATTATTGACAAAATTCAAAAGAGCAGTTGAAGGTTGCAAATATATAGATAACCTCCTTCGTACAGTTTGCTTGTGGTATTTTTTTCTGGACTTAAGTAAAGCATTTGATGCCGTAGATCATAAAATTCTTTTAGCAAAGCTTTACTCATATGGTATCCGTGGCATTGCCCATGAATGGTTTGTTTCATATTTATCCAACAGACAGAAATAGGTATCAACCGCTATTAGTTTGTCTGGATTTTTACATATTTTTTTCAGTAGTGGACCACAAGGCTCAGTGCTTGTCCCCTTCTGAATTTCTCGATTTACATCAATGATTTCAGTAACTGCTCTAACATATTTGAATTTTCATTTTTGCTGATGACTCAAATTTATTTTTAGCCGATTCAAGTCTACAGTCTTTGAATCTAGAGTGAATATTGAGTTTAAAAAATATCCATGCATGGCTTTGTGTAAATAAATTGTCTTTGAATGTTGATAAAACAAATTTTGTAATTTTCACCCACCATAAAAAAAGAAATGTAACTTCACAATTTCTATTAGAGTTAAAAAAAACCAATCAAGCAGAAGGACCATGTCAAGTATCTTGGACCTGTAAGTATTGACGTCTCTCATCTAAACTGGACAACAGTGAATGTCCACCACCTTAGCAAGAAAATATCCAGGGGCATTGGAATCATTGCAAATCTTAAGATCACTATGTATCACCTCAAATATTAACTCAATTATATTACTAACTTATATACCCATTTTTGATTTATGATAGCGAGAGCTCAGTTCCAATAAATAGCCCAACTTTGGAACCGATAGTTGTGGTGCAGAGGAGGGCTGTAAGAATAATTTATTTTTTCAGATTTCTTTGCCCATTCCTCTCCTATTTTTAAGAATCTGAATATGGTGAAATTTCTTGATATCATCTATTATTTAAATTGTATCTTTATGTTTAAATTTCATTCAAATATGTTGCCATCTGCCTTTAATAATTTTTTTTTAGAATGTCTGTCAAGTAGGCACAATTATAAAACCAGGCTGGCCTCTAGATCTTCTATTTGTATTCCATCTGCTCGAACCAATTATGGTAAATTTAATATTCGTTTTAAGGAGCTGTCATCTGGAACAGTGGCTAATGAATCTTTAAACTTAGTCTAATTTATGCAATTTCAATTCAATCTTAAAAAGATCATTCAAATAAATTTCACTATATTAAAAAACTACTTTTTTTCTCTCTTTCAAATTATCTAGCTAAGGTTTTTTTTTCTGCTCAAATGCAATCTATTCATTTTTGATATTCTTTTATTTTTTTTCTATTTGTTTGTTTTGTCCTTTAATGGAATACTTGATACAACAATTCCCAAATTCTGCTACCAAGCTAGATTAGATCCTTAGTTATTTCTAGGTAGTTTATGTCCTTTGCAAGTATTTTTTGATTTTCTTTGATTTTAACTCGGCTTGTATTTATGTATGTGACATAAATAAACTTCTCTTCTCTTTGAGGCTTCATCTATGTTCAAAGAATGTCTAATAGACTGGAACAGACCCTCAAAAGGCAGTTCTGCCAGTGCATTTACACACTCACAACTGTCATGTAATGATAATAATATGTGAAACATAAATATAATTAATTAAAAAACATTAACCATTCAAAAATAAAAAAGAGAATTCCAATAAAGACAAAATCAAACTTTAAAAAATGTAATAAAATTCCAGTTGGCTAGCAAATTATCTAAAATTTTCACAGCAATCAGTTGATAAATGTGGTATCACTTTCGAAAATAAATGAATAAATTTGGTGAATTTCAGTAAGCCTATCTACATTCATTTTGTCCCTTTCATGCGGGATATTTTTATTATGTAATACAACCTATTGAATAATCTCTGTGTCACTTATGCATGTAGCTTGTCGGCGATTTTCTGCCAGGCCACCTCCCTCGCCCTGTTGATGGCAGCAGTGTTCCCTTTCCTTGTGATAATTTCCCCATAATCCTCATAAACCCCCATAAAGAGGATTTGCTCCGCTGAGAAGAGCGCAGAGAGTTGGGTGAGCGGGTAGAGTGGAAGGCGCGAATTTCGAAAGTGTAGCATTTTGTTTGATTATTAGATTTGTCTTTTGCTTGAAATTTTGAATTTCAAACAAGTGGGGAGTGATGAGGTGGAAGGGGGTAAAAAGAAAAGGAATAAAGGAAGTGGCAATGAAACTGATGAAGGGCCGTTTGTTGTAGGGATGAAGGTGGTAGGAAATAGATGGGAAAACAACCGTGTATATAGTGATAATCATTTTGTCGGGAAGTTTGTCAAAAATGGAACTTAGGACATAAAGGATGGCAGGGTATGCATGTTGTAGAAGTGGAATTGTGATAATTGAATGTAGGAAGAAGAAACGAGGGAAAAACACTTAATATAAAATAATTTGATCTTTCTCAAATTACATGTCTTAAAATGTATCAGCGGCCAACTAAAAATGGTGTTATTGGAGGTGTCCCTTATTCTGTTACAGTTGATTCTTTTTTGGAAGTAGAGGGAGTTTGTGCAGCTCGGCGCGTATCGCAACATTAAGGAGCAAGACAGCATGGTGGTATTCCTTCAATTCGAAAAAGCTACCGGACAGAATATTTTTGAACTACGTGAGTTATATGGAGAGGGGCTTATGAGGGAGTACCACTACGTTGCTTCTGGTGCCAAGAATGTTGCCGCAGTTTGTAGGGCGAAGACATTTAGGTATGTTGTACATTTTTGGCTTTCATTGCAATGGTCATTAATTGTGCAAAAGAAATTGAATCGAAGATGGAAAGGATTAGGATGGTGGTCCATGCAGGGAGGGAATTTCTTGGAATTAGCCTATGGAAGTGAAGGGAGAAATACAAGAAATTTTTAAAAAAGGTTTTGGCGATAGCCAAATGCAAATTAATTTGTTGTGTAGCCTACGGTCATGTTTCGAGGAAGTTAGGCGCTAGGGAAATGAAAAAAAATTTTGTTGAAAAAGAGAACTGTGGATTAGGTTTTTTTTTTGTATATTGAAGATAGTCACTCTAGACCTTACATCACCATAGTGCGCGGCGGTAATGCACCTTAATGTTGTTTACCCACCCTGAAAAAACCAAAAAGAAGAAGAGGAGCACGCCTCCGCTCGTTCCTTTCCCTAGCTTTGAGTCATTTCGCGACATTTTTGGCACTTGACTAGTGCGGGCTTTTTATTTTCTCTGGGCATGCGCACAAAGTGTGGCTTAGCAGATGAGGCTTGAATTAGCCTAAGTCGGAGCTAGTTTATTTCACTTGATGGAACGGGTTGAGGCTAGATAGGGAGTTGGTGCTAATTCAAGCCTCAAGATTACGCCTTAGTCTGGACGTTCTTCACTACGTTGATGGAATACCCCCCTGGATTGATCAATGCACAGGATATCAATGAAATTAAATTAAAGCCATTCAATACAAATATAACAAAATTTGCAAGATTTGGCATGTTTCTTTGGAGCTGCCAGTCAACTCATCAAATTTAAAGCAGTAATAGGTGTAATACCGTATTGATCCGAATATAAGACGATATTTTTTCCCTTGAAAAATGCCTGAAAATGACGCCTCGTCTTATATTCGGGGTCTAAGGAGTTAGCCATGTAAAACAATAGGTGCCGCCATATGAGCGCTTTTCTCTCCGTCAGTGTTTAGAGCAGTGTGACCCTAGCGTGATCCTGTAAACAAGTCAGCTGGAGTGGGTGTGTTAGCTTATATTTGCATAAGCTACTGAATGACAGAAAGATGCAGCCAGGGCACAGAGATCCACTTGAAAAAAGTGCTTCCAAAGTCGGTCAGGTGAATAAAAATCAGAGGAGAAGTTATGATGCAAATTTTAAACTTATGGTTGTAAACGAAGCTGAGAGAACGAACAACATGAGGGCAGGAAAAAGATATGATGTGACAGAGTGCAACGTAATTATCGTAATTGGCAACCGAAGACACGGTTTCTCTCCATATGCGATCTAACAGCGATTAAATCATGGGCTAAATTCAGTACAGTTGCGGAACAAGAACAGAGTTGGGTTGCACAAAACTTCCGTTTAAAACAATTATTAGTCCTGACCTGTCCTCAGTCATTTTACTAATTAACAGAAGGTTCACTCCCAGAGCACTTAACAGGTGCTGCTTGTTCTCCCCAAAATAGGTAAGATGACAATCATTCATCTAGACGCGTATTTGCTGTATTTAAATCAACGTCATTCAAAATGAATGTGGAAAAAACTGTTCATGGTGTTTTTTTGGATGTTAATGCTCTTACATTTTGCAGACTGTTCTGACACTGTCTGTCAAGCAAATGTGCGCCGTTTATTGCACAAGTTAGGCCAGTAGGCCTATGCCCGTTTTATTGCACTGTTTTCATGGCATAGAACCGTGAAGTGCGTTCTGCGCTTTGCCTATTTGTGAGGCTATAGAGAATTTTATGATTTTTTTTCCCCCATGATAAACACCAAAGATGTTGAAATGTACAAGGAAAACAATGAAATGTTTTTTTTAATGCAAATGAGATTTTGTTCAAATAAAAAGTATTTTTCCAAATAAGAGTCTTGAAAAAGAGGGGTCGTCTTATATTCAGAGTCGTCTTATATTCGGGCCAATATGGTATAAGGTGAAGTCACTTTTATAATATGGCCACCACGACAAACGTTTCAAATTAAGTTGTCACAACAAATTTGTTGTGGAGACATTTCCGAAAGGTTGATCCTTACATTAAATTAAATCACTGGAAAAACAGGCTTTAGTTGACGTCGAACAGTCAAACCAAAGTGAATTTAACAATTATCAGAAAACCACTCACACATTAGTGCAGGACCAAGCAGGCAGGCACAAGGAAACTGAGGTTAAAGTTTAAAAAAAATAAGTATTCATTTATCCAAAATGCAAAAAAAAAAAAAACATAATGAAAGGCAAAAATCATACAAAAGGTTTCCATTACAGTTTAGCGCAAAATAAAATCGATATTTCTCAAGTTCCGAAAAAGTACAATTGCGACTTGCTGCAATTTCCATTGAAAGGTATTTTGCGTAATTTCTGGTAATTCTCGTAAAGTCGCACGTCCCGCGATACAGCACACCAGGGCAGGAATTTCACGAGGGCCTTGAGGGCCATGGCCCTCGCAGCCCTCGCAATTTGGCCTTGTGCCCTTGAAAAAATATCTGCCCTGAGGCCACGGTGGCCTTGATGCCCCTCCGGCACAGCCCCAGTTGATTTTACAGTTTTCTAGTCTGCCTCTATCCTGTCAACACGGCTTTGACACCTGCATCTTTTGAGAAAAAAAATGCGTCTTTTGGTGACATTCTGGATTCTTATTGGGCAACTCAAATGAGACGATGCGTACATCATCAGTGTTGGGTTTGATTTGAACCTGACGTGAACCTTGGACAGGCTATAATGACAGGTTGACACCAATCTATCACCGGCCAACCAGGAGACTTCATCAAACTCCCCCGCCCCCACCCTCTTGTGTCGGCGTCTGTGAGGCTGGGGCGTTGGGTCTGAGACTGAAGAGAGGGAAAAAGTTGCCTGGACTGAGGTAAGACAGTGTGATAAATTAGCGAACGAATAAGATAGAAATTTCAACATATAAGTTAGTTAATGCGTAATATGTATTGCTTGTACAGTAACGTTATATCGCTACAACGTTGACCCAGTTTTAATGTGCCGACCGTAGCCTGCAATAATAACGTCAACAAACGCTTGCTAGCTTGCAGTCAAGTTTTTCCTTTGTCGAGCTTTAAGCGTAAGGTCAGGGATGTCCTTGCTACTGCTTGTTCCTGCCGTAATCTGTAATTTTTGTGTATTGATGATCTTGGTGTTGCTACTTCGGTTAGTTACAATTGGTTGTGTGTGCTGGCTGTTCATAGCCGCTTTTTTAATTTATGGTGTTAGCACTGTTTTGTTACTGGTATTGTATGTTTCTATAGCCCTTTTCAGACAAGAACACCGGTAAATATCCGGACAATCAGGCCCGGACATTAACCGGACATGCCCTTTCACACATAACACTCGCTAAAAGACGCCTGTGTGCGGCACACAGGCACACACACAGCACTGTAGCTACCCGTGACACACCGCTGTAAGTTATGTCGGTGTGTACGCAACCATGCTAGTGGAATATGGAGATAAATGCCCCTTTTCTGAATCAAACAGAACATTTCCACTTAAGTGTAAACAGTCTGCACGGACAATGCGCGGATGAGTGTTACATGTGTGAAAGGGCATGTCTGTGTCACAAAGTCATTATAGTTATTAGATAGGCATGGGCAATACAAATGAATAAAATGACAACATTTCTTGAGTTGCTGAGAAAAAAGTTTTTATTATTTTCTAATTATTTTTTGCAGGTAAGTACAGAAGACACAGACGAAGAGTTTGCCACAAGTCCAACACCTTTACAGGAAAGGGTCTCAGAGCCACAGGGTCCCAAAAATGGCTGATTTCGGCATTTATCAACAAAACCCATTGTGAAAATTGGGGGGTGAAGCCTGAGGGCATTTTCGAAAATGCAGTTTACTCAGAAATAAACCTGGCCAAATTATCCATTACGATACCCAAACAGAAATAATTGATGCTAAAGTCATCAACCCCTTTTCTGAAGTACAGCAGTGCCCCCTAGGCCCTTTTTAATGGAAAATGCATTGAATTTCACCCAATTATGTTCAACAAACATTAGGTTTTGCATCGATATTAAAAAATGGTATGAATGGGTTGCCTGTGAAGTTTTTTTTGGATCAATGGCCTGCAAAAATGTCAAAATTATCGGTGGGAGGGCAAACTTTAACGCTACTCGTCCATTACTATATAAAATGCAGTGAAGTCGCTGATGCCGGCAGTTGTTTGCCCTCCCACTGCTACGAAACGTTCCCTCTTCAATAACCCGTGGTGATTAAAAAAAAAGCCTTTGCGCTGTTTTTTACTATGTCCATATACCCTCCTCCCATGATAGTTTCAATGAGCTACTGTGAATAATTCATAGTAAAACACTGTGACGTGCATTCGGAGGTTAGTTTGGTGAGGCAGAAACCTCCCCTTTGCTCGATTAGCAATCAGACGATTAACTAGTTTAGTAAGACTATTCGGCAGAATGACGGGCCAGTTTAAGTTTCCGCGGCGTTATTACTCAGTACATCGAACCTGACATGCTCACTAGACAGCAGATTTGCGCGTACTTGCTTCCAGGAAGCCGAAGCAATGTCATCAACAAATATTAAAACAGTTCGACTTATGCAGAGTTCAATGCTTAATCAATATACAATGTATTCTCCTTTAAATATGCGCTTTTACACCCAAACAAAAAGCGGGAGCTTATTTTTAGTCTTCTTTCATAATCCGACTAACAAAATGTTGAAACGATATACAGAATTACCGAGAGCCGAGAATTTTTCCTAATTGATTATCAGATTTCCATCCTCGCAGTCTCGAATTGAAGGGTATAAGTGAATGAATCTTGTGACCGGTGTTCGCGAGGTGGCATTTTTTGATAGGTAGCAAAATTTGTCACAACACTGGTAGGTTTTGAACGCCTAGCGCTGGTTTATTCCTTGGTATATTTTACTGAAACTTCACAAATAGGGTCACAGGATATTCTGTCAACTAACCATGTAGGTTACAGTAAAAATACACTCACCTTTCTTGCTATTGTTGAGAAGAAGTCACGGCGAACTCGCGACGATCTTCAACAACTTCTGTCGAACTTATTTCACATCCCCTGGAGGTCTAGCTTGGACGAATAGACTCGTAATTTCTCAAATTAGATGGCTGTAAGTCAATCAGGGCCGTAGCTGGGATATCACGTCATCACGGGCTATTTGAAATCTACCTCCAAAATAGATATTTTTGCCACGCCGTGCACTTGAAAGTTTGTAAACACGGCGCAAATTGAGGTCACGCATTCATCCAACGGGCGAATAATAGCTCTGTTCAAATCGCATTATTGGCCGTAATACGCAGAGTTCATGTATGAAATGCGGGTATCCTATTGAAAAGGTTGCTTTTAATCAAACCATGGTGTTCTTTTTGTATGAAAATGGTATTTACATCATTTTTTAATAAGTTTTCTGAGGCTTGTTTACCGCCCCAGTTCAGCTGTTACGCATTCCATTAGAGTTTATGCAGAGCGTTGCCCATGCCTATATTAGAATTGCACCACATCCTCTTTCAAACATGTACAGAGTTCTGCAAACTTTTAAATTGAAGGAGCGCTGGGAGAGCGCAAGATATTATGTGGAGAGGGTTCATATACATACATTCATATTTTATACTTGTGCGTGTATATTTATTTTGCTCAAATTTTGTCAGTTTTATTTCTTTTCCAAATGCTTTATTTTAGCTACCTGTTTTTATTGATGGATATGCAAAATCACAGAAGCATTGTTTTGGACTATACCACTTAGTCTCTGAACGTCCTGCTCCACAATTGCTAGCTCTCTTTCACATTTTTAATCCGAGCGTGAAGGTAACCTTTCCCTGTGCTCCGGGCAATTTTTATGTACAAACGTGCTTTATTCATGCTTCGCACTGTTTTCAAAATACCTTTGTTAAAATCATGGTTATGCATAAAGTGTAATCCTATTGTTAATTTTTTAAATGCAAATTACAAGTATTTATCATTCAAGTTTCGCTAGCGGACGTAGCCTTCTGTCCACATGTTTTAACCTTTTGCTGAAAGTGTGCTATTGTTATTCGACAGACGCCAGCTTAACTTGTGCTAGCTTTGGCTACTGGATTACTTCTGCCGTTTCACTTTCATGTAGGTATGTGTTATTTGCATTCATAATTATGTTGAAATTGCATCCAAGCACCGTATTCCAGCAACAAAAGTGAGTGCACACCCCAATTGGTAATGGTCAACCAAGCAATGAAATGTGTGTTATTCATCATATTCATGGTTTTGTCTATTCGCCTGGGCCATGAAAGGTCTTGTAACGTGTTGAAGGTTTAAATTGTGGTACTTTGGGTGCAATGCTCTCATTCTGATCACTGGATGGTCAACATGGCACCTCATGGGAAAGAACTCTCTGAGGATCTGAAAAAGAGAATTGTTGCTCTCCACAAAGACGGTCTAAGCTACAAGAATATCTGTGAAACCATGAAACTGAGCTACATCACAGTGGCCATGGTTATCCAGCGGTTTTCCAAGACGGTTTCTGCTCGGAACAGGCCTCGTCAGGGTCGACCGAAGAGGTTGAGTCTTCATGCTCTGCGTCAGGTGGACAAGTTGGCTTCAGAAAACAGAGGCTGGTGCGCTGGCACCATTACTAACGAGGTTGCAGCAGTGGGAGAACAGCCTGTCAGTGTTCAGACCATAAGTTGTGCAGTACACCAAGTCGGTCTGCATGGCCGTTGGCCAAGATGGAAGCCTCTTCTGAAGCAGCTCACAAGAAAGCCTGAAAACAGTTTGCTGAAGACAACCAGTCCGAGAACATGAACAACTAGAACCATGTTCTGTGGTCTGACAAGACCAAGATAAACTTGTTTGGCTCAGGTACTGTCCAGCATGTGTGGCGGCGCCCTGGTGAGGAGTACCAAGACAAGTGTATACTGCCTACAGTCAAACATGGTGGTGGCAGCATTGTGGTCTGGGTCTGTATGAGTGCTTCTGGTCCTGGGGAGCTGGGCTTCATGATGGAATCATGGATTCCAACATGTACTGTGACATTTTGAAGCAGAACATGATGCCCTCCCTTCAGAAACTGGGCCGCACGGCAGTTTTCCCAACATGATAATGACCCGAAACACACCTCCAAGATGACAACTGCCTTCCTGAAGAAGCTGAAGGTGAAGGTGATGGCGTGGCTAAGTATGTCTCCAGACCTGAATCCCAATGAGCACCTGTTGGGCATCCTCAAGAGGAAGGTGGAGGAGCAGCAGGTGTCCAACATCCACCAGCTACGTGATGTTGTCATGGAAGAGTGGAGGAGGATTCCAGCAACAACCTGTGCGGCTCTGGTGTATTCCATGCCTAAGAGAATCAAGGCAGCGCTGGACAACAGTGGTCGTCACACTAAATATTGACACTATGGACACAATTTGGCATGTTGACGGTGAGGTGTACTCACTTTTGTTGCCACCCATTTTGGAAATAGTGACTGGTTTGTTCAGTTATCTGGACAGTGCAGTAAATCTACACTGCCACTCATATTGTACAATGACTACTGTAGAATATATTCAGGCTTCATTACTGTAACGTTGTCCCTTGAAAAGATATAATAAATTAATTGTCGAAATGTGAGAGGTGTACTCACTTTTGTGAGATACTGTATGTTTGCTGTTTAACCGACATGTAATTGCTGTCGTCCTGGCCAGATCTTCAACGCAAAAGAGATTTTATATCAATGGGTTTTTTTCTGGTTAAATAAAGGTTAAATAAAAAATTAACACAGGTAGGCTAACACCGGTGGCTGGCTTCATTACAACATTAACATTTTTAACACTTTCACACTTAACACTTTTATTAATTTACCCCCAGCAATAATTATGCCAAGCAAGCAACAAAGGGAGAGGTACCTTTAAAAAAGCTTTGAAGGGGCTGCCGGATAGCTCACTCGGTAAAGCATCACATTGCGAAGCAGAAGTGACTATCATGTCGCGGGTTCGATCCCTGCTTCGTACCAGCCGGCAGTAGTCAGCAGCTTTTTCAGAGTAGCGCACAATTGGCTATTGCGCTACATGGTTGCAAATTGGGAAGGGACTGCCGGGAAGGGAAAATAATAGTTGCCTTGTTCGTTGCTCAAGCGCCTCCTGTTGGCCAGACAGGCGCTCGTCAGGAAGATTCTAAGTCTGTTCATCCTCTGCGCTCGTTCTGAACTTGCGAAGATTGAACCAATGAGTGTATTAGAAGTGGTGGCTGACAGGCGCGTGCTTTGGAGGAGAGCCGCAAACTGTCTACACTCTCCTGAATTGGCAGCAAGGGGTCCCATACGAGCAAGCCTTGTACATAGTTCACCAGTTGGGCATTCCAGATTTGGGTGGGATTGGAGATGCCAAATTTAAAAAAAAAAAAAAAGCTTTGAAGATGCAGCTAAAAACTGCAAAACAATGGACGCTTTTTTAAGAAGGTGAGTGGTAAATTATGTTTCAAGAGGCAACGATATACTGTAGTTTGTTACACACATCAAAAATAATTGTAAAGCAGATATTGTTCAGTGAATCAGTTTATCATGTACACTCCAAAAATATTTAGGCCTTATATTTAAAGGGAAAGTATTGTCATCATGCTAAAAAACGAAATAATGTGCATCGATAGTTTATAATGTACAGAAGGTACGTAAAAAATTTCAGTGCTATCCGATAGCATTCTGTAAAGTTCTAACCCGATTACTTAGTAAATTTTTGATACTCTCATGGGCGCAGCCATTTCGTCCAGTCACATGACCGATCTCAACGGAAGTGATGTCAGTTGTGCGTATTGACAGTAGTAATCTCCGCTTTGTACCCACTGATCTATATAGAATAACAATATATAGTTATTCTATATAGATCAGTGTTTGTACCTCATGTTCATTTGGTTTCCTTTGTCCAGCATTTCATCGTGAAATGGCGTATTGTATCGCTAAACACTGTGCTGTTTCAGATAGAAACAATCCGCAAAATGCTAGATTTCACAAGTTGCCAGCTGGCAACAAAAGGAAGTGTCTACGGATTCAGTGGCTTGCGAAATGTGCACGTCCTGAACCAAAAGATCAACAGGTCCGTGTGTGTAGTGAACACTTCACGTACCAGGAAGACTACTCGAATAATCTGATAAGGTATTCCATGGGTTTCGCAAGTAAACTGATACTGAATGACGTTGCAGCAACAAGCCTACTTTACTAGGACCTACTGCATATGAAGTTCAAGGCTTGTACCTTGCTCCATGATTGTGGATGTGTTAACTGGCTAGTGATGGGCAAAAATGAATGGACCATTCTTTTTTAACGACTCTTTTTAGTGTCCGATATGTACCGGATCAGCCTGTCAAACGTCTGAGTGCTGAAGTGAATCCCCGACTTCTCCCACTAGTTAGACTCGCCTACCCGTACTGCTCACCGGCTGCTACGGTACGGTACTGCAGTTGCTTGAAAATGCGGAAAAACAAACGAATGAGCGGGGATCAGACGAGGGCTGCATCGCAATTCGCTTAAATTAAGGGAGAATCCCATTTCATCCCTTGGCCCTACCACTTAGCCCTACCCCTTCGTTTTGCGCGTTCATGTGTGTTGTCATGGGTAAGACAAGTCTCCACAGTATTACGCAAATCATCGGCAAGATGGTTCCCAACGCCACAGAGGCACCGAAAGAAACGCATACATGTAAGTAATTCCTTGGTAAATAAAATATGAAAACCACTGAATCACCTTAGTTCGGTTGCGTTTTAATATTTTATGGAATGTTTGTTCGTAACAAAAATCGCTAGTGGTGTACATGTGTCTGCTCATGTCTTTAGCTAAATAGCTAAAGTTGGCATTATGATGAGGCTGATTTTTGCTTGTCAGTACTGCATTTTAAGACGCCCAAAATGTAACTTCTGTTCTGTAGCGAAGTTGCTGCACGTTACCGCTCCCCCAGTATCAGTGCGAACAGGCAGGGTAAGAGCACAGATCTTGGGAACATAGCAACATTTGTCAGTCGCCAAGCCTTGATCATTTTTATTTTATGATTAACGATCGATTAATAGCATAAAACACGTGAGTTGCGAACAAAGCGTTCATGCTATTTCCATTTGTCAGGGAAATAATGTCATCATTGCCATAGTTGGGAGGCAGAGCAGAAAAATCGCGCCTGAATAAAATCTTGGCTGTTTTCAGCATGATTCACGTATCCTTTCATGCCCTACAAAATTAACATGCCTGTTATTAGAATAATCTGGGTTTGCAGCCTTTATAAAGCAAGCTATATCATTTGTTTCTCTGAACAAGTTTCTTTGACATTCCCGTGTTCTGTCATTGCTGGGACTCCAGAGAATTCCCGACAGCTCATTAGGTTCCGAGCATACATACAATGTATGTGTAGCTACTGTCTTCTTTTTCATTATCCCCGCTCACATCACTCAATCAACAGACAAATGAAAAAAATAAACCATCGTTTATTTGCAATTATTGAGTGAATCCAGTCGACTCGACACTCAAGACAGCAACATCAAATGAACGAGAAGGATAAGCGACTGAATGTGCTATACGCACATGTGACGTCAGGGCCATGATTTATGATCATGTGACCAGCAAAAAATGGTTAAAATGGCGGCTTCCTTGGGGCGCCCCGGTGGCTCATCGGTCTAAGCGCGAGTACCATGAAAGGCTGTGTCCTTCTCGCAGCGACCTGGGTTCGATTCCGGCTCGGGTCATTTGCTGCATGTCTTCCCCCATTCTTCTCCCCAACCTTCCTGTCTCTCTATGCTGTATAACTATCAAATAAAGGAAAATTCCCCAAAAAAAAAAGAGTAAAAAATGGCAGCCTCCATGGAGAGCTTTGACAGTTCAGCGAAAAAGTGTCATAATATCAAAATGCCTGGGGGATGTTACTGATTTTTTTTATGGTAGGCTTAGAGAACGATACTTCATTGAAATATAGTGTTTTATTAGGTATGTTCAATGACTGGAGTGTCCCTCTAAGATTGTTTGCTTATAAATACATAAACCTGGTTGTTCTATATTTAAAACACTTTGGGTTTATTAGTTCTATTAAATATATCACACCATTACTTTTTTCACATTTTCACAAATATGCATCGCATTAAGCTTATTAGATTATGTTGCAACTATTTAATTCAAATGGATGGAAATTTCATACTCAAATACATACATGAAAGACATACATGAAAGCATATGCACCATTTGTGGGGGGGCATTGGGTCTCCCTGCACCTCCAAAGTTAAGGTTGGGGGTGCAAAAACCCTGCAATATTAAAACCTCAAGTTTCCTAGTTCATCTGCCCCGTTCAGTCAAGCTACTGATCAAGGTAATGCGGTACCTTTTTTTAAAATATACATATATATATATATGGCTAATACAAGCCGTCTACGATTGCAGTTGCAGGTTTAGAAGCTGAATCCATATTGGAATTAATATTCATGTCCAGAAAATGTGTGTCCTTGATTCATTGCTGTGGCCAACTCTAAAAAAAATCTGATAGTGAATAACACATCGTCTTTAGCTGCTGTTGTAGCCAAGCAACTCAGGAAGATTGTAACAATGTGGGCAACCGTACTGCAATTTACTGAGCTGGGGTTATGATTCCCAAAAGCGTTGCTATTTGCTAACTTACAACAACTTCCACAGTCTGGTTCAACCCAAGGTCTTAGGAAACGTACCCCTGAACGGTTACTTTCAATGTACCTTGGTTCGTTTTAATGCTTTCTTGTGTGTGAATACATTAATAATATGCAATAGCCTTAATAAAAAGTGTTCCCCACTTCCATATAAGTGCAGGCACGAAAGGTACAATTTCATTTTTCCCAGAAATGTGGATAAATAGGTTTTTCTATCTGACAATTAGACATGTGCTTTATATGAAGAACGTATGGTCTTGACTACTTGTAAAGTAAATTTTGGCGGGATTCATTGGTTTTGGCGATGTAGGAGACAAATTAAGGTTAAAAAACAGGCTATGTTTTAACATAAATGTGTAAAAAAAATTACACCTAAAAATAAGTAAACAGTTCCTTAATTGGCAATAATAAAATACACACCCTAATTTTTTTAAAGAAGTGTTCCATTTTTCGTGTCTTCGCTCAAATGTTTTCATCGAGGGACAGCGCTCTATCGCAAGTAGGATTAATTACTTGTATCTGGACCTCATTTTCATCGTCCACTGGATACATATTGGAAATGGAATTGTGATGTTGGCTTCAGAATTTCCCTTGCTGAGATTAAACGCAGTAAAATATAAAGTACCGTAGTTAATTAACATAATTTTATATTTCCAAAAAATGACATGCAGGCTATATCATGCAATTATATTTCTTGTACTAGTTCATTAAAAAGAGCCCATTGACATTGACAACTTGGGCTCTAATTTCTTGGCGGGTAGCGCAGCGTGGCGCAGCCCACGTAGTGGTACTTTCGTCCGGTGCAGCCCGCGCAGTGGTAATTTCGTGCGGTGCAACACCCTGCGCAGCCACTTTGGCTATTTGGTAGACGGATGTGCGCAGAGATGGGCGTGGCGGTGTAGTAGGGGGAGGTGTCACATATTCATCATGATGCAGTGACAATTTTGTGGCAAAAGGCTCCACCGAAAGTGCGCAGAGAGCTCTCCAGCTCCAACCTGGTTTACTTTCTGTGCAGAGGTAATTTGGCTGACCTGCGCACACGTCACCGAAACCTCACAGGCAGGTTTCCAGAATGTCAGGCACATTTCAATGCAATAAATAATTACAGCAACCACTATTTAATATAACTATCTGAATCAGCACATAAATTATAGTATCTATATCGATTGTCCTGATGTCAGATCAGAGAGAGAGAGAGAGAGAGAGAGAGAGAGATGTGTGCATGTGGGCGCGTGTGTAGGCTATGTGGGTATGTGTCTTCAGCTGCTTTCACACGGGATGCGTAACAAATTTTTCGCATGACTGATTACATTCAAAGTCAATGCAAAGACGCGAATACATTGACTTTGAATTTAATCTGTCGTGCAAAAAATTTGTTTTACGTCCAGTGTGCAAGCGGCTTAATACTATTATTGTCACTTAGGTTTTATCATTTTTAGTGGGGGAAAGGAATACAGCCCGATTGCTATGATCTCGTACTGATTCAAGATCACATATTGAAAATAAATGCGTAATGTATCTTGCATTGTTGTCCATGTATGTTAATCCCAAAATTTTAAGCAGCAACAGGGTGTAATAATAATAACACGCTGTCCATCGTTTCTCTTCCCAGTGATGCAGGCAGAAGAAATAAATGAGCAACCGTCGTATTTCATTCCAACTTCTTAAGTTTGAATGATCTGACGTAGTTTCGTTTTGAAATTCCATTCAAGTTCGCTAATGGTAATAATTCGCGAATGCCCTAGCTAGCCAGCTAACTCATATTCGTAATGCTTAATCGGTGTTGGGCAGTAACGCGTTACTGTAACACCGTTACTTTTGACGGTAACTAATACTGTAATGCAATACTTTTTAAATAAATAAACTCAGTTACCGTTACAATATGGTGCGTTTGTCCGTTACTTGGTAAATTAATTCATAGAGTATGTAATGCCGATTACATCCAATGGGTGGAAATGTTGTAAAGAGACACTCTTGTCTGAAAGCTCCGTGAAGACCGAAAGTTGATCGGTGACGACGGTAACCCCAAGTTTTGGCTTCAGGTGACGATGAAAATTGAGGCAAGAAAAAAATCTTAGCATATTTCATGTTCCTGACACCCCAATGATTTTATTTTTGTTGAATGGTAGAAATGTTTCAATAAAATGAATGGTTGTGGAACCCTGGAAAAAGTGCTCAACCGCGCAGTCGAGTTGCCCAGTCATGGTAAACTGGAGCTTATGCCGACTCGGCGTATAAACACACAGTCAATATAAAAAATGTAATGCGCCAATTTCCTTGCTAGACTGCACTTTTCGTGTTACCTTCAGATCGGCATACCTATAAAGCCCTTTACTGTTTACATAAAAATATAATGATGATAATAATGAGATCTTTACATAATAAGATAAATAATAAGATAGTGCTCATTTATTCTGTCATAACCATCGTAGCTAAGCCATATTGAATAACACTGAATTGGAGGCGTAACCAGAACTTCAAAATGCGTACGCATGATACATGCCCTTACGACAATAAGTCCTGACTAAATCTCTGTCGTTTTTCTTAATTAACGATACGTTCATGCTGAAAGCGCACCACACTATCAAGTGTTGGTTATTCTCCTCATTGAGCAAGACGACAACCATTCATAACGCGCAATTGGAGCGTTTCAATTAGGTTAAGCTTATTCAAAATTGTGTAAAGATGTTTCAAATCTTTTTGTTTGGTTTAATTTAAATAATTGAAACAATCATAAAACGCAGGTTAGACCACTTGATATGCCAAAAAGATAGCGCAGAAGTTTGTGAGCAATTTACCATTCGAAAACCAAATACCTACATAAGAGTAAATTTTTCCGAACCAAATTCAACTCATTATAGATTGCATCAAGAAAGAACGTGTGTCTTTAATTGCCAGTGGATTCCTCTTATTTGATAACGTGTTACAAAAGGAAAATTACTGAGAGCAAGTCAGGGCCAATAATTTTTGTGAAAGGATGTGCCGTGCAAACGCATTTTGAAGTTCTGGCTACGCCTCTGCTGTGCATTGAGTAGTCATAGTTACAGCTATCTTGATGAGTAGCTAACTATAAACATGTATAACTTTAAATTTCACTATGGTAAATATACAAGGTTGTAATTGGAGGGATGGATATTATGTAGCACAGTAAACATGAATTGTTTTCTATGTAGGTTTGAATTGATGGGATGCATCTAGATATCCATGTTGTTTGTGCTTTAGTAATCTCTGTCTCTTATCAAAGTACATCATCCTGTCTGTTTATTTTATCAAATTACTTTTATTTTTAGGTTACTATTACATTATGTTGACTGTTGCACTTTTTACAGCATATATTTTTATGTGGATGTGTGTGTGCGTATATATATATAGCACACGTTGTCATCAGAAAAATGTTTTTTTCGGGGCACCCCGGTGGCTCATCGGTCTAAGTGCGCGTACCATAAAGGCTGTGTCCTTGCTGCAGCGACCTGGGTTCGATTCCGGCTCAGGTCATTTGCTGCATGTCTTCCCCCATTCTTCTCCCCAACCTTCCTGTCTCTCTACACTGTATAACTGTCAAATAAAGGAAAAATTCCAAAAAAAAAATCTTTAAAAAAAAAAGAAAAATGTTTTTTTCAATAAATTGATTAATTATATAAACATATTCTGCTGTAAATAATTTTTTTAAATGAAAAAATTTAAACTTCAGTTGCACAAATGAAAAAATTTCATTGATGCCTAATGCTTGTTAGTTCAAGCCTAAAGTTACCCTAACTGGGCAAGTCAACCGGCTGGTTGACGAGGGTATGTGCCATCTGATTGGGTAATCTGGGGGAATAAAAATGAATAGTTGCTAAATGTGGAGTCAGGAACACAATTTTACCAATAAATAATTTTTTTGAAAATGTATTTCGTAGTGTGCCTGTTAAAGGGTTAAAAAGTAACTAAAAAGTTACTTTTAACAGTAAAGCATTACTTTTTGGTGTAAGTAATCAACAAAGTAATTGAGTTACTTTTTGAATGAAGTAACTAGTAACTGCAACTAGTTACTATTTTTCAGTAACTAGCACAACACTGTGCTTAATATAGACGTAAGTGGTGCGGAAAACATGCCTGAAGCAGCAAAGTAAAATGCATCATTAACACATCATGCAGATATAGGACAGAGGCTTCTTTATTCCAACATTTTAAAGGTGAGGAGAGGAGCTCATTTGATTGGTGAAGATGTGACTCGGCCGTGTTAAACCCACTCACGCCTTCTCTCCTCCCTCTTTGCCACTTGCGCCGGCAGGAGGGACAGAGGAGGGACAGAGGAGTACTTGTGCCGGGCTGTGGCAGGCACGAAATTACAAAATTCGTGTATGCCTTCATACATCGCATCCATTCAGCCAATTAACGTTATTTCACAGATCACAACCAGATTTAACATTAATCAAATAAAGGAGCCTACTGATATTTTCTAAAAAAATCTTTTAACATTCTAAAAGGCTGGACTTTGAACAAGGCAGCTTACCCTTGGGAATACAGCAGTCTGAAAAAAAAATATTGTGACCCCCCAATGTAGACCTGAAGTTGGCGCCACTGCATGTAAATATTATGCCTGATATTTTTGGAGTGTAATTTGCTGTTAGTCATTTTTACCCAATTGATTATGTGTCAATATTTTTCAGTTGGAGTAAGGCAGACCAGTTAGGTGACACAGGAGAGCCAGAAAACAAATGTCAGAGTTGAACATGAAGGAGAACAGACAAGAGCAGAGAGTCAAAGTCCAGTGCACAAATATGAGGGAGGAGACAATGAAGGACCAGATAATGAGAGAGAAACAGAAAAAATAGGAGGAGATTTTGAAGTACCAAGATTCAGAGATGGTAGAGGAGGAGAGAGAAATGAGAAAAGGCAGGAGGAGACAATGACAGACCAAGACAGGGATGAGAGCGGAGGAGAAAAGACAGCAGGAGACAATGAAGGACCAAGACACAGGGATGAGAGAGGAGGAGAAAAGGCGGGAGAAGAAGAGACAGGATACAAAAACAAGGGAGAGAGGAGGAAAGAACAGGGAGGAGACATGGAAGGACCGGGACAAGGGGATGAGCAAGAGGTAGATGGAGCCAGGTAAAGAAAAACCACTGCCACCACTGTAGAGTCCCGGGGGTATGACTGGCTGCGCTTTGAGAAGGACAAGAAAGGGTATGTTACTAAGGTGTGGTGCTGCACCTGCAGGGAGCACTATAAAAACCGCACTGCACAACACATATGCATACATAATACGGATACATACATAACTGGCGGCACAAATGTTTATTTATTTTCCTTTATTACAGGGAAGTCCCACTGAGACCGAGGTCTCTTTTTCAGGGGAGCCCTGAATACAATAAAACAATTACAAAGTGGGTTAACACACAGAGTATAGTAAAATTCACACAATTACATACAAAAACTGCAGAATAAAGGAAAACAAACTTTAAAATACAGTTAAAAATAAAAAAATAAGTAAAAAATTCAAGTGTAAAGGACAGAGAACAAGTCCAAAGTTAAAACTAAAGGCAAGTACATCTGGCCTCCTCAAGTAACATCTCCCACAGTCGATTCTTGAAGGATTCATAGGGAATGAGACAATCAAGCTTCGGAGAGTCTTGGCATCTATTCCAGACATAAGGTGCAAATGAGCTCAAAGCAGAACAGCCCAAATTTGTCCTAGTCCTGGGTGACTCTAACAAAATCCACCCTTGCGATCTGACATGCTGGCTTCGGATTTTGAAGGACAAAAGCCTAGTAAGATATGAAGGAAGTTTGCCAAGCAATGCTTTATAAATAAATAAAATACAATGGAGCTTCCTTCCAAAATAAAGGGAAAACCACCCAACAGAACTATATAACACACAGTGATGAGTGCGGAAACAATCTCCAGTGATAAAATGCAGAGCGCTGTAATAAATAGCGTCCAGAGGTCTTAAAGTACTATCAGAGGCATTCATGTAAAGGATATCCCCATAGTCAAATAAAGGTAAGATTGTTGCCTGGACAATCCTGTTCCTACTGTCTAAAGAAAAACAAGACCTGTTTCTGTAAAGAAACCCAATTTTTGTTCTGATTTTCTTGGACAAGTTAGACACATGAGTTTTAAAGGAGAAGTCATGATCTAGCTAGATACCCAAATACTTGTAAGACTGAACTTGCTCAATTTTAGCACCAGTCACCGAGAAAATTGAGTCATTTGGCATAATTGCATTCCGAGCAGAAAAAAACATGAACTTAGTTTTATCCGTATTTAAAACAAGTTTCAGATCTGCCAGAGCGTGTTGAATAAGATTAAAAGCCGATTGCAGGTAGATAAGGGCCTGGGCACACGGTGCAGAGGAGCACAACACAGTGTCATCTGCATAAAAATGAACCTTGCGATTTGCAATATTACAAGCAATATTATTAATGTAAATTGTGAATAAAATCGGTCCAAGTATGGATCCTTAGGGTACTCCTTTCGTCACTTTTAAAAATTGCAACTTCGCATCCCCAAGCGTATGTGTTCTATTAGAGAGATAGTCCTGGAACCACAAGCAGGCATCACAATCAAGACCAATGGAGGACAACTTTTTTTAATAAAAGGGCAGTTCTGTGGTGTCAGACATTCATTTCAGACACTTCATAGGTCAATAAGGAGCATAGTGAAGTGAGGAGATGGCTGTCATTTGGGCAGATTACACATCCTGGTTATGGCAATCATCTGGTATGCAGGGGTATAGCTCCTCATCATAGAGTAGGAGATGTTGCTCCAAAATATCTTGGTGTCGGACGTACTCAGACAAATGGCAGTAATGACATGTACATGATTTGTTTTAGGATCTCTGTGAAGTGTTTAAACTTTTTCCAATTATCAATCTATGACTGATTCCCCAAGACAGTACACTAAAACAGGATTACATAAAGGAATCCATACTTTTCATTATGGGCATGTAATGTACCACTAAACACAGTGTCGGACGTACATTTTTTGGTGTCGGATGTATGGCGTCTGAATGTAATATAAAATTCAACTGGATCTTCATCTCTAACAAATGTATTTTAAACTTTATCATATAAAATGAACAAAATACCACAACTTCAAACCTCCACAAGTACAGTTATGAGTAAGGTTACTAAAAAGTAACATATCAAACCATAAATGGTGTCGGACGTACGAAGTCAGAAGGCAATTTTACATCAACTGGATCCTTGTCTCCAACAAACATATTTTATACTTTATCATATCCTAATGAACAAAATACCACATTCAAACCTCTGCAAGTGGGTTTATGAGTAGGTGACTAAAAAATAACATGTATAAAAACCTTTTTTGGTGTCGGACATACGGTCTACATGTTATTTTAAGCCAACTCGATCCCCATATAATGATCAAAACACAACTTCAGACCTTGGCAAGTTGGCTGATAAGTAAGGTAACTCAACAAATAAATAACACTGCGGGAATCCAACACAACTGGTATCAAATATTCAGTTTGTCCTATTGAATACATAACACTTTGCTCAGTAAATTAGTTCAATCAATTTCCCGATTCTCACTTGGAAATGGGTTGAGTGTTAACCTGTATTTTGGTAATGCCACTGGTAGTAGACAGAGTTTTATTTTTACATGAACAGCCTTAACATGCGCACCGCATTTTTACTTCTGGACAAGCGAAGCTTAGAAAGGAGTGCTGTGATTAGACTCGAATATCACTCACTACTTCATCAATCAATCGCTCACATTCAGCACACTGATGGGGAAATATATAAAAATGAATATATTACAGGTTTCAATGATTATTTTACTTGCATTCAATAAAACGATCGTTGCTTTCGTGAGCACAGACTCAAACAAAATGTTTGCGTGAAAAATTCAGTTGGTTCCCATTTATCAAATCGAAAAATTCAAAATGGCACTTGTGTGCAAATGTGTGAACTACGTCAGCAACATGAGACTTCCCAACAAGGACGCGACCAAAACATGTGTTACCAGAGAAAGCAATACACCCATTTTGACTACCATAGCGCAATCCAACCGAGTTGCGATAAGCGATTGGAGGACGCGCTGCGAAGCCCCGAATGACCTAGAGTTCCACATAGCTACCAGATGTTCATATGCCATGATTTATAACCAACAATTTGGACACATTCACTTTCATGTACTCACCTTTTTATAAGTGCAGTGTCTTAAAATCTGTGGAATTTCAAAATCAAACTTCAGAATCAAATTTCCCTCCAGTACAAAGGTGATGGCAACAAGAAGATACAATCGCACAACATAGTTCCTATTCCAGCTATCAGATGGCAGCTGATCAGTTCCTATTCCTCTTCCTATCCCTATGAAATGCTTTCCTCCAATTCCAGAACTGGTGGTATGAAAGTAGTACCCATTCTTGTTACCAAATACAGTGTCCATGGGCTTTAAACTGTTGGAAACTGTGGTGTCGGACGTACACGGTGTCGGACGTACAAAATTTGACAGCAGTATTCCCAGCATGTTGCAAATACCTGATGACAATAAACTAGTCCATTATAATAAAGACATTATATACACATTTAATCCAGGATATCAAGTTAGGTTGACTGTGCATATTGATGGGACAGTTATAAAAAATCATTTTTGGTGTCGGACGTACATGTGAAAAGTGTGTATACTTAGTATGCAAATTAATTTTTTATTTTGAATCGAACTGATTTTTTAATCAATGCAATAAATACTAGGGCCTTATGTAAAAATCACTCCAACAAAAATTTGCAACAATGATAATCTTCGATAGAAAAAAATACAATTATTTAAATATGCATCAATCCGGGATATCCAGACTCCTTTATTCCATCTTACAAAAACACTGATATTTATATAAATGTACATCTTCCACTCAGGTTTACTCATTGGTTTTGAAAAACAGGGCTATAAACCTTTAAATTGATGTATTACAGAGATGAGTAGCATTATTTTGAGAATTCCACCTATAGGTTTCCTAATTGGCGGAATTGCCCAAAATAAATGGTCTACTGTGTCGAAAGCTTTTGCTAAATCAATAAATAGGGCTGCACATTTTTGTTATTATCCAAAGCTGATATCAAATCATTTATAACCACAGAGGCTGCTGTGATAGTGCTATGCCCAGGCCTGAAGCCAGATTGTTGTGAAGTTAAAATGTTGTTGAAAGTTAAAAAGCTGCACAGTTGTTGCTTAACGAGAGATTCTAAAATCTTAGCCAGGCAAGGCAATTTTGAGATAGGTCGGTAGCTGTACACTGAACTGGGATCACCACCCTTAAATAATGAAAAAACATGGGCAGCTTTCCATACACTGGGAATAGTCCCCGTCGATATAAATAAATAAATACCGATTTTCCACAGCTTTTTAAAAAGTTAAAAAGGAGGTTAAAATCGTTTTTTGTACGCTCCGACTCTCTCCGGTTAGTATCATTAGTCCCAACATGAACTATAATCCACTTGACAGTGGACGGGAGTGAGGAGAGTAGCCCAGGTAACTAACCCAGGATATCCCTAACTGTTGCTCCTGGGAAGCAGCGGGTCGCTACATTAAAGAAGCGAATGTTCCGGATAATGGAGTCTCCTACCAGTAAAGTAGTCGGGGAGAAGAGAGGACGAGGCGGTGGCAAACCCGGGGCGAGTGACCGTGTAGGTGAACGCTGCAGCAGGGCAGCAGCATCAGGGCTGAGCGAACGCCGTCGCAGGACCTCTACTTCAGGGCTGGGCGAAGGCCTCCTCAGCACCGCATCAACAAGGCTGGACTTGCGGGGGCGAATAGCCTCTCGACACCGCCGGCGGCCGAGGAGCAGCTGGACTTACAGGGGAGGAGGGGGGTGTCGCTTCCTCCTCACCCAGCACGGAAAACCGGTTCTCCATCTGCAGGTCCCAGACAGGCGGCACACGAGACGAACGCCTCCCGTGCGATCCCACCCAGTGCTCAGCCGGGTTGGGTGTGGAGCTGACGATGGCCCTGGGTCTCACTCCCAGTTGGATCCAGGGATCCTCCGCTCGGGTCGGTGCGGCTTCAGAGGGGAAAGCCAGGGAGTCGCGTTCAGCCGTGGTGGTGACACTCGCAGCAGCGAGAGCTGGAGCAACCAGGGAATCGATAAGCTGCTCATCGTCCTTAATCTGGTAAAGGATTGAAATTTTTCCCTCCAGCTCCGCAATTTTTTGCGAGAGGCGAACGCAGCTAACACAGCCCGGCGGGGAGGTAAGTGGAGCCATATTTTTTATGTTTTATTTTAGCCTGCTGGGCTTTACAGCAACCAGCCAGGCGATGCAATAAATAAAACTTAAATAATAATAAAATAATAAAAATGAATAAAATAAAACAAATAAAATGATAAAACAAGTAAAATAATAAAAGTTAAAATAATAAAATGTCAAAACGATAAAACGCTCAAATAACGATAAAATAATAAAAGTAAACTAAAAGCGTGGGTAGCAGCAAAACCAGACCGCTGTTAAAAAATGCACAGCCAAAGCACGTATTAACTCAAAAGCTCACAGTTACACAGCTCCAGAAACTTAACAACAAAACTGAAACAAAGATGTGCAAATTATTTGATATTGCATACACTGTGGCATACACTGAGCAGCCTTTTAGTCTGTACAAGACTTTAGTTTCTGTAGAGCGCAAGCATGGGGTGGAGCTGGGGGTCACCTACCACAACTCAAAGTCCTGCCGCATATTTATCGAGCATATTGCTAGAAACATCAGAGACCAACTTCATGCTCTTAAAAAATGTGAGCCTTTCTTCTGCTCCTTACTGTTCGATGGAAGTACAGACAAAGGAACATCAGATAAAGAAGTCATAAGCATGAAGCCTATTGAACATGGCTCCCCCAGAATCAGACTACTTGGGTAAGGATAATATTATGGAAGCCCATTTCTGCCACATAAAGGAGAAAAAAGTTAGTGAACTATCTCATAATTATGAGATTTCAAGTCATAATTTCAAGATTTAAAGTCATAATTACGAGATAAAATGTCATAATTTTGAGATATAAAGTCATAGTTATAAGAAATAAAGTCAAAATTTCGATATAAAGTCATAATTACGAGATTAAAAATCATAATTACAAGAATTAAAGTCATAATTATGAGAAAAAAAGTCATAATTTCGAGATTAAAAGTCAAAAGTTCGACATCAAAGCTCCCTCCTACTTCGGTAGAAGCGCTGCATACACTAGGCCGTCTATCAATGGTTTAGGCTCCGTCAAGCCTTGAACATGGAGTGGCACCGCCACGTTGAGGACTATTTCAGACGAAAGTACTCTATTGATGAAATCCTGGCAGTATTAGCTGAGGCTCATGGCGTGGTGGTGAGCCGGCGGACACTAGAGCGAGTTATGAGAGAGAAACGACTGTGGCGCAGGAAGAACAAGGCAGAGGTGACAGAGGAAGCAGCTTCCATTGAAGCGCAATTACAAACCTCTGGACAGTGCCATGGCTATCGCTGGATGCACCAGAAGTGTTGGTTGAATGGCATCGTGACCAGTGACGGTTGGTGAACTGGGATAGGGGAGGCTCAAAACAATACCTTAAAATTAATGATTGGTCACGACCTGTTTTCAATCATTCATTTAAATTACCATTACAGAAACTCTGAAATCTCTCAACATTATCAGGCGTGGCCAGTTTTCATTAATAACGCATACCTGTCAACTCTCACGCATTCGGTGTAAGTTTAAGTGGCATATTTAGCCTACGTTCTTCTGCTGTAGTCAGCAATTATTCAGTCAATGCGTATGTAAGAGATTCTCGCGCAGAATTGAAGTCCTTGTGCACTGGAGGGGTTGGAAGCAATGGAATTGCATAAAGACGTTTCAAATGATCTTATTTCATTTAAACGATCATGAAACACATGCATTGCTTCCAATCCCTGAATAAAGAAATACCTGAGAAGTCCAGAGTCGTAATCGGTATCAGCGATGGAGTTGAAATGAGATCCAGAAACCGACTGCGCTGTAGAATCTATCACAGCACGGGACCGAACTAATGACTTTATATCTCGTAATTATGACTTTATTTCTCATATTTATGACTTTATATCTCGAAATTATTACTTTATATCTCAAAATTATGAATTTATATCTCGAAATTTCGACTTTAAATCTAACATAACATAACATAACATAACATAACATAACATGAATGGCGAGAACAGGCCGTTCAGCCCAACTAGGCTCGCCAGTTTCTTTGTACCATCGTGAATATATCACTTCAGATACTCAATGACTCAATGGTATCTAGCTTTAAGTCAAGTCTGCTCTTGAAAACTCCCAAGGTCTCTGCCTCAACAATATGGTCAGGCAAGCTGTTCCACACTGAAATTACTCTTTGGGTGAAGAAATATTTCCGAATATCAGTGCTAAATTTACCTTTAGTCAGCTTCCATTTGTGACCCCGAGTTCTGCTAACAACACTTGGTTGAAGGAATCCTACATAATTCACTTTGTTAATCCCTTTAACATATTTAAAGACCTCAATCAAATCACCCCTAAGTCTCCTTTTCCTAAGACTAAAGAGATTAAGGATCTTCAGCCTTTTCTCATAGCTTTCATCTTTAATACCCGGAATTAGCTTCGTGGCTCTTCTCTGAACTTTCTCTAAAGCCTCTATGTCTTTCTTAAAGTATGGTCCCCAGAACTGTACACAATACTCTAGATGTGGTCTGACGAATGTGTTGTACAAAAAGAAGCATCACCTCCTTGGATTTGAACTCAATACTTTTGGCAATGTATCCCAGCATCCGATTGGCTTTTTTAACAGCTACGGCACAATGGCTAGAGCCTGTGAGGGTTTGGTCAACAATCACTCCCAGATCTTTCTCTTGTGGAGCACATTCCAGTTTAAAACCTCCCATGAAGTAATCCCGTCTAATGTTTTTATTACCTACATGTACTACTTTACATTTCGCTACATTAAATTTCATTTGCCACATTTCTGCCCAATTCTGAATTCTATCCAAATCATCCTGAATCACTTTAGTGGACTCTAAACTATTTGCCAAGCCCCCCATTTTAGTATCATCTGCAAATTTCACTAATCTGCTCTCAATATTCCTATCAAGGTCATTAATGTAGATGAGGAACAGCAGGGGTCCCAACACCGATCCCTGGGGACGCCACTCCCCACCCTACCTAGCTCAGATGATATACCACTGACCACCACTCTTTGTGTTCTGTCCTGCAACCAGTTATGAATCCACTTCAGAATACCACCTGTAACTCCAATGGAGCTCATTTTAAAAATTAGTCTCTTATGCGGTACTGTGTCAAATGCTTTCTGAAAATCCAAATATATGATGTCATAAGCCCTGCTCTGGTCATAAGTCTTGGTGGCCTCTTCAAAAAAAATTCCAGAAGGTTTGTCAGGCATGACCTTCCTTCTTTAAAAACCATGTTGGCTATCCCTCAAGATATTGTTACGTTCAAGAAATAAGTCCAGCTCATCTTTTATGATAGATTCCAATATTTTGCACTTAATGCAAGTTAAACTGACTGGCCTGTAACTACCTGGCTCAGTACGGTCCCTTTTTTTATATATTGGTATTATATTGCCCTGTTTCCAATCATTTGGTATTTCTCCAGTTTCTAAAGACCGTCTAAAGATGGCAGATAGCGGCTTAAAGATGATCTCACTAACTTCCCTGAGCACTCTAGGATATAAGCCATCAGGACCCCCGCCTTATCTGCCTTTAGTTGGTGCAACTTGTCTAATACGACGTTATCCCTAACCTCAATTTCCGCTAAATAATCTTGAGCATTGGACAAGCCCTCTGGCGAATAAAGACCCGCTCTAAGGTAAAATTCTCAACAAAGTAACCGTTTAAGGTGTCCGCAATATCCTTATTATCATATAGCAGCGATCCATTTTTATTCTTTATGCACTTAACCTGCTCTTTGACTTTCCTTTTTTCTGCTACAGTACTGAAAGAAGCGCTTAGGGTTAGTTTTTGCCCCTCTGCAATTTGTCTTTCATACAGTCTTCTAGCATTCCTCAGCTCTTTTTTGACCACAGCCCGCATTTTACAGAATTCGCCTTAGTAATCTCATTGTTATCCTCTATGTACATCTTATAAAGATTCCTCTTTTCCTTCAAACTCCTACGAATAGCTGCTGTCATCCACTGAGGATTCTGCTTTTTTCAGCTTACTTTTGGACACCTTTGGAATGAATTTACATTGTGAATCAAGTAAAACCCCTTAAATCTTTCCCACATCTCATTTACAGACTCACAGTCCAGGAGTGTCTCCCATTTTGTTTCACTTAGACATGACCGCATCCTGTCAAAGTTTGCTCGCCTAAAATTAAAATTTTTGTTTTTGGAGACACCTTTTTAACTTCCCATGAAACCTCAAAATTAATAGTAGAGTGATCACTTGTCCCAAGTGGCTCCAGTACCTCAACATTGCTAATTCTATCTGGGTCATTACAGAGCAGCAAATCTAAAATTGCCTTCTCTCTTGTAGGTTTATTAACATACTGCACCAAAAAAATTATCATTTATGACATCTAGAAATTCTTCCTCCCCCTACCCTGTCCTTTCACAATTTCCCAATCAATACCAGGACAATTTAAGTCTCCCATAATAATAGTCCCTCCTCCTCTACAAGCTTGCGTAATCCTCTTAAGGAGCATTTCATTGACTGTACTGTCCAAAGCTGGTGGTCGATAGCATACACCTATGTTTAAACCAGTCTCGTGTTTGCCAGTGAGCCTGACCCAGATATCTTCACAAGGCACGGAATATTCAATTTCAGGAATTTCCTGCACATTTATGTTTTCGTTCACATAGAGTGCTACACCCCCCCTCCTCGCCTATTACATCTATCCTTCCTAAAGAGCTTATAACCTTCTACATTATATTCATCTCCATCCTCTTCACTAAGCCATGTCTCTGTAATCCCAACTATGTCATAGCCTTCACTAATCATAACGGCCTCAAGTTCTTGAAATTTATTTTTAATGCTTCTTGCATTTAGATAAAAACATTTCAGGTTATCATGAACGCTCTTCCCCTTCGATTTCCCATGCGCCTGCTGCTCAAAGCCCCTCACCATGCTTTTTTGCTTTAAAAATATATCATCAATAGTGCATGTAACGCTGTCAGCTTCCATCAGGGCAGTCTGCATTTCCCTCTGTGTAACACTCTTTAACCTCCCTGCCCCCCAAGTCCCTAGTTTAAATAACTCTCTGCTACCCTCAACATACGCTGACCCAGTGCAAAGGTACCCCTCGGTTCAGGTGTAGCCCATCCGCTTGAACAGGTCACCCCTGTCCCAGAAGTAGTTCCAGTGCCCCATAAACCTATACCCCCCTCTTTCCTACACCAGGTTCAGAGCCACGTGTTAAACCTCCAGATAAAATTCTGCTTCCCTCTGCTAGCACGTGGTACCGGTAGAATCCCGGAGAACACTACCGTGGAGGATCTGCTCCTAAGCTTTTCAGCTAATTCAACAAATTTGCTTTGCAGAACCTCAAACCTACCCTTACCTATGTCATTAGTCCCAACATGGACCATGACAACTGGATCCCTCCCCGCTCTGGCCAGGAGCTTGTCCAAGACGCTCCAGGAGGTCTCCTACCTGGGCACCAGGCAGGCAACACACCGTCACGAGACTCCTTGTCGCGAACAGACTAAACTGTCTATTCCTCTAAGTATTGAGTCCCCCACTATCAATAACTCTCTTTTCTGAGGGGTAGAGGCCAACAGGGTGCCCTGCTGCTCATCAGTCCCCTCACTCTCAGGGTCAGGGGCCAATTCGCGTTCCTGCAAGGGCCGGAATCGGTTGGACACCTTAACCACTGGAGGAGCTGTCGCTGCACGGTGTGCACGCCCTTTCCTGCGCTGGACGCCCCTACCGTCACCCAACTTTCTCTCCCTGCCTGCTCTGGGGTCCCCACACCACCCTGCTTTGGCGTACAGACCATTTCTCTAAACGACATACTACTTAGTTCCTCTAGGAACTCTACTGATTGCGAACTATGTCGTGCCACCAACTGGCCCTGAAGAACAAGGATCTTGCTCTCCAGATGCTCAATTAGCTGGCACCGGTGACAGACAAACCCACCCTGGAAATCTCTTTCCAAAAGTGCGATCATCCTGCAACCGTCACATAGTTTTGGCCACATTTTGAACCCCCTACCTAATGACCTCGCTCACCCTAGATAACAAAGAAAATTACTAATGCCGAGACAGAAGCTCAGGAACCACAATTTATTAATTAATTAACCTGAGAAGCCCTAAGCAGCAGTCACAATAGAAACCGTGGGGAAACTATGTGAATGGATAATAAGCCTCTTTTAACAGGGGCTTAGTTTTAGTGAACAGAAATGAAATACCAAATTGAGAAACTCTATCGATAATAAGCACTCCTAATAAGCCAACTTGAATTTATCTAGACCCGCTACTATTAATATACTAACCCAAAAGTCTCACAGGGCTTAGCTGAGAACCCAGATAAAAGACTGGCTATACTACGCCCAGGAGAAACTGGAGGAGGGAGGAGGCGGAGCACTCCGCAAAGCTTTCGTTTAAATTCAAGGGTAACCGAACGGACGACTAAAGTGACTGCTGTCCTATTGACTAAATACTAAATCTCAGATCCCCAGCCAAAAAGCAAACAGTAACTATCTAGCTAGCCAGCCACAAATACAACCAAGAGTAACCGAGATAAGAGTTAAGCCTCGGTTCCTTTAATTAAAACGGACCGAATAAACAAGTCGTTTACTTGTGAGCTTAACTATACACGGTATCTCCCCAACAAGCTGTCGCTGAGCACTCAAACAAGCAGTTAAACTTTAATCAGCTGATCAAGGCACCGCAACCGGAGGAAAATACAAAGATAACGTAATTTGCAATGTGTTTAATCAGAAGAGCCCTTCGATGATAATAAAATGCGAAAAAGACAAAAACCCCGGTTCGCGTTAATATTCAAGCTTGGAAATGCGTTTATGCGGTAATGCGGTCAGGATAGAGAACGAAGGAGACTAAAAAACCCCCGTGAACGTCAATATTTATTGGCTAGAAGACTGTATGAAAGGCAAGCGACCAAGTATGAAACCAAGCCAGATAGTTAGATATCCCGGTAATTTGATATATTCCTGGCGTTGAGAGCTTACAATAGTTCGTTAGCTAAATCAGCTACAGAAAAAAGCAGGCGACAGTGTACCTCAGTCCTTGAAAACAACTCTGACTTACTTTGTATATCACACAATTCACTAAGTTAGACAATTACTTTCAAGGCGTTTAGTTTATTCTTTAAATTTAGCGTTTAAATTTATTTTACTTTACCTTACTTTGCTCCCGGGAGACTGAAACCCCCTCAAAAACCCCCCAAAAACCCCGTCGCCTTTGTTTGACCAGATTAGCGACTTAATTTGGCTGTTTGCTCACCGAGTTGTTAAAGGGGAAAAAGGGGAAAAAAAAAGATGATGGAGGAAGATTCTCCCTGCCCCTAATGCGACAAAGGTTATACCTCGGGAGCAAATTGTCTAATCTCTAATACTGTTTGAGCCTGAACACACAAATTAGTTTCAGATAACTCCGTTTAAACAAGAGCAAAACTTCAGATTCGATCCCGCACGTCTTCCTCTGTCTCAACTCAAGCAGAATGAACACCAACGAATCTCATATTTATGCCTTTGTATCTCAAAATTATGACCTTAAATCTCCTTATTATAACTTTGCATCTCATTTGCATCTCAAAATAATAACTTTAAATCTCATAATCATGACTTTGCATCTCGAAATTACAACTTTAAATCTCATAATTATGACTTTACATCTCGAAATTATGACTTCAAATCTCATAATTATGACTTTGCATCTCAAAATTATGACTTTAAATCTTATAATTATGACTTTGAATCTTGAAATTATGACTTTTAATCGAGATAGTTTGCCAACTTTTTTCCCCTCTATGTGGCGGAAACGGGCTTCCATATAATATAGACGAATAATCTCTGTTGAATGTTTTTTTTCCACTTGTAATTTTATGTTCATTTTTGCTTTACTGGAATAGTGACATTCAGTAGAAAAAGGCAGGAAAGTTGGGAGAAAGGATGTAATGATGCAACATAGGTTGGTGTGATTGTAATTAAGCTTCCAGTTAATCAAAAGTTTTCTTTCTTTGAGTTCCATATTTTTTTAAAAGAATTGCAGAGCCAACAACATGTGATGCTGATAGGGTTTTTGAGGCCATAATGCAAAAGTGTGCAGAAAACGACCTTGATCTGAGTGGCTGCTTAACTGCAACAGCAGCTTATGGAGCACAGCCGTCAACTTGGGAAGGACAAGTGTTGTCCTCACAAAACTACAAGAATGTGTGCCATGGATGCTCAAAGTGCATTGTGTTGCCCACAGACTGGAACTGTGCCTGAAGGATGCCTTCAAGGGCACATACTTTGAACAGGTAGGACTAGTTCTCCCATAAAATGTACTAATAGAATGTGTAATAAAATGTCTCATAAATGCCTTATTTTCTGTTTTTCCTTGACCAAGATTGATGACTTCCTGATGAGACTCTACTCTCTCTACTGTCGTTCCCCCAAAAAATGGAGGGAGCTGAAGGCCATCGGAGAGGAACTTGAGGAGCATATAGTTAAACCAGCTCGCTCCAAGGGGACCAGGTGGATAGACCACAGGAGGAGGGCTGTTTCCTGTCTTGCCACCACAAACTATAGGAGCATTGTCACCCTCCTCCAGGAAAGACAGGACGAGGCTACGCCAGAGAAAGAGAAGATAAGGGCACTGTTACAGCAGTTAACCTCGCCAAAGTTTGTCCTGAATATGGCACTGTATCAGGATCTTTTATCTGACCTGGCTGAACTGTCACTTAATTTCCAAGGAGATCAACTGCCTCTGTCGTGTGTGCGTAGTAGGATCCTGGCTGCCCAGGCTGCGCTGCATAAGCGAACTCAGAAGCCAGGTCCCTATCTCCGCCCAGTCCTTGAATCCTTCACCACCACCACTGAAGGATTTCAATACAAAGGAGTAAATATCAGAAACTCCAACGTTACTGTAGAAGCCTTCTGTCACCATAGGAAAGGCACAGTGGACAACATCATTGCATGCATTGGCAAGAGATTCTCTACTTTCTCCACTGATCCTGTGCTCCTGGCTGCAGAGAAGTTTGATCCTGTGAATTTCCCAACAGAAGAAAAGCTCTTTGAGGAGTTTGGTGAAGAAGAGATACATCATCTGTGCAAGCACTTTGAGCCTCTTCTGACCAAAAATGGCTGCAATGTGGCTGAGATAAACAGGGAGTGGTTTAGAGCAAAAGCTGACATAGTGCGCCACCATAAGGACCAAACTTTCCTCCTGCTATGGTCAAGGTTTCTGATGGAGAAGGGAAGCACGTACCCCAACCTGCTACACCTCATAAAAATCATCTTGGTGTTCCCTGTCGCTACCTCTCAAGTAGAGTAGCAGTTCTCAGTCATGAAGAGAATGCAGGGAGACTGGCGTCTAAGCCTGCATACATCCACCATTGAAGACCTCCTCCTCATCAAGTCACAGGGTTGTGCTCCTGCTGATTATCAAAGCCAAGAATCCGTGGCAAAATGGTGGGCAGCTGGCATCAACAAAAAGAGGCCAAAAATTCATCCATATAGTCCAAGGAACCCCAAAACATGCACTGAAAATCTCCCTGACTCCCCATCCCCATTTTCAAACGAGTCTAGTGACTCTGATTAAGGAACCACCGTGACACAGGTGAAATGGCGTTTCAGTATTCAGTGTTTCACAGGTGTCATGGCGTTTCAGTGCTCTGCAAATTTAGTTTTAATTTAATATTTCAGATCTCTAACATGAGTGCTATTTTTATAAGTAAAAAGTCAGAAAGGTTTCTTTGTCGTCTGTGTAGTTTATGTCCTCCATTATTTTCCTTGATTGAGAAATTGGTCTGGGCTCTTATGGGTTAATCAGCAGCCTATATGCTAGTATATGTTTACAGTCAAACATTATGATGCACTGTAGGCTCAATTTTGATCAATCAAAAATCTGTGTAGTTGTTTTTTTGAGGACAATCTAAAGATGCTCTTGCACATTTGGTGTCAATTGAGCAAAAATTGTCGGAGGAGATAGTAAGATAGTAAGAGATAATAAGTTTTACAGTTTTTGAAGTGAGTGATGGACTTTATAATTTCCTGTGTACTTCAGATTGATAAGGTTCATTTTGTATTCTTTTTAGATATGTTCAATATTTTCTTATCTTCAGACATAAAAAAGTGTTGAAGATGTTTCTTTACCTGCTTGACAGTTTCGACTGAGACTCCAGTCTTCCTCAGAAGTGTCATTAGTCCTTAAATTAAATAAAAATTATGGACGTGAACTTAAAGTCATTGTTTTATTTTATGGCCTTGGTTCACTGGCTTTTGGCCTTTGTGCCCTCAAAAAATTGACAACACAGAAGGCCAAGTGGCCTTGCCCCTAAAATGACGAAATTCCAGGCCTGCTGCACACAGTATAGATGGCCAAAACATTGTGCACATTGGTACAGTAATGGTTGCTGCTACTGCTGTTGCCCTGCCGATTTTTAACAGAAGGTGAAGGCAGCAGGTCATTTTTCAGCGGCAGAGTCCTTATGTGTGGCAGCGGCCACGAATTAGGGATTTCTGGGAGGTGATCATGACCAAGGAGTTCACAGATGAACTCTGGATCCAGAACTTCAGGATGAAGCGTTCCATCGGCTCTGCGAGGTTATAGGACCAGATGTGGCACCAGACGTGTCCTGTCCCAGGGAGGCGATTCCGACTCGGAAGCGAGTGGCTATTGCCCTTTACAAACTCGCGACCTATGCCGTTTAGCGAAAAAAGCGTTGCCATTACACTTTTGCAAGTAAGTTCTTTATCGACACTGAAAAACCACCTCATGAGAGCGTAAAAACTTTTCATCGATATTTGAGTTTTTTCGAAAATTGGGTGTTTCCATTACTAGTTTTTTATTGCGATATTTAAGTTTTGCACATTTTTAGTGGTAATGGAAACGCAGCTACTGACAAAGTAACTAGAATGTGCACGCTATCAAACTAGAAACAATGCAGTGTATAAATAAAGCTGTGAGTATGATGTATGAAATCAATTTTTTGTGTCATGTGATTCATAGTCAATTAATGTGTGTGCGCATGATGACTGTAAAAAGTGCATAAACTAAATAGAAATCAAAAGAATCAAAAGGTTTGGAGAGCAGGCAGCATGGTGTGGGGATACACATTTTGGGGCTGCAGGGCAGCCATCACACTAGACTTGGTACCCAGCTTTTATATAACAATTTTTTTGCAAACAAAATGCTAAATGGCATTTTCAAGATTATCATTATGGCAAGTATATATTTGAGTCAGATTGGAATGCCACAAACAAATGTTGGCAACCATATTTTAATTCCAATTTGGACCTTCTGAACAAATCCGGGGGGCTGTACTACAAAGCGCATTCAACATGCCCGCAATGTCTTTTGGATACCAGACACCCGCAATCCTGATAAGCGGTCATACAAAGGTGGTTATCAACTCGATAAGTCAACCCTGGGTTTTCCAATCTAGGTCTGTGCATGTTCACATAAAAGGGACAGTGTTTGCTGCATACAACCAATCGCAGGCATAGAAAAATCTAGCCAAGCAGCGTACCTAACTATGGAGGAGCAAACAATTATATTAATGAAATATGAGGAATATTAATATATTACCCAGGCCAAAAGCAACACCGGTGCAGCTTCCAAAAGCTGCAAGGAAAGCTGGCAAAAAAATCACCAACTGCATTAATGTGTAAGTCAGTGTGATGAGAATATTATTTCCCCATCATGAGGACACGAGTAGATCTGAGTATATAAAAATTTGTGTGTCCCATAAAATTAATGTTTTGCTTAAATATATTCCAATAGCATATATGACAATTTTAGCCTTATTATTACAGCTGCAATCCTGGCGGTGTAAAAAGAAGAGAACCTATATCTATCATACAGGACATTGTCAGAGTAACTAAAGGGGTTTTAATGATCTCTGTAAATCTTTCTTTCCTAAGAGCTCCTCTCACTTGTGCTCAAAGGTCTACTGGATCTTCTAGGAATGGGTAGACCATTTTCCAAGAGAACTGATTGGTCAGTAGGCAGTGTATTATATCAGCTGATCGATTATCTCAAACTTAACCTGCTTCGGAGCAGGTTAGGCGTTCAGCATAAGTTACCATGGGGATGTACCCCAGTAAGAAGTGAGCTGCTTTCGTAACACTGAAATCCCAGGGTGAACAGTGAAGTTACCTCGCTAAGCCCAAATCCTGCCCCGTAGCACAAGCCCCAGGTGTCCTGACTGGCAAGAATGTAGCTCCATTGATCGAGAAGTTCTGGAGTAGAAGATTTGTAAATATTCATAAAATTTAGCAGCATGTCCTAATGATAGAGTTCAAATGAAAGTCAAAATACATTGCACAGTGAAACCCGGACTATGTCTTGAGTCTTGCTGTATAATATCTACATACTGAACTACACCTGAAACACTGCAAATAGTAGACATATGGGTGAAGAGACAATTTTCTGGATGGCCACCATGGAATCTCCATTTAAAATCTGATCAGAATGCTTCGAACTTTGATGTATTCATGGATAGGAACATGCACGCCAAGTTTCAGCTTCTTTGGTCAATTAGTTTTATTTTTAGATTTTTAAAGATTTTCACAAAATGTAGGGGTGTGGCCTTACGACAGAAGTGGAATCAAGGTCATAATGGAACATACAACAAATCCTGGGATATATGTGGCGAGTCTTGGTTCTTAGTACAGTAGTGTGCAGTGATGATTATACACTTAAAAAATGAAAATAAATCAGAAACCAATTACTATTCAAGTATTTATTTCATGTAATATTGGATCATAAAGTTGAAAATAAGTAAACATAACAATATATACTAAAAACAAAAATAATAATAATGGCTTTTATAGAGAAAAGGTCAATAACTACTATGGCCACCCTCTGCTTTGATAACAGCATGTAATCTTTCAGGCATAGTTTACCATATTTGTTATTTCCTCACTCACTAACTCATTCCATATGGTTTGATGCTCATTCCAAAGAGATTCTTTCAATGTAACAACAGATTTACCCAATTGGATTAAGGTCTGGACTCGGAGCAGGCCAAGTCAAAACTTTTATGTCCCCAGATGTTTCCTGAGATAATTCTTGCACAACTTAGAAGTGTGTTTGGGGTCATTTCCTTGTTGACCAATCACTCTCTTTCCAGATGGCAACGTATGTGTCACAAGGATGCTATGATACTTCGTTTGATTCATGACTGCACCGATTTTTTTATGAGATTATTGGCTCCTTTCAAACAGACTGAACCCCAAACCATAATATTACCACCTCAATGTTTTACTGAAGAGGTTAAACGGTCATTTTTGAAATGTTCTCCAACTGTACGGCGTACATAATTCTGCATTTGGGTGAGAAAATTTAGATTTTTGATTCATTGGTCCAAAGGACTCGTACCAGTCCATTGGTGTCCTACCCTTGAATTTCTCAGCAAACTCTAGTCTTTTTTGGTCCTGTTGCTGTCAAGAGCTGGCAACATCAATCAGACCATTTTCACATCTGGAAATAGTAGATCTTGATAAGTCCATCTCTTCTGGTGCTATAAATATCATCACAGAGTTGTCGTGCTGTCAACAGTCGATTTTTTTTAAACTAGTTATAAACAGATGAACATCAGAGGCCCTTCTGTTTTTCACCTCTATTGCCATTAGTTTTCAGGGAATCAGTCTCTTTGAAATGCTTGATGGTGTTTCTTATAGTGTCATGGCAGCATTTCACATCTTCTGCATCATGTAAGGTCACAATGCGGTTACGAACAATCTCAGAGAGCTCCTTCCATCGTGCCATCGTGTTTAACACTGTGATACTGCTCAAAGTTCATGTCACCTTATATACTGGAACAACTGAACATCAGAGGTAATTTTGCAGAAAAATATTGCCTCAAACCAGTTCAAACTAATTTTTTAGCATCAATAATCATGGAATGAGCCTTCAAACATGCATTCAGGCTATGCAACAGTCAAAAAAATATTTGCGACAGTCAATTGTGATAAAAAAAGTTTTCAGTATTTTTGTTTATTACGCATATTTTTACTTCAATATACTTGTGGGAATGATTTTTTTTTTGTTCTCATTGCCTATAATAGTATTTCTCCATACATTTTCATCAAAAAAATTGTAGAGAACCAATACATTTGGACCCCTTTTAGATGAAAGTGGTGGTCTATAATCATCACTGCACACTACTGTATGTAAAGTATGTATCACATCTCAGTTGCTGCATCGCTGCAGAAATAATTGACTAATGAGTCAAAATGGCATTTTCAAGTTGGCTTGTTTGAAAATGGATTGGAAGTCTTCAAACCAATTTGGGTGTTCTCATGGGTAGGAACATGCACGCCAAATTTCAGCTTCATCGGACAAGTGGTTTCTTCGGAGATGTTTACACAAGGACAACAGCCGACGCTGATGAACAAGCAGGCCACAGTTGAGCATAAAATGAAGGGTTTGGAGCGGCCCAGTTAAAGTCTTGACTTGAATCTGATTGAGATTAAACAGGCAGATCATGCTCGAAAACCCTTCAATGTGGCTGAATTAGACAAATCCTGCAAAGAAGAGTGGGCCAAGCAAGAGTAGCACAATCATTTATTACATTTAGTGGGGAAATTTTTTTTTAACATTGGTGATACAGGACTTGAATAACTCTTTACCTTCAAAAACTGAAGTGAGCATTTAAAACTATATTTTGTGTTTACTCACATCGTCTTTGTTTTATATTACAATTAGTTGGATGATCTTAAATGTTTAAATAAGACAAATGAGCAAAAATAGAAGAAATAGGGGAGGGGACAGAGCATGGTTCACAGCACCATACAAGATCCAATAAGAAAAAAAAGACCATAGATTTATTAAAACTGGCAGGCCACAAACTGCCATACAGCCAATATGGTGAGAAAAAAAGATTCGGACCCGTTTCCATGGTAACTGGCATGGATTCGGTTCAGATGTGGCCCCGACAGACACGCACACTCACACAAATAAGCATAAGTACCATCCAGTGGGCTGAACAAATCGGGAGGGCTTGATTAATCATACTAAGACCACCTGGGCACATTGTGACAGATGTGAGAGTGTTGGGAAGTATGAAAGGCAGTGCCATGCAGCACCACTGTGGCCTGATTAGCGACGCAGGAAACCTCATAAAACCAGCCATGCATAACCATGATTCAACCATCGCAGCACCTTCACAACATGTGCCTGATATGAAAATGAGTTTGCCTCACTGGTGGTCTAATTGATAAACACTTGAAAAAAGGTATGCAGAGGACCTTTGTCATGGCCCCAGGAATTAAAAATGCTTAATAGTGCATTTCTGCCTTAAATTCAATTAGTCATCCTTCTCAATTGTGCTGCCATCAAAGGTTTTGCAGTGGCGTGATTCAAAGTTTTCTCATGGAATACTTTGCAATTACTTAAGGCTTGACATCTGTGGCAAAGTAATTGATGATGAAAAATTAGCTCCTTTACGAATTTTAGTTTATTTTCAACTGAGAGCTATAGCCTGCCTCGCAGTCTTTGGTTGAGCTTGCCAAAACACTTATTATTTTAATGGCAAAATTCCAGCTGCGGTTCTTAAACTGTTAAGAGTTTCAGCTCCGCTAATAGTAGTTGAGTGGGGCTGAGTGAGTGATTTAGACCACGCTGGATTCAAAGTGTGCCATATTCAAGCATCATAATGAAAATAAGCCCGTATGACATCTTTCAAAAAGGGAGGTGGCATGACTACGAATTTGTGTGCAAAGCACGGCAGTGCATGTTTTGCAGCATGTGCACAATGATATACATTAAATGCATTCATTGTCTTTCGGATGCACACACAATATGCTATTTAAACAGCAATATCTGCATTCTTGCCACTGTTTAATAGTACCTGCTGATATCTAAACTAATACAGAGAAATTGGGGTAAATTTGAAATAATAACTAAAGAGATGTCTGAAAAATTAAAAAAATACCCATCCAAAAAAAATAATGTTATAGTTTGTTGGGCTACCTTTAAGTTTTATCACAGCGCACATTGTTGTTTTTCACCAATCTTATACAATGTTAGAACATTTACTTCCAACCAGATTTGCATTTGTTTTTGACCTTTGCATTGACCTTTTTTCCATTCCTCCGCAGTCCAATCTTTATACTTTATAAGCCTTATTAGCAAATGGCTTTCTTTTGGCCACGCAGCTGTTTAGTCCCAATCCTCCAAGTTTGTGTTGCATCATGCGTTTGGAAATGCTCATACCATCATAATTAAGCATAGTCATGAGTTCTACTGTTGTTCTTTTTATTGATGAGACTTCACCGAGCATTTTAGTGATCTCAGATCAGGATCAGTGATGATTCTTCGCCAACCCATTCCTTCTGCTAAGTTGACAGTTCACCACTATCCCTCATTGTCTTATGAATTTTTGGACGGTTCCTGACCCAATTCCTGTGATTTCAGCAATCACCTTTGCTGTTTTCTATGCTTGATGCTGGCCAATAATTTGCCCGTTGAAACACAGTAAAATATTTTCAACGACCATTATATACGTCTTCCGACATGGTTGTTTAAGAAATGAAAAGTTGCACACTGAATCAGCTAGTATTAAAAGAATTACTGCCAGTTGGAACATATTCATCACTGCAATGATGATAAAATCAAAGCCTTGAGTATTTGCTGATTTAAATCCAAATGGGGACTTTTTTTGGACGGGCAGTGTATATCCTTCATTTTAAGAGAGTCTTCAGCATTTTGATAAATGCCTTCAAGGCTGCAGAGCAACCTTTCAGCTTGAATTAGGTAAAATTACATGCCTCAGTTTCACACAGTGCATTTTATCAAGGCTTTGACAAGGGCAGGTACGAATCTGATGAATTGCATTGCTGCGCATGTTATTTGCTGCGCATGTCGTTATTTACTGCTCGCATCCCAGTTATTGGTCCAGGTAAACCTGGCGCACTGATGCTGACGTACCTACTATTTATTTTGCCAAATGCAATTTTTCATTAACCCCAAAATTTAGGTCACTATCCTGAATTTACAGATTCTTTTTGACCTCTCTCATCTGAAATCTTGCTGTGTGCCATTTCAGTCATTGTACTTATATTTCATTAAAACATAGACTAAAGTAACGAAAAAAACTCCCGCACACGGTCTTCTCACTTGCAATAAATTTATTAGTCGACGTTTCGGTCAACCGACCTTCCTCAAGACAACAAAACGCACCTGTCGGCTTACTGGTGTGCAAAAGTTTTTCTCGCTATTCATTAAAACATGGACTAAAAAATCTGTTAAGTTTTCAAATATTTTTGACCGGTAGTGCAGGGTGCGACATAACTTTTTTTCAGCACGTATTTCTGTAAAAATACTAACAGAACTTTTTATCTTTTACAAAAAAAAGCTATCACATCTTTAAATGAAAGAAAAACTCATTGATTGCTCATGTATTACATGCTTATTTTATGTAAATCACTACATTGTTGATCTTTGTAATTTATTTAAACTTTTAAACCGAGTATTAGTTAACTTCCATCATGGTTTCAAACACTTTTTCAGACAGTAACGCCTAGATTCCACCGGGCGCGTATATGCAGCATAATGTGAGCAACACTATTTTGCTCCGTCTTGCAGGCAACTTCACGTACCACTGAGTGCAAAACGTCAGCGCAGCGTTCTGCCAGCTGATACAATCGACCTGCTCAGATTTTGCATATTTCGTCATTTTTACCAGGATATTTGTGTGTGGAACTAAAATGCTTTCTGTTATTTTTTCTGCTTTAATTGCATTTTATGTAATTTCTGACTTTGTTGTATAGCCTACTACAGTCCAGCCGTGAATGCCATAGATAAAAATAAAAAAAAATTTGTGCCCGTGTTATAGTTAAAACAAAATCACAGACAAGTAGTTGATAAGTAAGTTATAAACAAATTTTTTATCAAAGATTTGTGGCTAGTTCCTTTTAGTTTAAAGCTTTTTCCCCTTGATAGTCACTTCCTGCCTGGCACCATCTGGTGTGCGATTCCCATTAGCACAAATACTAACGTAGTTGGATCCAATGACTGTGTATGGTCGAACTATGGGAAACGTATCCCTGCTATATTCAGATCAGCGCAACTGCGGCCGGCCAGCACCAGAAATAGACTCGGCACGTATTCTCGGCGGAGCAGCTGGAGAGCCGCTTCTAGGACGCTGTCGAGACATGCTGTGGCGCACCTGGTGGAATGACAACTACTGTCTAGAATGGCCGCGTGTCGCGGCAGTAACATGGCCAAGACGCTCCCGGTGGAATCTAGGGGTCAGTTGGTGCAACCCTCTTCCTTCGTATGCCTGCACAGTAAAAACTGAAAGAGCCAGAGCGTTTCAGTATATTGATGAACTTTTTTTATTTAAGTCTAAAAAATTATCTGACCCTTATTCTCAGAAAAAGAAAGGTTCGCATAACAACGCCTGAGAGCTTCCTCACTGGTGATTTTTTTTTTATACCCATTTTATCCATTGCCATTGTTTTGGCTCCTCTGATTGGCTGCTTGTTTGATGTCATCAGATATTTATACACACGTGCATGTATTGGTGAACACGGTTCGTGTAATTTTTTTCCGCAGGTTGGTTGATACCATTTTGGACATCAGCCAAACTCAGCTCGGCTATGGCACCATTATATACATTCGTTGTAAATGCCATTAGCCAATCACAGCTCAGCTGTACTCATGCTTAAATGAGAATGGCAATGCATTCAATCTTGTCACTGTCAGCTGAGTTGCGCATGCGGCAAATTTATTAATGCTTGTTTGACAATAACCATTTAAGTGCTCCACATTAGGCTAAATTACAGGTAAACTAGCTGGTTCTGCAGCAGAAGTCCAATAGCCTATTCATTTGGCTTTGGCGACTAATACTGCAGATTGGAGAGCAAATTTTGTGATATCAGAAAGTGAGGACGATGTCCGACGTTATAAACCAAAAACACACAGTCTGCTTCGTGACCATAGACTGTTTGTAACACAGACTCTAGGTGAGGCATTGAGCTGATAAGCACATGCTCGTCATTGGAGTGCATTATTCGGGAGGCGTTACTGTGGTGCTAAATCAGGGTAAATAGTCGATCATTTGGAAAAAAAAAATCAATTTCAAAAACAAAAACTTCAAACGGAAACTTGAAAAATACAAAAGTACAACAATGAATTCAAATTAAAATAAGTGAAGGAAAATTTTTTTCAGAGTAAATATAAATTTGATTCAGTTCTGAAATTATTTTCGATAAATCATTTATTTTCATTTTTACTTTCTTATTTATTTTGATCTTCAGATCTTCATCTTGAGTTCTTCAGTTTTTTCAGCTGCAGATTTTATTTCTTCAGATTCAGCTTTTTTTTTTTTTACAGCTTCAAATCTTATTTTTTCGGTTTCAGAACGTCTTTTGTTTTCAGATCCTATTTTTTCACTTTCAGAGTTCTGTCCCTGATCTGGCGCGGGGGCGGGGTATCATGACTGACTGCATAACTAAGTAGGCTGTGGACCTTCCCCAGTGACATTGCCTTCAGGAAATGCTGCAATGACAGCCATCCACAATCAAATGACTTGCGGCGCCATTAAAAAAAAAAAAATAAATAAAAATTAAAAAAGACTCTTGGCACGATTTTAGACAGCCAATAGCAACTTCTAGTGATTTTTTTCAGCAACACCGATCCCATTTGCTATGGCATGCAGCCCGCCTGGGGTTAGGTGAGTAAAAAAATAGTCAATCCGTACCCTCGAATTGGCAAACCATTCCCTCAGATTGGCAAACTGTACCCAAGGATTGGCAAAAACTGTCCGTAGACTGCGAGGTGTGAGCAGGAGATAGACGAGCTTGACTTTCCTCCCAATTTCAAAGGGAGCTTCACCATCACCGCGGATTTAGTGAGATTTCTCCGAGACCCTATAAAACTATGAATATGCCGTGTAATCTTGATTATTCTTTTAGGATCAACATAATGCATAGCGCACTTAATGCTTTTACTAACTTACTGTATATGTTATATTTGTGGACCTGGTAAAAAATGAAACCCAAATGAAGACTGAGACGTGAGACTATTCATTTTGCAGAGGCTCCAAGAAATTGATCGCATTCAATTTGAACTACATTGATTTTATCTCCCTTATTCGTGCGTGCATAAAACACATAAAATCTTCCTGCTCTAATGTTTTCTCTCATTTGCTTTGTTTCTTTTTCTTTTGTGTGCTACTGCCTTCTGTATAGTCTTTGCTGTATATGTTCATGACTTCAGGTGACTAATGCATGATATGAACGGTCACTCGTCCAGTCTTGTGCTACAGTGTATGTGACCTTACTGTATGGACTTGCTGTAAGTCGCTTTGGATAAAAGCGTCTGCTAAATAAATGTAATTTAATGTAATGTAAAATATCTGGCTGATAGAAGTGTTAATGAATCAGATTTAAGGTAAGTTTGATTTTAAAGTGACCATGCACGTTGATGAACATGCAAAATGTAAATATGCCAGGTTGAGGCACAAATACCAATTCCCACCTGGATTTATTATTACTAATTTTATTAGGTTTGGTACTACTATATTTTTGAATAAGAATAAGCACTCTATAATGCACTCATTTCTATCTGAAGATGACTGCCTCCTAAATACAGAGTAATACCTTTTTGCAGTTTTGATTTAGTTTACCAGAATAGCATTTTCTTTAGTGTTAGGTCAGCTAATAATCTTTTTGTCAGTTATTCATGTTATGTTTATTAGGCCTATAAGTTCATAGATATGAATAATTTTGGTTTCTATATGAAGACCACAATGGAAAAATGATCAGTCACATTTTCACGTTGTGGAGAAATGATGAATTAAAAATTCTAAACGGAGGAGACCACCAGGGGGCATGTCATGGAGTGGACGTATAAACCACGAGGTCCCAACTTTTACACATAAATAAGATATAATCCGTCGATAGCTTGGTCAAGTGACCTTTTTTTTTTTAGTTTAGTAACTTGTGATTCCACGTAGTATTTTACTTCTTGGCTCCTAAACCTCCTAAAACCATACCGGCTAGCGGCTCCGAGGGTAAAGCTGCTAGCAAAGACTCTATGGGTGCTAGCATGCTTGACGCATTTCGAGACATTGTAAAAGAAGTTATTCAAGAGGAGAATAATGGCCTCCGAGAAGAAATCAAGCGGGCCATCTCTCTGATAAAACTAGCCCTGGATGAATGCAGTGACAAGCTACGTGACCACGAAGAAGGGCTGAACACCTTAGATGCCCGCACAGTGGCAATGGAGGAGCAATACGCAGCTTTGAGCAGTGACTATAAAAAACTACAGGGGAAGATTGATGATTTGGAAAATAGAGGAAGGCGATGTAAATTACATATCATAGGAGTGCTAGAAGGTTTGAAAAAAGGAAATCCTACACAGTTCGTCACCAAACTCCTGTACGATGTACTTGGTGGCCCAGACGGTTTGGAGGAGCCCCCGTTGCTGGATAGAGCTCACCGTGCCGCAGCCCAGGTGCCTCGGGAGGGGGACCGACCGCGCCCGTTCATCCTTCGAGTTCATTATTTTCAGGAGAAGGAACGGATTCAGCGCTTGGCCAGGCAGAAGGGACGGCTGGAGTTCAGGGAAAGCAGATTCTCATTTTCCCAGATTACAACACCGACTTGAGCAGACGCAGGGTGGCATTCAACAAGGTGAAAGGACTCCTTCGGAAGGAAGTCCAATATGGTCTTCTGTATCCAGCCCGTCTCCGGATCTCCTTCAATGGGCAGGTGAAGGTATTTGAAAACCCGCAGACAGCAAAGAACTTTTTCATGACCAAGATCCAACCTGCCCCAGTGTAATCATAAGTGGGAGAGGCAAAATGTGCCGAGTAATAACTTTAATAATGTTATCGACCCCCCACGCAAACTTTTATTTGACTCTGTGTGACTTTTGTTAAAGCCTAACCAACAATGCGAGTTGAGAACTGTATTTTGCCTGTCAGCACTGTTATGTAGCGGCTAACATAGGTCAAGTTAGCAGCGCTAATATTATGCGGTTTGGTAAATGAAAAGGATCCGTCTGACTGGTTTTGAACACGGGGGTATCTTTTTCTAAATGTATTTACTTATGGGTGAAGTATGTTTTCGACTTCATCTAAGTTCTGAAACTCTGTTCTTTTGCATTACTGACTATGTGCTTATGAGAATTGGAAAGTTTTCTGTTAGCTGTGCAGCCTTCCTCTGTAAACAAATAATGTCACAAGGTGAGAGGATAAGTTCCGCTGGGGTGCACATGTTAATGTTCTCCGGGCGGGTCCCGGATGTTGATGTCACCTTTGCACAATTAATCCCTCCTATGGTTGCGGGCTGTAACTATGAATTAAACGGTTGCCTTTTTCCATGTCATGACTATAGCTTAGGTTAAATTTTCTTTTTTGTTTTTTTTTTTTACTCTATTGCATCTGAGCCATTTTATTTTATACACAGAAACGGGAACCAAACGCGCTCGAAGCCCGCTATTGAAAAAGGGGCTCGATAGGTGCTCAACAGCAAGGACAGTCAATAGAAGAACGCACCTTATCAGAAAAATTCCCAGCATGGGACTAGTCTGTTAAAGTGAATCCTGTCCTGAGCTCTGTGTGCTCCAGCTTGCTTTTTACTAGACTAGTTCCATGCTGGCAATTTTTCTGGTAAGGTGCGTTCTTCCATTTTATTTTATTTTTTCTTCTCATCTAGAATGACTAAAATCAGAAAATTGAATCAGTGATTTAATTTACGGATTATAGTTCATATTTCTTACCACTAAAGGGATATTGGTTGAGTCCAAGAGTGTGTAGTGCGATCTCAGAAGAAGCTTTGAATCTTTTGGGTTCTTGTGTTCTTTCCAGGGAGGATGACACTGAGGATAATGGGGAGGATGGGGTTCGGGTTTTTACTTTTTGTCTTTTTGTGCTTAGGTTTTTATTTATGTTTATTTGGTCTTGTTTAAAAATATTTTGGTTTATTATGGTTACACAGCTGTTTCAAATATATTACCAAATTTACAATATGGCTCTTCTTATCTTTTTACTTATATTTTGATGGCAACATCTAATCTCTAATCTCTAAACTTCAGGGAAAAGTAGCTGCCATATTAATCTAATCAGTTGGAATGTTAGGGGACTCAACCATTCAATTAAATGTAATAAAGTATTTTCTCATCTCTTACATCTGAAAGTAAATATCGCGTTTCTTCAGGAGACATATCTAAAAAATATTGATCATCAAAAAATTAGAAAAAATTGGGTTGGACAGATGTTCCACTCTAAATTCAATGGTAAAGCTAGGGGTACCGCAATTCTTATTCATAAGTCAACTCCATTTATTGTTTCCGATGTAATAGCTGACCCAAATGGCCGTTATATAGTCGTGACTGGCTCATTATTTAACACTCCTCTAATTTTAGCAAATGTGTACGCCCCCAATTGGGATGATTGTGATTTTGTCAAAAATTTACTTCATTCATTACCTGGTATTAACAGTCATCAATTAATACTTGGGGGAGATATGAATACTATTAAGGATCCTGCTCTTGACCGTTCCTCGACAAGACCATCACCAGTCTCAAAGTCGTCTTTAGCGTTACAGTCATATCTAGAGACTTATGGGGTTGTTGATGCATGGCGATTTCTTTTCCCATCATCCAGACAAAACTCATTTTTCTCTCCCGTGCATCAAATATACTCGCGCATTGACTACTTCTTCATAGACAAAAAGTTATTATCCATGGTTAAAGCGTGCACGTATAATGCCATTGTAATATCCGATCATAGCCCCTTGGTATTAGAGCTCAGCTTTCCAAATCAATATTCAGTTTATGCATGGCGCCTTAGCCCTCTTCTATTATCTGATGAGAGATTCATTCAGTACATTTCAAAACAGATTGACATTTTTCTAAAAACAAATATAACTACTGAGGTAACCTACTGTACCATTTGGGAAAGCTTAAAGGCATTCTTAAGGGGCCATATAATTTCATACTGTTCGTTTACTAATAAGCAAAAACAAAAACGTTTAACAGAATTAACAGATTGTATAATGAAATTAGATCAACAACACTCAACCACTCCTTCCCCAGATCTCTACCAACAAAGGCTAACAGACAGAAATTAATTTACTCTCAACTACACAATCAGAGCAGATGTTGTTTAAGTCTAGGCAATCATGGTATGAGCATGGAGAGAAAGCCTCCAAGATTTTAGCCCACCAGCTACGCAAATCGGAATCTACCCATGTAATCCCTGAAATCAAAACCCAATTTGGACATATTACAACAGAGCCAAACAAGATAAATGAAAGTTTCCAGCATTATTATTCTGACCTTTACAAATCAGACTCATTAAACAAACTGGAATTATTTGACAAATTTTTTGATAAACTGCTGGTTCCAAACCTTGACCCACAGTAAAGAGATAACTTAGACAAACAAATAACCTTAGAAGAAATCAAAACAGCCATCAAATCAATGCAAAGTGGAAAGTCTCCAGGCCCGGATGGCTTTTCAGTCGAATTTTTTAAAGCATTTAGTGAAAGCTTACCTCCACTGTTGCGAGAAATGTATATAGAATCTTTTAATTCGAAACATCTTCCCCCTTCACTTGAACAAGCGACAATATCTCTTCTTCTGAAACTGAATAAAGATCCACTAGAATGTTCCTCTTATTGCCCCATATCTCTTCTGAATGTGGACTTTAAAATATTGTCAAAAATACTCTCCCTTAGACTTGAACAGTGTTTGCCTTCTATGATCTCTTCAGATCAAACAGGTTTTGTGAAGGGAAGGCATGGCTTTTTCAATATATGCAGGCTTTTTAATATATTGTATACCCCACCCTCCTCATTGCCCGAGATTGCTTTATCGCTGGATGCCGAGAAAGCATTTGATCGGGTTGAGTGGGATTACTTGTTTTACACTCTCAATAAATTTGGTCTAGGTAAAAACTTTATTTCATGGATAAAACTACTGTATAGCTCACCCATGGCTCGTGTTAGGACAAACACTTCATACTCCCAATATTTCCCGCTCCATCGTGGAACCAGACAGGGATGTCCCCCATCCCCTCTCTTATTTGCAATATGTATTGAACCATTAGCAATAAAACTACGTATGGATAGTAAGGTCAAAGGAATCCAACGGGCAAACCAAGAACATAAAGTATCGCTATATGCTGATGATCTTTTACTTTACGTTTCTGACCCTATGAGCTCTCTACCCCATGCACTTGCCATTTTTCAGGATTTTAGCGATATCTCAGGTTATAAATTAAATATACAGAAGAGCAAACTACGCATTGTAAATTCCTTAGCTAGGGAAATATCCCTTCAAGCATTTAAATTTAAAGTAAAGTTTGATCACCTGACCTACCTGGGCATTAAGGTTACACACTTACATAGAAAATTATTTGAAGAGAACTTTATCCCCCTTTTTGAACGTACGAAAACAGATCTTCAAAGATGGGGCAATCTCCCATTATCATTAGTTGGACGTATTAATGCAGTAAAAATGAATATTTTACCTAAATTCTTATATTTTTTTCAGTGTATCCCAATTTTTATACCAAAAAAATATTTTAACACACTGGACCAATACATTTCTTCATTCATTTGGAATAATAAGCCTCCAAGGATTCGTAAAGATTTCGTGCAAAAAACGAAACAGTCAGGAGGGCTGGCTTTACCAAACTTCCAGAACTATTATTGGGCGGCGAATATTCGAAATATGTTGTATTGGCTTAGGGCTACATCTATAGAAATGCCAACATGGCTTCATATTGAATCAGCACACTGTGGCAAAACCTCACTGCCAGCTTTGCTTGGGTCGGCTCTTCCATTAGAATTGTGTGCCTACAAGTGTAATCCGTTAATATATCACTCCCTTCAGATTTGGGTACAGTGTAGGAAAAGATTTGGTCTACACTCAATGTCAATACAATCACCAATTTGCTCTAATCATATGTTTCCACCCTCTATGCCAGATTCAGCCTTTAAGATATGGAATAGCAATGGCATTCATAGTCTCAAGGATCTGTATGTAAATGAGATATTTGCCTCATTTACTCAATTGACACAAAAATTTAATATTCCACCAACCAATTTTTTCCGCTACTTACAAATTCGTAATTTTATGCATAGCAGATATCCCCAATTACCTAATTTACCAGCTGAAACAACACTAGATACAATTCTTGATACAAATGTGTGTAACAAAGGAGTTATTAGGATGATATATAATATATTTTTGAGTATACAATCTCCCTCTCTTTCAATTATTAGATCTCAGAGGGAAGATGATTTAGCATCTGAAATAACTGACCAGACTTGGCAATCTATTCTTCATAGAGTACATTCTTCCTCAATCTGTGCCAAACATGGACTCCTGCAATTTAAGGTCTTACACCGCCTCCATCTATCAAAGGAAAAACTTTCAAAGATTTATCCAGGAGTGGATCCCATATGCAACAGGATCCCTTATTCATTCTTTTTGGACTTGTCCAAATCTCCATAATTATTGGGTGTCTGTGTTTGATACATTTTCTGAGGTGTTTGGAGTCAGTTTAACCCCCTGTCCTTTAATTGTACTTTTTGGAGTAGTTCCAGAGGACATTATCCTTTCCCGGTATTACTCAGAAGCTATTGCTTTTGCATCCTTAATAGCCAGGCGACTTATACTTATGAAGTGGAAGCAGGAAGCCTCCCCCACTCATGTCCAATGGGCTGTAGAACTTATGAAGTTTATACACATGGAGAAAATAAGGTGTACATTTGGTGGCTCCACAGGTAGATTTTATAGGATATGGCAGCCATTCCTATCATACATGAAAATATTGAAGCTGTGTACACTTCCAAAACTGATTTATATCATAACCAAATAACTAATAGACTAGCTACAGACAACTGTGATTGACACAGTATATACTTTTACGTTTTTGACAGGTTTAGAGGTGCACTTAGTTACCTTAATCCGTCAGTTTGTCTATACTGTCTTTCCTCCTTTTTCTTTTTCCTTTAAAATGTATGTATGTATTTATTTATTTATTTATTTACCATTACTACTTTCTGGTTTTGTTTTATCTTATTTTGTCTTGTCTTTATCTGATTTGTATGATTTGTTTCTGATGGGGGGTGTGGGGGTGGGTGGGGGTGAAAATACAATTTGGACACTAAATGGATCATAACATTGTTACGTTGTTGATGAAAAATGAAAATAAAATGTTAAAAAAAATCCTAAACGATCTGAGACAAAGCACTGAAAAAATATGCATAATACATAAAATATATATATTACAAGATATATAAAATATACAAAAATGCAAAATTTAGACTCTGATCCTTTTTCCTTTGTGGTCTTCAGATGCAGGCCTAAAATTCAGTCAGCACTAGGCTGACTGAATGTTAGCCCATAACCCCATACATTCATCATAGTTTTCTAATTTTTCTATCTCTCTCTCTCTCTCCCCCTCCCTCTTTCCAGGTTATGACAGACTTCCAATATTGGACTTCTGTCCAAGTTGGACACTGGCTCAGAGACATAGAACTTGGGGAATTCTGTGATGTTTTTGAGGGTGAGCTTGAGATTCAGGAATAGATGCATCAGTGCCCAAAGTGCCACATGAGAAGTGCGTCTTTCAACAGACATCTGAAACACCTTAAGTATTTTCATGAAAATGAAGCCGATTTTTTTGTTTTTTGTGGGCTAAGTGGCTGCCAGGAAGGGTAAAGATAAATGAATTCTCTATTCATATTACTTTATTTCAATACATGTCTTCTGCCTTCATCCTCAGCTCCTTTGTAATCTGAAAAACCAAACAGATGTAGACACACAAATAATCAAACAGCTGCTGAGATTGGCACCTAGAGTGCTTGAAGCATCACGCAGTCCCTTGAAGGAGATGATGAGACAGACTATCAACAACTGCGAGGATGGCAGAGTGAAAAAAGGTTATTGTATCAATAAAATATGATTGGCTAAACTACTAGATTTATTTTATTTTTTTTAAAAGGTCATAGATGGTGACCGTTACTCTACATTAATTTACATATGTGTGTGTGTGTGTGTGTGTGTGTGTGTACTGTAATGCACATTGGGTAAAATTGCCTAATGATGTTATTTTGTATCAAGGCCTCCAATTGGAAGCATCCATCCTACTCAACTCCTCCCAGCACTTTTCCAAGGAAGACCCAAGATGGCTTTTTGAAATTGAGGTGAGCCATGGACTGTTCACTGGTATGTGATGCACACTATAATCAAGAAACTACACTTCTTGCATATTTTGTTATGCTATTAAAGTATTTAATATTTGCTAAATATTTCTTATATAGATATGCAAATATTAAGGACTTTTCAGACAGGGAGAGACACTCCCCCTGCGTATGGCGAGATAAAGAAGTTTTGTTGTTTGATAACATCAAAGGTAAAGTTAGGCTTTGTTGTCTGCTTCCCAAATCATTTTATAAAAGGACAGGAAAAAGAGATTGTGCAGGAGCGCAGAGAGAGTCAGTCTCATCTAACAATTTACAGATGATTTACTTTGCTCTTAGTTTCAGTTACTTCTTCTGCAGTTCTCCTTTTCATTCCACCATTACATCCAACAAGTCTAATACAGTTTTTTTTTTAAAATGCAACAAGTAATGTTGCTGTGAGTCAAAACCTAAATCTATTTTTTTCAATGCGTTTTTCAGATACGCACGTCTCCTGAGCACCCCTACCCCCATATCCCTCACCCCCCTCGGCCTCTTCCACCTTTTCCAGGATTTTTCAAACTTATGCAGTGGGTGGAGTTAGGCTCAGACCAGGCTGAAGCTACACTTAAATCATTAGATTTGCCTTCCAAATGAATCAGAGAGAAGATGGTTAATGCTATTATCCCTTCTCCCCCCAGGGCCACGCTCAGACTCCTGACATGCCAATGCCAAAAATTCTACTAAAAGTCTGCAGGGAGGGTCATCCTTTGCAATATGAGCACACTGTGCTTACCTTGGATGACGACGTCATCACAGAAGAGAGGCAAAACATTTCTATGGCGCTGGGCTTCCTCCTGTCCATCTACTTTGTCTTCGGTATCGAGTACCCCAAAGGACTAAAGAAGATGCTGACATTTTTGGACTACGTAGTGTTAAAATTAAAGGATATAGCTGGAATTATGGTCTCAGTAAAAAGAGTTGACAACTCTATCTGTGAGTAGACTGTCAATAGCGAGCAAGGACCTTTCAGCTGAACGGTACCATTTACTTAATATTTACCATCATCATTTACTAACTCATTAGTAAAAGGTGTTGTGTTTCACACTTTACAATAAAGCTACTTTTGACAGTTATAAATTTTACTAACTGATGTGGCACAGTTGCTAAGCTTCCCTCATTTTTGGTTTACTGCTCCCACTTTCAGATACTGCATGCTTGCCTAGCCTAAACCTTTCTTGGTATCTGTTGTTCACAGTTAATTCTTTCCCTATCCATCTTGATTAGTCAGGGAATATTATGAAAATCTGTTAATAAATTCCTTGCCAAAAATTTTCTTCACCAATGCGTTTACAATGGTGTCTAATAACACGTATAAAAAGATTTAAAGTCAACTCCCGTGGGCAAATCCATAACAGCTGCTGAAATATTGCTTGGTGTTTGATGTTTTGCAGGTTTATATTTTAACTTGCTAACCTTGACCTCCCTGAGGCCCAGGGAGCCCCTTGCACCACTCCCACTGACCCCAGCAGGGGACCCCTCGTCTTCCAGTACCAGGCGGGTTCCAGCTTGTCGATGCAGGGAACCCAAGATCCATGCTTCCCTCACCCAAACTCAGTCTCAGCCTATGCAGCCCAGCATGAGTCGGGGGCCCTGGAGAGACAGGGGACCTTTGGTGGTAACCCACCCCAGGTACACCTTAACCCTTACCCCCACAACCCAGGCCCTAACCCCAACCCAGTCTCCAGGCCCTAACCCTAACCTCCGGGCCCCTAGGCCTTAACCCTATCCCCTCGGGCCACAACCCGGTTCTAACTCTAAGCCCCAGGCCCTTACCTCAAGTCCCTGTCTTGCAGCCCTGAACCTCCAGACCTCCAATCTACTATATGCTTTGGCAAAGGTATCAAAGGTTCTTTGCATGCTGTCTTCAGAGCAGGAGCAAACAGAGGGGTCATCTGCATATTATAGTTCCACAATGGTTGTAAAGGAAGTTTTTGTTTTAGCCTGTAATCTCCAAAGGTTGCAGTAATTGCCATCAAAGCAATACTGAATGCCAATGCCATCATTAAGGAAAGGTTCAGCTAGCTGTAAAAAAGCCCCCATAAACAGTGAGAAGAGGGTAGGCGCAATCACACATCCTTGTTTGACACCAGTATTAACTGGAAAGAGATTACTGGGTTTACCATCGTACAAGACAGCAGCAGTCATGTCATCATGCAAGAGTTGAATCATTTTCACAAACTTTCCTGGGTATCCGTCCTTTGAAAGAATTTGCCACAGAGTAGCCCGATGAACAGAATTAAAGGCTTTGGTAAGGTCGATGAAAGTGATGTAAAGTGGCAATCGTTGTTCTCAACACTTTTCCTCTAACTGGCGGAGGGTAAACCATTGATTCTTGAGTTCTCTAGTACGCTTCTGTAAAGCTAATTTTGCCATGGTCAGTTCCTGCCTCCAGGAGCATGCCTTTGGGTGTTGTTGCCAGTTGATGAAGACAGCACAATATCGGCTGACAAGTTTGAGTAGTTCTTCGTCATTATAATCAAACCAGTCTTGGTGTTTTTTCCTTTTTGGTCCAGTTGTCCCTGACCAGGCATAAAGAATAGCATTCTTGAGATCATTCCAAGCAGTGTCAATAGATTCCCCCACAGACAGGGAGGAGAGTTTATTATTTAGTGATGTGTCAAGATGTTGTTCAACTGTGGGCTGGTTGAGGACATCAACGTTCAGTCTGAGATGGGGTGTAAATCGAATCTTCTTCTGAAAATTCAGTCTAAAAGTGGACTTAACTATACGATGGTCAGTAAAGCAGCTATCGCTGCCGGTGATGGCGTGGGTACCCATCACATACCGTCTGTCTCTCTGTCTGGTTATTATATAGTCAGTGATGTGCCAATTAAGTGAGTGCGGGTGCCGCCGTGTACCTTTGTAGCAATATTTCACGCAAAACTGAGTGTTTTGACAACCGCGATTAACCCTTGTCATATAACCATGGTTCAGCACAGTTCAGCCATTTGACATTTTTGTTAAATGGCACCACGGCCAACTCTCAAACCATGATTTCCTACCATGGTCAACTTCGGTAACAAACCATGGTCAACTCTGATTAAACCTTTGTCAACTATGGTAAAGCTGTGATTTATAATGTCATGTCTGTAATCAATCCAAAACATTTTTTCTATAAATCCATCCATTCTCTCTCTCATACCTATGGGCAATTTAGCATCTCCAATTAGCCTGATATGCATGTCTTTGGACTGCGGGAGGAAACCCACATGAGCACGGGGAGAACATGCAAACTCCACATAGAAAGGCCCCAGGCTGGATTTGAACCCACGACCTTGCTGTGAGACAGCAATGCTATCCACTGTGTCATCAAGGGGTTCTAAATATTTCATTAAAATATGGAATATGTAGGGTTTTCAACCAATTTTAACTCACTGATTATGCATTTTATGTTTGGTTAAAAGAAGATGGAAAATCGTAGGCAAAAATAGAAAAGAAAAAAGTCTTAGACATTTGCAATTATTGTTATTTTGTAAACTGTCCAATTAAAACGAGGCCTAATGTTCTCTTCAAGATATTTAAGTCACCTCTACAAATCTAATTCATCTACATTGATTATTTATGCAATATGCCATATTTAGCAGTTATTAAAATGTTTTTTTGTCTTCTTTAATGAGTTGTTAAAATTTTGATTATATAGTATGAAGGTACTTGATGGGATAGTCATTGAAGTAAGGATTACAGTAAATTACGTCATGTTTTCTATGCCATAACCTTACATAACTCAACTATCTTAACCCTGGCGAAATAACCATGGTTAAACATGAAAAGCTTATTGAAAATTATATTAATGGTTATGTTCCTATCTGAATATCTTAACCATGGTTATTATTTGACCAAGGTTGGCAACCATGGCCATCCATGGTCTGCAGCCCACTTTACCATGGTTCATTAACTTGACCATGGTTCACTTGACCGTGGTAGAGTAATCATGGTCATCTATTGTTTGTAACCAGGGTCGACTGTCCATCAATCCCTTAACTATGGTCAAAAACATTTCCAAACTTGGTTGAACCATGGTCAGGAATGGGCAACCATGGTGACCATGGTTGTTCTCCTGCAGGGGCATGCTCTGTGCATTTGGTCAGTAGAAGAAGTCCGTTTGAGTTCATTTTCCCCATACCATTTGATCCTATTGGAGGCCATTGATGTTTATCGTGCCCCACTTGGCCATTAAAATCACCAAAGAGAACCAGAAAGTCATCAGCTAGAGTATTTGTAAGAGTTTTATAGAGTGAATCATAAAACAATTCCTTGGTACCAATATCTGCACAAAGCGTAGGCGCATAGGCACTGATGGCAGTCATACAGTGCCTGTGCGCCAATTCAAGTCGCATAACCATAAATCGTTCACTGATGCCCAAAATGAGTGAATATTTTTAAAAAACCAATAAATTTTATCATTTCGAACATTACACATCTTGTCTTTGTAGTGTACTCAATTGAATATAGATTGAAAAGGATTTGGAAATCATTGTATTCTGTTTATATTCACGTTTTACACAACAACCCAACTTCATTGAAATTTGGGTTTGTAAATGCAAAAAGCATAAAAAATAAATTCTCAGAACTTGATGCTGTCAGGATTAGTGAGGGCTATGAAATAGTTGGGATTACAGAGACATAGCTTGGTGAAGAGAACAGAGATGAATGTAATATAGACGGTTATACGCTCTTAACCTTCCTCCTACCGGCCAATTTTACATGCACAAAATACCAGGCAGGGTCCGTATGGACCCCAGGAGGGAATACCTTGAAATAAATGCAGTAAGAACAAATTCAATGTAGCAAACACACATAACTTTATTGAAGAACAAAATCCACTACTGCTGAATATCAATGATATATTATAAATGCAATAATATTGCAATAACTAGCATACACTTAGCAAATTATAGCACCACAAAAGAAATTTTGGCAGTATATACATGATTTTTGCGGCTCACGCAGCTGTAAAACATTCTGGATTACAACTTCTGTCTTTTTCTTACAGAATTTAAAACAAAAAAGTAATTGTAAAATAATTTAGGGCTTTTGTTTTGTAGTGTAGGCCTTAAAGGTGCACTATGCAAGTTTGTTTACTTTCTGCACGATTATATTTTTGTCTCAATTCGCCAACATCCCTCCATGATCCGCTAGCTGCCTGCCCCTAAATTCACGGTAAAAAAAACCCGGGCTCTGGAGACCGCACAGGCGTCACAAACTGCAAATAAACACAAGGGGCACAGGCTGTGCCCCATAACATAACAAACCATCCCGGCCAATCACCGACAAGAGTTGACAGTTATGGAAGCATGGGAAGGAGGGAACTATGGGAGGGAGGGGTGGGCTACCTCTGTTTTCTTTGAGTTCAAATGTCAACAGAAGTGAAAGTAAACAAACTTGCATAGTGCACCTTTAAGGCCTCTGCTGCTGTGTATCTAGCTTGTCTTTGTCTGTTGGCCATTATGAATCTGAAACAACCAAAAAAGAAGTTAACTTTCAGTGTACTATTCAATTACAAAATAAAAGACAGATAAGTTTTACACCCAGTAACAAATTAATTATACCTTCACAATGCAAAAAGCTGATCTTCCGGTGCTTTAGTGTTTTAATTAAGACATAAATTCTGACAAATTCATAAAACAGTGAAGCAGTATGTCACATATTTTAAAAACGGCAAACAAATTATAGGTGCACGGTCCAGATGGACCCCACTTGGTAGGATGAAGGTTAAGGAAGGATAGATCCAATAGGAGGGGAGGGGGTGTAGCACTCTATGTGAATGAAAACCTTAATGTGCAGGAAATCCCTGAAATCGAACATCTCTCACCCTATGAAGATATTTGTGTCAGGCTCATTGGCAAACAAGACAGATCTAAACATAGGAGTGTGCTATTGACCACCATCTTCTGACAGTATTGTAAATGAAATGCTCTTTGAGAGGATTAGGCAAGCTTGTAGAGGAGGAGGGACTATTATCATGGGAAACTAGAATTATCCCGCTATTGATTTGGAAATGGTGAAAGGACAGGGTAAAGGGGAGGAAGTATTTCTAGATGTTATAAATGACTTTTTTTGGTGCAGTCCATTAGTTCACCAACAAGAGAGAAGGCAATTTTAGCTTTGGCGCTCTGTAATGACCCTGATAGAATTTGCAATTTTGAGGTATTAGAGCCAGTTGGGCATAAGTTATCATTCTGCTGTTAGTTTTGATGTTTAATAGCAAGTTCAAATGTCCTCTTTGAAAACCAAAATTTTCAATTTAAGGCAAGAAAACTTTGACAGGATGCGCCCATCTCTCAGCGAGAGATAGGGATATCATCTGCTGAATACATGTAATGCATACAACTAGTTTAATACAAACTGTATGGCCTGGTTTTTGGGTTATAAAAAATCTTGAGAATGGGGTATTGCTCCCTATATACACTATAAATTTATGAAACTTCTTTCTTATTTTTACCAAAAATTAAATGCATATGCAATGCAAAATAAAGCATGTAAGTTGAATGTAGTTTTAACAATGTTAACTAAAAATCGATTTGAAGGAATGGAATAACTGAGAAAAGGGAAGACAAAAGTGACCGGTTGTTTCCCTACTTTGGCTTTTCACTACTCCACATGGTACTTTTGCAACTATGTCCAAGTCCGTTTGCTATTATAATCAAAGTTTTTGTTGCTGATTTGATCTTTGATCGTTCGTATTGAGTCAGAACCCGAAAAAATATTCTCAGCTATAATGTGAATGGTTTTTAAAAAGTTTTACTACTGATTCTAAAGTAATATTTATGTTCTTAACTTGCATTTATCTATCATAGCTTACGGACTTGGACATAGTTATGAAACCACCATAGACCAGTGCAGGTTGTAAGAATGTGGTATATAACGTGGAACTTCTACAGATAAACATGGAATCCACGTGCTGCCACTTAATTTTCCACTCAAAAACTATGTGGTTTCCACCAGAAATTGTTTCCTGTGTTGTGGTCCTATGTTGCCAACTTTGTGTTTTAGGACCTCAACCAGGGTCGATCAGGCGGAGATTCTGTAGTAGCTGGGTTTACATGGAACCTAATATTCCGATTAGAATCGGTTTAGAAGCTCAAACCGAATAAAAATGCTCCATATAAAACTTTCAATCAGAATAAACAGGCCGAAACCAAATGGAATTTCATTCGGTTGCAGAGGGGTGGAATATTAATTTTCCCAAACCGATTAAAAGTAAAATTTTATCATGTAAACAGTCCAACGGAAAGTTGTCTGGCTGCGTTCTTTCTGCCCATGCTCCGTCCTGACGTACATGCGCAGTGACGTTTCTCCACTTGTAAATATGGTGGTTTCCAAGCAGAGCACACAGAATTGGTCCACTGCACTCTTAAAGAAATTAACATCATCACATTCTTAGACAGTCGGAAAGTAAGAAATACTGAAATTTTTTAAAAAGTCCACGAAAAACTGAAAGAAGCTGGGACAAACCGAAACGTCGAACAAATTAGACACCGCGCTGGAAACCTTTGAAGACTGGCTACTATAAGGCCAAACTCCAGAACAGCAAAAGTGGATACAACCCCACAAACTTTCCTTTTTACGAGCCAATGGATGAAATTATGGGAGAACGACCACTGGCAAACGTCGCCGTCAACGGAGTGGATGTAGGTTTTGAGTTTGCCTTCTCTTAACGCTGCTCCGGATGATGCTGAAGCTAGCATTTCTGGTAAGTTTAACTCAAAAAAGCCTCGCGAGCTAATGTGAAGTAGCGTTAGCCAAACTACTACCAGTCGAATAGACTTATTTTATTTGTTCATTATGAGCTACAGTTGCATATTATGTTTAAGTATTGGCGTGTGCTAACTGTGTTTCTCCGACAAATGCTTCGTCAGCCACTATTATTTAACAGTTTTCCTCTATAAAATTTTCCAGACGATGACCATAACAGCATAGAGGGGGCAAGGAGAACAATACTGAGACTAGCAAGGACAGCAGCTCCCAGATCGCTGATTTTACTGTGCAAAAAAAGTTACAAAAAAGAGTAAGTTAGAATCCAAGTAATACAGTGCATGGATAAATGGACCACATACTGGCTCCCTTGGCTATTTGTCTGTCTGCTGAAAGACTCTGCTGGGACTTTGTGTTGAAATTATTTATAGTAAAAAAAAAAAAAAAAACTGAAATGCTCAAACACTTTATTTTATAGAGACCAAGCCAAAGTCCACCTCTGGCTACGTGAGAGCTTTGCTCACTTGGTCGGCTGATCAACAGAGCTTCATGGAAAAGATGCAAGCATCCCAGAACAAGTGGTTTGAGCAACAGCAGGCACAAAGACAATAACAGGAAGAGAGAATGTTATTAAGATTTCTTGAGGAAAGTTCACGCTCAAATGATTGTCTCATATGGCAGCTGTCTGAAGGTCTTAGGGCCATCCTCCCAGGCAGCTTCAGATGCACAAATGCAAACTCCATTCCTGCATCCTTATCAACCATATTCACAGCCGCCATATCCACCATCTCAGCAAACATATCCACAGGCCCGACACCCATATTCACAGCCCCAACATTCATATCCACAGCCCCAGCCTGATGAATCTGACTACACCTTACAACACCTAGATAGATAAGCACAGATGGGGAAATCAATATTGTTTGAGTTGACTTTTATAGGAAAGTTTCAGAAATGTCGTAACCTGTGTTTTATGTGAACAAACTTATGTTTACACAAAAAAACCTTACAACAGTGGTCTTTAACGTTGTTCCTGGGGACCGAACATGTATGCTGGTTTTTCTTCCGACCACAATTGTAATCGCAGGATTTTAACAAGCTGTTAATTTGTCTTATTTGTCTTGCCCTCTTAACTCACAAGTTAACAGAAATATTTCTGTTTGCCATCAAGAATAAAAAATACCATACCCACATTGCAATGTATTGGAAATAACAGCATAAAATGAGAAAACAATGTAACCAATCATATGAAAGATGTAGTTGGCTCCTAATTGGTGAAAACCAATTGACTCATCATGACTAATGTATTTGACAAGCAAATGGTAAAGAGTCAAACCAGTTTTGTATTATGTTAATCTAATCAAGTTTACCTTGGGTGCATCTCAAAGCATAGGCCGCAGCTTTCGAAGACTGCATTTTTAGGGATCATCACTTATTTCCACCCGCCAAACTAACATTTAAGGTTTTGGATAATCTTTAAGAGACATTAACAAAACAAAGATGATAAATATTGTGCCTCCATATCCACCCAGAAGTAAAAATAATTTCTTATTACTCTGCTTCTCCTTTCCAGTGTGTCAAGAACATTGAGGGGGAAGATGTTAGGCTCTTACTGGTTGGGGACCCTGCATACCCCCTCCTCGACTGGCTGATAAAAGGCTACATATAAATATAATATTTGATCACTGGTCTCCTCTGTGGTTGCCTCATGGCTTGAAGATGGCCCTGACTCTAAAGCACCCATAAGAATCATATATGCAGAATCTGTCATAGGCCTTAACAGTAGGCTATAGGCCACATTGGCTATACATAGTTGTGATACAGGCCAACTATTTGATTGGAATGAGCTGGGCATGGATAACCTGCAAGGAAACATCAACTTTGACATTTTAAATAAAACTAACTCACAAACCTGCCTTAGTGTGCCAGTTTTTCAGTTAATTTCAATAATTGTACTCTAAGCTAGCCTAGCAAGTTTGCAAAAATATTCAGTTTACAGAAATCTTAACCTCAAAGCCTTTTATTCAGGGACTATTGTATATGTATCGTCTTGTAGCCTATAGTGCTCACCTTCCTCCCATTCGACTGTATCTTGTGTATGGGGGGGTTGAGGGAAGATTTCCTGGGGCTGCTGCATCTGTGCATCACGGAATTTAATATTAAAGGTGCATTTTGGAAAAATACGTTTTTGTAGATTTCTGGTCTTTTTAAAACATGAACGAGTTTGTTATATCTTCATAATAAATTGTTGTCCACTCCAAGGTGTTGTTTTTTGTAGAACCTTTACTGAAGGATTACTCGGAGATAAAACCATAGACAGTAAAAGAAGTGGACGGCGGGATGGCGCTATTTTCAACAGGAGAGTGTGAAGCTCAATTGAACAAGTTTTCAATTGGGCACCACGCCTACTGCGCAGGCTCGAAGTCAGCTCGCTGACGTAAACCAACGTCCTCTGTAGAAAATATTATCGCTGACTTAAAGGCTCATAATGTTTTTAGAGTAAAGTTATTTGATGTCATAAGTCAGGCAAAATGAATGGGGGTGAATGGAGAAGCTACCGCTAGTTGATCATCTGCTATCTTCTAGAGCGTTCAATTGAGCTTCAACTTCCGGGTGTATTCCTACCCCCTTGGATAAAACACAGCATTGCGGGCGTCCCAGTGGCTCATCGGTCTAAGCGCGCGTACCATAAAGGCTGTGTCCTTCCTACAGCGACCTGGGTTCGATTCCGGCTCAGGTCATTTGCTGCATGTCTTTCCCCATTCTTCTCCCCAACCTTCCTGTCTCTCTACACTGTATAACTGTCAAATAAAAGAAAAATTCCCCCAAAAAAATCTTTAAAAAAAAAACACAGCATCGCAGCACTTTGTCACGTCAATTCAACTCCCAGTTCCTACACAGCAACTTGTTCTAACGGGCTCAATCCAGCAACCCCAGCACTCACTGACCCACAGTGCCATCCACTGGTCAACCTGTGACACGGCAACCAAAAACCCACTACACACAGACTGGCCGCAACTACATCGACAGTTGCCAACACTCACCCTAACTCCAGCCCAGGATATCACAGTGTTCTAGGGATCAAAGTAAATAATCCTACCGAAGACCTTTATCCATCGGGACAGAAAGTAAGAGATTGACGTTGATGCAAGCTATAGATGTATGCGTCCAGTGACAAATGGTTTTATTTATCTAGCTCGTTTCAACATCAATCACGAACCTTCTATCCTGATTGATTAGATTGGATGCACTCTTCCACTCTGATCTGATGTCCCGCATGTACATGGTTATTCAAGTAACATGTATGAAATTGATGACTGGTTGGTCCGAGTGCAAGATGATTTATTTTCATTAGAGTATGATAGAGATGAGAAAAGCTGCAGTTCTTATAGATAGTATGTTTTCTTTGGGGTTTTGGTAATTGGCCGGCGGTCTGTAGAATTAAATTTAGTCGATTGCAGCAAATGTTCAAAACACTGATTCAGAAACTAACTGGTAACGCTTCCCCAATGTACTCCAGCGACGACCATATGCTTATCAGCGCAATGCTTCACATAGGAGTCTGTGTCACGAACAGTCTACGGTCACGAAGCAGACTGTGTTTTGGGGGCTAATAACGTCGGACATCGTCCTTACACTCAAGGTGCGTCTCCACTTAATATCCTTAGAAATCAATCTAAATAGCAAAATAAAAAACTGGTAATGGAAACAGTCTGAAATTTGCTCTCCGATCTGCAGTATTAGTCACCGAAGCCAAGGCTAATAAATAGACTACTGGACTTCTGCAGCAGACCAGCTAGTGTACTTGTAATTTCGCTTATTGTGGAGCACTTACAAATTTTCCGCGTGCACAACTCAGCTGACAGAGACAATGTAGAATGCGTTGCCATTCTCATCAATGCATGAGTACAGCCGAGCTGTAATTTACTGATGGCACGTACAATGGGACCAGCCGACCTGCAGAAATAATTTCACAGCCAGTTCAGGCTCTAGTGTAACTTGGGCCGTACAAAATGATGAATAGTAAGAGGGGGGCCCATGTGCTAAGATTATTCTTAAAAAGTTGAAAATTGGGAAACAAACAACAAATTAATTTTAAATCAATTAAGTTATTACAAAAATTAAAATATAAAATAAAAGTGTCCATATATTTTATTTACAAATGCTTATAATAATAACTATATCCTCTGTGGGGCCCCTGTGAATGCTGGGCCCCTAGAATCTTCCATGATTACCCCCCCCCCCCCATTTCGGCGCCGCCCTTACTTGACCCTAGAAAAGGGATCATTCAATGTGTACATGGGCTCAGTATGGGTAGGTGTAGAAATGACCTTTAGCATCCTTAAGTCAAGGTGGAGGGTGCTACTAAAAAGGAGTGACTTTCACTTTACATTCGCACCAGCCATGACCTCTACCTGCTGCGCATTGCAACTTTTTTAGTAACTTATTTTTAGTTACTATTTGCTTGACAAGTGAAAATTTCTTATTCCATTGGCAAGCTAGTCAAAATTACCTAAAATCAGGACAAATTTTTTGTCTTACTAAGAAACATTGTGATAGAAATTAGTGTTTTAAGTCTTAAAATAAGTAAATTCATCTCACCTAGTACTTTTATTTTTCACTTTTTGCAGGGTCACTTGGGTGAGAGAGCTAGAGATGTGACAGCAGAGTGGAGACAGATGCTACCTTGATGGAGACAGAAGGCTACCTTGCTGAGCCATAAGCACACGGCACTTTACTTTCAGACTGCTAATTTTGATTTTGAATGCACATTTGCAGATTAAATACCGTATGTTTTACCTAACATTTGTTAAAAAAAAGGATGTTACTTAAATAGGTTGCGTGAAGTATCCTAGCAAAATGCTGAATAAGTGGTTTTCAAGTGTAAAAGATGATAAATAAAAGGTATCAGGTAAAAAAAAAAAAATCGGTGGTCAGTAATGTGTTTTGGGGCTAAAAAGCCAATTTTCTGAAGTTTTTTCAAATTTTCCCGCGAAAGACGCCGAACCCAGAAGTCTGACGTCAAAACAAGAACAACACAGCGAAAACAATACTGGAACAAGTAGAAGATGTTTCGGAGAGCGAGTCAGAAACCTTCATTTTCGAGGTTTCTGAAGTGTCCGGTGAGTCTCAAGTCTTTGAGGAGACAGATGAGGAAGAGGGCAATGTAGTGATGTATGTTGGCCCGTATATGTATGAGCCAGAAGCCGTGGATAATCCCGATTACGTTGCCCCTGAAAGACCTGATCTTCAATGGCGTGAATGGTAAGTCTTGCTGACTTGTTTCATCCAGTGGCGTGCCATCAGATGTCAGGAAGGCCCTCAGTAATATCACCCTTTCTCGCATAACTGCTCTTAAACTGCAAGCAAGTTTGCCTGATAAACAGTCAAACAATTTATTAACAGAACAACCACCACCAATGCATGACACATAATGATAAAGTGATGCTTATGACAAAGCGATTGCCTATTGCCTATGTTGATATAATTGATGTGACTCCGCAAGGATGACGATCTGCAAAAAATCTGAAACTTTCGCTGACTTAGCAGCAATTATTTTTGCCATCACTCAGCTGTGCATCGTACCTAACAGCGCCCTTTAGCTGTACATTCAGACTATAGAATGGATTCTCATGGCTTATAGCTCCGTGAGCCTCGCAAACTAATTTACGCAAATCTGTCCTGTTTCACAAGCTACACGAGAGCAGAAATTATAAAGACATATTGATATTTTTCGTAGTCATTGATGTGCGGAAGAAAACGCCGTATAATGTTGTAGTGCAATGTAACTGTTAGAAAGTAGGATTTTGTCTGCCTGTTATTTTTAGTTTTCATTATTGTTAGTTTTTATTTTCATTTATGTACCTTTTGTTATTTTTCTGAGTGATTGTGTATTGTTCTGATTGATTGTCATTGTCAGTGTAAACCCTTGTGTTCTTCCCTCTTGTCAGTCCTTGTTAACACACTAATTCCCCTGTTAATTCGGTGAGGTGATTCTAACTTCCTTCATTCTGTTCTTGCTGCCTGTCTGCACCTGAGAGTAGTTTAGAATCAGGGCCTGGGTGTGTAGAGCAGATTAGCATAGGTTTCCACGCCCTTTCCATTCTACTCGCCTATCCCTGTCCTGCTCTTCCTGGCTCCGCCCCTCTCTGGCTTCCTGCCACAGCTGTTCCCTATCTAGTCAGGCAATCACGTTAATTGTCTTGTGCTTAAATATCCCATTCCCCCTTTGTTCCAAGTCGATTCGCTCTTCCCTTGACTCTGTCTGGTTGGTTCGTCTCTGCGCTATTTGGTTTGTGATTGCTCTTTTGAAAGTATTTGTCTGTTTGTATCTGTCTGTTTGTATCAGTCTGTATATTTTAGTTTAGTGTTTGAAGTGAGATTGCAGTGTGATTGATAGGTCCTTGTATTCCCTTTGCCCTTGTGTTCCAATTGTTTAGTTAGTTTCCTAATCTCTCCTTCCCTATTTTCCCCTTACCCTTTTCCCCATTCCCTTCCTTCCTTTAGTTTATTTTCCCCCTTTTTTGTTCATTGTCTTTGTGCGGACTGATTTCCTGGTTTCCCGATCTTGGCCTGTATTACTGATTACGATTCTGCTCCCCTGTATCTATCTGTTTGCTGGCTTCTGACTATTTTCTGAACTGACCATGAGTAAGGGATCGAATCCCACGTCTAAACGCCCTGCTGAGTTTGATCTGCATTTGGAGTTTCCGTCTGTTCTTAACAGTAACAAGGCTTTCAAAAATATAAGACTCTTCTCGGTTCTACCAATGAGTCTGAGCAACTGTTGCTAATCGGGAAAAGTAAACTGCGAGAGATGTAGGTCATTAAGCAGTGAAAGGCGACGTTATTGCTAGCCCTGTGTTTCTGCCGACGGACTGCCACTGGTTTCAATGTATGACTTTGTCTGTCGTTGATAAACATACATAGAAATGCGACATTGACAACGAATTTATTGATTTCATGTAAAAAGTCATATTTATCCTAAATGATTACTCTGTACCTACAGTCATTTGGTGGTGGGCCTAATGCATGCATATTCATGTACATGTATGTATCGGCGTCAGTGGCGGCTCTTGAACTGGCAATAGGGGAAGCTCAAACAATCCCTTAAAATTAATGAATGATTGAAAACAGGTTTTGAACATTCATTTAAATTACCATTACACAAACTCCGATAACTCTCAACATTATCAGATGTGGCCAGTTTTCATTTACAAGGCATACGGATTAAGACTCCAGACTTCTCGCGCTTTTCTTTACTCAGGGGTTGGAAGGAATGCATGTGTTTCATGATCATTTTATTTAAGCAATATCATTTAAAAATGTCTTTATGCAATTCCATTGCTTCCAACCCCTCCATGCACAAGGACTTCAGCACAAGAATCTTTTACATACGCGTTGATTGCATAATTTCTGACTTCAGCAGAGGATCGTAAATTCGCCACTTAAACTCACCAAATGCGTGAGAGTTGACAGGTTTGCATTATTAATGAAAACTGGCCATACCTGATGATGCTCGGCCACTCAAACAACTGTTGGGCTGAATGAGAACAATATATCGCGACACACTGCCGAGGCATGCTAGGAATTTCAACACAAAGCCACCAAAACAGCGAAAAATAAACAGGAATTTCAATGGCGTGCACTGAATCATGACAATGGCTGTTCTGGAATTGACATAATTACTAGAGATTACCGAAGACCGCCGAAGAATTTTGTCTGCGTTGCTAAGGCCATTACTCATAAACCGGAGGGAGTTTTGGAAAAATTCTAACACAGAATGTTTTGAAATTAGTTTCACGTCACAAACAAACAGAAAAACTGAATGAAAATGATATGTCTGCTTACTTCACACAATTTACATAAATGTATGAGGTTTTTATACTTCTGCTTATCTTAAACCATTTTTTTAACATTTGCTCTTTTGACTTAATCTTGCCCTGCCTTGGTCTTGGTCTTGCCTCGGTCTCAGGCTCTAAAAGTCTTGGTCTTGACTTGGTCTCGATACACTGGTCTTGGTCTTGGTCTTGGTTTAGGTGGCCTTGAATACATCACTACTATTTACAGTATATAACAAAGTGTCAGTGCAGTATAAAATACACTGAATTTCAAACAAAGTCAGTGCACTATACCCTTTGTGCAAAGTTGTGCCAAATATTTTTGTTCAAGTAGGTACGAACTTGTAGTAACATGTTCCAGCACTTTTAAAAAAGACCATACAAAACTTCTAATGCCGCGGTCTTTAACGTCATTCCTGGGGACCCGCTGTGTATGCTGGTTTTTGTTCCAACCACAGTTGTAATTGATTTTAACAAGCCGTTAATGTCTCAAAGTGGCACCAACATGAATTTTTAACCCATAAAAGACAATACTTTTTATGTTTCCGGATATTTTTCTTGTCATTTGATACCAAATACACAAAAATCTGATCAGCGAGTTGGTTATAATAAGCTTTTTTATTCCGTGTATTTTGCCTCCCATGGATCGGTTTCATATTGCCCGAGGCCAAGTTCCACTTTATACTCGCTGGCATGCTTCACGTCACATCAGTGTAGTGTGTGCATGTATGTGTGTCCAGAATGTCAATCACATAGCTAACTTTAACCTTGCTGTTTAAAATTAGTGGCCCTGTGCCTATAATAGGATCTGCAAAGCCAGTTAGACTGTAAGTAAATTGTGGGGTTCTTGGCCAATTAACACAATATCACAACATCAACAATTAACATTATTGCTAGAATGTAAGAGTAGTAGCATGCTGGCTACCTATGGGTCATACTGTGATCTGCGGCTAGCTGGCTAGTCTCTGCTGCGTTTGCATGAACAAGGATAAAAGGATGTCTTGTACAGTAAATCTTGCGAACATACTTAAATGCATTTGGTCTCTAGATATCATGTCTCTGAAGCTTATAATGAATCGTTTAGTAAACATCAGTAAGTTGTGGTCGGGGACGTCTAGTGGATAACGCATTTGTAGGTGAGTAGCTGTGTGGACCACGGCTAACAGTAAAGTTGGTCACCCTATAATTGCTGCATGGTATAAGTAAATCGGTGTTTTATTAACTTATTGCTTAAACTGACATGGTTGAAACCATTTATCAGAATTGTACATGGCTAATTGCTTTTGATGCAAAATAATTGATCGTATTATTAGGGTAGAATTCCGTGTCCAACTTCCACTTCTGGGACATTCTAAAATGCTTAACGTGAAAAAAGCTCAATGAGGCTTAATGTACCAAAACAGCAAGCGATAAGCACCAAAATCCTCTCGGAAATTTTTTGTCAGGAGCACTTTCTCCAGTTAAAAAATCAAAACCGAAGTCCTAAGAAAACACGTTATATCGCATTAAGCGTTTTCCCCTCCATTGGCACACATGAGGAAAAAGCTTAATGTGGCTTAACATTCCAAAACAAAGACTAATAATCTCCAAATTCCACTCGGACATTTCTTGTCAGGAACACTTTCTCCTATCAAAAAAATCTAAACTGAAGTCCTAGAAGAAAACAGACGTTATATCACATGAAGTGTTTTCGCCTTTTTAAAAATATTTTGAGTTGAAGACCAAAAGGATAAACAGCAAGACATTTTTTCACGGCCAGTTTTGCTCATATTCACAAGGGATGCCAATAATTCTGAATAAATGTTACATGAATTGATATTTCTCTTTTAATGTGCCTCAGTATTTATTCATCTTTCTTTTAATCAAGCATTAAGCCACGTTAAGCCTTTTCCTTATTAATGTGCGCCAATGGAGGGGAAAACGATTAATACGATAAGACGTCTGTTTTCTTAGGACTTTCGGGTTTTAATAATTTATTTGGAGAAAGTTCTCCGGACAAGAAATGTCCACAAGGAATTTGGCGATTATTCGTCGCTGTTTAGGTATATTTAACTATGTGAAGCTTTTTTCCTCATAATGTATGTAAATACAGGGGAAAATGCTGAACTTGATATAACTACCATATTCCTTACTCTTCGGTTTTAAGTTTTTGATTGGAGAAGGTGCTCCAGACAAGAAATGTCCGCAAGGAATTTGGTGATTATCGGTTGCCGTTTTGCAGCATTAATCCACGTTAAGCTTTTTCACATTAAGCATTTTAGAATGTCCCCCCCTTTCACCAATATATTTTGGGGGGTTTTATCAGTGAGAAGGGGGTTTAGAATTTAATATTAATATTTAATATCTCCAATGCATATGTGACCCCGCCTGTGAAAACCCGGCAAAACTCGCCTGATCTAATTTTGAGATAAACGCCATCAAGTAGTCCCTATGATAAAAAGTGTCAGAAATATGAGATGTGAGTTTATTGGTGTAAATGATAGGTTACGTATTGGGGTTTCGAAATATAGTGTTCAAAAATTATTTTCTAACATCACACATATTAAAATTAACGAATTTATTGACGCTACGTTTACGTTTTTTAACGGAGAAATACCGGAAGTTGGTTTCCACTAGGCTTGTTTCAACTATGGTTTCAGTCAGCTTTTAGTTTACCTTCAGTGGATAAACACCAGATAGTTTGGGTGTCATTTGGTTTAGGAACTTCTTTTCTACCATTGAAAATGAATGTAGATCATAATATTACTGCGCACCATCGTAAAGAAGGTCATTTCATGGTATGGCAGAAGAGTTGCGATTTAAGCTGGGTGCGGATTTCTCCATGGATTATGTCGCATCACCTCAGAAATGTCAGAAATTAAACGTTTGCATTTATAGATCAACATCTTGTGAAGCTAACCAGCCTAGTTTGACGACATGTCAGGCCAGCTACTTCGCGAAACAATTCGGTGTTTGGACATTGACGGCATGCAGACCCATCGCTCTGGGGTGCGTTTCCCAAAAGCGTAGTTGCTAACTTACAAAGTTCGTCCATTCACAGTCAATGGGTCCAACTATGTAAGTTAGCATCTGTGATTTTGGAAACGCATCCCTGGAAGTATCTTTTTATTCAATACGGCGGCGGCATCCGAAACATAAGAACGCAACATTTCCAGGATATTATACAAATGTTATGCCATAGCCTTGGAGCTGAAAGAGATTTTGATACTGATATGCAATTTTACTAATAAAATACACAAATTATCTCAATAGAATTATTTTTGCTCCGTAATTGCTGTTGCAGTAAAGTTTATACGATACCCCTTCCTTCCATGCATTTCAATGGGATTTATGCTTTTTGGTCGTTATAAAAAGACTGATTTTGTCAAACTACTAAAATTTTCCCATGTATGTATCATACATGGGTGAAAAGAGGAGAATGTAAGCTTTAATTTGGTATATGAGACATAGTCAGGAGAATTATGGTTTAAAAGTACGGCTGTTTTAAAAATATACTTATTTTTAAATGGGAATTTCTTGAAAAACAGTTTTTCTGAGCCTGAAATTTGCCAAAATTTTGAAAAAGCCTTTCTCGGTCAATATTAGAAATATCAGTTAGATTTTCACACAGAATGCTCCTTACTTGATGTAGAATGACTTTTTGTAAAAAACTGTATATCACTAGAAAATGACTTTAGCTGGGTTATCACAGGCAGGGTCACATATACTGCGCACGCCCTAGCAACCCAGAGTGTCATCAGCATAGACTGTATAAAAAGATGGAAGCAGCAATGTCCAAAGTTATTAGCCCCAAAAACACAGTATGCTTCGTGACCGTAGACTGTTCATGACAGGCTCCTATTTGAGGCATTCAGCTGATAAGCATATGCTCGTCACTGGAATACACCGGGGAGGCGTTCCCAGTTATGGATGCATGCGTCCAGTGGCAAATGGTTTTATTTAGCTAGCTCGTATCAATATCAATCGCTAACTTTCTATCCTGATGGATTAGATGGGATGCGCTCTTCCACTCTAATCAGAAGTCCAGCATGTACATGATTATTCACGCAGCATATCTGAAATCGGTGACTGGTTGGTCCGGGTGCAAGATGATTTTTTTCCATTAGAGTACGATAAAGATGAGAAAAGCTGTGGTTGTAAAATTTCTAGTCTATTTTCTTTGGTGTTCCGATAATTATCCAGCGGTCAGTTGAATAGTATTTTGTCGATTGCAGCAGATGTTCAAAATTCTGGTTCAGAAACTAACTGGTAACGTCTAACCAATGTACTCCAGTGAAGAGTATATGCTTATCAGCTCAATGCCTCAACTAGGAGCCTGTCAAGAACAGTCTACGGTCACTAAGCAGCCTGTGTTTTTGGGCTGATAACGTTGAAAATCGCCCTCACTTTCTGATATCACACCAGTTGCTCTCTGATATGCAGTATTCATCACCGAAGCCGAGGCCTAATATATTTGTTCAATTTCACACCCTGATCAGTCCTGTTGGAGCAACCAAAAGCGAGACCGATTATTCCCTTCCTTATTTACCAGTAGAAGCTGATTTGGGTACCCATTTTTTCAGCAGAAGATACCGAGCAGGACAGAGTGTTTACATTTCCCGCCATTGCTACTCCAGCAAACTCAAACGAGAACCCACAAGACCAACAGCCATCGTGTACGCGCAAATACACTGATGTGATGTCAGATGACTGCTCTCTGCCAGGCAGAAGAGCCGTGAGTTTTCAAGTGATGGAAATTTTGTGCGGGAAGTTTAAACAGTGATGGATCTATTAATATGTCCAGTACATCAAAATATCAATGTACACGAGTGTACTTATGTTTCAGAGATTATACTTATCACCGATGGGTTGACAGGTGTCATAGCTACTTTAATTAGGTGTTTTTCATGTTTAGAGTTGTTAATTACTCTCTTTAGCAAAATGTTACAAAGGGTGCATCTCAAAGCATAGGCTACATCCTTTGAAGGGGCGCTAATTGTAGGTCCCACTGTAGGGAGAGTTTGATGTGTAGTCCCGGGCATCAACTGCCCCCAAGTGATTCTGAGGAGTTCATCTCATACAGCCCTCCCAGTCGGGTAGAGGAGGCGGAGGAAGGGTTGGAGTGGGATCCTCAATTTGACTGGCGGCAGCCAGAGGATGATTGTGATTTGGAGGATCTCTCTGACTGTGATTCGGTCATGGAGATGGCGGGTCCCGAACAGGTGGGGCGTTTGGGGGCCGCTTTGAATTTCTGTCTGCCTCCTAACGTTCCTAGTGATTTTGCTGATTTCGCGGAGGTTTTTAGTAAACAGCGAGCTTCGACTTTACCTCCTCATTGCCCATACGATTGCGAGATCAATCTCCACCCTGGTCAGGGCCTGAGCGTAAGGCCATGTAAGAATATATTTAAGAGGCTCTCGCTAATGGTTTCATTCAACCATCCACTTCTCCTGCCGGAGCGGGGTTTTTTTTTGTGGGAAAAAAAGATGGCGGTCTGAGACCCTGTATTGATTATAGGAGTTTGAATAAGATCATTAAAAACTGATACCCCCTTCCGTTGATGAATTCCGCTTTTGAACATCTGCAGGAGGTGTCATTTTTTACCAAGCTAGATCTCCGGAATGCCTATAACTTAGTTCGCATTCACGAGGGGGACGAATGGAAAACAGCATTTAATATGCATGACAGGCACTGGGAATATTTGGTCATGCCGTTCGGATTGGTTAACGCCCCCTCTGTGTTCCAGCCACTCGTTTATGACATTCTCCGAGAGATGTTGGAGAAATTCGTCTTTGTTTATCTTGACGACATTCTGATTTTTTCTTCAACTCTTTCAGAGCATAAACAACACGTCAGACAAGTGTTTGAGGCCCTCCTTAAAGCCAAGCTTTTTTTCAAGGCTGAGAAATGTGTTTTTCATGCCAAGACTGTCTCGGTTCTTGGTTTCATTGTGTCGGAGGGGTTGGTCCGCATGGACCCTGATAAGGTGGCAGCGGTCAGGAATTGGCCTGCCCCTCAAAACGTTAAGGAGGTGCAACGGTTTTTGGGGTTTGCCAATTTTTATAGGAGGTTTATCTGTAATTTTAGCGCAGTAGCTGCCCCCATTATTGCGCTCACCAAGAAGAATGCCTCCTCGCCGTTTGATTGGTCCCCAGCAGCTGAGGCTGCTTTTCAGGAGTTAAAGAAACGTTTTAGCTCAGAGCCCATTCTCATTTTGCCCGATCCCTCCCTCCGGTTCGTTGTGGAGGTAGATGCCGCTGAAGTCGAGGTGGGTGCCATTTTGTCCCAGCGCCTCCTTCGGGACAGTAAGTTGCACCCGTGCGCCAACTTCTCCCGGTCATTGTCGGTGGCCGAACGGAATTACAGTATTGGTGACCGAGAGTTACTAGCTGTTAAGCTGGCGTTAGAGGAATGGCGCCATTGGTTGGAAGGGGCTGAGCATCCGTTTGTGGTTTGGACGGATCATAAAAATCTCCAATACATTCAACAGACTAAGCGACGTAATTCCCGGCAGGCGCGGCAGTCATTGTTTTTTAATCGCTTTAACTTTACATTGACTTATCGCCCGGGGTCTAAAAACACTAAGCCTGACGTCTTGTCGTGGATTTACGACCGCTCTGGTCACGACCCCATTCCGCAGCCTGTTATCCCGACTGATCATATTGTGGCTCCCATTCAGTGGGACGCTGAGTCTGATGTGCGGGGGGCCTTAATGTCCGATCCCGGCCCTGGTGGGGAACCGCCTGGCTGTTTGTTTGTTCCGCCTTCTGTATGCGCCCAGGTTCTCCAGTGGAGGCACTCTTCCCGTCGGGCAGGTCACCCGGGGGTTCAAGGGACCAAACAGTTCTTAGCCCGATGTTTTTGGTGGCCCAGCATGATTGAAGACATCCGGGAGTTTGTAGCAGCGTGCGGCGTCTGCGCTAGAAATAAAACTTCCCACCTCCCTCCCTCTGGTTTGTTGCGGCTGTTACCTGTCCCTAAACGCCCGTGGAGCCATATCGCTGTTGATTTTATTACGGGTTTGCCTAATTCTGAAGGCAACACTGTCATCTTGGTCGTGGTTGATTGCTTTTTTCTAAGGCCGCCCATTTTATCGCTCTGCCGAAGTTGCCTTCAGCGCGGGAGACGCCCTTCTTGTTGTGGACCATGTTTTCCGCCTGCATGGCCTCCCGCAAGATGTGGTTTCTGACAGGGGCCCTCAATTCACGGCTAAGTTCTGGCGGGCCTTTTGCAGTCTGTTGGGGGGCACTGTGAGCCTTTCTTCTGGCTTTCATCCAGAGACTAATGGTCAGACAGAGCGGACCAACCAGTCTCTGGAGAATACCCTTCAATGTTTGGCGGCTGATAATCCATCGTCATGGAGTCGTTTTTTTAGCTTGGGCTGAATATTCCCATAATTCTCTGGATAACTCCTCCACAAGCCTTTCATCATTTGAGGCTCAGTTGGGTTATCAACCCCCCCCCTTTTTCCTGAGACCGAAAAGGATTCTGAAGTCCCCTCTGTCAATTATTTTATTCGACGCTGTCGCTCTGTCTGGGCCAATGTCCGGTCCTCTTTGTTGTGATCTCGGCAGAGACAGAAGACTGCTGCCGATAGAGGGCGCCGGTTGGCCCCATCTTATCGGGTTGGCCAAAGAGTTTGGCTTTCTACTTGGGACCTTCCCTTAAAGGTGGAGTCACGAAAGTTGGCTCCTTGCTTCATTGGCCCTTTTAAAATAGTGCGGAGGATCAACCCTGTTACTGTCCGATTAAAATTCCCCAAGTCCTTGCGTATCCACCCCTCGTTTCATGTCTCAAGGCTAAAACCAGTTAGCACTAGCGTCCTGGCCCCAGTTGACAAACCTCCGCTGCCGCCATGGATAATTGAGGGGGGCCCGGTTTATACAGTGCGTCACATTTTGGCCGAGAGGGGTGTGGATCGCGGAGCCCAGTTTTTAGTGGACTGGGAAGGATATGGGCCTGAGGAACGGTGCTGGGTCCCTTCTCGGGATATCCTCGACCCCAACCTCATCTCTGAGTTCCATGCACGGGGTTCTCGGGGAACTTCTGGTGCCGTTCCTTAGAGGGGGGGGTCCTGTCATGGTTTAAGCGTGCATTTGTTTGTTGGACCTTTCTTTGTTCTATCATCTGGGACGATATTGGATTTCTTTTGCTTCGAATTCCTGGTGCCGCTGGCTAATTGAGCCGGGGCGGAGTTTTCCGGACTCTATATATATGGCCGGGGGTTTGCCACACCTATCGTTAGAGTGTCTGTTTGTTTCTAGCACTTCGGCCGAAGATGTCTTTAGTCAGTTTTCCTTGTGACTTGTTATCTTCCATTTATTGTTAGGAATTGCTTCTTTTAGAAGTTTTCTCTCCTCTCTCTTTTTTTTATTCTCTCTCGCGTTGCTTCCGTTTTGCGGACTTTTATTTGTCCTTGGAAGTGGGAGCTTTTACCGGAGGTGCGTACCTCCTTTTGTGTTTGTCTCTAATTGGGCTGCTCTTTGTTCTTTCTCTCACTGGCCGCTGCACCTGGGGTCCTATCACCGCCCATTACAATAACATAACATTGTGTTTTGCGCCGTTGATTCAGTAAAGTATCTCTAACTCCGGTCAGCCGGTACTCTTATGTTTCCGGTGCAGAAGTGATGCTGCAAATTTGTCAGGTTCGTCTGCAGGTGAGTTAGTGTGAAATGATTAAGGTGTGTTTTCACTCTGCTGTCAACACGGGAGCCACTGCAGCTGCATGCTCGTTAAATACGGTTAGCTTTAGCTACTAGCCACTAACGTTACTCCCTGTAGGCATCCACGTTAACCGGAGCTGCGACTTCAGTTTGTTATATTTCACCAATATGGAGAGAAATCACTGAAAGATAGAGCAACAAGTCCTGAGTGCTGCTGTATTTCATTCAGTCTGTGGAAAACTACAACACCTTTCAATATTGTCTGTTTATAAGCATCGGTTTGCAACGCAGGACAACAGCAGGACAAGCCTATAAACATAAAAGTCTTAATGTCTGAGAGCAAAACCAGCGGAAACAAATGACTCATTTCTGTTTCTGTGCTCTGGTGCTGAGTGCAGTGAAGTCGGCTGGACTCACTTTGAACCAGACAGCAGTGCTGAAAGCAGAGATGTCAAGTCTCACGCATTCAGTGTAGGTCTCACGCATTTTTTAGGCTTATTCACCGTAGTCCGCAATTATTCAACGAACACTTATTAATGTGATTCTCACGCGATATTAAAATCCTTGTGCATTGAAGTTTCAGTTTCACTTGCATAAAGGTGGACCTCACCACAAGTAACATGGAAAGTGATTATGACTCCGGACTTCCCGTGCTTCTCTTTACTCAGGGATTGGAAACAATGCATGTGTTTCATGATCATTTAAATTGTTTAAATGAAATAAGACCATTTGAAACGTTTTTCTGCAATTCCATTGCTTACAATCCCTCAGTAAAGACAAGCGTGAGAATTCCTGAGTCATAATGGATTTCCGTGTCACTAGTGGGGAAATCCACCATGATGCACGTGAAACTGATTAACTTAATGCACAATGACTTAAATTCTGCGAGTGAATTTCTTGGATGCGCGTTGATTGAATTATTGCTGACTACGACACAGGAATGTGAATGCCACTAAGAGGCGAGAGACTCACGCCGAATGTGTGAGACTTAGCTTCTCTGTGAAATTCTCAGGAAATGTAAAATTAAATGAAACAGTCCTTTTTTAAATCTTAGTTCAGCTGATATCTCTGTGCGCAGTGGCACAAAACATTAAACCTGATGTGAAACAAGTAACAAACACTACACAATATCAGAAAATAGGTATAATAGTTGTTATAATTTCTTAGAGCGCATGATGATGTCTTCAAATGTCATATTTTATCTGATCAACTGTCCAAAATCCAAATATATTCAGTTTACGATCATGTATGACACAAAAAAGCTTAAAATCATCCGATTTGAGAAGCTAAAACAAATACATTTTGGCATTTTTCCTTATTTGGTTATCAAAATAGTTGCTGATTGATTTTCTGTCAGTTGACTAATCGATTAATCATTTCAGCTCATCCTGCTTTCAGCAGAAGTAGTGAACACAAAAGAATATCAGAAAATAGTTGTCTACAAGATCAAAAAGTTATTCATAGATCTAGCCTTTTAATTTTGCTCTCAAAATGCACCAGATTGATGCAATTGACTTTAAAATATAGAAACATTTTATTTCGGGGTAGCATGCACCCAGAGCCCCCTAGAGGGTCCGAGGTCCCACCATAGTCTCACAAAATCCTGTGAGAAACACTGTGATGTTATGCAAGTTATTTAATAATAATAATAATAATAATAATAATAATAATAATAATATATCTTGTTTATAATGCACTTTATATTAGGACATCTGAAAGTAAGAATGTCTATTGTTGTTCCTGACGCTGTAAAAAATTAATGAAATTACCAAAATCGAAACTGAAAACTGATTATTTTCGAAAACCGAATCAAAACCGAACCGAACTCAAAAAACCCTAATCGCTCAGCACTACCGGTTGGACTGAGCTGCCTTAAAAAGACAGAGGAAATGGGCTAACTTATCCTGTGATTTTTTTTTTTCAGAATGAGGGAGCTTAAAGAGGATCGTGTCATATATATAGCGCAGCTAGATTCAGCAGGGAGGTGTAAGTGGAGCTGAAGATTGAGGTGAAGGGAGTGCAGCGTACATTGCCACTTTCTATGTACTTCAAGAAAGTAGACAAGGCAGGACATGCTAAATGCACCTTGTGTTCAAAGGAGATCAACTACACCAACAAGGGAGTGCAGGCCCTAAAGTTGCGCTGCCGAACAGACAAACATAAAGAGAAATTGTATACCATCTTGACAACCAGGAGGGTTCTACCCAAGCGGCAACCTGCAGGGCTGAAAAGTGAAGCAAATACGGAAGTGTCAAAAGCTGCAGTTCCTCGAATGGCCACTTGAGGCTGACTGCAGAAACGAGTCAATCCCCATTGACCCCCATGTTAAAAAGCCCAATTTTACAGCAAAAATAAACATGTTTACAGCCTGGTTCAAAATACGGTTTCAGTCTCTATGGCTAATTTTCCCCTCCGTGAAAACCATGGGGGGAGTGAATTTTTTTATAACTCTACCATTTACATTATATAAAGGCTTAAATTTCTGCATAATTAAGGGCGTGGCCACTGAGTGACAGAAATTTGAATTACACAGTCTCTGGGCAGTTGTCTCATCCGTTTATGTTGTGGATAAGCTAGAGCACAGGCCTACATGGCCCCGGGCTTTAGAGTAGGAGCGCCAAGCCCTGCCGCTAACCACGGGCCTAGCCTGGCTGTCGGAGGGAGGGGGGTTACTACAGCTCAGCTAGCCTAGCCGCTAATCCTTGGCCTTTTGTAGTCGCGTTTGGGCCGTCATCCTACATAGGCTCACTCGAGTCACGGAACTTGATCCATTGACCGGGTTTCTGACTGGAGATTTTTTATCGAAATAAATATCAGGATGATAATGTCTTGCTGTGTGTTTAGGAGTCTGTGGTCTATTCTCTAAGATGATGAAATTGTAATGTTATTTCATACAACATTATTTGTCAACACGAAGTAACGTTAGTTTGTTCTCTAGCCAACTAGCCAGAGAATGAATACAGTAACCCCCCCGGTTAGTTTTTGCCCAAGATGTCCAGCTGTGCCAGCGGGAGTGCACGCCTGCCTCAGTCATGCCACAAGCATGCAGCGAAGTAATAGCAAAACAGAAAAGTGTTTGAATTTAGGGTTAACATATTTTTGAACCAAAGCTGACAGTCAGGGGTCGGAAAACCGTCACAGCTTCCCTAACAGGTTGCCAACGTAACTGGCTGGTCAGCTACAACATTAGAACCACCATAGCACGCTACCAAATGACGGGGCTCCTTAGCTGATTCCCTACAGCATTTGGAAGGCTTGACCAGAGATTGCCGTGGTTATACACTCAGTAGATTCACACAGCAGTATCTTATAAAACTGCATTTGCCACCAATGGATTCGTTCAATTTTCAGTGCGATTACTGAATCATTGTAAATAGAAAGGCTAGCTAGCTAGCTATATAGCTATATCCCACATTATCTAGCAAGCTAGCTAGCTGTCGCTAAAAGTGTTTCTACATGAAGTCCATCATCCACAAACTAGCTAACCACATTAACGTAACTAATACACCAGACAGCAACGAAAAAGTGTTACTAACCAGCCATGTTTGGCTATATTAGCTGTCGCTAGGACTAAAGGCTTCTTCCCTGAAAGTAACATCAATTTCACGACGTGATAAAAAAAAGTTGCGTGTCGCAGTGGTATCGTTAGCTAACAGCTGAGTTAGTATTGATGAGCCCGCGTATGCTGGCTACAGTAACCGATTCAGCATTCACCGTAGTCAAAATGTTGGGTGGTAATACATGTGATCAGAATATGCGAGAGTGTGGTAGGAAAATGATGGTCCGTCAGGTTTGTCAGTAAGGTTGCGTAGTGCAATGTTATCGTTTGGTTGGCCATACTACCGTTAATGGGACCAGGCTAAGGCGTGTACAAGAGCTAAGACGAGCACCCGCCCGCACTCTGGGGGGATACTGATACTCAGTGAGCCAACCGCCGCATCTTCCCAGCAGTGTACAGCGTTCTTCGCGCTACTGCCTCACGGATACGAACAACGTTCATCCCGCAACCGCTTCACGAATATGAACAGCGTTCGAACCGCTTTACTGGGACAGATATGACCCTGCATCTCGGCCTTAGCGAACTAGGTAGCATCGAGCTGAGTTAGGTTTTTAGTCGAGTATGGAAGCCGAAAATAGCTTGGTAGCTGCGAGCTTAGAGGGCATGTTTCAGCAAACGTGCTCCATTCGGCCCGCCCACTGGGCTTGCGTCAGTTCCAGCAACGGCCCGCCTTTTTGCCCATTTTTGGATTATCCGGGAGGTAGGCGGAGTCAAGTAGGTGCCAAGATGGCGACCAAATTTGCTTCAAAATGGATATTCAGAAACCTATGGGTGACATCACGAAAGCTACATCCATGTTTTATACAGTCAATGGTTCTACCTCCTGAGGAGAATGCGGTTCCCCAGGCCAAGGGACCAGAAGCCATAAGAGAGAGAGAGGCAGGGAAATTGCCCGTGCCCACGTTTCAGCGTGTTGCAAATGCAGAGGTGTAGAACCTACTTCAATTGATATAGAAAATTGAATTAATTATTGGTTGAATTTACATTATAAATAGAAACATACTTTTGATGTTAATTCAGCCATACAATAAGATACATTATACACACTGCTGCATCATAGTAATGCATGTAGGACAGTTTACAAATTACATCTAATAATTTTTTATTAGCTTTGCTTTTAGGCAATGATTCTGACTTCTTTGGCAGAACATTCTCTCCCATTCACAATGGCACCTGTCATTGTGGACCTGGCACAGACCTTGGCTGCAGACAAAGTAGCACTAAACAGAGTGAAGCTGTCTCGAACATCAGCGTCTTCCAAAATGATCCATGGGTTGGGGAAAACGTTGTTTGAAAGGATCTTCAGCAACACCAGCAAACTACCATTTTCCATTAACCTTGATGAGGCTACCTCCAATAATGGCAAAAAGGTAATAATAGTCGTAATAACAGTGACTCCTTGCACTGATACAGTATAATATATACTGTATAGTGCTTTTCATGACATCCAAAGCCATTAAAAATAGTCTTTTCATTCACAGGTGCTTTCCATTCTGGTCAGTTACTACAACCCAGAGAGGAAGACCATTGATGTGGAGCACCTGGGGTCCTTAGAAGTTGTGAAGGTCACTGCAGCCATTCTAGAAAAAGCTTTGGACAAGTTCTTCAAGGGCAACAATATTCCATGGTCCAACCTAGTCAGCATGATGATGGACTCCTGCGGCGTCATGCGAGGCAGCAAAACGGGCCTGGAAACAACTGCCCACAAGCTTCTGGACATCGATGGAGATTCGTGCCATCACATTCATTATGCTTCGAAGAGATTTTCCAGCCCCTTCAACAATCACCTAGAGCAACTCTTCAGTGACCTCCATGCTGATCACCAGAGGGCTCCTGACCAGGTAAATTCATACACAAGCTTAATGGTAAATGTAGTGTACTTGTATAGTGCATTGAGTTGAAGCGCAATGAGTTGCCTCCGTGTATGAAATGCGCTGTACAAATAAAGCTTGATTTGATAGTGCTTTTCCACCATGACAGCACTCAATGGCCCCTCATTCACCCATTCACTCACACACACACACACACACACACACACACACTCTCTCTCTCTCTCTCACTCACTCATTCACACACACACACACACACACACACACCAATGGTGGCAGCTGCCATGCAAGGTACTAGCCTGCTCATTAGGAGCAATTTGGGGCTCAGTCTCTTGCCCAAGGACATTTCGACATGTGGTCAGGAGGATCCGGGATTTGAACTGCCGACCCTTTGGCCTGCTCTCCTCTGAACCACAGCCGCTCTATAGTATTATTGTCCTCTTATTCATGAATATCATTGGACTGAAAATCATAACTCGAGACAAGTTCTTTCTGGTTTTGTCAGCGGGCTTACCTCTAAGAGGTATGTGAATACCTGAGCATCCCTGGATCAACTCCAAAGAGGTTCGTCCAGCATCATTGGCTGTCATCTTATGATGTTGGAGTGAGCACTCAGACCATGCTTCCTGCTTACAAAGTCCTGTACTTCGGATTCATGGATGAAGAAGACAAGGCTCTCTACAAAGAACCTTTGGAACAACTCTATGCTGCTCACAGTGTGAATGAAAAGGCCCAGAGACGTATTCAGTCTTTTCACAGTGATCTCAACGGGAAAAGAACTCAATCCATTGCAATTGCAGAATAGCTGGATAGCGTGGACAAATTAATGGGAACATCTATGGTGTGTCAACATTGGCCTGCATGTCCTCTATCTGATATGCGCTTTATCAATCTTATGTACAGGTGCTCCTACCTATGTGGTCAGTAAGTGCATACTAATTTTGCAGAGCTTTGATATGTTCATCTCCAGGAATGACACAGCTGGCCAGGGACAGAAAATGGCGGGTGGTGAAGAAACTGTGGCATGAGGGCACCAAAACAGAGCTGCATCTCAGTGTCTACACAAGTGTCCTGGCTATTCTTAAAGAGTATGTCATGGTATTCCAGGTATGGTTGAAATAAACACTGTTTCACAACTATGTATCATAAAGCTTGGATAGTTTGAAATGCTACCCTTGAGGTGTTTTAACATGAGTCTTTTTATTATACAATACCAGTGTAACAATACTAATGGCCACGTCTAGCTCTGTGATTGTATGATGGAAATTCACATCCATCTCTCAGACAATATTACTTCCTCCTCAGGGCCGGGACACCCTGGTGCACAAGTTGCATGATAAGCAGCTGCAGGTTTTCACCACCTTCCTTGCATGCTTTGTGAGGCCAGAATGCCTGCCACCAATCCCCAAGACCCTGGCAGCTCTCAAACTCAATGGCGACACACTGCTGCCTGCAAGAGAGGTGTATGTGGGTCGAATGGCAGACAGATTCAGGCGGGAGCATCCACAACACTACGTGAGTGGTTCAAAAATATGGTCACATAACTTTTGAACCAAAGCCATTTTATTACTAATAATGAAGGGGCACAACTATACCAGTGTCTCATTGTCAATATTTATTTCAGCTGCTGAAGTCTTTCCTGGACCAAGTACTCCACACATAAATTGCATTTGGGAAATACATGCAGAGCTAGCTGCCACTGGAGAGCAAGACCCTGCAGTGCCTGTCTGCTGTCGACCCTATTGCAAGGGGGCACTCACAGACCAGATGTCAGCTGAGAAATCTTCTGGAGATGTTGAGCCAGTTTTTACCTGGTGATGTGGATGCTCAGCAAGAGGTTAGATGGATAATGTACTTCCCTAATGTGAGTACTGTATGTAATGCTTTTTTGTGTGTCTTGTGTGGGTGCTATTTGATATTTATTGTTGCTAACTATTGCTGAACTCTGTCCACTTGCTGCCGTGGAGATGAAATGTCCCCTGGTGGGATAATTAAATGGTTCTTATCTTAGGTCCTCCAGTATGGTGTAGACCAGAGCCTGCCTACTTTTCAGGAGGGAGACGACGCTGTAACATGGTGGGCATCTGTCTTTGAGACCAGAAGATATCCAGGTCTCAGCCATGCAGTGAGGGCTGCATTGTCAGTGTTCCATCGGCCGCTTGTCAAATCCTCGTTTAGTCTGATGTCCGACATCATCAACCCGAGAAGTAGCAGCATGAACATTTCCACACTGAGTGCCATCCAAACTGTGAAACACACCTTGCTGACTTGGAAGCAGACGGCAGGGGAGATGCCCAAAAGAGAGGACCTCAAGTTTGGTCCAGTGGACCAGAGGATGTGCCACAACATCATGTCAATAGGCACCAAGGACAAAGCTCTAAGGCAGCAAGCAGCTCTGAGGAAGATGGAGCACAGGAGAGAGTGTAACTGCCAGCCATGCACAAGTGCTGCTGAAGCAAGACAAAGGCAGGCTGAAGAGGATCAGCGGGCAAGAAGAAAGCATGTTGCAAAGCAGCGCAAATGTGCATGCGAAATTCTTGTACAGGCGAAGAGACTTAAAAAATAACCAGACATAAGATAAGAAAGTGAGGTGGACTTATCCTCTCAAAGCCATCTTTTTAATGAGAGATTTGCACTCTCTTTAACTGGGAATCTGGGATATGTCTGGGATTGTAATTGGGATAGATGGATATACTATGTGCCTAGCAAGAGCCATGCATGTACTTGCACACAGAAATTCTAGCGTCAAAACGCTCCAAAAAGTGTAATTTGCATATTGAAATCACTAAAATTTTCTCCCAGAGATTCTCCCGGACCACCTACCTTGGTTTGGTTTCTGACCTTGTCACCTTTTTCACTCTCAGGAGTTTGCAGGTCTGATTATGTTGGATTCCTTCGGCTAAGTTTTGTTAGTAGAACTCAGTGTCACAAATGGAAGTTGACCAAGGGTAAATTTATCACTTATATTAGGAAATATTTTTTCACCCAAATAGTAAATTCGATGTGGAATAGCTTGCCTGACCATATTGTTGAGGCAGAAACCTTGGAAATTTTCAAGAGCAGGCTTGACTTAAAGCTAGATACCACTGAGCCTTTGAGTATCTGAAGTAATATATTCACAATAGAAAAAAAAAAACAAAACTGGTGAGCCTAGTTGGGCTGAATGGCCTGTTCTCGCCATTCATGTTATGTTATGTTATGAAAACCTTGTTTTCTGGCAGACGAGTGGTCCTGCTGTGGTGAACGATGGATCAAGCTCCGCTACGAAGGAGGAAATTTGAATTTTCTGATCACAAATGCGGTCGGTCATGGATGATGCGGTCCCGGCCGTAGTCGTGGCCCAGGGAAGTATTCTAACAGGAAGACAGTGGGAACGATGAGTAAAATAGGAAAAACAGGAGGGTTGACAGATGTGCTCTTTTCCAAGATGATCGCCTTGTTCAACAAGCTCCTACACTGGTTTAAAGCCCTGTCCTGGAAAGAGGAAATGGAACTCACTCTTGTGGGGCTCCAGTACTATGGGAAGACAACGTTTGTTTACGTGATTGCAGGAAACAAACCTTTATTTTACGTATCTATTGTCACGAATCGTAAAGCGCAATTGGCGAGGTCCCCCAGATAATGCATATTCCCTTCACTATGCTCGCAGAAACAAACCACCTCTTAGTTGAATCGACCCCCACGTTAGCCATGCGGAGAATCGGAAAGGGAAATTATATTACTACACGTAGCTGATTGACCAGTGCATTATCTCAGAAATCTACTAGGACTACGTGTAAGGTTTACTGTCATGAGGTGGTCGTCAATGACTGGCTTCGAAAGAGGAAGCTAGCTGGTTAATTATATCGACTGATCCGTCCACATTTGTTCTGTTGCTGTGAGCTAGCATGTATGTCATATGCCACAATCTTATTTATCAAATAGGCTAAAACCATGTTAAAACACTTTACTCAAACCATGTGGGTATTTTTAGTTGGCTGCAATGTTATGGTAATTATTTGAATTGATTGAAGCAGTGACCTTCCTTTTAGGCTAATTAAATTAACCAAAATCACATTCACATCCCTGGACGAGTCAGTTCGCCGGAAATGAGTGGCGCACGCTTGTCTTGCCAGTACGAAAGCGTTTAGCCTTATGACAGATGTGTCCAGTGCTCGTATTTGCTGTTAATCATTTTCAGTGTTTCTCCCATAATAAAATTATTGCCTCAGTCGTTCAGTATTACTCGATCGAGATTTAGCCTTGGTTTGCGAAAATCTATTTCTGCTTTTAAAGCTGCGATTGAGTCATAAAAATACGAGGTACTGGATTAGAATTTTTAAAATGATATCTTCATTCCCTCTCCCTTTTTTCTAGTTCAAATTGTATAGCTTAAAGAAGATGCAAATTTTCTTGCTCTGTATTGGCAAGTCGGGAGACCCCAGGTTTTACTGCCCAAAATGTCAAAAACATGGGATGCTAGGAGTTGGGCTGCGTCCTGGCTCTCTGTGGATGTATTATCCTTTCCTATTCTTATATCTGTCCCCCATCTGGACGTTGAGCATGTACGTATGTGAGACCATGGACTGTATACAATTTAGATACAACCGTGTGAGACCGACGACTGTATTGCGCACACGCGACGACAAGTTTTCGTTCGATAGATGCTCCTTTTTATCGTAATTAGCCCTGTATTCGCCTGGAAAAAAATTACGCTCCACGCTGTTCCTCTAATGCCTAGTAATGCAATACTCATATGCTATTGGTTTAGCGTTACATCACTTTAATCAGCCTCTAAACAGCCTTTAATGTGATTGGATAAACGGTTACACATCGAAAACTCAGCTCACATTAAAAAAAAAAAAAAGACCCAATAGGCTCGTGCTGAAAAATCTCCTCACGCTGGAAATGGGGCAGGGCGCCGGAGAACTTTAAGCCCTGTTTTTGGCTGTGTTCAGGCACCATCTACCAATGTTTATAAGGTAACTACTACGACTGGGCTACTTTGTGTGGCTGATGTGTGGCACTTTCTACTAATTCTGAAAGTCATGATTGAAAGGCAGTTTGATGAATGGTCGCATGTAAGCTGTGTACATGATTGGTTTGGCCCTTGTGCTATAGGGATCCATGCAATAGGATAAGGTGGGGCTATTCTGGCCTACTACTACAAGTCTGACTTACTATGAACAGCTCAGTGGAGATATTCTAGGATACTGACCCAGTTCTATGTCAGGATGAACTGTAATGTGATTTAAACAAAAGAATCCATTCTTTGCCTGGGCACTGTGGCTGACTGGCAAAGGCAAAGCAAATCAGAGTCCTCTGTTTACGATTTTCTGTTCTGTTTGGAGCTTTATAAAAGGTGAGTCCAATGCCAAATTTACTGTTAAGAAAGAGTGGTAAACTTTTCTTTTGTACTAAGGAGAACCATTTAACCAGAAAATAGAGAAGAAATGATGATATTGCGAGTCATATGTGCGAAGCACTGCTTTGTTCAGGACCATGTGGTTGGGGCTATTTCGGCCCCCATGGACGGGGCTATTCTGGCTGCCACATATTCCCTATTTAAAACAGTTGTAAAACATTTCTAAATGTCAGAATTGATTGTAATGCATTGATTATTATTAGAAAGACCATTTTAGTGTTGGAACTTGACAAAACTCTTTATCCCTTTCAGGGCTGAACCATGCGGACCTACATTCGCATAATACCTCTCAGTTAGATTTTAAATTACAGCAAATGATGTAATTAGAACTGATTTCAGTATGGAATAGGCAATATAAATTCAGAAAATACTTTATAGTTAGATATGGCATCAGAACTGAGTAATTTTGGAACAGGCCAAAATAGCCCCATTTTCAGGGGGCTATTCCGCCCTGTATATTTTTTTCATTTATTTGACAGAAATTACACACTGTTGGAGACATGTAGAAAACCTGTTAAGATGTTGTTGCTGATAGCTCTAGCAATAGTTCAGAACAACTACTGGCCAAGAAAAGGATTGATTAGTGTTTTTACCAGTGAAAGAAGGAAAATGTAGGCCAGAATAGCCCCACCTTACCCTAGTAGAAGAAAAATCATCTCTGTTTTTGCAGATCATAGGAAATATGCAAAAGCAGCAGTAGTAGAAGCAGCAGTAATAAAAAGAGGACCTGAAACACAAAACACAAAAACAGCCAGTAAAGTATCCAGAGGGGCTAGTGGGTGTATTTAACGTCTCCAAAGTCTAGCAAATTCCGCCATTCATTTCAATGGAAAAAACAGCACCTTTAAACAGGAAAAGTGGGATAGCTGTTGGTTGGATTGCTTAGAAAAGTAATTGCAGTCCTCCAATAGCTGAATACTAGAAAATTTGAAGGGTTTCTCTGTTACAGATTATCGTCGGCTTGCTGATAAAACCTCATATCTCCAAATTTGATAAGAAACAAAAACTCGTATGTCCACGATAATTACGTAAACATTGCAAAACACAAAATACATTCTTGGAAGAAAAGTAGTCATCCTACCCGAACACAGCTCAACTGCATTCTTACAAGCAAAATTAAACAATTTTTATGCTCTCCTGTAAAGTTTACCATTTTGAGGATACAAGATTTTATCAGCAGGCCGACATTATGCAAGATATGCATGACTCATTTCTTTATTAAAGCTGTGCAAGAAACTTGCAGTCCTACGCATGGCAAGCACAGCTGTTAAAATTTTTCTATCAAAATGAGAAGATTATTCTGTATCATGATTTGTTGCAATGTAGGGCTGTCAGAATGAGCTTAAAATTCCATTCGAATATTCGCGCTAATTAAACACATAATATCGATATGATATCGAATATCCGACTTTCTGTATTTCCCCACGCAAAACAACGAGATACCAAACTACTAACATAAGATACATCAACATAAACATATATTTTATGGATAATGAACACAGACCTAGAGTTTCCTAGCACCCTGTAGTAAGCCCCGACACAGTGAGTTTGAACTCAAGATCCTGACACATCGCAGAGCTTATGAAATAACAACATACCAGGCTCATCCAAGTTTGAACGAGATGCCAACCGTTCAGTTTTATTCCGTGAGACAGTAATGTTAATTCCACAACATCATTAGCTCTCTCACCACAGTTAAATCCAAAACTAGCATCCGCAAATGAAACTGCATTTCAGACAGCACATTTTCTCCTCTCCGGTTTTTAAGGTTTCCAAAAACAGCTGCTGCAGGAATGGTAGGCTAACTCGAATTTGCATAGTTTGCAGACAACTTTCGTTCGGTCCTCAGTTTTACTGTCGTTGACTGACCAAAACCCAAAGTGTTTCCAGTCAGTGGTGTTTAGATTCTTCGGGGTATAAACCAGTGATTTTCTGAACTAGAGCTTTCTTGTGAAATCAAATTCTCCGCCATCATTACCGCGTAAAATATCAACGAGGTGGTGCGACTCCTGCTCCTGGCCGTCTGGCGAACTAGTGATGGGTCTTTACGGATCCTTTTGGTGAAAGAGAGGAAATGATTCACCTCCACGTAAAGATTTATTCATTTCAGAGCTGCCAGATAGCTCACTCGGTTAAGGCACCGCGTTGCGAAGCGGAGGTGACTATCACGGCGCGGGTTCGAGCCCCAGTCGTACCAACCGGCAGTGGTCGGCAGCTTTTTCAGAGTAGCGCACAATTGGCCGTTGCGTTACAGGGATGCAAATTGGGAAGGGTCTGTTGGGAAGGGTAATATTAAATGGTTGCTTCGTTCGTTGCTGAAGGGCCTCCTGTTGGCCAGCCAGGTGCTCCTCAGGAAGATTCTAAGCTTGTTCATGTTCGGGTATCCTCCGCCCTCGTTCTGAACTTGCGAAGATTCAACCAATGAGTGTATAAGAAGCAGTCGGCTGACAGGTGCGTGCTTAGGAGGAAAGCCGCTAACTGTCTTCGCTCTCCTGAGTTGGCAGCAGGGGGTCGCATATGAGCAAGTCTTAGTACATAGTTCCCCAATTGGGCATTCCAGATTCGGGTGGGATTGGAGATCCCAAATTAAAAAAAAATAAAATATAAATAAAGAAAGAAAGAAAGAAAAATTTAAAAAAAGATTTCTTTTCATTCAGCCATTGATTAAAAAATGTCGGAAACTTTCACTGAAAAACTCCTGCGAAACCTACCATTTATCAATTTAGTTGTACCAAGTAGTTAAAAATGTGCTACTTTCCAAGAGCAAACTGCAGCATTAACCACATTATACGCCTTTAGCTGTCGATATCTCATTTAGATAAACATTTCCTTGTAGGCTGCACATGCGCATTAGTTCGGTGAATGACTCCAAGGAACTGGACATGCGCGACAGTTCGGTGATCGACTCCATGGAATTGGAACTAGACATGGGCAACAGTTCAGTGTACAACTCCATGGACTGAATCCGAGGAACTGGACCTGGTGGCTACCCAGTTCCAGCTCCAGGTCTAGTTCAGTGAACGAGTCTGGAAAGGACCTGGTTATAATACGATCGCTGCAGCAGTTCGTCTCTCCCTCCGCAGAATCTTTGTATTGCAGGGGCAAACGTGCCAAAAAAAAGCATCACATTCTGTACTAAACTGTTATTGGTAATGGCATTTATTCAATAATTTGAAAGAGAGTGGCTATCTGGAGGTAATGCGATACGGAGTTGTAAAATACCATTTCATTTTCTAAAAGACTTTCACCTGCTGAAAATATTCCAATTTTCATAATTAAAAATTCAACATTATGTATAGCTTTCTTTCAAAGGCGATTTCTTCCCATTAGGAATACTTAACAAACATATTAGAATGCATGGTTGATGGATTTGAAGGTTGATGGATTTGCTAGTCCTGGTGATTAAAAAAATGTTTTATATGCATAATGTAGATATACGATTTTACGGGATAAAATAAGCTTAGCATTAGGCCTATGTGCTTAATGCAATATGCTTTTAATTTTATAAGGGAAATTAGCTCATATGATTCTAAATTCGTCCCGAAAATAACTCATCAGGGCCTATAATAAAAATTAAATCCTGAGTTAATGCCGATATAGCACTGTACAAGACAGAAGCATATTGCATGGAAGTGGCGGGATATTTTTATTATAGCGACGGCATAGGCTTTTTATTAGCCTACGAACTCACGGACAAATTCAGGCTTTTGAGAGTGCAAGTTTGCAAGCTGAATGGATAATGGAACTAGTATTCACATCCAGAAAATTGCAAGAAAGTGGGCTAGCTTGAAGGTTGACTCATTAAGTTGGGTAATACTTCTTTTTTAAACATCTGAATAAGAGGGAAGCACTTGCGCTTGGCTAGAACGGCAATTGTACGAATACAGCGACAGAAAAAGACAATTTTATTTTGTGCATTTTTTTCAACGACTTTAAGGAATATGTGTATAATATAACCTCCATGCAATTTTACGGAAAAAAAAAAAACTGTTTATTAGTGTACTGTAATTAAATTCAACAGAGGAAATCCTGTTGCCAAATTCACAATTCAAGTCCAGATGTACAAGCCATAAAATTCTACAGGCAATATAAGCGCTGTCCTTCCTTCAAGAGAAATGTAGATGGAAATGAGCAACGCTTTTATTAAGGTGATGGCGTGTAATTCACGAATTCAAGAACGCATATTCCTTCATCAAAACGCCATTCACTAACTGCAGGCAGACAGTTCAGTAAACTTAAGGCTGGTACCCGGCTACATTCATGTTTTGAACAAAGTCTGTGCTTGGCTACTTAGTCAGAAAAAGACATGTTTTATTAACAGCATACTTAGAGGACTACTCAACGAAACACAGTGATTTTTCTCATCAGATATCCAAATATTTCAGTCTCTGCTGGTGTCCTTTGCTTGCAACTTCAGTCTAAAGTCGGAATCATTGGTCGCCGCTACATAATGTGAACGGAATCAGTTGCTGCACGACTTCAGTTCTCATTCACCGGAGTCAGACTGAAGGAACTGGTGAACGAATCTGGGAACGAATCCGCTTAAGGAACTCAGTCAAAGGATCCATGTCCTTGAAAGGAATCGTAATGTCCACCACTGTGTCAAACCGGCATGCACTGCGCACGCCAGGCACAAAGATGTAAGTTTCAAGATAGTGAGCCGTCTCTGTAGTATAGCGCGTTGGTGGCCACCCACTGTACACTGCACACACTGACAGTGTACAGTGACTACAGTGACATGATTTTTTTTTTTTAATATCCCATAATTAATTTTCACGTTCTGTGGTTCGTTTTCGGGAAAAAAAAAAAATCGATATGTATTCAAATATGGAATATTCATGGCAGCCCTATTGCAATGTCATATTTGCATACAGCTAATGCTTAGGTTACGCCCAGTGTATAAATCTGTTCTTAGATTTCAATAGTAGCTCAGCATTTTAATTTTATTCACAATTTACACTTCGTCCCAACTTTTTCGGAATTTGAATTGTACAATAGCGGGGCCGAATGAATGTTAAATTCAACCGCTATTGTAAACACTTAACCGCTATTGCAACAAGTTGTTCAACTTGCTCTTGATCGTCTTATAGTGGCATACAATCTGCTTGAGATAATGGAGATAATAATAATAATAATGGTGATGATAATAATGGAGTTGCCTTAGGGTAACCCCACAAATTAGGGCTTAGCCCAGTTAGCCCACTTTGTGGACTGGCATCCCAATAATAATAATAATAATAATAACTAGAGGCACTCCTAGAGTGCAAACCTCCGCCGAGGCAGCACAGTCCAAATCTTCATGAGTGGGAGCAAAGTTCAATTATCGCTTGTCATACGATTTCAAGATGGCTGCCGTGGCGGCCATATTGTTGGACAGATCACGGTCAAAATCAATAGGGTCAATCACTGATGTAATAGCGACCCACCCAGAAAATTTCAGAGATATCCGTTCATTACTTTTTGAGTTATCTAGTTCACAAACAGACAAACAAACGGCACCAATCACATAACCTCCTGCCAACTTCACAAACAGTGATTGCTTTAGAGGAAATATGGCTGTGTGACATGTGATTAAATGGACTCGTACACACTACCATGCAACAACAGATGGAAACGCATGTCCACTACTGTGGAGATTATGAAACTTGCTAGAGTTCCTATAAGTGAGGCAAGCGCAGCAATTAGGCCATGGCTCCTCATAAAAATTACCAAGTATGTTCAGTGAACTTTTAAGCGACAAAATGCAAACCAATGAAGTTCTTAGTTGTGGTAAAGTGAATTTATACAATGCAGAAAGTAGATGCATAATCTTCAGTGTGATTTACCTTGCGTCTGCTGGTTGGCTTTGGAAAATAATATAAAAATAAGTAATGCATAAATAAAAAATCCAAAGTTTTTCTTGAAGACTATACTTGCTTGATTATCTTTCAGAACCATGCCTCATGGATTGTTATCCTGGACGTTTAACCAGGCATGTATTAACGTAATTCAATTAACGTGGTATTTTGACCAGAAAAATGACTTGTTTATCAAAAATCAATGTCTCCAAAGGATAATGAATGATAATATTGATGTGTTTAGCTAATTTTATATCTAAAAATTATTCATTTGAATTACTTATGTAAATCCCGCAGCACCCGGACTATTGCTTAGGGGTAATTAAGAGACATGCTTTGTAATAACAGAAGGAAACATGCTTTCATTCAATTCATGAATTTAATAGTCAGGCTGCTGGCTCAATACCCTGTATTTTTTACACAATTTCTTATTCAATTTCTTTCTATTCCTGAACTTTATTTCTCTTAGTCTGTCTTGGATTGGATTTTTCTTCTAAGACAACTTTTGCCACATTAAAAAAAAAGAGTACATAGGAACCCAAGGAAAAAATCAGGAATAGATACCCTGAAATGGTGTCTTCTTCACACTGCAGTGTGCTCCAATGCCATTCTGCCCTTGGACTTTGAATGAGGCAGTGATGATTTTTGAATGCTGAAGGAAATGGACTAATTAGACAGAGGAACAGCCAAACTGTGATTTCTTGCCCCATATCTTGGTTTTAATTGAACAAAATCAATCTGTCAAGACACTTTGCCAATAAGGCCAATGCTTCCCTTTTTCATTGTAGGCATTTTCAATATGTACACTCTGCATTCTTGGAAAGAAAGGGCAGTTGGGCTGTCACCTGGACGACTTGTTACACATGCACTCCCACAATCTGACTCAAAAAAAAAAAGAATACAGTATTCTCTCGGAAGGGGCCTCTTATGGGGGTGATTGGGTTGGGATGTTTGGGGGGAGCAGCCGGGATCATGCATCATGCTAATGCAGCATCAGGCAAGTGTCACAGTCTGTGAGTAAAATTTATTATCAGGGAAATCTACTTAAGATTGTGAACCTGACAAAGGTCTGCCAGAATGTAATCAATCATATATGTCCTCTAGCAGGAGGATGCCTTGTGGGAATCCATAGAGAGTTTTCATTCACATCACACTCAGTATTGTACCTTAAAAATCAGAGGCAGTGAAGGAAGAGGAGCCAGATGCTAGACCAGTGACGTATATATTCCTATATATTACAAGGAGAAAGGAAGCTAAAAAGGTCACATGGATTGATCAAAACCTCAACCCTATCTATGAACCTTACCCTACTCCTACTCCAAAACCTTTTCCTCACCATAACCAATACTAAGCAAGTCTCACTGAGAGCTAACAGCTGAACAATTACTGTGCATAATAATTCAAATCCTTAAAGACCGCAAAGGGGAGACCCAAACACTTTATCAGCTGGCAAGCAACAAATTGAACTGGCAGACAAGGACAGAGAAATAGTCATGAAGAACACATTGCACACAAGAAGAATACAGACAAATTAATAACGCATATGGAAACCATCATCAAACACATCCCATGAAATGCTTGACATTTTACAGACACAGGTAGATACCAAATATATCACAAAAAATAAGTTTATACCTACATTTATACCTACAGGGAGACCCATGAATTTCTGCTCTTTTCTCGAAATACACTGCCATTTTTAAAAAAGTTGGGTTGCTGTGTAAAATGTAAATAAAAGTAGATAATGAATTGGAAATAAATTTAATAATAATAACAATACATTTTATTTATAAGGAGCCTTTCAAGGCACTCAAGGTCGCCATACAACAATTAAAAAACAAGTAGTCACAGTTTAAAATAGAAGAAAACCAAATATATATATATATATATATATATATATATATATATATAAAAAAGCAGAAAGAGTTTGCAGCAGAGCAACAGTGAAGGAGGTCAGGCATATGTCTGCCTAAACAGGTGAGTTTTGAGGTGGGATTTGAATATAGAAATGGAGTCGGTGTTTTTGATGTCAGGGGGGAGGGAGTTCCAGAGGCGTGGGGCAGAGCGGCTGAAGACCCCATGGTAGACAGACGGTATGAGGGGACTGTCAGATTGATAGAGGAGGCAGACCTGAGAGACCGGGTGGGAATGTTGATTTGAAGGAGGTCAGACAGGTATGGAGGGGCGAGGTTATGGATGGCCTTGGAAGTATGGAGGAGGATCTTGTAGTCGATGCGGTGTTTGATGGGAAGCCAGTGAAGTTGATGTAGAAGGGGGGTGATGTGACTGGTGACAGGGGTTCTGGTGATGATACGGGCAGCTGCGTTCTGGACTAGTTGAAGCTTATGGAGGAGTTTGTGGGGGAGACCAAAGAGAAGGGAATTACAGTAATCTAAACGGGAGGTGACGAGAGAATGAACCAGGATTGCTGTGCTATTGGGAGTGAGTGAAGGGCGGAGGCGGTTGATATTTCGGAGGTGAAAGTAGGCTGACCGGATGGTGTTGTTGATGTGGGTATGGAATGATAGGGTGCTGTCGAGGACGACACCCAGACTCTTAACCTGAGGGGAAGGGGAAACCGAGGAGTTGTCAATGGTGAGGGTGAAGCTGGGATGTTTGTTGAGAGTGGATTTGGAGGCAATGAGGACTACCTCAATTTTGTCACTGTTGAGTTTAAGGAAATTAGAGGTGAACCAGGATTTGATATCCTGTAAACAGGCACAGAGGGAGGAGGGTGGGAGGGGAGAAGAGGGTTTGGAGGAAACGTAGAGCTGGGTGTCGTCCGCATAACAGTGGAAGTGGATTTTGTGTTTACGGAATATCAGACCAAGTGGGAGGAGGTAGATAATGAATAAAATAGGGCCAAGGACAGAGCCCTGGGGAACACCAGAGGAGAGGGGGGAGGGATGGGATGTGAATGATTTTAACTGAATGAATTGAGTACGGCCAGAGAGATAAGAGCGGAACCAGTCTAGAGGTGTGTCAGATGGAGGCTAGTCGGTCAAGGAGGATGGAGTGGGAAATGGTATCAAAGGCCGCGCTTAGATCGAGGAGAATGAGGATAGATAATAGTCCAGAGTCAGCTGCCATCAGGAGGTCGTTTGTGATTTTGAGGAGGGCTGTTTCTGTGCTATGATGGGGGCAAAAACCGGACTGGAACTGTTCATAGAGATTATTGTTTGAGAGGTGAGCCTGAATCTGTGATGCCACTGCTTTTTCCAGGATTTTAGTGAGAAATGGCAAGTTGGAGATGGGACGAAGGTTATTAAAGAAGTTGGGGTCTAAACCAGGTTTCTTCAGAATCGGTGTAACAATGGCGGATTTGAGAGATGAAGGGACAGAACCAGAGGAGAAGGAGGAATGGATGATGGCAGTTATCAGGGGCAGCAGAGAGGGGAGGGAGGCTATTACCAGGGAGGATGGCAGGGGGTCAAGTTGGCAGGTGGATGGCTTGGAATTCCAGATGAGTTTTGATAAGTCAGCGGCAGAGGGGAGTTGGAAGGGGGGGGGACAAGAGGAGGTGGACAACTGGAGGTATGAGGTGTCAGTTGCTGGTGGATGGTTGCTATTTTTGTGTCGAAAAATGACATCAGAGAATTACAGTGGTCGGTAGAGTAGAAGTGCGGAGGAAGGGAATCAGGGAGGCGGAGTGAGGTGTTGACCAAAGAGAACAGGGCCCTGTTGTTCCCAGCACCAGCAGTGATTTGTTCTGCGAAATATTTGGATTTGGCTGAGGAGAGTGCGATTTTGTATTGGAGGATGTGGGCATGGTGCATCTGTTTGTGAATAGTGAGTCCGGCTTTGTTAGAAAGCCGTTCCAGCTCACGTCCTTTGGCTTTCAAACGTAGGTGACGTAGGTGAGGGGAGAACCAGGGGGCAGAGTGGGGGAATGAGACGGTCCGGGTTTTGAGGGGGGCGAGTGAGTTCAGCAAAGTTTGTAAACCATCGTTGTAGAAAGAAACCAGCTGATCCGGGGTGCATGGAGGGGTGATGATGGGAAAACTATCAATGCCTCCTGTGAAGTCTGCTAAATTAATGTTTTTGATATTACGGAAGGATATGACACGTGATTGTTTGCTTTTGGACAGAGTCAGACTTAGATTAAATGAAACAAGCTTCTGGTCAGACATGCTAGAACCTAAATCAACAGCAGAACAGTTGGAAGGAGTGACACCAGAGCAACAGACTAAATCCAAAATATGGCCTTTAGAGTGGGTGGGGAAATCAATGTGTTGTTGAAGTCCAAAACTGTCCATGCAAGAAGTGAAGTCCTTAGTGAGAGCATGGTTAGTGTTGTCCATGTGAATATTTAAATCACCCATCAAAATTATGTTGGATGAGAGTGAGCAGATGTGGGTGAAAAATGTATTGAACTCAACAAGAAAGTCCTTATTTGGTTTGGGTGGGCGGTAGATGTTGACTAAAACAGTTGGAGTAGGTCCATTCAGTTGCAGAGCCACAGACTCGAATGAACGACACACTGGCATTGTGACAGATGACACCTTCCAAGTCTTGCGGTGAAGTATCGCGAGACCTCCTCCTCTTCCGGTGAGACGGGGTTTACAGGTGTAAACAAACCCATGCGGAGTAGAGTCGTTCAGCTGAGAGAAGTCATCAGGATGTTGCCATGTCTCAGTTAAACAGCGAATATTGTACTTGTGGTCGAGGGGGAGGTCCTGCAGTAGTTGTCCCTTGCCATTGAGGGAGCAAATGTTGAATAATCCTAGTTTGACGTTGCAGTGCTGGTTGGAGAAGGCAACGTCAGCCACCCTGGCTAGGCTAGCTAACGCACTGTGGTCCACCTTCCTACGGGTGTTTCTCGGAGGGTGGCGACGGGTGGAGGACCAGATGGAGTTAATGGCTGTGGAGTCATTGATGCGGTAGTTTCATCCGGCTCCGCAGTGGATGTACCTCCGACGGGGGAGGCGAGCGAAGTGGTGCAGTACAGGCGGGGGAACAGACCGGTGGATTCGGAGTTGAAGAAGTTCCACGCTCATGTATTGGATCAGGGTTGACGCTGGATATATTACAATGGACAGGACAGTCCACAAGAGCGCTAAGCTCACAGCGAGTTTGTCGATCCACATGATGCACGTCAGCAGTTCAAGATGGCAGCATGACGGCAGCGCATTTTTCAGCTTGTTAGTGTGTTTCGTGTCTTGTGCTAACTTATTGATTTTTCGTGCTGACTTAGTGTCATTTTGAAATTAACTTAGTGATTTTTCGAAACGAATTTAATGACAGCTATGGATCCGTAAAACCTGTGCAGTTTTACCTGGATGTAACACTTGCCTTGAACATCAAACAGTGGGTGACTCAGTAGGAACCCGAACTGACAGGCAAGAAAAGTGAATTACCTGGCCGTGTCAGCGGAGCTTTTGCATTACAAAGTCGCCAGATTCAATCCATCCATCCAGCAGTGTACTCGGATTTCACGGCAATCTCTCTGTTTTCCACGGCATTCCTTCCGTCTACCTCGGGACATCAGGCTTGTTGCCGGCATCCAATTAAGAACCCGGTTTCGCCTTCTGACGCTGGAATCGAGGGCACGCCGTTCGATCTTGATGGGTACCAACTTCTCATGATAAAGGGAAGTGCTTCTTTCTTGGCCTTATTTCCTCTGTTTTACTTTATTTATTTGGTGTTTTAGAGCCAGTGGGACCTGATTTTTAACAATTTTATCCCACAGCACTACCTCACTGGCTTCATTCCATGTTTGCATGTGACGTCACGGTTCGTCAGTTGAGCCACAGAAACCTGAAAGACTTGGACTGGATCTGCACGGCACTGACTCAAACTTTGTTATTAAATAAACCTGCTCCTTTTGGCACTTTATAGTTCGACTCATACTTTAATTACTCACAATGTCATCGCTTCTTGCTGTGCTGTGCTTGTTTATATTGTGCAGACCTTGTGGAAGCATTCACGGGACTGTTAACTCCCGTGCGGTGTTCTCACATTCAGATTTAAGAAACAGTGGAACCTGCGCATATGGCTGTGCGCTGGGTATCACATTACCTCTGTCTTTTTTCTTTTCAGACACTGTGGACTTATCTCATCCGATCAGTGTAATGGCCCTACAGGACAATTTCATTTATTCTCATGGCAATGTACAAGTTTTAGATGATAAGAAATACTGTAATAGTTCTTCTAAGTATAGGTGTTTGATTGTTTTGTTGCTTTTAATTTCTGGGAATGTACAACCTAACCCAGGTCCTGATTCACCCTCTTGTTTTAACACCCCTGCAGATTTTAAAATCAGGAGTGGTCTTGGTTTTATCCATCTAAATGTGCGTAGTTTACTTTAAAAAATGGACATAATTCGCATCTGGGCACATTCTACAAATGCTGACATTATTGTAATATCAGAAACATGGCTGACCAAATCTGTTTCTAACAAAGACATTTGTATTAATGGTTATAGTGTCTTTAGAACTGACCAACCTAAAAAAGATGGGGGTGTTGCAATTTTTATCAAAAATAAGTTCCAAGTGAACGTGCTTTTATCTATATCTGTTAGTAAGCAATTTGAACTATTAGCTTTGGATCTTGAGGTTTCCAAAACACTTCATATTACTGTTGTTGGCTGTTACAGGACTCCTTCAGCCACCAGAGATGCTCTACCATCTTTAATGAAGTTTATATCTGAACTGAATTTTAAGGAAATTATCTTCATTGGAAACCTAAATTGGAACTGGTTACAACCAGTGTCTGATGACTTTAAAGCTTATTGTAATACTTTAAATCTCTTTCAGATTGTTGACAGCCCTACCAGACCCAATTTAAAATGCCGAGAAGTCATCACTAATTGATTTAATCATAACTAACACACCTTACAAATATTCAACTGCTTCTGTTTTTCCAAATGACATCAGTGACCACTGTGTCATTGCTACAGTTAGAAATATGAAAATTCCTAAAACAAAGCCTCGCTTGATTACTAAGCGTGATATGAATCATTTCTCAGAGCAGGGTTTTGCTTATGACCTTTTCCGCTACGACTGGGAAAAAATACATCTTATTGCTGACGTGAACAATGCTTGGAAATACTTTTATGATGGTTTTACTAAAATTGTTGACAAGCATGCTCCTTTTAAAAAATACAGAGTTAAAGGCCGAAATAATGCCTGGTTCACTCCGGACTTATCCAGTTTACTTCATGAGCGTAATTTGGCATGGGCAAAAGCAAGGAAAACAACAACTCTGATTGGTTGCTTTTTAGACAATTACGTAACAAGTGCACAGTGGCTATCAGAAATGCCAAAGCTAATCATTTCCTCACTGAAACTTCAAATAATCTTAATAATCCTTTTAAAGTTTGGAAAACTATTAAATCTTTAGCTGGAAATAATGATGATGTAGAGCTACCGCCATGCATTTTTAAGAATACACAAAAAATCTCTGATAAGGTTGAGATGCTTGCTTGCTTTAATGAGCATTTTATCGCATCCGGTTCCTTGTTTGAGTCTCTCAATATTACAAGTGAAGACTCTGCCAAGACTTGCTCAGACAAACTCTCTGGGAGTCACTCTTTTAGCTTTAACTCAGTCACAGTCTCAGAGGTTCACAAAGCTCTTGAGCTCATAGACTCTAGAAAATCAGCTGGACCGGATAACTTGGAGCCATACTTTTTAAAGATAGCGTCTGATTTCATTGCCCCACCTTTGACACGTTTTTAATCTTTCATTACTCACAAATGAAATTCCTCCTGTTTGGAAATCTGCCTATGTTCTCCCTCTGTTTAAAGGAGGTGACCCTGCAGACCTCAACAATTACAGGCCCATCTCCAAATTATCAGTTCTTGCTAAGGTTCTTGAATCGCTTGTGAGTGAACAACTAAAAGAATTCTTATCTACAAATAATATCTTATCTGATCATCAATCAGGTTTTAGGAAAGGCCACAGTACAACTACAGCAGCCCTAAAAGTAATAAACGATTTTATTGAGTCCATAGACAAGAAGCAGCACTGTGCAGCGCTTTTTATTGATCTTTCTAAGGCTTTTGACACGGTGGATCACAGAATACTGAAGCAAAGACTCATCAGTGTAGGAATATCTGAACGTACTGTAGGATGGTTTGAAAATTATTTATCAGACAGATCGCAGTGTGTACAGATAGAAGGTATCACTTCCAGCCACCTCAGTGTAAAAAAGGGTGTTCCTCAAGGATCAATCTTGGGACCTCTTCTATTTATTTTATACATCAACTGCCTAGATCAAAGTTTACTAAATGCTAAATTCCATTTTTATGCTGATGATACAGTAATGTATTACTCTGCACCCACACCTAACAAGGCTCTCTGTCAGCTGCAGCAAGCCTTTAATACCATCTAGCATACTTTGTGTGATTTAAAACTTGTTCTGAATGCCAACAAAACAAAACTCATGATGTTCTCAAATGCAAAATTAAAGCTCCAGAATCTCATGCCTATCGTCACTATACAGGGTGATGAGATTGAATCAGTATCTCAATATAAATATCTAGGATTCATAATTGATGATTTCCTCTCCTTTGCACCTCACATTCAGCAGTTGGTGAGAAAACTGAAATTAAAACTGGGTTTTTTCTTTAGAATTAAATCATGTCTTTCCTTTGAGGCCAAAAAGAGACTTGTTGTTGCCTCTTTTCTGTCTGTATTGGATTATGGTGATGTCATTTACATGCATGCATCCTTGCAATGCTTACACACATTAGATACTGTTTATCATGGAGCATTAAGGTTTATCACTAACCTTAAAACTCTGACACATCATTGCACATTATATGCTCGGGTTGGATGGTCTGCTTTGTCTCTTCGAAGACTCAAACACTGGCGCATTCTCATCTATAAAGCTGTTCTTGGTCTGCTCCCTGCTTACTTACAATCCTACATCCTTCAAAAAAGTAACGGAAATTATTGTCTTCGTTCCAAGGATTTATTTCTTATGTCTGTCCCCCATGCCCATACTGAGCTGGGAAAAAAAGGATTTAAATATGCTGCTCCTTCTGCTTGGAATCTGCTACAAAATAATTTGAATCTGAAGAAACTGGTTTCTTTAAATTAATTCAAGCATATGTTAAACTCATTAGAGGCAAATTTGTCTGTTTGTAAATGTTTTAATTGACTGTACTGTCCTTGTTTGGCCTGCATTGACTGTGGCGACTAAATTTTTTGAGGTCTTTGTTTTTATAGGAATTTTATGAGCTGTTAATGTCTAAGTTTGTTTTATGACTAATGCCTAGGATATTTTATACGTATATTTATTATTTGTACTGTGAGTGTGTATGTGTGTAACTTTTGCTGACCTGAGCCGCTGCCTATCTTGACCAGGACACTCTTGAAAAAGAGATTTTAAATCTCAAGAGTTTTTTATTCCTGGTTAATTAAAGGTTAATAATGTCTGTTCACCGAAACCGCAGTAGCAGTAGCCAGGTAAGTATAACGCCAACACGCTACAGGCAACACTTGGACTGACTAAAACACGATACTGACAGACAGGTCGGTTTGACAGTAGTCCCAAATTAAAGACCAATAGTACGACGTTCACTATAAGTATATAATCTGCTGCAAACTATGCAGAAAATCATAAAAACGTTAAGAACAACCGGAGAGTAGCGGCAGCTAATCGCGCCAGCGTTCACTCACCGGAAATCAAGTGATGGGTTAGCTACTAAAAGAAGGATCAGCCCTATATTTATTATATTTATATAATATTATTATTTATATATATGATTTATTATATATACAATTATTTATATTATTATTAAACCCTATATTTAATGAAAATTGCTCAAAGACACATATCAGCTGTTGAATCTGAGAAATTTTGTTTTTCAAATATGTCTGCTCATTATGGATTTGATGCCAGGGACACATTTCAAAAAGTTGGGACGGGGGCAACAAAATACTGGAAAACTTGTATGATGCTACAACAATACACCTGACGGCACATCTCACAGCTAACTAGGTTAATTGGCGACAGGTCATTGACATGATTGCAAATAAAATGAGCATCCCAGTGAGGCTGTCTTTCAGAGCTAAAGATAGTGAGGGCTCTACCACTCTGTGAAAGGCTGCGTGGGTAAATTGTTTGGCAGTTCAAAGGAGCTGTGTCACAATTACTGCGCATGCTCACAATTTTGAACGAAGTAAATCTGCTCAAGTGCAAGTAAAAATCAAGAGGGTATTTTTCTTCTGTGATTATTGGTGATGGCAACCAGCTTACATTATTCGTATCCTTTGGGTAAAGCTAAAAATAGCGCTTTGAATCCTCAAATTTTCATAGGAAGCCTCTTAACCCCTTTATGCAGACGCCAGCATACATTGAGCTGCTCTATTTATGCATGCAAGTACTCTATTCTGACACTAGATGGTACACCCGGGTCAGTTATTGAATATCCACTAGCAAGCCGAGCTCAGACACGGTTTAGAATATGGACGAGTTAAAGTCCCATCCCTATTTCCCAGGAAATGTGTGAATTTAACTCCTCAGCCAAGCCTGCTATGCAAACTGCCAAATATATTTCCCCGTAGTATCTATCCAGCAGTTAATAAAAATGATCTCCTGTGACATAAAAAAAGTGTTGTCCTTTGTTGCAAGTACTTCAGCTATAGTAGGCCAAACTGTGCGCAGCAGAATGACAGAAGTACAAAGTAAAAACAGACTTTCAAAACCAACCTAGAAGTGCCTAGGTTACATTTATGTGATAGCAGTCAGAAACCAACATGGATAATGGGACTTATTCCGAATGGAACAGCTCTGGAGAGTTCCTTGTACTGGAAAGCTTTGTTGGAGGAGGACTTCAATGATGGAGAGTTTTGCTTCATGTTTGAGTAGGTACATTGATTTGAATAATATGAAATGGCTAGCTTGCTAGCTAGCAGGCCAGCTGTTTTTTATATTTGGTTTACCATAGCCATGATGATCACAGAGCTTGTTTGCCACTTTGGTTAGTATGAATAACCGTTAGCCAATGCACTAACGGCAGTGTTGTGCTCCATGTGGTGATGTTTTAGAATTTATACCACATTTAACGGAAGCGAATGCCCAGGTTTTCCTTCATTTAAAATGAGAACAGCTCCAGGACTTCGGTAGAACCCCAGGCATGTTCGTTGCTCCAATTCTGTTTAATCAAGAGTAGCATAATGGCTGCATTTTCCTAATAGTGGAATGTCGGTTTTGTTAAAATGAGGTATATTTCAGGTATTACTGTGTTATTGAGTTATACTTGCTGTTTATTGGGTGTGAAAAGCATTTATACAAGCTTGCGTTTCGCTTGGATGATCAGAATTGTAAATAGCAAGCTGACCATTGCGGAGTGAACGTTCTGACCGTGAAATAAGCAGTTCCTTAAATGAGTACATGTGCTTGCTGATGCGGCTTTATATAAAAATTGATAAAACTCTGAACTTTATTGTGGAGAAAAGGCATGTTGTTGGTTTGGAGAGGTTACCCATGACTTTTGATTTCCATGTGTGCCAGTATTGATAAACTCCAGCTAAATTCTGCTAAAAAATCATTAATTCATACTAAATTTCATGTGTCTAAAGTTGATATGTGTTACACAAACGATATTTTACGATTTCACTGTGCTTAATTTTGAGGGCTCTGGCAGCATGGGGAGCCATTTGGATAGCTCCCTTATATGGCCCAGAAATGGTAGATAATTTTAAAAAATTACTGGCAGATGATGTACACTTGTAGTCAAGGGGTTAATGATCCCAAAAATGTACTGTTTTAACTCCCAGCCATTTTCAACTCTCTATATTGTATTATTTTTTTATAATTTCATTGCTGAATTTTCATGAAGATTTTTTCTGTTTGTGGCCCCTACTCTGAACTAAAATTATGTAAAGAGACTGAAATATGATGGAATTCTAAATGCTGCGAGTGTCCTGTATGATTAAAGCCATTTGCACTGTCTCTGTGGGGCTCAGATCTTGAATTATAAAGCCTAAAATCTGGTAACACATAAATAGCCATATTTGGCTTCTGCGCCAAAGGGTTAATATAAATAGCTCAATGCTTCCCAAATGATTACAGTGTTAATAAAAGAAGAAGTGATGCACCACACAGCGGTAAACATGCCTGTGTTCCATTGTTTTTGAAACTTGTTGCTTGCATCAATTGAAAATGAGCAGATATCTTTCAAAAAGCAATATAATTTCTTAGCTTCAACATATGAAATGTTGTCTTTGTGCTATTTTCAGTTACATAAAGTTTAACACCTTTCTGCAGACGTGGACGCCTGCAGACATAGAGCAGCTCTTTTTATGGAAGCAGTTGCACTACTCTATCACTAGATGGCACCCCTGGATCAGTTATTGCAGAGCCGTATATAGAGAGAGTCTGGCCAACTCGGGGTTCAAAAGTCTGAGCTATCCCGCTATGCTGATTGGTTCTGAGCTGGTCACGTGTTTTATGGATGCCATGTTTGCTATCATTAATCAATATTCATCCAGCGATCCCCATAGCGAAGTGTCGAATATGAGGTAATTAAATTCAATAAGTTATTCAATTATACAATTATTTGTACATATATTTAATTATTTATTTATCCTGGTTTCTAAAATAAGGATATGATGTTTACATGCACAAACGCAAAAACGGGATTCTCCAAAAACCCGATCATACCCGGGATACTGAAGTCCATGTAACTAAACGCACTCAATGGAGAATACATTGCAAATGCTCATTTACTGTAACGCCAGCAGCATTGAGATCTTCCTAGAGTGGATGTGTCATATGAAAGTTAAAGCTCGCAACAAATGTAAAATTTACTCAACTCGTTTCATAAATTTCTTGTAATTTCTTGTACGCCAAGAGTGTAAGGTTCTGTTTATCACATAACAGAGAAGCATAATTTAATAAAGGACAAATGTAAATTCCATCAACGCCTTGATGGAAACGTTAGTCAATTCGCAGGCATTGTAGCATTGCGCTAACTCCATTACACTTGGTGTTCAGTTTAGCTACATATTAATAGCGTGACGAAATGCACAGCGTTTTTTTTTTTGTCAAGTACTAGAGCTATGATTGAAGCTGCTTGCACACTGGACGCGAGATAAATTTTTCGCACGACAGATTACATTCAAAGTCAATGCGAAGACGCAAATACACGCGACCTTGCGTCAATTGGCTTTCGAATGGGAGCGCTCGGGCACTGCTATGATCATATCAAAATCGCTATTTTTAAACCACCAAGACTCGACACAACATGAAACTTTGCTCGTAGTATCACCAGGCTCTCTACACATGAACTTGAGCTTGTGAACATTGTTTGTGTACAAGGAGTTTACTTAAATGCCACTTTTAACACTGGACTCACCTAAGGCAACAACCCGGAAGACAACGCGAGGTAGGTCCCGTGCTAACAAAAACATCTTTTAAGCAAACTCTTTGTATACAAACAATGTTCTCAATGTTCAAGTTCATGTGTAGGGACCCTGATAATACTAGAAGCAAAGTGTCATGTTATGTCGAGTCTTCTTAGTATTTTAAAACTAGCGATTTTGATGCGACCGTGATATCCGGCCCATAGGGTTAAGTCGTAGAATCATCTGCCGTTGGTAGCAAACATGGCGTCCATGATTCGAGTTGGCCAGACTCTCTCTATATACGGCCCTGAGTTATTGATTATTCACAAGCCAGCAGAGCTGGAACACAGTCTAGAATATTGACGAGTTCACTCCTATCCCTGTTTTTCAGGAGTTGCATGAATTAAACTGCTCAGCTAAGCCTGATGTGCAAACTGCTCAATATCCTTGCCCATAGTATCTATCCAGCAGTTTAAAAAAATGATCTCTTGCGACAGAAAAAATTGTTGTCCTCTGTAGCAACCACTTCAGTTTCAGTGACTCAATGGTATTCCAAGTAGTTAAAAAAAAATCAGTTTACTGAGGCAAAAATTTGCCATGATATTGACACTATGTCATTCTACTATCAATTTCAGTCATCACATATTAAAAACGCGCAATTTCCTATCGTGGATTAACGCGTAGATATGTCGGTTGAAGAATTTAGCTGTCTTTTAGAGCCTCATACAAGCTCTCACGGAAATCCGATCGCTTCAATGGTGATTCAATGGTATCTGCGTGAAAGCCCAGCTGTAGTTCATGCCCACATGAAATTCTCCTGGTAATTACCAATTGGTTGACACGATTTTTATCCTATTGCAGACAGTATAAGCCTTCCTCAGTAAGTGGAAGACATTGATTGGACCTTAAAAAACAAATTAAAATACTTGCATAATAGGGTTACATTGTATTCAATACACTTCACGCAGCTCAGACTGACGTGGTTGCATGGGAACAAAAAACCTCCAGAACTGAGCCTGGAGAGCTGAGCTTATTTGCGGGATGGAAATGTGATTCTGTGATGGAAAATAGCAGTTATTCTGAATGGAACAGACAGGAGGGCTGACAGCATTGATACTTTTAAGGAGCATCTCAATAATTCTATTGAAAAGTGAGTAAAGCTGTCTTTGTATGGTGCAGCTCTATCTTACTTTTAGCCTGCTAGCTAACTAGCCAGCTATTTCTTATTTCTGGTTTGCCACCGTGATCACAGAGCTAGTTTGTCACATTGGGTAACAAAAGAGTAGTCGATACTGCAGTGTGCTAGCATTTTTCTTAACCAGGTGATCAGTTTTAGAATCTATACCACATTAAATGAAACGGAATGCCTTGCATTTTCGCTCTTTTAAAGTGCGAACAGCTTTTACTGTGACCTGAGTTATACTTGTTCCATAGTGGGTGTGAACGTTGTTACAAGCTTGCGTTTCACTGGGATGATCGGAATTGTAAACAGCAAGCTTTCCACCTGCGTGAACATTCTGACCGTAAAATAAGCAGTTCCTCTAATGAGTATCTGTGCTTGCTGACGCGGCTTTGTAGATAAATGGATGAGACTGAACTTTATCGTGGAGAAAAGGCATGTTTTTGGTTTGGAGAGGTCAGTGGTGACAATTGATGTCCAGCTGCACCTATATTGAAAAACTCATGCCAAATTCAACCACAAAATCATCCATTCATATTGAACTTCATGAGTACAAAGTTGATTTGCGTTAAAAATATGATTATTTTATAAATTGAAAGTGCGCCATTTTCAAGGCTCTGGGAGTTTGGGGAGCCACCTGGATAGCTATCTTATTTGGCTTAAAAAAGTGGATAATTTAATATTTCATGTTCAGATGAGAAGTACTTGTGGTCCAGGAGTTTATTATCCCAGAAATGTATTGTTTTAACCCCCAGCCATTTTTCGATCCTCAGAATTTTTTTTTTTTAGTTTCAATGGTGAATTCTCATGAAGATTTTTTATGTTTGCAGCCAATTTTCTCTGCCAAAATCATGAAATGAAATGAAATACGATGTAATTCTACAAAACCCAAAACCAGTGAAGTTGGCACGTTGTGTAAATCGTAAATAAAAACAGAATACAATGATTTGCAAATCCTTTTCAACCTATATTCAATTGAATACACTGCAAAGACAAGTTACTTAATGTTCGAACAGGTAAACTTTGTAATTTTTTGCAAATATTAGCTCATTTGGAATTTGATGCCTGCAACATGTTTCAAAAAAGCTGGCACAAGTGGCAAAAAAGACTGAGAGAGTTGAGGAATGCTCATCAAACACTTATTTGGAACATCCCACAGGTGAACGGGCTAATTGGGAACAGGTGGGTGCCATGATTGGGTATAAAAAGCAGCTTCCTGAAATGCTCAGTCATTCACAAACAAGGATGGGGTGAGGGTCACCACTTAGTCAACAAATGCGTGAGCTGATTGTCGAACAGTTTAAAAACAACATTCCTCAACGAGCTATTGCAAGAAATTTAGGGATTTCATCATCTGCGGTCCGTAATATCGTCAAAAGGTTCAGAGAATCTGGAGAAATCACTGCACGTAGCGACAAGGCCAAAAACCAACATTGAATGCCCGTGACCTTCGATCCCTCAGGCGGTACTGCATCAAAAACCGACATCAGTGTGTAAAGGACATCACCACATGGGCTCAGGAACACTTCAGAAAACCACTGTCAGTAACTACAGTTCATCGCTACATCTGCAAGTGCAAGTTAAAACTCTACAATGCAAAGCGAAAGCCATTTATCAACAGCACCCAGAAACGCCCGGCCCGCTGGGCCCAAGCTCATCTAAGATGGACTGATGCAAAGTGGAAAAGTGTTCTGTGGTCTGACGAGTCCACATTTCAAATTGTTTTTGGAAACTGTGGACGTCGTGTCCTCCGGACCAAAGAGGAAAAAGAACCATCCGGACTGTTATAGGCGCAAAGTTCAAAAGCCAGCATCTGTGATGGTATGGGGGTGTATTAGTGCCCAAGGCATGGGCAACTTACACATATGTGAAGGCACCATTAATGCTGAAAGGTACATACAGGTTTTGGAGCAACATATGTTGCCATCCAAGCAACGTCTTTTTCATGGACACCGCTGCTTATTTCAGCAAGACAATGCCAAGCCACATTCTGCACGTGTTACAACAGCATGGCTCCGTAGTAAAAGAGCGGGTACTAGACTGGCCTGCCTGTAGTCCAGACCTGTCTCCCATTGAAAATGTGTGGCGCATTATGAAGCGTAAAATACGACAACGGAGACCCCGGACTGTTGAACAACTTAAGCTGTACAGCAAGCAAGAATGGGAAAGAGTTCCACCTGAAAAGCTTCAAAAATTGGTCTCCTCAGTTCCCAAACGTTTACTGAGTGTCGTTAAAAGGAAAGGTGATGTAACACAGTGGTAAAAAGGCCCTGTGCCAACTTTTTTTGCAATGTGTTGCTGCCTTTAAATTCTAAGTTAATGATTATTTGCAAAAAAAAAAAAGTTTCTCAGTTTGAACATTGAACATCTTGTCTTTGCAGTGTATTCAATTGAATATAAGTTGAAAAGGATTTGCAAATCATTGTATTCTGTTTTTATCTACGATTTACATAACGTGCCAACTTCACTGGTTTTGGGTTTGTAAATGCTGTAAGTGTCTTTTCTGAGTTTAGCCACATTCATCCTCTTAATGAAGCTTAAATCTTGAATTATAAAGCATCAAATTGGGTAACCCATAAATAGCCAAATTTGGCTTCTGCGCAAAGGGGTTAACCCCTTTGCGCAGACGTAGACGCCCACGGACATGGAACTGCAAATTTAAGCACGCAGTTACAGTACTCGATCACTAGATGGCACCCCCGGATCAGTTATTGAATATTCACAAGCAAGCAGACCTTGAACACGGTTTAAAATATGGAGAAGTTCACTCCACTCCCTGTTTTTTCAAGAGTTGCATGAATTAAACTCCTCAGCTAAGCCTGATGTGCAAACTGGTCAATATCCTTGCCCATAGTATCGATCCAGCAGTTTAAAAAAATTATCTCTTGTAACAGAAAAAATCGTCCTCGGTAGCAACCACTTTAGCTACAGTGAGCCAATGGTATTCCAATTAGTGGTTAAGGAAAAATCAGTTTTCTGAAGCAAAAAATTCAACATGGTATTGATTTTCTCACATTTTACCGTCAATTACAGTCATCACACAAATAATGCGTAGTTCCCTACCGTGGATACCGTTGATTCCTCCATTGACAAATTCAGCGCTACCTTATATCCACCCAAGTACTGGTGTTGATAGCCAATCATTCAACTATACTATTCAAAAAAAGTAGGGGATATTTTATTTTGAGATCAAAATTTTCACATATACAAAGGGATACGAAACCATGTTGTATGGTTCCTTACTGAGGAAGCATTTCCAAAGAAATTCATCACCCAAACACATCAATGACACTCTCACAATCTGCACGGGATGCTATTGATGATCAAGGGGGTTGTGCCACAAATTTGCATGACTCTGAATTGGAAGGTTAGAGCCACTGTAAAGGAAGATTTTGAAGAGAAAGCATCAGATTATCAGTGGTTGAAGTCGTTAATTAAACAGAGACCATGCGCTGTCTAACACAGGAGGAGAGGTTACGTGCCCTTGGCATGCTACAGGTTGGCACAAGACAGGTCGTTGTGGCAAGGGCAATGAATGTTTCCCAGTCTGTCATCAGCAGATTATGGTCCAGACATCGTGCTACAGGGTCTGTTCAGGATAGACCACGATCCGGTCGACCAAGGGCAACAACTCAGGCTCAGGACAGATTCATCCGCACTATTGTCTTGAGAAATCGTATGGTAACAGCAAATCAGATAAGGTCTCAACTTCAAAGGGATACTGGCTTGGTAGTGAGTGGCCAGACCATCAGGAATCGTCTGCACAGATTTCACTTACACGCCCGGCGTCCTCGTGTCATTCCCTGTTTGAGGGATCGTCACATTAGGGCCAGACTCCAATGGTGTCGTCATCATCAACGCTGGGATAATCGCCGATGGAACAACGTAATGTTCTCAGATGAGTCGAGGTTCACTGTGGACTTCCTTGACAGGCGCAGGAGGGTTTGGCGCCGGCGTAACGAACGTTTCCATGACGTTAACGTCATTAGACATGATCCGTATGGGGGTGGATCTGTAATGGTGTGGGGAGGCATCACTGCTGCCGGCAGAACAGACTTGCATGTTGTTGCTGGACGTGTCACAGGGCAGTACTACCGGGACAACATCTTGGCACCCCATGTTGTGCCGTTTGCACGTCGTTATGGCCGCCGTTTCATTTTCCAAGATGACAATGCCAGATGTCATAGGGCCAGGATCGTTACAGATTACTTCCAGCAGCAGAATATCACCACATTACCATGGCCAGCACTCAGTCCGGACCTTTCCCCATCGAGCATGTCTGGGACATGCTTGGACAGCGGCTCACGCCAACGTCAACAACCTCCTGCCAATGTCCAAGAACTTGCTGCAGCATTGCAACAGGAATGGAATAACGTTCCCCAAAATGACCTGGGGCGTCTCGTTAGGAGTATGCCACGCCGAATTCGAGCTTGTCTAGCCAACCGAGGGGTTTTACCCGCTACTGACTCTGTTTCACAATGGTGGTAAATTTGCTGTGTGACCCTGTGTTTGTGTCGACCCTTATTCTGGAGAATCTGTCCTTTACTGACTGTACACAGGGTTTCAAATAAATTGACAAATGTTTCCTTAATGTTTTTATGTCATTTGTTTCCTTCCTGACCTCATGTTCTGCATTTCATGGTACTTGTAAATCCAATATCCCCTACTTTTTTTGAATAGTATACATACTCGGGCTCATCTGCATAACTGCACAGTTATATGCTGCATTCATGTGGTGTCGGGATATTTGGATAAACGACTTTTAGACTGGGAAAGTTCACATGCCCCTTCATGTCGGAAAAACAACTCGGCATCCTGGCGATAATTTTGGTACACGAGTTGCCGACTTGACTTTATATTGACGTCACATTCACCGAAAAATGGCAGATGACTACCTGTGTGTAGTTTACTTTTAAGCAAATACGGACCTTTTTTCTGATTAAAATACATGTGTATGAAATTAATCACATTTTATGGCTCACCTGATCCGTTTTGGTTGTTACAAAAAAAAACTGGAAACAGCTGTCAGTGTTTTCTTTAAACGCTCTGAGCATTAAAACACAACTCAGCTTCTTTGCTACATCCATGTTTTTCCCACATTACGACCTCAAAGCACATAAACACAATGAAATCGGAAGAACGTCTTGCCGACTTGGGAACTCCGACCTTCCGACATCACATGAATGCAGCAATAGTTCACGGCCACATGAAACTTCCCCGGTATCAATGTATTGATTAGCTTATCTCTTATCCAATTCACGAGTGCTCAAACTTTCCACAGTAACTGAAACACATTTATTGGACAAACATAAGAGCAAACAAATCTATGCGTATCAGCAAGGTAGGTTGTATCCGTTCAACGTTGAGCACGACTGCGCAGCTGAAAATGACGCGATTTATAGAAAAAAATAGTGGACCCCCTGGTACGTTTATTGCACCATTTTGTTGAATCTAGGGAGGCATATATTGTTTGGTTTTTTTTCCATGAAAATGGAAGATCTGTTCTGTTAAAATAAGGTACATTTCAGAATTCAGATATTACTGAGTTAGTGAGTTGTACTTGTTCCTTTATAAGTGTTGAAATAAGGTTGTGAGCTTGGAAGTGGGAACTACTGGGTTTTTCACTGCAGTGTGAATGTTCTGACCGTTTAATCCGCAGAGTATGTGTGCTGGCTTGAGGAACATTGAAGAAAAATGGACAAAACTTTATTACTGAGGAAAGGCATGTTTTGTGTTTGGAGAGGTTACTGGTGACCACTGATGTTCAACTGCACTGATATTGATAAATTTATGCTAAACTCAACCGGAAAATCATTAGTTCATATTAAATTTCATGCCTCAAAACTTTATTTGTGTTAAATATAATTATTTTATGATCTGACAGTGCACCATTTTGAGGGATCTCAGACTTTGGGGAGCCACCTGGATAGCTGTCTAATTTGGCTCATAGCAAGTAGGTAATCTACAATGTAATGTTCAAGATAAATTATACTTGTGGTCAAGGAGTTTATGATCCCAGAAATGTATAGATTTAAGCCCAAGCAGTTTTTCAATTCTCAGGTTTTTTTTTTTTTTTTTTTTGCAATTTCAATGTTGAAGTTTCATAAAGATTTTGTGTTTGCAGCCCCTTTTCTCTACCAAAATCATGAAATTAAACGGAAATGCGATGAGTCTAAATGCTTCAAGTGTCTAGACTCAGTGAACCCACTCCTTTCCTGTCTGAAGCTGCAATCTTGAATTATAAAGCCTTAAATAAGGTAACCCCCAAATAGCCTGATTTGGCTTCTGCACAAAGGGTATAATGAATAAAAAGCAGTTTTAGGTTATGCATTTCTTTTTTGGTGCTGCAGGGGAAAATGTACCGAACTGACTTCAAAACCGGGGCACGTAACAAACCATGACCATTATGTACCATTATACCCCTTGTGATAACATTGATATTTTTGCATCGCATAGATGCCTTTAAGTTATGAGTGGGTGGATCAACAGGAAAATATTTAGAAATATACTTATTTCTCAATGTACTGTAAGTACTGCAGACATGTCAGACGTGTCATTGTTCACGTTGCCGTCTGTCCCTCTGATGTTACTTACACTTGCTAGTATACTGTCTATTTTATTACTTTTTTTTTCTTTTCCTCTTTGTTCAATTGTCTGTACATGTTGTGGGATGATTGCCTCACAATACGTGCCTTGCCAACTGTGCGATCATTTCCTGACTTCTGTCAAAGCTTAAATAAATGTAATACAAGCCATTCATCCTCTAAAATAGCAAACCCTGTTCTTGACAAAAAATAAAATCTTTCACTATATGGGGTATTGACGTAATGTCCAGTGTGCACAGCCAAGCCAAAGTTTCTGCATCTGTATTTAGTTAAGATATTTTATAAAAACAGGCAAGTCACTTAAAAAATACCATTCAACAATTAAGAGCTTTTAAAGACTTATAATTATGACGGGGTGAGGAATCAGTTGAACCTTAGTCTGGTGAAGGTTGTCACAGAATCTCTGTTAAAAATAAGTACTAGAACAATTTGACATTACCAATTTCCTGACTTATCCAAATATGATCAAAACCATACTGAAAAAGAGTTCTTAATCTTTGTTGCCCATGTAACATGTCGAGATGCATCTCGGGCAGTGCCTCTCAAACCTCTCCTGGAGAACCACTTGTCATGCATGTTTTGTATCTCTCCCTGCTCCAGCACAGGTGGTTCAAATGAACAGGTAGTTATCAACCCCCAAAAGCTGATAATGAGCTGATCATTTGAATCACCTGTTCTGGAGCAGGGAGAGATCTAAAACATGTGGGACAAGTGGTCCTCCAGAAGAGGTTTGAGATGCACTGATCTTGGGATTTAAGCACCAAGTAGTGCTGTTTAGGTAGTCTACTATTTGGTAAGCATAAAACCTGACAGTAGTATTTCACAGCCTGACAAATACATACACTTTGTAAGGGCAGTCTGCCTCATTCACTCAAAACCGTAATATTTCGCATTGACTTTCCAACTTTAACGTGTTTGCAAAATCTTTCCTGCACAGATTTAAAATATTTACAATATATAGTACCCCAGACTTCTACCCCGTGGCACAAGATAGGCAGGAAAAGAAAGTAAAAAAATCTGCACACTGGATTAAAGCTCCCAAACCTTTATTGATGCAACGTTTCGACCACTCACAGGGTCTTCATCAGGCAAATGACTGACAGACAGACAGACAGACAGACAAATATATAGGCAGGTATTTACCTAGTCATTGGCTGATAAAGTATCAGCTGACAACCAATAGGATACAGACACATTGGCACAAGGCACAATGAGTGCCCGCCCTTTAAAGGGACTCAGTATTTAAATACACAATAGACAAAGAGAGCAATAAGTACATCATCAATGCATCAATTGCAATGCAATCATAAAATACATAAAGAAAAACATTCTGTATGTTCTGTCATTGTATTGTGGCCTGGATCATCATCGGCAAGTAATTGCCAAAATATAGGCCAAACAGTAACATTTCAATGATATTAACAGAGAAAACACAGTAAGCAGCCAATGAATTTTAAGAGTAAAAACAACAGGAAATGTTAATGCTAGATAATTTCATAATAGAAATTACTACTATGAGAATAAAGCTGTTAATAGAAAAATACAAAAGTGTAAAAATGGAAAAAAGCCTACAAAAAAGGCTTAATATCAAATTCCTCATTTAAACCATTAGAGGACATGGTATTAAGGAAATAGATCCAAAAAGTTTCGCGTTGGAGAAGCCTCCTTTCTAAATCACCACCCCTCCGAGGTTTCTCCACTTTTTCCACACCAACATAACGTAGTGTGTTCAAGTTGTGTCCGGCATTCTTAAAATGAACAGCTACAGGGTTGCGCTCATCGCCGGTTCTGATGCTACTCCTGTGCTCACTGATTCTTGTGCGTAACGCACGGGAAGTCTTGCCGATATAGGCTAAGCCACAAGGGCACCGAATAAGGTATATCACATGTGTGGTGCTACATGTGATCGCACCACGTATGGATATATCCCGACCAGTGTGTGGGTGACTGAAGCGTTTACATTTACGCGTGTATGTGCACTGAACACAGCTTCCACATCTATAATTGCCATCTGGGACCACTGGGAATGTTGGCTCACCCTGAGCACATATATCAGACTTCACCAAAATATCTCTCAAGTTAGTGGGGCGTTTAAACACCAACATAGGCTTTTCCTTAAAGGCATTTTTTAATTTTGGGTCTGATTCCACAATGTGCCAATGTCTCAGGATGACATCTTTGAATTTAGAGCCGAGTTGAGAGTATTTGGTAATGCACATAGGAGGATTATTTTGACTTTTTTTTATTATTATTATTTTTTGACTGGAGACATGCCTCCTGTGTTATCTGGTCAAAACGCTCCCTAGCTGCCTCAACCCATTCTTTTCTGTATCCCCTGTTAAGGAATCTATTGGAGAGATCTGAGGCCTGTAGTGAGTAAGAGGCATCATCACTGCAGATCCTCCGAGCACGGTGGAATTGACTAATAGGAAGACTTTTAATCAGTGATTTAGGATGGAAACTGTCCCCTCTTAAAATGGTGTTGCGGTCTGTGGGTTTTCGAAAAAGATCAGTTTGAATAGTGTTACCACTTTTACAGACCAGTACATCCAAGAAACTGATACGCTCCTTATCAAATTCAAGTGTGAACCTCAAATGCTCATTACAAGAGTTCATATACTGATGAAATTCAAACAGCTCCTCCACAGTAGAATCCATAATGACAAAAATGTCATCAATAAAACGTCTATAAAATAAGATCTTAAGGAAAAAAGGGTTGACTGGATTGAGGACAAAATTCTTCTCAAAGAACCCCATATATAGACTGGCATAATTAGGTGCCATTTTAGATCCCATTGCTGTGCCCTTTAACTGCAAATAAAAGTCATTTTGAAAACGAAAAAAGTTGTTAGTTAGAACAATGTCAGCCAAATCCAATATGCAATCTGTGCTAGGCTTGGACACTGTTGGGCGTCGCCCTAGGAAATATTGAAGCGCCTCAATGCCGCCCGCATGTGGGATGTTTGTGTACAAGCTCTGAACATCAAAGGTTGCAAATAATGATGTATCAGAGATATCACCAAAGGATTTTAGTGAGTTAATGAGATCGATAGAATCCCTTATATAGGAGGGGAGGGTGAAAACCTCTGGTTTAATAAAGTGATCCACAAAGGCAGAAATGTTTTCTGTAAGACCACCAATACCACTCACAATAGGTCTACCAATAAGAGGAGTAGTTAAGCCCTTATGTATCTTGGGAAGGGTGTATATTACTGGCGTCACAGGATGCTCAACCTTGAGAAATTCAAAAGTGTTTTTGTCAAATTCATGATTATTAAAATGGAAAACAAGCCTAGAATCAACATGGGTTTTTAACCTCACAGTAGGATCTGAGGGCAATTTCTCATAAAAAGTACAGTCACTCAGTTGTCTATTGATCTCAGATAAATAATCCATAGCATTCTGTAGAACAATAGCCCCACCCTTATCAGCAGGACGTACCACAACCTTGTTATCCTTACTTAGGTCCACCAATGCTTCCCTTTCTAATTTAGACAAATTGTTGTACACCTTATACTCCTTCTTCTTCTTTTTTTAATAGATTTTTTACATCATTTTCAACCAAGCGGCAGTAAGTGTCAAGTGAAGCATTACGATTCTTATAAGGAATAAAGGTGGATCTGTTCCTGAAAGGAGTGTAAGTAGGAGCAGTGGGATTAGGAGGGTCAACAGAAGGAGGGACGGACTCAGTAGGATGGTCACTGGAGGGACATTCACTCTTATTAGAACTAAAAAATTCTTTAAGTCTTAAACTGCGGAAAAACTTCTGGAAATCAATGATGGTTTCAAAGTCATTAGGGTGTGTAGTAGGCACAAAACTGAGCCCCTTACCCAATGCTGATTTGCAGACTTCAGAGAGAGTTTTATCAGAGAGGTTAATTACTACATCCTCTTCTTCCCGCTCCGTGTAATGCTTCCTCCGCTGGCCTCTCCTGCATCACTTTTATCCTGGAGCGCCCGCCATTCGGCCCTCCTCCCCCGGCGTGGACAATACTGAACAAATGTTCTTTTGACCTGATGGCCCTAGTCATTAAAGAGCTAACAGAGAAATTGGAACAGACACGGGCCGAGGTGAAACAAATGGAGACCCAGTTGGCCGAAAAACTGGATAAAAAGAAATGGGCTGAGTGCAAGAAAGAGCTTGAACGCCATCGCAAAGATTGTTCCAGCAAGATCAAAACTTCTAAGAAGGCCAAATTTGCCAAATTAAACCAGAGGTTTTCACCCTCCCCTCCTATATAAGGGATTCTATCGATCTCATTAACTCACTAAAATCCTTTGGTGATATCTCTGATACATCATTATTTGCAACCTTTGATGTTCAGAGCTTGTACACAAACATCCCACATGCGGGAGGCATTGAGGCGCTTCAATATTTCCTAGGGCGACGCCCAACAGTGTCCAAGCCTAGCACAGATTGCATATTGGATTTGGCTGACATTGTTCTAACTAACAACTTTTTTCGTTTTCAAAATGACTTTTATTTGCAGTTAAAGGGCACAGCAATGGGATCTAAAATGGCACCTAATTATGCCAGTCTATATATGGGGTTCTTTGAGAAGACAGTTTCCATCCTAAATCACTGATTAAAAGTCTTCCTATTAGTCAATTCCACCGTGCTCGGAGGATCTGCAGTGATGATGCCTCTTACTCACTACAGGCCTCAGATCTCTCCAATAGATTCCTTAACAGGGGATACAGAAAAGAATGGGTTGAGGCAGCTAGGGAGCGTTTTGACCAGATAACACAGGAGGCATGTCTCCAGTCAAAAATAATAATAAAAAAAAAAAGTCAAAATAATCCTCCTATGTGCATTACCAAATACTCTCAACTCGGCTCTAAATTCAAAGATGTCATCCTGAGACATTGGCACATTGTGGAATCAGACCCAAAATTAAAAAATGCCTTTAAGGAAAAGCCTATGTTGGTGTTTAAACGCCCCACTAACTTGAGAGATATTTTGGTGAAGTCTGACATATGTGCTCAGGGTGAGCCAACATTCCCAGTGGTCCCAGATGGCAATTATAGATGTGGAAGCTGTGTTCAGTGCACATACACGCGTAAATGTAAACGCTTCAGTCACCCACACACTGGTCGGGATATATCCATATGGTGCGATCACATGTAGCACCACACATGTGATATACCTTATTCGGTGCCCTTGTGGCTTAGCCTATATCGGCAAGACTTCCCGTGCGTTACGCACAAGAATCAGTGAGCACAGGAGTAGCATCAGAACCGGCGATGGCGCAACCCTGTAGCTGTTCATTTTAAGAATGCGGACACAACTTGAACACACTACGTTATGTTGGTTTGGAAAAAGTGGAGAAACCTCGGAGGGGTGGTGATTTAGAAAGGAGGCTTCTCCAACGCGAAACTTTTTGGATCTATTTCCTTAATACCATGTCCCCTAATGGTTTAAATGAGGAATTTGATATTAAGCCTTTTTAGTAGGCTTTTTTCCATTTTTACACTTTTGTATTTTTCTATTAACTGCTTTATTCTCATAGTAGTAATTTCTATTATGAAATTATCTAGCATTAACATTTCCTGTTGTTTTTACTCTTAAAATTCATTGGCTGCTTACTGTGTTTTCTCTGTTAATATCATTGAAATGTTACTGTTTGGCCTATATTTTGGCAATTACTTGCCGATGATGATCCAGGCCACAATACAATGAACAGAATGTTTTTCTTTATGTATTTTATGATTGCATTGCAATTGATGCATTGATGATGTACTTATTGCTCTCTTTGTCTATTGTGCATTTAAATACCGAGTCCCTTTAAAGGGCGGGCACTCATTGTGCCTTGTGCCAATGTGTCTGTATCCTATTGGTTGTCAGCTGATACTTTATCAGCCAATGACTAGGTAAATACCTGCCTATATATTTGTCTGTCTGTCTGTCAGTCAGTCATTTGCCTGATGAAGACCCTGTGAGTGGTCGAAACGTTGCATCAATAAAGGTTTGGGAGCTTTAATCCAGTGTGCGTATTTTTTTACTTTCTTTGCTTGAATTACATGTGAATCCAGCACCGGGCCTAATTTGGTATGAGATGTGCGCACAACTACTCCTCTGAACAAGATAGGCAGGATCATGATATTATATATTAACATGTCTGCACGAGAAAAATTTCCAAGTTAACTCTGATATGTAGACAGACAAGATTGACCTTGATACATGAGTGCAAGCTTGTCTGTTAGCTTCATCTTATACAGTAGTTTGCTAAAAGCCCATAGTTGATGGTATGACATTGCTAATGCTGTAAAGTGCTTTGCACTTTTCCTGGGAGATCTGACTTGATCAGTCAAAGTTGCATAGTGCGAGAACAGGTATTTGGGGAATGGAGTGGGAATGAAAGGTGCACTATTCTTCCTACTACTAAGCCAGTGAACCATAAATATGATTTTGAGGCTGGTATTTTAAGTTTCATAATGTTGCTTTAAAATGCTTATAAGATTGTTTCTGTTGAGGTCCAACTGAGCCAATGTTATCCAAAGTATGTGTTTTATTGGCGAACATACCAATATCAGTGAAATGTTATTGGTTTCACTGGGCACTGAATTTTATTTGAGATTCTGAACTGCAATTAGAATGTTACCTCTATTTAGGGTTCTGTACAGCATAACTGTAGGAAACCTATTGCTTTTGCTCGGATTATTCTTATTATTCTTATTAGCGGTTCAAGCCTGTAGGGCTGAAACCCTATTGTTTTTGTGCTGGTTTATTTTTATTATTGTAATAATAAAAAATAAATAATATTTCTTCTTCAAAAATGTTTTCGCAAATTCCCGTGAGATGGTAAATGGTAGAGACCTGAAATTTTGCACATTGGTTGGAAGTTGTGTGTAAATGCTGCCCAAGGCATTTTAAACTCAATTGGCCTGATGGTGGCGCTATAATTCAAGAAAAACAGTTTTACTTTGAAGGTCATAACTCCTACGCTGTAAGTCCTAATTACATGAAACTTGTTACAGACATTCCTTGGTCCAAACTCTACAACTTTGCCATAAGGACCACAAAGGTCCACCATATTTGATTTTCCAGAATTTTGAATTTTTTTTTTTGAAAAACACATTTTTGACATCTCCTAGGCCGTAGGTCCGATTCCTTCGAAATTTGCTGTGGCTCATCAGTGGACCAAGCTTATCAAAGATTGCATAAAGCTTGTTGAAATCTCATTTCGTTTCCAAGATATTGACCAATGAACTTCAGCAGGGGCGTGGCTTAGCACATAAATGGACAAAATTCAACAACCATCTGGCCAATCATCACAGAACTTGCAGAAAATGTCCATATAAGTTTAAGGAACATACCTTCAGTTTCATGCAAATCGGCCCATAGGGGGCGCTATAAATGCAAAAAATGGGCATGGCATGACACAAATCAGACTATAAATCAGCAATTGTTTGGCCTATAGCCATAAAACTCACAGGATATATTCATATAGGTACCTGAAACATACCCAGTAAATTTCATTCAAATTGACTGATAGGGGGTGCTATAAATGCAAAACAAAGCAGCGTGGTATAACACAAATCAGACTATAAATCCTAAATAGTTTTACCAATCATTACAAAACTCACAGGATATGTCCACATAAGAACCTGAAACATAGCCTGAAAGTTTCAATCAAATGCACCAGTAGGGGGCGCCATAAATGCACAAAATAGCCTAACAAAACACAAATCAGACTATACATCATAAGTTGTTGGTCCAATCATTACACTGGCAAAATAGGTCCACATAAATACCTGCAACATACTCTTAAAGTGGTTTTTGTCCCCCGCCGCCATGATAGCAAGCGGGGGATATAGTATTCAGCTCCGTCCGGCCATCCGTCATGTCCCGTTTGTTCTGAACGCAATATCTCAAGAACGGTTTGACTGATTCCATTCATCTTTGGTGTTAAGGTATATTGGTGTGATACGCCGACCCCAGTAGATTTCCGTGACCTTGGCATTATTCTCAAGGTAATTACGATCATTTGACCACTTACAAATTCCTTGTCAACATGATATCTCAAGAACGGTTTGACCGATTCCATTCATCTTTGGGGTCAAGGTCTATTAGGGCCGGGGGACATAGTATTCAGCTCCATCAGTCCATCCGTCCAGCTGTCGGTCACATCCCGTTTGTTGTGAACGCGAAATCTTGAATGCTTTGACCGATTTTATTCATCTTTGGCTTCAATGTGTAATTTTGTGATACGCCGACCCCAGTCGATTTCCGTCACCTGGCGGGGGACATGGCCACGTATAGTGGCAACAGTTGTTAAATAAGCTGTTAAAGCTTTCAACTACTAATGGTCTTTCTTGGCTTGAACCCCGGAATTGACACTTGCGGCTATATTTTTATTTTTTATTATTATTATTATTATTATTATTATATTATTTATTATTTATTCATTTCTTCTTCAGAAATGTGTTCGCAAATTCCCATGAGATGGTAAATTGTAGAGACCTGAAATTTTGCACATTGGTTGGAAGTTGTGTGTAAATGCTGGGCAAGGCATTTTTAACTCAATCAGCCTGATAATGGTGCTATAATTCAAGAAAAACAGTTTTTCACTTTAAAGGTCATAACTCCTACGCTGTAAGTCCGATTTACACGTAACTTAGTACAGACATTCCTTGGTCTAAACTCTACAACTTTTCCATAAGGACCCCTAAGGTCAGCCATATTTGATTTTCCGGAATTTTGAATTTTTTGAAAAACACATTTTTGATATCTCCTCCTAAATCATAGGTCTGATTCCTTCGAAATTCGCTGTGGATCATCATTGGACCAAGTTTATCAAAGATTGCGTAAGGCTTGTTGAAATCTCATTTCGTTTCCAAGATAATGACCAATGAACTTCAGCAGGGCGTGGCTTAGCACATAAATGAACAAAATTCAACAACCATTGGGCCAATCATCACAGAACTCAAAGTATATGTCCATATAAGTACCAGGAACATACCTTGACAGTTCTATGGATATTGGCCGATAGGGGGCACTATAAATGCAAAAACTGGGCATGGCATGACACAAATCAGACTATAAATCAGCAATTGTTTGTCCTATAGCCGTAAAACTCACAGGATATATTCAAATAAGTACCTGAAACATACCCTGAAAATTTCATTCAAATTGACTGATAGGGGGCGCTATAAATGCAAAACAAAGCAGCGTGGTATAACACATATCAGACTATAAACCATAAACAGTTTTCCCAATCATTACAAAACTCACAGGATATGTCCACATAAGAACCTGAAACATAGCCTGAAAGTTTCAATCAAATCGACCAGTAGGGGGTGCCACAAATGCACAAAATAGCCTAACATAACACAAATCAGATTATACATCATAAGTTGTTGGTCCAATCATTACACTGGCAAAATAGGTCCACATGAATACCTGGAACATACTCTTAAAGTGGTTTTTGTCCCCCGTTGCCGCGGTAGCGAGCAGAACGGGGGACATAGTATTCAGCTTCGTCCGGCCGTCCGTCATGTCCCGTTTGTTGCGAACGCGATATCTCAAGAACGGTTTGACCGATCCCATTCATCTTTGGTGTTAAGGTATATTGGTGTTATACGCCCACCCTAGTAGATTTCCGTGACCTTGGCATTATTCTCAAGGTCATTAAGACCATTTGACCCCTTACAAATTCCTTGTCAACATGATAACTCAAGAACGGTTCGACCGATTCCATTTATCTTTGGTGTCAAGGTGTATTAGGGGCAGGGGACATAGTATTCAGCTCCATTCATCCGGTCCCGTCCCGTTTGTTGTGAACATGATACCTCAAGAACGGTTTGACCGATTCCGTTCATCTTTGGTGTCAAGGTGTATTAGGGGCAGGGGACATAGTATTCAGCTCCATTCATCCGGTCCGTCCGTTTGTTGTGAACATGATACCTCAAGAACGGTTTGACCTTGGCATTATCTTTGGTCAAGGTCATTCGACCATTTGACCTTGGCATTATTCCAGGTCATTAAGAAATTGACCCTACAAATTCAACATGATAACTCAAGAACGGTTCGACCAATTCCTTTCATCTTTGGTGTCAAGGTGTATTAGGGGCAGGGGACATAGTATTCAGCTCCATTCGTCTGTCCGGTCCCGTCCCGTTTGTTGTGAACATGATATCTCAAGAACGGTTTGACCGATTCCATTCATCTTTGGTGTCAAGGTGTATTAGGGGCAGGGGACATAGTATTCAGCTCCGTCCGTCCTGTCCCGTCCCATCCCGTCCTGTTTGTTGTGAACATGATATCTCAAGAACGGTTCGACTGATTCCATTCATCTTTGGTGTCAAGGTGTATTAGGGGCAGGGGACATAGTATTCAGCTCCGTCCGTCCTGTCCCGTTGTGAACATGATATCTCAAGAACGGTTTGACCGATTCCATTCATCTTTGGTGTCAAGGTGTATTAGGGCCGGGGGACATAGTATTCAGCTCCGTCAGTCAGTCCGTCCGGCCGGCCGTCCGTTGTCACGTCCCGTTTGTTGTGAACACGAAATCTCAAGAACGCTTTGACCGATTTTATTCACCTTTGGCTTCAATGTGTATTTGTGTGATACGCCGACCCCAGTGGATTTCCGTCACCTGGCAGGGGACATGGCCACGTTTAGTGGCAACATTTGTTAATTGAGCTGTTAAAGCTTTCAACTACTAATGGTCTTTCTTGGCTTGAACTCCGGAATTGCCGCTTGCGGCTATATTTATTCTTGTTTCCGCCGTTTTGACCTAATTCCGTGTGGGCGCCAAAAACTACAAGGGTTTGTCACTTGTAACTTGGCACACTATTACATTGGCTGAAGATGATCTCCGACGACAAAAATCCCACCAGTACACCTCTAGGTGGCGCAATAACGAATGCATATGCGTTTGGACTCAGATCTCAGACATTGTTTGGTCTTTTTGTAAAATTCTTTTTTCCTCTGATTCATTGGAGTCTCGTTCATCTATTCGGCATAGCCCCGCACATTTGATGAATTTTGCTGAGCGGGGCACATAGTTACTCTTATGCCTATATTTTTAGATATCGTGATCCAAACTTCATGAAAGTTAAGGTTCATAATAAGTTGCTTTGCTGGAGCCACGCCAAATTTTGTGGAGTTACACCAAAAGGGGGCGCTATAAATGTCATATGGTGATATCTCAGGATCCAGTTGGGCTAATGACCTGGAATTCGACATGGTGATGTAGGACACTCCTGGAATGTATGTCCTGGAGATTGGTGGGCGTGGCTAAAAAAATCAGCGAGAAAAATCAAAAAAACTGTACAAATGTCTGTATTTCCAAGTTGGCCGGATAAGTTTCGGATTGAGTGATTGATTATGATAGGTCCTTGCATTTGGAAGATATGCACCAAATTTGAGGTTTTTTGAATGGACGGGGGCTGAGTAATCAATTTTTTTTCTCATTTCTGCCGTTTTGACCTAATTCCATGTGGGCGGCAAAAACTACAAGGGTTTGTCACTTGTAACTTTGCACACTATTACATTGGCTAAAGACGATCTCGGACAACAAAAATCCCACCTGTACACCTCTAGGTGGCGCTATAACATATGCGTTTGCGTTTGGACTCAGATCTCAGACAGTGTATGGTTTTTTTGAAAATATATTTTTTCCTCTGATTCCTTGGAGTCTCATGCATCTAATGAGCATAGCCACGCCCATTTCTGCCATTAAAGTTTTCCACCATTTTTAAAAAACTGAAACCTTTAAAAGTTAATGCGTTCTACACCGTTTTTCCAATTGTCATGAAATTTGGCACAAATCATCGTCAAAGGACGCCGATTAAAGAAATGTATCTCTGACATGTTACAGATTTTTCGTTCAGACGTAGCAGTCCAATGAATTTTGCTGGGCGGGGCTAATAGTTACTCTTATGCCTGTATTATTAGATATTATGATCCAAACTTCATGAAACTTCGAGGTCATGATACTAAGTTGCTTTGCTGGAGCCATGCCAAATTTTGTGGAGTTACATCAAAAGGGGGTGCTATAAAAGCCATATGGTGATATCTCAGGATCAGCTTGGGCTAATGACCAGAAATTTGGCATGGTGATGTAGGACACATCTGGAATGTATGTCCTAAAAATTGGTGGGCGTGGCTAAAAAAATCAGCGAGAAAAATCAAAAAAACTGTACAAATGTCTATATTTCCAAGTTGGCCGGGAAAGTTTCGTATTGAGCACTTGATTATGATAGGTCCTTGCATTTGGAAGATATAGACCAAATTTGAGGTTTTTCGGATGGACGTGGGCTGAGTAATGAAATTTTTTCTCATTAAAAAACAGTTTTTTAAACACATGTCTATTTGGCTGTTTGGCCACAGGGGGCGCTGTAAAAGCATTTATCAGTAATTCTTCTACTACTACTACTACTATCACTACTAATACTGCTGCTGGTACTGCTTCTACTACTACTACTACTACTGCTATTACTATTACTTCTGCTGCTACTGCTACTACTGCTACTACTAATATTACACCTACTATTAGTGCTAATACTTTAGAAACATACACAAACAGGCGCACATTCACTTACACACAAACAGAACGACACACGCACACACAAAACACTTACAGTTACTCTCCTTAAAGCTTGCTGAGTGACGAGCATGTTTGTGTGATGGGCACTATCCTGAAACTACCCCCCCATAAAACCAACTTTGCTTTCTCGCATGCACACGCAGACACTCACAAGCAGTTGAGCACGCACCACACACATTGACACATACGCAAAGAGGCACACAATAACGCACACAGACAAACCTGCCCATCTTAACTATCTATAATCTGCACGGAAGACCACACTGCACCAAGCCACCCTCAAATCTATGCAGATGCTCTCAAATGAGCACTGGGCCCAGGAGACACAGCTAACTGTGTGGAAATCGCAATCGCGCCATTTTCCCAGGCAACTGGGTAGACAAGAGAAGCAGGGCGGGGACACCGTTGTTGCGCGCCAAGGCGGACAGACGAACAGGCGTACTACGTTTGCTTGCTGGGTAAAATCTTTTTACGCGGACCCTGAGTGCGTGAGTTTGGCGAAAATTACACTGTGGTAACTTGCTTTCTGGGACTTTGCCGCGTTCGCGTCAACACGGGCGGGAATTTGCCACGTTCGGCGACCAGCGCCAGGTACGGAACCCGCTCATCGCCGCTTGCGGCTATATTATTTTTTTTGCAGGTCTAATTTTACACATTTATTAAAGGGAGGAAAATGCATACAATGTCTTTTTACCACAAGTGGTACAATTACGGGGCATAACGCTGGGGATGCAAAATGGTGGGTCACATTGTCACCATGTATATTTGCTCTTCCGTTTCACTGCTCTTTGAGAGACTACCTTTGTGGCAACCATTGGTTCCTCAGTTTTGATGTCCTGGTGGCTGCTCTCTCATTCCTGTGCTACACATTGATTGTTCCAGATACTCGCTTCCTTTGTTTACCTGTCTGCTACTGCCTCCACCATTGCCCTCCTCACTAGTCCCATTCCCCCTGGGACTGATTTCCTGGTTCTGATCATAGCTCTCCTGATCATCATAGTCCTGCCAAATCTCCAGTCTCTAGTCTCTTGTCTGCAGTGTGACAATCTCAGTCTGCTCACTGACTATGATTTACATTTCCTGCATTGCAATGTTTTTCATCTTCTGGATCTGGACAGCTGATTTCTGGTAATAAAACCTAGGTATTGTCACTTCTGGTTCTGCTATTGAGTCCTTTGGTTCTGTGGCACCTGAAAGGTCCTGTCTTCTGCTCCATCATTAATTCTGAAATGAACAGTGCATCAAAATTTTCCAAAGAAAATATAAAAGATACTTTATATAGTGGAAAGTGAGGGGGCCATTGCTTGTTTCCTTCACCTCATTCCCAATCTGTTCTTCAAAACTGAAACTGTATTAGAAAGTACAAAGTGAGTGATTGATTCCTTACTTCCATTTACTGTAGCGGCAGTATTTGAGACTTAATTTACGTCTTACACTTGTGCCTGTTCTATTCAGGAAGTGCTTCATCATTCACTGTTTATGCAGGATCATGTATATCATGCATAGAATTTCTGTGATTAAAAAGGTTAGCCAATTACCATAGCATTTTGTTAGGGCACTGAAAGAGTAATTTCCAAATATTTTCAGTGAAGAAATACACGTGAACTGTTCTTTTCACAAAAAATATTAGAAATATTAACATAAATGGACCATGCGGCGGCACAGTGGCAGTGGTTAGCGCTGCCGCCTTGCAGCGGCAAGGTCCTGGGTTCGAATCCAACCTGGGGCTTTTGTGTGGAATTTGCATGTTCACCTCGTGTTCGCGTGGGCATCCTCTGGGTGCTCTGGTTTCCTCCCACAATCCAAAGACATGCACATCAGGCCAATTTACAGATGCTAAATTGCCCATTGGTATGAGTATGAGTGAATGTTGTGTGAATGGTGTGTGTGCCCGGTGATGAGTTGGTGAGCTGTCTTAGGTGCGTCCCTGCCTTTCGCCCATAGTCAGCTGGGATAGGCTCCAGCTCCCTCCGTGACCCTAGTGAGGAAGAAGTGGGAATAGAGAATAAATGAATGAATGAAATTGACCATGACACTGATGTAAGACACCGCCACAGCTTCCATATGTGCATGGTCCCTGTCAAAAAGCATTTAGCAGGTGACTAGGTCATGTCATATACTGTCATCCATGATATGATGACTGATTAATTCTGAAAACTTGCATTAGGAAAATGGAATGTACTTGGTCTTTCAAGTGTCAGTTTGAAGCAGTGTCAATTAAAGATGATAGATTTGGAGTGGTGGATCATCAAGTCAGTCCATTATATGCTCAGAGCAGGGACGTGCGGTCAGGGTCGGCAGTGACTTTTCCTTTTTTTATCGTTAGATTTTGTCAACTTGTTTCCACATTCTATGCCTGATTGTCAATCAATCAATTTGACCTTTTTTTTCTGGTTGATTAAGCCTGCAATGATTAAGAAGTGATAGTGACAGAAAGATTAATTTACCTTTATGCTTTGATTCGAGACTGCAAGGAAGTAAATCTTAATCTCAACTCTCTCGGTAATTCCGTATATTGTTTTGATCTGTTGTTTATCGGATTATGAAAGAAGACTGAAAATAAACTCTCTATTTTTAAAAAATGGCATTCAAAAGTATGTGTTTAAGGGGGGAAATATTATCGTAAACATTTTGACCACACATTGAACGCCGCAAAAGAAAGGTTTTAATACTTGTTAATGGCATTGCGTTAGCTTCCTCTAAGCAAATATGAACAAACTTGCTGTCTCGTGAGCATTTTAAGTTCGATGCACTGCGCAATAATGTCGTGGATGGAACTGGCACGCCATTCTGCCGTTTAGTCTTGTAAATTAGTTCATCCTCAGATTGCTAATCAAGCAAAGTAATAGAGTTATCGTTTGTTTAACGGTGAGCATTCTGCCTACCCTAACTGACCTCTGACGGCACTTCACTGGCTCAGAGGTCACCTAAATTCCCCAGAACAGCCTAAATTATTGGTGGCGTGGATTTAACATGGTGCTGAAAACAATCCAGTCATGTAAACATGCCAGCATCACCTAGTTGCAGCAGGTTTATCACATTTCAGCACCTCCCGAAGGTCTTTGATTGAATGAAATCTGTTTAGGCCACTGGGGGACACTCAACTCACTGTTCTTGGAAACAGCATGAGAGGAAGTGTGCTTTGTGACATGCCACATTATGCTGTTGGAAGCAGCCATTTGAAGATAGGCCGGCTTCGGCCAAAAAGGGATTTTCCTGGTCCGCAGAGGCATTTAAGTGATGCTCAGGTGGTATTAAGGGGCCTTGCATGTTTCAAAATATTTACCTCACCATTTGACCACTAGCAGCAGCCTTATTGTTCACGTTATCAGGATGGATCCATGGATCTATGTTGTTGATTCCAAATTCTGATCCGACCAGCCAGTCTTCTGCTGTCCAGTTGTCTTCGCTGTAATCTCAGTGTCCAGTTCTTAATTCTTTGCCACCCATGGGCCTAATGGGTAAAATTCCGGCTGTTTTTGACTAATGAAACAAAAGCACTGCATCTCAAAACTGTAAATGTAAAAAATATGGTTGAATGCTTGTTTGAAAATGGACAACTGCACCCTAATTACTTAACAGTCATTTACAATTAAAGTTCAGTCTGTAATACTTTGTTTCATGAACTCAGGCATTCAAAATGTCTAGAAATCAGGGATTTTTGTCCTGACATGGTGCAGCTGCCATTGATGAAACGACCCTTCTTTTTGGCTCCTGTATATGCTAACTACTTGAGGAAAAATGTGTGCCGGTATCTCTGACCATACAGATTATGTATTCTTCTTTTCAGATGAGCCACTTTTGTTTGGTCCCCAAGTCTTATTACAATAATAGTTCAATCGTCATTTTGAAAACATCCTGTTCTCGTACACTATAGTAACAGGATAGTATGATAGATCACAAGAGTCATCAAAATATGGCATATCCCCCCTGACCCCTGCAATCTATTCTCAGAAGTACCAAAATATCAACAGACACCAGTCTAGGACCTGATTAATACACAAGAACAAGTTTCATTTAAACAAAACTGAACGGTATTCAAGTTTTGCTCAGGAAACAAAATGATCACAGACGGATGGATATACTGATGACTATATCCCCCTGCATTATTTGCCGGGGGGGAGAAAAATAGTTGAAATTCAAAAATAGCCAAAGGCACCACTTCAGTCGTCAATCAATATTGTTACAGTTCAGCCTGTCTGCCCTGTATCTGTGCTGCTGCATGGCATGCTTACTTTCTGTTTCCGTTTTAGGCGCAGCTGCCTGAGTTGTGATGCAGGGCACCTGTGTGAAGGCGTGGCCTTGGGCTATATAGTAGCCCCTTTTGCTCCGCCCTCTCTCACTTCCTGGATCTAGACCCTGCCATTTCAGTGCTGTGTGTTTGCAGCCTTTTCTTTTGTTTTTCTTTATTTAATAAAAACAGCACATTTTTGCACTTGGCTTGGTGTTGTGTCTCCATTATGTTACGTCTTTCGAGCCGGTCGTAACAATATCACGGTGAAGTTTCAGGAAAAAAAATTCCACATTGTTTTTGAGCTCTGTCCAAGAGACAAAATGTACATGGAAGGACAGACAGACGGACAACCACATTGACAACTATATTCCTCCGCTTTATTTGCCTGGGGGATAAAAAGTGACGTGCATTGCACAAAAACCTAAGTTACCTAAGTGGACCAAAATAACTTCATGAGCCATAATAATAACAACCACCACACTTTTGGGCGATTTAAATGCTGCAGAAATTATATGACAAAGTCGAGTGCAAAATTTAACCTACTCATTTATTAATTTCTACATTTCATGCCAGCACCCTTCACCATCTATCTCCAGCAGCTGCAGCTGGCTTATCCAGCAGGGATACCTAGCACCATTATGCTAGTGCACCCCACAGCCTTGTCCCAGCAAGGATGCTAGTGCCCCCAATGCTAACTTCCAGTGTCCATGGGAGTTCATTTTAACTAAGATTCCTGGAACCCTATGCCAGTTCCCTTCACTGCCCACCTACAGTAACCATAACAGTCGTTTTAAAATAATGAAGGAGGTCAATGACCTTGCTGCCCTCTCTGAGCAACAGCAGTACTTTGATTCTACCAGAGATCCTGGCACCAAAATGCCAGTGCCCCTGCTGCTCCGTAGCTGGTACCAGGATGCCAATGCCCCCCCTTCCCTCCCTGAGCAGCAGCTGCAGATTGGTCCAACCAGGGCTCCTGGCACAAGAATACAAGTGCCCTTTGCTGCCCACTCACATTAACCATAGAAGTTCCCTTTAACCAAGGCTCCTGGCACCAAGATGCCAGTACCCCCTGCAGTCCACTTCAAGCAACCACAACAGTTTGCCATAGCAGGGGCTTCTAGGACAGGGATTCCAACACCCAATATCTCAACTTTACCCTATGCATCTTTCCTGAAAGGCAAGCTATCATCTCTTGCTCATTATAAATTGATCTTCTTTTCCATCACTCTTGGAATCCATCTCAGTCAGCTGAGCAAGCTGTGTTGCGCTGCATCTCTGGTTCAACAACCTCACTACGTGGACTGTAATCACCTTCTATGCCCTCATTCTGCAGCCGTGAACAGTTTTTTTCCTGCTACTCAGAAAATCCACCCTTATAATAGCTCTTCTCCAAAGTACAAATCCCTTTGGCGTTTGAAGGCAATGGGAGATGACACTCTGATCGATTGGTTTATTGCATGTTTCGCCCAGAACACGCCTATGATTATTTAGGAGATTAAATCCAACCCCTTTGCACTGAGTACCTTACTATACGCCCAGATAACCTGCCATTTAACAAGCACAAATGGATTTGGACACGCCCTTAATGCACTTGCGCCATCTGTTTCAGACCGAACGCTCAGATCGTTAAAATAGGGCCCTTTATCTCTATGTCTGAACAAATGGATGTTCAATCCTGGTTCCGTATTCGACAAAGCAGAAGAGCAAGCGCTGCATGAGAGTTCCCCTTTTGCATATCAGTCATATTCCCTTCAATAAATAAATCCTTGTCCTTAAGGCAATTTTCCCCCCCATTCTTCTCTATGCGGGGAGGGTTTTTCCCCCCAGACAAAGCCACTTGCAAACAAATTGCTTGGATGGCCTTTCATTTTGTCTGGGGGAGTAAAACGGAAAAAAAAATTGAAAAGAGCTTCGCTCCTCAAGGAGGAGAAGAATGGGGGCCGGGGAGTCCCAGACATTGTGACCATCATCATGGTTTAGGGTCTGGCTGCCCTTGTTCAGAACACTAGGACGGTGGAGAAGGCGGCAGGTACCTTTGCTAGGTATTATGCTACTCCTTCCTCAGGGCGATGGGCTTAGCTGCGCTGGACCTGAAAATCCTGTATTGTTGGGACCCTCCTATGTCTATTGAGCTTTAAAAGACTTTGCCTACAGGACGGGACTGCCTCGGGCTGGTCTGACCTTGAGGAGCTATAAGATTATACTGGCTTATTTAAGATCCAACCATAAGCGCGCACACCACAAAAGGCTGAGTCCTTGCGGAGGCCCAGGTTTGATTCCGGCTCGAGCCTGTTTGCCGCATGTCATCCCCATTCTTGTCCCAACTTTCCTGTCTCTACTGAACACTGTTTAATAAAGGGGAAACCTCATAAAAATAATCTTTAAAAAAAAGTCAATAAATGTTTGACTAGCAAGCAGAAAGACATTGTCTGGATGACGGCTCATTAGTGTCTCTCCACTATAGCTTTCATGTATCGCCGGCACTTAGCCCTGACTGAACGCTACCCACACGGATACATTGACCAGCAGAATGTACACCACTTCTTCTGGGAGTGCACTGTGGCCTGGCGAGTCTAGGGCCTTGTTGTTTCCTCTGTCTCCCTGAACAGGTAGCTGCCGAGGTCCTTCCTGACGGCTGAGCAGATTCTGTATGCTCCCCTGAAAAGATGCAAAACACCTGACAGCCACCGTCAGTGGAAGATCATCAACGTCATCAAGCAGGCCGTGTGGGAGACAAGGAAGATCAAGATCTACCAAAAAACATCTGTGGACCTGGCCAATCCCCAACAGAGGATCCAAAGCCTCCTCCAAGATGGCATTCTGGTGGACAACAATAAAAGCAAGACCCTGGCTTGAGAGAAATGGGGAGTGGACCATTGGAAGGAACTGATCATTTAGTTCGCCCCCTACTTGAGGGACACCTTCTTGAGATTAAACCCGAGCATGCCTTCACAGACCATAACAACCTTCCTCTTTTGTTTTTATTCTATTTTTTCATTACCCTTTAAGAGATTGATTGTTTGTATTTCGTTAGTTAGGGTCCTGTGTACATTATTATTGTGTGCTTACTTCAGCGAAGCAGCACACTCTATTCTCTTACTTCTTCTTATTGTTATTCTTTTTCTTCTTCCGCCTAAATTTGGCAGACTAACTCCTCCTACACCTTTTGAGCCATTGATTCCGTTCAAACTCAAACTCAAAAAATTCAGCTTGTTCTGAATTACGTTGCATCTGTACAGATTTTTATGTCACCTGAGACGAAGTCTCAAAGTGACCTATTCTAATCGCCTTTTGTCCGTTGTCGTCTGTCGTGCGTCGTCCGTCGTGTGTCCGAAAACAATTTACATTTTCCACTTCTCCTCAGAAACCGCTGACGAATTTCAATAAAATTTTGCAGGAACCTTCCTTGGTCAAATATGCACCAAAAATTGTGAATTATATGGTGCCCACCCCCAGGGGCTCTGTGGGGCAGGGCTAAAAGTGGTCAATACATTTTTGACTTCTTCTCAGTAACCGCTGATCCGATTTTAATAAAATTTTGCAGGAACCCTCCTTGGTCAAATATGCACCAAAATTATGAATTATATGGTGCCCACCCCCAGGGGCTCTGCGGGGCAGGGCTAAAAGTGGTCAATACATTTTCCCCTTCTTCTCAGAAACTGCTGATCCGATTTCTATAAAATTTTGCAGGGACCTTCCTTGGTCAAATATGCATCAAAATTGTGAATTATATGGTACCCACCCCCAGGGGCTCTGAGGGGCGGGGCTAAAACTGGTCAGTACATTTTCCACTTCTTCTCAGAAACTGCTGATCCGATTTCAATAAAATTTTGCAGGAACCTTCCTTGGTCAAATATGCACCAAATTGTGAGTAATATGGTGCCCACCCGGAGGTGCTCTGAGTGGCGGGGCTAAAAGTGGTCAAATTCGCTGAAATTTTAAAAATCTTCTTCTCCAGACCCAGATATGCTGGAAAGCAATACTCTTCATAGATGGAAGGCTCTTGAGGTGCTTTATTAAAATTGTGAACTTCATGACCCTTGAGCTCCATGTTTACTCCCCGGGGAGGGGGTGAAATTTACTATAGTTTATATAGGAAAATGATACTTTTGGGTATATTTTGTTCATTTTCTAAAGGAAATCATTCAAACTTGATTGGCATTATAACCATGAGATGACAGTTTGATACTATTTTTTACCCTGTCTCTTCCCCAGGGGCTGAGGGGTGGGGCCCAAATGGGGTCATATTGCCAAAAATTTCAACAATCTTCTTCTCCAGACTGAGATAGGCTGGAAACTAATACTCTTCATAGATGGAAGGGTCTTGAGGTGCTTTATCAAAATGTTGGCCCCTGGGGAGGGGGTGAAGTTTACTATACTTTACATAAGAAAATGACACTTTTGGGTATATTTGGTTCATTGACATCAATAACATCAGTTTTTATACAACTCAGGTGACCGTTAAGGCCCATGGGCCTCTTGTTGATTTTCTTTTTTGTTTTTGAGATATTTAATTTTAAATGTCATTTTTTGGGGTCCTATGAAATCAAGCCATTTTTGTGTGGATTCAGTAGATTCAGCTATTTTCTGCAATTTTTTACTCTGTCACACTTTTAGCTAGAAATGTCATTCAAACTGCAAAATGTTAAGTTAAGCTTGTATAATTTCTTCACAGCTCAATTTTTTTGTAAATTCTATAATTTTTTAATTAACATTTTTAAAAATAATTTTGGTTACTATAAATTCTGGGAACTTACATTGTGGTGACATTACTGTTAGAGTGGCGAACAGCTGTAAAATCGTCAAGAAGTCTTTTTTTTTTTTTTCTGACCCGCCACCACCCCCCCTCTTCGGAGGACAACTTTATTTTTAATGTGAATTTACAACAACAGACAAGGAAACAAATCACATCAAATTACTGTTAGCCATCAGTGATTGAGGGGTGATAGAGGCTGGACTATCATGTGTGTGGGTGTGTGTGTGTGTGTATGTGTGAGTGTGTGTGTGCGTGTATGAGTGCATGTGTGTGTCTGTGTGTGTGATGGGGGGTTGCAGTTAAAAACTGTTAGTGAGAGGAGGAAAAAGAAAAGGAACAAGACATTTGACACACAATAAGGGACACGTAACAGACAAGAGACAACGCAAAGACACATAAACAGGCAGGCCTCTAACTGTTGTTAGCATGCCCGCCCCGCATGAACGAGCAGAGCCGCCACCCCCGACGGAACAGCTGGCCAGCAACAGCCCCGCCCGCCCACACGGAGCAAGCACGCCAACAACCACAAAGGAGGAGTGATCAAAAACTACTAATAATGATAATAAACTTTCTCGTGTGTGTGTATGTGTAGGATCAAGCAAGATAGCTGAAGAAATTAGAAATATGGTAGATTATAATTGAGGAATTATAGGGGGGATTGGTATCAGATTTGTAAAAAAATATTCAATGGTGACCAGCTGGCGGGCAAATCTATTGCAGACTGTTGGTTAGAAGGCAGAATTTTTCCAGTGAAATGTGTTCGATGACTGCATTTTTCCACTCGGCAAGGGTTATATTCTGTTTTGTTTTCCAATTCTTCAGGATTGTTCTCTTGGCGATAGTGCTGAAAGGAGAATTTTATTACGTGAAGCTGGTAAATTTGTAACTGATGTGTAGCCTAATTGACAGAGTAATGGGGATAAGGGGATGTGGCAGCCCAGAACAACAGACAGTGAATGTGTGACATCCACCCAAAATTGTTGTATTGGTGTGCAATCCCATATAGCGTAAATATATGTATCCGGTATATTCTGAGTACAATTAGTGCAGGTGTCTGAGGTGAATCCCATTCTAAACATCTTATGCCCAGTGATGTGTGTTCTGTACAGAACCTTGTATTGTGTTAATTGTAGATTTGTATTTTTTGACATTATATAGATATTTCGGCAGATCTTGGGCCAAAAATCAGCATCAGGAGACATTGAAAGGTCTTCTTCCCATTTTCTTATTGGGAGTGAAATAGATTTGTCAGTATGTGATATGATTTTATATATCTTCGATAGAAGTTTCAGTGGAGTTTTGATATTTAATAAATCTGTAATTGATGGGGGGAGGTCGAGATCAATAGCTGTGATGTTATATTTAGCTGTAATTGAGGATTTGAGTCTTAAATATTCCAAATACTGATTACTCCTGATGCCAAACTCCTGGACCAAGTTTTGAAATGGAGTGAAGGTGTTATTTTGGATTATGTGTTGTAGATGTGTGAGACCCTTGTCTACCCACGAACTAAGCTGAAATGGCTTTTTATTGCTTATAAAGTCGGGGTTATTCCAGAGGGGTGTGAATTTCGATGGTGCCAGAGTGGAATTAGTCATTTTGTAAAATTTCCATCAAGCTGTCAGAGTTGCTGATATTGTTAATGCCTTGAAACAGGAATGGGATTTTATGTATTGAATGAGAAATGGCAAATCTGAAATGAGTATGCTATTACAAAAAGTCTGTTCTGTATCTAACCATGAGTTATCTGATTGCTGAGGATGAATCCACTTGTGTATATATTGAAGTTGCTTAGCTATTGAGTAATGTATAAAGTTTGGAGCTACCAGCCCTCCTAGGGATTTGGGTTTCTGTAATGTTGCCAATTTGATTCTTGGAGTATTTTTCCAGTAAAATTTGGTAGTGATTGAATTGAGGGATTTGATCCAGGAGAGGGTTGGTTGAGATGGGATCATAGAAAGAAGGTAGTTTATTTTGGGTAGGATGGCCATTTTAACTGTTGCTATTCTACCTGTTATGGAGAGTGGTAAATTGATCCATCGATTAAGATTCTCTGTTATTTTTTTGAGTAATGGGGCATAATTCAGATTGAACAACTCTGACAGCCTGGGGTAAATACTGATACCTAAATAAGTGATGTGGGTTGTACATAGAGGAATCGGTGGTGTATGGGTTGCCACATCCCAGCTATTTTTTTGTGATGGAAGAATTGAAGATTTGTGCCAGTTAATGGAGTAATTAGAGATATTCGAATAGGCTTCTATCAGTTTAATTGTTTCATGTAGAGATTGGTGAGGGTTCTGATGAATGATGATGATGATGATGAAGAATACTTTATTGATCCCCCGTAGGAGAAATTCAGGTGTCCAGCAGCAAAAAACACATCCACCAGTACACATTCATCAATAAAAAATTAAAATTCTAAAACGTTTCTAACAATAGTAGTAAAGTGCACATGTTAAGTTCAGACACATCTGTTGTACAGTCTTATAGCCGAAGGAACAAACAATCTCTTAAAACGCTCCGTTCAGCAGCGCAGTGAGAGGAGCCTGTTGCCACGGGTACTCCTCTGAGCTGCCATAGTGTCATGCAGAGGATGTCTGGAGTTGCCCAGGATGTCCTGCATGAGAGCTCTCATCCTTCTCTCCAGCACAGCTCCTACAGAGTCCACACTTCTCCCCATCACAGAAACACATTTCCTGATCAGCCTGTCCAACCAGTTACTGTCTCTCGAGGTCAGACTGCCACCCCAACAAACAACCCCAAAGAAAACAGCACTGGCCACTACAGACTGGTAAAAGATGTGTAGCATCTCACTGCTCACTTCAAAAGACCTCGGCCTCCTCAGAAAGAACAGTCTGCTCTGGCCTTTCTTATAGACAGCATTCGCCTGTACTGACCAGTCTAGTTTGTGGTCCAGGTAGACTCCCAGGTATTTATAGGAGTGCACCACCTCAATGTTCTGTCCGTTTATTGTGACCGGCTGGTGGGAAGAACTCCTGCGAAAGTCAATGATCATTTCCTTGGTCTTAGACGCGTTCAGGAACAGACCATTTCTCTTGCTCCAGTCCGTGAAAGCAGCCACCAGTTCCCTGTACTCGCCTTCATCCCCTCCCTTCACACATGCCACAACAGCTGTATCGTCAGAGTACTTCTGGACGTGGCATGTTGCAGATTTATATGCAAAGGAAGTTCTGTAGGAAGAGCAAGATATCGTCAGCATAAAGACTAATTTTGTGATATTCACCTTCACGCAAGTGAAACTGAAGCTTTAATGCACAAGGATTTTAATTCCGCGTGAGAATCTCATTAATAAGTGTTCATTGAACAATTGCGGACGACGGTGAATAAGCCTAAAAAATGCGTGAGACCTACGCCGAATGCGTGAGACTTGGCATCTCTGCCATACAGATCAAAGACAATGCTCGAGACAATATGACACCCACCACCAATTGGACGGGGGTGTGAATTACATTCTGTCAAAATGACGGACGTGTAAGGGTTCTGCCTTGCAGCCCCACCCCCTCCGGCTGTCTTCGCCTCCACTTCAGCGAGCCACATCTGTTGCTCGTTGAAGTGGAGGCGAAGTTAGGATATTTATGAGCTGCATTGCCAGTTGGCAATTGCAGCTGCATTCTGGTTTTTAGAGCCCTGTTGTTTTGTGCTGCTGCTCCCCTGTTTTGTGATTTTTAAAAGTATGTTTATTAAATGTTTGTCTATTTTTGTATCAGCCTGTGCGAGTGGGTCCTTTCCATGCTTTTGGGTACATGGTCCCAGTGCCCGCCGGATTGCAGGTTGCATCCGGCGGGACCAAACCATGACAGAATGCAGCTGCCAGTTTGGGACCCAGCCAGGCTGGTTGTGAGGGGAGCAGCAGCAGGTTTTTTATGCAGGGGCTTGTGGGGAGCAGTCATCCGGGGTCCGGCGGAGGTGTGTTCCAGAGGGGTCCGGCAGAGGTGTGCTCCAGTGGGGCCCGGCGGAGGTGTGCTCCAGCATGTTCCGGGCGGAGGTGTGCTCCAGTGTGTTCCGGGCCGAGGCGTGCTCCAGTGTGTTCCGGGCCGAGGCGTGCTCCAGTGTGTTCCGGGCCGAGGCGTGCTCCAGTGTGTTCCGGGCCGAGGCGTGCTCCAGTGTGTTCCCGGGCGAAGGCGTGCTCCAGTGTGCTCCGGCCGAGGCGTGTTCCAGGCGGAGGCGTGCTCCAGTGTGTTCCGGGCGGGCGTGCTCCAGTGTGTTCGGGCGGAGGCGTGCTCCAGTGTGTGTCCGGGCGGAGGCGTGCTCCAGTGTGTGCCGGGCGGAGGCGTGCTCCAGCGTGCCGGGCCCAGTGTGTTCCAGCGTGCCGGGCCCAGGGTGTGGGTTGTTCCAGCGTGCCGGGCCCAGTGTGTGGGTTGTTCCAGCGTGCCAGGCCCAGCGTGTCGGTTGTTCCAGTGTGCCTTTTTTTTTTTTTTTTGGCGTGCCTTGGGGGGAGGGTACTGTAAGGGTTCTGCCTTGCAGCCCCTCCCCCTCCGGCTGTCTTCGCCTCCACTTCAACGAGCCACACCTGTTGCTCGTTGAAGTGGAAGTGAAGTTAGGATATTTCAGAGCTGCATTGCCAGTTGGAAATTGCAGCTGCATTCTGGTTTTTAGAGCCCTGTTGTTTGGGGCTGCTCCTTCCCTGTTTTGCAATTTTTTATTTTTTATTTTTTAAATTAGGTTTTTTAAATGTTTGTCTATTTTTGTATCAGCCTGTGTGAGTGGGTAGAACAGCACTACTAGCACTCTAGCAAAGTAACATTAACTAAGTTATGAGAGTGGCACGTAGCTAGCCTGCTACAATGCTAAGCCATACTAATTCAACCAGCATTACACTTGGTATTCAGTTAATATTAACAACATGACCAAACAAGGAGCATTTCTTTTCTCACGCTCTCAGACAATGAAATTTCCGCAAAAGTAATATGTACCGAGGGCAATATCAAAAACTGTCATGAGATGGGCTATCAGAAAAGTACTATAGTTATGTGACGACGAAAAGTCTGGAACAAATGCCAAATTACAGCTTTCTTCCACGGGCGAAGCCATTGCAAACACCATGTAAACAACGCCGGCAATCCTGTTACCTTTCTCAAGCCTCGCTTTGGGCAAAAATGAATATTCATGACCAGAATATTAAGAGCGGTCAGCTGGTAAAAGTCAAAATGGACTTTTTCTGGCTTGAGACTGAGACCGTGATATAAGGGTAAGAGATAGGGTCAGGGTAAGACTGCCGGAAGAGAGCCAAGCATTTTTCGGGACAAACAATCCAGGGACGAGTCCGGAGCCAAAAAATCCACAAGAACAAAGAGTCTGGGGACAAAAATTCCTAGGGGATGAAAATTCCAGGGACAAAGAGTCCTAGAGCCTTGGATTACGCCACACAAGCAGTATGGGTGCATTTTGTGTTTTTTACGCTTGAATGAGTGGCCCTCACTGACTTCAGTTGATTTGGATTTGTCTTCAATGCTATCTTTTCTTTGAAACTCCATAAGTGTTTTGAGGAGGAAAGAATTTCACCGACCCTTCAGTTAGCCTTGGGGTGAGTAGAGGATGAGTGAATTTTCATTTTTGGGTGAACTATCCCTTTAAACCCCCTCCTTTGAGTTAGCAGTTGCTGGATTGTAATTTGCCTGGTGTGCTTAAACCCAGTCAGTATTTAGTAGTTTAACTCTTCTCCTTATGAAAGTGAAACGCAGCCTTTAAAAATAGTAATTTATCAAAGCTATTTTTCCATTTAGTTTATCAGAGCAAGCTCCCAAGCATCTCTCAGGGTGCTGGGCTTGGGACAGTGGCCTTGTTAATTCCTTTCCAAGTGCATTCCTCTGAGCAGTTTATTAGGAACAAGCTCCCAATTCCCCTTTGGTCATTAGGATTGGAACCATGTTCCTACTAAGCTACCATTTTCTGCCCTGGGACAGTTTGGCTCTGGAGAAGTGTTCACTCCATCTGGCCACTAGCCAGCGACTGGCAACGTCTCCTCACTTTGTTTAATATTAGACAGCACTAACCTGAGTAAACACAAAATGCAGTTTTTAAATGATGATTTCATTTATTGGTGGAAAACAGCCATACAAACAACTCTACCCAGCTCAATGTAAAAAAGTAATCGCCTCCTTAGTTATTAAATCAATCAATTAAAAAAATGTAGTTGAAAATTGGGTTTGATTTCCCATGACACACCCAGGCATGATTACTGCAAGCCCTGTTAAATATAAACATCACTTACATAGAACCTTTCTGGAAATGAGAAGTAGGCAAAAAGCAGGACGTGATGCCCCAGTCTGAAGAAATTCAAGAGCCGATAAGAAATAAAGTTGTTGATATCTATCAGTTGGGAAAGGGTTACAAAACCATTTTTTAGGCCCTGGGACCCCGGTAAACCACAGTCAGGGCCATTACCTACAAATGCAGAAAACTTGGAATCAAGGTGAACCTTCCCAGATGTGACCGGCCTACCAAATTCCTGCAAGATCACACTGACGACTCATTGAGAGGACCAAGAAAGAACCCAAGCTAAAAATCAGGGCCCGTATTCACAAAGCATCTTATCTTACCGCTAGGAGTACTCCTAAGTCGCGCTAAAACATTTTATGTCGGAGTAAAATCTTAAAAGATATTCACAAAGCCGCTGAGAGCAACTTTTAGTTAAGAAAACTGGTAACTCCTAGACTAGGAGTAGCTCTGAGAAAGGTGGGAGTAAATCTCCATTGCTATGCATGACGTCAATTCTCATGCAGGAGTCTTGGGACAATGAGCACGGTGATTGGTTGTTTGGTGACAGGGCGGCCCATTGAAAAAAATATCCCACATACAACCCATGGAGGAAAAAATGAGGAAATAGTCCAAGCAGCTGGTTCGTCCCAAATAATAATAACATGTTGAGCACTTCTGAAAATGCACTATGCGCAGTCCCCAAATATCACGCTCTAGGCAAATAAACATACATAGGAAAGAGATAGTTGTAAAAACGCCAATAGCATAAAACGAGTCAATAATAAAACGCGTCATTTGCCCCAATAATTAGCAGCTTATTACCCAATGAGAATATTGCAAATTATGTTATCTTTGTATTCTCCTCCGGTTGCGGTGCCGTGATTAGCTGATTAAAGTTCAGTTACTTGTTAGAGTGCTTAGCGACAGCTTGTTGGGGGAGATACCGTGTTTAGTTCGCTCACATAGTAAACGACTTGTTTATTCGGCCCGTTTTAATTAAAGGGAACCGGGGCTTAACTCTTTTCTCGGTTACCCTTGGTTGTATTTGTGGCTAGCTAGCTAGATAGTTACTGTTTGCATTTTTGACTTGGGATCTGAGATTTAGTATTTAGTTAGTAGGGGCAGCAGTCACTTGAGTCGTCCATTCAGTTAGAATGGAATTTAAACGGTAAGGTTTACCGGAGTGCTCCGCCTCCTCCCTCCTCCAGTTTCTCCTGGGTGTTGTAGCCAGTCTGTTTTATCTGGGTTCTCAGCTTAGCCCTGTGATATTTTTAGGTTAGTATATTAATAGTACTGGGACTAGATAAACTCAAGTCGGCTTATTATGAGTGCTTATTACATATAGAGTTTGTCTCAATTTGGTATTTCATTTCTGTTAACTGAAACTAAGCCCCTGTTAAAAGAGGCTTATTATCCATTTACATAGTTTCCCCACGGTTTCTATTGTGACTGCTGCTTAGGGCTTCTCAGAATAATAAATTAATAAATTGTGTTTCCTGAGCTTCTGTCTCGGCATTAGTAATTTTCTTTGTTATCTAGGGTGAGCGAGGTCATTAGGTAGGGGGTTCAAAATGTAGCCAAAACTATGTGATGGTTGCAGAATGATCGCACTTTTGGAAAGAGATTTCCAGGGTGGGTTTTTCTGCCACCGTTGTCAGCTAATTGAGCATCTGGAGAGCAAGATCCTTGATCTTCGGGGCCAGTTGGCGGCGCAACATAGTTCGCAATCAGTAGAGTTCCTAGAGGAACTAAGTAGTATGTCGTTTAGAGGAATGGTGTGTACGCCAAAGCAGGGTGGTGCAGGGACCTCAGAGCAGGCAGGGAGAGAAAGTTGGGTGACTGTAGGACGTCAGCGCAGGAAAGAGCGTGCACACCGTACAGCGACAGCTCCTCCAGTGGTTGAGGAGTTCAACCGATTCCAGCCCTTGCAGGAACTCGAACTGGCCCCTGACCCTTAGAGTGGGGGGACTGATGAGCATCAGGGCACCCTGTTGGCCTCTACCCCTCAGAAAAGAGAGTTAGTAATAGTGGGGGACTCAATCATTAGAGGAATAGACAGCTTAGTCTGTTCGCGCGACAAGGAGTCTCATACGGTGTGTTGCCTTCCTGGTGCCCAGGTAGGAGACCTCCTGGAGCATGCGGACAAGCTCCTGGCCAGAGCGGGGAGGGATCCAGTTGTCATAGTCCATGCTGGGACAAATGACATAGGTAAGGGTAGGTTTGAGGTTCTGCAAGGCAAATTTGTGGAATGAGCTGGAAAGCTTAGGAGCAGATCCTACACGGTAGTGTTCTCCGGGATTCTACCGCTACCACGTGCAAGCAGAGGGAAGCAGAATTTTAGCTGGAGGTTTAACACGTGGCTACGAACCTGGTGTAGGAAAGAGGGGTATAGGTTTATGGGGCACTGGAACTACTTCTGGGACAGAGGTGACCTGTTCAAGCCGAATGGGCTACACCTGAACCGAAGGGGTACCTTTGCACTGGGTCAGTGTATGTTGAGGGTGGCACAGAGTTATTTAAACTAGGGACTTGGGGGGCAGGGAGGTTAGAGAGTGTTATACAGAGGGAAATGCAGACTGCCCTGATGGAAGCTGACAGCCTTACATGCACAATTGATGACATATTTTTAAAGCAACAAAGCGTAGTGAGGGGCTTGGAGCAGCGGGCACATGGGAAATCGAAGGGGAAGAGCATTCATGATCACCTGCAATGTTTTAATCTAAATGCAAGAAGCATAAAAAATAAATTTCCAGAACTCGAGGCCGTTATGATTAGTAAGGGCTATGACATAGTTGGGATTACAGAGACATGGCTTAGTGAAGAAGATGGAGATGAATATAATGTAGAAGGTTATAAGCTCTTTAGGAAGGATAGATGTAATAGGCGAGGAGGGGGTGTAGCACTTTATGTGTACGAAAACATAAATGTGCAGGAAATTACTGAAATTCAACATTCCTTGCCCTGCGAAGATATCTGGGTCAGGCTCATTGGCAAACACGAGACTGGTTTAAACATAGGAGTATGCTATCGACCGCCAGCTTTGGACAGTATTATCAATGAAATGCTCTTTAAGAGGATTACGCAAGCTTGTAGAGGAGGAGGGACTAATATTATGGGAGACTTAAATTATCCTGGTATCGATTGAAAAATGATGAAAGGACAGGGTAGGGGGGAGGAAGAATTTCTAGATGTTATAAATGATAATTTTTTGGTGCAGTATGTTAATAAACCTACAAGAGAGAAGGCAATTTTAGACTTAGTGCTTTGTAATGACCCAGATAGAATTAGCAATGTTAAGGTCCTGGAGCCACTTGGGACAAGTGATCACTTTACTGTTAATTTTGATCTTTCATGGGAAGTTAAAAAGGTGTCTTCAAAAACAAAAATTTTCAATTTTAGGCAAGCAAACTTTGACAGGATGAGCTCATATCTAAGTGAAATAAAATGGGAGACACTCCTGGACTGTGAGTCTGTAAATGAAATGTGGGAAAGATTTTAGGGGGTTTTACTTGATTTACAATGCAAATTCATTCCAAAGGTGTCCAAAAGTTAGCTGAAAAAGCAGAATCCTCAGTGGATGACCACAGCTATTTGTAGGAGTTTGAGGGAAAAGAGGAATCTTTATAAGATGTACATAAAGGATAACAATGAGAACACGAAGGCTGAATACTGTAAAATGCAGGCTGTGGGCAAAAAAGAGCTGAGGAATGCTAGAAGACTGTATGAAAGACTAATTTCAGAGGGGGCAAAAACTAACCCTAAGCGCTTCTTTCAGTACTGTAGCAGAAAAAGGAACGTCAAAGAGGAGGTTAAGTGCATAAAGAATAAATATGGATCGCTGATATATGATAACAAGGATATTGCGGATACCTTAAACAGTTACTTTGTTGAGAATTTTACCTCAGAGCGGGTTTTTATTCGGCCAGAGGGCATGTCCAATGCTCAAGATTACGTAGCGGAAATTGAAGTTCGGGATAATGAAATATTAGTCAAGTTGCATAAACTAAAGGCAGATAAGGCGGCAGGTCCTGATGGCTTATATCCTAGAGTGCTCAGGGAAGTTAGTGAGATCATCTTTAAGCCGCTATTCGCCATCTTCAGACAGTCTTTAGAAACTGGAGAAACAACAAATGATTGGAAACAGGGCAATATAATTCCAATCTATAAGAAAGGGGACCGTACTGAGCAAGGAAATTACGGGCCAGTCAGTTTAACTTGCATTGCGTGAAAAATACTGGAATCTATCATAAAAGATGAGCTGAACTTATTTCTTGAACGTAATAATATCTTGAGGGATAGCCATGGTTTCCATAAGGGAAGGTCATGCCTGACAAACCTTCTGGAATTTTTTGAAGAGGCCACCAAGACTTATGACCAGAGCAGGGCTTATGACATCATATACTTGGATTTTCAGAAAGCATTTGATACAGTACCGCATAAGAGACTAATTTTTAAAATGAGCTCCATTGGAGTTACAGGAGGTATTCTGAAGTGGATTCAAAACTGGTTACAGGACAGAACACAAAGAGTGGTGGTCAATGGTATCTCATCTGAGCTAGGTATGGCGGGGAGTGGCGTCCCCCAGGGATCGGTGTTGGGACCCCTGCTGTTCCTCGTCTACATTAATGACCTTGATAGGAATATTGAGAGCAAATTAGTTAAATTTGCAGATGATACTAAATTGGGAGGTTTGGCAAATAGTTTAGAGTCCACTAAAGTGATTCAGGATGATTTGGATAGAATCCAGAATTGGGGTGAAATGTGGCAAATGAAATTTAATGTAGCGAAATGTGAAGTTGTACATGTAGGTAATAAAAACATTAGACGGGATTACTTCATGGGAGGTTTAAAACTGGAATGTGCTCCACACGAAAAAGATCTGGGAAAAAGGTCAAATCCAAGGAGGTGATGCTTCTTTTGCACAACACATTTGTCAGACCACATCTGGAGTATTGTGTACAGTTCTGGGGACCATACTTTAAGAAAGATATAGAGGCTCTAGAAAAAGTTCAGAGAAGAGCCACTAAGCTAATTCTGGCTATAAAAGATGAAAGCTATGAGAAGAGGCTAAAGATCCTTAATCTCTTTAGTCTTAGGAAAAGGAGACTTAGGGGTGATCTGATTGAGGTCTTTAAATATGTTAAAGGGATTAACAAAGTGAATTATGTAGGATTCCTTCGACCAAGTGTTGTTAGTAGAACTCGGGGTCACAAATGGAATTTGACCAAAGGTAAATTTAGCACTGATATTTGGAAATATTTCTTCACCCAAAGAGTAATTTTTGATGTGGAATAGCTTGCCTGACCATATTGTTGAGGCAGAGACCTTGGGAGTTTTCAAGAGCAGGCTTGACTTGAGTCATTGAGTATCTGAAGTGATATATTCACAATAGTATAAAGAAACTGGCGAGCCTAGTTGGGCTGAACGGCCTGTTCTCGCCACTCATGTTATGTTATGTTAATATGTTGCGATCATTTAAATGTCGGGCGGTTCAAGTTTGTTTGCCCTAAACTGTCATGGATGAAAGTTCAAAAAGGACACGAAAGTCCAACTGGAGCCACAACCAGTTACTGCTGCTGACCCAGTTGGTGCTGGAGCGAAAGCATGTAGCCTAATCAAAGGGAAATTTGGCTCGGGGTGAAAAGCAAATCCAAGCGGGATGCGTGGGATAATATCAGCCTACAGATCAATGCTGCATTGCCCGGTGTCTCGGACGGCAGACAACTGCGAGAAGCAGTGGTATGGGCTGCAATCGCAGGGGAGGTCCGAGATTGCTGCCTATAAACGGGCTATCGTTCAAACAGCAATGCATACTAAGCTTGGTTTGTAATTTATAGCCTACAATTTAAATATGCATACAAAATATGACACAGGTTGGTATTATTATGATGATCTATTAAATGTAACCCTCGCTCAATAGCCTAATAAAATAATTCATGCATAGCAGGAGGAAGTACAGCACCAAAGCCACTTTCCCCGAGCAAGTGGCATCTTGCAGGCACATAATGCCTGTCAAATAATTGGCATAAGCTGCTTTCCATTAAAATGCAAGTCGTGCGTGGATCCTGGCCATTTCGCAACCATGTCCAAAATATTGTATTCGGCATCAAATACTATCTGGGTGTTGATGGAATCAACTTTTTTTTCTATTTACAAATACCTTTTCATCTTGGGTCGGAGAAATAATTCGAATATGGGTCTCGTCAATAGCATCAATGATACCGGGCATACTTGAGATGTGCATGAATTCAAGTTTGATTCTGTGTTGTTGGCGAATGTCCATTGGAAACCGGATAAACTGTCAGATGATATGGGGTTCACAGAGCGCATTGATTGTTTGTTGAATTGAGCGACTAACAGATGATTGTGAAATCCCTAAATTGTCCGCGTTGCAAAGTTGCATTTTTCCGGTGGCCAAGTAACGAGGTGTTGTCAAACATTTTATTTAGGGGCTTATTGGGTTGTTTCTCCTGGTTGGAGACGTAATTCTCTCCCTCACCAAGGCAACAACAAATAAAATCCCTTCACCGTTGATCCGATATCTTTTTAACAACTGCGCATCATTCAGAATTTCCAAGTCATTCCGTCTTTCAACAGCAGCAGCCATTTTCAAATTCTTTGTAAATAGGTTTTAGCGAGTTTGGAGTCCTCCTGACTACTTTTAAGCTCTCCCAGACTTAGGAGCTACTTTTAGGCCTAAAATGCTTTGTGAATAACACTTCGTAAAAATAATATAGAGTCCTAAATTTACGAATGACACGCCCATTTTTTTTAGGAGTTTCTCCTAAATCCGGCAGTTAGGACCTACTTTTAGCGCTAAGATGCTTTGTGAATACGGGCCCAGAACTGCAGACCTAACTTGCCTCAGTTATGGTCAGTGTTCACAATTTCACAATAAGAAAGAGACTGAGCGAAAAATAGTGTCCATGGGAGAGCTGCAAGGCAAAAAGTGTTGCAAACCAAAAAGAACACAAAGGCTCATCTCATATCTAAAAAAAAAAAAAAAAAATGTTGATGACCCCCAAGACTTTTGGGATAATATTCTGAAGACCGATGAGTAAAAAGTGGAACCTCTTGGAAGACACTGGTCCCGTTACATCTAGCATAAAGCTTACACAGTAATTCACAATGAGAACATCATATCACCAGTCAAACATGGATGGGTTAGTGTGATGGTTTTGTCTGCTTTTTTGCTTCAGGACCTGGGCTATTTGACGTAATTGATGGTAACACGAATTCTGTTTCTACCAGAAAATCCTGACAGAGAACATCCAGCCATCAGTTTGTGACCTAAAGCTCAAGCACAATTAGCTTATGCAGCAGAACAATGACTCAAAGTATACATGCAAGTACGCTCCTGAATCGCTTAAAAGAAACAAAGTGAAGATTATGGAGTGGTCAAAGTCTTGACATAAATCTGATTGAGATGCTGTGGCATGACCTTAAACAGGCAACTCATGCTTAAAAACCTTTCAATATGGCTGAATTTAAACAATTCTGCTAAGTAGATTGGGCCAAAATTTCTCCACAGTGAAGTAGAAGACGCATTACCACTTACTCCAAACATTTTATTGTATTTGTTGCCGCCATGAATGGCAAAACCAATTATTAGGTTTGGGGGGGCAATTATTTTTCACATGGGAGATGTAGGTTTTGAATAATCACCTTCAATGAATGAAATGAGCATTTACTCTTGTCAGATATTAAATTAGCTGGATGATCTGAAATATTTAAATTTGATACATAAGCGATAATAGAGAAAATCCGGAAGGGGGCAAATACTTTTTCACAGGACTGTATGTGAGAACCCTGCTCTGACTGTATTTATACATCTGTGTCAAGAGACAGCAAGCCATAGAATGCAGATGTATGATTCTTAGCAGCCAGATTGATACTGTCACATCATAAGAAAAGATAACACATGCTTTTTCCCCAGAAATTCAGATGGATCACCAATAATATTACCCGAGGGGGTGTGACTGCTAACGTGCTCAACTTGCTAGTAGCAGTGCTAGTAACAGGATCACTGCAATGTGCTTGTGAATGTTGATGTGTCCCATTTGGGTTTGCATCCTGTGCTCATTGCCATCCCCTTGGCCGGTTTGAAACCTGAAATAGCATTGTGGCTATCATTTCATGATTCATACATTGATACCAGTAACCGCACAAATTAAAATCAATAATGGTGAGTGCAAAGTTCCTGTGAGTCATTCTATAATGAAAAGGTTTTGGTCTACTAAATTATTTCAAACTTAAAATTTGGCAAAGATAATCTGGGATAAACGTCATAAAAATAAAGGCTTACTAGGTGGCCATTTAAACATCCGCAGCATGATCCCTAAAAGGGAACAATTAGAGCACTTAATGATTAACTCCAATATTGATTTCTTGGGATTTTCTGAAACGTGGTTATCACCCACATCTCCTGAAGCTGCTATTGTAATGCCTAGCTACAAAGTTTTTAGAAAAGATAGAGACCAGGGAAAAGGTGGGGGTGATCTCTTATACATAAAAAATCACTTGAAGTGCAATAAGATTGAATGGCTAATGAAATCAAATTAGAATGTGTTGGAGTAAACATTTCACTTTCTATAAACATGTCATTCACGGTTATCTGTATATATCGTAAACCCACAGCTAAGGCAGATTTTTATGAACAATTTAAAGCCCTTCTTAAACTGTGTGATCACAGAAAAGAGATAATTATAATTGGTGATTTTAATATAAACTGGGACAAAAGGAAAGATAGGAAAAATCTGAAAACCATTACAAATTACTTTAGCCTTACGCAATTGATAGATAAATCTACTAGAGTTACTAATCTTTGCGCCCCGGTGGCTCATTGGTCTACAGGTAAGCGCGCGTACCGTAAAGCCTGTGTCCTTCCTGCAGCGACCTGGGTTCGATTCCAGCTCAGGTCATTTGCTGCATGTCTTCCCCCATTCTTCTCCCCAACCTTCCTGTCTCTCTGAACTGTATAGCTGTCAAATTAAGGAAAAATTCCCAAAAAAAAAAATCTTAAAAAAAAAAGAGTTACAAATCTTTCACAGACCAAAATTGATTTACTGTCTACAAATAGACCTGAAAGAATCACTCATACTCATAATCTTTTGACAGGTTTATCAGGCCATAACATCTTTTTTTTTTTTACATGAAAGCACAGGAATCAACATACAAAATCACTCAAAAACCTCCCTGATGGTGCGCCCCACAACTTCATCCCTAAAAGTCAGCAACATAATTTGGAAATGGCATTTAATGAACTTGACTGGAACAATATTCTCTCTTCTGATGATGTAAATTACAGTACTGCCTATTTTTTTTATCAAAAATCAAAGCAGTTACACTGTAAGCCCCGATTTTATCTCCAATTAAAAATTTGAGTACAACGCTTGTGACTTTAAAAGTTTTGTAGCACTACTCAAGGGATTCAAGCATATTTTGCTTATTTGGGTACATATTTGAATGCAGTGATAAATTTAAGCTGAAATGGTTAAAGATTAGTAGTTTTAGTCTTAACCACGCCCCTATTCTAATTCAAAATGAAAGTGGGGCTCAGTGATTGGCTGGCAGGATGCATGAACCCAGAGCCTTAGAGAACTTTCTACGGCCGTAACCTTGACACTGATGACTGCCATCTTAGATCGCTACGACTAGTTGGTGGGACTTTCTCCCAGTGCAGTATTTTTTGTGAATTTGATGGAAAGTATTTTTTGGACGGTTTTTTGTGTTGACTGTGTAAAATCTCAAAGTTTTAAAAATCACTTAGGGCTGTGACAGCAAAGGATGGCCAGTTTAAGCTGGAAATTTATGGGACGTTTTCCCTCCCTTGGTTAGCTAGTTTCGCCGCGTGAATGCTTCAGCGACGGCAGTCCCGCCTCCCAGCTTGTCCCAGAGACTAATCCAAATGCTTCACCCAAAAGTTTTGAACGAGCTGGGAGGCGGGACTTCCGTTGAATATGCAAATTGGCTTTCCCATAATGCCTCTATGGTTTATCCACAGTTGAAGAGGAACGGTTGTATTTTGTTCGTTTTTAGCTAAAAATAACCTCGTTTCTGGAGTACTGAGGATACTAGCGGACAAAGCAGACTTGGATTATACTGGACAATGCGTTTGAGAGTTTGTCAACGGAAGTTTTGTGGATTCTCTTCGTTGTTACTTCATTGGACCCTATCTGCTTCCAGCAAAAAAGGAACTTGGACAATTTTTCAAAGCTCTCATCGCCATGAAGCTGCGCCAGGTGAAAAACAACTTAGTCCGTTCAAGACCTCTAATGGTGAGTAATTAATATACAAATTATAGTTTTTGGCTGGACTGTCCCTTTAACTCTTTTTTACTCTCAACTGCTCTTTTTTGACCTCTAGCTGTGTTTTATTCATGATCATTTCCAGTAAAACTGTGTTAGCAAACTTTATTGTGATCTCTGTGCATCATATTGCAGACCACTGAACCCACTGACTTGAGATGCCTGTGTATTCGGGGGTTACCTGTCATTTTGAGGGATGATCCCGCTGCATTCTTCAAGTTCTGCTATGTAAGTAACAGAATTTGTTTTAAATAATGTAACTGGAAAGCTTTTTTTCCTGTAAACAAATAGGTTAAAACTATAATTTGATTAGTTTTTTAGTGTTTTCTGTATTGGAAATATTTTTTTTATCCGGGCAAACGTAGTGTTGAGGTGCAAAACAACAAAACATTTCAAAACAATGTAAGACAGACCACTAAACGGAAAATACAAGGCAAAACACACACAAATAAATGGAGAACACAAGGACAGAACAGAAAAAAGAACAACAAATATAAAAAAAACATACAGAAACACAACCATTAATCACATAACATGAGCACAATTAACATTACACATTGACAAATTAATTTAAAATGAGAAATCAAAAAACACAACAAATTAACAAAACATGACAACAAATCTCCCTTAACAACAAATCACAAATATGAATAACAAATATAACTAATCATAAAATGCAGCAACGGACAAGAGAACACAGAAACAAATCGAAAGACGACAGCAAATTTGTTGTCTTGTTATAAGTTATGTTGTTTTGTCTTGATTTTTTGCAAATGTGTGTGTGTGTGTTGTTGCTGTGATATTACATGTTTTATGACTGACTGATGGGGGAATTTTTTTTTTTTCATATTAATCACATGTGGTACAAGCACACAACCTAACCCTATATTACAGTAATCGTAATGCCCTTTTCTTCTCATCTTGTTTTTTTGTGTTAGGATGAAAGTGACTTGGACTCCTTCAGCCAAACGTCTGTGGGAATCATCTGTGTTGATCAGGAAGACACTCAGCTCAACCCATCCAGAGTCGGTATTGCCTTGGAAGGGAGAGTGGTAATGGACACATTGGCCAACCTGCCCCAGGCTTTTTGCCTCCTTTTTGGGCTAATTTATGCCCTTCACTTAGACTACCCAAGGTGCGTGAAAAACACCTTCAGCTTCATTCAGCAGGTGATGCTCAAGCTGGTAGATGGTCGGCTGACACCAAAAATTCAAACTTTGTAAAATAAGCTTACCATGTAAAAGGGGTTCTAAAGGCAGTATTACAAATTCAAGGTTCCTGGTTTAAGATCCATTTGTATCAGAACAGATGCTCACTGTTTTAAATGTTATTCCAGAAGGGGTCCTAGAAGTTACGCAAGGAATCTAGAGTGATCTGTGTTAAGGCAAAGCTTTGGAGAATGTTTGCAAATGATTGTCTCAAGCAATTTTTTCCTGGATTAAAATGCACATATTCCAGATGTTTTAAGTGCCATTGTTAAAACCATATAGAGTACCAAAGTCCGGCCCACTACTTCCGCGTTCATGGGGCTAAACTTTTGAAATCCTCTCCATTGCAGTCCATTCATTTCGACCACAACTTTTTTCATACCGTGTGTTTTGGGCCATTGTTTGCTCATATTGTGGTCTGTCAATATAAAATAGAATTTTAAAATTATGAAAGCCTTGGTTTGTCATTAAACGGCAGTGCAATGATCGGTTTTGTCTGAAAAAATTTTGTGGACTACAAATCCCAATTCGTCCAAAGCTAGCAGGCAGGCTGACGCGACTGAGTTTGTAGTCTTTTACTCGATAATTTTCAAAGTCGTTTTGAAGCAACAATTTCAGTCAAATGGCGAGTTTCTTGGCTTGTATAATCGTCTTTTAAATTGAAAAACATCATATTAGCTGAGCATGGCTCAAGTCAACCTGGATTAAAAAATAAAAATCCCATTCCCATAGACTCACATGTTAATTTTTTTCTAGGTTAGGCCCCAGTACGAGCTTTCCGGAAGGGGCGTGACTTCGGTACTCTATTGGAGTCATTCTCCAGTACTGGTGACTAAAAAGGGGAAAGGGGGTTAAAATTTCAATGAAAGACTTTGCTTATTTAAATCCATTTGTTTAAAGTGTTTGCCTAAACAGTACCTATTTCTGTTGAGAAAAAGTCATTGCCTCCAACTATTTTCTGAAAATATTGATTGGAAGTATCGGGCATACACATTTGTCATAGAATATTGAACTCAGGGCGTTACGTGCGTTTCATTTGTGACACCAACAAATTGGGGACTGTAGCATTTTTCTGTACATGATTTTTCTGGCAAAATGTATCACTGGTTTTATTGAGTAGCACATGGCTTTGTCATTGTTCATTTCAAACATGACCTGCCGCGCACGTCCCCAGTATTAGAGGAAAATTTGTGTTACATGCATTACAGCTCTTGAGTGTGACACCACTGTAACACACGTAACACACATTTTTATGCCCATAAATTTCTAACAAAAAATCAATTCAAAACAATCACTGTTCACAAATAGTTTTATTGATATGTTAACCAGGAAGTGAATAAAAGTTATGAGTCATAAATGTTATGGAGGCATTAAATTTAAGTCTCCAAAGGTGGAAGGGCTCGGCATTCCCGTTTTTGGCGTCACATTTTGGGTAGGTATTCGACTGCTATCATACAAATAAAAAAAAAAAAACTATTATTGTTGGTTTTCATGTTGATACTATAGATTTTTTAGGTGTTTTTCCAGTAGATGTGTAGCATTAATAATGCCATATCACAATTAATTTGAAGACACCATGGCAGTGAAAAGACTGACCCATAAAAGTCACCAGTACTGGAGAATGACTCATAGGCGTTGATATATATCATCAGAGTTGCTGGACTTTTCTTTTTGTAAAGGAACCCATTTTTGATACTATGTCAATACAAATTTGAAATTTTAGCTTTATGTATGTCAAGGCTTGAGCCTGTAATCAAAAAGCTGTTCAAACAAAGTAACAAGTCTAAATACTAGCATTGTAAACTTACAACACGTTTTTACGCAAAATGTCTTTGCTGTTAAGTAGTAATGTTTAAACCTATTTCATGTCTTTTGTGAATGTTTTTACCACAGTTCAGAGGTTAGAATCCATGAATGTTAAGCAGAGGCCTCCAACATAAATTTAGGACCTATGTACAACTGCTTGTTCCTATGCAGATTTTCATACATTTTTTCTTTTGATTTTTTAATTAATATTGTTATTAATATATTTAATTTATATTTCTTTTATTTAATAACTGGCAGACTTATGAAAGTACTATAAGTACATTTAAGTTTCTGCAAAGCAGTTTTGATCAGACAGACAAACATTTGTTTCACAAAAACTCAGGTTGGAGATCTCTATGTAAAAAATTTTAAAAGTTGCTTGAAGTTTTTGAGGCAATATGCTGTCTTTAATGTAAATTTCTGATAAAATAAATAAATGGCTTGATTTGTATTTTGGCTCTTGTGTTCTTTATCTAAATTAATCACTAAAGTTACAAAAAACCTAAAATATTTCGTAGTTATTTGATGGGATCATTAGTTGTACAAAAGATTTTAAGTGAACTTGACTCAGAATTAAATATACTTAACTGGAATTGGCGAGTTATATTATTTTGCAAAATTATTGACATTACTTAATATTTTAAGTTGTAACAAGTAGGCATTACATTTATTTAGTTAAAAATATTCAGTAGAATCATAGTCCATAATAATTGTAACTACTTAAGATGTTGAGTTAAATGAACTTAAGTTTGCATATTTCATTACTCGGTATTTTTAAGGTAACCAGTTTACTAGTATTTTTCAAGTAAACTCAACTTATCCGGGTTTACAGTGTATGGAGACCTTTATTACAAAAGGGAGCCAAAGGAAAAGAAAAATTAAGCTACCATGGCTCAATTCAGATTGTTTACAACTAATGAAACAGCGCAATAGTTTTCTCAAAACAGCTTTGAAGTCGGGTCCGAGTGTAGACAGACAAAAATTCACTTCAAGCAAGTTACAAAGTCACACAGGCATTGCGTAAGGCTAAAGCAAAGTTTTTCATAACGATAATTGAAAGTGCAAAAGGGAATGGTAAAAAAATTTGGAATAATATCAATAAACTAACTGGCAGACATAACAGAAAAGACAACAAAATGCTTTAACTTAATATTAATGATTAGTTAGTGAACAATCCTATTATCCTTGCTACTGAGCTGAATAACTTTTTTATAAATTCTGTTCAAGAGATATCATGTTTATTCAGTCCTTCTTACTATGAATTTAATTCCATTGACCATACAAAACCTATTTTTAAAATAGAAGATATATCTGAAATTGATGTAGCTAATATTATCAGCACACTAAATGCCTCCAAAGCTAAGGATGAATATGATTTGGACACAAGTTTTTTAAAAGAACACAAAAATTCTTTGATAACTCCTATTACACATATTATACATATGTCAATCAAACATTCTGTTGTCCCATCCGTTTGGAAAGTGGGTGCGGTCAGCCCAATTTTTAAATCCGGGGATAAAACTGACAAAAATAACTACAGGCCAATCAGCATTCTACCCATCATTTCAAAAATAATACAGAAATGGGTAGCTAAATTATTAATTGAACATCTCAATAAGGGCCACACCACTTTACATCCCATGCAATTTTGGTTCTGTGCTCATCACTCTTCAGAAGCTGCCATCAGTGTGTTCCTAGAAAAAACTAAAAGCGATCTAGATAAAAATGGTTGTGTTGGTACCGTGTTTTTAGATTTAAAAAAGGCATCCGACACTGTAGATCACAAAATCCTCCTTGCTAAACTCATTTTAATTTCTCAGAACAAGCCATTAAGTGGATGAAATCATATTTAACCAACAGAAAACAGTGTGTCGTGGTCAACGGTGTTAAATCACCTTATCTTGAGTGTCCAATGGGTATTCCCCAAGGCTCCATACTTGGACAAATTTTATTCGTACTCTATATTAATGATTTACCGGATACATGCAAAAACATTAACATACAGATGTACGCTGATGATGCAGTAATTTTTACACCTGCAAAAAACAACCAAGGAGCCGCAGGTATTCTGACATCAGCACTAACCGACATCCAGGATTAGCTTTACAAAATCTTGCCTCCTGTTAAATTAGAAAAAAACAGTATGCATGATGTTCTCTAAACAAGCAAAAATTGACAAAAACAAATGTATTTCTGAGAGGGGAGGACCTTGAATTAGTAAATGATTTGAAGTACCATGGCGTTATTCTTGATTCCTCCCTAACCATCAAAAATCATGTTAAAAAGATCTCTACATCAATAAAATTTAATTTACATAACTTTAGACAGATTAGGCCCTTGCTGACAGTAAATGCGGCAAGAATGTTATTGCATGCCATGATTTTCTCCCATATTGAATACTGTTTTACTAATTGGACGGTTGCAAATGTAACCACACTTAAACCCCTAGAATCTTTATATAAAAGGGCGTTAAAATTTTTTGACAGAAAACCAATCTCCCATCATCACTGCCGTATCCTTGAGAAATATTGCTTTCTCAGTTTTGGAAATGTAAAGGTTTTTAAATATGCCTGCGTGGTATATAAGACACTTCATGGTCTTGCACCACCACCGCTAGGTGAATACATCAAACTGAAAATTACTCATGGCATAACTACCAGCACCACTATTAGAGAAGACTGAGGTGCCGTACAGACGCACCACCTTTGGACAATCGGTTTTGTCAGTCAGGGGCACTAATATTTGGAATAACATACCATGCACAATCCAGAAATGTTCTACATCCAGCATGTTCAAAACCCATCTCAAAAACTGGCTTATAACAAACCAACACTGCGAGCATGAGTAGTTTGATCATTTGCGCTCATTTATCATGCATTTTAGTTTTCCAGTGTCTTGATCCTCTCTAGGCAGCAGGGGAGGACCAACTCATCTGGATTCTCTTTTTTCTTATGTATTTTATTGTCTTATATTTATTTATTGTCTATTTATGTTTTCTACTTTGTCTATTGTGTGTGCAATCTTTTGTCTACCTGCCAAGGGACTACGAATGTAAACTAGCAGTTCTGCTAACTTCGGCACATTTACATTTTGTATATTATGATACTGATGTTTATTAATGTGCACTGTCCCTTTTAAATAAATAAATTAAATAAATAAATAAATTTGAGAAAGCCTTTTCCCTGCTAATGTCTGGATCCACCAATTTTCATCTGAATAGGGAGTATTTAGAGACTGTGCTTCAATTCCAAAGCAGTTACCATAGAAACCAGACATCTTTCTTGCCTACTTAGATCTTGCATCCCTGATATAGATTGAAAGTCCTTGAATTTAATAAGGAGAAAACACTCATTTAAACACAGACAAACATGATATGAAGTGCTTCGGTGGCAACTTTAAAGGAATATGCCGGTTAAAAGAACACTGCTGTATTTGACATACATTTTCTGTAAGCAATAAGAAATATTTTATACCAGCTGATATTTTCATACCAGAGAATTCAAGTGGTATTTGCTGTTTTAAACCAAAATCTTTCATTTGATATTGATCAACATCTTTGAAAGGTGACAAGTGCAGTACATTGTTAAACTCAAAAGGCTAAACAAATAAACTATCAGTGCACGCTTTGAATTGTATTTCAGTTACACTCTATTTAGCAAACAATAACTGTCTGAGGACAGAGTTGTTTGGTAACCCGGGCCTCCCACATATGATGGGGATTAACCTCGTCTACCTCTGACCGTCAAAATCGGTGAGAAAAATAAACCACCTATATAGCCAAGGGCAGAAAAACTGGTCGCTACGTATATTAGTTTCCATGAGACTACAGTACGATGGGGCTCGTTGTGTACTGGTATACTGGTGCCGGACTATGTTCTGCTTACGTTCAGTTGCTCATTTAGGCCCGTATACATGAAAGCGAAATAGGGACAGAATAGCCTATACCAGGTATGTATCAGTGGTTTTACCACTGTTGCTACGCATGAACGTGGTATAACATTAAACCTCGAATAGGGAGTCGTATGCACAAATATGGAATAGCTTAATCTGTGGTGTAAATACTGCAGATTTCCTGGTGTAACTTATACCAACCAAGGGGTAGGTCTAAGGAGTGGAATAAGACAATTTGCAGTCCGCTTTCAGTGGATGTCTCAAAACTGTGCCTTCTGTTTTTAGGATATTGGCGTGAAATGATATTCAAATTACCCTGTATAGATTGACACTCATTTGGAGATGTAAATTTTAAACTCATTTTATACTTGTCCTCACCAAAAAAAGTATAACTGAATGCCTGAACAAAAATTCAAGGTTGCAGTCCATATTCATTTAACCGGCAAAATGATCGGCAATCAGCCTGGCCCTGACTCGAACCGCTTGCATATTGCCCTCGACATGTTCATTTGGCTCCACCTCATTTGGCTCCACCTCGTCTTCAGCGTTATCATTATCATCACTAAGAGCTGGGAACCCTATTGTGATTAGAGAGTTTCCGAAAAATCCCCCAAAACATGTATGCAAACGTCCATCTTTTGTGCGTTGACCACAAAGCAGCGGTCGAAAAATAAATAGGCATTTGAGTACTAGCTCGTGAAAACTCCCTATTCAGAATAATGAAGCGCGAGGGCCAGCCTATTAATAGATTTGTGGTAAACAACAGCAATAAATCATTGAATAACCCCACGACTACGGAATAGCTTATTCGCACAATAGTTATTCCGCGAATAGTTAAACTACGTTTCGTGCATACCAATTTTCTTTTACCACAGGGGCTGCAATAACTATTCTCGGTATAAGCTTACACCCAGTACAAGTTATACCTCATTCATGCATACAAGCCTTATTGTACAGATGGCAAAACTGGCGCAAATTTATCGCAAACCAGGAAGTGAAAACAGTAACACGTGGTCTGTTCTGTGAACATAATAGCGCTGAATAAGGCAAAGGTTTGTTGCTTTTGTTGGGTTTTTTTGAGCAAATGAGCACGAGGGCAAGGTTTGAGGTCGATGAGGCCCTTGCACAGATACTGATTGACAGTCAGGAGTATGAAATATGATTAGTGATTGATTAGTGATTCATAATCAACAAATAAAAGTAATGCATAACAAATAATATCTTTATTTGTTGAATTACAGGGTGAAAATCACTAAAAATAACACAAAATCAATCCATCGATATTGGTTACTGATAACCAATTTACAGATATACACTTGAAACCAATACCAATCAATAGCCCAGACCATACCCTTTCCCAAAAATGTATAGTTAATGGGGTCTATCACCAGAAATAGAATTATTACAAATTTATCTGTGAAACCTACAAAATTTCAAGAAAAGCTCTGGTGCAGAGCATGTCGAAAGCTCTGGGAGCATAGAGGTCAGCTGTAAGAAATTAATATTACCTAGACCTGTTTCAAATCACCCACAGCTCACCTCCTCAAGTCTGTCAATTTATGAATGCATGAGTGCAGTTCTTTTGTAGTTGGAGAAAAATGTGGTGAATTCCATGCACATGGACCACTCTTAAATCCAATGCATACCTCACACTCCAATGCCAAAACGAGGCTTGACTAGTAAAACAAAGAATGGCCGTGTCCAGATCAGTGCTTCACTGTTGTCTGCCACAGTGTAATGGGGGATGCTAGATTGTACGCTGATCTTATTTTTCATTGTTTTCCAAAAGATTATCTTTATAGAAGGAGATGGTTGGTTAGGAGAGATGAAGGGCCAAAACTAAAGGTGTTTTATGATCACAATACACGTTTCCAGTGGAGTTCTTTATCAAGGCATTAGTGGTGGCCTGATCAGGTCACAACTGAGAGTACAAGTTTCTGTTTATCACATAATTGAATTACACAGTTTCATAGAGAAAAATGTCATTTCCATAAGCGCCTGAATAGTAATTTTCAATATCTGTTAGCACTGAGCTAATGCCATCACTCTGCTTACTTACACTGCGGTCAAGCTATCACCTTCGCGTTTTAACTAAGAATGATTTGTATTGATCACATTCACGTCATGAGTTGAGCTATGGGAAAAGCACTCTCAAACTCTTGTGACCATCCAATGAGGATTTGGCTTTTTAAACTTACTTTTGCACACCTTTGGAATGACTTTGTATTGTGCATCAAGTAAAACCCCCTTGAATCTACCCCACATCTCATTTACAGACTTACAATCAAGGAGTGTCTTCCAATTTATTTTGCTGAGAGTGAGTGCTTCCTGTCAAAGTTTGATTGCCTAAAATTGAAAATTCTGGTTTTCAAAAATAACTTTTTAACTTGTCATGACATGACTTGTCAAAACTAACAGTAGAATGATCACAAGTCCCAAGTGGCTCCATTACCTCTACATTGCAAATTCTATCAGGGTTATTACAGAGCACTAAATCTAAAATTGCTTTCTCTCTTGTAGATTTATTAACATAGTGCACCAAAAAAAATAGTCATTTATAACATCTAGAAAGTATTCCTGCTCTTTACCCTGTCCTTTCACCATTTCCCAATCAAAACCAGGATAATTGATGTCTCCCATGATAATAGTCCCTCCTCCTCTACGAGCTTGCCTAATCCTCTTAAAGAGCATTTCAATAACAATACTGTCCAAAGCTGGCAGTCGATAGCACACTGCTATGTTTAGACTTGTCTCGCATTTGCCAATGAGCCTGACCCAGATATCTTCTCAGGGCAAGGAATGTTCAATTTCAGGAATTTCCTGCACATTTATGTTTTTGTTCACAGAGTGTTACACCCCTTCCTCAACTACTGGATCTATCCTTCCTTAGCAGCTTATAACCTTCTGTATTACAACCCCAATTCGGAAATAGTTGGGACAAAGTGTAAATTGTGAATCAAAACGCAATGACTTTCAAATCACACCAGCCAGTATTTAATTCACAATAGAACAGAGATAACATAGCAAATGTTGAAACTGAGAAATTTTACAATTTTATCCACAAAATGAGCTCATTTCAAATTTGATGGCTGCTACAGCTCGCAAAAAAGTTGGCCACAGGAGCGTGTTTACCATGGTGTAGCATCCCCTCTTCTTTTTAACACAGAGTGGAGGCGTCTGGGCATTGAGAAGACAAGTTTCTTGAGTTTAGCCATTGGAATTTGATCCCACTCTTGTTTAATACAGGCTTCCAGCTGCTGGAGTGTTTTGGGTCTCCTTTGACGGACTTTTCGTTTAATTATGCGCCAAATGTTCTCAATCGGTGAAAGATCAGGATTGCAGGCAGGCCAGTTCAGCACACGGACTCTTCTACTACAAAGCCATGCTGTTGTAATAGCTGCAGATTGTGGTTTTGCATTGTCCTGCTGAAATACACAAGGCCTTCCCTGGAATAGATGTCGTTGGGAGGGGAGCATATGTTGCTCTAAAACCTTTATATACCTTTCAGCATTCATGGTGCTTTTTAAAACATGCAAGTGTCCCACACCATATGCACTAATGCATCCCCACACCATCAGAGATGCTGGCTTTTGAACTGAACGCTGATAACAGGAGGAGTGGTCTTTCTCCTCTTTAGCCCGGAGGACACGATGCCCATGATTTCCAACAGGTATGTCAAATTTGGACTCGTCTGACCACAGGACACTTTGCCACTTTGCTACAGTCCATTTTAAATGAGCCTTGGCCCACAAAACATGGCGGCGCTTCTGGATCATGCTCAACAATGGCTTCCTTTTTGCAAGATAGAGTTTTAGGTGGCATCTGTGGATGGCACGGCAGACTGTGTTTACAGACAGTGGTTTCTTGAAGTATTCCTGGGCCCATTTAGTAATGTCAATGACAGAATCATGCCGGTGAGTGATGCAGTGGCGTCTGAGGGCCCAAAGATCAGGGGCATCCAGTAAAGGTCTTCGGCCTTGTCCCTTACGCACAGAGATTTTTCCAGTTAAAGTATTCCACAATTTTTTTACGCAAGCCTTCACAGGTTGGAGAGCATCTGGCCATCTTTACTTACATCTTTACTTTACATCCCTTTTATAGCCAATCATGTTACACACCTGATGCCAGTTAACTTAATTACTTGCTAAATGTTCTTTCAGCTGATTCTCTTATATATTAGTTGCTTTTTTCAGCCCTGTTTTGCCTGTGTCCCAACTTTTCTGAGACCCGTTGCAGCCAGAAAATTTGAAGTAGGCTCATTTTGTGGATAAAAATGTAAAATGTCTCAGTTTCAACATTTTAAATCTATGTTATCTATGTTCTATTGTAAATAACACATTGGCTCGTATGATCTGAAAGTCACTGCATTTTGATTTTCACAATTTACACTTCGTCCCAACTATTTCGGAATTGTGGTTGTGTGTGTGTATATATATATATATATATATAAACAATATGATCACTGGTCTCCTCTGTGGTTGCCTCATGGCTTGAAGATGGCCCTGACTCTAAAGCACCCATAAGAATCATATATTCAGAATCTGTCATAGGCCTTAACAGTAGGCTATAGGCCACGTTGGCTACACATAGTTGTGATACAGGCTAACTATTTGATTGGAATGAGCTGGGCATGGATAACCTGCAAGGAAACATCAACTTTGCATTTTAAATAAAACTAACTCATTAATCTGTCTTAGTGTGCCAGTTTTTCAGTTCATTTCAATAATTTTACACTAAGGTAGAGCAAGTTTGCAAAAATATTCATTTTACAGAAATCTTAACCTCAAAGCCTATTATTTAGGGACTATTGTATATTACATAACATAACATGAATGGCGAGAACAGGCCGTTCAGCCCAACTAGGCCCGCCAGTTTCTTTATACTATTGTGATTATATCACTTCAGATACTCAATGACTCATGGTATCTAGCTTTAAGTCAAGCCTGCTGTTGAAAACTCCCAAGGTCTCTGCCTCAACAATATGGTCAGGCAAGCTATTCCACATCGAAATTACTCTTTGAGTGAAGAAATATATCCGAATATCAGTGCTAAATTTGCCTTTGGTCAAATTCCATTTGTGACCCCAAGTTCTACTAACAACACTTGGTCGAAGGAATCCTACATAATTCACTTTGTTAATCCCTTTAACATATTTAAAGACCTCAATCAGATCACCCCTGAGTCTCCTTTTCATAAGACTAAAGAGATTAAGGATCTTCAGCCTCTTCTCATAGCTTTCATCTTTTATACCCGGAATTAGCTTAGTGGCTCTTCTCTGAACTTTCTCTGGAGCCTCTATATCTTTCTTAAAGTATGGTCCCCAGAACTGTTCACAATACTCCAGATGTGGTCTGACGAATGTGTTGTACAAAAGAAGCATCAACTCCTTGGATTTGTACTCAATACTTTTGGCAATGTATCCCAGCATCCGATTGGCTTTTTTAACTGCAATGGCACAATGGCTAGAGCCTGTGAGGGTTTGGTCAACAATCACTCCCAGATCTTTCTCGTGTGGAGCACATTCCAGTTTTAAACCTCCCATGAAGTAATCCCGTCTAATGTTTTTATTACCTACATGTACAACTTTGCATTTCGCTACATTAAATTTCATTTGCCACATTTCTGCCCAATTCTGGATTCTATCCAAATCATCCTGAATCACTTTAGTGGACTCTAAACTATTTGCCAAACCTCCCAATTTAGTATCATCTGCAAATTTAACTAATCTGCTCTCAATATTCCTATCAAGGTCATTAATGTAGATGAAGAACAGCAGGGGTCCCAACACCGATCCCTGGGGGACGCCACTCCCCACCATACCTAGCTCAGACGAGATAACACTGACCACCACTCTTTGTGTTCTGTCCTGTAACCAGTTTTGAATCCACTTCAGAATACCTCCTGTAACTCCAATGGAGCTCATTTTAAAAATTAGTCTCTTATGTGGTACTGGATCAAATGCTTTCTGAAAATCCAAGTATATGATGTCATAAGCCCTGCTCTGGTCATAAGTCTTGGTGGCCTCTTCAAAAAATTCCAGATGGTTTGTCAGGCATGACCTTCCCTTACGGAAACCATGTTGGCTATCCCTCAAGATATTGCTACGTTCAAGAAATAAGTCCAGCTCATCTTTTATGATAGATTCCAATATTTTGCACACAATGCAAGTTAAACTGACTGGCCTGTAATTTCCTGGCTCAGTACGGTCCCCTTTCTCATATATTGGTATTATGTTGCCCTGTTTCCAATCAATTGGTATTTCTCCAGTTTCTAAAGACCGTCTGAAGATGGCGGATAGCGGCTTAAAGATGATCTCACTAACTTCCCTGAGCACTCTAGGATATAAGCCATCAGGACCCGCCGCCTTATCTGCCTTTAGTTTATGCAACTTGTCTAATACTTAGTTATCCCAAACCTCAATTTCCGCTAAATAATCTTGAGCATTTGACATGCCCTCTGGCCAAATAAAGACCCACTCTGAGGTAAAATTCTCAACAAAGTAACTGTTTAAGGTATCCGCAATATCCTTGTTATCATAGAGCAGCGATCCATTTTTTATTCTTTATGCACTTAACCTGCTCTTTGACTTTCCTTTTTCTGCTACAGTACTGAAAGAAGCGCTTAGGGTTAGTTTGTGCCCCCTCTGCAATTTGCCTTTCACACAGTCTTCGAGCATTCCTCAGCTCTTTTTTGACCACAGCCCGCATTTTACAGTATTCAGCTTTAGTGTTCTCATTGTTATCCTTTATGTACATCTTATAAAGATTCCTCTTTTCCCTCAAAATCCTACGAATACTTGAGGTCATCCACTGAGGATTCTGCTTTTTCAGCTTACTTTTGGACACCTTTGGAATGAATTTGCATTGTGAATCAAGTAAAACCCCCTTAAATCTTTCCCACATCTCATTTACAGATTCACAGTCCAGGAGTGTCTCTAATTTTATTTCACTTAGAAATGAGCGCATCCTGTATCATCTTGTAGCCTATAGTGCTCACCTTCCTCCCATTAGACTGTATCTTGTGCATGGGGGGTTGAGGAAGATTTCCTGGGGCTGCTGCATCTGTGCATAACGGCATTTAATATTAAAGGCGCATTTTGGAAAAATATGTTTTTGTCAATTGTTAAACATGAACGTGTTCTAGGGATCATAGTAAATTATCCTACCGAAGAACTTTATCCATCAGGACAGAAAGTAAGAGATTGATGTTGATAGAGCTATGGATGCATGCGTCCAGTGGCAAATGGTTTTATTTAGCTCGCTCGTTTCAATGTCAATCGCGAACCTTCTATCCTAATTGATTAGATTGGATGCGCTCTTCCACTCTGATCTGAAGTCCCGCATGGACATGATTATTCACGTAGCATGTATGAAATCGGTGACTGGTTGGTCCGAGTGCAAGATGTTTTATTTTCAATAGAGTACGATAAAGATGAGAAAAGCTGCGGTTCTTATAGATTTCTAGTCTATTTTCTTTGGGGTTCCGATAATTGGCCAGCGGTCAGTAGAATTATATTTTGTCGATTGCAGCAAATGTTGAAAAATACTGATTCAGAAACTAACTGGTAACGCCTCCCCAATGTACTCGAGCGACGACCATATGCTTATCAGCGCAATGCCTCAAATACGAATCTGTCTTGAACAGTCTACGGTCACAAAGCAGACAGCGTTTTTGGGGACGTCGGACATCGTCCTCACTCTCTGTGTGCGTTTCCATTTAATATCATTCGAAATGCGCAAAATCTCAATAGCGAAATAAAAAACTGGTTATGAAAAAACAGTCTGATATCACAAAATTTGCTCTCTGATCTGCAGTATTAATCACCGAAGCCAAGGCCAATAAATAGACTATTGGACTTCTGCAGCAGACCAGCTAGTGTACTTGTGATTTCGCGGATTGTGGAGCACTTACATTGTCATTGTAAGACAAGCGTTTACAAATTTGCCGCGTGCACAACTCAGCTGACAGAGACAATGTTGAATGCTTTTCCATTCTCATCGATGCATGAGTACAGCCGAGCTGTGATTGGCTGATGGCACGTATAGTGGTACCAGAGCCAATCTGTGATTGGCTGATGTATGTAATGGTACCAAATGACCTGCAGAAAAAAATTTTGCAGCCAGTTCAGGCACTAGCGTAACTTGGGCCGTACAAAATGATGAATAGTAAGGGGGGGGGGGGGATGTGCTAAGATTATTCTTAAAAGTTGAAAATTGAGAAACTAACAACAAATTCATTTTAAATCGATCAAGTTATTACAAAAATTAAAATATAAGATTAAAGTGTCCATATATTTTATTTACAAATGTTTATAATAATAACAGGATCCTCTGTGGGGCCCCTGTGAATGCTGGGCCCCTAGAATCGTTCATGGTTACCCCCCCTCCTTACGGCGCCCCTGAGTGCTGCAGTCAATTTGTCATGTCTGCCAGTCAAATGCATTGATTAACAATTGATACACATCTTTGGTGTGGTGAACATGTTCAGTTACGGATGCGCCATCTCTCAGTCTTTCATTACCAAATGTAACAAGTATCATTCTTCTTTGTAGTGAGTCGCACATCTGCTTGACAAGAGGAGTGTGTCAACTGCCTTTGCTGTCTGCTTGTGAACCTTGTCTAGCTAGCTAGCTACAGTACCTGAGGTTTTAAGCTCTAAGGCACGTCGTTGTGGTGGTCAGTCACAACCTGGCTGTGACAGAATTTTGATGACACCTAACTCACCATACGCTCATCTTTAAGGATGTGCAAAGGTACAGACATTTTTCGGATCAGTATGGGTTGGATGCAGTTCTGGGTGCAGTTCTCACCCTAGGCAAGAGCCTATGAAGTCTTTTGGTAACACTGGGCTCTAGTTTGTTTACAAAACCATTTCTACAGCTATAATATCACTGTTTAACAGGAAAATAAGATTAGAATGCAATGATTTGCAAATCATTTAAGTAGAAGATACGTAAATGGCTCTGCTCTGAATACCAGAGGTCACAACAGTGGCTAATTGGCCGTAATTTCCTGAACAATGAAAGGCACATTCTTTCTGAAAAATAAAGTTACAGAAGTGTCAATATTGCTGTAACTAACCAAAAATTGTCAAAAAAAATAAAGTAAAGATCGGTTTAAGTGCAGCAAGTAGAAAATTGTGCACATCAGCTGCTTTCAGCTTCTCAATGATCCAGTGGAACAGTCCTGAGCCAGCTTGAATTAACCCTCCTATTATGTTCAGATTAATAAGCCATTTTTGGTTGAGGTCAGTTTGATCCCCGCAATGAAAAATTACATAAGATGTTTGTAACTGAAAGTTTTACCCAATCTCCTCTCAGCTCATTTATGCCTTTCTATTGACCATTTTGATAACCAAGTAAATAAAACACGACTCCCCCATCCTCCCCTTATACATCAATCATTGACTTTACATGATTATAGCAAAATGAATGGTACCAAATGTGAAATGAATGAGAAATTAATTTGAACATGCCCGCAGTCTCAGGCAACACTACAAAAACGAGATCAATATTATGGTTTTATGTAATAATTGATCCTGGGGTCAAAATGACCCAAACAACACCGATGCTTACAAAAGGTGTTCAGAATATGAAGTATTTTTTCAGTGAAACTCATGGTCTACCCGTAAAGTTAGGGGGAAAAAAACTAGCAGAAAAAAAGTATGTTAACCGTGTTTTTAGAGACGTTGAACATTAAGTCGGGTCAAATTGACCCAGAACATAATAGGAGGGTTAAGCATTATTACACGCGAGGGTGTGCTTGACCCTCATTGTCAGGAGCGAGGCACTTGCGCCGAGTTCCGTTTGCATCGCTGAAGTGACAATAATGACAGTCAAGCACACCCTTGAATGGAATAATGCAATTATACAACTATTACCAACAAAATTAAATGTATAATCAAAATGTATTTAAACTGTGGGCATTTCGCTCTCAAAATGTAAAAGTTTTGCTAGTATTCTGTTTCCGTGGAAATAAGAGATCCAACGTTAACTAGTCCTTGTCAGCCAGCCAATTTGGGCATATGTTTTCTAGACATCGTGATTTCCCAAAACTGAATAAATACCACACATAGCAACACAAAACTGCTTTGCTAGCTCAATGTTGTAACTAGAATATCCACTGGAAAAAAATCATTTTCATGGACTGATACTTATACTTCTGCCGACATCTCAGTCATTTAAGCTAACAGGAATGTGACAATGACTCGCCAGCACAGCTGATCTTTATCTACAAACTTATATTAACGGATAGGCAACGACTTTCCAGCATTGGCACCAGAACAAACATCTATATTTTGATAAACTCACCAGCAGATGTTTCATTTCAGCTGGGGATGCGTCTGTTAAGGAGAGGTCAGGTGGACACCAAATGCAGGATCCAAAGTGTTTATTAAAACACAACACTAGGAGAAAATTGGCAAACCAGGCCAGAAACAAAACACCGTGCACATACACTGAACGATTGAGAAAATTAAGGTACACTGCCAAAGGCAGGGGGAAACAGAAGTACTCAATCCAGGAGTGGATAAACTAGAAAAACAAAAACTGGACCTTACTAGACTGACGGACACACTGGGAGACTTAGACAAAGGGCAGACAAGACGTGGGCGCAGCAAAACACAAGGCTCGGGAATCATGCAAAGGAAATACTCGGGAAGGCACAGGAGCAGAGATTTCACAATGCAGAACAAAACCAATACAAAGTTCCGTCTGACGGTCTCTTCTCTCTTTCCCACTGAAATGGGTGAAGCTAGATCCGGAGTAGTTCAAGTACACTGTGCGACTGAAATCTCGTAAAATCTCGTTTCCGCGATACTCGGTAATTACTAGTCAATAAATAGCGTCATGGTTTTAGTGCCTTCGAGTTATTAAAATAATTAAAATGACTAAAACGAGTTTTAGTCATTTTAAAGAGCGTGTTCCTGTTGTCGATTGCTTTGAATTCTTGGTTTGTTTTTGCTTTTGAGTACAATGCTTGTTTAATCCCATCCTAACGTTTGTTATGCAGAGCGCGGGGAAGGAGCGTTTCTGTTTAATTTTCTACCATTTCTTTATTTGTTTGGGGTTTTAATAATCCCATGAAAATGGAGGACCTATGTCATCAATTCAATAATGACTTATGTAAACTTCATGACTTTCAGAAAGGACGGAGGACTGACAGATGACTATCAATGAGTATAAACTGACAGCACAATTAGTCCCTGCATTATTAAAAGCAGCATAATGTTCAGTGTAGCATCTTAGAAAATCCACTGGAAATAATTACAATTTATCTGTTCATCATTTTAATGTACATCTGCACTAATGTATTGGTGTTTAGTGATTAGTTCAAAACAACTTTTTCATAAACTTTTTGAATGCAGAAGGTATAAATTTATCTAGGCTTGCATGTACAGTAATATTTTTAGGAAGGGCTCATTAAACACTATACATCCAGATATAACAAGACACATTAAAACACAAATTTATCTCGTTATACACATACATTTTATGTACATCTTTTTATTTTGCACTTACAGTGCTGTGAAAACGTATTTGCCCCCTTCCTGATTTCTTATTTTTTTGCATATTTGTCACACAAATGTTTCAGATAAGCAAATAAATTTTAATATTAGACAAAGACAACCCGAGTAAATACAAAATGCAGTTTTTAAATGATTATTTAATTTATTAAGGGGAAAAAGCTATCCAAACCTACCTGGCCTGGTGTGAAAAAAAAAAAAAAAAGTAATTGTCCCCTAAACCTAATAACTGGTTGTGCCACCCTCTGCGACAACAACTGCAATCAAGTGTTTGCGATAACTGGGAATGAGTCTTTCACATAGTTATAGAGGAATTGTGGCCCACTCTTCTTTGCAGAATGTTTTAATTCAGCCACATTGGAGGGTTTTTGAGCATGAACAGCCTGTTTAAGGTCATGCCACAGCATCACAATCGGATTTAAGTCCGGACTTTGCTTAGGTCGCTCCAAAACCTTCAATTTGTTTTTTTTAAGCCATTCAGAGGTGGACTTGCTAGTGTATTCAAATCATTGTCCTGCTGCTCAACCCAAGTGCGCTTGAGCTTGAGGTCACCAACTGATGGTTGGACATTCTCCTTCAGGATTTTCTGGTAGAGAGCAGAATTCATAGTTCCATCAATTACAAGTCATCCAGGTCCTGAAGCAGCAAAGCAGCCCCAAACCATCACACTACCACCACCATGTTTGACTTTTGATATGATGTTCTTATGAAATGATATGTTAGTTTTACGCCTTATGTAACGGGATGCACACCTTCCAAAAAGTTTAACTTTTGTCTTGTCAGTCCAGAATATTTTCCCAAAAGTCTTGGGGATCATCAAGATGTATTTTGGCAAATGTGAGATGAGCCCTAGTGTTCTTTTTGGTCAGCAGTAGTTTTCGCCTTGGAACCCTCTCATAGATGCCATTTTTGCCCAGTCTCTTTCTTATTGTTGAATCATGAATACTGACTTTAAATGAGGCAAGTGAGGTCTGCAGTTCTTTAGATGTTGTTCTGGGTTCTTTTGTGACCTCCTGGATGAGTCGTCGATGCGCTTTTGGTAATTCTGGTAAGCCGGCCACTCCTGGGAAGGTTCACCACTGTACCAAGTTTTCTCCATTTGTGGATAATGGCTTTCACCGTGATTCGCCGAAGTCCCAAAGCCTTAGAAATAGCTTTGCCACCCTTTCCAGACTGGTAGATGTCAATTTTTGTTTCTCATGTGTTCTTGAATTTCTTTAGTTCCCAGCATGACATAATGCTTTTTGAGATCTTTTAGCCTACTTCACGTTGTCAAACAGGTTCTATTTAAGTGATTTCTTGATTCAACAGTTCTGGCAGTAATCAGGCCTGGGTGTGGCTAGTGAAATTGGACTCAAAATGTGGTTAATCAGTTAATTCATGATTTAACAAGGGGGGCAATTTTTTCACATAGGGCCAGGTAGGTTTGGATACCTTTTTCCCCTAAATGAAATTATTTCAAAACTGCATTTTGTATTTACTTGGGTTATTTGTTTTATATTAAAATTTGTTTGATCTGAAACATTTAAGTGTGAAAAATGTGCGAAAAAGTAAGAAATCAGGAAGGGGGCAAATACTTTTTCACAGCACTGTATGTACTGAAAATACTTCATGAAAAAGAAATCTTCAATGAACTCAAAAACATGAATAGCATGTGAAGCAGTTTGTCTGTGCCTTCTCCATGTTGTTCTTGTATATAATCTCGACCACGGTTTGCTGTGCTGCATGGGGATGCTCCAATCGCTGGGAGGTTGAGTAAAAATGTACGGTTTCTCCGATGACGTGAAGAGAAAAAAAAAAAAAAAAAAAAAAATTGTTGGCTCAATTCAGCAGGAGAAATCGAATAAACATTAAAAATTACAATAAAAATGTGAGGTGATCGCATTCAAACACTGCACTTGCACTTTTTCACAACCAAAGACCACACGACTTGGAAGCTTATTGTCCAGTTTATTAAAAGTAAAGAACAGGGAAAGGCCTGCACAGCTTAGGGAGTTAAGACTCAGGGTGTAGGGTGAGTGTCCCCTGTCTCATTGCAGGGAGGCTTTTATTGAATCGCCGGCAGCTCTTCAGCTAAAAGGGGGGGGAGAAAGACAGGAGAAAGGGTTAGACACATCTAGATAGGCTTGGATTGGAAATTGTGCTGAGAGATGAGGTGTGGTCTTTGTTTCCCTACTTAGATTATGGAACTCAAGTAGCTGTGATCAACAGCTTTTGCTGCTGATGTTTAAGTATGGCAAATGGCATCAGTTACAGATGTGACAGGAATTAGCATAAAGTTGGATCATGTTCTTTGCAGTCTTTCAGTCAAGAAATGCAGTACAGCTCAATATTTTTAGATTTCAGTATGATTCCCCACTTAGGCCAAACATTTTGGAAAATTAAGCATAGAAGGCTATTTAGCCAATACGTTGTTTTCAATCTTCTATTTGGTCCTCCAGCCTCCCTCTCCCTTAATCATCAATCCAAAATTAGCTGAGCAACATAATATTGACAGGAAATGTCAATAGAATCAAATCCTAACACTCTCAGAGATCACGTCTAAGTTTACTGAAAAGAAGTTAAAAAAAAAAAAAAAAAAAAAAACAGCTCCTACAATCAATATTAATAGTGATGTATCACAGCAAACGATGGCTCTTCTTTATTATTCTGCAACGTTAACTTTATTACACCTGCTAACGTTAGCTACCTCATTCTCAAAGAAAATCTCACTTCACCATATCCACTGCTATGACGAGTCTGATGGTATATTTATGTTACTTCTCCAACATTTCACTCCCCCCACCCACAAAAAAAAAATAAAAAAAAAAATCCACGTTTAAGAAGCATTTTCCCCCTCTAATTTCGCATCTTTGGATGAAATGACACTGACATGACGGAGTTTTCAAGTATGCTGCTGCTCATGGTTAGTGGTAGTAACTGTCGCTAACTGTAGCTAGCTAGTATCATAGCCCAATTTGTTGTCCGTAAACATTAAATATCTCTAGAATCATGCAGGGAATAATCCAGTAAAACGCTTTACTGTACGTGCTATTTAATTCAGATGTGCTGACAAAATTCAGTCTAATTCTGTAAACGTCTTACCTTTTGGAAGATCATCACGTACGGTCCATTCCGCTTCAGCTCAGCTGCTGGACTAGTCTTGTCGCACTTCCGGCGGGATTTCAGTCAACTCTCGCACAGCGTACTTGAACTACTCCGGATCTAGCTTCACCCCACTGAAATAGCCACGAGAGGAGGCGGGGACTCGGAATGCAATCTCGAATGGAACAGAAACACATGGGATTTATAAACAAATTAAGAGGACTGGGTTAACAATAATGACTCGAGACAAGACGCTGAGACAATCAATCAAACTAGACAGTTTAGATTGAGGTAATCCAAACGTGACGAGTAAAAAGCACCACGAGAGAAGCAAAGGAAAGCATAGATTTAAAAGCAGTTAATCAGGGAAATCTTAGGAAGGAATTACAAAAGCTAGAAACACTCGCATTCGCTAATGAGTTAATTAGGTTAATACTACGTGACGAAATATATACAATCACCCTCAAATAAGTGCTGGTTAGTACGAGTTAGTAATGATCCTATCAGAGAACGCATTCACTCAGAGTTTAGCCAGACCCAGAATCAAGCACAAGTGGAAGCAATGAATGAAATACCACAGCCGAAACCGAAAGAGGAAACGTGATTGGACAACGAGACGCAGGCATGCTGAAGGCTGTCACACGACATCACAGGAGTTTGGGTAAGAGAGAATCAATCATCAGACAGCTGGAAATGAAAGCTGAAAAATAAATCAAGAGAAAGGCACGGGAGAAAAAGCACAAGCACAAAGACAAAACAGCACACACGAGGCAGAACCATAACAGTGTCACTCCAATTTAACATTAGCTCCGATTAATGTAACATAACATAACATAACAAGAATGGCGAGAACAGGCCGTTCAGCCCAACTACGCTTGCCAGTTTTTTATACTATTGTGAATATATCCCTTCAGATGCTCAATGACTCAATGGTATCTAGCTTTAAGTCAAGCCTACTCTTGAAAACCCCCAAGGTCTCTGCCTCAACAATATGGTCAGGCAAGCTATTCCACATCGAAATTACTCTTTGGGTGAAGAAATATTTCCGAATATCAGTGCTAAATTTACCTTTGGTCAACTTGCATTTGTGACCCCGAGTTCTACTAACAACACTTAGTCGAAGGAATCCTACATAATTCACTTTGTTAATCCCTTTAACATATTTAAAGACCTCAATCAAATCACCCCTTAGTCTCCTTTTCCTAAGACTAAAGAGATTCAGGATCTTCAGCCTCTTCTCATAGCTTTCATGTTTTATACCTGGAATTAGCTTAGTGGCTCTTCTCTGAACTTTCTCTAGAGCCTCTATATCTCTCTTAAAGTATGGTTCCCAGAACTGTTCACAATACTCCAGATGTGGTCTGACAAATGTGTTGCACAAAAGAAGCATCACCTCCTTAAAATTGTACTCAATACTTTTGGCAATGTATCCCAGCATCCGATTGGCTTTTTTAACTGCTACGGCACAATGGCTAGAGCCTGTGAGGGTTTGGTCAACAATCGCTCCCAGATCTTTCTCGTGTGGAGCAGATTCCAGTTTTAAACCTCCCATGAAGTAATTTCGTCTAATGTTTTTATTACCTACATGTACAACTTTGCATTTCGCTACATTAAATTTCATTTGCCACATTTCTGCCCAATTCTGGATTCCATCCAAATCATCCTGAATCACTTTAGTGGACTCTAAACTACTTGCCAAACCCCCCAATTTAGTATCATCTGCAAATTTAACTAATCTGCTAAATTGTGAATGAAGGATCCTCGCGCATCAGCTAGTGAAGGCTAAGATCCGGTGCTTCTCAGTCTCGGACAAAAATTTCATGGAAAAGGAGAAAAAACTGGAGCACTCGGATACCAAAAAGCCTTTAATAGTACGAATCGGAGAAAAAACTGACGTTTCGACGTTATCACGTCTTCATCAGAGTCAGACAATTCACAATGAATGTCTCATTTAAAAGTTTCCAACAGATGTACCTCATAATTAGTCAATTAACAATTACCAAACAAAACATTAATATGAAACAACCAATTATGACGTCACACACAAGTTAGCCGTTCACAAGAACACTTAAAAAAATTATACTCTGAAAACATAATTTACAAAAAACATGAAAAATTAAGTTCCTCATTGAGACCGAACGGTTCAACCGTATGAAGCGTATAAATCCAAAAATGCCTCTCTGCAGGAGCAAACGATTGACAATGTCACCTCCCCTCGAAGATGGGTAGATTTTCTCAATTCCCCAAAACCGCATAGAAGCAACAGAACCGTGATTAGCTTGCACATAATGACGTGCAATAGCGTAATCAAGGTTTTTAGTTCGAATCGCTGTTTTATGTTCCGAAATACGAATTTTCAACGAGCGTTTAGTTTGACCCGCATAGACTAAACCACACGGACACTTAAGTATATAAACCACATGGGTTGTATCACAATTGATAAAAGATTTTATTTTGTATTTTTTGCCCGAACGTGGATGAGTAAACTCTTTTAGTTTAAAAGAATTTGAGCATTGAACACAATGACCACATGGATAAAAACCATGAGGTTGACTAGGTAACCATGAGGAACTTAAAGGTCTTTGAATCTCAGAGTGAACAAGGCGATCTCTTAGATTTGGCGAACGCCTAAATGAAAAAAGGGGGAGATTAGAACTCATTTGCTGTAAAGCAGGGTCACTTTTAAGTATACTCCAATGTTTTAAAATAATGTTCTTGATTTTACCAGCCAATGGTGAAAACTCAGTAGAAAAACAAATGCGCGACTGACTTGGAGCCTTTGGCTTTCTAATTGAGAGTGTTCTTCGATTTGACCGTGCTGCTCTCTGATAGGTCAAGAGATTTGCGTCATAGGGTATCCCGCATTTTGAAACGTTCAATTAATTCACTACTTTTTGACTCGAATTCTTCATCAGTACTACAATTCCTACGCATTCGCAAAAATTGCCCAATTGGAATATTACTGATTAAATGTTTGGGATGATTACTATCAGCTCTTAGCAAGGTGTTTCTGCTTAAGGGTTTAAAAAAAATCGTACTTTCAAGCCGGTTATTAACACCTTTATACACTCTGAGATCCAGAAAATTAATACTGGTACTGTTGTAATCCATAGTGAATCTAAAGATATGACGTGGTCGCATTTAAATATTCCAGAAAGTTTTTTAATTCAGTCACCGTACCTTTCCAAATGCATAAAATATCGTCAATATACCTTTTCCATAAATAGATATTCGAATAAAAAGGATTAGTAACAACATTTACAAATTTAGCTTCCCAAAGGCCCATAACAAGGCATGCATATGAAGGAGCAAACGCGCGCTACCCATAGCTGTACCTTTACACTGCAAGTAGTAGGTTTCACAATACTTAAAAAAAATTCTTAGACAGAATAATTTCAGCAAATGTCAATAATAACTCATTAGGTGGTAAAATATTTACTGGACGAGCACCAAGGTAATGGGAGACAGCCAGTAGCCCAATGTCATGGGGAATACATGTATATAGGTTCTGTACATCCAAGGTTACCAATAGATCATCACGCATACAATGAATTCCCTCAAGTATGTTTAACACATCAACTGTGTCTCCCAAATAGGACGGAAGATCAGAAACATACCTTTTAATGAAAAAATCTACAAATTGAGACAAAGGCTCAGTTAGACTACCAATACTGGCAACAATAGGACGTAAGGGAGGATCACTTGCAAGCTTATAAATTAAAGAAATATGAAAGGGACACTAGAGACTATGCAGCAGGAACTATTTATGATTGGCATGGGGCTAAAAGGAGAACCTTTTTTCGGCAACGTGCTCCTTGGACTAAAAAGGACAAGGAGTTGAAACTCTCCACTGCGAGTGAAATGGATTCGTCAGAATTTAGTGATACTGATGGACATGGAGCCTCTGGTTCTTTTTCTTTTTTGGGTCGGCGCCACCAAGGAAGACGCGCAGGGGCACCAGAGGCAAAAGGAGATCCACCGTTTCTTCGGAAATCTCAACGCAACAGGAAGAAACTGTGATTAATATTTCTAACGTGAGACTTACAGATGTAGAAGAAAATATTCTTGTTAAAGGTCTCTCTTTTTCGCCTAGTAATTCCTGTGATCCATTCAAACTTAAGGTAGATGCTTTTAAATTTTTTCGTCAACTTCATTTGAAATGTTTTTTCTCAAGTAGACCTGATGTTCCCATAATTAAGAATTACGCAAGTTTGAATTCTGTTAATGAAGGTTTAAATAGAGAAATTACTCCGTTTAGGAAGAAGTCCTTATTTTTGCCTACTAGTAATTTGAATCCTACTATCTTAACATTCAGTCATTTAGTTGAAAATGATTTGGCCAAGTTGTGTCAGAAAGTCCAATCAACTAAGAAAAATTTATCTGTTACAGAATTCAAAGCTTTGCGTGATTTGGAAAAGAAGGAAGGTATTGTCATTCGTCCAGCCGACAAAGGCGGTTCCGTTGTGGTGATGAACTTGGCTCAATATGATTCAAATATTAATAAGCAGTTAAACAATACTGATTATTATATTCGGCTAAATTCTAATCCCACTAATGAGATTAAATTAGTTATAGACAACTATTTAGAATCTTCATGGCAAAGGGGTTGGATTACATCTCAAGAAAAAGAATTTTTGACAATTAAACATCCAATTTGTCCTGTGTTTTATGGCCTACCTAAAATTCACAAGTCAGTTGATGATCCTCCCTTACGTCCTATTGTTGCCAGTATTGGTAGTCTAACTGAGCCTTTGTCTCAATTTGTAGATTTTTTCATTAAAAGGTATGTTTCTGATCTTCCGTCCTATTTGGGAGACACAGTTGATGTGTTAAACATACTTGAGGGAATTCATTGTATGCGTGATGATCTATTGGTAACCTTGGATGTACAGAACCTATATACATGTATTCCCCATGACATTGGGCTACTGGCTCTCTCTCCCATTACCTTGGTGCTCGTCCAGTAAATATTTTACCACCTAATGAGTTATTATTGACATTTGCTGAAATTATTCTGTCTAAGAATTTTTTAAGTATTGTGAAACCTACTACTTGCAGTGTAAAAGATACAGCTATGGGTAGCGCGCTTTTGCTCCTTCATATGCATGCCTTGTTATGGGCCTTTGGGAAGCTAAATTTGTAAATGTTGTTACTAATCCTTTTTATTCGAATATCTATTTATGGAAAAGGTATATTGACGATATTTTATGCATTTGGAAAGGTACGGTGACTGAATTAAAAAACTTTCTGGAATATTTAAATGCGACCACGTCATATCTTTCGTTCACTATGGATTACAACAGTACCAGTATTAATTTTCTGGATCTCAGAGTGTATAAAGGTGTTAATAACCGGCTTGAAAAGTACGATTTTTCGTAAACCCTAAGCAGAAACACCTTGCTAAGAGCTGATAGTAATCATCCCAAACATTTAATCAGTAATATTCCAATTGGGCAATTTTTGCGAATGCGTAGGAATTGTAGTACTGATGAAGAATTCGAGTCAAAAAGTAGTGAATTAATTGAACGTTTCAAAATGCGGGGATACCCTATGACGCAAATATCTTCGGCCTATCAGAGAGCAGCACGGTCAAATCGAAGAACACTCTTAATTAGAAAGCCAAAGGCTCCAAGTCAGTCGCAAGATTTGTTTTTCTACTGAGTTTTCACCATTGGCTGGTAAAATCAAGAACATTATTTTAAAACATTGGAGTATACTTAAAAGTGACCCTGCTTTACAGCAAATGAGTTCTAATCTCCCCTTTTTTTTCATTTAGGCGTTCGCCAAATCTAAGAGATCGCTTTTGTTCACTCTGAGATTCAAAGACCTTTAAGTTCCTCATGGTTACCTAGTCAACCTCATGGTTTTTATCCATGTGGTCATTGTGTTCAATGCTCAAATTCTTGAAACTAAAAAGAGTTTACTCATCCACGTTCGGGCAAAAAAATACAAAATAAAATCTTTTATCAATTGTGATACAACCCATGTGGTTTATATACTTAAGTGTCCGTGTGGTTTAGTCTATGGGTCAAACTAAACGCTTCGTTGAAAATTCGTATTTCGGAACATAAAACAGCGATTCGAACTAAAACCTTGATTACGCTTATTGCACGTCATTATGTGCAAGCTAATCACGGTTCTGTTGCTTCTATGCGGTTTTGGGGTATTGAGAAAATCTACCCATCTTCGAGGGAGGTGACATTGTCAATCGTTTGCTCCAAGAGAGAGGCATTTTGGATTTATACGCTTCATACGGTTGAACCGTTCGGTCTCAATGAGGAACTTAATTTTTCATGTTTTTGTAAATTATGTTTTCAGAGTATAATTTTGTTAAGTGTTCTTGTGAACGGCTAACTTGTGTGTGACGTCATAATTGGTTGTTTCATATTAATGTTTTGTTTGGTAATCGTTAATTGACTAATTATGAGGTACATCTGTTGGAAACTTTTAAATGAGACATTCATTGTGAATTGTCTGACTCTGATGAAGACGTGATAACGTCGAAACGCGTCAGTTTTTTCTCCGATTCGTACTATTAAAGGCTTTTTGGTATCCGAGTGCTCCAGTTTTTTCTCCTTTTCCATTAACTAATCTGCTCTCAATATTCCTATCAAGGTCATTAATGTAGATGAGGAACAGCAGGGGTCCCAACACCGATCCCTGGGGGACACCACTCCCCACCATACCTAGCTCAGATGAGATACCATTGACCACCACTCTTTGTGTTCTGTCCTGTAACCAGTTTTGAATCCACTCCAGAATACCTCCTGTAACTCCAATGAAGCTCATTTTAAAAATTAGTCTCTTATGCGGTACTGTATCAAATGCTTTCTGAAAGTCCAAGTATATGATGTCATAAGCCCTGCTCTGGTCATAAGTCTTGGTGGCCTCTTCAAAAAATTCCAGAGGGTTTGTCAGGCATGACCTTCCCTTATGGAAACCATGTTGGCTATCCCTCAAGATACTGTTACGTTCAAGAAATAAGTCCAGCTCATCTTTTATGATAGATTCCAATATTTTGCACGCAATGCAAGTTAAACTGACTGGCCTGTAATTTCCTGGCTCAGTACGGTCCCCTTTCTTATATATTGGTATTATATTGCCCTGTTTCCAATCATTTGGTATTTCTCCAGTTTCTAAAGACCATCTGAAGATGGCGGATAGCGGCTTAAAGATGATCTCACCAACTTCCCTGAGCACTCTAGGATATAAGCCATCAGGACCCGCTGCCTTATCTGCCTTTAGTTTATGCAACTTGTCGAATACTTCATTATCCCAAACCTCAATTTCCGCTAAATAATCTTGAGCATTTAACATGCCCTCTGTCCAAATAAAGACCCACTCTGAGGTCAAATTCTCAACAAAGTAACTGTTTAAGGTATCCGCAATATCCTTGTTATCATATAGCAGCGATCCATTTTTTTTCTTTATGCACTTAACCTGCTCTTTGACTTTCCTTTTTCTGCTACAGTACTGAAAGAAGCGCTTAGGGTTAGTTTTTTTTGCCCCTCTGCAATTTGTCTTTCATACAGTCTTTAGCATTCCTCAGCTCTTTTTTTTGACCACAGCCCGCATTTTACAGTATTCAGCCTTAGTGTTCTCATTGTTATCCTTTATGTACATTTTATAAAGATTCCTCTTTTCCCTCAAAATCCTACGAATACTTTTGGTCATCCACTGAGGATTCTGCTTTTTCAGCTTACTTTTGGACACCTTTGGAATGAATTTGCATTGTGAATCAAGTAAAACCCCCTTAAATCTTTCCCACATCTCATTTACAGATTCACAGTCCAGGAGTATCTCCCATTTTATTTCACTTAGATATGAGTGCATTCTGTCAAAGTTTGCTCGCCTAAAATTGAAAATTTTTGTTTTTGAATACACCTTTTTAACTTCCCATGAAACATCAAAATTAACAGCAGAGTGATCACTTGTCCCAAGTGGCTCCAGTACCTCAACATTGCTAATCTTATCTGGGTCATTACAGAGCACTAAGTCTAAAATTGCCTTCTCTCTTGTCGGTTTATTAACATACTGCACCAAAAAATTATCATTTATAACATCTAGAAATTCTTCCTCCCCCCTACCCTGTCCTTTCACCATTTCCCAATCGATACCAGGATAATTCAAGTCTCCCATAATAATAGTCCCTCCACCTCTACAAGCTTGCGTAATCCTCTTCAAAAGCATTTCATTGACTGTACTGTCCAACACTGGTGGCCGATAGCATACTCCTATGTTTAAACCTGTCTCGTGTTTGCCAATGAGCCTGACCCAGATATCTTCACAGGGCAAGGAATGTTCAATTTCAGGAATTTCCTGTACATTCATGTTTTCATTCACAAAGATTGCTATGCCCCCTCCTCGCCTGTTACATCTATCCTTCCTAAAGAGCTTATAACCTTCTATATTATATTCATCTCCATCCTCTTCACTTAGCCATGTCTCTGTAATCCCAACTATGTCAGAGCCCTCACTAATCATAATGGCCTCAAGCTCTGGAAATTTATTTTTTATGCCTCTTGCATTTGAATAAAAACATTTCAGGTTATTACTAATGCTCTTCCCCCTTGATTTCCCATGCGGCCGCTGCTTCAAGCCCCCCACTACACTTTGTTGCTTTAAAAGTATATCATCAATTGTGCATGGAACGCCGTCAGCTTCCATCAGGGCAGTCTGCATTTCCCTATGTGTAACACTCACTAACCTCCCTGCCCCCCAAGTCCCTAGTTTAAATAATCCTGTGCTACCCTCAACATACGCTGACCCAGTGCAAAGGTACCCGTCTGGTTCAGGTGCAGCCCGTCAGGCTTGAACAGGTCACCCCTGTCCCAGAAAAAGTTCCAGTGCCCCATAAACCTGTACCCCTCTTTCCTACACCAGGTTCGTAGCCACGTGTTAAACCTCCAAATAAAATTCTGCTTTCCTCTGCTTGCACGTGGTACCGGTAGAATCCCGGAGAACACTACCGTTGAGGATCTGCTCCTAAGCTTCTCAGCTAATTCCACAAATTTGCCTTGCAGAACCTCAAACCTACCCTTACCTATGTCATTTGTCCCAACATGGACCATGACAACTGGATCCCTCCCCGCTCTGGCCAGGAGCTTGTCCACACGCTCCAGGAGGTCTCCTACCTGGGCACCAGGCAGGCAACACACCGTACGAGACTCCTTGTCGCGCGAACAGACTAAGCTATCCAACAGGGTGCCCTGCTGCTCATCAGTCCCCTCACTCTCAGGGTCAGGGGCCAATTTGAGTTCCTGCAAGGGCCGGAATCGGTTGGACACCTCAACCACTGGAGGAGCTGTTGCTGTACGGCGTGCACGCCCTTTCCTGCGCTGACGACCTACAGTCACCCAACTTTCTCTCCCTGCCTGCTCTGGGATCCCTGTACCACCCTGCATTGGCGTACACACCATTTCTCTAAACGACATACTACTTAGTTCCTCTAGGAACTCTACTGATTGTGAACTATGTCGTGCCGCCAACTGGCCCCGAAGATCAAGGATCTTGCTCTCCAGATGCTCAATTAGCTGGCACCGGTGACAGACAAACCCACCCTGGAAATCTCTTTCCAAAAGCGCGATCATCCTGCAACCATCACATTGTTTTGGACACATTTTGAACCCCCTACCTAATGACCTCGCTCACCCTAGATAAAAGAAAATTACTAATGCCGAGACAGAAGCTGAGGAACCACAATGTATTAATTTATTAACCTAAGAAGCCCTAAGCAGCAGTCACAATAGAAACCGTGGGGAAACTATGTAGATGGATTATAACCCTCTTTAAACAGGGGCTTAGTTTCAGTTAACAGAAATGAAATACCAAATTGAGCTAAACTATATATGTAATAAGCACTCCTAATAAGCCGACTTGAGTTTATCTAGTCCCAATACTATTAATATACTAACCTAAAAATATCACAGGGCTTAGCTGAGAACCCAGATAAAACAGACTAGCTACAACGCCCAGGAGAACCTGGAGGAGGGAGGAGGCAGAGCACTCCGGTAAAACTTACCGTTTAAATTCCAACCTAACCGAATGGACAACTCAAGTGACTGCTGCCCTACTAACTTAATACCAAATCTCAGATCCCCAGCCAAAAATGCAAACAGTACTTATCTAGCTAGCTAGCCACAAATACAACCAAGGGTAACCGAGAAGAGAGTAAAGATCCGGTTACCTTTAATTAAAACGGACCGAATAAACAAGTCGTTTACTATGTGAGCGAACTAAACACGGTACCTCCCCCAACGAGCTGTCCTAAGCACTCAAACAAGCAGTTAAACTTTAATCAGCCGATCAAGACACAGCAACCGGAGGAAAATACAAAGATAGGGTAATTTACAATGTGTTTAATCAGAAGAGCCCTTCGGTAATAATAAAATGCGATTAAGACAAAAACCCCGGTTCGCGTTAATATTCAAGCTTGGCAATGCGTTTATGCGGTAATGCAGTCAGGATAGAGAATGAAGGGGACTAAAAAACCCTGGTGAACGTCAATATTTATTGGCTAGAAGACTGTATGAAAGGCAAGCCACCAATTATGAAACCAAGCCGGGTTATAGTTAGATATCCAGGTAATTTGATAATATTCTTGGCGTTGAGAGCTTGCTGGGGTTCGTTAGCTAAGTCAGCTACAGAAAAACCAGGCGACAGTACCTCAGTCCTTGAAAACAACTGTTTTACTTTGTATATCGCACAATTCACTTAGTTAGACAATTATTTAGCGTTTAATTTATTCTCTAAATTTAGCGTTTAAATTTGTTTTACTTTTCCTTACTTTGCTTTGCTCCCGGGAGACTGAAACCCCCCAAAAAAACCCCAAAAAACCCCCGTCGCCTTTGTTTGACCAGATTAGCGACTTAATTTGGCTGTTTGCTTACCGAGTTGTTACAGGGGGAAAAAGGGGAAAAAGATGGAGGAAGATTCTCCCTGCCCCTAGTGCGACAAAGGTTATACCTCGGGAGCAAATCGTCTAATCTCCATTACTGTTTGAGCCTTAACACAAATTATTTTTAGAAAACCCGTTTAAACAAGAGTAAATCTTCAGCTCCAATCCCACACGTCTTCCTCTGTCTCAACTCAACCAGAATGATCACCAACGAACAGTGCTACAGCACAGCCAAGAGGTCAGCAACCTCAAATGTGGCAAAGCAGCAAAAGTAACCTGTAACATTAAGGGTGAAAAGAGTTATATAATTTCAACCCCACCTTTCGGGGGCTTTAGCTGATCACCTTTTCAGGCCATTATCAATTTACCTCTGAAATAAAGACGGCAGTTTTTACAGATGTGTTGATTTATTAAATGTTCATTTCAATGTACAAATGCAAACAAATTGACAAATTACCTAAATCAATGGCCTAGGCAAATAAGATAAGCGGAGTAATATTTTCAGTGATGCGGTATTTTTCATTTGAGCACAGGCTACCCGTGCTGTCTTGCTCATTTGAGAACATCCTAAACGTCTGATTGACTAATCAGATTGCTCAGTTGGATCTACATGTTGTATAATTCATCATGTATGCATGTTTTCCTTCACCTTATACATATCGCAGCCAGTAGGGATAAAATGTATGGCTGCCTGGCCAAGGAAACTATCAGTGTCTGTCTGCACACATAGAGCAATCTAAACACAATCTAAGGCTAAACAGCACTTTGGTCTCAGAACGTTGTCGTCACAGGTCACTAAACACTATGGCTAATTGACCATAATTTCCTGAAAAGTGAAAGGTACATTTCTTTCTATCTTTAATAAAAACAACATACAAAGGTCTACAGAGGTGTCTTCTTTGTGTTTGTGATATTCACGCTTGGATGATGTAAATGAGTCAACATGGGCGACATACTGACAGCGACATAATGCAATTTCAGTGAAACAGTGTCAGAATGTTGCGAAAAGCAGACCTGAGGTATGTTTCCCAAAAGCTTAGTTGCTACCTCTGTTTGCTCTGGTTTAAACTATTAAGCTATGTTTCTAACATAGTTAGTAATGAGGCTTTTGGGAAATGTACCCCTGAAGGGTAGTGGAGGATTTTTAAGCTCTGGGTTTTGCATTTGCTTTCGCCGTGGCATAAAACTGACAGGGCTGGTATGCATTTGTGCTAATGTGCTTTGTTGCTATTAGCTGCAGCTTTGCTGCTATTTAATCGCTAAGCTTGCCTCGACAAATTCTGGCAGTCCATCACCTGGGGGTGGGCAGAAGACTCAGGTTCTGAATGTAAGTTTCGCACACAATTTTAGTTCTGTCTCACATTGTGTCTAAAGCTGTACTATTTTGGTTCATACATGGACCGAACCAAATAACCAGTACCAAATGGTTCAGTACAAACATGTGTACTGTTACATGCCTACTGTGTAATCTTCATTTGACAAACATATCACATAAGCTTAGCTAAACAATACAGTAGTTATTCTGCAGACATTCAAGCGAGGGATGCACCGATACTGATACCAGGATTGCGTATCGGTCCGATACTGTGCAAGTGCACTCGTAATCATAGTCATCAAAGTGCCCCGATAAAACGCAGCCAATAGCAGTGATGGGCACGAATCTGCTAATCTGCAGACAGCTAATTAGCCAAGACAACATTTTCTTTCAGCAAATAAGCTGACCTTAGTCCGCTGATTTTTTTTTTCTCCCCCCACCGGTAAAGAAAATAAAGTTCAGCGGGTTGTAAACCCTTTTATCATACATGATGGTTCCAACCTGTTGTGAGTACACCTACAGTAGTCAGCCTAGCTCGCTGTTAACTGACTGCACAATTTATCGACGCAGTATCATCTGAGCAGCATGATGTAATTTTGCAGTTAAGTTTACTTCCAGTGGCATAGCCAGAGCTAAAAACTGGGTAGTACAGAGAATCCATTTACAACAATCATGAGTGCTTTCTTGTTCTCAGCCATTTTCCTTTATTAACACGTTTCCCAATTACAGGAATTATTCATTGACAATTAAAGACAGCTTCCTACTTAATGCAATCTAAGAGCGATGAACTAACGCAGGGGTGGCCAACCCTGGTCCTGGAGAGCCGCAGTGTCTGCTGACTTGTGGTGTTACTCAGCACTCGATTGATGGATTAAAGTAGTTGATTACTCACTTAACCAATCTCACCTGGTGTCTCAGGTTTAATTTGGTAATAATAACTAATCAAGCAATTAGCAGGAACAACCCACAAGACTCCTAAAGCCAATTAAGCAGACTTACAGGGTGTCACAGCAATCTACGTGTTAACCAAGATTTGTCAATGTGGTTGGATATTTAGCGTAGTTGTAATGCAGACAAAGTAGAAGTACAGAGTACAGGTAAAAGTTGGTAGAGCAGGGGTGGATTACGCTGGTCCTGTAGAGCCAGAGGGTGTGCTGAGTTTGCTTTTCTCCACCCGATTTAAACCTAAGACACCAGGTGAGATAAGTGAAGTGTGTAATCAACTGCTTTAATTCATCAATCAAGTGCTGAGTAACACTAAAAACCAGCAGACACGGCGGCTCTCCAGGACCAGGGTTGGCCACCCCTGAACTAGTGGGTCAATTCAGTTCAAAAAGATTACTTAGGCTACTACTAATATGCCTCACAAAAGGTAAACTGCTCTGAAACTTCCATGCTACCTTTTTGGTACATCAGGCGATATAACCTGTGCTTCATGATCGCTTAGATGAATGACAAAGATTTGAAACAATGGAATGGAAATTGCCATTTTGTTAGGAATCCTGTTGCAGTGTCAACCCAGTGTTGATGGTCAGGGTAGGCATATAGAGAAGCTGTAGTCTTGCTCAAATAGCATCACAAGTTTCATTACATTACAGGTTCTTAGCAGATGCTCTTATCCAGAGCAACGTACAAAAGTGCAAGAGATCGGTACAAAAGTGCAAAACTCCTAGGAGACAAGTATACTCAAAGGCAATGAAAACGCAACACTCTAAATTTTGGTTTATTTTTGCTCAGGACCTGAGTAGTCCAATTTGAGTTCTTAAGTGACCCTTGGGGTCACAATGTATACCTTGTTACACATGAATGATCATCATTTAACTCAACAGTGTGAGTTGGACTCTCATCAATCCATATTGAGTACAACATGTGGGATTAGGAGTTGTGCAAGTACAGTGGTTGAAATGAAGGAGGGGTTGTCTTCCCTATATAAAGGCATGATAAAAGCCACACAAAAAACATTTTTAAGTGTCATAATGCCACGTCTGTCGACTGAACAATGGAACAGGGCCCTGGGTATGCTAGAGGCGGGAGTAAGTGCCCGGCAAGTGGCTCGCCCAGCATCAGTACGTTTTGGGTGTAGTACGTCCAACTGGGACGAGCTCTTTCATCAAGAGTACCCAGACCTCAAACCAGGCAGTAACTCCAGAATGCACGACAGGCAGAGTGGCGACAACTTTCCCAAGACAACCTAAGACGCTTAGTCAGGTCCTTGAGGAGACGTTGAATTGCCTGTGTGGATGTTCGTGGGGGCTCACACCCGATACTGACTGTTCTTTTGAGTTCATTTTTAAATGTGTGTTCCGTTCAGTCTTGTTGTGATTTTTCATTTTCAACTTGTGCTTGTTATGTTTAATTCATCTGTTTATTATTGTCCAAATCGGCCCATTAACACATTTAATTCATCAAAGTCAACCCACCCAACATATTTGAATTGTTAAAATAAGAAAATAAATTTGAGTCACAAAATTATTTGAATCCAAACTGGTGTTGCGTTTTCATTGCCTCTGAGTATACAATGCTAACAGTAAAAGTGACAGAGAACACATGCAGTTGTTACAGGTCTAGACCAATAGGCAAACACCAAATATAGTGAAAAAAAAGACCAAGTAAAGGGTAACAAAATCAAGTATAGGGCAATAAAATCAAGAAAAAGGGCAACAACAACAAGTGCAACAATGTCAAGCGCAAAAAAATCAAGTAAAAGGACGACAAAATCAAGTGCAACAGTGAAGCGCAACAAAATCAAGCAAAAGGACAACAAAATCAAGTAAAGGGCAACAAAATTAAGGAAAAGGGCAACAAAATCAAGTAAAAGGTGAACAAAGCAATGTGGGATGTAATGACAGAGGATTCAGGCAAGTGGAGCAGGGGAAAGGTGGAGCCTGAAGAGGTGGGTTTTCAGGCTGCGCTTGAAGGAGCTCAAGGATTCTGATGTTCAGACCTCGATAGGTAGATCATTCCACCAACGAGGAACCAGGACAGACAGCAGCCTTGAGCGGGAAGGGCAGGAGCGGAGAGGAGGTGGAGCCAGGCGACCAAAAGTAGCAGAGCGGAGTGCCCTGGCAGGCGTGTATGGTCTGAACAGTCTCTGGATGCATGCTTGAGCTGTTCCGTTGACTCCCTGGTAGGCTAGCACCAATGTCTTAAATTTGATGCGAGCTGCAACAGGCAGCAAGGGGGTGATGTGGGAGTGTCTCGGGAGGTTGTGAACCAGGCGAGCTGCAGTGTTCTGGATGAGCTGCAGGGGTCTGATGGCAGATGCTGGAAGGCTGGCGAGGAGGGAGTTGCAGTAGTCCAGGCGGGAGAGGATCAGCGCTTGGACCAGGAGCTGCGTTGAGTAGCTGGTGAGGAAGGGTCAGATTCTACGGATGTTGTAGTGGAAGAACCTGCAGGTCTGGGTCACTGCTGCGATGTTCGCAGCAGAGGAGAGCCTGTTGTCGAACAGGACTCCAATGTTCTTCACACTCAGCGAGGGGGAGATGGTTTCCCCCAGGGTGATGGTCAGGTCCAGAAGGGGGGAGGATGGAGCAGGGATGTAGATCATCTCCATCTGGCTTGGGTTGAGCTTTAGGTGATGGTTGTCCATCCAGCTCTGGATGTCGCGCAGGTAGGCGGAGATGCGGGTGGAGACCTGCACATCAGAGGGGGGAAAAGAGTGAAAAAGTTGAGTGTCATCAGCAAAAAAATGATACAAAAAAACATGAGCACAAATGACAGGACCGAGAGACTGGATATAAAGAGAGAAGAGGAGTGGACCAAGAACTGAGCCTTGTAGGACGCCTGTGGGAAGGGGGCGAGGTGTTGATACTTCACCAGCCCAGGCAACCTGGTAGGAGCGACCGGAGGAAAGACTTCAACCAGATGAGGGTTGTACCACAGATCCCCAGTGCAGACAGGGAAGACAGGATGATGGAATGCTCGACAGTGTCGAATGCAGCAGAGAGGTTGAGGAGGATCAGGATGGATGAGAAGGAGGCGGCACGTGCAGTGTGAAGCGCCTCGCTGACGGAGATGAGCGCGGTCTCCATGGAGTGGGCAGTTCTGAAGCCAGACTAATGAGGGTCCAAGAGGTTGTTATCTGCAAGAAAAGAGGAGAGTTGTTAGCAACGGCACGTTCAAGGGTTGTTGACAGGAAGGGGAGGAGGGAGACTGGGCGGAAGTTCTGAATGACTGAGGGGTCAAGGGAGGGTTTTTTTCAGGAGATGGGTGATGATGGCCTGTTTGAAAGGAGCAGGAAAGCATCCAGAGCACAAAGAGGAGTTGACAAGGGAGGTGACAAAAGGGAGGATGTTGGGTGTGATAGATTGGAGTAGGGGTGAGGGGATAGGGTCGAGAGGACATGTGGTAGGACAGTGAGAAAGGAGCAGCTGAGAGACGTCAGAAGATGAGAGGGGGGAAGAAGCAGAGAGGAGATGGGAGGGGACAGCGGGGGAGGAGGAGAGGGGAGCAAGGGAGGAGAAGGAGTTGCGGATGGACACAATCTTATCCTCGAAGAAGGCTGCGAAGTCCTCTGCTGTGGTGGAGGTCACAGGTGTCACAGGTGGAGAGCTGAGGAGAGAGGAGAAAACAGAAAACAATTGGCGAGGGTTAGAGATCGAGTTATGGATTTTAGAATGGTAAAATTTAATTTTAAGTTTCATTTACTATATTGATGACGGTTTGGACTCCAACTGGATAACTGAATGCTATGGTTTACGAGTCACCAGTTGTAAGAAATCTGAAAAGACAGAGGTGAATAACTTCTGAATTATACGTATTATACATGAATTATACGTATCAATTTATTGATTTTCATGTTTCCTGGCACGACTCTGTAAAAACCTTTGATCGGCAACAAAAGTTCTCTCGTGTGTTTCTGCGAGTCGGCTGATTTCCTCTACTGCACGTATAGTGTCCACAATTTTGTATGCTGCTACCACCCTAACTGAAAAGGGAATTATGATAAAAATCATCTGAATCCATCTTTATTCTTTATCATTGTTTAGCAACTGGCCATCCATCTGCTAGACATTACTGACTGCTATTTTGGGATTTTTTTGAATAATTTGTGTAATTGATCTCATATTTTAGGATTACATTGTGATTTATCATCATGCAATGACGGGGTTCATTCATGCTTCAGTCAATTATTTTTGTAAACTGTCCTCTAAAATATCACATGTATTAATTGGACTGTTGGGGATCACGCATCCAAAGCACAGAAGCTCTGCGATCTATTTACATTTTGCCCCACAAATAGCGGCTCCATGTAAAACAGTTTGAATCAGTTTTGATTGTTTCTCGTTTTCTTACAATTTGAAAGTAGCCTACATCATGACGAATCATACGAATGGGTTTGGAGGATATCTTCAAAAAATATAGCAGAATGCTTGTGACTTACAGATCAACATTCAATTAATCGTTCAGCAAAAAAATTTAATTTTTTTATGAGATTTCGATAATGGTCTGATGCTTTTCCTTATCTTAAAATAAATGGTTGTGACCGATAACATTTATGATAAGTTATAATTAATAATGGTGAGGGCCTATAATTTGCCCCCTCTGAAGTGCTGTAACATCTCCACTGCCAAAGGATATATCTTCCGACATGACTCTTTAAATAAATGAGAAACGACACATTAAGGGGTCTATTCTTCCATGCACGTAAGTTGAAAAAAGCGCGTAGCTATGTGCTTTTCAGCCTACGCGTATTCTCCCCTTGATTTAAGTCTGTGCATTACGTGTCTGAAGGCAGTTACGCACTTTGGGCGGAGCAAGGCCAAATCTGGGCATTTCTCAGGCAAATAACACTTACTCGTATTCTCCCCCTGGCTTTTGCGCTTTTTCTGTTAAGCACTTTTGAGGGCTGTATTAAGGTCAAGCGCCAATATAAGGCGAAATAGAATATTACGTTTGATGTTGGTTATAGACCGAATTTTAACATTTATTTTATTTAACATAGTAAAGGTTGAGACATTCAATATTTGATTGTTAATCCTTATTTCTGAACTACATTTCTCATAACCATAATAAATTATCAAACAAAATCATCACATGACATTACGCAACAGCCTGTTCTCCAATTAGTTCAATTACAAACACATAGCAATTAATTAATACGAGTATAAATAAGACCATCATTCTACCATGCCCTCAAAATCCAAAACCAAAATGCCAGTGCTGCATTTGCTTGCACTCTTGCAGTGAGTGGGAAAGAGTAAAAGGACCGCGGCGAGCTTGAAGACGACCACGCATATATCGGCCTCGTTTGGACATCCTGGGACTAACAGACACCGAGTGCATCCAGCGCTTTCGTCTGGACCGTGAGGCAATCATCTGTCTTTGCCGACTTCTGGATGAACAGCTATCCAGCCGCAGCAATCATCCACAAAACATACCCGCGGTCATCAAGGTCATAACTGCGCTGTCGGTCCTGGCATCTGGGTCGTTCCAGAGAGTGGCTGGCGATGTCATGCACATATCACAGGCCTCTGTGTCAAGGTGTCTGACAGAGTTTGTTGACGCTATGCTGCACCACATCAGCCACTTCACAAAGTTTCCCGAAACACCCGCTGAAAGACGGAGAGTTAAGGGGGGGTTCAGGTCGCCGGGTTCCCCAGTGTTGTGGGAGCCATTGATTGTACTCACGTTGCAATCAGAACCCCTTCCACTAATGAGAATATGTACAGAGACCGTTGGCACAGCATTAATGTTCAGGTTGTGTGCAATCATGATACACGCATATTAAGCATCTGTGCCAAATTCCCTGGCTCGGCCCATGACGCCTATGTACTGCGCAACTGCTTGAAATGCCAAAAAATACAATAAATATTTGAAACAATATTAAGCTTGTTTCCAGAATTTATCACAATGATACTTTGAGTATAGGCAAATAAAAATGACCATTTTACGTAACCCTCCTTCATCCGTATCCACTCCAAGTTCTTCTCCATGCACTTCCGCTGCAGAAAGAGTGGATGCCACCTCCTCCTCCAGTGCAGTGAAATGCACAGGGGATGATGGTTGCCCACACCTGTTGCGTGCACACTTCTCTGGTGTGCAGAAAGCCTGGCTTTTACAGCGCCCCTCAGATCTCTCCATTTATGCTTTAAATCGGGGATACTACGCTTACATCTCCCCACTGAAGCCACATCCAGAACGATTCGCAGCTTTCTTCCTCAGGTCAGCCTTCAGTGCCCCCTTGCCATACAACACCTCGTGGTGGCTCTTCACTGATTTCACCAATACCTCTAACTCCTCATCTGTGAAATTTGGTTTTCAGCTTCGGCTCGACGTCGCCATCATTGTCTTCATGTTCTATTACAAATGTGACTGCCCTATATGTTCGTGATAATCTAAAAAGTTGTGATATTCTCACTAGGGAGGAGATTGATTTTCTAATTGAGGACATCTGTATTACCTAACCCATATCTATGTAAATATGTTTTTTGTTTTTTTTTAGATTGAGCCCTACCCTGGCCAATACCGAAGCACAACCCATTTGTTAATCAATTTTAGCCAATAAAGAATAGCTGACATGGGGAGAATCATTATCAGTAAATGGGATAACTGATTATAATAAAGTACTAGGCACAAGTTCAAGTGAATGTGACGCTCAAATCAAATGGGACATAATAGGCTCCGGATATGGAATTGTGTGATTGTTGAGGCGGTTTCGGGGCGGGGGGATGACCGTGTGCAGGATAAGAATCCTTTGTTTGTTAAAGCGTTGCCATGTCCTTTAGGTGCAAACCTGACATTGGAGTAGTTTGAGATTTCAACTACACAATTTCTAAATGAGATCATATAAACTGTCTTTGATTGTTATTTTTGTGTGACTAGAATGTTTTCTTTATTTGTCTTCTTCCCTGTCTTCCACGGAACAAACGGGCTGGTGTAGGAGGGGCACATTTTCAATGCTCTGATTGCGCTGGTTGAGAAGCGCTAAATTCTTTATTTGTCATTTTATTATCGCGGCAATTTGTTTTTTTGCATAGCTTTAATGTCATAGTGGCCAGAATAAGAAATAAAAAGAGATGTCTGCATTACTTCTTGTAATTGGCAAAGACATACATAGGCCTACTATTACAGTGGCATATTCAAATTTAAAGTCTGGTTTGCGTTTTCCATGGACTACAACTGCATTTTCATGGTTAATCAGAAAATCCTTGTTCCATGTTTTCCTGATAGCCATAATCAATGAGCTTGGTACAGAGTCTGCCTCTCTATTGGATTAGTCACACCTCTTTCATAAGGCCGCCTACATTCTGAAATTAAGCACTGTGGGCGTGATCGAAGCATGTAGGGGAGAATACGCATAACTCAAATTCGCGTAACTCAAAATGCATAAAAATGGACTTGCGCGCAAATGGGAGAATAGACCCCTAAATCCTTGAGGGTCAAAATAAATATTGCCAGCTGAAACATAGGCCATTAGTCACTGCAATGATGATCTGGTTGTTGTATTTGTTTATTTAAATTCAAATGGCAACTACTTTTGGACAGGCGGTGTAGAAACACAAATGATCCGCTATGGACTTATATCACGCAAAACGCCATCTTGAAAATTTGCAAAGCGAAAACGAGGCTGAGGTGGGAGACAAAATGTCAAATGCCCGCATTAAGCATAGAAAACAACAGAGGAGATTGCTGAAACTAAAAAATGGTCAAGAACTACAGCCATCGAAGCTCTCAACCCTGCCAAGACAACGTCCATTAGCATATTCCATTAGTGTAATCATACCAGTGGGCAAAAAAGAGGAAGGTAACATTACTGTAAGAGTAGGAAAGTGGTGTCCTTGATCGAAAGGAATGGGCACTCTGACTAAGCGGACGTGTGCAAAACCCATTGCAAAATCGGAAGCACCAATATTATCTAGCCCCTGTTACAAAACCCTGAAGGAATAAGCTGAAGTAAAAAAAAAAAACACAAAAAAAACGCAGATCTCGGATCTTGCTCACTCACTGGGAAGACAATGTCAGGGACCAAACAAGTAACATAACCGATGACCAGTAGAAAGTACTTAACTCCGAGGAGCCACCGACCTTACCATTGCATTTCAGCGTCCGTAAATCTTGTAGATGAATTATAGTCAGCCAGCTAGCAATGAAACTGGAGTGTTTAATATGCGGCTACAGAACTAAGTGCACGCAGTGAGTAAATTCGCTCCGGTACCACATTTTAGCAGAGAGCATACTGGAGTCCCTGTACTCTGACTTGCATATTTTTGTGCACGAGTTAATTTGCATATGCGTAAAATACCGCTCCAGAAACGCGTTATATTTCTTTATTTACGAGTTGTTTTGCTAGTTCGCTTTTAACGTACTTCAGCGAAGAAACGCAAAAATATTAATTTAGTGATGAGAGCTAGTGAGCAACCTCCTGGTTAACTGCTGGAGGTTAATGTGATGTGCTTAAACAAATAAACTGATAGCCCAAGTTTTGGTTAATGTTTTTGGGGTTTTTTTTATATACAGTTGAGTGGATTTAGAATTCGTTCCGGGGTGCGTTTCCCAAAAGCGTAGTTGCTAATTAAATTAGCAACTTACATAGTTCGTCCATTCACAGTCAATGGGTCCAACTATGTAAGTTAGCATCTGTGATTTCGGGAAATGCACCACTGGGCAGGAAACCATACGACCAATCAAACAACATTGCGTAAAAAATGAGGATAAGAAGGCGGAATTTTTTTGAACTTCTGACTTGCGTATAAAGATCAATTATGCGGTTGGATTGTGTGAATATTCAATGAAGATCATGCGGAATGTTCACTCGCCAGCCGGGTGAGCAGTCTGAGCTTATTCAGTCTCCCTAACGAATTTTTGGTCGCGACGGATCTCGGACGAGTGTGAAGATCGAGCCCTGCAATTGTTAACAATAACATCAAACGCTGTATGCACAAACTCACATAATAATTTGACATGTAACTACACTTCATTTCTATCTCAAACACGTAAAGGAGCTTAGTTAAGACCAGTCGCATTCGCAGTACTAGTGAGCATTTATCAGCTGTGTCCCACCAGTGTAAGAGAGGCGAACTTCGATATTTGTAATGTAGCCTTTGATTAAATTGCTGTAGCCTTTTTAGTAAGACTGCCCTTGGTATCTGTAATCCCTCCTCAGCCCATTTTTTTATGTCAGTAATTGTTAATTTAGGTAACAGCTCAAAGTTGAGGACATTGAGCTTGGGTGACGCATTGAGGTAAGGCGCACCGCACTTGACAGCAGAGAGCTCATCCCACCTGAGCCTCGTTTTCGATTCAAAATGGCGGTTGCGTGAAATCTGTGAATACAAGCTGAATTACTGCACGAGAGAATGAAACCAATCTGGCTGCTTAAGTTACCGCAGAAGTCCAAAACATTAAATGTGATTTAAAAAAAGACTGATAAATTGCAGTTTTAAAAATGCATGCTTTTAAATGAAAAGAAAACACTGCTAACTTCACAAAATGTGCAGTATATAGAGTGAGCCTGTGCAGGTTCCCTACCATTTGTGTTATGTATGAAACAGTAATGTAAACATAATGTAGCCTATGAAAACGGCGGCATAAAATGTCAAATTTGGGCTTTGAAACGAACATTTTTTTTTTTAATCCCGCTTTGTTAATATCAAAGATATTTCCTTTTGAATACTTCGACAAGATCTTGAAGTAATTTATTGTAAAACCTGTCTTCATCCAACCATCTCAGGACTTCCTCCCTGCAACGGTCTAGATCTTGTACCACGATCGCTCCACCTTTGTCAGCAGGATTAATAACCATAATTGCATCATAGGGCAATTCGCTCAGAGCTTTACTATGCTGTACTATATATATTTATATTCTAACTTGAAGATCTGTGAAATATCATATTTTCTCTGCCACTGAGCTGAATTAATTATGAACTGAATTGTAATAATCGTCAAATTGCTCATAACCCTTGTCGTACGTCACACAATTCGAATGGAACTTTTGCAGGCTCACTCTATATATACTCAGAGGCAATGAAAACGCAACACCAGGTTGGATTCAAATAATTTTGTGACTCAAATTTATTTTCTTATTTTAACAATTCAAATATGTTGGGTGGGCTGACTTTGATGAATTAAATGTGTTAATGGGCCGATTTGGACAATAATAAACAGATGCATCAAACATAACAAGCACAAGTTGAAAATGAAAAATCACAACAAGACTGAACGGAACACACATTTAAAAATGAACTCAAAAGAACAGTCAGTATCGGATGCGACCCCCACGAACATCCACACAGGCAGTACAACGTCTCCTCATGGACCTGACTAAGCGTCTTAGGTTGTCTTGGGGAAGTTGTCGCCACTCTGCCTGTAGTGCATTCTGGAGTTGCTGCCTGGTTTGAGGTCTGGGTACTCTTGATGAAAGAGCTCGTCCCAGTTGGACGTACGACACCCAAAACGTACTGATGCTGGACGTACTACACCCAAAACGGTGAGCCACTTGCCGGGCACTTACTCCCACCTCCAGCATACCCAGGGCCCTGTTCCGTTGTTCAGTCGACAGACGTGGCATTATGACACTTAAAAATGTTTTTTTGTGTGGCTTTTATCATGCCTTTATATAGGGAAGACAACCCCTCCTTTATTTCAACCACTGTACTTGCACAACTCCTAATCCCATATGTTGTACTCAATATGGATTGATGAGAGTCCAACTCACACTGTTGAGTTACATGATGGTCATTCATGTGTAACGAGGTACACATTGTGACCCCAATGGTCACTTAAGAACTCAAATTGGACTACTCAGGTCCTGAGCAAAAATAAACTAAAATTTAGAGTGTTGCGTTTTCATTGCCTTTGAGTATATATAGCATCTTCAGTATGTCTGTTAGTAACTCTGATGGAGATTGTTTGACCCAAAAGTCTGTTCTGATTCTGAATAGTTGGTGCTCCTTTGTAAAGTTTGCAGTGGAGAGCTTTTTAAAATTTTTAATTTGAACTTCACTCTTCTTTGGATAGCAGCACCTGCAAAGAACTACACAAGGTGAGCAGATCTTTTTAAAAATGAATACCACTTATAATGGACAATTAGATCACCAAAGTTCGTAGTTCACAGGAATGGTCATGAACGTTATGCAAAGTTGTCTGTATCCTATACATACCCCATACTGTTACTTAGTAATGTACCTTGTACTTAAACTCAGATGAATTTTTATCATCCAAATCCTAAGCACTTTGAATGCACTTTCTATTAAAATTTGTTTTGCCTCATGAGCCTGCTATGCTTGCCAAGTAAAGATGGGGAATGGGACATTTTTTATCACGGATTAATGAGTCACATAAGTTTTGGTGTCCACACGATGACTGCTACTGCGTCTCTTTAAATCTGTGCTACTTCTGTAAATGCTCAGTACTTTATCAAGTTGGAGACAAAATTGGGTTTGATAGATGCTGTTGTAAGTTAGCAGATTCATTCATAGTAGAAAGGACTCTCTCAATGTCTTTGTCTCTTGACAAGATGACAGTTACCAGGATTTTATTATGAAGCATATGTTTGTGTTTAGTAGGCCATTGTACAAGAAAATATATCACAGTGATGATCCTAGGACGCATAATTTGCAGGATCCCGCAAGTTTGACAGACTTGGCGCTAAACGACGATTCAAGTGCGCCAGCAACTATGCATTATATATGATTTGGCGCAAATCCTTTGTTCTCGTGCGTAGATTGTTGTCAAAATGTCGGCAGCAAGAGACTTCTGTATATGCCTGTGTATGACTGTGGCTGGATGCATGTTTCTGTAACCCCCTGTCATGCTCGGGTGCTGCTTACCAGTTGGTAAAACCATGCGAGGTAACAACAGCATCCCTTTCACCAGCAGTAACATATTTCCTGCAGGGAAAGCAAAAGCATGCATCCCGCTGAACTGAGTACTCAAGCCACGGTCGTGTACGATACCAGGCTGGATTGAATGATCGCCATAAAGCACCGAATGCACGCTTCGGGTGCTAGCTAATATTGGCTGGGATGGAGCATCGCCATTCAAGTCGCTAACCGCGTGAGGTAGGACTGAGGCAGCAGAGAGAGGGAGCTGGTTTGGGGCAGTGCTTGTGGAGGGTATTGGAGCCATAGCCATAGTCATAGCTTCTGGTGTGCAAGCTACGGCATCGCTTGAGGTTGAAGCAGCAGAAAGCTTGCTAATAGATTTTTAAAAACAATAAATCGCTCAGAACTCGTTTGAATGAATAAAATGAAATGCAGGTGAAATTGTGAGTCTCTGCGCGCTGCTCAGTGTACACCTATGAAGAGAATGGCTTCACTGCCTGGTGAAGTATCCGTACTTTAGCAGTATGACTTCGGTCTGGAGGCGGGCTTTAAGCTATGCATCAAATCAGGCGTTAGGAACTATTATTTTATGCACTATTTTGTCATTGACTTTATAATTGTTATGATCGGCACAGACTGTGAAGGTTTTCTATGAAAACTTTAAACTCACACTGTCATTCATGTCTTAGTTTTGACAATAAGGTGTAAAAACTGAATGTGTGTACATATAAATAAGTGAGCCAGTCAAGGTACTGTTTAAAAACTTGACATAAATTGCATTTTACCAGGTACACCCAGTTGGCCCGCTTTTTTCCCCATTGGCCCACTTTTTTTAAGTTGGGGGGGAGATGGCCCACTTTTGAAATTTTCTAAAATCATCATTGATATCAGAAATATTGCCAGTTATGAAGATACAGGGCTCAAGTGGACACCAAGGTCATGATCGTTACTTTGAGCACATGCTGTATTTTGATGCCATAAATACTAGCGGTGGCCAGGCTATCTTTGTGCTGTTATATGCCACTCTTGTACCAGTGAAGAATCAAATAAAGTTGGTTTTCTGTTCCTTGAATGATTTTGAAATTTTCATGTTTGTGTCACACTTTTGTAACCCAGTATTGTGAAAAGACACATATGCAGTTGCAATCAAAATTATTTAACCCCCATTTTAAATTGGGTTTACTGGCAAAATTTACTAACTTTCAGCAGTTTGCAATAAACAGATGAAACAAGAACATTTTAAATAACTTGACACAACTAATATTACAAGTGGTTTCTCCAAATTCAACACAAAATGCCGTTTTTAATGACTACTGCAGTTTAAAAATTATTCAACCCCCGGAGTAGAATCTGTCATAAGAGCATATTTGCAAATCAGGTGTTGTCTCAATCACACCTAATGCAGCTAATCAAGAGCTTCATAAGTTGCATCATGTTTGCTTGAGATAGAACACATCCAATACTTGCACTGGCTAGGGGTTTGTTGACAGTGACATTTGATTGCATATTAGAAATATGGCTGTGAAGAGAATTGTCCAAAAAGGTAATAGAAGGGATCATTGTCTGCCACAAACAAGGCAAAGGATTAAAAAAAGATAGCACAGGTACTGAATGTTCATAGAGATACAGTTGGATGCATTGTTCACAAATTCAGAGTTAAAGGAACAGAGGCTGCACTTCCAGGACCTGGCAGAAAGAAGAAGCTATCAATGGCTGCCACCAAATTTCTGAGTCAAAAACCCTCGGTGACTGCAATAGACCTGCAGCAAGACTTAGAGGTTGGAGGCACTGAAGTTTCAGTTTGCACAGTAAGACGCATACTAAAAGTTGAAGGTCTCCATGCCCAACTTCCAAGATATACACCGCAACTGGCCCAAAAGCACAAGCTCCTATATCCTCAAAACTATATAAATAAGCCATAGAAGTTTTAGGATACTGTTCTCTGGATCAATGAAACAAAACTGGAACTTTTTGGGCTTATGGATCAGCGGTATGTCTGCCAGAAGAAGAAAGAAGCATACTCTAAAAAGAACACCCTGCCTACAGAGAAGCATTATGGGGGCTTGTTGATGCTCTGCAGCTGCATTGCTTCCTCTGACACTAGAAACCTGCAATGTGTAAAGGGCAAGATGAATTCAATCAAGTATCAGGATATCCAAGGAGAAAATGTCATGCCCTTTGTGAGGAAGCTGAAGCTTGGGGATCATTGGACCTTCAAACAGGACAATGATCCTTAGCATACCTCAACATCCACCAAGGCTTGGTTTCAGAAGAAGTCCTGGAACATTATAGAGTGGCCATCATAGTCACCTGACTTGAACCCCATAGAAAATCTCCGCTGGGATTTGAAGAAGGCAGTTGCAGCTCACAAACCCAAGACTATTGGTGAACTGGAGGCCTTTGTCCATGAGGACTAGGCTAAGATTCCTTGGGAATGCTGCCAGAAGCTGCTGTCTGCCTATGCATCACATCTCTAGCAGGTCATAGCGCCAAAAGGGTGCTTACTAAGTATTAAAGATACTTGTCACGAAGGGGTTGAATAATTTTGAGCCAGCAGCAGTCATTAAATGTGGCATTTTGCATTGAATTTGGAGAATCCACTTGTAATATTTGTTGTGTTGAGCTATTTAATGTTATGATCCTGCTCTGTCTGTTCTGATTCTGCCATGTTTATTATGTTTCTGCCATGTTTGTTATTATTCTGCCATTCCCTGTTATGTTTATTATCAGTTCTGTTAGGTTTTGCCATGTTCTGTTCAGTTTTTGTATTTTGCCATGTTTTCGTTTTTGCCATTCCCAATCCACTTTTCTGTTATAGTCCGGTCCATGTTTTGCCATGCCCTTCATTGCACTTTGTCTCCCCTGTCTGGTCTCTTGTTAAGTTACAGCTTCTCCCCAGTCCCGCGTGTCACATGCTTAGGTGATTTCATGGTTTCTGGGTTTCAAACATTCCTTCCAATCTCGATTGCTTACTTCGCCTCTCTTTTCTACTTTACTAACCAATACTAACAGTTTGTTGTTTTTGTTAAAGTTACTAACCCAGACTAACATTGTGTATAATACTAACTTACTAACGAGCACAAGGGATTGTATAGCTGCACTTACTAATTGATTAACAAGCTCTCAGCACTCGCCCTGTTCTAGTCTCTGTCTCTTGCCTTCACTTAGTCTTTGCTGCAATTCAGCGGATCCTCCGCACCTGCTCCACTCTGTCCTGCTTCTCATTATCTGTGCACGTTAGAACTCCTTAACCGGAGCTGTATGTCTTGTCATAGGCTGTCTCGTGTTCCCTGTCCGCGTTTTGGCTCTTGCCAATTTCATGTGGTTAGGTTCTCCCTTGTGTTTCCTCCACGTAATTAGTCTGATCCTCATCACCTGATCCTAATCATAGCATGTGACTTCCCTTGAGTGTATTTAAGCTGTCTTCTCACTGCAGTTCCCCGTCAGAACGTTTCTCTTGTTTACCTGTGCTGCTGTCGTTTCGCCTTGTACTCATAGTGTTTCTCTTCTGACTGGACCGTCCGACCTTTGATTTTTGGCTCTGCTTTTTGGTACTATTGTCTGCATCTGTTTACGAACCCTTTTTGCCCGACTAAGAGTTTTGTGTTTGCTGCCCCATTAACGGTTTGGATTACGCCCACTGGATTTTGGCTTTTGCTTCTCTGACAAACCTGTGCCTGTGAACCGAACCTGTTTTTGCCCGACCACGAGTACTGTTATTGCTGCCCTGGTTTTTGACTCTGATTCTGCCCTACTGGATTGTGATTTTGGATTGTGGACTCTGTACCGTTGCTTTCTGCCCTGTGGGGGTTTACCCCCCAACTACAATAAAGTCACTTTTGCTGCAACTTCCTGGTCTCGCATTTGGTTCCAGAACGGTACCTCACATTTAAATTGTTTGATTTGTTCATTGCAAACAGCTGAAAGTTTGTAAATTTTGCCAGTAAACCTAAAGTGCAACAGGGGTCAAATAATTTTGATTGCAACTGTACACACACACACACACACACACACACACACACTCTCTTTTTTTTTTTTTTTTTTCACATCTCAATTTTCACAAAGTGCACAAGCTGATTGGTTTCCTCTGCAGGGATGCATTCTTATGAGTTGGGAGGCGACAATCTGATTGCTTTATTTCATGTTACACCCAACACACCTATTATTTACTATGAGACAACATACAACCCCTTGGAACCATACGCCTTACTTTGCGCTCTTGTTATTTGATGTTAAACTAACAGAAGTGGACTTGGACACATCCTATATTCTCTTGCAAAGAAACACTGTTGTGGTGGTTTTCTCAGGATATAACCTGTGACTAAGAAAATTGAAAACAATGTCATCTACTGGTCAAAAGTTCTGTAAATTTCCTTCATCTTGCTCATCTTAATGAAAGCTACTTTCAATGTGATTAAAAATTTGGAAGCTGACTTACCAGCTAATCATGCAATATTAGCTTTGATCAAACACACTTCTATCTGCATTTTCGCGATCATGGATGAGCTATACATTATATCTCGAAATCTTAACCCTTGTGTGGTGTTCGGGTCTGTGGGACCCGTTTTCATTTTTTATAAAAGGAAAAATTATACGATTAATTATTGTGGACGCTCTACAGGCTGTAATTTTCGATCAATTACTTTCATATTTGGTATGGACATGTGTCGTACTTTAGACACCTAGCAATTTTGGTTGCCATGGCAACAGTGTAGGCCGAATAACATGCAATATGCAAATTAGGGGTAAGACATAGAGATTTTCTTGTGGACGCAGTACAGGCTGAGATTCTTAACCGATTAATTTCATATTTGGTACGGACATGTGTTACACTTCGCTTATGACATCTATTGATTTTGGTTGCCATGGCAACAGTATTGGAATAATGCGCATATTTGTGCTGAAACATACACACTTCCTTGTGGACGTTTTACAGGCTGTATTTTTTGACTGATTACTTTCATATTTGGTAAGGACATGTGTTACACTTCACTCATGACACCTATTGATTTTGGTTGCCATGGCGACAGAATTGGCTGCATAATATGCAAATTAGTGGCAAAACATAGAGATTTCCTTGTAGATGCAGTTCAGGCTGCAATTTTTGACAGATTACTTTCATATTTGGTATGCACGTGTTATACTTCACTTATGACACACTTTGATTTTAGTTGCCATGACGACAGTATTGGCCGAATAATACGGAAATTACTGGCAAAACAAAGAGATGTCCTTGTGGACTCAGTACAGGCTGCAATTTTTGAGCGATTACTTTCATATTTGGTCTGGACATGTGTTATACTTCAATTATGACACATATCGATTTTGGTTGCCATGGCAATAGTTTTGGCAGAATAATGCAGAAAAAAAGCAGAGAAGCGGGCTTTCGGGGGCTAAGCCCATGCGGTCACAGCCAACCGGACTGTCTAGTTATTCTAGGTTACGGCCAGCAGCAACAAAAAGAAGCGCTGCGAAGTGTGTGGACCAAAGACGGACAGAAAAACACAATATACATGCATCACGTGCAAGAAGTACAGATGCAGCCCACACACTAAAACTCTGCCCCTGGTGTTGTGTAGCCTGGTATGAAAAGGCAATGTGTTCAATGGGGATGATGTGTTGTATAGACTGACATGGTAACTGTATGCGTTCAGCTTGTGCTGTGTAAACTGAACTGAATGGGTTAAATTTCTAATGAAGTTCAAGGAAATAAAAATCAGTTGTTATTAAAAACCTTGTTTCATTAGTAAATGTGAAGACTAACATCTTTTTTCCATTCATATCTTCACTAAAATTGATTTTCTTTTTTTAAAATTACATTTTATTAAAAAACAACAAAAGCGAGTGGCACTTTTTAAAAATAAATGTAATCTAACAAAGGTAAAGGGAAAATATTAACCACGTATGTTGTTATTATTGCTTGTAATTTGGGTGAAGTAAACATCTGATAAGTATTTTAATGTGAAATTGTTTGTGTTGAATTTAAAATACCAAAATGCAGCGGGTCCACCAGACCCACGAACACTGGCTGAGTAATCGAAATATGAACACCACACAAGGGTTAAAATCAATGCAATACTATTTGCATGATGTATTGGAACAAATCAAATGCAATGACTGCCTAAAGGATAGGAACAACGAGTTTATAAATGAAGTAGATTGCGCCCAGCTCAAGGCGCCCTCGTGGGTTGCCTTAAAATTAGGTAACAATGGGAACTATGACCTTGACATCAAATAAGCGCAAGGCTGAGGGGTCCCGCTCGTGACAGCACGCAATTTTTAAATTTTAGGGCTGTCCCTACAACAGTTCACCCACTAGAACGGTTGCAAGTGATGGAAAGACAGGCAGACAGACGGACAGATGATTTAGATGAGGACAATGCCTAATCTGCTTGATTCAGAGGGATTAAAAAACTGGTATGCTCGCATGAGGTTTGTTGCTGTGTAGAGTAGACCGCACATGATTTAAAATAAATGGGCGATAACCAGACATGGATTAACCTACTTTGTGCAGAGGCCAAATATGGGTATTTGTGTTACCCTATTTAATGATTTATAATTCAAGATCTGAGCTTCACAGAGAGGGGGAATTTGGCTTAAAGTAGCTGTGACACTTGTCAACCCATCGGTGATAAGTGTAATCTCTGAAACACTCGTGCACATTGATATTTTGAATTACTGTACATATTAATAGATTTATCGCTGTTCAACTTTCTGGCACAAAATTTCCATCACCCGAAAATTCGCGGCTCTTCCAACTGGCAGAGAGCAGTCGTCTGACGTCACATCAGTGTATTTGCGTGTACGCGGTGGCTGTTAATCTTGTGGGTTCTCGTTTGAGTTTGCTGGAGTAGCAATAGCGGGAAATGTAAACACTCCATCTTCCTCGGTATCTTCTGCTGAAATAACGGCACCCAGATTGGCTTCTACTGGTAAAAAAAGGGAAGGGAATAATCGGTGTCACTTTTGGTTGCTTGAACACGACTGATCAGGGAGTGAAATTGCACAAATTCGTTAAGCCTTGGCTTCGGTGACTAATACTGCAGATCAGAGAGCAACTTCTGTGATATCAGAAAGTGAGGGCAATGTTCGATGTTATCAGCCCAAAAACACAGGCTGCTTAGTGACCGTAGACGGTTCGTGGCAGGCTCCTAGTTGAGGCATTGAGCTGATAAGCATATGCTCTTCACTGGAGTACATTGGTTAGACGTTACCAGTTAGTTTCTGAACCAGAATTTTGAACATCTGCTGCAATCGACAAAATACTATTCAACTGACCGCTGGCTAATTATCGGAACACCAAAGAAAACAGACAATAAATCTTAGAACCGCGGGACTTCTGATTAGAGTATAGGAGCGTATCCTATCTAATCCATCAGGATAGAAGGTTAGCGATTGATGTTGATACGAGCTAGCTAAATAAAACCATTTGCCACTAGACACATGCAACCGTAACTGGTGACGCCTCCCCAATGTACTCCAGTGATGAGCATACCCTACAGGCCAGCAGATACTGCCTAATTCCCACGAGACGTCTCGTGTATCTCTCGTGGATTTCTCGCGATAATCTCCTCTTTATGTCGCGTGCTATTATCAACCTCGTACTCTGCCGAGACAAGCTTCGCAGTAGGCGGGCCGCCGAATCTATACACATATGCCTAGAGTCTGCCAAATGCGCAACGTAATGTAGTCCGAATTAGGCCTCAGCACAGTTTTTACTGAGAAGTACTTTTTATATGCGAATTTAATAGATATAATACGTTGTTGCATTGCTGTGTTGTTGTTGGTAATCGCTAATCACTAATCCATGAAAATCGAGGGTGGGCTGAAGAAGAGTAGCCTATACTATATCCAGCAGCAGTTGAAGAATCACTTTGAAAATCTCAGTATACATGTACCGCTGGTCTAAATAAAACATAATGTGCTACATACATGTAGATTGTAATTTTGCATTTATTTCAGCCTGTTTACTGTTTCATCATTTCATCAGGTCATGTGGTAGAGGGAGCTAACTCATATTATGTTTGCTGTTGAATAGCCTTCTGTTTGACGATGTTGGTTTATTCTTAAACATTTATACTGTAAATGCACTGTAGAATGTTTTCTGTGGACGTCTCATTGTGTCATAAATAAAGCAACAAATCTATCGATTCACATGTCAAATTATATTTAAAGCGATGCCTTGTTGCAGTATCCTGAAAATGAAAGAGCTCACATTCAATGTCTTTTATCCTTCAATTGGATACAGTAATTATTAGTTTGATATTTTTTTGGCGTATAGATTTCGCCTCTGTATGTACAGTTTGATGGATTTAGTTTGAATGGATATCCCTTCTTCTACGATCAGACAGTCTCTTATGTGCAATGGAGTTTCTTGATTTTCATACAGAGACATTATACGCGCTCCTAAATAAGGGGAAATACGACGTATCTTCTGTACTGACATCTTGCTTACTGAATGATAATTTTGCTCATTACGTATGAATTTAAAGGACTGATGAACGGACCTCAAGCTGCGGAATAAAAAAAACGACTCCTTTTCGATTTTGACATCTGGAACTCCCGGCCTTTGTAGGCTATTATCTAAGCTGTGGCTTCTTTCACAGGTGGCATGAAACACTTGAGTGCAAAGGGACATCTACTCATTAATCAAGTATAGGATTATAAAAATAATGTCACGTAGGGTTGCATTGTTAGCAAAAGAATTTGGTTTTTCCTTTCTGTATTTGTGATAATACAGCTATCCTTAAACACACCCCACGTTCCGATCAATCGGTCCAAAACTCTAAACTTAACAGAGCCGGTAAACCTCTCAATCGGATAAATACATCACAGACTAACAAAGCTTTTTTTGACCAGTTTAATAATAATCCGATGACCGTTCCACACAAAATATGAATTTGTTACTTTTAACAAAATGTTTAGCAAATTAATTTGTTCCATGAGAGATGACTAATTAATTTGTTAAAATCAATCCAACAAAATGAATTTGTTCAGGAAGTAACAAATTAGTTCGTTTTACTAACAAAGTAAAATTGTTGCTGTATTAACAAAATATTGTGTTAGACGAACAATTAAGTAATAAATGTGTTTTGCTAACATGATTGGACCATAAATTATTTTGTTAGGATTTTTGTTAAATCTGCACAAACCGATTATGCGGCCGATGTAGCCTACATGTAGATGAAATAATTTAAGTACGTATTTTTATTAGCCTACTTCACAGTGAAGTGGTAATGCAAGAAGTGAACAGTAAGGTGAGTTTTTAACCAATGCCAATAAGTTGTTGACAAATCAATCAGCTGTTAAAGGATCGAAAACAGGCATCAGAAGCAGTCTCCTCATGTTTAATGACCTGGTTTGCAGAAGATAAAATATGGTAGGATAGGAATATCATCTGCACACACAAATATCTAGATTGCGACAAAAAATTAAAGATAGAATAACATTTTCGGTGTAGGTCGCTAAATATTAAAACTTAAAAAATGACGACATAAAGTATACAGAGAAAAGATGGCACAGGTTAAAACTCGCCTTCCCGTTGCGTTCCTGCTCATTTCAAGATCCTTTGCAGTCAGAAAACACTGAAATTGGTGCACGTGATCGATTCTCGCCATTGAAAAGTGACAACAGAAAATTCGCTGGGGCTGTGCGGAAAAGTAAGAAATCTATTTTGTTAAGACGACTGGACAAAATCTATTTTGTTAAGATTTTTGCAAGAATAACAAATCAGATTCTGTTGCATCAACAAATTAATTTGTTCCAAAGGCGTAACAAATTTGTTTTTCTTAAATTTTAACAAAATAATATTTTGAGTGTATTATCAATACATAAGAAAAATCAAAAACATTAATGACACTGTCCAGGAGCCATATTTTAAATGCGCGTGAGACAGTAAACCTCAAAACTGGATGTTAGACATTGGGAATCTCGTTCACTAACAATGCTGTTTACTGACACCAGTTTCATGCGAGACTTATCGCGATACACATGTATACTTGTCACTGGCACTAGGCCTATTACTTTTCCTACGCACGATAAATGTGACTCGTACATTTACGCTGCGTCCCAATATTCTCGTGTATGTCTCGTGTATTTCTCCCGATAATCTTGCGTAGAAATGGCACTGTCTGCTGGCCTGTATGGTATGCTTATAAGTTCAATGCCTAAAATAGAATCCTGTCATGAACAGTCTACGTTCAAGAAGCAGACTGTGTTTTTGGGGCAATAGCATCCATCCTTTCTATACAGTCTATGCTGATGACACACCGGGTTGCGAGGGTGTACGCAGCATATGCATTGGAGATATTAAATATTAATTAAATATTAACTCATTCCCTAGGCAAGCCGCTGCCAAAGGCGCGGCAAATTCTACCATTCCCTATGGTAAGCCAGTGCCAACGACGTGGATGACCATTCGCAGTCCGATGAAGACACAGAATCAGTTGACGATCGCGGTGATGGGCCACCTGTACTTCAATACTTTATATTGTGTGATTTTCAGGAAAAGTATTCTGTACAAACGTAACAATTTTATATAAATATATTCCATAGGGAATGAGTTAATATTTTAAACCCCCTTCTCACTGATAAAACCCCCAACATATATTGATGCCCCTTTTAAAATCGTTCTGCCAAATTAAAAAGCCGGAAGAAGTGGAAGTTGGACATGGAATTCTACCCTACTTATACGATCAATTATTTTGCAGCAAAAGCAATTAGCCATGTACAATACTGATAAATGGTTCCAACCATGTCAATTTAAGCAATAAGTTAATAAAACACTGACATACCATGCAGCAACTATAGGGTGATCAAGGTTACTGTCAGCTGTGCTCCACGCAGCTATTCGCCTACAAATGCTTTATCCACTAGACGTCCCCGACTACAACTAACTGATGTTTACTAAACGATTCATTATAAGCTTCAGACGTGATATCTAGAGACCAAATGCATTAAAGTATGTTTGTGAGATTAACTGTACAAGACATTCTTTCATCCTTGTTCATGCGAAAGCAGCAGACTAGCCTGCTAGCCACAGATCATAGTATAACCCATAGGTAGCCAGCATGCTACAACTCTTACGTTCTAGCAAAAATGTTAATTGTTGATGTTGTGATATTGTGTTAATGGCCAAGAACCCCACAATTTACTTACAGTCTAATTGGCTTTGCGGATCCTGTTATAGGCATAGGGCCACTAATTTTAAACGGCAAGACTAAAGTTAGCTAAGTGATTGACATTCTGGACACACACGCGCACACTGATGTGACATCACGCATGCCAGAGAGTACGAAGTGGAACTTGGCCTCGGGCAATATGAAACCGATCCACCGGAGGCAAAATACACGGAATAAAAAATCTCATTTTAACCAACTTGCTGAATGCATTTTTGTTTATTTGGTATCAAATGACAGTAAAAATATAGGGCACTGGCGGCCCCAGAACCTCCCGCCTTTAAGATAAACAAAATTGTTGACGGACGCATGCACGGACGGAGCCATACCATAGCTACCACGCCACTCGGGCAGCGGGAGCTAATTAGGAGCCTGTAACTGAAATAGTTGATAAGATAAAGCAAAATGTTGAAGTTTTTGGTGATACTTTTAGGCCAATGACCTTGAAAAAATAGGCCAAGGTCACCTTTAGGCACGTCATTTATAGGCCTTTGTGAGATGCATGTCCAGTAAAAATGAGGAGCCTATAACTAAAATATACTGGACAAAGAAAATTAGGGATCACCCCAATTTTCGAATTTGAAATATTTGATAGTTCAAATTATGTTCCATATCATATTTCAATATTAAAAATCAGAGTGATCCCTAACTTTCTTTGTCCAGTATAGTTGATCAGATACAGCAAAATGTCGAAGTTTTTGGTGATATTTTTAGGCCAGTGACCTTGAAAAAATAGGTCAAGGTCACCTTTAGCCACGTCATTTGTAGGCCTTTGTGAGATGCATGTCCAGCAAAAATTAGGAGCCTGTAACTGAAATAGTTGATGAAAAAAAGCAAAATGTCGAAGTTTTTGGTATTATTTTTTGGCTAGTGACCTTGAAAAAATAGGCCAAGGTCACCTTTAGCCATGTCATTTGTAGGCTTTTATGAGATGCATGTCCAGCAAAAATGAGGAGCCTGTAACTGAAATAGTTGATGAGATTGAGCAAAATGTCAAAGTTTTTGGTGATATCTTTAGGCCAATGACCTTGAAAAAATAGGCCAGGTTCACCTTTAGGCACGTCATTTGTAGGCCTTTATGAGATGCATGTCCAGTAAACATGAGGAGCCTGTAACTGAAATAGTTGATGAGATGAAGCAAAATTTCGAAGTTTTTGGTGATATTTTTAGGCCGCTCGACGGCGGGAGCTAAATAATAATAAAAAATATCTGGAAGCATAAAAAGTATAGTCTTTTATGGGTTTAAAATTCATGTTGGTGCCACTTTAAATGAAATAAGAGACTTGTAGCCTATTGAATTCCATCATATTTCTATTGTTTTTCATTGTTTTTGTTCAGAGTAGGGCCACACACACAAAAAAATCTTCATGAAAATTCAGTCATGAAATTATTAAAAAAAACTCTGAGAATTTAAAAATGGCTGGGAGTTCAAACAATACATTTCTGGGATCATAAACCCCTTGACCACAAGTGTACTTCAGCTGATGGTAATTTTTTCTTTTTTTTTAAATTAATTTATTTATTAATTTAAAAAAAAACTTGGCATCTCCAATCTGACCCAAATCTGGAATGTCCAATTGGGGAATATGTACAAGGCTTTTCGCTTATGCGGCCCCCTATTGCCAACTCAGGAGAGTGAGACAGCTCAGGCTCTCCTCCGAGGCATGCGCCCGTCGCCACTGGTTCTTATACACTCATTGGTTGAAACTTCGCAAGCTCTGAACGAGGGCGGAGGATACCCGAATATGAACAAGCTTAGAATCCTCCTAACGAGCGCCTGTCTGGCCAACAGAAGGCGCCTGAGACCTTGTTATTTACAATAACCTATCCCGGCAGACCCTTCCCAATTTGCATCCCTGTAGCGCATTGGCCAATTGCGCGCTACTCTGAAAAGAGCTGCTGACCACTGCCGGCTGATACGAGGCAGGGATCGAACCTGCGCCGTGATAGTCACTTCTGCTTCGCAATGCGATGCTCTACCAAGTGAGCTATCCGGCAGCTCAATTTTTTTAAAATTATGTACCATTTGTGAGCCAACAAAGATGTTAGTTAGCTGTTAAACAGATTTTCATATGTTTTGGATTGAACAAAAAATCATATGCAGTTGTAGGCATGATAAACTGTGTAATCAGACCATGTGGCTCCCTAAGTAGTCAGAGCCCTCAAAATTACGCACTGTCAAATCATAAAATAATTGTATTTTTAACACAAATCAACTTTTGACCATAAAGTTCAATATGAAATCATGATTTTCCATGAGAATTTAGCGTGAGTCTATCAATATAGGCATGAATAGACATCAGTAGTCACCAGTAACCTTTGCGAACCAAAAACATGCCATTTCTCCACGATAAAGTTCTGAGTTTTGTCCAGTTTTCTTTTTTTAAAAATTTTTTTTCAAGATTTTTTTTGGGAATTTTTCAGTGTAGAGAGACAGGAAAGGTGGGGAGAAGAATGGGGGAAGACATGCAGCAAATGACCCGAGTCGGAATTGAACCCAGGTCGCTGCGGAAAAGACACAGCCTTTATCGTACGCGCGCTTAGACCGATGAGCCACCGGGGCGCAGTTTTGTCCATTTTTCTACGAAGCCCCATCACCCAGCTCACGTACTCATTACAGGAACTGTATATTTTACAGTCAGAATATTCACCCTGCAACAGAAAGCTTGCTATTTACAATTACGATCATCCAAGCAAAATGCAAGCTTGAACAAACGTTTTTAAAACCCTATAAGGAGTAAATATAGCTCACTAACACAGTAATATCTGAAATATTCCTCATTTTGACAAAGCAGACATTCCACTATCAGGAAAAAAAGCAGGCAATATGATACTCTAGATTGAACAGAATTGGTGCACTGAATATGGCAGGGGTTTTACCGAAGTCCTGGAGCTGTTCTCATTTTAAACGAACGAAAACCTAGGCATTTAATTTAGTTGAATGCGGTATAAATTCGAAAATATCACCACCTTGAGCAAAATGCCACCATATACAATATTACTAGCAAAGGCTAACGGTTACTCATCCTAACCAATGTGGCAAACAAGCTCTGTGATCATCATGGCTATGGTAAACTGGAAATAAAAAAACTAGCCAGCTTGCTAGCTAGCCATAACAATTCCATGTTTACTCCATTCCACGCACTCAAAATGAAGCAAAACTTTCCATCATTGAATCGTCCTCCAGATCAACAGAGCAACACAGCCTTCTGGTATTAGGAACCCTCTAGTACTGTTCCATTCAGAATAACTACCATTATACATGTCGGAATCAAACGGCCATCACATAAACCAACACTTCTAGGTTGGTTTTGGAAGTCTTTTTTTCTTTATACTCACTTCATTCAGCTGCGCACAGTTGAGAGAATATAACCTAACTTGCTGTCACGTGAGGGCTTAAATACTTTTCTGAGGGTCCAATCAAGGTCTTTCAATTACTGTGGAAAGTTTATACTGTCTGGAAAAGGATAAAAACACGTCAATCAATCGATAATTACCGGGTTATAGTTCAGGTGGGCGTGAACTATGACAGTGCTTTACGCAGATGAGCCTGAGCAGGCATTAGAGAGACTGGATATCACTGAGGCATAGTATGAGGGCGTGAGGAACAACTGAATTAGTTGCAGGATGAATCTGCAATTCAATGGTAGGGAATCATGCGTTTTTAATATCTGATGACTATAATTGATTGTAGAAGGATATACTTGTATCAATACCATGTTGAATTTTTGCTTCAGAAAACTGATTTTTTTTTTTTTTTACTATTCAGGTGAGATACCTTTAGCCTATTATTGCTGAACTGGTTGCAACAAAGGTCAATGATTTTTTTCTGTCACAGGAGATCATTTTTATTAACCAAATTGGTAACAGGCATGGCTCTGTCGTAAATATTCAATAACCGGTTTCAGTGTGCCATCTTTTGATAGAATAGTGTGCCTGCATGCATAAATAGAGCAGCTCCTTGTCCACTGGTGTCTACGCTTGCGCAGAGGGGTTAAGAATGCACAGGCCCCTGAGCAGAAAATCTTGGAGGTCCCCGCCCCAGCTCATCACTTGCACTTGAGTTTGCATGTGGTTTCTAATAATAAGTTTTAAGCTTAGACTACTAAGCTCAGTTTGAAACACCTGTAGCTTATACAGGATTTACTCTGACAGGCAATAACCTATAATGACAACCTGAAGGACAATATAGACAACACCTGTAGATATCTTCTATCATACAGCAGATGTCAGGGGACACTCAGGAAGGAGAACATGGAGCAGGATGTTTAATTTCACAATAATAGTAACAAATATTCATAAACCAGGAGATCGCTATGACACAAGGTAATTCTAAGATATTAGAGACAATGCGGGAGAACAGAAACACAGGAATGACCAACTTAAACAGATTTGCATTCAAACACTAGGAATAAGTACAAATGTCAGACAACAAAATCAACCCCAGAGTATCAAAGGTACGAAGTACAAAGTTACAAAAGAACAAAATCCAAAAATCACTGATGGCAAAAAGGTAAATATACAAAACCCGTAAAGTACAAAAGAACAAATGCACTACAAAGATCGGATTGGGAACTATAACACGAGAGCTCAAACAAGACTGGGAAAACGCAGGAGCTAAGGACACAGGGAGTCTATAGACGACGCCCGGTGACAACTAAGCAGAACAGGGAACTTAAAGGAGCTGGGAGACAGGTGTATGCAATTAAAATTCAGAGGAGTTGGAACAAGGAAGTGGAGACTTGATTGGAGTGCTGGGCAGGGTCACCAGGCGGCCAGGCATGGATTGACAGCAAGGCTCGATCTTCCCATTTTTTGCCACTAGCCAGTTGGGCTAGTGATAGAAAAAATCACCAACCCGCAGAAGATTTTACAAGCCCTTTTGAAAAAGACAAGAATATGTTATGTCGATGTCAGAAGCAATGATACAATAGCCTAATGATTTCGAAAAAAAAACAATGTCAGCAGCTTCTCATTGTATAAACACAACAACTTGGAGAGAAGAATGTATATCTTAAACTAGTGGCACTCTGAGAGTGCAAACCTCCGCCAAGGCAGCACAGTTGAAATGTTGCTGAGTGAACATGGCTCATAGTAAATTTAAGGTATCTGCAACATAGGATTTCGAGATGGTTGCTGTGGTGGCCATATTGTTTGACCGACCACTGTCAAAATCAATAGGGTCCATTCCTGATGTAATAGCAACCCACCAACAAAATTTCAGAAATATCCGTTCATTACTTTTTGAATTATCTTGTACACAAAAATAGACAGATAGACAAACCAACGCCAGCGAAAACTTAATCTTCTAGGCGGAGATAATTATATTTCAGAAAATGTGTATAATATGTGAGATAGCCTTCCTCATGCGACAGTCTTCTTTCTGGCCTGTAAATGTTGAACATTTTTATTCAATTTTATAAAATGTTATTCTACTATCATCATTACCATTATTGTTAATATTATCATATTTTTACTTTACTTACTTACTGGTTTTATTTGTCTTTGTTTCATCTTGTCTGTTTAATTTCATTTATCTAGTTTTTTAACCCAAGCTTGTATTTACCTCTTTAATATTATTATTATTAAACACAGCCAGCCATCAGTACAGACTACAACTATCTGTTGATACATGCAGAATAGCAATAAACAGTGGATGTAAATGAAATACAATAACGATCATGTTTATCTTGATAAAATGTTTAAAGATGCAATTCAGGATTAGTAAAATGGTAGTATACACTTACCGCACAAGCCATGCAACACTGAGCTTCAGCACACCACAATACAGAAACATACCAAGCTGTTAACTAAATATTTTACCATAGTAGCCTACCTTTATCCCCTAAATGATGAAAAATCAGTGTGATACAACCCATGAGATACAGGTAGATTGATCTCAGCATTCTTCACCACAGTACAAACACACATATTACAGCCCTTGTGTGAATCATTTGATATTGGCTTCCAGCATATCACTTGCAATTCTATCAGCGTAACCCAGAAGTTATTTTCATTACATTCTTGGCTAGTATAGAGGTTGTTTGAGTTCTTAGTTTATCTCCAATCAGAGAAATTCCTTTAACTCCTGATTTAGTCAGTTTCTCCTCACATTTGAAAATCCATTAATCTATGAGATTATAAAATATACCATCACTGAAAAAGAATAAACTTTATTTACCATTTTTTCAGTCAAAAATGTGCCTTTTATAGCCCGACATGAGTGAGGCCTATCACTTGCAAGATCAAGACATCATCCTCGCATCTGTCACGCATTACTCAAGATCAACAGATCAGCACTCAGCCTTCAATCAGGGATTGTACTCCAAGCACATACACCATCCTTTGTTAGGGTTAAGCCACATACAAGGCTGACGTGTACAGCTCTACTCTCTACTCTGACTATCTGATCTGCATCTGACCCCAGGCCAAAAGAGCAGATAGCAGGCAGAGTTTAAGCCCATATGGTGGTCTCATTGCACCATCTGTGCCCTACAGCATAGCAGAGATGGAGATAACATAACATAACATGAGTGGCGAGAACAGGCCGTTCAGCCCAACTAGGCTCGCCGGTTTCTTTTAACTATTGTGAATATATCACTTCAGATACTCAATGTCTCAATGGTATCTAGTTTTAAGTCAAGCCTGCTCTTGAAAATTGCCAAGGTTTCTGCCTCAACAATATGGTCAGGCAAGCTGTTCCACATCGAAATTACTCTTTGGGTGAAAAAATATTTCCTAATATCAGTGCTAAATTTACCCTTGGTCAACTTCCATTTATGACCCCAAGTTCTACTAAGAGAACTTGGCCGAAGGAATCCTACATAATTCACTTTGTTAATCCCTTTAACATATTTAAAGACCTCAATCAGATCACCCCTGAGTCTCCTTTTCCTAAGACTAAAGAGATTAAGGATCTTCAGCCTGTTCTCATAGCTTTCATCTTTTATACCCGGAATCAGCTTAGTTGCTCTTCTCTGAACTTTTTCTAGAGCCTCTATATCTTTCTTAAAGTATGGTCCTCAGAACTGTACACAATACTCCAGATGTGGTCTGACAAATGTGTTGTACAAGAGGAGTATCACCTCCTTGGATTTGTACTCAATACTTTTGGCAATGTATCCCAGCATCCGATTGGCTTTTTTAACTGCTATGGCAGAATGACTAGAACCTGTGAGGGTTTGGTCAACAATCACTCCTAGATCTTTTTCATGTGGAGCACATTCCAGTTTTACCTCCCATGAAATAATCCTGTCTAATGTTTTTATCACCTACATGTACAACTTTACATTTTGCTAAATTAAATTTCATTTGCCACATTTCTGCCCAACTCTGGATTCTATCCAAATCCTCCTGAATCACTTTAGTAGAGTCTAAACTATTTGCCAAACCTCCCAATTCAGTATCATCCGCAAATTTAACTAATTTGCTCTGAATATTTCTATCAAGGTCATTAATGTAGATAAGGAACAGCAAGGGGTCCCAACACTGATCCCTGAGGGACGCCACTCCCCACCATACCTAGCTGAGATGAGATTCCACTGACCACCACTCTTTGTGTTCTGTCCTGTAACCAGTTTTGAATCCACTCCAGAATACCTCCTGTAACTCCAATGGAGCTCATTTTAAAAATTAGTCTCTTATGCGGTACTTTATCAAATGCTTTCTGAAAATCCAAGTATATGATATCATAAGCCCTGCTCTGATCATAAGTCTTGGTGGACTCTTCAAAAAATTCCAGGAGGTTTGTCAGGCATGACCTTCCCTTACGGAAACCATGTTGGCTATCCCTCAAAATATTATTACGTTCAAGGAATAATTCCAGCTCGTCTTTTATGATAGATTCCAGTTTTTTGCATGCAATGCAAGTTAAACTGACTGGCCTGTAATTTCCTGGCTCAGTACGGTCCCCTTTCTTATATATTGGTATTATATTGCCCTGCTTCCAATCACTTGGTATTTCTCCAGTTTCTAAAGACCGTCTGAAGATAGCGGAGAGCGGTTTAAAGATGATCTCACTAACTTCCCTGAGCACTCTAGCATATAAGCTATCAGGACCCACCGCCTTCTCTGCCTTTTGTTTATGCAACTTGTCTAATACTTCATTATCCCTTACCTCAATTTCCGCAAAATAATCTTGAGCGTTGGACATGCCCTCTGGCCGAATAAAAACCCGCTCCGAGGTAAAATTCTCAACAACAAAAAACTGTTTAAGGTATCCGCAATATCCTTGTTATCATATAGCAGCGATCCATATTTATTCTTTATGCACTTAACCTCCTCTTTGACTTACCTTTTTCTGCTACAGTGCTGAAAGAAGCGCTTCGGATTAGTTTTTGCCCCTTTTGCAATTTGCCTTTCATACAGTCTACTAGCATTCCTCAGCTCTTTTTTGACCACAGATCGCATTTTACAGTATTCAGCCTTAGTATTCTCATTGTTATCCTTTATGTACATCTTATAAAGATTCCTCTTATTCCTCAGACTCAGAGATGAAAGGTAAGGATCTCTTGCAGCATTGGCAGTAGCTCCTCTTCATATACACCAAGGAAATAAGACAGCTGTTTACCTGCACTGAAGAGAATGTTGAGATTTTTAAAAGCAGGCTCAAGACCTACCTTTTTAATTTGGCTTTTAACTAGTGTCTGTTTTCATTATTTTACTGATTTTTATAACTGGGCTTTTAGATTCTTTTTAATATCGTTTTTATCTCTACTTTTAGTATGTTTTTCTTACATCATCTACTGCATACATTTTAATTAATTTAATAATTGATTGAATTCTGTTGTTCTGTATTGTATTATTTTATGTTATTTATTTTAGCCTAGTTTTTAACTCCAGTGTTTCCTCAGTGGGCGCCCTCTGCATCGGGGGCGGCTGTTGGTTCTTGCTCCTGCGGCGCTGGCTTGGGCCCCCCCCCCCCATACCATCACCTTATGGAGGTGGTGCTTGGCCCTTCCTCCTGCCTAGGGTCGCGGTGTGACTCCATGTTAGCGGCCAGGTTCCTTGGAGCGTCATCCGCCTCTTGATTCAGATGGCTCCCTAAGATAGTGTTTCCTCCCAGGTTCTTCCGTGCTCAGCCTTAGTACTCTTTTTATTCTTTTTTTTAATATTCATAGCTACATTTGCAGAGTGCTTCTGTATAACAGGAATAAGGGTGGGGGATTGGACTTGGAAGGGGGGGGAGGTGGTGAGGGGATTCTGGGTTTTTTTTTTTGTTTAATTTGTGTGTGTAAAGCATTTTGTGCTACAATTTTATTGTATGAAAAGTGCTCTACAAATAAAGTTTTGATCGATTGATTGATTGAAGCTCTCCTGTGATAGGCAGACAGAGCCTTGCATCCCCCCAAAATGCACTTTACTGGTGTGGGGTGCCTCTTTTATCATTATTTTAAATTATTTGATGCATTTTCAACACTTTATTTGTGTGTTGGGCATTTTGAATTTACAGGGTTTGGGTGCCCTGCTGTTTTCAGGCACAGACCAGTTGAAAATGTACTCAGCGCCATTAAAAACGCACAGGTGAGGTATGTACTGTATTTGCGGCAAATTGAAGAATCAATTGATTTTTATTGCTTTTCCAGTGAGGCAAGAGAGGAAATAAAGAAAAGCGCATGGTATTGTAATCCTGACGCGCACCACATGCATGCGCCAAGCACTTCAGAAATAACAAACATTGAGCTGTTCATGATGTGTACAGTGACATTTGACTTGCTCTTTTTGGTGTGGTCAATAGCCTACATAAAGCCAACAAAAAAAAAATTGAAAAATGCTACTGCATCAAGAAAATGGAACATGCGTGCACACGGCCCCTACAAAAAACCAATTTTTTGCCCATCAACAGGAGTAGGTACTCCTCACTTCTGACTGTGGGCACCTGCCTCTGTGTAATTTTTTGGCACTTTATTTCCCTGTTTCTGTCTGAGAATGGAAAACAGGGACTGTCGCTGACCGACCAAGGTAAGGGCAGCTATACGTAAATGGGCAAAAACTGGGTTTTCTGTAGGGCCCGTGTGCACGCATGTGTTCCTCACATAGACGGCGTCAAACGGTACTTGCGCTCAGCCTCAATCGTCTCAGACCCCTCATCTCATGATCAGTTTGGGTTGCTGTCCGGAATCTGTCACATACAGGCTGTAACCAAATGTGGCGCTCTTCAGCTGCCATAGTCACTCGTGGCTGCCCTAAGTGGGGTTGGTCAGTGACAGTGCCTGTGTTCCATTCTCGGATAGACAGCCGACTGATTGTTGAACGGTGACAGTGCAAATGACGCACCACCTCTCGGCGGCTGAGATCTGCCCGTAACATGCCATAGGTTTTTTTTCTCTCCTCTCTGTCACAAGCCGTTCCATTTTCTTGATGCAGTAGAATTTTTCTTTTTTTTTGTTGGCTTTTTGTAGGCTATTGACCACACCAAAAAGAACAAGTCAAGTGTCACTGTACACATCATGAACAGCTCAATGTTTGTTATTACTGAAGTGCTTGGGCGCGTCAGGATTACAATACCACGTGCTTTTCTTTATTTCCTCTCGTGCCTCGCTGGAAAAGCAATAAAAATCAATCGATTCTTCAATTTGCCGCAAATACAGTACATACCTCACCTGCGCGTTTTTAATGGCGCTGAGTATAAAAACTGCCAGTCTTTTCCCTGCCGTCCATTAACGTGACAGTAGAAGAAGTGTTTTGTTTTGCATTAGGTTCCATAGTAATGGCGCTGGGAGGGCACATTACCTCTGCGGTCATATTATCATTGAATTTGAGTGTTAAACGAGCCTCAACAGTGCTGTCTTGACACGTAAAGAAATACTTTTGTATCCTGGATCAAGAAAATAAGAAGGCTCTTCACCAAAATGTAATCACTACCTCCAAGCACTGCAAAAAAATCTTGAGGTACGCACTGCCCCCCCCCAAAAAAACACGCACATAAACTAGGCCTATCAGTGCCACTCACAGTGGCGCTGTTTTTGTTTTGTTTTATTTTGTTTCAATGGAGCGCAAGGACGCAGTTGCCTAATTAAAGTGAATTCTCCTCTTGCCAGTTGCGTCAAATTGCTTCAATATTTCCTCGCTGTCAATCTCCTTATCTGTGTGTATGTTCATGAGGGCAAGTACAGTTAGTCTTTTGTCAGTCATCGTGCTGCGCAAATAAGTTTTGAGACGCCTCATCATGCTGAATGATCGCTCAGCAGACGCGCTGGACACAGGCATGGTCAACAAGACTTTCAGAATGCAGTGGATATTTGAGTAGAAATTTGCTGAGCTATCGAGGGCTTGACAAATGTCATTACATTTTGGCTGGAGTTCATTTCACTGTTTCCACAGCTCCAGCTCCGTGTCTGCAGCATCAGCATCAGGCATCAGATGTGCGTACTCGGCTTTTATTTCCTGCCATAAATTGTCAGACAAGGCCGATATTTTATCTGGCAGCAAATATTGGCCCTTCAGACGCAGCAGTGCTACACAGACACGATCCCGCACTTCTGTTGTGAGATGGTCAATAAGGGGAAGGAACAGATTCAGTCGCCAGTACTCTGCGGGGCCTGATGCAGGTGTGTTTGACCGCTCTGTCTGCATCGCCACAATACGAGGCACCGAGGGCTCAATGAGCTGCCAAAGCACAGCCCTGCTCCCACAACTTCCCAAACGCGGTCTCCCTCTTCCCCCTGAAGCAGTGATACTAAGGGGGTCGCATTGGTTGCAGCTGTTGGTAAATTGCACTCAGGATTCTGCAAACTATTGCTGAGGGGCGTAAGATATCGTAACAAACCCTGAATGACAGTGATGCCAATGATGAAGTCAAGTGACTCCATTGATTTAGACAGGGAGTTCACCGTGCTGCAACTTTTGGCATCCCCCTCTGTCTGCAATCTCCCCCTTGTGATAAAAATTCGCTTGTAATTTTTAATCACAGTGGAAAGACAGATATCATGCTGGGACCAGCGGGTATCAGAGAACTTTTGCAAGCACTCTTGCTTTGGTCACTCAAGAACATCTGCAGTTGTTTCACTGAGGCAGATATGAAGTTCACAATGTCTTTGACGGTGGTCAATGCATTTCTGACTGATGGTAAACGGGTTGAGTGCACAATGGCCAAATTCAGGGTATGATTTCAGCAGTGAACATAGGCAGCATCAGGATAAAATTGCTTGATGCGCGCCTGCACCCCTCGCACCTTGCCACTTACATTTCCTGCACCGTCGTAGCCCTGTCCAACCATATACTTGGGCTCTAACGTTAGCTCTTTCAGCTGATCAAGCAAGAGCTTAGTTAGTGCCTGGCCTGTGGTATCAGCAGTAGAGATAAAGCACAAGAAGTCCTCTCTCACGGAGAAGTTCCCTGCCTCACAGTGCGCATAACGCACCGACAGGGACACCTGTTCTGAATTGCTGATGTCAGCCTACTCATCAAGAATGACAGAAAACCATTTTGCGGTCTGACATTTCTGCACAATGTCATTTTGAATTTGTTTTCTGCACAAATCAATGATCTCATTTTGGACTTGGTGGCCACAATAATTTGCTTTGGCCAGAGCGAGTTGTAAGTATTGGTTTCAGGTGGTTTTTGCTCCACTCGTCTGTATGGCCCCGAAGACCTACGTTTTGCCGACCAGACGTATTTATGAGATCAATAATGACTTTAATGCCATGTCTATTGCGCTCGTTTGTCTGTTGGACGGAGCAATCCAGGGCTGCGCAAATTGAAAGCTTCTTTCCTGTGCATACTTGAACGAATCCAGAGGCCCGAAACTGGGCAGTCTGATGTGCTGGTGTGGATCTATGTTTTGCAACTATTTTTTTTGGCATTGCTCCATTCGCGGAGAGGCTTGGTCCTGAGGATCAAATCACCGGACGAAAAAAACATGCATGCCACGCACAATAGGCTATCCTGACACACACTCTAGTGCAGGGTGGGATAGCTAGTCTTGTTGAAAAACTCCTTGGGCACTTTTCTTTGTTTGCTGAAAATCAAAGTAGACGGAGCTACCCAGCCTCTGGGAGGCTTGAATCGGTTTTGTAGAACCTGGAGCTTGACAGAGTCAGAGGCAGACTTTAAGACATTAGTGATAGGGGTGGGCGACTAACTGGCTGGGAATCAGTGCTAGCAGCACTAGACACACTAGCTGTACTAGCAAGTTCAGTTGGTTGGGTGGAGGCTGCAAAACAGTTGTGTGTCACATTTGATGTTGTGGACGGGAGACATGGAGAAGGGGATGCAGGCCTAGGCATATTTGACTCAGGGGGATCAGAGGATCGAAGGGTCTCGGTAAGGACAGCTGATGCCTCAACCGACTCCAGTGAGGGGTCATGGCAGCTAGCAGTAGCACTGACAGAAGGATTGAGGGTGCCTCGCTAGCCACCTCGGATGGTGGTGGAGGCTGGCAAGCAGATGACGATTGAGCGTCATTGCTTTTAGGCTTTTTGGGGAGTGTCTGAAATAAATTCAGTTGTTTGAAGCTTTGCTTCATTTTAAGCTTTTGGGTAGACAGATAGATTTTTCGCATACAAGTAAAACTGCTTGCTGACTGCTCTCACTGTTCAACAATCTGGAGGGAACCCACACAGACGTTGTGAGAAGAGTGGGGAATAAAAGATATATTTTAATTCTTTGTCACTCCCCTAACCAATGAGTTTTCTTAGTTCTGCATACCCTGCCCCAGTCTCGATTCTGCCGCTCCCTGTCCCTCAGCACAAGCACGCACACACTCTCTCTCTCTCTCTCCTGCAGCTTGAATGTACGCACCGCACCGGCACCATGATTCGAGCGGTGCGCTCTAGAATTTTTGGTACACACAGTACATACGGCCATACGGCTGCAGGCGCCGCTGGCAGCAACCATTACTGTACCAATGTGCACAATGTTTTGGCCGTCCATATTGTGTGCAGTATCGCGGGACACGCGACTTTATGAGAATTACCGTAAATTACGCAAAATACCTTTCAATGGAAACAGCAGCAAGTCGAAACTTGAGAAATATCAATTCTATTTTGCGCTAAACTGTAATGTAAACGCAGCTAGTGGTCCCGTGCACTGCCCACCAGCAAGTTTTTCAATCTCATAATATCGCGGTCAGATGTAACATAACGTCAGCAGCGAATGTAAGAAGTGAAAGAACGCAGCTTTAAAGTGGTAATCCATAAGATTTCCGTCTCGTTACTGTCTGTTAAGTCAGAGTCTATCAGAGAGGGGGGATAAAACAACGGTGATTGGGCCAATGACCCACTCTTGAAAGCACTTGTATTTCATTCTTTTCCAGGTAAAGCGATCTGTGTCTGTGGCGACATTTCCGCGCTATATTCAAATACAGGAGCACATCTAGTGACGCTTTTTACGTCAGGAAGCAGTGTTTGGTCTGTCCAGAAGGTAGGAGGAGCCGCAAGCTAGCTTGAAGGAAGTAAGGAACCCCGGGGGAAGCAGTGGCAAGGTAGACATCAGAAGGGATCCAGTAGCGGTACTTTCCCTAACCTGAACCTTGGCTCTATTCTCTAACCCTAAACCTAACTTGTCCCTTACACTATATGTCAGTTTTACAGATGGAATGAAGGGAGAACCGTTAAAAATGCAGCCTTCCAAGAAGCGGAAAGCACCGCTACTGGATCCCTTCTGAAATCTACCCAATGGCAATGGCAAATACCATACTGTGTAGCTATACTGTGCACAGTAGAAACTAACGTTAGCTGAGTCTCTGTTGAGGCTACTACTGAAGCAAAAATTATAATGTAATTTCAGGAAGCAAACGGGAAAAAAGCTACGTTAACCGCCTCAACAAATTATTTAAAAAAAAAAAAGTTATAACGTTACCTGTTAACCAACTACCATTTTCATTATTTACACAGGGCTCTCAACTTTCGCATATTCGGCTTGAGTTTAAATGACATATTCACATTCCCGTGCTGTAGTCAGAAATTATTCTATCAGACCGTTTGTAGAGATTCTCATTTGGAATTGAAGTCCTTGTGCATTGAAGTTTATCAGTTTCACATGTGTTACGGTGGATTTCGCCACTAGTAATATGAGAACAATTATGATTCCGGAATTCTCACGCTTTTCTTCACTCAGGGGTTGGAAGCGGTGGAATTGCATAAAACTGTCTCAAATGGTCTTATTTCATTTAAACAATTTGAACGATCGTGAAACACACGCATTTCGTTGATTGAATAATTACTGACTACAGCACGGGAATGTGAATGAAGCACAAATTCTCACGGCGAATGTGTGAGAGTTGGCAGCCCTTTAAGTTCATCGATTTATCATAATAGCCTAACATGTTACTGGAATGAGATGATGCTAATGGATGACTAATGTCACATAATTTTTACTTTTATTGAGTTCAATTGCCGTGTCAAAGAGCATCTTTCCCGTCTGCATGAGAGTTGAGGAGGCGTGGAACTGGTAAGAGCCGTCAGTTTACCGACGTCATTCAGGCGTCTCGACAAGAGTTAACGGAAATGAGGTCCGAAGCGCACCTGCAATTACAGCTTACTGCCAAAGATATCAGTATAAACAAACCAATTCAAATGTTACGGATTACCACTTTAAAACAACCAGCAACGGCAAAATACATGACACACAAAATGTGACAGCGTGCCCACACAGTGAGAATAATATTCATGTCTGTGTATAGGCCGTATAAACATAAAGCCCAAGTGTTTAGGATCATTTTACGTCAAACACACAAGTTTTACTTACATAAGAGGTGAACTCTCCAGGATTTTTCGCAGCGCAAGGTCGTTTATTAAGATAGATTTTACCATGAGTAGCTCTGAAAGCGATAATGATTCCGCATTTCTCTCGCGATTCTTTTCTCGGGAAGCTGGAAGCTCCGATGACGATGTAAGAAAAGTGTTAATAAAGGTGGAATAACTTAAACACTTGCTTATTGATTAAGCCATAGGGGCGACATTACGTTATACTGCTTTGAGTGCAATCGCGTATGAAGTTACGCTTTACAATATATAGCCATCCAACCGGCAAGCTAGTTACCATTAGCTAAGAAAAATCTTAGTAATTAATAGTCATACTAAAGTGACATGATCTGGTTTTTGCCCTAACTTAACTGTCTACCTGTACTATGCATTAACTTATCTGGCATGATTTCTGGTACTTTCGTGTGTCCCAACTGTATTGCTAGATTATTGGGACGTTATTAGCTTGAAAGCTAGCTCAAGAGCAGTCGCTGGTACAGCTAGCTAAAGAAGGTGGGGTGAAAACAAAATCACATTGCTTACATGTAACATTTATTTACTAAGATTTTCCTTAACTAGCTAATTTGCAAGATGGCTATAATCTAAAAGGTAACGCAATACGCAATCGCAGAATGAAGTAGCTGTAAGTGACAGGTCTCTGACCTAACCGCGTGTTAATGTCCAGTTGACCAAAACTTTTAATCAGCCTTGAAGGGGGTAGTGTGGGTGTGGCACGTAGTCTCGTTGAAAGGAGGGCTTCCTACGCAGGCTGCACGCGTTGGGCATGTTCTAACCTTGTTTTCAGCCAATCGGAGTCATCAAAACCCCCGTCTGCCACGGGCCCCTCAGCAGCTGCAAGTTGCGCTGCTGGTCCATTGTTCAGTGAGAGCCAATCCGAGTATTCTTGAATCAGTTCAAATGAGAGTTATAAATTTGCTACCGGGCCAGCCTGGAGACCGGACGGGAGCGACTCTGATTGCGACATTTGCTCTCGCTTTGTATTTTGCCGGCACGATTTTAGAGCTTACCAGCGCGAAATCGCTCGTCGCTCCCATCTATGTTTGTCGCTGACAGATATACTAACGTTAGGTTGTACCCAAAGTTCCATAATCATATAATCAAGAGTAACACACTGGGGCGCCCCGGTGGCACATCGGTCTAAGAATGCGCACCATAAAGGCTGTGGCCTTCCCGCGGCGACCCGGTTCGATTCTGGCTTGGGTCATTTGCCGCATGTCTTCTCCATTCTTCTCCCCAGCTTTCCTGTCTCTCTCGACTGTGTGACTGTCAAATAAAGGAGAAAATCCCAAAAAATAATCTTTAAAAAAAAAAGAGTAACAGACTGTTTGGACAGCATAAAAAGACAACAATATAGCTACAGCAACTCATCATAAATTACCAGAATGTGCATGGTTATTTCTGGCCTAAATTACTTAGCTAGCTAACGTTAGCTTTTTACTGGCGGAAATTTAGCGTATGCTTGAAGCATTATTTCGCCAGTTCACCAACATCATAGCATAGTGTTTTTGGCATCTATAGATTCCTTAGGTTGTATTGTTCCATATGATGTGTGTATCTTCACTTAAGCTGAAAGTGAGCCCGCTGCAGCCTTGGAAATACGGCATGTTGGGCAAACCCTCGGACTGTGAGGGTAATGTTTACGTATTGGGTACAAACGAACATTTGTATATCTAAGTTCTATTATCATATAATCAAAAGTAACATGCTGTATTTGGACATCATAAAAAGACAACAATATACAGCAATCGATCAACAAATTAACAGAATGTTCACGGTTAATGCTGGCCTAAATTAACTTAGCTAGCTAACGTTAGCTTTTTGCTTGCAGAAATTTAGCATATGTTTGGAGTGTTATTTCGCCTGCTTACCGACATCGTTGCATAGCATTTTTGGCATCTAGAGATTCCTTAGGTTGTCTAGTTTCAGATGACGTGCGTGACTTCACCTTCGCTGAAATTGAACCCGCTACAGCCTCAGAAATACAAAATCTCGGGAGAACCCTCGGGCTGTGAAAGTAACGTTTACATATTGGGTATACTGTCAAGTTTCTTCTGAACTATACAACACTTCATGCAATAGCTGACGGTAATGTAATGATAACAACACCTTTCTGGAGGTGCAGGCTTTTAGCTAAGCCAGTTTTGTACTGGCCAAAGTTGGAGAAAGAGTCCGATATGAAATTGTGAGCTCACACGAATAGGTTTGTGGCAGGGGCCGCAGGAATATTGTCGGCAAAAATAAATGCAATCCACTTGTTCCTCTGAGATATATCATCCAATTGAATGTTAAAAAACGTTTTATGTGGATTTTGGCAGCCAACAACAGCATTTGTGTGCACCAGCACCTGTAGCTCTTGTCGTCTCCGATATTTTTCTAGGCGTGTTTGCGGAAAACAGTGAGTGCGGTTTACTACACCCTAGCCACACCTTGACTCCTCCTCCGCGCAGGTACACGTCATCAGTATGCCCAAACTGAAATTACCATTTTTCATGCCTTCGGAGTTGATGAGGAAAAAATGAAGGAAGGGAGCTACTTTAACTCTAACACATCTCAGATTTTGTTAGAGTGAGGGATGACTAATGTGTACATGCAATAACTAGGAAAAATGTGTTTTTCAGGTAATGGATCCTTTAAAGTATAGAAACCGGAACACGGTAATCTCCAAAAATGTAATTACGCCTCGGAGCGCATGCGCAAGTGTGCAAGTAAGGCATACGGTAGTTCGTTTGTGTGTTATTCATTCAGTCATTCTGTCTGTTACCGGGATAGCTGCTATGCCGGTCAAAATCAAGTCCTAGAATATGGCTCTATGGGTTAAATGCCATGATCTCTTGGATTTAAATTTGTTAGATTTTTGAGACAGAGTTTTTTTTTTGAGTTATAGCACTATTTGATTACCACGATGGCTGCTGCGAGCGATCAAGACTTCAACGAAAACAAAGCTCCTCACGGACACACATTGCACTGTGTAAAGCCTCGATCACAACCGGACGCACAGATTTTTTAATCGTGCGTTCTCTGCGTTTTTTGCCGTAGGTGAGAGTCATAGAGGACGAGGAGGTTTAAAAAAAGTAGCAGTCAACTTATAAGGTGGGAGTAATTGTGCCGTGCTGCCTTTGAGGGTGACGAAAGAAGTTCGCAGCAACACTCTTGCGATTTGGCGCGTGCGTGCTTCGTAGAGGTAGTAAGGAAGACGTACGGCAGTCTTGCGACAGCTGCGCACGCCTTCCTATACCCCAGCCGTGCTCGAAAGTTCTATTTATTGTACCCCGCCACGAAAGCGGGGTATCTCTATGCCCGCCCGCCGTCCTTCTTCCGCCCGTCCTTCCGTCCGGGTTCATATCTCAAAAACCGTTGGAAATATTTCAACCAAACTTTGTACAATCGTGAACCATGTCACAAACTACGCATCCAGTCATTTTCAGCTTTCTGGGATGTCAATTTTCTGACGTTTCCATGGAAACGTCACATTTTCTACTTTTTATTATAGTGGACAATGGGGACAAGTTTTCTCGGAAACTACTACACCTAGATGAATGAAATTTTGTTTGTAGGTACTCCTGACGATACTCTTGAACGAGTTCGAAACGCAGTTCGAACTTTTTTTTTATGGAGTTATTGCCCTTGAATCTTTGATTCGACTTAGTGCAAAAAATCCGCGGGATGCATCAATGGGGACAAATTTTCTCGGAAACTATTACACCTAGATGAATGAAATTTTGTTTGTAGGTACTCCTGACGATACTCTTGAACGAGTTCGAAACCCAGTTCGAAACTTTTTTTTAACGGAGTTATTGCCCTTGAATCTTTGATTCGACTTAGTGCAAAAAATCCGCGGGATGCATCAATGGGGACAAATTTTCTCGAAACTATTACACCTAGATGAATGAAATTTTGTTTGTAGGTACTCCTGACGATACTCTTGAACGAGTTGAAACCCAGTTCGAACTTTTTTTTTTTTTTACGGAGTTATTGCCCTTGAATCTTTGATTCGACTTAGTGCAAAAAATCCCGCGGGATGCATCAATGGGGACAAATTTTCTCGAAACTATTACACCTAGATGAATGAAATTTTGTTTGTAGGTACTCCTGACGATACTCTTGAACGAGTTTGAAACCCAGTTCGAAACTTTTTTTTTTACGGAGTTATTGCCCTTGAATCTTTGATTCGACTTAGTGCTAAAATTGGCTGGGGACGTCAATGGGAACAAGTTTACTCGGAAATTACTACACCTAGATCAATGACATTTTGCTTGTGGGTACTCCTGACGATATTTTAACGAAGTTTGAAACCGAAGTTACTTAAACTGTATTTTTTACGGAGTTATTGCCCTTGAATCTTAATTCAACTTAGTAATAAAAAATCGACAGGGAGGCATCAATGGAGACAAGTTTGTACACTAAATGGACCTTTTGGTACTTGATTTGAATATGACTGCATATTACATTTCCATAGAAGCGTTATTTGCTATTGACATTCATTGAGCGACAAATGGGGAGCGGGGGTACGTGAGCTTTGCTCGCTTTTTTCTTGTTTTGTACATTGTGTGTGCGCCCGTCTTATTTCACATTCGCGGGAAACTTGCAGTCGACTTGCGTCTGGGACAAACGGTTTTATTTCCACGACCAGTAAAAAAAAAAAGCACGTCTGACCTGCGTGCTCCTTGTGTCGGGAGCAAGGGAAACTTGCATCCTTAGCCTTTCTCTGGAAATCATAGAGTTTTTTGTGCATAATCAAAATCCCTCGTACGTGCTTACGGGCAGTCTGCAGGCTCAAAATTTTGCAAGAAGAACCTGCGTGGCCCGTTGAGTTCCTTGGCGTTTTTTGCTGTAGATACGCCGTGGAGTGGAACTACGGCCAGTTGTGACCGAGGCTTTAAATACAGCACTGCGTGGATTTTCGAACTTACTGCTGTATGAACTTTATAAAACATCACAAATGATTTCTCCCCCCACACAGTAACAGTGTGCAAATGAACAATGCTTTCAGTTAATTCTGGGCTTCACTAAGCCTAACAACCGCAGTCTCACTAAGCGGTCCTACAAAGCTGCTTATAAACTTGTTATGTCAACCAGTGCTTTCCCGACCTAGATATCTGCATGTTCACATAAAAGACGGCGTTTGTCGCATATGACTAATCGTCTACCGGCAGCAGAGCAGCATATTTTACAAATTAAGAGCAAATGATCATATCAGGGGCGGTTCGTCGGCCGGAACAAAGGGAAGCCAAAACCGCGCCCTTCAAAGCTTATGATGACTTAAACCTTTCGCAGTTTACCTTTCTTGATCAGCAGTTGCTCACACGAATTGGTAGAAGGACAGTCAAATTTATTTTCGAGAGCAAATGACGGCGCAAATTATCAATACGCCTATAAATTAGTTTGCCAGGCTTCTTTCACAAGAAGCCACGAGAATCCGTTGTCTACAATCTTAATATAGAAGTAAAGAATGCGATGTTGCACAGCGTATTGCTTAATGAGCCTCACTAATCAATTTGCGAATCTGTGCCGTTTCACGAGCTACTTCAGCACGGCATTTATAAACACGTGGGCATATGCTAGTTTACGTTGTAATTTATGTGTGAAAGAAAACCCCTCATAATTTTGTCGTGCAATGTATAAAAATGCTATCAAAAATAAATTTGACTGTCCTTCTACCAATTCGTATGAGCAACTGCTGATCAAGAAAAGTAAACTGCGAAAGGTTTAAGTCATTAAGCTTTGAAGGGCGGGGTTTTGGCTTCCCTTCGTTACGGCTGACGAACTGCCCCTGGATCATATGACAAAAATACGAGGAATACAGGATCATACAGATCAAAGACAATGCTCGAGACAATAGGACACCCACCACCAGTTGGACGGGGGTGTGAATTACATTCTGTCAAAATGACGAAAGGCCTACAAAATGTTCGGTCATTGTTCAAAAAAATCCGTCAATGACGGAAAATATTCAGTTAACGCAACCTCTGTCCCTGCATAGTATGAAAGGTGCTTCCCTCCAAAAACCTATTGTTGTTCCCACAGAGTCTGAATTGCCCTAATTATTGATCAGTGTTAAATAGACCCTGAATAGTGTTAAAGGTGTTTCCCTCCATAACTGTACATTAATGTTCATCTGACTGCCACTGGTGGGTAAATACTTGAGTATGTCAAGCACAGATGCACAGCTAAGGCACTCAGACATGTCCACACCCAATTTTATAGCTTCATTAAGGGATATACTTGTCACTGCTGTAAGGCATCAGCACCTTCAGTGCTTTCATTAAAACAATTTTTAAATATTGTTCAAAATTATTTTACTCATACCTTGATGTTAAAAATCATCATTGTGAATTTCCAGGGCTGCATTTGAACTTTAACATTACATTACATCTTGTGGATAAAACAAGCAAGGGAAAAACACAGATATTAATTTAGGATCTCGGGTAAAACAATAATTACGCGCTAGTGGGGAATGACCGACAGAAATTAAAACAAGAAAAGAAAAACAGCATGCGAGAAAGTATAAGACTGGGTATAAGACAGAGGCCTTAATGTCAATACAGTTTTTATAGTTTTTTTTTTTTATTTGGCGTAATGAATCATATCTTTATCAGCTTGCAAGATGGTGCTCAGGCTAGTAATGTTAAAGTAATCCGTTCTCGTTACATGATACATTGACTGTATTTATATGGCCAGCTTTATCAATCGCTGTTAGTCTGCTCTCATGGGAAGCCTCAGCAGTGTCAGCATTACTAAATTTGCGAAATGATATCGCAAACAGTAAGCTATACCGAATATTATAAATAAAATGTGTTGCTACTGTTCATTATTGATATGAGTTGCCATCGCAAAGTTTGCAATGTTTCCCCTGTCCTTAGAAGACGGATGAGCAGTGCCCAAGTCAACTGAATGGGCAATAGGGGAAAAATTATTTTCAAGCAAAAAAATCAACCTAATAAAAACTTTTCCCTGCCAGTCTGTGGATGCGCAGCCTCCTTGGTGGATCCTCAGACGAATGCGACCAATTCAAATATGAACTTGCATTTTCCAATAGGAAAATATTTCACTATTTGACCATTTTTGCAGGGTTTTTCCTGGCTCAGAATGAGCTGGTGGTGGTACTCGGTCATAGGCTCCTGTGCACACTCAAAATGTGGTGAGCGCGGGGGAAGGGGTTGTTGATGCTTTTTATTTCGTTGGGGGGGAAGGATTACATACTTCTTATTTTGTTTAGCGGGAGGGAGGGCTGCACATTTTTTTTTTTTTTTTTTTTTTTTTTGTTGACCGCGGGAGCATGGCACTAATATTGCGCTAATTCCATGTTTTTTTTTTTTTCTTTCACGCACGCAAATGAGAATGCGATACAGAAAATCGCGTTGGGAGCTGGTGGCGGTAAGAAATTAGGCGGTGGCGGCCGCCACCAAATTCTCTATGCAGGAAAAACCCTGTTTTGTCTCATTCTTGTAGGTTTACATTTTCTAATATTACTTAAAACAGCAGTTTTAAAAATCAGTGGACTTTATGTGGGACTCTGTGTTGCGGTTGATACTGCGGCTTGTTACTTCACATTATCTGACTCCATAAAAGAGCAGGTGAAATGAAAAAAAGTCCCTAGCTTTGTAGTTCTCTTTGTCTCTTAGCTTTATAGTGATATTTGGAAGAAGAATAACAAAAATAAGTAAAAAGTGATTTTGCTCTGGCTGTACCTCTTTGACATGTTCTGACTCCATATGCTATTTCAATCAAAATGAAGATGAAATAAGAATATATGTACCTGTAAAATTTTGCAAGCTACTCCAATTTAGTAATTGATTGCAATTACTTGTGAATTATCTAAAAAATAATTGAATTACCGTACAAATGACTGTATAGACCAAAATGAGGTGGGAAAAATAACTTTGGCATTACTTATATATTTTGCTTCAGTTCTTATGAATGCACAAATTTATTATTTGTGCTTTGGCACAGTGTGAGACAAGATAACTGTCTAATTGTAGCCTACTCATTATTATGGAACGGAGGTAAAACACAATTGATTAACCAATTTTTAATTTTTTAGGCAAGTAAAGACTACAGTATTTTTAGTAAGTGAACCCTCAGTGGATTTAGTCAATGAAAACTGTCTCATGCATCATTTTCACATTTATCAGGAATTTGCACTTAATTTTCTGTTTACAGATCACAGTAAATCCTCTTTACACATTTTTTTGCATGTGCCATTTTTCTTTTCTTTCTTCCAAATTTAATCAGGTTTTTGTGTTCTCCCATTAGGGGAGGAATAAAGACTATTCAATAAGGATTTTTGGCCCTCTAATTATCTGAGGTCAGGTGGTCTGACCTGCTATGATGCCTCGGTTACAGCGTGCATGTCAAAAAGAGTTGGCTGAAACCATGGCAATCACTTGGATTACTTTGGATATGACAAACTGCCCACAGGTGATGAAACTATCTACAAGAAAGGATTTTATGAGGCGAGATCTTAAAATTTCAAGGACTGATATTTTCAACATGTTTCAAATGGATTTTATAATGGACAAATTTACTTTGAAAAGTGGCAATTACCTTCACTTTGACAGAAACACGGTGGCTCTTCACTGAGGAGTAAGTTGGCTGAAAACACATCTTGTTTGGCGGATTGATACGTGATCTACAAAGATTTGTTCAAATTTGTTGACAGTAGAGGGAGTTTCTCAAAACATTTTTGCCCCAGAACTCATGTTCTTGCTGTCACAAAAACACACACACTCATAGTCAAAGAATCGTAGAGACTCTGGTCTCAAAAATTCAAAAGCCAAAGATGCATTCGGTATGGATACAATGTTTGTTGAAGCTCATAAACTGTCACTCATTGCTGCAATTACCAGCATTATTAATAGATCTATAAATGAAGAGGTATTCTCCAATTACTGGAAATCTGCAGTTATTACACCAATCTTTAAAACAGGTGACCCTGCATTAAGTAGCAATTACAGACCAATAAGCATTCTTCTTGCAGTTTCCAAAATAGCTGAAAAATGGGTTGCCAAACACCTCATTAAGCGTTTGAACAGTAGTTCATATACTTTAAGTCCAATGCAGTTTGGTTTTAGAAAATACCATTCCACTGAGACGGCCGTCTGTTTCTTTTTAGAAAACATAAAATCTAAGATTGATATGGGGTGGTATTATAAGAGCTGTCCTTCTTCACTTTCAAAAAACTTTTAACACTGTAAATCATCAGATTTTGATGACCAACCTGTCTTATTTTAACTTTTCTTTGAGCAGTCTGAAAGGGATAGAATCACATATTGTACAGAGAAAACAGTGTGTTAGAGTACACAATGCTACATCTGCAACTTCTGATAATACTTTTGGTGTACCTCAAGGCTCAGTCTTAGCCCCATTGTAATTTAGTCTCTACATTAATGATTTACCCAGTAGCTATCCACCCAATGAAACTTGCCAGATGCATGCTGATGATGCAGACGTGTATGTACATGCTAAAAACAAACACCAAGCTGCACAAGATCTATCAGCTGCTATGATTAATGTGTCCAACTGGCTGCAATGCTCTCAGTTACATCTGAATATTTCAAAAACTCCCAGCATGTTTTTTTCTAAAAAGACAAATGATGACATAGTTCCTGATGTGTAAGTACATGGGACGAAGCTTGAAGTGGTACACGATTTTAAATATCTTGGAATCATTATCAATTCACAGTTATGTTTTAAACAACAAGTAAAAAGAACTGTGAGTAGAATAAAATTTAACTTATCTTATTTTAGATACATTAGAAATAATTTACCTATCGATTCAGCCAAACTATATTTCAGTGCTATGATAAGGTCACATTTAACGTACAGTGTAACAACTTGGGCATTGGCATGCAAGACCATGCTAAAATCTGTTGAGATTGTTTACGAACAAGCTATAAAAATTTAAGATAAAAAGCCCAATACGTACCACCATTGTAACATCTTGAAGAAGTATGACTTATTGAGCTGGGAAATTGTAATAAAACATGCAGATGCGTTTTTGGTCTACAAAATCCTTCATGGTCTAGTTCCATCCCCGTCAGAGGAATTTATGAAGAAAAATCCAAATAGGTCAACTAGAGCAGGCTTGAGAGGTGATTGTCTAGTTCCATTTAGAAAAAGTGTTTTTGGGCAGTCAGTGTTCTCATATCGAGCGTACCAGGCCTGGAACACAATACCAAGTGATATACGGGATTTGCCAACTCTTACCTAATTTACCAAACATCTAAAAGCATGGTTACTGGATCATAAAAGCTGCACTCACAATGTATTTTAAACCTGCTTTTTTTTTTTTTAATGTATTTTGTATGTGTGCGCCTGTCTGTTGGAGTACCATATGAGGATGTGGCTGGTGATAAAGCAAGCCTGCCCCTGTATGCATACAGTGGGGCGCAAAAATTTGGGTACCCCTGGTTTAAATGTCTGTTACAACTAATCTCCAAGTGATTGAAAGCAAACCCGAGCACCAAATGCTTCAGAGCTAAACATGACACATTTCATCACATTTTAAAGCAAAAATAATTATTATTTTTAACTTTTTACAGTTTCAAAATAATAAATAAGGAAAAAAGCCTTGTCCAAAAGTTTGGGAACACTGTCAGCTAGTACTTTGTAAAGGCGCTACTCCACTAGACAGTTTTTACTGTTAGAAGTTTGCTGTCGGAGAGAAAATGTCTAGTGGATAACGAAACAACAGTTACTTCCGAGAGTGCAGAAAAACTTTCGGAAGTTTGTCGCAGAAGTTATTGGTGTCAAGTGGAAGGACTATTGAAAGAATGTCATAATGACTCGCGACAGCGCTCTCAGAGAATAGAACCGGTTCTATTTTGGGGAAGCTACTTTCGGGAAGCGCAATAGCCCGTGAATGGTGTGGTGTATAAAAGGGCGTGTTGTGTGGATTTCTTCCTATGTGACAAAATGGCAAGAGCACTAGTGGCCAAGAATGGATGAAATCGGAGACACTTCAGCTGATAAACAGCTACCAAAACCAACCCAGTTTATGGGATGTTAGCTCATCAGAATATAAAGACAGGATGAAAAAAATGGCTGTTTGGGCTGATCTTGCAAAAGCATGTTCCAGGGACGTCGCTTGAGGTACAGCGGAAGATGCATAATTTACAGAACCAGTTCAATGGCGAGCAGTGGCGGGCGGTGGATGGAAAACGGGGGAGAGCATCCCTTGAAACGTATGAGATTAGTGACCCGATTTCAATCATTGTTCTTGGTCAACATGTAAGTTTCCCTTATAATGAAATGTTTAGGCGAGTGAATAATAAATTCTATAAAATGTTTAATTCACATGCCTTAATAGGCAACTCTTCACGAAAAAACCACTGTGGATTTTCCGTGTTAAATTTTGTCACATCCTAAGTGCGTAATGATTGTTTAATTGAAAAAGATTGAAATGCGATCTTTTTTGCGTTCAATTGGTGCGTTTGATTTCTTGTCTTAACGAAGACAATTAGCTACACCTGAGAGGGGAGAGTTCAAGTGTCTTTTACCAGGGAAATTGACTGAAAACAGATCAAGACTAATAAGCAGTTTAAAGACATGTTTATCGCCCATGTTTATCTCTGCCCACCGCCCGCCACTGATGGCGAGCTATTAAAACCAAATCAGGACAGGGTACAGAGGTTTCCTCCTTTTTTTTATCATAATGAAGGTGGCAACAACTTCCGCGACCTGTTGTCTCCTTGCCGGCAACATGGTAAATAAGGTCGAGTAGAGCGAGTAGAGACCCTCGTGTCACATGATATGGTCACTGATCGATACTGTCAAACTGTAATGATCTCTCAAGTGGAACGTCATGAGAAATTTTATGTTGACAGTTGCTTCCAGAAACATAGTAGACAGTCAGTTGGAGCTTCAGTCCGAGACTTTTTAATCTGAGGTGGATAGACGTTTGATATTTCTGTCAAGAGTTGGCTGAGAGAAAGTTTCGACATAATCTGTCCAGTGGAGTAGCGCCTTTACTCCTCCTTGGGCAGCTATAACAGCTCGCAAACGCTTCCTGAAGCCAGCTAAGTCTTTCAAGGGGATCTATTATGCTGATCCTTCTTTTAATACATATTGGTAATGTTATAATGTTGGTTGTCCATGCTCAACCTCTGAAAAGTTTCTAAACATAAGATACAGGGGTTTTGCCGTAATCCAAGAACGTGATTTCGTGAGCGTGATTTCCTCTCTGAACAGCTCCTCCCGAGATCTTCACGAGATCTGGGTAAAACCTGACGTCAGGTTGTGCCATCCAATTAGTACAGACCTAGCCAGAGCCAATCATGGCGCTGGACCTGCCCACACCGGAAACTATTCTAGCAGGCACTAACAACGGCAGATCATACTATGCCTCAGTAGCGTTGACACTTTTGGAAATACAAAAGAAGAACCGCAGATCATTTGAGGTGCAATTTTGTCAGTATCTCTCCCAAAGCTGCTTGTCCGTTTACTTTTGGACGCGAAGAAAAACAAAGATTTTTCTTCCAAAAGACGATGCCACCAGAAATCAGTGGGTAGCTTTTTTTTTTTTGCTGGCAGCAAAAAGCCATGGCCAAAGGGAACGTTAGCTGATTGTGCTCAGCATTTCACCTAAGACAGCTTTATCAATAAAGGATAATTCGACACAGGATAAGCGTTTCAGCTGCTTCTCAAACCTGAAGCAGTTGCATCGATCAAGCGCTCGGAGCCACACGCTGTAAGTAACGATATAACAGCAAATAATGTGAGTGAAGCTAACGTGTTCCGGGTGGCTAGCACGACCGCTAGCGATAGTTAGCACTAACAACTGGCCTCAAACGCAGGCTTGGTAAAATATCTAAAGATAAAGCCTGTATCGGTCGCGACTGTCCATGACTCACAGACACAGAAGCTGTAAGTTGCTTTTTACTGCATAAGCCAACCTGACGTGATAGCCAGTTGATTGTGGCTGTAGCACAGCGGCTAACATAGCCAAGTTACTGTTGCTAATTTTTGTGTCCTAAATATGCAAGAGTGATATCAGGGGAAATTCTACAGAAGGTGTGTGAACATAAACCTCATTTGAAGCTAACTTTTAATACTTGTTTGTAATTTGGATGCTTGGTACAACTGTTCACAGTAACAGAACTTGCTGTCTGTAAAACCTGTATTGCAAGGGTTTGTCTCTGTGGTTATGACCGCTCGGTTACCAGCTACTGCATGTTAGTTTGCGTGTCGTGCTAATTAAAAATGCTCCTGGTTAACTTGTATGCAGTAATTCTGATCGGTATGCTTGTGTTACTTCGGTAAGCATCAATGTGGCAGTTTCATCATAACGTTGCCTGATTGTAGCCACTACAGTTAGTGATCGCTTGACTTATCCATGACCGGGATCAGCAGGATACTTCACAATGTCTGAGCAAGCTCTCTGGTGCTACCGTGAAAGCAATGCGAAACGCAGAAGCTCTACCGGTTTACAAATGATTTCTCTGCACTACCTTGACATAATTTCATCCCCCTTTAGAAATTGTTGTGGCTAATAAAAAGCCGAAAAGGGCAGAGATTAAATGGGTAATTCTTTCCTGTAGAACTGATCGATTCGCTAGCTCCACATAAGCAACTTGTCCGCGCTAACGGAACTTACGGTCTGCAAAACCTGTATTCTGTTCATAACATAACCGAGCTTGACTGTATTATGTTCATAACATAACCGAGCTCTCTCTAGCTGTCGCGTACTATCCATAAAGCTGCTTTCACATCGGACACGAAACGAATTTTTGTCAATGCAAAGTCAATGCAAAGACGCGAATACGGGCATGTCAAGCCGCTTTCACACCGGACGCGAAACGAATTTTTCACGCGACAGATTACATTCAAAGTCATGACCACTTATCAGCTAAGTTACTGCATGTTAGTTCCCCTGCTCTGCTAATTAAAAACGCTCCTGGTTAACTTATATGCAGCGATTCTGATCGGTATGCTTGTGTTACTTCGGTAAGCATCAATGTGACAGTTTCATCATAACATTGCCTGATTGTAGCCACTACAGTTGAAGCTAACCGGAGAGGTGCTGTATGTGTCTGCCGAGTTGGGCTGCAGTTAGACCAGACGTAGGTTTTGCAGAGCTTGGGGTGAGTTTTTGGGTGCTTGTGAAACGATCGCTTTACTTATCCATGACCGGGGTCAGCCTGATACATCCCCAATGTCTGAGCAAGCTGTCTGATGCTACCGGTGAAAGCAATAGGGTAAAGCACAGGCTATAACGTGTATGGTATCACAAATGATTTCTCTGAATTGCTGTCGATTGAATATTAAATCGGCGACTGAATATTAAATTGTTTCCTGTAAAAGTGATCGATTCGCTAGCTCCACATGAGCAACGGTTCACGCAGACGGAACTTACGGTCTGTAAAACCTGTATTATGCTCATGACATAACCGGAGCTCTAGCTTGCTCTCGCGCACAATCCATAACGCATTCTCCGCGAGGAAACGCTTGTCATTCCAACGCAGTAAGTAAACCATTTCCACGGGCAATTTCCGAAAAGGCCGTTTAGCCTGGAGCTTTCGCCCCTCCGTCATATACCAGCGCGGAAGCTGTTCGTTGCTCCACGCTAACAACACACCACAGCTATGCACACGACCCAGCAGGTCCTAATACACACCGAAGCAGTCCATAAGCCTGTTGGTCCACTTTTAGCTGCTCCTCACTGTCCATGTTTCCCTCTAAACTCAGACCCACCGGATTTCTACGGTCTCCAGTCTACACTTGGGCATGTCGACCCGTTCTACAAATGTGTCTATATGAGGTGGATTCTAGATTCCCCCGCATTCTAGCTAGGAATAGAAAAACCGCGGTACTCACCAGCTGTTGCCGTAGCAAACTGTAGCCGATAGCAAATTTGAGCTTGCGCTGACAGATATTCTCACTGCGTCCTCCACTTTCGCCGCTGCGTTTGTTAGAACAAGATCATGTCATTAGATCTATATTCAAGTATAACGTTAGATTGCGGAATTTGCCTGCCGCTTCCTTATCAGATTGCAGACGTGTCTCGGGTTTCACTCTGGGGAGCCGGACACGGAAAACTGCGTTCTGCTGCCTCGTCCCGCCCAACTCCGCCCTCCACAGAGCTGGCCAGTCAGAAGAAAGTGGGTACACGGGGAGTGGGGGCCATAGCGGAAGAGCCACCCCAGTGAGGCGTTTCAGGCAGAGACTACAATGTACTACAAAACATTTTTTTTGAGGATGGCAGTATGAGCGAAATAAATACCTTTTTTCTTTTTTGCGCGATCAGGAGTACTCTAGGGGCGTCAAAGACCAAAATATAAACTTGGAAAAATAGCAAAATAGGTCCCCTTTCAGTTCTTGTCTTTGGAATTTTTCCCCATTCTTCCCGACAGAACACCTATAGCTCAGAAATATTCTTCTGCCTTCTTGCATGCACAGCATGTTTAAGTCTCTCCACAGATTTTCAATAATATTCAAGTCTGGGGACTGTGATGGCCATTCCAAAACCTTCATCCGTCTTTCCTGGGGGTACTTCATGGTGGATTTTGAGATATGCTTCAAGTCATTGTCTTGCTGGAATACCCAATGTCTCCTCAACTTCAATTTCTGCACTGAGCTTTGAACATTGGCCTCTTGAATGTCTTGATATTTGGTGGAATCCATTCTTCCTTCCACCTGCACAATATTGCCTGTGCCCCCAGCTGCTACACAACCCCAAAGCATAATGGATCCACCTCCATGCTTAACAGTTGGTAGCGTATTCTTCTCTACAAATGCTTCACCCTTTTTTCTCCAAACATACCTTTTTTGGTTGTGGCCAAAAAGTTCAATTTTGGTTTCGTCAGTCCAAAGCACATTGTTCCAACAAGCTTGAGGTTTCTCAAGGTTTTCTTTTGCATACTTCAGACGCTTAATTTTGTGTTGAGGTTGTAGGAAAAACTTCTTTCTTGCAAGTCTGGCATGTAGGTTTTTGTTGTTTAAGGTACGCTGTTTTGTTGTCCTGTGAACAACTAGACCTGAGTCTGCTACTCTTTTCTGCCGCTCTTTTGCAGTGATGTGTGGGTTCTTCTGAGCATTTCTCACCAGATCTTGGACCACTCTATCTAAAATTTTTCTTGGTCTTCCAGATCTTGCCTTGACTTCAATTGTTCCATTTATTTTCCATTTTCTTACGATGTTTCTGACAGTAGAAATGGGTAGTTTGAAATGTTGCGAGAGTTTTTTGTAGCCCTCTCCTTGTTGGTGGAAGTGAATTATCTTGATTTTGACATCCTTGGACAACTGTTTAGAGGACACATGGTTTTTAACACCAGACACAACAGCCACCACTGTCGGATACTTTAGAAGGTATGGAGTTACTTCAGAATATATAGTTCAACCCTGGAATTATATTCACCTGACTCATTGAAGCCCTAACGAGTAAATCACCTGGGTTGGGGCCTTAGTAATCATCTTCTTAAAAGGTAACAAAGAATAATCCAAAAGGGTTCCCAAAGTTTTTCACAGGGCCCTTTTTCCTTTCTTATCATTTAAAAACTCAGAAAAATTAAAATAAAAAGAAACCTTGCTTTTAAATTTGCAGAAAGGTGTCATATTTAACTTTGTAGCATTTAGTGCTCAGGTTTGCTTTCAATCACTCGGAGATTAATTGTAAAAGACATTTAAACCAGAGGTGCCCAAATTTTTGCACCCCACTGTACATACACCTATGTATGTAATATTGTGCAATAAATATATCTATGTATGCTAATTTAGTACTATAATACCTGCAGACATACATCTGTACGTGCAAATGTGCTATAGGACATTGTGCAATATAAACTAGCACCTAATAAACTTGTGCAATAGGACAATGTGCAATATATGGGCAATGTGCAATAATATGAGCAATTAAAATCTTTGTCTCCGGAACACTTTAGCACTTAAGCACTTTGGCTTTTAACATCTTATTTTGTATGGTCCCTCAACGCTTAGTCTGTTATGAGCATTATTGTTTGTTAAATATTTGTTTGTTCGTTGTACTTTTATTGATGTTTACATCAACCTGCCAAGGGGATTAAAGATGGAAATTAGCTATTGGCTGCAATCTTGCATATTTACATGTAAATGTTTATTAATATGTATTTTCCCTATTTTAAATAAATAAATAAAAAGAAATAATGCAAACATCAGCCTGAGAGGCAAAAACTACCAAGTTCCAGACCTCAAAACCTCATAGCTGGCTATGGCGTTGTCCACATGTTGTTATAGGCAACCAAGAAAGTTAGGAAAGTTCTCATTTTTAAGTTATATTACAATCCATTTATACACTGGCAATAGAAAGCAATTGATAGATGTGAAAAAGTTGCACATAGCACCTTTAAACACATCTGTAGAGTTACACCTTTAAGCCCTTTATGCATAGGAGCAGATCTTAGACGCTAACATCTATGGAACTGCTCTATGGTGCATTCGGTTGCAATATCCTAACAATATGGGGTGGATGTGAAATTTTCATTGGATATTTGCGAGGAAGTAGTGGCTGTAAACTATTTAGAATATCAATGTTTCACCATTCTCACCTAGGACTTGTATGAACTAAGCTCCTCAAACAAGCCTGATCTGCAAATAGCCTAACATATTATTTACCAGTAGCATCCATCCACCAGTTGATAAAAATAATCTTTCACGTCTAAAAAAATTTGGGTTCTGTCATAGCACCAAGCTAAAGCCACAAAAGCCAAATGGTATTCAAATTAAGTAGTGAAAAAACATCAGCTTTCTGAAGCAAAACTTCAACATGGTTTATTGAAACTACATCATTCTACTGTCCATTCTAGCCATCCGATCTAAAAAAGCATATTACCATACAATTAATTTCTGCATAGATATGTCCCTTGCAGGATTCAGTGGTCAGTTGTTGCCTCAAACAATCTATCCTGGCTTTACAGTCTGATTACTACCTACTGACATTGTACCGCATAAAAGCACAGCTGTAGATCATGCCCTCATTACACTTTCCTCGTACAGCAATTATCTGTTGATTGACAAGTGTTTTATCCAAATGAGGACTGCATGAACTTTCCAACAATAACTGAAAGAAATTGCTTGGGCCTCCAGGAAAAGTAAAGAAACCCTGGGATCACAGGAAGTTAGGTTACATCTTCTCAACTACGCAAATTTGAATTATGTGACCTGATAGAAAGATACACAACCTAAGAGAATTCACATTATTTTTACAAGATGGAAAAGCTGTATGCCCATCTTATAGATGTGGGCACTGGGAGTGTGAAGGGGCAAGCACTGGAGGGTTCTCTGATCTTGACAGTTTTGATTTTCTGGAGGAAGCCTATTATCATGGGGAAGACTTTCTCTTCAATGAGTTGGTATTGTTGTTTGCAATATTTCAGTTATTTAGCAAGCCAGCTATATAGTTTTTCCATTTTCCACCACTGCCCTGATTTTGATCCTGTTGTGGCTAGTCATATTGGTTAGCCTTTGGTAATAATAGTGAATTTAGTGGCATATTGTTCAAAGTGGTGATTTGTTTTAGAATTTATATTGCATTCAACAAAATAAAATGTCTTTAAATAGGTTTTCGCTAGTTTATTACACTCAGCTCAAGGACTTCAGGATACGCATTTTGCTGTAATGTTAGATGCACTGATTTCCATTCAAGCTGGTGTAGCATAGGCTATAACTTGCTTTTTCCTGATGGTGCTGTACCTTTTTTGTATACATATGGTATATTTCGGATATTACAGCGTCAGTGAGTTATCCTTGTGCCTCATATGCCATGGAAATTGTTATTACAAGTTTTCTATGCTCTTACTGTATTTGTTAGGTCAATACCAGCAGGTCAGCTGCTTGGAGCCATGTGATGAACATGAGGTCCTCTACTGTTTGTGACAAGACCACTAAGGGAAGGAGGTACTGCGTGCTTTGCCACAGCAGGAAAATGCTGAATGAGACAATGAAGAAGTGTTGCTCTTGTGATGTCCCTCTCCACATTGTGGTTGATTGCATCTGTTTTACTGAGTAGCATGACGTACAGAGGAGTGGGGCACCGCAGGACTGAGTATGCAGCCAGGTGTTCCTTTTAACACCTTTCTGCAGACATAGACGCCTGCAGACATAGAGCAGCTCTTTTTATGGAAGCAGTTGCACTACTCTATCACGAGATGGCACCCCCGGATCAGTTATTGAATATTCACAAGCCAGCAGAGCTGGAACACAGTCTAGAATATTGACGAGTTCACTCCTATCCCTGTTTTTCAGGAGTTGCATGAATTAAACTCCTCAGCTAAGCCTGATGTGCAAACTGCTCAAAATCCTTGCCAATAGTATCTATCCAGCAGTTTAAAAAAATGATCTCTTGCGACAGAAAAAATCGTTGTCCGCTGTAGCAACCACTTCAGTTACAGTGACTCAATGGTATTCCAAGTAGTTAAAGAAAAAATCAGTTTCCTGAGGCAAAAATTCGCCATGGTATTGACACTATGTCATTCTACTATCAATTTCAGTCATCACATATTAAAAACGCGCAATTTCCTATCGCGGATTAACGTGTAGATATGTCGATTGAAGAATTTAGCTGTCTTTTAGAGTCTCATACAAGCTCTCACATAAATCCAATCACTTTAATGGTGATTCAATGGTATCTGCGTGAAAGCCCAGCTGTAGTTCACGTGTTATGATTCTGCTATTCCTGTCTTGATTCTGCCATGCCTGTTATGATTCTACCATGCCCTGACTATGTCTTTGCCATGTCCATTAGGTTTTTGCCATGTTCTGTTTAGTTTTGTTCCTTGCCATGTTTTTGTTTTCACCCTGCCAGATCCACTTTTCTGTTATAGTCCAGTCCATGTCTTTGCCCATGCCCTTCATTGCACTTTGTCTCCCCTGTCTGGTCTTTTGTTAAGTTACAGCTTCTCCTCAGTCCCGCCTGTCACATGTTTAGGCGATTTCATGGTTTCTGGGTTTCAAACATTCCTTCCAATCTCGTTTGCTTCCTTCGCCTTGCTTTTCTATCTTACTAACCAATACTAACAGTTTGTTATTTTGTTAAAGTTACTAACCCAGACTAACATTGTATATAATACTAACTTACTAACGAGCACCAGGGATTGTATAGCTGCACTTGCTAATTGATTTACAAGCTCTCAGCACTCGCCCTATTCTAGTCTCCGCCTCTTGCCTTCTCTTAGTCTTTGCTGCAATTCAGCGGATCCTCCGCACCTGCTCCACTCTGTCCTGCCTCTCATTATCTGTGCACATTAGAACTCCCTAACCGGAGCTGTATGTTTTGTCATAGGCTGTCTCGTGTTCCCTGTCCGCGTTTTGGCTTTTGCCAATTTTATGTGATTAGGTTCTCCCTCGTGTTTGCTCCCACATAATTAGTCTTATCCAGTTCACCTTTCCCTAATCATAGCATGTGACTTCCCTTTTGTGTATTTAAACAGTCTTCTCACAGCAGTTCCCCGTCAGAACGTTTCTCTTGGTTTGCCTGTGCTACGCTTGTTTTCGCCTCGTAATCTCTCGTGAATCTCTTCTGACTGGACCGTCCCTGATTTCTGATTTTGGCTCTGTTTTGGATTACTTGCTATCTCTGTGTATCGAACCTCTTTTTGTCTGACTTCGTTTTTTGTGATTGGTGCCCTGTTTACGACCTGGATTACGCCCTGTGGATTTTTGATTTTTGGATTGTGGACTTTGTACCGTTGCCTCCTGCTCTGCGGGTGTTCGCCCCCTTTCCTAATAAATCTCATTTTTACTGCAATTCCTGGTTCTCGCGTCTGGTTCCAGATCGTTACCTAACATCACGCCCACGTGAAATTCTCCTGGTAATTACCAGTTGGTTGACACGATTTTTATCCAACTACAGACAGTATAAGCTTTCCTCAGTAAGTGAAAGACATTGATTGGACCTTAAAAAACATATTAAAATACTTGCGTAATAGGGTTATATTGTATCCAATACACTTTCCGCAGCTCAGACTGACGTGGTTGCATGGGAACAAAAAACCTCCAGAACTGAGCCTGGAGAGCTGAGCTTATTTGCAGGATGGAAATGTGATTCTGTGATGGAAAATAGCAGTTATTCTGAATGGAACAGACAAGAGGGCTGACAGCATTGATACTTTTGAGGAGCAGCTCAATAATTTTATTCAAAAGTGAGTAAAGCTGTCTTTGTATGATGTAGCTCTATCTTACTTTTAGCCTGCTAGCTAAGTAGCCAGCTATTTCTTATTTCTGGTTTACCACCGTGATCACAGAGCTAGTTTGTCACACTGGGTAACAAAAGAGTAGTCGATACGGCAGTGTGCTGGCATTGTTCTTAACTTGGTGATCAGTTTTAGAATCTAGGCTATACCACATTCAATGAAATGGAATGCCTTGCATTTTCGCTCTTTTAAAGTGCGAACAGCTATTACTGTGAACTGAGTTATACTTGTTCCATATAGGGTTACAAGCTTTCGTTTCACTGGGATGATCGGAATTGTAAACAGCAAGCTTTCCGCCTGCGTGAACATTCTGACCGTAAAATATGCAGTTCCTCTAATGAGCATGTGTGCTTGCTGAGGCAGCTTTGTAGATAAATGGAGGAGACTCTGAACTTTATCGTGGAGAAAAGGCATGTTTTTGGTTTAGAGAGGTCAGTGGTGACCATTGATGTCCAGCTGCGCCTATATTGGTAAACTCATGCCAAATTCAACCACAAAATCATCCATTCATATTGAACTTCATGAGTACAAAGTTGATTTGCCTTAAAAATATGATTATTTTATAAATTGAAAGTGTGCCATTTTCAAGGCTCTGGGAGTTTGGGGAGCCACCTGGATAGCTATCTTATTTGGCTTATAAAAAGTGGATAATTTAATATTTCATGTTCAGATGAGGAGTACTTGTGGTCTAGGAGTTTATTATCCCATATTATCAGCATACATTTTCCTTGCAGTGTAAACATTCTGAAAGTAAAATAAGCATTTTTAACAAGTAAGTTTGCTGGCTAATGGGGCTCAGGTGAAAAATGGACAAATTCAATGCTTTATTATCGAGATAAGCTTCTTTTTTGGGTCCGGAGAGGTATACAGAGACCATTGATGTCCATCCCTGCCAATGGATAGACTTGTGCTAACTGCCACTTGACAAGCCTTAACTCAAATTGAGCATTATAAATCAAATGGATGATTTGTGGTAAAATATGATTATTTTATGATTTGGCAATGCACCATTTGGAGAGCCACTTGGAGAGTGCTCCTATTTGGTTTCATGGACAGTTAGTTATTTTGAATATCACCTTCAGATGTGGAACACTAGTGGTCAAGGAGTTTATGATCCCAGAAATGTATTATTTTACCTCAAAGCCATTTTTTTGGTTCTCAGTATTTCATTTTGAGCAACTTCAATATTGAATTTTAATGAAGATTGTTCGTGTTTCCGGCCCTTATTCTGAAATAAAATAAAATAATAATAAACTGAAATAAGCTGCTTTCTTAAAAGTTACAAATGTCATTCTTCATTTAACCCCTTAAGCCCTGAGCCTCTTTTTCGAAAATAGCAAGCTCAAAATGAAATGAGTATATCTCTGCAACTATTTGGTCCATTTGAATAGTCTTGTATCATAATAAAGGTAAAACCATTTGGGAATTCTGCCATGGTGTAAAAATCAGTATATCTGTCACTGAGTCAGAGTAAATGAAAATGGAACACAGTATAAATCAAAGACCTCACTTTGCACCAAACAAGGTTTTACTTCTGTCCCTTGTAAACTTAATTAGTTGCAGTCTGAAACCTTAAGAATTTACAGCACAGAATCTCACCATTATCTGTGCCAAAGTTTATTCTAATCAAGTAAATCAGAACACAATTAGAGTGGAATGTCTAGGTGGCTTCTCCAAATTGGCAATTCAGGTACCTTGTGTGCCAAGTCAGATTTCTCAGATATTAAACTGTAAAACTCATCTAATTTCACTTATGTATCACAACATGCATACAGTCCACCCAAATACAGCCAGTTTTTAATTTTTAGAATTTAAAAATATTTTTTTAAATTATTATTTCTGCCAGTCCTGTAGCCTATACCATCCCATTCAAAGACAATAATACAAAGAAAATGAAGTTTGGCTCCATTGGAGCAGATGTATTTTAAAAAAAGCAAATTAATAAGATTATGAATACAACAGAAAGGTAAAATAATTGAAAAAAGTAAAAAGAACAAAAACCCCATCAATTATTTGTACATGAAAAATGCTACCATAGCTACCTAAAAGCACTTCTGACCAGGGATCAAACCCTGGTCACCTGCGTTGCCGGCCATCATCTTAACCACTACGCTACATCAGTTGAAGCGAAATGCGCCGTGAAATTGCCCATATAAAGAATGAGTCAAGAAAAAAAGTTACTCACTATGGGCCTGATGTACGTACGTTTGCGACCGCAGCGTTATCTGCGACTTACACTGTCGTCATAATGCGCTCGCTGTGCCTTTTCATTTTCCATGGTATGTATCAAGACAGCGGTTACTTGCATAATCAGTGCATGTTACCGCCCATAAACGTAATCTGCGACTGCAATCAAAGCGCAGGAATTGCAACATGAACAGGAGTTTGACAACTGCTGGTATGGAGTGTGAACGCTGAGTCTGCGGTTTGATGGCATCTCTGATTTCTTCCAATAATTGCATTATTGCATGACTGCTTAATCTGTAACGCTTGATGATTTCCTGTTCACTCAATTGAAAAAGGGTAACTCTTGTGGCAAAAATCCTCTCAGCACGTCTCACTATCCGGTGTCTTCGTCTCGCTCGGGTAACTATTGCCATTCTTACTGGAAGTCTACCCTGCACAACCAAACCAAACTTGCTTCCTGGATTACACCTGCTTTTATGGGGTGTAGAATTTCCGCCAGAAAACAGGTGTCCGCTCTCACCTGCATTTGAAGTATACTTAGCTCCATTAAAAACGCACGGGTGAGGTGTGTACTGTATTTGCGGCAAATTGAGTCGATTGATTTTTATTGCTTTTCCAGTGAGGCACGCGAGGAAATAAAGAAAAGCGTGTGGTATTGTAATCCTGACAAGCACCACGAGCACGCGCCAAGCACTTCAGTAATAACAAACATTGAGCTGTTCGTGATCCGTGACACTTGAATTGTTCTTTTTTGTGTGGTCAATAGCCTACATAAAGCCAACAAAAAAAATGAAAAATGGTACTGCATCAAGAAAATGGAATGGCTTGTGACACAGGGGAGAGAAAAAGAGCCTTTGGCATGTTACGGGCAGGTCTCAGCCGCCGAGAGATGGTGCGTCATTTGCACTGTTACCATTCAACAATTAGTCAGCCGTCTATCCGAGTCACTGACTGACCCCGCTTAGGGCAGCCACGAGTGACGATGGCAGCTCAAGAGCGCCACATCTGGTTACAGCCTGTAAAGTGACAGATTCCGGACTGCAACCAAAACTGATCATGAGATGAGGGGTCTGAGACGATTGAGGGTGAGCGCAAGTACCGTTTGATGCTGTCTACGTGAGCAAAACATGCGTGCACATGATCCCTACAGAAAACCCATTTTTTGCCCATCAAGGAGTAGGAACTCTTCACTTCTGACTGTGGGCACCTGCCTCTGTGTCATTTTTTGGCACTTTATTTCCCTGTTTCTTTCTGAGAATGGAAAACAGGGACTGTCGCTGACTGACTATGGTAAGGGCAGCCATGCGTAAATGGGCAAAAACTGGATTTTCCGTAGGGCCCGTGTGCACGCATATGTGTTGCTCACATACCACTGGTATGTTGGTAATGATCTCAAAGTGAGAATTTGGAGAGAGTATGTCAAAAGTCCAAAGTAATAAACAGTGGTGAGATTTTATAGAATCATCAGGGGTGAAACTTCAGTGTGCTGATGTCAATTGTTTCCTTATCACACTTTGCAGAGCCCAATTTGCACCCTATTAAAACTGAAAGTATAAATCCTAAACAAGGATGTGTCACATTATAATATCACATTATCTATAGCTTTGTGTATGTGACTCAAATGGCCTGATTTTCCAGGATAAAATGTGCAACGTACCATATATATGCGCATGCACGTATACACATTTCAGTCACGAATGTCAATTATCTGGCTGGGGTTTTAGGGGTTTTTGAGGAAGATTAACATTGCAGCTCTGCACCAATAGCTTTCCTGTGAAACTGCAGCAAATGCCAAGTCCAATAGTCTTTGGTAATCCTTGGCTCTTGTTAAGGGATGCACCTCTGCCTGTCAGAAATAAGGGTCCTTAGATATCACAATGCTTTAGCGTTGCACCACAGACCTCAACGCCTGGATAAGCCTGGCTGCAGATGTCTTTTCTGAGTGAGCCTCAATGTCATGATGGATGGTCAAAAGCATTTGTCTTGAGACGATTCCATCACCTCAGCTGTTTTCAGAACCGGATCAGCCGCCATCAGGCCATCAATCATCTGCCAGTGGCAAAAGGGAAAATTGCAAACTTTTATTGTATTCAGAAACTGTCAATGTTTCATCTCAAGAGTTTTTTTCAATATTCAGGTAAAAAATAAAATAAAAAATTTCTTTAGAAGTTTATATCTACAGTACACCAGGATTTACATGGCTGAGCAGTGTGATAAAATAAGCAATTTCCTCTCAGAACCTTTGTACTCTCAAATGAAGGCCATGGGGCCACTTGAGAATGATCTGCCATCTTTGTCTTTACAGAAGGTCAGCGGCAATGTCAACAGTATCTCTATTTGTTTCACACCCTTGGCCTGCATGTAAGCGGTCTGTTACGAAAGCCCAGGTGAGCCAGAAGCGAACAATCTTCTCTGTAACCTCTGGCCTTGTTGCAGCAGGTCTGTGTTCTTCAAGGTCACCTTATGCTCCCTCTCCTATCCACCCAGTTATGGAGGAGGGGGGATGTATATTTTCTCCTTATGTGCTCTTTAAAAGTGTAGTTGCTTGAAAGTGTAAATAAGCTGTATGTCTCATTTTGCAAAATATAACACAAAGACACAAGTAACAAATAAGCACCTGCCCTGTTATAGGAAATATAATGATTGAATTAAATGGCACATTAACTGTTCAATACACGGTGTCCATTCCTGATATTAGTAATGTCATGGTAATTTAATAATGACTCGGGATTCTTAATTCTGATTTATGTTAATAATCAGGACATTACCCTTAGAAAAATGTGCTTATGACGTAGCCGATTACACCCACAGAAATAAAGATGACACTGCATATGGAATTTCTGTTTCCCAGCCCTTCCACCCATTTTGCACATGCTATTAGAAGTGCATTGGACAGAAAACAGTGGCTCTGACATTCATCTTGCAGAAATCTATCTTCCATCTTCATTATTTTAATCCATTCATGGTTAGCACTTCAAATCATAGATGCACGGTCAAAACTTCAGTTTATGATGCAAAAAACAAGTTGTTAATTTGATTAGCCAATTTGAATGTTCTTTCAGGGGGAGCAACTGTAAGATGCTGGCACGTTATTTTTCTACATTAAGTTTCATATTACACTGCACTTCTTGGCTGAGCAGAATCACTTAAATTAATAACTTAACATCTCCATTCTTCAGGCATATTATTTGTGGCAACACATTTTTAATTGATTTAATATAAATTGCTAACAATGGGCCTCATGCAGCAACATTCTTTTAAATTTCTCTTATATTTTCTCTTATTTTTTTGCTAAGAGAAAAAATAAGAGAAATAAACTCCGGATGCACAAAATGCTCTTACCTCCAAATCTGCTCTTACCCAGGTGTGCTGAATGTCGAATCCCACTTGATCGTAAATTGGAAGCGCACACAGCAAAAATCCCACTGTTAATTCAACTCCAGTAGAGTTTATATGAGACCAGTTGGTCTCTGGAGTTGAATTAACACTGGGATTTTTGCTGTGCATGGCCGATTGTTTTAAATTAGCATATATGACACCCACTAAACACCATATAAGGGCAGGTGACGTGCCATGTGCAAAGAGCTGACTTGAGCACGGAAGATTACTGTTTTGTGTTACGGCTCTCTTGTTCTAACAAATGCAGCGGCAAATAGATATCTCCTGTCAAACGAAGAAATTCAATGCTTGCTCTAAATGTAAGCGGACGAAAACACACAATCACAACTGGATATTAAATGCAAAAACTCAGAGATTTATGGAATAATTTGTGAGTAGGTTTATTTGCGTGGTTATCACAGAATAATAAATCAGTGCCGTGACAAACTAAAGAAAATGCGGCTGCGATATTTCAAAGTGGGGGGCGCGGTTATGAAATAGATACATTTTCTTGGTATGAGGCAATGGACAGCATAATCGGCCTAAGACGCAAGTGCAAAAGTATTCCATATGCAACATCCACCCATATCGAAAGTAATCGGTACATTTTCGGCTTACCTTGATATTTAGGTACCCAGAGAAAGGTTCGGATGTGTAAAAACATCAAGTATTCAGTCAAGAAAATGTCGAGTTTAATTTTTAGTGCTGCTATAAATGGTAATCCATGTAACAGATGACACACCGGGTTGCTAGGGCACGCACAGCATGTGCATTCACGATATTAATATCTGATATTAATATTCTAAACCCCCTTCTCAATAATTAAACCCCCCAAAATATATTGCCATCTCATTTTAAAATTGTTCCCCATTTAAAACCACCTAGAGGCATACTGCAACGAGCTGTATTGGAATTTTGACATGTATGCAAGTGTACTCGGGTACGGTACGATATTACTAGTGTGAAAGCTGACCAGCGGGGGGACAATCGTACTGTGGCACGGAACGGAACAATCGTACCTAGTGTGAAAGCACCCTCAATCGGCTCAGCAGCCATTCATCGGTCTCATCAAACAGATCCGCGCGATCTCTAAAAACAGGCTCTCAACACAAAGCCTGGATGGCCAAAGCATCCAACAGCAAAATATGCCATTCAGAAGCAGAACGCACGCAAGTATCGCAGGGGTTTTTATAGCGTAGTCCTAATTGGGATCAGCTGGCCAAACTCTTTAGCCCAAGAATTAAATAATAAAATCGTTTCAATCAGGAAAGACTAGAAAACAATGAGATATGAAATTTAACAAAGTATTTATTTATGAACATGATCATGGACTTTGGCGGTTTGACCCCGGCATTGAACAAATAAAGCATTTAGAGAATCTGAGGATTAGATGCTTCGTAGAGATGAATTTTCCCCGGGGTCTAAACACTGGTGGTGGTGGTGAGAGGCTGCTGCAGGGATGAGTCCTGGGACCAGAGTGGTAGGAGAGCTTAAGAGGAGTCTTGGCAGACCTCAGAGGATGGTGGTGGGGAGGAGGAGGGTTGCAGAGCATATCAAAGCGTTTGACAGCTGGTTAACTGCAGGGAGAGAGAGTACTTTTAAAATTTGACTGCTAGCGAATGATTGGTCCAGAGACTCGAAGTAGGATTCCAAATGGTTTATGAATTAGGCAGTGTAATTTTTAAAGGGCGAGCAGAAACTATACAAAGGCATAGTGGGCATGCGCAAAGAGGAAGTCTTCCTGCTTGAATTTCCACTAAGCTTCATTTCAATCAGGAAAGACTAGAAAACAATGAGATATGAAATTTAACAAAGTATTTATTTATGAACATGAACATGAACTTTGGCGGTTAGACCCCGGCACTGAACAAATAAAGCATTTAAAGAATCTGAGGATTAGATGTTTCGTAGAGATGAATTTCCCCCCCAAAAAAGAAGAATTACCATACCTTAATGGACAGCTGCACCTATCCAAGAAACAAAAATAGCAAATTTAGCTAAATAAATGAGCAGACAGATGTAACATACACTGGGGGAATTAGCCCATGGGATAAGTCCAAAAGAGCCCAAAGTGAATGAGAAGGAAAAGTGATGTAAAAGAGGAAACTGACTGACAAAGCAATATACAAAGAAATGTAAAATTCGATTCAGAGTTGGGCGATGACTATCAATGAGCAGTTGCAATGCGGGAAACTACAGGGCAAAGGGCGGCTAACAATACAGGATGATGCTGGGCAATGAGTTGCTTGCAATGCGAGGATGCTGGGCAATGAGCTGCTTTTAATGCGGGGATGCTGGGCAATGAGTTGCTTGCGATGCGGGATGCTGGGCAATGAGCTGCTTGCAATGCGGGGATGCTGGGCAATGAGTTGCTTGCAATGCGGGGATGCTGGGCAACGAAGCTGCTTGCAATGCGGGGATGCAGGGCAATGAATGGCTTGCAATGCGGTTTGATGAACAGCAGTATTAATATGCGATGCAGTCAAAATAGATTAATACATAAAATGGTGAGTAGCAACATGAAGCATGGAGAAGAGCAGGAAAGTGCAGATAAACCACCACCAGTTATATGCATAACTTACCCGGAATCAAGGTTTTAGAGACCTTTGGGCATCAAGGATGGAGGCAGCATCCGGCCTTATATATGTAGAATAGGCAGATGATGACCAGCGCCCCAGTTGCTGAAGGGAAGCTGTAGCGATCCCTTGGGATGCAGCTGTAGTTGCAGCACCTATTCTAAATGAATGCCCTGAATAGTATTGAGGGGAGAGACTGCATTTCCTGAGAATTCTATCTAAATGATGGACCAGGATTTTGACATAGAATGACCATCGGGGGTCAAGAAAAGAGGAGACATGGAGTCTGGATTGGTCCTCCTGCGAAGGTATTTTAGCATAGCCTTGTAAGGACAAAAGGGGGAACTAATATGAGCAATAATTATGGAGCAAGCACCCCTCGCCTTAGAATGTTTAAGGTATAAATTAAAATAATTTGGACGAAACGATAAGTCTGAGAATGTTATGTCTCTACCTGGATTAAATTCATTTAAAATGGTAGTAAATTTGCCGATTCTTAAAAAACCATAGAAAGCCAAAAGAAATACACTTTCTAGAAGATTATCAACATACGGAGAAATAAAACCATTCCGAAAGGCCGATATAATTTCGTGCAAAATAGCGAGAGTTATGGGACGTCTGTGATCGGGAATAGACGGTGAACACTTAGAAATTCCTTTCAACAACAATTTTATTGTGTGGTTACTAAAAAGACTTGGAAAGGGGGGGTCATAGCATCTAGCGTGAAACTGAATCCCTGCAATCAAGCTGTGAATGTATGGAGGCTTGAAATGCCGTACGCCTGTGCAAAAACAGATAAAGGCGCACACAGTATTAATCAGAACGGGTTTTAAGGGAATGCTAATGGACATACAAAATAAAGTGAAAGTAGACCAAGCGAAATCATAAGATTTAAGGGTGGAAGCAGCTAAACCTTTCCTCATGTAATACCCGGCTGAGACTAAGTATTTTTGAATGGGTTCCTCGTTTAGTACAGAGCTAATTCGTTGAGAGGAGGAACCAGCGTGGGAAACTGGCTGGCGCCCGGACAGAAACTCTGGAAGGTCTGGAAATTGAAACGAGACAGAGAATCAGCTATTAGATTACACCGACCGGGCACGTGACGAGCAGTAATTATGAAATTGTACTTGACGGATAACCAGGTAATGTGTCTCATGAATGGCATGATATCATTTGCTGAAGAGTGGCCTTTATTGATTATGCCCACTACCGCCTCATTATCACATAGAACTGTTATGCGTTTGCAAAGCCATAAATGTCCCCAAACATGACAAGCGACAGCGATGGGATAAATCTCGTAGAGAGCGGAGGAAGAATTGCAATCTGATAACTGGCTTGGCCAAACACTGGCCTTGGTAGAACCCCCCAAAACCTACAGAAGGAGCAGCATCCGTAAAAAAATTCATCGAGTCAGAGGACATAAGACTAATTAAATTAATGTATTTACCCTGCAGGATTTTGGACCTTAAACGAGATGATATGTTGGCGGCGGATGAAATGAAAGGCCTACCTATCAAAGGCGCAGTGAGTGCAGAAGCCAGGGAATGACAGGAGGCGGCCGGGGCAGCAGGAGCAGGCTCAGACAGGGGAAAAGTGAAAGGCAGAGATGTAGGAGGATGGACTGCAGCTGAGGTCGAGGCATGGGACGTTGATGTAGAAGCGTTTCCCAGGGACTTGATATGATCGTTCATATTGTATAATGCCCCCAGAATGGACTGCATGGTAGACATTAAGGCGTTAGGAATCGCCTCGTCAGCGGAGGTAGCGGTTTGCGCGGCTGGAACAGCAGGGCAGGAGTGTAAGGCAGAGGAAGCGTTGGACGGCTTCTTTTTTGCTTGGGGAGCAGCAGTTTTTCTGGTTCTTTTGCGCCCGGGAGGGGACTCGGCGGCTGGACACGCAACCTCTGGAGTTTCTTCCACAGGAAGCGGCGAACCCGGAGAACCGGTAATAATGGCATGACTGGCCAACTCCTGAAGCTGGGACAGTTGGAGACCTGGGGCTGGAGTGACTCCTAGATTTTTTAAATGTTCGAGATCGAACTCACGCTGCAAAGATCCAGTATTAATGCGAAGGCTTCTGCGCAGACCCGATGAAGAATGGGCTGGATCCGACAAAAGCTCGCTGTGAGGAATATCTCCCTCCAAAAAAATGTCATCGTCAGAATCAGACATAATGAAGGTAAACCGCAAAGTCAAGATGACGTATAGGTTGCAGAGCATATCAAAGCGTTTGACAGCTGGTTTGCTCAACTGACAGCCCCAGACTTTGACTGCGGAGATTTACGAGTGAACATGGGTGAATATAGTAAACAGAGTTGACGCGTGCACGAGAGAGAGAGAAAGAGTCTTCCTGACTGAACTTTCGCTAAGCTTCATTTCAATCAGGAGAGACTCAAGTGAAAACAGAAAAATATTTATTATGCTTTGAGCATAAAGGAGTAACATGCTTAGAATCAAACAAGTCTTTGGCGCTTGGACTCTCGGGAAGACTCGTAGAGCAGGAGCACTGCTCGGAGCAGCGGCAGGAAATCCCCCAAAATAAGGGACGGAAGCCCCCCGGAAGCACAGCCTGATGAATCCCCCAAAGGAAGGAAGGAATACTCACCAAGCAGGAACAACATAACAGATGGAGGAGCACGGGCTGCTGAGAGAAGAAAACGTGATGAGCATGACAGAAAACCAAAGAGGTCTAAACAACAAATCCAGACATAAGACAGCAATGTTAAGGGCTGCAAAGCCCTGCATTTTTTTTTCCCCCCCGATGTTAGCCTGTGTTGGCTAATATGCTGCATTTTTTTTTTTTTCAATGTTAGCCTGTGTTGGCTAATATGCTGCATTTTTTTTTTTTTTTCGATGTTAGCCTGTGTGGGCTAATATGCTGCATTTTTTTTTTTTTTTTCGTTGCTAGCCTGTGTTGGCTAATATGCTTTTTTTTTTTTTTTTGATGTTAGCCTGTGTTGGCTAATATGCTGCATTTTTTTTGGGGGGAATGATGATGATGTAGCCAGCAATGGCTCAGGCTGCAAAGCCCTGTTTGCGAAAACATAATGGCCAGCACTGGCTAAGGGGCTGCAGGCCCCACGTGCATGTAGCATATGAAGCCGGAATGCCAACCACCAACCACCAGTTATTTGCAAGCTTACCGTGGATTGTTAAGGCTTCAGGGATCTTTGGGCTTCGATGATTGCCGATGCCTCGGGGCGCACATATGATGCATATGCTGATGATGACCAGCGGCCCAGTTGTTGGAGAGATGCAGTAGATATCCCTTGTGTAGCCGCCGAAGTAGCAGCACCTATTCTAAAGGAATGGCCTGAATAACGCTTAGGAGCCAAGTTACATCTCAATAGGGTGTGATTTAGATAGTAGCTAAACCAGAATTTAGACATGGGTACCGTCTGGGGTGAGAAAGAGAGGAGAGTTGGCTTTTGACGGAGGCTTAAACTTTAAATATTTGCACATGGATCTAAAAGGGCAGAATTGAGAACCTGTGCGAGCAATAAGAACACTACAAGCACCGCCAGCTTTAGAGTGTTTCAGATGAAGACTATAGAAGTCAGGAGAGAAGGTCAAATCTGAGAAAGTAACATCTTTTGATGGGTCAAATGAGTACAATGAAGTGGTAAATTCACCGCTCCTTAAAAACCCGTAAAAAGCTAAAAGAAAAGAACAATCCAGAAGAGAATCTATGTAAGGTGAAAAGCAGCCTTGTCGCAGAACTACTAACATCCTATGCAAGATGGAGAGAGTAATGGGGAGTCTGTTATCTAATTTCGGGGGATGAAACTTGGCAATACCTTTGAGCAGTAGTTTAATAGAAGGATTGGAAAATAAACTTGGAAAGGATGGGTCAGAGCATCTAGCACCAAACTGAACACCAGCTACCAGACCTCTTATGTAATGGAGCGTGAAGTGACGAACATCGACACAATGACAAATGAATCCACAAACAGTACTAACTGAAACCGGTTTTAGTGGCAGATGCAAGGCGGCACAGAACAGGGCAAACATTCTCCAAGCAAAATCATAAAGTTTTAGGGTAGAGGGAGCAAGACCCTTTCTCATATAAAACCTAGCAGACTCTAGATAAGGCTGCAGGGGGGGCTGCTGAACTAGTGAAGGGCTACCAAATCTAGAGGGGGGACTGCAACCGGTGCTGGTCTGGCGATGCGGCAGAGGTTCCTGAAAACCTGGAAATTAAAACGTGACAGAGAATCGGCAATTAAATCAACATGACCCGGCACATGACGAGCTGAAATGATGAAATTTTGGGAAACCGATAGCCAGGTGATGCGTCTCATGAACTGCATAATTTCGGGTGAGGATGAGCGACCTTTGTTAATGATGCCAACAACTGCTTCGTTGTCGCACAAAAGTGCAATGCGTTTGCGATGCCAGAGCTTGCCCCTAATGCAACAGGCTACGGCGACGGGGTAAATTTCGTGCAGTGCGGAGGATTCGAGCTTGGGAAAGGCGTGAGGCCATTTGCATGCAAACACGGCATTTCCACCGTGTCCAAAGTAATACCTAAAAACTCTAGACGAGTAGCCGGACCAGTAGTTTTAGAGTCGGAGAGAGGGACGCCTAATTCAGCAAACAGGTGTTTCAGTTTGGATAGAGACTGTCCCGAGTTGTCTTGAGGCGGATCGATTAACAAAAAATCGTCCAGGACATGGAGGAGAGAGGGAATACGAACTCTATTTAGAGGGATCCAACAAAGGGCTCGGAAACCTGATTAAAAATTGAAGGACTACTTTTACACCCAAACGTAAGACGAACTGCGAAGTAAAATTTGGATTCCCATTTCATGCCGAAGAAATGCCGCTGAGAAGGATGAATAGGGACTATTTTAAATGCATCGGTGATGTCGGCTTTCGAAAGCCACGCGTCCTAACCAGCTAGTTTAACGAGTTTAATTGTATTGTCGATTGTAGCGTAGTAGAGAGAAAAAGGTTCGAGCGGAATATGGCTGTTGATGCTAGAAATTGGGCCCGAGCGAGGGGCGGACAGATCTAAAATAAGCCTTTTCTTACCGGAATACTTCCTTGTAGCGAGACCTATGGGGATAGAACGAAATACGGGGAATGGAGAGGAGTAGAACAGGCCAATTATATAGCCTTTATCTAGCTCCTTTTTAAGGAGCTGGGAAACCGTGGTTGGCTCATCTAGAGCCGACTGAAGGTTTTTAAAAACACTGGAGGTGACCAGAGGCGAGACGATCCCGACCCGAAACCCTTGGGAAAGGCCGGTCAGCAAATGATTTACAAAAACATGATCAGGGTGAGAAGACAGTTCAGATGCTAAAGCGGGGACATTTATTGGAGTACAAGGGTGAATTTTCAAGAAGTCTTGGCACCGTGACGCTGCTGCTGAGGGCAAAACCTGCGTGGGCGCACGGATTTTGGGTGTGCGTCTTTGCAGATGCTGCAGATGTGGAGACAGAAGCAGGAGGGATAAGTACAAACGTTTTCGTTGAAGTTATTGCAAATGGGTTTGTTGTTGAATGTGAATACCTTTGCATCGAGGGCGGCTGTCGATTTATCAGGCTGAGGGAAAACGGAATCGGATCGCGTTGCATGCAGGGCAGTGAGTTTATGAGGAAAAATGGGAATCAGGGGGCAAAGGGACTCAGAATGGCCCACATAGCTGCAAGATGAGCATGACAGTGCCTGGGAGCCTCCTGCTATCATGACTAAGAGTTCGGTGTCCAGAACGGACCAGTCCAACCGGACGTTAGCCTGGGAAATAGAGAGTGCCACCTTGTTTGAGAAGCTCTTGTGATATTGGTAAAATAGGTTTTTTCCATATCTCAAGTTCAAGTCGCCGAGTAAAGCCAGGTAGGTGTCCAGTTCATGTCTACGTTCGGGGTATACAGAGCAGATCACGTCGCGGAATATGCCGAAGGCTACGACGAATTCGGGAAAAGAGAGATCTTTAGACAGCCTGGGGTCAGCAGTTTTGATAGCAGCAGTAACAAATTCCCCCGAGACGATTTTGTTCTCACATTCCGGAGACGGGAGAATTAGACTGACGAGGTTGACATTTTTTCCTAGCAATATTTTTGACCGTAAACTAGGAGATATGTTCGCTCCGAAGGGAATGTACGGCCTACCTTGCGAGGGGGCGGCGATAGCTGAGGCGAGCGAGTATTGAGGCATATTCAGGGAGCTTGCGGCTGGAGTGGGAGGCTGGGGCACTTGTGCCGAACCTAACGCACATAGGTTGGGGGCGACCGGATGTGTAGTTGAAAAAGATGCAGGCTGTGTGTTTTCGAGAAGCTGGAGGCGGGCATCGATGGCTTGCACAGAGTTGAGCAGGGACTGGAGTGGGGACGAAAAGGCGAAGCACTGCGAAGAGGAGGCGGTTTTGGGATGCATATGAGCGGAGCTGGAAGGGGTCGTGCGGCGCTTTGCTTGCGGGGCCGAGTGGAGCGATTTCCGGGAGCGCTTCCGACCGCCGGCCGAGGATGAGGCGAGGGGAGCAGCGGGGGCGTTATGGGCTGGGGAGGAACGGGCCACGTCATCGGCCAAAGCTTGGAGCTGAGGAAGCGGCAGGCCCGGATCCGGGGTGATGCCCTGGGCCCTCAGCATAAGGTGGATATCTGATGCGGGGTCCTGGCGAGCTGCTAGGCGGATGCTGCGCCTAGCTGCAGAAGGTGTGGAAGCTGGTTCGGTCGCGTCCAACAGCTCGGAACCTGAGGCGGACATGCCAAGAATTAAAATTTGCCGGACGAACGAAAGAAAAAAATTTGAGAGTTTGCCATAAGCGATGCGCACTGGCTGTCAGCGAACGGCAGCATGGGTGAACTAGGGTAGAGAGAATGACATTTTAAAAAAAACGGCAGCAGAACGATTGGTTAGCAATGTGACTGAGGTGTGCCCTGGTTGGATAGAAGAGATCAGCTGGTACGCCAGCTGATTGCTCAACTGACAGCCCCAGACTTTGACTGCTGAGATTTACGAGTGAACATGGGTGAATATAGTAAACAGAGTTGACGCGTGCACGAGAGAGAGAGAGAGTCTTCCTGACTGAACTTTCGCTAAGCTTCATTTAAACACGGTAAAATCACTCAGTACATACATAGCACTGTTTTACAGGATTGCCATGTTGGAGTCTGAAAGATCAAAAATTATAGGAATTTGCAGTTCGTAACTCATGAGGTAAACTATTCCAGAGAAGCACCCCACTATTACTAATTCCTCTTTTGAGGTAATTAGTTTGAGGTTTCGGTAAATTTTATTTGGCTTCATTATTCCTTGTATTGTAACTCGTACTTTGACGGCTAAAGAGCTCTTGCAAATACTCAGGGGTAAGGCTGTCGACTATTTTCAACATTGAAACTTCCTTTTGCTTGTTGCATTGAATGAATAAACTGTCCCAGTGTAGCCTATCAAGGAGTAGACTTGCACTAGTTTTGTAAGTTGACCTTCTTATTGCTCTAGCTGCCCGATTTTACAGCTTGTGTAATTTTTTCGCTTGATTTAGCCCTACATTTATTCCACACCGAGCTACAATGGTCAAAGTGAGGTAGGATGAGCGCTTGAAAGATTTACTGTGCGGTACTGCAGGAGAGGAATAGTCGCAGGTGTTTAAGTGCGCCAATCACAGAAGACTTTTTCTTAGATTTTTCATCAGTATGTTTTTCATAAGAAAGTCACTCATCAATCGTTACGCATAGAGATTTGCCATAAGTGACCTTCTTTATTAGATTTTGATCGATTCCAACTTGCATTTTGTCGACGTCACTTCCCAGTAACCTTTGTCGAAAGCAAATGACAAAAAATGATGTTTTAGCTATATTCAGGCTAAGCCTGTTTGCTATGAGCCAAGTATTAAGGTTACTGAGCTCACTTATCATATTTTCCAGATCCTCGGAAGAACTTGCAGTGAAACTAATATTTGTCTCATCTGCGGACATCCTTGGATAGCCTGCACTGAGACAATTTGGGAGATCATTTATATAAATCAGAAAAAGCAACCAATTTTGCTCCCCTGGGGGACACCACATGTGACCGGCAAGGTGCTCGACAGCTTACCGCTCACGCAGCACTTTTGATACCGATCGCTGATGTATGACTCAAACCATTTGAGCGAGTTAGTCAGCCCCATAGCATGAAAGTTTGAGCAAGATTATGCTGTGATCAATTGTATCGAACGCCTTCAGATCGATAAATACCACTCAATTTAGGATTCCTTTGTCAATGTTTAATGACTAATCATTTGTGACTTCCAACAGGGCTGTCATTGTGCTATGCAGAAAGCAAAAGCCTGATTGGCAATTCGACAATAACCTATTTTCTTGTAGATATTGGTTACGTTGGCTTTTATCAAAAATTTTTGCGACAAATGAAATTACAGATATTAGACTTATTGGATTCCCAGATAAAACGACTGCATAAGGCATTTTTGAGGAAAAGCAGGCAAATAGGTGTTTCTGGAGGGGAATTTTGTGCTTAATATGAATATCTTGTTTGCCTTCCCCAAAAATGCTTAATTAGGTCATTAATTAAGGTCAAAGGTCATTAAGTGCAAATTTTGTGATTTTGCAAAAAATGATTCATTCCATTGACTAAATACACTCGTGAAATCTATTTTGCACTCTCTTTCATAACAAAACCGCTACAGTTTGTCAAAATGTCAGAATTAATGGAAATTCTGAAACAAATAATGACTTATATTGGCCGCATCTCCTTAACCATTGGACTTCTTTTTTCACTTTAGGATACCTGTACACTTCATTTTCACTGCTAAATGTATTATTGACCAAGGCTCTATGGCTTGTTTTCTGCAGTGTGGGTTCTGAGGCAAAGGAATATGATGTTTGGCTGCATAATATTTGGTGATTTGAGCATTACTTAGAACCAAGAATTAATGAGTTCAAGACAACAATTTTATTATTCTGCACTACAGTGTGCATGTACACACCTTTTCCAAGCGCAAAGAGTATTTAAAACAAATGGAAAATATAACCTGATACGTAAGAAATTTCAGTAATTCTTGAACTCGGTGTGTGAGCTACCAAGGGACTAATTTGTCCCTCTGCATTATTCTGCTGACAGAAGGTCCCTTCAAGTGCAACCCCCTACCATGGCAAGACACTTGGAAGAGCATGAAAAGCCATTAGTTAGTCTTATTTTTGCAATCCACAGTGTCGGACTCGCTACATTTGCATGCCTCTGTGCATTGCAGTTTCTATTTCCTGCAGGTACACCTGTTGCTCGCGCAACCCTTCGTGTAACTACAGGGCACAATGTCTTTGCAAGCCTCTGGAATGGGAGGTAGGGATGTGAGGATAGGTGTCAAGAGTCCATCAGCCAGCTTCCATCCAGAGTCAGTTGGGGAGGGAATGACTGGTTTGGGATGACAGGCCTCTCTCCACACAAGGCTTTGGTAGTTTGCACACTCTATGTGGAACTTGGGAGCGTCACTTGTTGGTGGCATCGATTCTGGAGCATGGCACTTTGTGAACAGCTTCACCCGGGCCTGGTTACAGCTCTCAGATGGTGACTTGTAAATATGGCATATGAATTTCTCGGCATAATAACCTCCTTGGACAGAATTGCAGACTTTCCAAGATCCTTCAGAAGATCATGGTGCTCAACGAATACACCTCATGCTGACTTCTTGGAGTGGCCGGAGAAGTACGAAACAGTATCACACCCGGTGATAGCATGGAATGCTAGCATGGTCTCACAGACCTGGCCACTAAGGCTGAGTTTCTCCCAAATGTTGTGAATGGGAACATACTTTGCTTTCTTCGCTGTACCAGCCTTAAGCCATAACTGCAAGCAGTTGAACTTGTTGAAATGTGCCAGAAGTAAGATCAGGATGTCTGGATCCCGAGCTGAGATGACTATAGCTTGTGCATTGTTGTGAATACAGTGAAGGACAATTTGCGTATCCGCTTCTTCATGATTGCATTCCAGCAAAGCTGTGGTCATGTTGGGATCCGTACTTTGTACCTCTGTCTCAGATTCAAAGCCTCCACCGACCACAATAGCCTTATCGTTTGGAGATTCTTTAATCAGGGCTGTAGACCGAAATAAGCACAGGTCCCTCTTGTTGTCCATGGACGCCAGGAAGTCAGTCCACTTCTGTGGAAGGGGTACATTTCCGTCTTCAATCAGTTGTCTGATTGGCCTGGATTTCTTGGTACATTTTGCTCTTGTGCCAGCTTTGATTGAGAGGTCCCTGTATCGATCAAAGGTCACATCAATTCTATCATAGGCTTCGCCCTGCTTCAAAATGTGTCTCACGAACATACTGGTATATTCACCGAAGGTACTGACATCACTTGGCTAGCCCAGTGACATCACAGTGGCTTGTCCATCAACGATTAGGCATGACGGCTCGCTAATAGTGATTTCTGGGGGGGCAGTTGACATCTTCAGTTAGCACTTCAAACAGAATGGATTTAGGACCAGTCCGTAGAGTGCCAGAGGTATCAGCAATGCTCACTGGTACTTTCATAAATTCATGGTTGAGGATGTTGTTCAGATCAACTTGTCTGCCAGTTCGATATGCCGTGATCAGTCTCTGTGTAAAATTCCTGTTAGCTTTCAAAGTTTTCATCTTTCCCTTTAAAGTCTCTATCCCTGTGCGAACATCATACAAGGATGCGAAAGTGGCATCTTTTGCTTTTCGCAGTGGATCTACGCCATCCATCCTGTCAACTAATTAACTCTTGGCTCTAATTACTGTATCGGTACTAATCATCAACAACTATGGAGCCAAACATCATATTCATGTCCCTCAGAACCCACACTGAAAAAAAATAAGTCACAGAGCCCTGGTCAATAATACATTTAGCAGTGAAAATGAAGTGTATTGGTATCCTAAAGTGAAAAAGAGAAAGCCCAACGGTTAAGGAGATACGGCCAAATTAAAAAAATATAAGTCCATATTTCTTTAAGAATTCCCATTAAGTCTAACATTTTGACATGTTGTAGCTGTTTTGATATGAAAGATATTGCAAAATTGTTTTCACCTTTGTATTGTTGTGTATGAGTGTTTTATGTAAAGCACTGTACATCATTTGTAAATGGAGATTTGTTACATACTATTTGTGCTGCCTTACTGGTCGGCTATTTTTTTATTTTGTTCATCATTTAGCACCCTCTGGTGCTATGTCTGTAGCAAAACATGATCTGATGCAATACCACTTGTTCGTGATGAAATAGACTAGCGCTTTTTAGAGTTTTCTGGCATCTTCTTGCCTGGAGGGGGTCGGATCACCCAGGACTCCTGTAGATCTTTTTTTTTTTGTTGTTGAGATTTTCTCCTTTAATCGACAGTTCTACAGTGGAGAGCGACAGGAAAGCTAGGGAGAAGAACGGGGGTAGACATGCAGCAAATGACCTGAGCCGGAGTCGAACCCGGGTCGCCGCAGGAAGGACACAGCCCCAATGGTGAGCTCGTCTAGACCAATGCGCCACCGGGGCGCTCCCCTGTAGATCTTTCCAGAATGTTCCTAGTCTATATGAATGCTGTGATTTTGGTCAGTGGAGGAGGGTTTTTGTTTTGGCATCAGAGTTACATAGTGGCATTAGAGTGTTATTATAAGATTGCACAGTAGATTATTTGTAGAAATTTTTGGACCTAATCAGTGAAGAATAAATTTGTTTAAGTTGTCATTGCTGGTTTTCTTTGATGTAATTTTCAAGTCATAAAAAATTGGAGGTCCCACCGAGATAAACCATTCATTGGATCAACGATTGGATTCACCAAAGATTAAAGCTGAATTATTATTTTAAATCTTGTGACTATTTGAAAAACCAGCAATCATGACTTTTGATGTTGAAAATTTTCTGAAAACTCCAACCCAGGAATCAATTGTGCTGGCAAAGAAGAAGGACTTGCTGCAAATAGCCTCAACCCTTGGATTATCTGACGTGAAATTATCAATGAAGAAACAATAAATATTCAACATTTTGGTGCAACATTTCATCGATGAAGATATCTTTGGGGAAGAAGCAGCAGAATTGTTTAAAGATATGGAAGTGTCTGCAACAGAGCTGCAAAGACTTGAGATTCAGCTATGCCACAAACAACTAGAACTGGAAGAAAGAAGGTTGGAGAAGGAGAAGAAACTAGAAGAGAGAAGGTTGGAGAAAGAACTAGAAGAAAGAAGGTTGGAGAAACAACTAGAACTGGAAGAAAAAAGGATGCACTTGCAGCATGAACTGGAAATGAAGAAAATAGAAGCAGGTACTGTAACAAAATCTTTGGACTTTCTGATCATTTTGATGTGTTTAAACACATCAGACTTGTTCCTCCCTTCCTAGAGAATGATATAGACCAATACTTTACCCATTTTGAGAAAATTGCTGAAAATTTGAAATGGCCAAAAGAGCACTAGACAATGATGTTACAAAGTGTTCTTACTGGTAAAGCTAGGAAAATCTATAACCAGTTATCTGTCCAACAGTGTTCTAATTATGATTTTGTCAAATCTGCCATTCTGAAGGGTTATGAATTGGTCCCCGAGGCTTACAGGCAAAAAAATTTAGGAATTCTTGCAAGGAAGTCAGTCAAACTCACGTTGAATTTGGCAGCTTGAAGGAACAGTTGTTTGATCAGTGGTGTAATTCCATGAAAGTTGAGAAAGATTTTGGCAGAATGAGGCAACTTATTCTGGTTGAGGTATTCAAAACGTGTATCCAGCCTGATATCAAGACTTTCCTTGAGGAGAAACAAGCCAATACTTTGCAAGATGTTTCCACCCTGTCTGATAGTTATGCATTGACTTGTAAGTCTTCTTTTGTCCAAAAATCCACTTTTCTTAAATTTAAAGGCAAGTCTCAGTCCAAGACTTCTTCTAATAACTTCTAATGATTCCAAGGCCACTTCTGAGAGGAAACCTTCCAGTGAGAAGCAATCCTCTGATTCTTTACCTTCTGTGTCTTAAAGGCCACCTTATTTCTGAGTGTTACGCTCTCAAGAAAAAACAACAATGAGAAGAAACCAAGCCAACTGCTTTTACTAGGAGAGAATCTCTTTTATCAAAGGTCAGTTCGTCTGATCTTCTACCTTCTGTGTCTGATTCTGTTATGGAGGGTTTTTGAGCCATTCATCACCGCTGGTTTTGTTTCACTTTCGCATGATTTTTCCTCATCTGCTCCTGTTCGAATTCTAAGGGATACTTGGTCTTCCCAATCTCTTATTCTTGCAGATATTCTGCCTTTTTCAGACAAAACATCTACTCAGGCTAATATCCTTATTCAAGGAGTAGAATATGGTTTTACAAGTGTACCTCTCCATAATGCTCATCTCAAATCAGACTTGGTCTTTAGGCCTGTTACTGTTGGCATTAGGTCTTCTCTTCCTTTCAAAGGTGTTCATTTGCTTAAAAGATCAGTGAAAAAAGGGGTCACCACGCATCTTACCGCAAAAGTCAGCTGAATCAGGTGCTAAATAGCTCAAGGACAACAAATATAAAAAGGGACAAAGGAGACTGGAGCACACTGATAAATTAACAGCCTTTATAGTGCAAACAGACTAACGTTTCGACACTACTGTGTCTTCATCAGACTTAAACAGGACAAAGACATAGGCAAACAACATATAAAGAACCTTGAACAAGTGTACAAATCTCATTGGTCCAACTACATTTCGAATCTACTGGGTAATGGCTCCAGGAATGGGAGTTGCCAAAGTCCATGTCCAAGGGCCACACCCCCAACTTCCTGTCAGAAAGGGCAAGCATAGATCATTCCCAAAGTTAACAATGACTAGTAAAAACAGTGAATATACATAGATGAGAGGAAAAATCATAGAAAAACAACAATCAAGGGCAAACACCAAGTCTGAATGAGGATTTTCCAGCGAGTGCGTGCATACTAAAAATTCTCCAACCACCACTCCGAGCGTCCTGGGCAGAACCCTGCTAATACTTTCATTTAAACCCAATTTCAGCATCCTACACCCCATTGGTGTGGAGGGAATAGGCCTGGCCCAAGAGGCATTTTCGGACCAAATCTGCTTTTTCGCACGGTCCTGAGTTTTTATTCATTTTTAATCGGCCTTGTGAGGGCTGGCATCGGCCGATGCCGATCAAGCCAAAATGCCTAATAATCGGCCTAATTAATCAGCTGGCCGATTGATCGTTCGACCTCTAATAATAATAATAAAATTAGTTAGGATCCAGGAAAAGCCCGCTGATAAAAATGTGTTTTAAGACTTGTTTTAAAAATGGACACTGATTCAGCTGATCTGACGCTCGGTGGTAGACTGTTCCAGAGTCTAGGGGCCATTACTGCATAGGCACGGTCCCCCTTGCGTTTTAACCTAAACTCTGGAAAAGCCAGAAGACCCTGGCCAGTGGATCTGAGGGGCCTCGGTGTTTCGTAGGGATATAGCAGCTCTGTAATATATTCAGGTGCAAGACAATGTAGTGATTTGTATGTGATTAATAAAATTTTAAAATGAATTCTAAAATTTACGGGTAACCAGTGTAATGAGGCCAGGACCAGGGTGATATGGGACATAGCTGCTGTCCTTGTCAGAAGTTGGGCAGCTGAGTTCTGTACTAGCTGGAGGCAAGACATTGTCCTATGGTTGAGGCATGAAAACAGGGCATTACAGTACTCCAAGCGAGAAGAGACGCTCAGTGTCCTTAAACGACAAGGCTGATCTTAGTTTTGCAATGTTTCTAAGTTGGTAAAAGCATGGCTGAACCAGTTTTTTAATGTGCTGTTCAAGGTTTAAATTTGAGTCAAATAAAACTCCAAATTTCTTGAAACAGATTTAAGGTAAGGAGCTAAAGGCCCTACGTTAGATTGAATTTGTTTTAACGACGGCTCCGGCTAATGATAAGGACCTCTGTTTTCTCAAAATTTAACTGGAGAAAGTTGTTGGTCATCCAAGATTTAAGGTCATTAATGCAGTCATGTGAAAGAGCCAACTTCCTAACATTATCAGGCTTACATGAGAGGTAAAGCCGGGTATCATCGGCATAGCAGTGAAAACAAATGCCATGCCGACGAATAACATGGCCTAATGGCAGCACATACAATGAAAAGAGAATAGGCCCAAGGATAGAACCTTGAGGTATGCCATATTTGATTAAAGATTTGGAAGATACATGATCACCAACAGCGACAAAGAAGGATCTGTTAGACAGATATGAAGAAATCCACTCCAATGCAGTCCCAGAGATATCAACCCAGTCTCTCAATCTGTCAATTAAAATAGAGTGGTCTACAGTGTCAAATGCTGCACTGAGATCAAGTAAGACCAACACAGAACATTCTCCAGCATCAGCATTCAGTAAAGATCATTCATTGCCCTCAGGAGGGCAGTTTCTGTACTGTGGTGTTGTCTAAAACCATATTGGAATTTTTCAAAGATATTGTTTTTCTCCACTACATCGAGAAGTTGTGTACACACTACTTTCTCCAGAATTTTGGAAATGACTGGCAGTTTCGAGACGGGTCTAAAATTATTTAAGACAGAAGGATCAAGATTTGGTTTTTTAAGAATAGGGCAAACACATGCAGTCTTAAAATAGCCAGGGACACATCCAGTACAGAGAGAGCTATTTAGAATAAACAGCAGATCAGGGCCAATAGTCTCAATGCCACCTAAAACTCTATCGTCCAAAAACAAAGCCATTGTTGAACATGATCCAGAAGCGCCGCCGTGTTCTGTGGGCCAAGGCACTTTTTAAATGGACTGTAGCAAAGTGGCAAAGTGTCCTGTGGTCAGACGAGTCCAAATTTGACATTCTTGTTGGAAATCATGGGTGTTGTGTCCTCCGGGCTAAAGAGGAGAAAGACCACCCCTTCTGTTATCAGCGTTCAGTTCAAAAGCCAGCATCTCTGATGGTATGGGGATGCATTAGTGCATATGGTGTGGGACACTTGCATGTTTTAAAAAGCACCATGAATGCTGAAAGGTATATAAAGGTTTTAGAGCAACATATGCTCCCCTCCAGATTACATCTATTCCAGGGAAGGCCTTGTGTATTATAACAGGACAATGCAAAGCCACATACTGCAGCTATTACAGCATGGCTTCGTAGTAGAAGAGTCCGTGTGCTGAACTGGCCTGCCTGCAGACCTGATCTTTCATTGATTGAGAACATTTGGCGCATAATTAAACAAATAGTCCGTCAAAGGAGACCCAAAACTCTCCAGCAGCTGGAAGCCTGTATTAAACAAGAGTGGGATCAAATTCCAATGGCTAAACTCAAGAAACTTGTCTCCTCAATGCCCAGATGCCTCCACTCTGTGTTAATAAGAAGAGGGGATGCTACACCATGGTAAACAGGCCCCTGTCCCAACTTTTTTAGAGACCTGTAGCAGCCATCAAATTTGAAATGAGCTCATTTTGTGGATAAAATTGTAAAATTTCTGTTTCAAAATTTGCTATGTTATCTCTGTTATATTGTGAATGAAATACTGGCTGGTGTGATTTGAAAGGCATTGCGTTTTGATTGTATTCACAATTTACACTTTGTCCCAACTATTTCGGAATTGGGGTTGTAAAATCAAATCCATTTACCACAGTTGTTGCTTACTGGTCAAAACTCCGACCTGTCAGTTGCATAGCTTTGCTTTGTGTCTACGGTAATGACTTGTCCTGACGATCTGAATGGCCAAACTGCGGAACAATCTCCTATCGTGTTTAGAATGCTCCACACACACGTGTTAAATTATGGCAACTATCCAAACTGGCAAACAGAAACAACTTTCAAACTTCTGATGCCAAAAGATGGTTTTTGTAAATCTGATATTTGTAGACTGATATTTTCAACGCCTGCAATTTTATGACCTTATATGAAAGTATGAAATAAAGGCTTGCCTCTGATCACGCTTTTTCACACGCTAAAAGACAATACACGAGTGGCAAATTTGGAACTCCGATTTGGCTTATATACAGTGGTCATCCGTATGAATAACCACTGTACGATGTGTAGGTCTATATCAGGGCTCTTCAAATCCGGCCCTCGAATCCAAATCTAGTTCTGGTATTCCTTCCTTCCAGGCAATTAAGTGAACAATTAATGCTGCTGATTGGCCAGATTGTCATCTCGCCTGACTCCCAGGTAAAGGGAAGGTGGAAAACCAACAGTTTTCAGCCCTCGAGGACCGTGATTTGAGGAGCCCTGGTCTATATGATTTCCAAGTTACAAATCTTATGTCCTGAATGAGTCCATCTTTGTGTTAAAATGTTATTAGTACAGCTATTTGTTGACAACAATAATCCATCAGCTCAAGCAAAAAAAAAAAAAAAAAAAAAAAGAGTTAAACATAACCCGAAAACATTAAACTCTAAAGTAAAATAAATAACATAATATTTCCAAGCTATATTATAGTCACAGGACTGTCACAATATAGCTTGGAAATACTAAGTTCTCTGACAGACTACGGCATACACCAAAACTACGTCTGCGTTGAGACATTGGTGCTGTAATTGACTCCGTTTTTCAGGAGATCAAAACTAATTGTAGAATGAGCATGAGAGAGAATAGACCGGTTGGCTAGATCAATGGTCTTCAACGTCGTTCCTGGGGACCCACTGTGTATGCTGGTTTTTGTTCCAACCATAATTGTAATCGTAGGATATTAGCGAGTTGTTAATGTCTTAATAAGGGTTTTTTTCATTTTAGAGTTATTAATTACTCTCTAGCCAAATGTTACATAGAAACATCCATACATGCTATGAAGAATAAAATACCCTAGAAGATGCTGTGTTTGTTTCTATACTACAAGAAACTTCAAGTAATGTAACATTTCACACAGATTAAATTAGACACTGAGGAAATCAGTAAACCCCAAATTGGGCTGCGGGACGCAACTGTTTCAAGTTCTTTCAAAAAACCTCAGGTGAACTTAATTAGATTGACGTAACACAAAACTGGTTTGAATCTTTACCATTTGCTTGTTGAATTAATTTTTCATGATGTGCAAATTAGTTTTCACCAATTAGGAGCCAACTTCATCTTCAATTTGATTGGTTGTATGGTTTTCTCTCATTTTATGCTGTTATTTCTGACACATCGCAATGTGGGTATGGTATTATTTTAATTCTCGTTTTTTTATTCTTGATAGCAAACATAGATGTTTCTGTTCGCTTGTGAGTTAAAGAAGGCAAATAACTGCTCTAAGACTTAAGACAAATTATCAGCTTGTTAAAATCCTGCGATTACAATTGTGGTTGGAACAAAAACCAGCATACACAGTAGGTCCCCAGGAATGACGCTGAAGACCACAGGGCTAGATGACAATCACTGCACGTGTTACCCACTGCTAGCGTCTTTGCAACAAACAGGCCAAAGTACCACAGAATACGGCAGGTTTACCAATGTTGGTATCCAGTGGCGGGCGGTGGGCGGAAAACTGGGGGGGTGGAAAACATCCCTTGAAACGGATGAGATTAGTGACCCGATCTCAATCATTGTTCTTGGTCAACATGTTAGTTTCCCTTATAATGAAATGTTTAGGCGAGTGAATAATAAATTTAATAAAATGTTTAATTCACAAGCCTTAATAGGCAAATCGTCACAAAAAAAACTACTGTGGATTTTCCGCGTTAAATTTTGTCACATCCTAAGCAAGCCGTCAAACTTGTGCATAATGATTGTTTAATTGAAAAAGATTGAAATGCACTCTTTTTTTGCATTCAACTGGTGCATTTGATTTCTTGTCTTAACAAAGACAATTAGCTACACCTGAGAGGGAGTTCAAGTGTCTTTTACCAGGGAAATTGACTGAAAACAGATCAAGACCAATAAGCAGTTTAAAGACATGTTTATCGCCCTCCTTGTTCTCTGTCCACCACCCGCCACTGTTGGTATCTTGACAGGTTGGACAGGTTTATATTGCACATATAAAGCCGTTACGAATGACGGGTAGCCTACGCAGGCCTACCGTACATACGCACACAAATTTTATTATGGCCTACAAGCAGCTGCAGAATTTTGCATGAACGGCAACTGTTCGCATGTAATTTAGTTTCCGTAACCTTCATGTAACCTGAACGATTGTTTGCACCAAAAATTAAGGCCTGTGGGTCCAGGGACATGCTTCACCGGGAAATCTTTATTTTTAGGTGCAATTTTGTGCATTCTAGAACATTCTAAGGCTGAAATTAATAGAAATAAAACAGCAAAATGCCTCACTTTGATGAGCAATTTTATGTTACATTTTCTGACTCAGGATTTCACTAGTTTGCAATTGCCTGGATGTCACCTTTGACTGCAAATACTTGCCTGTTATTTTTACTTTTCAGTAATTTTTTGATGTTATCACCAATTTTGAGTTTTTAATTTGCACCATATCGTTTCATGCCTACAATTTTCTTACTAATACTGAGTTAAGTCTTTTTCTTAATGATTTGCATGCGCGTAGATAAGTACTAACCTCTCCATTTTATATTACCAAGAATTAATGGCCTGGAACCCATCCTGTGTCTTGTAGATTGGTGTGCTGCTTCTCACTTGTGACTGAATCATTGTAGATGGCAGTAGACATGTTTTATTTTATTCTGTTTCGAGCTCAAGTAAAATCATTTAGATATCTGCATGCACTATAGTACAAAATTGAACTTCTTACATCATAGCCCACAAGAGCACAGGTCAGTCCCAGTCCGGATAAAAGTGTGAAGGAGGCAAATCTTATTAACATAAATCGTATATCGAAAAAAAAAATTTCAACAAATCATCACAAATAAACATTACATCATCTCTTTTAATATTTAATTCTGATACAACTAGCCATACCCAAGCTTCGCAGGGGGTTGATTGTGACCAATAATCTGAACGAATAGTGACGTTACCCGTCGTTATGGATAAAATGGCCCAACTTTCAGTAACGAGGCGAGTTGGTTTGATCCCACGTGGCAGAAAACAGAGGCAGGCTCGTGTGGAATGCATATGCCAGAGGGCGCAGGGATCCGTTGGGCAGTTGGGGAGGAGATACGTTGCAAAGGCCGGGCAAACTGAGATATAAAGATATACGTTCATATATAGATACTTTTATACTGCTAGCAGTCACTTGAAACAATATACCAGTTCATTCCAACTTGTACTTTTTTAATTCAACTGAACTTAAAATGTGAAACAATTTCCTTGTGTTCAACACATTCTATTTGATTCAATATATTAGTTTAGCATTATGACTTTGATATTTATTTTAAAAAATTGACATTTTCTGCTACATGAGATTCAGAAAGAAGTTACAATTCTGCACTGAACTGCATTATTCAAAAAGAGACCAACTTACTTTTCTCTTTCTGAGTAGGTATTCATTAGACAACTACAAAAATGAAGGCATGGCTTTTCTTCAAGGGCAAACAAAGATCAAATAAAGCATAAACAATGTTATCATTATGGTACAGTATCTTCAGGAGTGGCGGATAACTTTTTGACCGGACGCTAACTGCATGAATTCCATCGAGAATTTAATGGCAAAATTAGTATCGTTTTAAAGGTTTTTTCTTTTTCTTTGCAGTGATACCAAACACTGAGTGAGCAGTTTGTCGTATTTGCATGGAAAATAGTTTTCTGTCCAGCTACCGTTTAAGCCTTAGCAGATCGAATTTAGTATTATCGAATCACTCTAACTGGCGGCAAATTCCATCACTAAGCAACTCGCCAAGAAATGGCCGTATATAAATCTCTTAAATGATTATTGATACAAACAACAAACCATACCTTGTTTAGCGCTGTTTAGTATCATCAATAGAATTTTGGTGGTATAAACAGCAAAACCAAATGAAAATAACAAAAACATGGAACTCCTGACTAAATTAGGCCTAAGTGTTCACTTTTTTCTGTACATGTTTTCTGTACATATACCTTGGTTTGAAGGTATCTTTATTATATTTATTATATTATTTAATCAAAACCAAGAAAGAGGTGCCAAGTAATCATTTAATGTCATGTCAATGCTGAGACCACCACTCATTGAACGCACATGTACCAAAGACTGCATAAAAAGATGTACACAACACTCACGTCTGACAAGTGAGGCCAAAGGGGAAATTGCATTCCATTTAATAGCCAGAAGATGGCAATGTCGGTGGTTGCAGAAATAAGTTCAATGCTATAGAAGCCTATGAGAAAATGACCCTACTTTCCCACCTGATTTATTGTTTCAATAATGATTTTCCACATTATTTTATGTATTCTATCGCAAGTTTCAAGTCTCCCTCGATTTATCGTGATCTACCGCGCAAATCCACGGTAGGGAACTACGCGTATGTGATGACCATAATTGATAGTAGAATGGCATAGTATCAATACCATGTCAAATTTTTGCTTCAGAAAACTGACTGTTCTTTACTACTAATTGGGATACCATTGGCTCACTATAGCTGAAGTGGTTGCTACAGAGGACAATGATTTTTTCTGTCAGAAGAGATCATTTTTTTAACTGCTGAATAGACACTATGGGCAAGTGAGTATATTGAGCAATTTGCACATCAGGCTTAGCTGAGGAGTTTAATTCATGCAACTCCTGAAAAACAGGGATGGGACTGAACTCGTGCATATTCTAAACCGTGTTTGAGCTCGGCTTGCTGGTGAATATTCAATACCTCAGAGCCGTATATAGAGAGAGTCTGGCCAACTCGAGTCATGGGCACCATGTTTGCTACCAACAGCAGATGATTCTACGGCTTAAGGGGAGGAGAAACCCAAAAATCACTTCAACCTGCTCAAGAACAGGACAATCAATCAGAGGGAGAAGTTTATGCTTCAGGGGCATTTTAATGTTCTAAGTTGACTGTTACAATGATTTGTAGGTGTACTTTGACTTCAACCTGGATTTTCTCAAAACCTGATTTTTGCCCTGATTGCTAACATTTAAGGCACTATATCTCACTTATTTGTGGAGCTTTTCTCAAGAAATTTTGACAGAAGTCTGAGTACATACCAGGAAGTCTACTGAACTAAAAGTTTTGGTTAAGCACTTTGGGTCTGTGAGTTATGGTGATTTATATTTCATATCGAGGGGGCAAAAAATGGCAAAATCCTCTTTTACCCCACTAAATCTCTAGTATTATGTGTAAATGCTTTATTCTAGTTCAGAAGAAGGTGTAAACATAACTAAATCTAATAAAAAAACCTGATTCAAATATCTTGCTTCAGTCCTGAGATATAAGGCAAAAGAAATAATGGTGAAATCGGGTGGCGGCCATCTTGAATCACATGACCTAATTATGCAAATTAGGTCAAATTCATATTTTGTGTATTTCAGGTCATATACTGTCAATACACCAAGTATGAATGATTTCTATCCAAAAATGACAATTTTTTTCCAAAAGGTTTCTCCTCCTCTTAACCCTATGGGCCGGATTCTATGGTCGCATCATATTCGCTAGTTTTAAAATACTAAGAACACTCGGCATAACATGACGCTTTGCGTGTAGTATTATCAGGGTCCGTACACATGAACTCGAACATTGAGAACATTGTTCGTATACAAAGAGTTTGCTTAAAAGACGTTTTTGTTAGCACGGAACCTACCTCGCGCTGTCTTCCGGGTTGTTGCCTTAGGTGAGTCCAGTGTTAAAAGCGGTATTTAAGTAAACCCCTTGTACACAATGTTCACAATGCTCGAGTTCATGTGTAGAGATCCTGGTGATACTACCAGCAAAGTTTCATGTTGTGTTGAGTCTTGGTGGTTTAAAAATAGCGATTTTGCTGTGATCAGAGCAGTTCCCGAGCGCTCCCATTCGAAAGCCAATTGACGAAAGGTTGCGTGTATTCACGTCTTCGCATTGACTTTGAATGTGTCGTGTGAAAAATTTGTTTCGCGTCCAGTGTGAAAGCGGCTTTATGGTGGCTGATAGTCTGGCAATTTCGGTAATACAGTCGTCACTTTAGCCAATGTTGTATTTGATAAAAAAACCGCTCTGCGTTTCGTCACGCTATTAATATGTAGCTAAACTGAATACCATGTGTATTGGAGTTAGCGCAATGCTACAATGCCTGCGAATTAACTAACGTTTCCATCAAGGCGCTAACGGAAATTACATTTGTCTTCTATTAAATTATGCTTCTCTGTTATGTGATAAACAGAACCTTTCACTCTTGGCGTACAAGAAATTACAAGAAATTTGTGAAACGAGTTGAGTAAATTTCACGTTTGTTGCGAGCTTTAACTTTCATATGACACGTCCACTCTAGGAAGATCTCAATGCTGGTGGCGTTATAGTAAATGAGCATTTGCAATGTATGCTCTATTGAGTGCGTTTAGTTACATGGACTTCAGTATCCCGGGTATGATTGGGTTTTTGGAGAATCCCGTTTTTGCGTTTGTGCATTTAAACATCATATGCTTATTTTAGAAACCAGGAAAAATAAATAATTAAATATATGTACATATAATTGAATAAATTATTGAATTTAATTACCTCATATTCCACACTTCGCTATGGGGATCGCTGGATGAATATTAATTAATAGTAGCAAACATGGCGTCCATAGAACACGTGACCAATCAGAACCAATCAGCATAGCGGGATAGCTCAGACGTTCGAACCCCGACTTGGCCAGACTTTCTCTATATACGGCTCTGCAATACCTAATCCGGGTGTGTCATCTAGTGATAGAATAGTGTGACTGCATGCATAAATAGAGCAGCTCCATGTCCGCTGGCGTCTACATCTGCACAGAGGGCTTAAAGACCAAGGAATCGGCTGCTTCTTATGTTCTGTTACCCCTTAATACACTGATACAGCTGATCTAAGTCTATTGCACAGACAATATCCAATTTTCTTCCCAGTATTTTTACCAAAGCTAATTACTGTCTCTACATTATCATCGCACCAGGGACATCCATTTACTTTCTTCAGGTATAGTGTGGATGTAACTATTTCTGCATTAGATTGCCTCAGGTAGAAGTACGTCCTCAGCAGGGTTTGAGCCAGCAAATTGTTGATCATTAGGCAAGGATCACTCCACTAGGCTACCTTGTAGCTTCAATGAAGAAGCAATCAGCTGGTACTCTGTCTACAATGAAACGGCCAGCATAGTCAGCGGATCGCAACCTTATTGAGCTGTTGTGGGAGCATTTAGACCGTATGGTGCATAAGAAGTGCATCAAGCCAGTCCAACTTACGAAAAGTGCTTCAGTGAGCATGGGGTGAATTTTTTCTCAGATTATCTCAGTAGATTGACAACCAGGATCCCAGAGGTCTACAATGTTGTAATTACTGAAAATAGAGGATTCTTCAACAAAAGCAGTTAGAGGGACAAAATTATTATTTGACGTAAAAATAATTATTTCTAAAATTGTGAACATTTTAGCACAGGTTTCCAGTTCATTGTGCAAGTCATGTGATGTATGTTTTCTTGGAAATGTTTGCGACTCCAAATGTTTGAGCTGTTGTGTGTATTCAAAATTTTTATCTCTGATGTTGCTGAATTAACCCATCTCAAAAAATCACAGTGCCAAAATGCAGGGTCCAGATCCAATAGCAATCATAGCAGGTATGTGATGTATTTAGTCCTGGCCTAAGCAGTGATGAATTCTAATTGTTTTGAAGAGTGTGGAATCGACTGGGGTCGTCATGGCAACAGCCATCGGCTCAAGACAGAGATGGTGCTGGGGCTTGATTGCTGTGAATTTATTCATTTTGAGGTTCTGTTGACTGTTTAATGGCAAGAATTTCTATGTCCTTTATTTTCTTTAGAAACAGCATAATTTTATTTGCCTTGAAATTCAGCATCAGTGCACTGCCTCTCAAAACCTCTGTTCTTTGTTTAATCTGTATGAAATTCCAAGTACATAACTAAACCTCTAAACAGAAGCAATGTAGTTTTTACTCTTACAATTAGAATGGATTAATTCAATGTTTCCTCATTTCTCTTACTGCAAAATAATGTTTTAACATTTTTCTGTCCAAGCAGTTTTCATACATAAAGTTAAGTCTTTTGGCAGTACCATAATTTATATGGGCATAAAGCCTATTTTTCCAACTCAGTATAAAACTACACTGAATTTAAAGACAACAGTCTGGACTTTAGTTTGAGACTGCTATATTCATTTTGACTGAACCACGTATTCAGGACACAACAACCTTTAAAATTCTTTAACCAGTAGATTAACTGTATATGCGTTTACATCATGCCATTTTAACACTTTTGTTAAGAAGTGATGTTTGTATGCTTGGTTTTAGTTGGTTTTAGTCCATTCTAGCATATTTCTAGTGTATTTATTGTATTTATATATTTATTCTGAGTTACATGTTTCATGTTTAGAGAATGAATGCTTGCAGTCTCATGTCTTACTTTCCTCTTGTTTCTTTGTGTGGTGTCTTTAAAAGATTCTCACTCTTTCTTTTCCATTTCGGTTTGGTAATTCCTCTTCCTTCTCTCTTGCTGTTCTGATTGGACTATCCACACTTAGAGCAGTTCAGTTAGGCACGGGTGATTAGTTAGTTCAAAGTTAGGATCCCACCTACTTCCTCTCTCTCTCTCCTATCACCGTCCTTGCTTTTCTAGATCTGCCTCTCCCCTCACCTGTTCTGAGTTTAGCTGGGCCTCCACTTAATTTGTTTGTGTATAAAAGACCCACTTTCCTGCTGCTTCTTGCCGACTCGTTTCTTCCGCCTAAGCTCGCTTTGGTCAAGTCTCGTTTCTGCATCTTTTCTCTCGATTTCTGCAAGTTTGTATTACGTGATTTCTCCCGTGAGTCTTGTTTACGTTGTTGTTTGCGTTGTGTGATTGAGATAGTGATTGTGAGTACCACGTTTACCCTTTATTCCCATTGTACCAACTTTGTTAGAGATTTCCTTTGTGCTACCCTTATCCTCTCCAACTCCCCTTTTCCTTCCCCATCCAATCCCTTTAGTATTTCCCTGTGTTACTGTCTTTGTGCGGACTGACATCCTGGTTTATAGATCTTTCTGCTTGTCCCTTGATTTACGATTCTGCCTTGCCTAAACCATTCCTGTTGCCTGGCTTTGATTCCTGTTCTGTATGACCATGAGCTCACTGAATAAACGCCCTGCCATTGCTGAACTGCATTTGGAGTCTCAAGCCATTCCTTTCAACTTTAACCACAGTAACAAGTTTTGAAAGCATTCTGTCTCGGTGACAGTATGTGGCATTTACAACGTCAGTATGGGAAACCAAGGCTACTCCCAAGCGGACAATGTGTGCCATTTTTTATACTTTGGAAATTTGACAAAGGACACGCTCTAACCCACCCCATTCTCAGAAATTCAGGTCAACACAAACACACACGCATATACAAATATATATATATATATATATATATATATATACACACACACACACACACACACACACACACACACACACACACACACACACAATTTTGAGCTCAAAATGCATGTATTTGCAGTGCAAGATGGAGAGAATGACCCTCTTGCTGTGAGGTAACTGTGCTATCCACTGAGCCATCCCGCCACCCCTTCGGTAAAGAATGAACATTGTGTTTATAAAGTTCCTTCTCATAGATTCTCAAAGCGCTTTACAGTCATATTTGGTAATCTTGCCTCACCACTGCCAATGTGTAGCACCCAACTGGGTGATGCACTGTAGCCAAATGGGTCGCTCACCACATCAGCTGAGTCAGAGAGGGAGAGGGCAATTTGCGTAACCCATTTAATTAGCCCAGGATTATACTGTTTCTACACACAGTCATAATCAATGAGCGCCAACAATGAAACTCAGATTATCACCTTGTCACAGCGCTGCAGGCCATTCATTTTTTGCCCTCGAAATTGGAAAATTAGCTCTGCAGCTCCTGTTGCATCTTGCGAAATAAATATGTCTACATGTGAAAAAGAATGCATTAAATTTGGCATGAAATGATCTCTAACACTTTTTATTTCTCACTATGTGATGCCTCCGGCAGTCACAGAAATGGCAGTCAAATATAAACAGTTCCCATAAAAAGTAGCATTTTACACATGAAAACCACAGTTGCTGCCTATTTAAAAAAAAAAACCCACAAAACAATGACAGCTTAGCTATGGAATATACTCCATGCAATGTTAATACACTATGATGATGGTGATGGATAATAATAATAGTAATTATGATAATAATAATGGTAATATAATCACATTGTAATAAATCTTTGTTGATGGAACAATGGGTAGCGCTGTTGTCTTAAAGCAAGAATCTTAAGCGTTTCAGTTTGGCTCAGAGCCTTTCTGTTTGGAACTGGCATGTTCTCCCCGTGTTTGCAGGGGTTCCTTCCAGGAAACACGTTTTTCTGCCGAAGTCCAAAGATGCAGTTCAGGCTAACTGGGGAGTCTAAATTGCCCATAGAATGATGAATGTGTGAGGGAATCATGTGGGATTCCTGTGATAAATTTGCGTACCTTACAAGGTGTGTTCCTAACGTCTGCTCGTTGTATGATAGGACAGGCTCCAGCCCCCCCCCCCCTTCAAACCTGACCAGATATAAGTTATAAGATATAAGTCTGTCATTAATTTATTGTTGTACCCAGGGTCAGACTTAAGTCTGGAAGCTGCGGTCTCTCATTAACATGGTATGTGCAAGTGCCTTTTCTAGTTCACGCTCAGTTATGTGAGCATTTGCGAATCAAAGGAACAAAGCAGGCAATTTTTTCCTGTATTGAAATTGTTTCATTCTTGTCTTTCATTTAGGCACTTCAGCAACACATAATGTCAATTTAAAATGATTTTTTTTTTTCAGGTTCAGTGATTACTTAATTACTTGACCGGCTTGACAATGATAAATTTCTAGCTACATGATAATGTGCACAATAACTGATTATCATTTTCAACAGAGCATAGTTGTCTGACATAGTTCATGAAAAGAACATAGTGTGACAGTGGTGCTGCCACTCTTTGGCAGGCAATTTGCCATCAATAATTGGGTGGATTGGCATTAGTCAATAATAGGCTGGGTTTGTAAAATGTGACACCCAAAAATGAACGCTGCACATTTGTTACAGACCCGCCTGTAACAAAGTCGAAAGAGAAAAACCAATAGATTATCAAGTCTACAATCTGATGCTGAGATAGTGTACAGTTCATTTTCCATTTTTTGCTTATATATACAGTTAAGATTTAATTTTCTAGCCAGGATTTCTATTACAATGTTGTTATTGTTCATCGTCTTTGTCGTTACTCTTCTGTTACCAATTTACTGTAGTGTGCAGTGATGATCATACACTTAACAAAATTAAGATAAATCAGAGACCAAGTACTATTTAAGTATTTATTACATGTAATATTGGATCCTATGGATGAAAATAAGTAAAAAGATAATATATTGTAAAAAAAAAAAAAAAAATACTATTTTGAGAGAAAAAGGCAATATCTGGTGTGGCCACCCTTTGCTTTGATTACAGCATTTAATCTTTCAGACATAATGTTCACATATTTTTTAATTTCCTCACTCACTAAACCATTCCATATGGTTTGAAGTTCATTCGAAAGAGATTCTTTCGATGTTACAACAGAGTTGTTTATTTTAGTATCAAGCAAATACCAGATTTGCTCAATCGGATTAACCCTCTGTGCAGATGGAGATGCCTGCACTCATGGAGCTGCACTATTTATGCACGCAGTTACATTATTCTATCAATAGGCAGCAGACCCAGAACATTAACTGAATATTCATGAGGAAACCTGGCTGGAACACGATTTAGAATATGGACGAGATAAATCCCATCCCAGTTTCCCAGGAGTTGTATGAATTAAACTCATCAGCCAAACCTGATGTGCAAACTGCTCAATAAACTTGCCCATGGTATCTATCCAGCAGTTTAAAAAAATGATATCCTGTGACAGGAAAATTTGCTGTCCTTTGTAGAAACCACTTCAGCTATAATGAGACAATGGTATCCCAGTTAAGTAGTTAAAAGAAATTAGTTTTCTGAAGCAAAAATTCAACATGGTATTAATACTATGTCATTCTACTATCACTTATAGTCATCATATATTAAAAAAACGTAAATTCCCTACCATGGATGTAGAAGTAGATCCCTCCATCAATGAATTCAGTGCTCACTTATATCCTCATAAGAGCTCTCACTGATAGCCAGTCACTCTAATGCTTGCAAAGGCTCATCTGCATAAAGCACAGTTATAGCTCACGCCCATATGAAACTTGCCCGGTAATTATCTATTGACTGACATGCTTTTTATCCAATTCCAGAGAGTATAAACTTTCCACAGTGAAAGAAAGACATTGATTGGACCATCAGGAAAGTATTTAAACCCTTGCGTAACGGCAATTTAGGTCATATTTTCTGAACTCGCACAGCTGAAAATGACATGATTGCAAAAGAAAAAAAGACTTCTAAAACCAGCCTGAAGTACTTAGCTAACATTTACCAGATTGAAATGCGACACAGACATGGTCAATGGGAATTTTTCTGAATGAAACAGGACTGCGCGGGTCCTTCTGCTGGATAGATCTGTGTCTCTGGAGGAGGAATTCAATGAAGAAAAAAGTTTTTCTTCATTTTATGTGTGAGTGCCATTGTATATTTTTTACTTATGGCTAGCTGGCTAGCTGTTTTTTATTCTTGGTTTACTATTGCCATGATTCTCCCAGCCATTTTACAATACTCAGCTTCTTTTGTTTTACAATTTTATTGCAGAATTTTCATGAAGATTTTTTATCTTTGCAGCCCTTTTTATCTACCAAAATCATGAAAATAGCCTGAACCATGATGGAATTCTAAATTCTACGCGTCTTTTCTCAGTTGAGCCATTTTCCCTCTCTCACTGAAGCTCAAGGCTTGAATTATCTGTGCAAAGGGGTTAAGGCCTGGACTTTGAGCAGGCCATGGCATAACTTTTATGTCACCAGATGATTCTCTCCAACTGAGATAATTCTTGCTTAACTCAGAGAAGTGTTCTGGGTCATTATCTTATTGAAAATGAAATCCTCGACCAATCAGTCTCTTTCCAAATGGCAATGTGTGCCTCAGAAGGATGCTATGATACTTCGTTTGATCCATGAGTCTGTCAATTTTTAATGAGATCACCGATCCCTTTTGAGCAGACTGAACCCCAAACCATTATATTACCACCTCCATGTTTTTTTGAAGGGGTTGAACAGGCATTTTTGGAACGTATTCCAACTCTATGGTGCACATAAGTTCTGCGTTTGGATGAAAAAATAGCTTTGTTTGCTAACACCAATACTTCTGTTTCTCAGTTTCTGAGTGATGCAGGAGAGGTGACAGTGAGGGCAAGCTGCTTCAGGTCGATGAAGAAAAGCAAGAAGCTACACACTCTGAGTGCAGGGAAAAGGGAGCAAAGGGAATATTTTGGTTGTTAAATGTTGCTTTCAGGGAATGAAATTGCTATATCCAGGCAGTGTTTGTGTTGTACTACAGGGAGGTGTTTTGTCTCAATCAAAATGGTCAAATATAACAACACACACTCCTAGCTGCATTATGAAACCAACGAAGTTCATGTGGTGATGGCCTATAGAGGTTATTTGTTTATTAAAGTATTTTAGCTAATTCACTGCTATGCATGAACGTAAAATATCCCCAAGTTACATTCTGAATGTTTTTTTCAACAGATTGTTCTCAAGGACACAAAGACTGTTGTGTTATCAACATACCAATGATCATGCGTAGCAGGGCTTGCGCTCTGCAACCACGTTGCAGCCTTGCTGTACCAAACAGCACATTACAGCCAGCAGGGACCAACAGCTGTCTAGTGACTAGTACGTGGTTTCATCCGTTTACATTTTTCAATCAGACAGCTGTCTATTTTTTACAGCGAGTTGCGTGACCGTGCTGCAAAAACAGGTGTACGTACTTGTCGCCAAAATTACCTTAATTCGCTGAAGAGTTCTGAAATGCCGTCGCCGAGTGCCGGTACATAGACCTAATTATAATTAAATTATTTTTCTGCACTGAATGTAGCCTATTATTTTGTCGCTTTTAGATCGCATGGGGGAGAGAAGCCGTGTCTTCAATTGCCACTTGATTATTCTTGAATTGGAAAACGTGTTAATGAAGGAAAACCATCTAGAATTAGCCAGGACAAATTGTTGTCAATGAAGGATGGGATAATAGCCAATAATTTTCGGGTCTAACACCGCCTCTGGGGCGTTTCATTCTGAAAAAAACGCCCCAAAAGCGGTAGATAGTTGGCATGTATGGTAACTGGTTCTGATTGGTGCGACTTTGTAGTATACACTGAAGATGACATGTTCATTCAAAGAATACACAGGGATGATGTAGTTTTAAGAGCAATCAAAGAAAAGGTTAACCACTTCTACTTTTACTCCTATGTCCCTCTGCTTTTGGCATGAAAATTCCATGCTAGTATCAATACTGTTGTAAAAGTACTGCTTGTAAACACCACAAACAAAATGCACTGTTTTTATGCCCTAAACAAAGGCTGTGATATTACTTTTATTTTACTGCAGTTATGAAAATTGTTTAGAACAGCAATCACATCAATTACGTTAATGAAGTTCCAATGACTTAAATTACTCCAGTAATTTTGATCCCTCTACTTCGCCCAGGCTTTAACCAGGGGACCAGTTTCGTAGAGGAGACATGCAACAACATACAGTTGATTTATATTACGGAACGTATTTAAAGGAATGACTGAATCAAATAGCTTGTGTTCTTTTAATCTCCGGATTAAGCGCTCAACATGCACCCTGAGGTGTGCGATAGCCTGTGTTTCCCTAACTTCGTATTCAGGCATTTGAGGTCTTCCGGATAGAAATGCAGGTCTGTACACCTTGCAGGGCACAGTCATCAACCAGGAAGCCTCTGTCTACCTTAATCGAAGAGTCTGGTTGGAGAAGCTTGCAAATTCCTGACTCCACCAAGAGATGCTTGTCACTGATTGACCCAGCATAGAGTGGAGAAACAAAGGTCACTGCACCATGAGGACTCATGCCAATCATTCCTTTAAGGGTACAATGGGACTTGTAGTTTGAGTAGACCTCACTCTGTAGTAAGGGAGAAGAGGGGGTTTGGCACCTCAGCTCAGCACAGTCCAGAATCACAATGGTGTCAGCATAGTCTTTGAACTCTGGGGGCAAGTACTCGCTTATCTTCTCTGATGACATCCAAATGCCCTGTGAACCCAGGAAGCTAAACAAAAAGTTACTCCATGATGGAATGATTCTGCTCACAGTAGACTGGTGGATCCCATAACGGTCAGCCAGGTCCCTCTGCTTCAATCCAAGGGCAAGGTAGTTCAAAAACAGAAACATATCATCTATTGGCTGCTGAGCCTGTCCCTGTAAAACAGGTGAGATGGAATATAAATGGGTGGCTACAATTCTACACTGTATATTTGGTAAATCACATAATCTAAAACAACATACCGTGGCAGCACTCTGTCTTGCCAAGTCAGTAGTTGATCTGGTCATTTGAACCATGTACTGTAGTGATGGCTCAACGAGCCGCCAAAACCGCATCAGATTGTCATAAGATGAAAACCTAGAAATCAAGCACAGTAGGGTAAATATTTGCCAAGGTGGGATTTCTCACAAATGTCTTTATGTCTTTGTTGGTGTGAAATCCGCCATTTTTATGCTGCAAATTGGAAGGTGAATATTATAGCTGCCATTGTGTATGTCATTGTAGATGTTAGGTACACCTGTGAGGTATACTACAAAAGTGGGTAAGTTCTAAGCCTGGGTAAGTTAAACCTAATAGTAGAATAACCCAGGACTTCATTCTCTTAACTAACAAACGCCAACTGTCTCTTCTACTATCAGATTTATGTTAAACCAACCCATGCTTAGAGCTCAACCACATTTGTAGTACACCCCAATGGCCAAAGAGCATGGAACTTGCACTATGTCATAAACACAGTTGGTGGATACGTAATACTATTCATTAGAAAAGTCTCCAATTTGTACCAGAAATAACGATGGAATTGCCCTGCCTTGAGGAATGCAACTTTAATCAGTGAAATGCAGGCCTAGGCTAATTAAATAGTTTAGCAAAGTAGGCTATGTATGTAGCAACGATCCAGACTGCCATTGTAAACAAGGAACTAGTAATAAGCCAAGCTAGGCTAGGCTACATCTTAAATCTATCTGATTTAAACTGTAATATGTTAACTTTTACATGCCTGGTGTAAAACTGAATGTCCACGTCAGAACCAGCAAATCGCTGTATCCCAAAACGAGTGAGTGACATCTGCTCCAGCGGCTGCCTTAGCTGAGCGACCATGTCTCGGAGAGACTAGTTTTCTTTGAGCACCATGTCCACAAACGCAGGATCCGGACATACACAGTAGTCGTGATCGTAGGCATCTTATCCGGTCTAGCTCTACGTTCCCACACCCCAAGTCTTCTTTCTCCAAGAGAATAGTTGTTCCAGGAGAACAGAACTGGAATGGCGCCAGCTTTCAGCCTTCTTCTACCGCCCTCAGTTGGCTCCTTGACGTCCTCTGACATAAAGTGACGACTGCACACACAGGTGTGGAGAGAGATGACAAAATTTTCTCTTCTGATGTTTATAATCCACCTCTTCTATAGTTGGTTGTCCAAGGGCAAAGTATGGAAACGGAGGTTTGAATTATACTTAGCTGACGAGGTACATAAAGGGACGCAGCAGTGTTCAGTCGTCGACCCCTCACGAGGCTGAAACTCACAAGACTGCTTCATCCTCACTCCACTAGCCTAGTAGGCTACACAAAATACAGGTATTCTGACTATTAATTATTATATCTATACTATACTACAGGCTATCTGCCTTCTCAATTATCTGCAATATCTCAGTCATTTTTTTACCTCAGTGTTGAAGCTTGCCGCCGCGGCACCGCCCACACAGCGTGACATTTGACCGGAAGTGCCTTAGCTGGCTAATTTGAATACGGAAGTTCTGTAGAACGCATTGTGCATAAACCAAACTCTGGAGCTATTAACATCATCACGGACTTGTTTTGCTGACAACCACCGCTTTTTAGCTTACATGGCTGAAAGCCATATAAGCTATTGTCATGGGTTTGCGTCCAGCATAGTCCGTCGTCTGTCATCTGTAAACTTTGGTCTTCTTCTGCGAAACTGCTGGACAGATTGTTCTGAAATTTTTTTGTGTATGTTCCATATCAGTATGGGACTAAAGTTTGTTCAAGGCTTTTGAAAATTTTCAAAATTGAATTTTTAAGAAATTTTTGTTACAATGGAGCCCTATGGGAGGGAAATTTTTGATGGGCTATATCTTTGAAACAGTAAGAGATAAGGTCATACTTACTATTAACCTTAAATAGGAAGTTATATATGGGCTTCAATTTGGCACCCTGACTTTTCAGATGACCCTGAAAAGTCAAAGTCAAGATTATGGAATTTCATTTGCCTATATCTCTGAAACTACTTGACGGATTATTCTGAAATAATGCATGGGGGGGCGCTAGTGAGATGATTGAAGTGTAGACTTGGTTTTTCCAGCGCCTCTTGGATCGCGGTTTTATTGTTTAAGAACTGCCTTTTTGATTATCAAACTCTTTAATTTTTACGATTAAACCTCTGATATTTGCTTTACGTTCACGCCGCTAAAAGTATAATGTCCATATGCCAAGTAAAGCTGCACGAGGCGGAAAGGGAGCTGCTCGTCCACCAGCAAGTGCTATTGTTAGCCATGACCAAGCTAGCATGGAGCCTTTAGATATGTTCTCAGTTGAAGAGGAAGACGAACTTCCACTCGTGGCAAAAAATGTCAAACAAGCTCTTGCAGGCTTTTAATGAACAGTTCGACAAATTCGAGCTGAAGCTGAAGAATTTTGATGACCAAGAACTTTGTAAGTACTGAATGAAGAGTTAAAATGTACATTGAATGGACTTCTCGTATCACAGTTTTTTTTCCCATGTTATAATATCTGTCTCTTTCTGTATATTTGCCAGCGAGGGGCAGTGAGTTAAAGAAGTTTATTTTTCCCTTCATGCCTTTTTTGGCGGTGTTCTGAAAATTTGTACTGCCTAGTCAAAAAATGCTACGGTAATGCAAAGCAAACGTAAAGTCTTTGTTTTCACTGTAATATTGCAATGTGAATCAGTGTACAGTAGTAACTTTGTCATTTGTTGACTTATTATAACATAAGCAGATGTTATAATGAGTTGAGTAAGTTTGTTTGAAGATATAGGCGCATGCCATTATCATCCAATCTCTGCGTTTTCAGGAAAACCCAGCGTGTACATGCAAATATGTATATATGCTAAAAGGTAGAAAGGTGGAAAAAAAAAAGACGTATATTTATATTTGAAGATACATGAGATGTAGCGAAAAACAGAGCCCATGAGAACACGCAAGCGCAGATCCATGGTAGCATATTTTGATAGGTAGCAAAAATGACAGAAAAAAAAAAAAAAAATATATATATATATATATATGGTGGTTTCATGTTGTATTGTGGGGTGCACTAACCAGTTTAAAAAGGGAGATTCAGTTAAGTTCCGCTTCTAACGCGGTAAGAGACAGCGAAGAGCATGGATACATGCAATCAACCAAAATGATCTTGCACTGAAGGACCATTCAAGGGTTTGCAGTGCACATTTTGTTAGTGGCTGGCCTGATTACACAGACCCGAAAGATGTTGACATCGCGCCACTGGCCTTTTCTTACAAAGAAAACGGAGTAACTCCCGTCCAACATCACGAGATCGACAAGTGAGAAGAGATATCCATTAGTGTAAGTGCTGGATTTTGTTAGAAGTGACACGGAATCGAGCTGCAGTTCAAAATGTAATCCTGTGTTGCTTTACATCCTGAGTGTGTGCTGCTGTTGTAACGTTAAAAGCTAACGTTTGTTGGTTACTCTTAACAATTAAAAAATTACTCTTTACTGCTGCAGTTCTTGTAGTTATGATTTGTTGTTGATAAAGAGAATAAAATATGATTTGTTAAAGTGTGGAAATTTTATATATACAAGTTTAGTTCTTATTTTTGTGGTAGAAAAATTCAGACGTTTGAAGAAGCAGATTCTGCAACAACGATTTGTTGAAGCACAGCTCTCCTGTGATCTGGAAAACCTAGTAGGTTTGTCAGTGGCAAAGATCTCGCAATTGAACAAAAACTTTTTGGTTCTGGACTTTTTCTAACAGAAAAAAATGATAGAAACTTGATTTTGAACATTCAAATGACACTAACAGCTAGGGATGTCACGATATGAAATTTTCAGAACGATACGATACAATACGATATTGCAATTTACATCACGATATCACAATACGATATTAATCAAGGAAATCTCACACCCTTTTAATAAAATGTATAAATGCTGATTGAAAAAGAAAACACATAAACAAGTATTTTAAAGAAAATACTTCAATGAAACAAAACCCAAGCAATATTTTTAACATTCCCTTTTAATGCAGGTTGTTGTGCAGGAAGGAGAGCATGTTGTCATGCTCCACTGTGAGTCGGCTCCTATGGGGAGAGAGAATGTGCCCACTTGTACTGAATGTCCTCTCAGATGGTACGCTTGTGGCAGAGATACAGAAGAATTTCTTCACTGCATTGGCAAGGAGTGGAAGCTGCTGATGGTTTGATTTCCACCACTCCAGGGGATCAGTAGCCTCATCAATCGATGACATGGACAGGCTGATTTCACTCCTCAGCTTCTGCTCTGGTGTCAAGGGTACCCTCTCACTGTTGTTGTTGTCATCCTCTCTTACTCTTGTTGTTTTAATGTACCTCAGGATCCCAGCAAGTGTTTTCTTACTGCCTCCCCCCTCACCATTTGCAGAGCTTGGTGGTGCTGCTGCCAGTGGACGAGCTTCTCCTGATGGTGCTGCTGTGGCAAACAAACAAAATAAGCAACATTCAAGTATACAGCATGTTTACATACATAGAATTCACATAAAATGCTTCACAAAAAAAAAAGAAAAATAGCAAAGATACAAGGTGGTACATACAAGGTACTGCAGGAGGTAGTGGAGGAGAGCCGTCTTCTGGTTCTGAAGGTGCAGCTGTTGGGGGTAGCAGCTTGATCACCTCATCAATGCAGGCCTGCTTGGTGTCCTCAACATTGGAAGAAAAGCTATCTTTGAATCTTGGATCCAGGAAACAACACATGTCCATGAACCTTTTCGTGTGCTCTGAATACCAGCCCTCCAACTCATCTCTCATTGCCTGCTTCATTGCCTTGGTGTCAGCTGAATCATCTTCACTTTGGAGAAGGATCACGTTGGTGATATGTTCCAGGATTGGTTTAACAGCTGACATTGTAACCCTTTTCTCTGAGGCAAGGGCATCTGTGTAGTCATTGAGGGGTGAAAGGAGCTCACTGAGATTTTCCAAAGTGGTGACGTGGTGGTCCTTCGGCATGAGATACCATGATCCTCTTTCCTCAGCCAAAACAGTGCTGACAGCTTGCTGCTGTTCCAGGAATCTTTTCACCATTTCATAGGTGGAGCCCCACCTAGTAACAACATCATGGATGAGGGAATGATTTGGGAGGCCTAGATCACTCTGCTTTTTTTTTAGTGCCCTTTTCTTCTTCCAGCTTCATGAAAAGGCTTCCACCAGCTGCCTGCATACCCTGATTGCTGTCTGCACCTTTGGTATCCCCAACGCCTTGGAGATAGCCAGATTGAGATTGTGGCCAAAACAGCCCAACCACAACCAAGGATGTTGGCCCTCATTAAATGCCTTACGCATGTTCGAAGCATTATCTGTCGTGAAGCAGACAATCTTCTCTTGTGGTATTCCCCAAGCCAGGAGGATACTCTATGTCATCTCTGTTATGTGGCTGTGTGTGTGGTCTTCAGGGAAAAACTGTGTCTCCAAGCAGTGAGACATCAGCTCCTACTCATGGTTGATGTAGTGGACAGTTAATCGAATGTAGGGTTCACCTCCACCACAGCCGCTTGTCCACAAGTCTGTGGTCACTGAAAACCACTCTCCCTCAGATACTTTCCTCTCCACAGTTGCACGCACTTTATTGTACATTTTGGAATCTCTGTGTCGGCAAAGTAATTCCGAGTTGGTAACTTGTAGCGTGGGACTGTCGTCTTCATCAAATGCTTGAATCCAGGCTTTTCAACAACTTGGTAGGGCATCATGTCCTTGACAATAAAAAATGCCAAGGCTTGATTGATTGCCCTAGCCTCCTTTGATTCAGGATCATATTTTGCTCCCTTGACCAGTACATCTTTTATGTTAGGCTGACTTGTTGATGATGATGCACTTGAGGAACTTGGTTTCTCCTCCTGATAGGAGAATAAAAAAGCGAAATTGCAGGTTATATTTTAGCAGAACAATTTCAATTGCATATACTTTGGTTATGTAACTTAATTTGTGGTATGTTCTTGTCTGTAACTAAAATGAAATGTATTTTTAAATTAATTGATAAAATTGTTATAACTTCTGATGTATCTGTTTTATTAGCCTATCAAACCTATTTTGATTTTTATAACACTACAAGCCAATGCTAGTTTTAATCCTAATGAAATTCAGACTGGCATATTGAACTCAGTAAAACCTTTAATTGGGATTTTTAAAACTCACTGTATTCACTATTAATTTAAATTTCAATGTTTTTGCAGCCTCTTCACCCCTCCCTTTGTCCCTCCCTCTCTCATACTCTCACATGTACGCAGCAACAGAACGTCAAGTTGAGTGCTGTGGGAAATGATACATACAGCACAGAGAAAAGTCAACAAAGTGGACCATAGCCAGCCTATATTTCAATAAACTGTCTAAATAGCTTCTCACATACATGTTTTTCTCTTCAATATGATTCATTTGATAAAATATTTTGCATTAGTGATTTAGAAATGTATTGATGTTGTATATGTGACTGCGCCTTCAAATTAGAATTTACGAGCCGTTTGTGAACACATCTCATGCTCTACACGTGTTGCAGACACCACTAGTAGCGGCTGCAGACCAGGCTATCTATATTTACACATTTGCTCTGTTTCGTCTCGTGTACGATAATTTCCCAGTTAATATAATAATTTTGAGGCTCTGGTACGCTACTTGACATTTACCATAAAACCTCCGGTGACTTGTCCTCATTTTACCTGAACGTTACTTTTGTTTTTAAACACAGCGCGATGAGCCGAGAAAGACAGAAGAAAAGGTGGAGCACAGACGAGTGATTCACACGGAGTTATGGACCTATTACGGACTCTTTGGATATATTTTTCGCCATCTGCATGTCACGGATGTTCATTAACTTTACCTTGGATTTAGCCATTTTGGCATAATCTTGCGGGTGGTTCTCCCGAAGGTGGTATGCCATGTTGGACATATTGGCACTCTTACATGGAATTTTTTTCCTGCACCTTTTGCATTCGGGCATCTCATCCTCCAAGATCTTCCCGTCGGAGTCTTTAGGGTACCCAAAGAACTCCCATACCACCGACCTAGTTCTTTTTTTTGGAGGATAAAGAGCCGAGCTGTCGGAGTTTTCCATTTTTTTTCAGCAAGTGGCTCTGTGTCTGCGCGCAGCCAAGGTAATGGCGACTTCTTTGTATACTCTAAATGTCGGTTAGTTACACTATGGGATGGATTCGCTCTCCACTGCTGTGTGAGATAATATTTTTGCTACAAACATACAGTGCAGTCTGCCACACACACACACACACACATCCACACACACACAAAGCCTGCCTTCCGTAACATCACGTGACTATTGTGGCACGATAGAACATGCAAAAGCTTATGAATGATAACCGTGGCCGTTCTCTATCGCGATATATTGTGTTACAATATATTGTGACATCCCTACTAACAGCTAGGGCTCTAAATTCGTTGACCAGGCGCAGCGCAGGCGTGGCGAATGGGGGGAGCGCCGCGCCAACGGGGTGTATCCAGGCGTATTTTGCAATTTCGTGCCCAAGAGCAGCCGGCGCAAAGTACTCCTCTGTCCTGCCTCTGTCCCTCCTGCCGGCGCAAGTGGCAAAGAGGGAGGAGAGAAGGCGTGAGTGGGTTTAACACAGCCGAGTCAAATCTTCACCAATCAAATGAGCTCCTCTCCTGACCTTTAATATGTTGGAATAAAGAAGCCTCTGTCCTATATCTGCATGATGCGTTAATGTTGCATTTTACTTTGCTGCTTCAGGCATTTTTTTCTGTACCGCTTACGTCTATATTAAGTATTACGAATATGAGTTAACTGGCTAGCTAGGGCATTCGCAAATTATTACCATTAGCGAACTTGAATGGAATTTCAAAACGAAACTACGTCAGATCATTCAAACTTATGAAGTGGAATGAAATACGACGGTTGCTCATTTATGTCTTCTGCCTGCATCATTGGGAAAAAAAACGATGGATAGCGTGTTCCTATTATTACACCCTGTTGCTGCTTAAAATTTTGGGATTAACATGCATGGACAACAATGCAAGATACGTTACACATTTATTTTCAATATGTGATCTTAAATCAGTACGAGATCATAGCAATCGGGCTGTATTCCTTTCCCCCACTAAAAATGATAAAACCTAAGTGACAATAATAGTATTAAGCTGCATGCACACTGGACGCGAAACAACTTTTTCGCACGACTGATTACATTCAAAGTCAATGCAAAGACGCAAATACATGCGTGTATTCGCGTCTTTGCATTGACTTTGAATGTGATCAGTCGTGCGAAAAATTCATTTTGCGTCCAGTGTGAAAGCAGCTGAAGGACACATACCCACATAGCCTACACATGCGCTCACGCGCCCATATGCACAAATCTCTCTCTCTCTCATACGTTGCAGACGGGCATTTGTGGTCAAAGCCACTGCCGCAAAAAGCGGCTACGGCACTCAAAGTAATTTAATATCAATACTCAATTACGTTTTATAACAGAAGTTCAAAACTTTGACATAACGTAGAAAACACATATTTAGAAAAAGTCATGGACGGATGGACCCATATCTTATACTGACATGAAATACCTTGCATTACTAACATCAGTGCCGCGGTTCAAGTGTTAAGGACAGAGCTGTGCAGCCAGGTGGTCTCTCCTTTCCCGTGCGCGCTGCTGCTCTCCCTGCTGCTCTCCCTGCTGCTACGGCACATGCAGTTCGGCCTCTCTCTGTCTCAAGTCCTGTAATGTCTCCTGCGTGAGGTCAAAGTGACATCCATGGCGTACAGCTATGTTGTGTAGCACGCAACATGCCACAGAGAATGCACTGACACTCCGAGGGCTGTCAGGTCGAGTTTCCATTACGCGTGCCAACCGCCTTTGATCTGACATCAGGACAATCGATTTGGACACTATAATTTATGTGCTGATTCAGATAGTTACATTAAATAGTGGTTGCTGTAATTATTTATTGCATTGAAATGTGCCTGACATTCTGCAAACCTGCCTGTGAGGTTAAGGTGACGTGTGCGCACTGTGCGCCGGTCAGCCAAATTACCACTGCACAGAAAGTAAACCAGGTTGAAGCTGGCGAGCTTTCTGTGCAGTTTCGGCGGGGACTTTTGCTACGAAATTGTCACTGCGTCTTGATGAATATGTGACACCTCCCCCTACTACGCCACCACACCCATCTCGGCGCACATCCGTCTACCAAATTGCCAAAGTGGCTGCGCACGGTGTTGCACCGCACGAAATTACCACTGCGCGGGCTGCACCACACCACGCCACGCCACCCTGCGCTGCGCCAAGAAATTAGAGCCCCTAGTGTTTTAAGATTTTTACCACTTTTAATTACTGCAAATGAAGGTTGCGTTGGGAAAAATATCCCAAAATGTTCTAAATTCAGAGTATTACTATAATCACAGTTCAACAGAGAGAACTCAGCCAGGTTCTTGTGGCCCCTTAAAAATACTGTAAGAATGTGGAGCTGAGAAGAAACAAAAACTCATAAATCTGCCAAAAAACCAAGATAAGAAAGCCCCTAGCAGGCCGACCAAAGCTGTCTAGGTGAGCTAATCTTCCGGAATAACCATATTGGTAGTCAACCAATGAGCAGCTGCATTATATGAGCCGGCTCACTCCAGTTTACTCTGGAAATATCCAGGAATCCAGCCAAGTTGGGCATCCACACTGACCTTCAAGTGAACCTTAGATTTGGGAGGATCAGATACGGTCTTCGAACATCCCTGAGAGGCCTAAAAAGAAGGTAAACTATGATGTAATGGCAAACTTGTTACTAAGGGTGGAGGGTTGCTATGGGACAATGCACCAATCAGAAAGTAATAATGTTTGATAAAGTCAAAAGAGTCACGTTTAATCCCACCTAAAGGAACGTGCCAAAAGGCCAATACATATGAGGGTTCGGACAAGTGGTGGTCAGTCTGTGTTGGGTGATTGATGAAGAATGAATGCTATGTGGTTTGCGCAGACCAGTCTGGGTTTTGTGTTTCACTTTGAGCGACTTGCAATAAACCTGATTGCATCAGACTCTGGAGAATGTGTCCATTCCTTGAAGGTAGATTTACAAGGGTTCATCTACTCAAAGGGGTTTAACAGCCAGGAGGCTGTAACTGCATACATATAATTATCACTGCAATCCAACGAGAATGAGAATGAGAAAATCCATCCTCACGAGAATACTCACATTTTTCCTCTGTTCATCAATCTTCATCTAGAATTGACTGTTTTCTCACCAGCAACTCCCTCAACCAACATATCAGTGAAAACACAATTCATCCAATTATGATCAGCGACCATACCCCCATCCCCTTATCAATAAACGTCCAAACATACATTAAACCTATCACAAGATGGCGCTTCAATACATCTCTCCTAGAAGACACTGACTTTAGTCTGATGATCAAGAGAGAGTGGGCATCCTTCCTGGAGATGAATGACTCTCCAGCAATCTCACCAGCAATACTTTGGGAAACAGGTAAAGCAGTAATGACAGGTAAAATCATATCATATTCAATACACAAGAAAAAAACAACAACAACAATTGAAAATACTTTAGAACTAAAGATTAAACAATTAACAAACCAACTTTCCAATCACCATAGTGAACAAATACAAAACAAATTAACCCAACTTAAAACTCAAATGGAAAGCATCATACACAAAAAAACACAATTCATTATTCAGCAACTCAAATATGAAAACTTTCATTATAGTAATAAATCAAGTAAATATCTGGCAAATTTACTACAACACAGGAAAGAGAAAGCAATTATCCCATCCATCCGTAACTCTGCAGGCACAATTACCCAAAACCCAAAAGACATAAATAGTATATTTCAAAAATTTTACAGTAACCTTTACTCATCAGAACATGACCCTAACCAAACAGAAATAAACACCTTTCTAAATAATCTTGACATACCAACACTCTCATCAGACCAAGCAAACATCTTAGATGCACCCCTTACCATAGAAGAACTTAGAAAATCCCTCAATAACATGCCCAACAATAAATCACCCAGACCAGATGGACTACGGGTAGAATACTACAAACATTTCTGGGATATTCTATCACCATTATTCTACAGAGTCACACAAGAAATTAAAACTACCTCCAAAATACCCACACATATGAATACTGCAGTAATGTCACTTGTATTAAAACCCAGTAAAGATCCAACCCATCCCTCCAGCTACTGCCCTCTCTCACTAATCAATACTGACTTAAAAATTATCACAAAAACACTAGCAACAAGAATAGAGACAGTAACCCCTATATTAATCCATCCTGATCAGACAGGCTTCATCAAAAATAGACATATCTCAGACAACATCCGTAGACTCTTTAACTTAATCAATACATCACAGCAACAACAAAACAAAACCATTATTGTATCACTAGACGCAGAAAAAGCATTTGATAAAGTAAATTGGACATTTCTATTCGCTAACCTACGTAAATTTGGCTTTGGAGAGTCATTCATACACTGGATAAAACCCTCTGTTAAGAAGTGGACAGGTGGACACCAGGCGCAGGATCCAGAAGTGTTTATTACAACACAAAAACACTCAGAGGAAATAGGCGCGCAGGCCAGAAACAAAACACCGTGCACATGCACTGAACAACAGGAGAAACAAAGGTACACTGCCAAGGCAGGGGGGAACAGAAGTACTCACTCAAGGAGTGGCTAGACTAAGGAAACAAAAACTGGAACTAACTAAACTGACGGAAACACTGGGAGACTTAGACAAAGGGCAGACAAGGGACAGCAACACACGAGGCTAGGGAAAACTCAGGAAGCAAAACAAAGTCCCGTCTGACGGTCTCTTCTTCTTCCCAACTGATATATGCATGGAAGAAGGCGGGGATAAGGAAGGCAATCTCAGGTGGAAACAGAAACACATGGGATTAATGAAAAAGTTCACGAGGACCGGGTAAACAATAATGACTCGAGACAAGACGCTGAGACGACCAACCTAGAAAGTTTAGATTGAGGTCATCTAAACGTGACGAGTAAAAAAGCACCACGAGAACAGCAAAGGAAAGCATAGCTTTAAACGCAGTTAAGTAGGGAAAGCTTAGGAAGGAATTTACAAAAGCTAGAAACACTCGCACTCGCTAATGAGTTAATTAGGTTAATACTATGTGACCAAATATATACACACCCTTAAATAAGTGCTGGTTAGTATGGGTTAGTAATAGCCCTATCAGAGAATGCATTCACTCAGAGTTTTGTGAGACCCAGAATAAGCACAGGTGGAAGCAATGAATGAAATACTGCAGCCAAAACCGAAAGGGGAAACGTGATTGGACCACGAGACTCAGGCATACTGAAGGCTGTCACACGACACCACAGGAGTCAGGGCAAGAGGGAATCAATGGTCAGACCGCGGGAATGGAGCTGAAAAACAAAGAGAGACACGGGGGAAAACGCACAAGCACAAACAAGCACACGAGGCAGAACCATAACACCCTCTACACCTCACCTAGAGCCATGATAACCACAAATGGTATCACCTCACCAAGCTTCACACTCCACCAAGGAACCAGACAAGGATGCCCACTCTCACCATCTCTATTCGCCATTTTCATCGAATCACTTGCATCAGCAATACGACAGAATAACAAAATTGAAGAAATTCAGTACAAAAATTCAGAACACAAACTTAGCCTCTATGCAGATGACCTACTTCTATACTTACAGAACCCCTCCGTGTCACTACAGGAAACTTTTAATGTCATTAACAACTTCTCCAAAATGTCACATTACACAATAAACTGGAACAAATCAACTATTCTACCAATATCTGAAACAGCTTGGAATTCTGCAGCCCAAGATCCACCCCTCCCACTTCACACTGGCAACACAAAATACTTAGGCATCAATATCTCCCCCAGACTGTCAGAGCTCTTTAACCTCAACTACACCCCCTCAATAAAAAAAACTGAAGATGATCTCAGACGCTGGACAAAACTTCCACTCACCCTAATAGGACGAATCGCAACAGTCAAAATGAAAATTCTACCCCAAACAAATTATCTGTTTTCAGTTCTCCCTATCATTCCCACTGTCAAATGGTTCCAAACACTCAACTCAATAACAACTCAATTTTATTGGAAAAACAAGAAACCCAGAATCTCACTCTCAACAATACAAAATCAAAAATCACAAGGCGGCCTCGAAGCTCCAAATTTCCTCAATTACTTTCTATCAAATCAATTACAATACTTATTCAAATGGACTCAAAGACATAAATACAATACCCCATGGCTAGAATTAGAACAAAATCGATGTAAACCCACCTTAATCACAGATCTTCCCTTCCTACCACAATCAATTCAAAAACTTAACGATAGTAAATATAACACAATCTCCACAACTCTGACAGCCTGGTGGAAAACTCACAAAATTACTAAATCATCACTACCACCATGCAAGTACTGTACACTCCAATTTGGCACAATTCAGACTTTCAACTACATAACCCCCCCGTTCATTTTCCATCATGGCAACAAAAAGGAATCACACATCTCCAACACCTATTTGAAAAAAACCAACTCATCTCATTTATCACCTTAATCCAGAAGTACGGGGTAGGAAGAGACCAGTTCCTCCGCTACCAGCAATTTAAACATGTAATAAAATCCAAAATAAATATAACCAATAACACATTAGAACCATCAAAACTAAGTTCAGAGATCATGAAAATTACAAACCCAAAGAAAATCACCTCCAAACTATATAAACTTCTATCCATACAAGATACCTCAATTTCACGTCCAACCAAAAAATGGGAAAATGACTGGGATATCTCTCCCGGCCCCGACTTCCGGATACAAATCAATAACAACATCTTCTCTATGTCCAGTAACTCCAACTTGCAACTGATACAATGCAAAACTGTCCATTGATCCCACATCACCCAAAGTAAAATGTTCAAAATGGGATTAGCAGACACAGACAACTGCATACAATGCACTCTGGACACTACAGACAATTACTTTCACGCCACTTGGGTTTGCCAACCGGTTTACTCCTTCTGGACAACAATAACTGGAAAGCTTTCCATGATTTTTGGCTGCAGAATTCCATTGGACCCATCACTCTGCCTACTAGGAAATACTACAGAAATAACCCTTCCACCAAAATTTAAAAATCCGTTACTTATATCTCTAACCATCGGGAAGAAAATAATCTTTCAAAACTGGAAATCAAAAAAATCTTGTTATGTTACTCACTGGATCAACCTCCTCAAAGAACACATTTCAATAATCAGAACAACAGCCCACAAACAAAACACTATATCAGCCTTTAATGAAACATGGAACCCTTTCATAACCCACCTTGAACTCACCCAACTGTCAAACCCACTTCCATGATCACAGACCCCAGTCACAATAACCATCACACCTATCAAAGCACACTACGACTCTTTAATCTTTATATCCTATTTACTGTTTCTTTTATTTCATTAGTTTTGTTGCTTATTGGCTAATTTAACAATTTTGCTCATTCTTTTTCTTTTTTTTTTTTTTTTCTTTTTCTTTTTTCTCCCTGTCTCCTAATCACTTTGTGTCCTGTCCATATCTGTACTTACCTGTACTAATATATGTGTCTTGGTTTTTGTTATACCCTCTCCTCATTTTGGGATCATTAATTAAAATAAAAATAAAGGAAAATAAAGCTGACCTCCCAAGAGAGGGGGGGGAGAAAAAAAAAATCACTGCAATCCAACATGTCCAATGACAGCTAGGGATGCCTACCTGTTTGTAGCACCATTCCTGGATGTCAGCTTCATCAAAGTGTTTAATACCCCGGTCTAAACACTTGTTGTTTCTGCCACTCTTCTCCACAATGTGATCATACACATGAAGAAATTTAATTGGGGGTATTAAATCAGTGGTCGAGTCGACAATATATCCGACGTCCTTGAAGGCTGTGGTTGCACTTATGGTCTCAGTCGTGGGGCCTGTATTTTCTTTCGTGAGGCTCTGTTTGTCAACAATCGCTTCAATCAGTTCAGCCTTTTTCATTCCCACACAGTTTATGATCAAATCCTTGCACATCTGCCATAAGTCTTGTATTTTAACCCATGAAATTGCTTATCGCTTGCTGGTTTTGACAGATGCTATGACATTTCTTCTTGCCATACAAACTTCCTCTTACACATACACATAAAAAATCTCGTGCTTACTCCAAAACGGTCTATTAACCTTGTCGCTTTGTTTGAAACAAGTGAATTTTGCAGCAGCGCCGAGAACGAAAAGTGGTATCTGGCATACCACTTGCGGCTGAGTGGAATATACCAGTTCGTATACCAGTTCCCTAGTGGTATATTCCAGTTTTTAAACTAGCATTCCAGTTCCATCAGTGGTGTATCACTCGTCTAAGACTGGTATATTCCGTTTTCTGACTTTCGTCAGTAATGAAAACTAATGTATATGTATTATGTGGTCTTTCGGCATCGTTTACGTGTATGTGTCAGAGAAAACAGTAAACATTCTTATGACCAAACCTTTGCCTTAGTTGTCTTTTCTTGTACAGCGTATCTGAGTGTTCTGAAAGTTGCAGCCAATTATCAATATTATATATATACTACTCAAAATTTGATAGGGATCATAGGAATTTTTTTGTGAAATGACATGCAAATTTGGTAACTGCCACTGATGAACAATATATTGGATAAATGACATGCAGTCAGACACAAAACACATTTGCGCGTGCATTTCATGACATTAAATGAGCGTGCAGCCTCACATTTTGGCTTTGACTAACACTTCACCATTTCAACTCAGACGTGTGTGTTGCTTGTTGGTGAAAAATTGGAAGTTCCAAAATTTTTTGCATTACATTTATCAATAACAATGTCTCCTCAACGTCTTAGACGTTGATTGACTTCAGAGCAATTGGGAAGATGCATCGGAATGCTTGACTCTGGCTTCTCACAACGTCACGTTGCTAATGCACTTAACGTCAGCCAAAGCATTGTGAACAGAGCGTGGAACCAGCATCAAACGTTTGGTACAGCAGCACAGCGTCATGGGGGTGGTCGTCAGAGATCGACTACACAACGACAAGATCACTTTCTCACACTTCAGGCACAACGTCATCCTTTCTGGACAGCCACCACCCTACGAAATGACCTTCAGAACGCCTCGGGGGTCAGGGTATCCAATCAGACGATACGGAATCGTCTTCATACTGCCAGCCTCAACTCAAGAAGGCCATGTGTTCGAATCCCACTGACTGTGCGTCATAGGCGTGACCGTTTGGATTGGGCTCACGATCATGTCACATGGACACACAACGATTGGGCTCCAGTTCTCTTTACTGATGAGTCCCGATATTGCTTGGACTTTACTGACAGGAGGCAACGGGTGTGGCGAAGACAACGTGAGCGATTTAATGATGCCTACATCAACGAAACACGACCGTTATGGTGGCGGATCAATTATGGTCTGGGGAGGAATAAGCAGAAACGGCAGAACGGACCTGCATGTCATGGGGAGAGGGATGATGACAGGGTACGGTACAGGGATGAGATCCTCAATGTGTACGTAAGACCATACGCTGGTGCTGTTGGCCCTGATTTCATCTTGATGGATGATAACGCCCGTCCCCATCGTGCTAGGGGTGGTGAATCAATTCCTAGAGCAGGAGACAACTGTCCGCATGGACTGGCCCGCGTTCGCCGGACCTAAACCCTATCGAGCATGTGTGGAACATGCTGCAGGTCGCCATTTCGGTCGTGAGGGCACAACCCACAACTCTAGAAGAGCTCGGAAATGCCCTTGTTGAAGAATGGAACAACATTCCAATTGCAAGCATCCGGGTTCTGATTGACAGTATGACCCGACCTTGTCAAGCCGTCATTCAAGCTAGGAGAGGCTATACCCGTTATTGACATTAACTGTGGTAATGAAACATTAAACGAACACTGTCTGTTTTCACTTTAAATGTCAGAGGTGAAACCATGAAGTGTTCGTGAAAGCCAAAAGTGTGAGGCTGCACACTCATTTAATGTCATTAAATGCACTTGCAAATGTGTTTTGTGTCTGACTGCATGTCATTTATCCAATATATTCATCAGTGGCAGTTACCAAATTTGCATGTCATTTCACAAAAAAATTCCTATGATCCCTATCAAATTTTGAGTAGTATATATAAGCAGTTGATTGCGGTTGATCGGCTAACTTGGTTGCCATTAGCCTAGCCTAGCCACCGTGTCCACTGTGAATACAAGTCAGTTTAGCATCTCCTTGCTGTCTAACAAGTACTACCATACCATGATTCATGCTTCTTTTTCTTTTAGGACCGAAGATATTCTAACATCCATCGAGACGGGCATTTTTCTGACTGACAAGGTGATCCAGGTATCAGCATTAAAGCCAATTTGTGGCAGTCACTTCATAAATTTTTTTTTTAATGGTATTTTCTTTCATAATTTTATCTCCAGTGTTTGGAGCAAGACCTTCTCTGTGGCCACATCCTGTCAAACAGAATGTTTATGTAAAGAAACAAAGGCTTTGACAGAAGACTCAAAGCATTCTATGATGACCACCCGTCTATACTCGATGACAGAAAGGCAAATACAATGCCTGCATGTAATGGTGGCATGTTTGCAAATAGTGGAAATTTCTAAATTATGAATAAATTATTGATTGAATGTTGAAAACCTAATATGGACAAGGTCAGAGTGTCCTTAAATTATATTTCTAAATTGTTGTCTTCAATATTTCAGACAGCAAACCTCTTTCAGAGGTTGAAAACCTTGGTGGGAAAACAAGAGGCTGTAGCTGATAGAAATACATACATCAGTGATGTCATTTTACCAAAGGTAAGTTGAACATATTTTTGTCCCAACAGTTTTGTGCATGGATATATTTACTGAAAGTTCAGCGTGTCTTGCATGTTGACTTCTAATCATTTTTTCATAACAATACAGAGCTGGGATTTGAACAAGTAACTGATTTTTTTCCAGGTTAACATTGAGTGGCTGGGGCAGAAGTTCAGCATCTGCAGATACGAGGCTGAATGTAACATTCTCAGCACCAAAAGCCTGTCATACACCATGGACTGGTAATGAAATAATGAAGCTGTTTGTAATTTACAAAATGAAGGCTATTTGAGTGTCAACGCTAAGGTTCGCAATTTATCAAGTATGTATGTCCCACATACATGTTGGTTAAGTTGGACAAACAAGTAAAATGAAGTAAATATCTGACAGAATTTTACATATAGAGGATACATTATGAACTGTCAACATTAATCATCAAAATGTGTAACTTCTTTAACTGCACAAAAATGAATTAAAAGTAGTAAAACATATTTTTTGATAGATTGTTAGCAGGTAAATAGGTATATGTATATGGGTCAATGACGTCACATTGTCCGAGTGCACTACTTTGGTTTAAAATAATTTTAAATGATTCATAATAAGCATCATTTTATTCTATAAAACCTATTTAATTTGAACATATTTCCAGTTTATCATAAAAATGATATATATTTTACATTTTGCTATCTCAAACCCTCAAAATGTCAGGTGGTGCAACCGTCCGAGCAAGTTAACACTATGTGAAATGTATTAAATATGTAATTTAAAATATGAATTAATATAATATTAATATGGGGGCGTAATTTTATATTGAAAACCTTTCAAATAAACAAAGTTTAATAGTTTAATTGTTCTTAAATTGTTTGGAAAACCAAAATACCCGCCCCCCACAATATATCCATAAGTTACCTATAATACCCTGCTCAATTACAAAATAGTAATGTTTTAGGCAAAGTAGACACTCTCAGATATACTTACTAAAAAAATCACTTAGAAAAAAAAGATGGAAGTGTGGTTTTTTTCAAGATACTTTTGGTTGCGCCACCTGACATTTTTTGGTTGGTGAAATTGCAAATACAGTATAAAACTTGACTAAAACCCTGTCAATGTTGTGCAACCATTAAAACTTGTTTAAACACACTCTTCCAACTTCAAACAAATGTATTCTGTACATTTTTAAAGATTTATTAAAAAAACATTTTTAAAAGGCTTATTTGTCATTGACCCATATACATACATACAGACAGACATCTAGTTGTATAAATTGCATCTACTGTTGTATAACATCAGGATTATGTGGCGCAGTGATATCCCGTTCGGCTTATACTCTGGCATTGTTTGTTGTCATGGGTTCAAATCACATTTCATCCATTTTTTTTTAACTTTTTGAGAAAAGGACCTTGAACTGCTTTAAGTGCTTTAACATGGCACATGATTTAATGAGGGGTGGCGCTCTGTCTTTAACAAGATGGCACCAGTGTGTGTGGCAGTCCGTCTGCTGCTGTTGGTTTTGTTCGTGTTTGTACTGGTTTTGTCACTTGTCACTGAGAAAGTAAACTCTCTACTGGCTTACGATCGCCAAGCACTCCTGGATATTCGGTTTGCTAGTGATAATCTGATCAAATTTGATCAAGGACAGAAAACTTTACCTCCACTGCTTCTGACAGGAATACCTGCTCACCTCTTCTGGTAGCGGCTCTTCCTCCCCGTCGGAGACGCTTCAGAGCTCGGGGTAAAAGCAGTGGGCGACTGGTGAAGCTGAAAGCCTCTCTGGTGTCTTCATCAGCCTCTACTTTGGCCGGATATGGATCGACCCGCCACTACTTCGTCTCCCGTCGTTCTCTGGAGCCCGTCGGCACCTGGCTGGTGCCTGTCATTGGCAGGGACTTCCATTCCCGCACCTGTTCTCTCCGTCTGCACAGAGGAGGGGTGAAACCCTGCAGCCTTCGACCTCTGGCTCGAGCTTCCTGCGCAGATGATCGGTTTGTTGCTCCCTGGCCCTGGTGAATGCTAGATCGCTAGCAAATAAAAAGTTCATCCTAAATGACTAAATGCGAACTGGATTTCTTGTGCATCACAGAGACTTGGCAGAGCGCTGGTGAGTCAAGCTCCTTCTCCGAACTCTTACCGCCCGGCTGTGCATATTTCAGCGCTCCGCGGACGACTGGTCGAGGAGGGGGAATTGTGACCGTCTTTAAACAAAACTTTGACTGTAAACAGCTGTCCTCTGTCGCTTTCTCCAGCTTCGAGCTGATAATGTTTGAGCTGGGTCGTTCTTGCCCTGTACTGTGTGCGGTGATATACTGACCTCCAAAATACAATAAGCATTTCATTACTGACTTCTCTAATTTTCTCGCTGAAGTAATGCCTAAACATGATCACGCTTTAATCATTGGTGATATGAACATACACGTGTGTTGTCCCTCCAAGCCACTGGCTAGAGAGTTTTTTAAATCTCATTGCTTCTTTTGATCTTGTGCAGTCTGTGACCGGTCCCACACAAGAGCACGGACACACACTTGATCTCATCATATGGTTTACCCATTTCTAATATTGAAGTTTATGGTGCTTTCTTTTCTGATCATATGCCTGTTTTGTTTGATGTACCTCTGCCATGTTACATTGACAAACAACTCGCACCAGCTCGTCGATGCCGTATGCTTAACCCTTTCACTGCTGTTCAGTTTCTCGTCTGCATTTACCAGCGCTACTGTAGGCCTAGCTAGCTCAGCCAGCCCTGTGTGCGTGAACACAGATGAGCTAACCTCTTGCTTTGACTCCACCTGTTTACAAATCCTTGATACTGTCGCCCTCTTAAAAACCAGACGTTGTAAACCCATTACTGAGCCCAGGTTGAATGACAGCACACGAAAAGCCAGAAGAGAATGCAGGAGGGCTGAGCGTCAGTGGAAAAAGGATAAGCTACAGGTGTCCTTTGACATTTTGAGGGACAGCTGGCGTATTTATCAGCATATTGTCAAAGCTGAAAAGATGAAACATTTTTCAGATATTATTTTAACTAATTGTCACAAGCTTTGGGTTCTTTTTAAAACTATTAATGATATTCTGGATGACCCCCAGTCTGTCTGTCTCGATGCCTCCTCTAAAACATGTGAGCTCTTTCGACAATTTTTTATTGACAAAGTAGCCAACATTAGAGCCAGCATCTCTACCCCGATGCACGACCCCTCTACTACGGTCACCTGCCCCGCCACTTTTAGCCGTTTTGAGCCTGTGTCTCTCTCTCAGTTAGAGGAAATTATTTCCCACATGAAACCCTCTGGCTCCCCCTTAGACATCCTTCCCCCACGCCTTATTAAAGAGACTATTAGGGTTATAGGACCTACTGTTCAAAAAATCATGAACGAGAGCCTTGCAGGAGATGTACCAGCAAATTTTAAACATGCTGTGGTGCAACCGCTTATTAACAAGCCCAACCTTCACGCTTCTGTCCTATCTAATTTTAGGCCTATTTCTAAGCCCCCGTTTCTCTCTAAATCTTTAGAAAAAATTGTAATTCTCCCACTGTAGTCCTTTCTGAACACCCCTGGCATTTTGGAAGTGTTTCAGTCCGGTTTCAAGGCACTGCACAGTACTGAGACTGCACTCCTAAAAATTTTTAATGACAATTTTTTGGCCACCGACTCTGGTGACTCTCTCATTCTCTTACTGTTAGATCTCACTGCAGCGTTTGACACAGTAGATCACAGTATTTTGCTTTCTCGCCTGGAGCACTGGGTTGGCATTAAAGGTTCAGCTCTGGAGTTTTTTAGGTCATACCTGTCTGAAAGGAGCTTCTGCGTCAGTCTGGGGGACGCTGTATCCTCCACGGCGTCTCTCCACTGCGGAGTGCCTCAAGGCTCAATCCTTGGGCCAATTTTATTTATGCTGTACTTGCTCCCCCTAGGATCTATTTTTAGAAAACATGGTGTCTCCTTCCACTGTTATGCAGATGACAGTCAAATCTACCTGCCTTTGCGGCGAAACAGTCCTGACTCCTTAAATCCTTTGTTTGCATGCCTGGAATATGTCAAAGCATGGCTGGCTTTAAACTTTTTAAATTTCAATAACAACAAAACTGAAGTCATGGTGTTTGGTCCCAGCAATGTACGTGTGTTTCCTCCTGGTGATCTGGGCCCCCTTGAACCTTTCGTGAAGCCAACTGCTACCATTCTAGGGGTGAAAATTGACTCTGACCTAAAAATGGACAAACAGATAAATGCAGTGGTGGGAAAGAGCTTTTTTCAGCTTAGGAGGTAGTCCAAGGTCAAACCTTTTTTATCGCGTTCTGTTTTTGAAACAGTTATGCATGCTTTTATGATATCCCGCCTTGACTATTGTAATGCCTTGTATGTCGGCGTTAGTCAGGCCTCCATCTCCCGCTTCCAGTTAGTCCAGAACGCTGCTGCTTGTCTGCTAACAGGTACACGTAAGCAAGAGCACATTTCCCCCCTGTACTGGCCTCCCTCCACTGGCTTCCTGTGTTTTTTAGGATTGATTTTAAAATTTTACTGTTTGTTTTTAAGGGCCTAAATGGTTTGGCACCCACCTATCTCTCCGACCTGTTGGAACCCTATGTTCCTTCAAGGTCCCTCAGGTCCTCCGATCAGCTTCTCCCGGCCGTCCCTAAATCCAGGTTGAAGCTCAGGGGACACCGGGCTTTCAAAGTGGCAGCCCCAAAACTGTGGAAGGAGCTGCCTCTGAATGTTAGGCAAGCCCCCACTCTACAGGTGTTTAAATCATGCCTAAAGACACATTTTTATTCCTTGGCTTTTAAAACAGCCTGAGTGACTGCTCATGTGACAGCATGTATGTTTTCTGTTTTTATGTGTTATTTGTTTATTTTGCCTTTTAACCTGTACAGCACTTTGGTTCAACTTTGTTGTTTTTAAATGTGCTATATAAATGAAGTGGTATGGTATGGTATGGTATAGAATGGCTTTTTTTTATTTCTAAAGCACTTTGTTCTGCAGTTTTAACTGTATGAAAATAATGAAGTTTCATTGATTTGATTTAATGCTACACGCACGTGTGAAGTTGGTGGCGGTAAGCATCTAAGTTGTTTGCAGTCGAAGAAGAAGAAGAAGCGATGCTCTGCATTCGATTTAGTCAGACTGGACACGGTGGCTAGGCTATGCTAATGCTAACCAAGTTAGCTGATCAACCGCAATCAACTGCTTACTGTAATATTGATAATAGGCTGCAACTTTCAGAACACTCAGATACACTGTACAAGAAAAGAAAACTAAGGCAAAGATTTGGTCATAAGAATGTTTACTGTTTTCTCTGACACATACACGTAAACAATGCCGAAAGGCCACATAATACATATACATTTGTTTTCATTACTGCTAAAATTATATTATCAATAAAAACAAAATACGAAAGTCAGAAAATGGAATATACCAGTCTTAGACGAGTGGCATACCACTGATGGAACTGGAATGCCAGTTTAAAAACTGGAATATACCACGAAGGAACTGGTATATTCCACTCAGCCGCAAGTGGTATGCCAGATACCACTTTTCGTTCTCGCTGTCACTCGAATTTTGTGTTGAATCTTTTGATTATGATTAACTTTTGTGGTGTTGTTGTGTATGATAGACCCTTTTGGCTCACCAGGCTTCATTTGGGACCATTTTGGGCCAACTTAGATTGGCCTCCAATTTCACGATTTTTCCATATTGGTCAACTTCTAGGGTATTCAGCGCCCAAAATATCACCATTTTGGGTCGCCAGTGGTCATTTGGCACCATTTCAGGCCAACTTCGACCAGACTCAACTGTCCATACTTTTTTTAATTATTTTAGTCAACTTTTTGGGTGTTTTGGGCCAAAATGTGACCTTTGGGGTCACCAGAGGACATCTGGCACCATTTTGGGCTGACTTCAATCCAGCTCAAAATTCACAATTTTTTTATTTGAGTCAACTTTTGGGGTGTTTTGTGCCAGAATACGAACATTTTGGGTCACCAGGGATGATGTGGGAGCATTTCCGGCCAACTTTGAACCGGGTCCACTTTCACAAATTTTCAATTTTAACGTAATATAACATAAATGAATGGCGAGAACAGGCCGTTCAGCCCAACTACGCTCGCCATTTTGATCAACATTCTGGGTGTTTTGGGTCAAACTACAACCCATTTGCATCACCAGGGCTCATTTCGGGCCAACTTCGATCCAGTCCCACTTTCCCAAAAAATTTAAATATTTGAGGCCAAAATACAATCCTTTTCAGTTACCAGGGGTTTTTTGGGACCTGTGACCATTTCGTGCCAACTTTGATCTGCCTTCAGTTTCAGAAATCTTCAATGCCTGTAAACATTTTGGCCATTTTCTGCCAATGACCCTTTTGGATCATGAGGGTAATATTTTTACCAATATATTTCAAATTTGCGTACCAAAGAGTTTGAACATTTTGAATATTCTTTGCAGTCTGAATAGCCATGTACGTAAGCTATGAAGTCTGTAGACTTTTATTTTTTTTTAACTTGTCATACACAGGTAACAAACATCACAAGCACTTAACTTCCATTTAGCACCGCTATTGCCACTAGTTTTCAGTGAACTGGTCTCTTTGAAACACTTGATGGTGTTTCTTACAGTGCCCTGGCAACACTTAACATCTTCAAAAATTTTTCTAAGTGACCAGCCAGCATCAAGCAAGGCGACAATGCGGCTACTAACAATCTCACAGTGTTCCTTCTGTTTGCCATCGTGTTTAACACTGACACTGCTCAAGGTTCATGTCACCTTATATACTGGAACAACTGACCATTAGAGTTAATTCTGCAGAATAATGTTGCCTCAAAGCAATTTAAACCATTTTTTTTAAGCATCAATAATCATGGACTGAGCCTTCAAACATGCATTCATGCTAATCAAAAATAAATAAATAAATAAATAAAAATTTGCGATGCCATTTAATTGTTATAAAAAATTGGTATTTTCAGTGTTTTTGTTTATTACCCATATTTCCACCTCAATATGTTTGTGGGAATGATTTTATTTGTTCTCATTGCCTAGAGTTGTATTTTTCAATATATTTCCCCTAAAGAATTATGGAGAAGTAATATATCACAACCCCTTTTAGATGAAAGTGGTGGTGTATAATCATCACTGCACTCTACTGTAGGAACAATGATAATTGTAGTGGTGTTGAGGGCAGGGTTGTTTACCTCCATATAAAGCATATAATCTATAAAATACGGACAAATAGGACATGACCTCTCAGATCATTCAAGAAGAAAACTACAGTGAATTATTATTAAAAAACATACCCGGAAATAAGAACAGTGGATTATGCGGCTTGTTACAGCTCTAGTTCTGGGTTAGTTCTGGCAAGAAATCTATTTCATAGCATAGAAGTTGGAACAGGGGGGGCGGGAGGAGCGGTGCTCCCCCCCCCCCCCCCCCTCCATCAGCCCCATACTGCCCAAGTCTTATTATTATTATATATATATATATATATAGTGGCAACTTCTGAAGTAGGCGGACGCGGAGTCAGGGATCTGCGTTTTCAAATCGCTCTTTCTGAGCTTCGTTTTATTGTATCAGCGTTCAACATCTTCAACAGCAGTCAAAATACAGCTTATCCCTTCTTGAGGGTTCACATTAAGACTAACTCAAAACTCTATAGCCCTCTACTTATATACCCGCTCGGGGTTTTCTGATTAGACAATTCTCTGGGGCCCGTGAGCCAATCACTGCAGCTCAGGCCAATTCATGCAAATTAGCAAGGAGCAGTTGACACCGGCATTCAACTCATCCACCGAAGCGGCAGGAACGCCGCAATATATATAAAGAATCTGAATTCAAATGTGTCAGACTCACATTTAGGCCTATGTCTTTAATATCATAAATAAAATATGCTTTCTATATCTTGTATGCAGCCTAATGACATGTGCCAGATGTAGCCTATAGAGACAGTGCAATTTGAAAAACATCTCCTTTGTTTTGATACGTAAGCGCCCGCATTGTTTATTTCCTGTTAGCTAGCAAAGGCGGTAAATTCAAGCAACGATCAAGACAATGTCACAGAAGCGGATTTCGCATTTCTTTTCCAAAGCTCACACTGAGTCTGCTAAGTGTCTAAGAGAAGCTAAACCGAAAAAAAGATGCTTGCACGAGTGCATGTTGAGGAAAAAGGAACGCGATCGCAGCTATGCGAAGTCCTGAATAAACATAGGGAAAGCATACCAACATTGGAGAGAATTCCGGGAGTTGAATGGTTTTAAATCTGATGCCCAGGTCGCCTTGTTTCTACTTGAGGTGAGTAGAGCTGGGCCCTGTTTCTGAAAGCAGGGATAGTGGTAACTCTGAGTTTGTTAGCTCTGAGTTGCAGAAAACTCAGAGTTTTCCGGTTCACAATGCGAGTTCAGTCCAACTCTGAGTCAGTTACCAAGGCAACATACTCCGTGAAGCTAACCTGCTCGCTGGCAGGTTTTCAAATAACTCAGGAGTTTCTTCCCCTGAAACTGCAGACTGGGGTTGCATGTCCGTTCCTTGAAGAGACAGAGGACACTGAAGTGCAAATACTGAGAAGAATTCTCCATTAGGAGAGTCATCCGACCATGTTTGGATGTTTTATCGTTTTCGGACGAATAGTTGTTTGAGCATTCCGTGTCTCTGTGGAATCTACAATTTATTTCAACAAAATTTTCAGCCCGCATATTGCTCGTGTGACACACCGAGGACATTCTCTCAGTTCAGAACAAATTGCATAGCCCTTCTTTTTTTTTGTTGAAAACGGCAGTTTTCATTATCGTTTTGTGTTATTACGGAAAGAAACAACCACGACTTCATTCATCAAAGGCGGTCAGTTTCTACCACGATTGGGCTCTAAAGTACAAAATAATGAATAACTCTCTAGAGAGTTTTTAATTCTTCATAATACATGTTGGAAAGTCTGCTAATTTGCTGTAATGAATGATCAGCAGTTCGTATGTTCAATTCATTCCAAGTCAAAATACCTCAAGATAGAACAACTAATGTTTTAAAATGTGAAAATTAAAGTTTGTGGAATTATCCTGAAATAAGTCATTTGGATCAGCTTGGAATGATACCGGGCATTTATCACAACGAGCTGTACACGGCCATTTACCCAGCTGAGTGAGCCATTCTTACGCTGCTTTCACACCGGATGCGAAACGAATTTTTTGCGCGACAGATTACATTCAAGGTCAATGCAAAGATGCACCTTGCACTGACTTTGAATGCAATCTGTCGCACAAAAAATTTGTTTCGCGTCCAGTGTGAAAGCAGCTTTACTCAGAAGTTTCACTTTAAGAAAAGCGCATTCATGTTCCAAGCTTTTGAAGGAGAGGGGCAAGCGGCTCTGTTGTGTTTTGAGAACATTTCAACTGTCAACAATAGTGACGTCATATCGCTGATACAGCCTTTAATAACTGTGTGGTAATAAAAGTATTCTGCTTAAAATCAAATCCTTGTTCAGAAAACACTGTGCGTACATATATGAGCACAAACTCCCATCAAAAATCCCGCCCCCCCTCTCAGAATATAGTTCAAACGTCTATGTTTCCTAGTGGATATTCCTGTTTATTTACAGCATCTATAACCCGACAAAAAATTTCAGATGTACAACTTGTGTTTTACATGTGTAAGGGTACGTGTAAAACCCGTGTCATATACACGTTTTTTGCATGTAAAATGGGAACTCAAAATCACGTGTAATTCACATGTAAAATTACTTGTGTAACTTTCACTTACTTTAGACCAGTTTAACACTAATTTTTCTTGAGACCGCTAAAAGCTGATACATTTTTCTCAGTGTTATTTCACCAGGGATATCCACTTGAGAATTTCTTTATTTCAAGGACACCATGGAAGACCTTGTTTCTACATTAGATTACCTCAAACAGAAGTCCAATCCTCAACAGGGGCTCAAACCAGCAACTTGTAGATCACTAGTCAAGCTTCCTACCACTAGGCAACCCTGCCGCTCTGATGCAATCACAGCAGTGGTTTTAATTGAATCGGTGAATTCAATACGAGCCCAACTCCACACATTTAATGTATGGAGTTGGGCCCTTATTGAATTCACCAATTCAATTAAAGACCCAATATGTAATTCTCTGCCGCTTGTGGGCGCTTAACCAAACAATAACAAGAGACCAAGTTTGATGACGCAGTGGGATCGCGTGGAATCATGGGAGTTCTTGTACCGCTGACAGCTAAATTCTCCGACGTGACTCAAACAGGAGCGGCGAAACCATGTACATGGATGAGGTAAGGTTGTATTTCTTTACTTCTATATAACTTCATCTTATTTCATTCAAATAAAAAAAATGTAAGGGATAATGATAAATCGGCTGTTTACAGCGCTTATGATGTGCTGCAGGTCAGAGGCTGAGATAAGGGGGTGGGGCCGGCTCATGTTGCCCATCTTTGTAGAGAATAATAACAGATGTGAACACTCTGTTGCTGAATGCAAATGCTAAAGGTAACAGATATCGAGGAAATGCCACAGTCAGCTGGCAATGTACGCCTTCAGTTGCTCCTGCCGCTATTGCTATTGCTTCCTTAGCAACGATGTGCTCAACAGACCAGCTGGCCAGCGGTTATCTGTCAAGACATGCTGATAGACCAAACTGAATCGAGTATTCAAGGGAGCCGTGTTCTAACTGCAAGTAATGTAGCTAACGTAGCACTGACTTCTCATAACGCACAAACGATCTGCCGTATACATCAGCTTTCTGTTTGTCATGAGGCATCACAAGAAAAATGTTTTGAAGTGGAATAACGTTACGTTTATGTTACAACTTGGCTAAATTTGAACTTATACTGCTGGTGTAATAGGCTGATTTGCTAACTATGCGAAGATAAATAAATAATATCCTAACGTGCACTTTGACAGGGAGAGAGAGATATCTCACGGCTCACTATGTCCTCCGTTTATTTAGTAAGGTAGCTAACAACCTGAATAAAATTTGATCTACGACCATTTCTGGTGGAAAATTAAGTTCCTGACACAAGATGGTTACCATCTTGGCTTGAAACTCTTTGGCAACGACGAAGCATGCGTGTGTGGAGGGTGATTTTCTTGCTCTTGTGCACTCTTTGTGTTGGAAGTGACGTCAAATATGCGACGAAAAGAAATGCCCCGTGTCCCTACATTGATAATACAGATATCTCTGTCTTTGATAATCATTGAATACATCCCAGATAATGTAAGTACCTAACACCAAAACATATATAACATATCTATATATTTTATAGATCTTTGAATTTGGAAATTTTACATATCGGGCCTTTAATAGCTTAAACTCATGCTTACCACAGTACGTGTGTGGATAACATCGCAATCATGAAGGAGTAAATTATGAGACATTAAAGCAGTGGCGGTCCTTCCTACAGGCGACATAGGCGCTTACCTATGGCGCCACCCAATGCTGGGCGCCAACTATGCGGCCAGCAAATAAATAAATAACAATTATAATAATGTCAAACTTTTTTTAACAATGTTTGGCATCCCTTATGGCTTTATCTGCCATAGTACTTACACATGAAAAAAAAATTAAACGTAAGTAAGGGCCAGTGTCCCCAGGAAACGTTTTTTGCCCTGGATGCGCCTATGACCTCATTTTCAGAGTGATTCTCTCCAGCACTCATTGTTGCTAAGTTACAGAAACCAGCTTTGGCTTGCCTTGGGCGCCAAATGCATTAGGACTGCCCCTGCATTAAAGCCGGGGAAAGGCATACTGGTCAACTTATACAGAATGCCCGTAACTTGTTTGGATTTTTTGTTTGAAAAACACCTCATTCAAAACATTAATTATTGGAAGTTATTCATTTTGACAGTGATGAAAGAGTATCTGTTCACACTCACATGTCAAAAAACAACAACTGGATGCTTCTTTTTGGAGCACAATACAATTAGCCATTGGGCATAGTGGTCGACCACTTTTCAGAGCTTCTGCTGAACATGCATACAGACCATAGACTGTATGAAACAAGGACAGTCTGCACAATCGCCAAAAGCATCAGTTGCAAATGTACAAATACAACACAAATTATCAAGAGGAACTTGATGTCTGAGGCACAACATCGGCTCTTACTGGACATCGCCCTTCTACCTCCTGATTGACAAGTGGAATGATAAGAATATGAAAGATGGGAAATTTTTGGTCAAAATCAAGGGTCCTTGACATGCCCATGTGTAAGCATGGCAATATTCTCTGTTTTGGATGAGGCTTTTGAGGTTTCTCATTCACGTACTTGAATAGAAAGCTTTTTTAGGCTTTTTATGACATTTTTACAATCTATTTTAATTTTTATAAATGATAAAATACTTAAATAAGATAAAGCAAATCTAATGGATTTTTAAATGATTTTACTGATATTTGTTGAAGGTAATACAGGTGGGAACTCGAAGGGTTGACATGTAAGGAAAAGGCCTGTTGTTCATCGCAGTAAGGTGGGCATTTATGTAGAACTGCTGGTGTAATCAATGTGATTTACACTTATGGATTGGAACATGCTTCTTTTCGCATTTACTTGTACTTTATGACACGTGTAGAAACCACCAGTTCCTCCTGTGGATTATACATTGAAGAAAACTGTAGTTTGCTGGTACGTGCAATCAACATTTTTACACATATAGTTGAGAACATACTTCATTTCACTTTTTTACACGTTAGTTACAGGCACCTTCTGACACGTGTAAACAAACACCAGTTTCTCAGGTGACATGGAAGAAACATAGCGTTTGCTGGGTAAGGCACTGCCAGCAGCCTTATCATCTGAGAAATTTCCCCTTTAATGGGATTTCAAAGATATTTAAGAAGAACTTGTGTTTGATATTATGGCAGCTGGCTCATCAGCTATGACTGTGCTTTGATTTCCCCATGTCTCTTGGAGCAAGCAATAGACCATTAGACATGGTTTGCCCATGTTTGCAGCAAAGTGACGATGTACAACAGTTTACAGGCGACCCCACATATCTCACTTCCCTCCCATGGGTCTTTTGGAGATGCCTGGTAAGCTTCATACAAGATTCCTTCCATGAAATAAAAGTGATGATCTCAGCAGGATGTCATTTCTCAGCACACAACTGATCTTCCTTTTCCATTACCAGCCAAACACACTCGCCCCTTTTAACACTACAATATTTCAAAGTTGAGACCCATGAGAATAACTCATGGCTGAATATTGTAAAGCTCTTGCTAGAACAAGCCCAGGAATTACATTGTGGGTGGTCCTGCTTGGCCACTGGGATTATGTTTGATTGGCCTTCTTAGACTACCCCTGCTATATCTGTTTTTCACAAAAAATAGTAATGAACATAGCAGGCATTTTAAGAAATATATGTCTGACCAGGTGGCAAATGCATAAATTGCTTCAGTAAGACAATGATATCATATTCAAAAAGGAGGAAATGCCGTGTTGAATCTTATGAAAAATGTTGATGGAAAAATATGGGAAGGTTGGGATCAGTTACTGTTTAGTTCTGTCACAGTACTTTCATTAAAGAAGAAATCTTGAACCCAGAGGGGCTTGGTCAAAGGAGCATCAAGACCATTGCTGGCAGTGCCAAACTCTGACTTTCAAATGTAAAAGCTATAATCTGCATATCAATAAGATAAAAGGAATGATTAAATGCTAACATTTTCACTTAGAGACAGTCCAAGGGGGGGTAAAAAAGTCCATATTGTGTCAATCTAGAAATATTACATTTATGCTTGGAATCCCAGGGGTAAGCACATAGGTTTGAGAACAGAAGAGTCTGGAAAAACACAGCATTGTTCTTGAACAATTGAATTTTTCTTTCAAGTATATTGAGCGATTTTAAGCAAGGTATAAAATATGAAAAATGTGTATAAATAAGCAGTCTGTTAAGATCAATTCGAATTTCTGAGCAAGCAAACAGGGTTTTTAATCCAGAAATAAAGAGAGTACAAAATGAGCATTTATATTAACTCAGCATAAATTTTTATTTTAAAAATTAAATGTCTAACATTTGTGCTGCCCTACAAAGCCTAAGCGCAGTAACTACACATTTAGTAAAATATGAGTAATGCACCGTTTTGGGCCTGATAGTATGGAGGTTAGGATTTACTTGGATTGAATATTTACCATGGCAACCCAGTTAACCATAATCTATCATAAATGTGCTGAGTATTCATTTATTGGGACAGCAAGCAAACTCCGAAGCCATTTTTTACTGGTTAAATTATTTCGTAGTTACAACACTTAGCTTTTGTACGGCAGTGTATTCTGTACACTCTTGAGTATACCATGCAGTAGAGTACACAGCACAGTCGCTCAATAATAACTCATAACAGTTCTGGGCCATTAATAAAATTCATATCTGTGTCATTGTCCTTTATTCTGCTTTTTTGAATGAATGATTTATTTGCTTCATTTAAAATGGACAAAATAAAGATATGAAGACAAAAAAAAGAAAAAGAAGTTCAGAAAACCTGAATTCCCAGTAGTGAACCAAAAGGGTGTAGGCTGAAGCAAAGCTTATTAGACACCTACCCCTCTTACCTTACAAATCATAATCATCAAAATAGGAAAACATTGTTTATGGCAACAGTGGTACAGAAAACTGGATGTTGACATTTTGATCATAACCATTACATACTAACTTGTTGTTACTTTTCCCCCATGGTGTATTGCATAATGCAGTCTTTCTTAGAAAGTTTTTTGAGCTTGACCAATGTACTGCATTTTAATATTACAGAACAAGCATTCCACAGACTCACTCCCCTGACGGACAGACAATGATTTTTTACATTTGTTCGTGCCTTTTCATTTTTTGAACATGAATTGTCCTCGCAGACTGTATTGGTGGACCCTCATTTTAAACAACTTCTGGATACCTGGAGGTAATTGTCTATTTTTAACTTTGTACATGATTTGTATTACATTGTAATCAACTAAATCTTTAAATTTTAATACATTAAGCTGAATGAATACTGGGTTAGTTGGCTCATGATAGGGTTTTTTATTTAAAATTCGTCTGGCTCTTTTTTGCAGTAAAAAAAAAATAGGGTTAACATTTGTTTATAAGCAGTTCCCCATACCTCTACACAGTAAGTAATGTATGGAGAAATAGAAATGAGTACAATGTGTATGAGGATTTCTGAGTTAGAAAATCTTGAGCTTTATAAAGTATTGCAATAGATTTTGCCATTTTGGTTTTGACATGATTTATGTGGGACTTCCAACTTAATTTATTGTCAATTATTACTCCTAGAAATGTTGTTTTGAGCACTGTTTCAATTTCAACGTCATTAATTCTAATGTTTCTCTGAGAATTTGATGGGCTAATACACTTGGTTTTTCCAAAGTGAAGAAATAATAAAAAAAATGGTTTGATGCCAATAAATTATCTGCAGTTCTTCCTCCGCAATATCCAGAATGTTCCCCACTGCGGAATAAAGTGGTATCATCTGCAAATAGAATACATTTCAATGACCTTGAAACCAAATATATGTCATTTATATACAAAATGAACAGCAATGATCCAAGAATTGAACCTTGTGGCACCCCACATGTAACCTTCAAAAAGTCTGAATTACAAAACCCAAAACCAGTGAAGTTGGCACGTTATGTAAATCGTAGATAAAAACAGAATAAAATGATTTGCAAATCCTTTTCAACTTATATTCAATTGAATACACTGCAAAGACAAGATGTTTAATGTTCAAACTGAGAAACTTTTTTTTTTTTTTTTGCAAATAATCATTAACTTAGAATTTAAAGGCAGCAACACATTGCAAAAAAAAGTTGGCACGGGCCTTTTTACCACTGTGTTACATCACCTTTCCTTTTAACGACACTCAGTAAACGTTTGGGAACTGAGGAGACCAATTTTGAAGCTTTTCAGGTGGAACTCTTTCCCATTCTTGCTTGATGTACAGCTTAAGTTGTTCAACAGTCCGGGGTCTCCGTTGTCGTATTTTACGCTTCATAATCGCCACACATTTTCAATGGGAGACAGGTCTGGACTACAGGCAGGCCAGTCTAGTACCCGCACTCTTTTACTACGGAGCCATGCTGTTGTAACACGTGCAGAATGTGGCTTGGCATTGTCTTGCTGAAATAAGCAGGGGCGTCCATGAAAAAGACGTTGCTTGGATGGCAACATATGTTGCTCCAAAACCTGTATGTACCTTTCAGCATTAATGGTGCCTTCACATATGTGTAAGTTGCCCATGCCTTGGGCACTAATACACCCCCATACCATCACAGATGCTGGCTTTTGAACTTTGCACCTATAACAGTCCGGATGGTTCTTTTCCTCTTTGGTCCGGAGGACACGACGTCCACAGTTTCCAAAAAACAATTTGAAATGTGGACTCGTCAGACCACAGAACACTTTTCCACTTTGCATCAGTCCATCTTAGATGAGCTTGGGCCCAGCGAAGCTGGCGGCGTTTCTGGGTGCTGTTGATAAATGGCTTTCACTTTGCATTGTAGAGTTTTAACTTGCACTTGCAGATGTAGCGACGAACTGTAGTTACTGACAGTGGTTTTCTGAAGTGTTCCTGAGCCCATGTGGTGATGTCCTTTACACACTGATGTCGGTTTTTGATGCAGTACCGCCTGAGGGATCGAAGGTCACGGGCATTCAATGTTGGTTTTCGGCCTTGTGGCTTACGTGCAGTGATTTCTCCAGATTCTCTGAACCTTTTGACGATATTACGGACCGTAGATGATGAAATCCCTCAATTTCTTGCAATAGCTCGTTGAGGAATGTTGTTTTTAAACTGTTCGACAATCAGCTCACGCATTTGTTCACTAAGTGGTGACCCTCGCCCCATCCTTGTTTGTGAATGACTGAGCATTTCAGGGAAGCTGCTTTTATACCCAATCATGGCACCCACCTGTTCCCAATTAGCCCGTTCACCTGTGGGATGTTCCAAATAAGTGTTTGATGAGCATTCCTCAACTCTCTCAGTCTTTTTTGCCACTTGTGCCAGCTTTTTTGGAACATGTTGCAGGCATCAAATTCCAAATGAGCTAATATTTGCAAAAAATTACACAGTTTACCTGTTCGAACATTAAGTAACTTGTCTTTGCAGTGTATTCAATTGAATATAGGTTGAAAAGGATTTGCAAATCATTGTATTCTGTTTTTATTTACGATTTACACAACGTGCCAACTTCACTGGTTTTTTTTGTTGAATACTGATACCTATCTTCCAAATAACTAGCAAGCCAATCACATGCCAGTCCTCTGATGCCATACCTCTGTAATTTGGAAAAGAATAATTTATGGTCAATAGTGTCAAACGTTTTTTATAAATCGAGAAAAATCCTTACTGTATGTTCATTTCTCTCAATCGCATTTGTTATTTGCACAACTCAGTCCATAAGTGCTAGTGAGGTGGTCCAGTTTTTTCTGAATCCATATTGCTGTTCACGGAGTATGTTATGGTTAGAAATAAAACTGTTTAGCCTCTTGACAAAAATCTTTTCTAAAATTTTTGAAAACTGTGGCAGAAGTGCAATTGGCCTATAGTTGGAAAAAAACACATTTATCACCAGATTTGTACAGTGGAATACCTTTAGCTATTTTCATTTGTTTAGGAAATTTTCCAGCTATCAGGGACTGGTTACAAATACAACCAATTCCGAAATAGTTGGGTCAAAGTGTAAATTGTGAATAAAATCAAAACGCAATGACTTTCAAATCACGCCAGCCAGTATTTTATTCACAATAGAACAGAGATAACATAGCAAATGTTGAAACTGAGAAATTTTACAATTTTATCCACAAAATGAGCTCATTTCAAATTTGACGGCTGCTACAGGTCTCAAAAAATTTGGGACAGGGGCCTGTTTACCATGGAGTAGCATCCCCTCTTCTTTGTAACACTGAGTGGAGGCGTCTGGGCATTGAGGAGACAAGTTTCCTGAGTTATGCCATTGGAATTTGATCCCACTCTTGTCTAATACAGGCTTCCAGCTGCTGGAGAGTTTTGGGTCTCCTTTGACGTACTTTTCATTGAATTATGCGCCAAACGTTCTCAATCGGTGAAAGATCAGGACTGCAGGCAGGCCAGTTCAGCACAAAGACTCTTCTACTACGAAGCCATGCTGTTGTAATAGCTGCAGTATGTGGTTTTGCATTGTCCTGCTGAAATACACAAGGCCTTCCCTGGAATAGATGTCGTCTGGAGAGGAGCATATGTTGCTCTAAAACCTTTATATATCTTTCAGCATTCATGGTGCTTTTTAAAACATGCAAGTGTCCCACACCATATGCACTAATGCATCCCCATACCATCAGAGATGCTGGCTTTTGAACTGAACGCTGATAACAGGAGGGGTGGTCTTTCTCCTCTTTAGCCCGGAGGACACAACGCTCATGATTTCCAACAAGAATGTCAAATTTGGACTCGTCTGACCACAGGACACTTTGCCACTTTGCTACAGTCCATTTTAAATGAGCTTTGGCCCAGAGAACACAGCGGCGCTTCTGGATCATGCTCAACAATGGCTTCCTTTTTGCATGATAGAGTTTTAGGTGGCATCTGTGGATGGCACGGCGGACTGTGTTTACAGACGGTGGTTTCTTGAAGTATTCCTGGGCCCATTTAGTAATGTCAATGATAGAATCATGCCGGTGAGTGATGCAGTGGCGTCTTGAGGGCCCGTGATCACGGGCATCCAGTAAAGGTCTTTGGTCTTGTCCCTTACGCACAGAGATTTTTCCAGTTTCTTTGAATCTTTTGATGATGATGTTATGCACTGTTGATGATGAGACCTTCAAAGCCTTTGCAATTTGACAATGAGGAACATTGTTTTTAAAGTATTCCACATTTTTTTTACGCCAGCCTTCACAGGTTGGAGAGACTCTGGCCATCTTTACTTCTGAGAGACTCAGTCTCTCTCAGACATCCCTTTTATAGCCAATCATAATACACACCTGATGCCAGTTAACTCAATGTTCTTTCAGTTGATTCTCTTCTGTATTATTTGCTTTTTCAGCCCTTTTTTGCCTGTGTCCTAACTTTTTCGAGACCTGTTGCAGCCAGAAAATTTGAAATAAGCTCATTTTGTGGATAAAAATGTAAAATGTCTGAGTTTCAACATTTGAAATGTTATCTATGGTCTATGGTAATTAACATATTGCCTCATATGATCTGAAAGTCATTGCATTTTGATTTTATTCACAATTTACACTTCGTCCTAACTATTTTGGAATTGGGGTTGTATAATTTAGGGGTGAAACTATACGGACAATGATTTTTTTAATCATTACCATATCATGACTATTCCAGTCTGTTGATTTTTTATTTTTTAAATTGTGCACAATATCAATTATTTCAGTTTCATCAGTTTCTGTGACAAACATTGATGGAGTATTTATGTTGCTAACACTACTCTTTACTTTATCTTTACCATTTGGAAGTACAACAGAGTTTGCCAAATTTTTCCCTACATTAACAAAGTGTTCATTAAACTTATCAGCAATCAATTTATCTTCTTTGATAACAGTATCATTGTTGGAATAAAAGTAATGATGGTAGTTTCTCGTGGTCTTTCCATTTTTAATGATTTCATTCAAAACTCTCCAGGTATTTTTGATATTAGTCCTTTTTTTTCTAGTAATTCACTATAATACATTTTCTTGCTATATCTCATAATACTTGATATAGATCTCATAAGTGGTTTTTAAAACCACTTTGAGAGATATCCACTCCCAGAAATCTCATGAATAATCATTAATTAAATTACTGTTGGCGCAGAGAGGTCTACAATAGCAACCTCGGAAAGAATTAGCTATGCTAATGAGATAAGGTGAACTTATATAATCCTGTTCAACCACATTTTAAAATATTTGTGTTCGAATTAACTATTATTATCCAAGGTACCTTATAAAAGACTTTAGAAAGGATCATTATGGAACTAACATTAAGTTTCAACTCAACTAATGATATTTTCAGGAATCTTGAAAACATTTTCACCGTTCAAAGAGAAAAAACGTAATTAATATCCAGTTATAAGCGCTTGGGCTTAGTCAGTGATTACCAGTTGTGCATTGAAGTTTCCGTTTCACTTGCGTAAAGGTGCACCTCATCACAAGTAACCTGGAAAGCGATTATGACTCCAGACTTCCCGTGCTTCTCTTTACTCAGGGATTGGAAACAATGCATGTGGGTTCATGATTGTTTAAATTGTTTTAATGAAATATGACCATTTGAAACATTTTTATGCAATTCCATTGCTTTCAATCCCTCAGTGAAGACAAGCGTGAGAATTCTCGAGTCATAATCGATTTCCGTGTCACTAGTGGGGAAATCCACCATAATGCACGTGAAACTGATTAACTTGATGCACAATGACTTAAATTCCGCGAGTGAATTTCTTCAGTGCGCGTTGATTGAATAATTGCTGATTACAGCACAGGAACGTGAATGCCACTAAGAGGAGAGACTCACGCCTAAGGCGTGAGACTTGGCATCTCTGGTTGTACATGGGTGCCTCTGCCGAATGTTTGTGGCCATTGGATACTGTGTATCATCGTGCCTCAAGATTCTTCACTGGATGTAAATAACTCACCCATCACTGTGTCTTGGATGCAGTATCTGATTGGCTGTCTTTGTGAATATGCAGACGTATGTATTCGTTGAGCTTTATTTATAGAACTCTCATTGGGCTGGTCCTTTCTTATTTGCGTACATATATCCGTAGAAGCCAAAGCCAATATGGCCTTTGCTCACAAGATGCTCTGTAGTTGATTGTTCCACGTGTCTGCACGAAGTTGGGAAAAAGAACATTCAAATTTGCTGCCCCTTTTACATGGAACACCCTCCAGAATGATTCAAAATTGCCAGAATGAATTTACTATGATACCTTTGGTTCGATCTCACAGGATTTTGTGAATGAATCCACTGGACAGTGTCATTGCACTTATTTACCTCCGCCCAACGAAGTTGAAGGAGGTTATGTGATCATTACCCTTTGTCTGTTGGTTGGTTTGTTGGTTTGATTGTAAGCAGGATTACGCAGAAAGGTATGGATGGATTTTCCTCAAATTTGGTGGAATGAATAAGTATTGTTCAAGGAAGAGGTGATTCAATTTTGGGAGGTCAAGGTCAAGGGCATGCAAAAGGTCAAAAACACATTAAAAACATATTTGCGCGAAGACTACGTAGTCTACGTAGTCCTGTACAGGACTGCATAAACACGGAGGTGGCGAGCTAATACTGGCAAAAATAACACTGAGTACATTGGTGGAGGTACTTGCGTTCTCTGAGCGCAGCTCTAATTGTCATGTGTGTTATCAAAAAATTAGCATTTTATATTTTTGCTATTTATCATTTCGATTTCTGGTTTATAATTTGTATTGATTTGCTTCTTAATATTTTGCATACTATTTTCTTAATCTGGCGATATAGTCATGTGTTGCTGCCTTTCTTGGCCAGGTCTCCCATTGTGAAACAGATACTTGTACTCAATGGGCTAATTACCTGGTTAAATAAAGGTAAATAATAATAATAAAATTTATTCAACTCGTAGAAATTGTCGTTGTCATCTTCTAAGTCTTCTGGTTACAGTTCTGGTTCACGTTTTCGTTTACAATTCCTCCTTTGTCCTGTGTGCGATTTACTCACCCCTGTTAGATTTCTGCACTGGCTTCCCAATTCACGATTTGTCTGGTGATTTCACTTTGGAGTCCTAACTTCCTGGTTATTGATTATTAGACTGTCTTGGGATTAGGACTCTGCATTTAACCTTCTGTGCTGAAAGACCAATGCTCGTGTTTGACCCTGCCTATAGACCTATTTGGAGTGGACATCACGGTTACGTCACACAACGAAAGAGATTGTCACATTGCCAGAGGGAGACTGGAGGCATCCACGAAAACAATTAAAGACATGTCTTTTTGTACTGTAGAATGTCAGAATAGAAATGCAAAAAAAAGCGAGCTTCACTTTTTTTTTTTTTTTTTATTGCCCGCCACCACCCCCCCTCTTTGGAGGACAACTTTGTTTTTATTTTCAGATGACAAAATGCAGATTAAACAGCAGAATTAGGTTTGTAAAGAAAAAGGAAAAAAAAAAAAAAAAAAAATAGATACAGTACAATAGATATATTGTACATTAAGGAAAAAAGAAGAAAATAATAATAATAATTACAACAAAAGAGATAACTCAACTTGAATAACAGTAAATAAATGCAAAATTTAATGTAAATTAAATATTTAACATTGGTGAATGAAGTATGTAACAGATAGGAAACGTGGGGGGTAAGGGCGTGTATCAATGGCAGATGTGTAAATGTTTATTGTGTGAGGCGCGGGCTTTTACATATGCATAGATGGACACATAAACAGACAGACATATAAAATGACGGACAGAAGTTGATAACTAAATGTAAATGTTGTGTGTGTGCGTGTGTGTGTGTGTGTGTGTGTGTGTGTGTGCGCGCGTACGCGTGTGCGTATGTGTACATGTACACGAGCACATGTCTTCATAATAGTCGTAGTATATTTATTTATATTATAGTTGATAGGTATAATAATTATAATCAAAAATAGTTATTGTGGTAGAAATTGTTAAGGTAGCAACACTTATTTTTTTAGTAAAGCTAATGACGCACGGCCCGAAATAGCGACAGCAACAACAATCATTGATTATTATAATAATAATAACGATAATAACAATAATAATAATAATAATAACAATAATAACAATAATAATAATAAGAAGAAGAAAAACAATAATTGCTATATCACTATTACATCCATAACAATAATAATAGAAAATTTAAGAATAATGAGAACAATTACAATAACATAAATAGCATTATTAAGTATTAAATATTAAGAAGGCACAGGCCCATGACCCCCACCACCCGGCCCCCGGCCAACCCCCACCCCATCCCGGACGCCACCCACAGCCCCGCCTGCCCCTTCTCCCCCCTTCCTCTTTTTTTTTCTCCCTCTCCTTTTGGGGGATGTGACTCAGCTAGTGTAGTGCATTAAAAAAGTGAGGCATGTGACGAGAAGACAACCAAAGGCCAGCCCCTACGTCCAAGCCCCACTTGCCCTATTCTTTGAGTGTGTTTTTTTTTTTGTATTGAAGATGGTGTATAACATATACGAGAGACAAAAAAGGCAAAGGCATGTAAGGCGGCATTAGCCCAGGCGTGAGGATTGGGAGAAGGCCGAGACGGCGAAGGCAGGCGCAGGCCACAGAGCCCACGTTGCCCCCCCGACCAAATAGTGATAACAGCAATCATACATTCACCATTGTAGCTTAGCAACTGTACATTTATCATTTCTTGTCAATATTATTATTGCTGCCCTCGTCACCGCCATCGCCACCAGCTTAAATCATTATTTTATCATTCATAAGTAAAGATTTGTAGATTGTAGTGTTATGAGTCATAGACTTACAGAGCAATTATTTATATGTATGTTTTTATGCTTGAATGTATGCATGTGCGCATGTATGCTTGAATGTATTTTGTGTTTGTTTGTATGTATGTATGTGTGAATGTAAACATGCATATAAATGAGTAATTGAATAAATGGATGAGCTTAACGTCATTTGGGATTGGTTCCCAGGCAAAGAGGTGTATTGCTTTTGCCAGATTAGGTTTGTAAGAAGTTAATGAGAGGGACCAGATGGACGGGGGTTCTGTTGTATGCTGTTGGGTGGGGTCGGATGTTGTGTTTTCCATAGTAATGTGATCCATCAGATAATTCTTCCACAGTGTGATGTTTGTGTTGCTTTTTGATTTCCAGTTCATGAGGATTGTTTTCTTGGCGACAGTTAGGGCTATTAGAAGAATTTTTTTATTTGGTCTTGTCAAATTTGTAATTGTTGTGTCACCTAGTAAGCAGAGTGGGGGGGATAGAGGGATGTGACAGCCAAAGAGATCAGAGAGTGAATTTGTGACCTTTTCCCAAAACTGCTGAATAGGTGTGCAGTGCCAAATAGCGTGGATATAAGTGTCTGGTTGGTTTTTGGGTGCAGTTAGAACATGTTTCTGAAGTGAAGCCCATTTTAGACATTTTCTGGCCAGTGTAGTGGGTTCTGTGGAGTATCTTGTATTGAATTAACTGTAGGTTTGCATTTCTAGTCATGAAATAAATATTTTGGCAGATTTGGTTCCAGAAGTCAGCATCAGGAGCAATCAGCAGATCTCTTTCCCATTTTCCTGTTGGCATAGAAATTGTTTTATCTGATGTTGAGATTATGCTATAAATTTTTGAGAGGAGTTTTTTTGTTTGAATGTTGATTAGGGTCTGAGGCTGATGGAGGTAAGTCAAGGTTGATGGATTTAATGTTACAGGTAGCTTGAATTGATGATTTTAGCTGCAAGTATTCTAGAAACTGATTGCTCCTGATGCCGTGCTCCCGGACCAGGTGAGTGAATGAAACCAGTGTATTATTTTGAGTGATATATGATAAGTGAGTGATCCCTTTTTCTGACCATGTGAGGAAATGTAATGGTTTTTTATTGCTGAGAAAATCGGGGTTATTCCAAATCGGAGTGAATTTTGAAAAAGTTAATGTGGAGTTTGTGATTTTGTGGAATTTCCACCAGGCTGTCAGAGTTGCTGATATTGTGAATGTCTTAAAGCAGGGGTAACGTTTGATGGACTGACTGAGAAATGGTAAATCTGAAATAGGGATATTTTTGCAATTTGTCTGTTCTATATCTATCCATGTATTATCTGATTGGTGGGGATGAATCCATTTGAATAAATACTGAAGCTGATTTGCAATATAGTAGTGAAAAAAATTTGGTGCTGCAAGTCCTCCCTGTGCTTTGGGTTTTTGTAGGGTTGTTAATTTAATTCTTGGGATCTTGTTTTTCCAGTAGAATTTGGTAATGATTGAATCTAATGATTTGAACCAGGAAGTAGTGGGGTGGGTTGGAGTCATAGAAAATAAATAATTAATTCTGGGAAGTATTGTCATTTTTATTGTAGCAATTCTACCTGTTACTGAGAGTGGTAAATTCATCCAGCGGAGGAGGTTGTCGGTTGTCGTCTTGAGCAAGGGGACGTAATTGAGGTTGAATAATTCTGACAGCCTGGGAGAAATATTGATACCTAGATAAGTAATGTGAGAAGTGCATAAAGGAATTGGTGGGGTGAATGCTGCCACATCCCAACTGTTAGGTTGCAGAGGTAAGATTGAGGATTTATGCCAGTTTATTGAATAATTGGAGATTTTGGAGAATGTGTCAAAGACTCTGATTGTTTCTAGTAGTGATGAGTGGGGATTTTGTAAAAAAGCAGAATATCGTCAGCATAGAGACTGATTTTATGATGTTCATTTTGTGTTTTGAATCCTTGAATGTTGACGTTTTTGGCGGATGGCTGCTGCTAATGGTTCAATGAAAATGGTGAATAAAGATGGAGAGAGGGGGCATCCTTGCCTAGTCCCCCTGTGTAATGTGAATCGTTGTGAAGTTAGTCCATTAGTGATGACTGTGGCTGATGGTGCAGTGTACAGGATTTTCACCCAGTTAATAAATGACTCCCCAAAGCCAAATTTTTGCATTGTTGATATGAGAAATGACCAGTTAACCCTGTCAAAAGCTTTTTCTGCATCTAGAGAAACAATGACAGTTGGTATATCCTTTTTGTGCTGAGTGATCCATTATATTAAAAAAGTCTGCGTGTGTTACTGGATGAATGTCTACCTTTAATAAAAGCCAGTCTGATCAGGGTGAATTATGGATGGGATTATCTTTTTCCATTCTGTGTGCGAGTGTGTTTTAGTGATGATTTTCAGATCTACATTGAGGAGTGATAGGGGCTTATAGCTGGTAGGAAGTGATGGATCTTTGTTTGGTTTCAAAAGAAGTGATATTGTGGCAATGTTCATGTTAGCTGGTAATTTTGAGTTGTGGGTTATTACTCTTTGGAACAGTGGGGCGAGAATGGACCAGAAGTGTTTGTAGAACTCAGCAGGGAAGCCATCAGGTCGGTGTTCTATTGTTGGGCATAAGTTTGAGGGCAGTAGCGAGTTCCTTATCCGTTATTGGTGATTCAAGTGTTGTAATTTGATCTTGGGTGAGCTGTGGTAGGTTGATGCTGCTGAGAAATGAGTCGATATCTAACTGTTCTGGGTCCTTTTCACATGAGTATAAGTTGGTATAGAATTCTTTAAAAATGCTATTTATTTCTTCGGGTGATTGTGATGGCTTCCCTGTTGAGTCCCTTATGACAGAAATGGTTGCTTTTTCTTTGTTATGTTTAATTTGGTTTGATAAGTATTTACCAGATTTATTGTTATGATGGAAGTGTTCTTGACGGAGTCTATGAATTAAAAATTGAATTTTCTTGTTTGTAAGTTCGTTCAGTTGAGATTTATATTTTCTTAATTCATTCTGTGTGTCTTCAGTTGGGTTATTTGCATTAATGTCTTCGAGGAGTTGAATTTTTTGTTCCAGATCGGCTTCTTGCTCTTGTTGTTTCTTTTTTTTGTAAGTGGAGTATGAAATGATAATTCCTCTTAGGACTGCTTTTCCTGTTTCCCAAATGATGGACGGAGATGACTCTGGGGAATCATTTATTTCTAGGAAGGATGCCCCTCCTTTTTTAATGAGGTTATTGAAATCAGGGTCTGTGAGGAGTGATGTATTAAAGCGCCACCTAGTGTTGTGTTTATGTGAAGGAATTCTATTCCATGTGAATGTTATTGGAGCATGGTCACTGATGATTATTGAGTGTATTTTTGAATCTGAAATATTTGGTATAATTGAGTTGCTTGTCAAAAAAGTAATCGATGCGTGAGTATGATTGATGAACCGATGAGAAAAAAAAAAAGTATTGCCTTTCTGAAGGGTGTTGAAGCCGCCAACTATCGCCAAGACCAAAATCACCCATGAACTGTTTTATTGTGTCTGTTGATTACCAGGTGCGCCTGTTATGTGAAGTATTGCTTTTGTCCATTAGTGGATTGATGACAGTATTGAAATCGCCTCCTATTATAATTGGGCAATTTGAGTTAGCGGAGATAGAAGAGAAAAAGGTGTGAAAAAAAAGATGGGTCGTCAGTGTTGGGGCCGTAAATATTGCAAATTGTGACCGGTTTATTGTCGATTGAAATATTAATAATGATAAATCGTCCTTCTGGGTCTGTAATGGTGGAATTGTGGGTAAATGTGATTTTGTTACTAATAAGAATGGAAACTCCTCTTTGTTTTGTGTTGTAATAAGCTGAAAACACATGACTGTAATGTGATGATATTAATTTGTTGTGGTTTGATTCAGAGAGATGGGTTTCTTGAAGTAAACATATGTCTGCTTTAAGTTTGGATAATTGGGTGAATATTCGTAATTTTTTTGCCTGGGAACCAATTCCACGAATATTCCAAGATAGAAATTTTAACGATGACATTTTAAGGGGATACTAAATACACATACACACACATCCACACACACACACACACATGCGTGTGTGCGTGCGTGTGTTCGCCTGTTTGTATGTGAGTGCATGTGTATATGCGTGTGTCTGCAGATCAGTGTGTGAGCGAGTTTGACCTGAAAATATAAAACACCAACCTGAGACAGACAAACAAATATTGGAACAAAAAAACACAGACAGTGAGTACACAGAACAACATTCAAAAAGAGTGGTATAGATTAGGGTAAGTAGACTACAGTGAGACTAGGTGCAATAATGTATGTATGGAAATTGTTACAATAATAATAGTAATAATAATAATAATAACAACAATACGGTATATATATAGTATAGTGTGACAGTATGTGCTGGTATTAGTACAGTACTTATTAGAAAATTAGTATAATAAATGATAATGATAATAATAATATGATAGTGTATATATGATTGTGTTATATACAACACGAATATGATACCATACATAGCACAGATACAATAATTAATAATGATAGTATTATAATAATAATAATAGTAATAATAGTATAATATTTATATATGATAGTGTATATAATAGTATGATACCATACATAAGCACAATACTATACCATTATGACATACATAGCCTATACACAGTCCATTATCATATTCACATTATTTCTATCATTACATATACATATATTTGTATTATTTTAATTTAATTGTGGTGTCTTCAGATTTTAGAGATATACATCGTATGACAGAGTGATTTATCTGTATGTGAGAGTAGCTGTGTGATAGTAGGATGGTTCAGAAAAGCCAGGGGGTTACATCTTTATCTCGGTACAACTGTCCATTTATGTATAATTTATCAAGTGATATGATTGCTTTTTTTTCCTTCAGCCATTGCCTTCTTTCGGATGGGGAATAACTGCTTGCGCCTTTGCATGATTTCTTTCGGGTATTGATCATTGAGTCCGAAGTCCGTTCCTTTAAGCTGCCTGCCTTGTCGCTGTACTAGTTGTTTTTGTTTAAAATGCTCGAATTTCGCAATGATTGGCGGGGTCTATTGCTGAGAGGGTTTTTGGTCCGAGACGATGAACGCGGTGGAATGTGATATTGTTGACAGTTTCTGTGGGTATTTTGAGCTGTTTAGATATGAATTCCTTTACAGATGTTTCCGGATCTTCGGTCGGTTGTTCGGGAATGCCAGAGAAAACGAGATTGTCTCTCATACTGCGTGCTTGTAAATCGAGGATGGTTTCTTTCATATTTTATTGTCTGCGGTGGTAAATGCAAGTTGGTCGGTAAGTGCGTTGACGGAATGCTGCAGTGATTTGTTTTCCTTAGTGAGAGTTTCTATCTGTTCCTGACTGTATTCGAGGCTGTAGCGCAGTGACTGGAATTCCTTGTGCAGTACTTCAATGAGTGCGATTCTGGCGTCCAGTCCGGTGAGTTTGTTTTCAATAGAAATGAGAATGTCGCTTACCTCGGTGGTTGTGCAGCATGGTGGTTTCGGGGATGGAGATGTACCTGTACTATCGAAGTGAATCTGGACGGGTCTCTTACTGAAAGGTGTGGATGAACTGATGGCTTTCGCTGGTTCAGTACGGTCTATGTTGGTTTCTTATCCATATTGTCGATTCTGTCGAATAATTCGTCGAAATAGTCCAATAGGGCTTCCAGGTCGATTGATATGTATTCGGTTTGAATGGCGATGAAAAGTGGAGGATGACAAAAACTAAGAACAGGGAAAAAAAAAAAAAACAAGAATTGAGAAAAAAAAAAACGTTTAGGCTTGTTTTAGCTAGTTTGCTAGTTAGCTAGTTTGCTACTCAGGTGTAACTCTAGCAGCTGGGAGCCGCCATACTGAATCTCTGCGCAGTCTCGCGGGAGTTGCGTTCACAGCAGCATGTCCTTGCGTTCACAGCAGCATGTCGCTGTGAAGCGAGCTTCACTTTTATAGAAAGCCGTCGTCCAGGACGCTATTAGAAGCCAACCATAGACGTTTATGGTTGCAATCAATCGAAAGGGCGGACTGGGCAGATAAAATTATCCAGAATTCTCGACTCTGTCGTGCTCATTTCATACCCGGGCAGGGGGTATACTACGAAGCAAGAGTAGTTTTGTTAGTGAGGTATGTCAGGCTTAAAGCCAGGCTTTTCAATGTCACGATGGTGGCTCTCTCTTAAAGGAACTTATAGTTAAGCAAACATTTTTTCAAGATATTCACTTTTTTTTAAAAAGATTTTTTTTTGGGAATTTTCCTTTATTTGACAGTTATACAGTGTAGAGAGACAGGAAGGTTAAGGAGAAGAATGGGGGAAGACATGCAGCAAATTACCAGAGCCGAAATAGAAACCGAGGTCGCTGCGGGAAGGACACAGCATTTATGGTACGCGTGCTTAGACCGATGAGCCACCGGGGCGCCCCAAGATATTCACTTTTTAAAGTAAAAAGAACGCCGGTGCAACACAGATATCTGCTTAATTCTAACTTTTTATTAATAAAGGTGCATAACAATAAGTGACTAACGTTTTGGTGTAAAACTACATCTTCATCAGAGTCCTTGGAAAGAATGGGTGAAGGAGCCATTCAAGGAAAGATACGATTGATGAATTTATTGATGCATCCCACAAAAAAGGCCGGATTACCGAGAAAGAAAAGGAATTTCTTTTAAGCGATAACCCCCGTTGTCCAGTATTTTATGGTCTACCCAAAATCCATAAGTGTCTTGATGACCCCCCTTTGCGTCCGATCATTTCTGGTATAGGGAGTATTACTGAGCCTCTCTCACAATTTGTTGATTTTTTTCTAAAAAAAATATTTCCACAGTTTGCAATCATATCTTTGGGATATCACAGATGTTTTAAACCTGATTAACAACTGGAATTGTGAAAGCAGTGATATCCTTGTGTCTTTGGATGTGCAAAGCCTCTATACATGCATACCCCATCACATAGGTCTACAAGTTATGTCTTATTACCTTGCCAAACGCCCCACTGATGTTTTGCCTCCTTCAGAGTTCCTTGAAAGCTTAGTCGAGATAATTCTATCAAATAATTTCTTTAGTTACTCGGGCAAATTTTACTTACAGCTACAAGGGACTGCAATGGGGAGTGCTTCTGCCCCGTCTTATGCCTGTTTGGTAATGGGTTTATGGGAAGAAAAATATATATACAATACTGTGCATAACCCATTTCATTCTAAAATATCTTTGTGGCGCAGGTATATAGATGACGTTCACTTGATGAATTGAATAATTTTCTGACTTATGTGAATTCTACAACAAATTACTTGTCCTTTATTATGGAATATAATAATCAATCCATTGACTTTCTAGATCTTACCATTTTTAAGGACATAAATAATACCTTACAATCCACCATATACAGAAAACCCCTTAGCAGGAATACCTTATTGAAAGCGGATAGTAATCACCCTTCTCATTTACTCCGCAATATCCCCGTGGGGCAGTTCTTGCGAGTTAGGAGGAATTGTAGTACCTCGACTGATTTTATGTCCAAAGCTTCCCATTTAGCGCATCGCTTTGAACAATGCGGTTATCATAAAGCAGACATTATTAAAGCATGGGATAGGGCTTTCAAGACGGAGCGCGCTGACTTGTTAAAGAAAAAATCCAAGTCACACAGTACTACGTCTAGATTATCCTTCTCCACCTGCTATACACCGGCAACTGGAAGAATAAAACAAATTATTTACAAACATTGGCATGTTTTGAAAAGTGACCTGACGCTCAAAGTTTTCAGCGCCGAACCGCCCAGGTTTATATTTTAGGCGTGCTTTCGTAACATCAGAGACCGATCGGTCCCTCCGATATGACCATCCTATCCCCTACCACTTGGCTGCCTAGTCCACCTCAAGGCTTTTTAAATGTGGCAATTGTGCGCAATGTTCCAATTCGCCAATGCGAAATATTTTTACATCCTCGCACTGGTAAGAGATTCCCCATCTCTTCGTTTATCAATTGCAATAGTACACATGTAATATATATTCTAAAGTGTCCCTGTGGGCTGGCTTATATAGGCCAAACAAAACGTCAGTTGAAGCTAAGGGTGGCTGAACACAAGACAGCTATTCGCACCCAGAATTTAACTTATGCCATGGCGGGGCATTATAAGCAGGCTAATCATGGCTCCCCTGCGTCATTAAGATTTTTGGGGATTGAGAAAATCACACCCCCACTTAGGGGTGGTGATATTATTAAAAAACTCCTATGCAGGGAAGCATTTTGGATACACACACTAGGCACTTTAGAACCTCAAGGTCTAAATGAGGAATTAAACCTATCTTGCTTTCTCTAAAATTGAATAATGATGTGGATGTGTTTTGATTATGCATGTATTTTTATTACCTATGTCTGTTAATATTGATTTTATTCACTATTGACTAGTCAGTGGGCGTTGCCCTACAATTGATGTAATGAGTGTAGCACCTTGGTTGATATGGGTGAATATTCAGGTAGCTCACACCCTCTTTAAGTACACCTGTTGAGGATCTCATTACAACTTATCAAGGGCTCCTTCACCCATTCTTTCCAAGGACTCTGATGAAGATGTAGTTTTACATCGAAACGTTAGTCAGTTATTGTTATGCACCTTTATTAATAAAAAGTTAGAATTAAGCAGATATCTGTGTTGCACCGGCGTTCTTTTTACTTTACATTGCCCTGGTCCTGTCCTGGTTGCACCGGATTGTCTGGATTGACTTAATTGGCAGAAGCGCGGAGAACGCTCTCTTTTCTATTGGAATTCACTTTTTAAACTAAGAATGATTATCAAAATAATTATATTAGAAATTGCAACGTAAAACATTGAGTGTCTGTCGCATCACATCAGTAGTTGCCATGGCAACGGCTGTTTTAATGAATATATAGATACTTAGAGAAACACAGTTAATGAGATAACTAAATGGTGTTTGGTTATAATTTTAGTTGTAATGCGAAGAAAAAAACATTCTTAATGTCACTACAGAGCTTTTTTTCCAGGTTTCCATGTTCTAGTATTGATTTTGACCTCCCCAAATCAATTTTGGCAGGAAACAGCGAATTAAATATGCATATTTTGATTTACTCAGATTCAGAGGTATATATTGCAAAAAAACCTCTGTACAGACATAGATAATCACAAAATGAAGAAAACAGCCAAATATCAAGTTAATTGGATGTACAGTTGCTGAGAAATCTGTATTTTTAGAAAAAAACGTGATTTTAGTTCGGCAGTAATAATGTGATCGAAGTTTGACAGTAATGTTCTCAGGAGGAATACATGTAGCATTTTGTTTTAAGTGGTTTTTAGGATTTTTTTAACCTCCTTAAAAGGCACCAGCCTCATAAGTAACTCCCTCTTCTTCAATCTGTTTCTTCCCTAGTTTTACATGCTTGTCGAGCGTGAATTCGTTTCTTTTTTCAAGTTCTAGTTTGCGTTTTTCACTCTGTTTCACATTTTCTGTCCATTTTGTGATAGCCTTTCATTGAGTGTGCCCCTGCCTTTATGCCAAGTTTCATAAGAATGGAGCCAATTCCTCGTTGGCCATCAAAGCCAGGGGAAGGGGGGGAAGGGCGCAGGATGAAATTCTTCGTGACCAGTTCCTCCTGGGCCTGCAGGGGGGGCCTGTGAAATGAGAGCTCCAGTGCCAGGTACGACGCCGCCTGGCTTTCACCTTTTTTAGAGGTGAGCCGGGAGGCTCTGGAGCTGGAAGAACGGGAGGATGAGGGAACAGCTTATGTGGTGTCTCGTTCTTTTCCAGCTAGAGTGCCTGTGGCTCCAGAGCCAGCAGGGGAGATGGAGCAGTGGAAGGACGAAGTGCGGGCAGAGCTGCGGCAGGAGCTCCTGGACCAGATGACAATCCTGGGGAAGACCCTGCTTTCGGAGATTCAGCAGCAACTGTCACGGGCCCCCATCCAGGAGGCGCCCGCGGCTACGAATGTAAAGGAACGAGCATTCCTAGGTCTCGTAAATTATTATGGGAAATTTGTGCCCTGTCAGAGCACAGTATTAGCACCACTTTATGGTCTGCTGAGGGACCATGCTACTTTGCAATGGGGGAAAAAGGAGCGAGAGGCATTTAACAAATGTAAAGCGCTGCTAACAAGTGATCAAATGTTAGCTCACTATGACCCAAACTTGCCACTCACACTGGCGTGCGATGCATCCGCATACGGCATCGGAGCTGTCATACAGCATACTATGCCAAATGGCGAAGAACGTCCAATCGCATATGCTTCGCGAACATTGTCTCCTGCTGATGTGAAGTATTCACAAATAGAGAAAGAGGCCTTTGGTCTCATTTATGGTATGAAGAAATTTCACCAATATTTGTGGGGGAGAACATTTAAATTAGTGACTGATCATAAACCCTTATTGACATTGTTTGGGGAGCACAAATGCCTTCCTGCTATGGTCACTGCGCGCATTCAGAGATGGGCAATTATACTGTCCGCATACAATTACCAAATTGCTTACCGCAAATCTGAGGACCATGGCAATGCTGATGGTAGGGCTGGGTACTGTTAAGAAGCTCACGATTCGATTCGATATTGATTTAAATGTTTCGATGTCGATTAAGTAAGAAGTAGAAATACACAAATAATTAGAGTACCTGTTGTCAATTTTTACATATTTATTTTCATGCCCATGTGAACATATGTGGTATGTCACCTCACATTTTTGAGCAATAAAACATCTGAAAATAAAAATTTGCACAATAACTTATTTGTGCATATGGAGTACAAAAGTAAAAAACATGACAGTTGTGTATAAACACTGAAAAAGTAAAGTGCATGTAAACTTAAATAATATTTCTTTCCTCTTGGAAATTGTGATAAAAATAAAAATTTGCACAATAACTTATTTGTGCACATGGAGTACAAAAGTAAAAAACATCTGAAAAAGTAAAGTGCAGTAAAGTGTAAACTTTAATAATATTTCTTTCCTCTTGGAAATTGTGATAAACCTCACATTACATTTTTTTGAACAATATCACATCTGAACCATGTCCCTTCATTTCTGGCTACATAGTAAGTGTGCACATGTAGATTTTTGTTGAGGAAAAGCAGCTGGTCTACATGTTCAGGCTTCAAAGCACTTCTCAGGGCTGTGACAATGTCACCAGCTGTTGAGAAGATCCTCTCAGCTGGTACACTAGTTCCTGGGATACAGAGGTAGCGTTTAGCTTGGCATGACAACAGGGGGTATTCCCCCTCATGTTCCCTCCACCAGTTGAGTGGATTGGTGGAGAGAGGCAGTGGTTTTACCCCTTTGTACCTCATCACCTCATCTAATGCCTTGTCATCTGAGGTTCTGGACACTGCTACCGGGGTCGTATATGTGTTCCCCAGGAGATCAGCCAGAGCACAAGAGTCCCTTGTTTTCTTTGATGGGGGTCCAGGGTCATTAGCTGACTCTGCCTGCTGCTCCAGTACCTCAACTGCCTCACTGTCTGCTGCATTTATTGGCCCACTCTGCTGAAAAAATAAATGAATCACATTAGTACAGAGGAGCTTTATGATTTTATACAGTTAGTTTCAAATGCATTGTGGGGGTGTATAATGGAGGTAAAATTGTTTTAGTAAAATTTGTCAGTGAGTGTTCAAATAATTAGACTGACTGCATTCCATGAGACAACACATCAAAAATTTTCTGTGCGCACAGTCTGCATCTTCATTCAATATACATTTGTACTTACAAAGCTTTTATCAGTTGCTAATTCCTTAGTGAGAGTGATAAGATGGGGGAAGATTACCTCGCACTCAACATCATCTGACAGAAAAAGCAGGGCCTTGAAGCATGGGTTCAGAGCTGAGGCTATGGAGAGTTTATCCTTCAGGCCCAAGTACCTTGAAAAAAAATGTTTCACATTACAGTAAATAATTTTGTCTCATGATCATGAAATTTTTTGAAAAGATTTGGTAATGTGTAGAAAAAAAATGTAGTTTGTATAACAATAATAACAAAGTGTATATTTTGCCGTGAACCGTTCTCACATTTCTAAGGCTATTTGGCTGTGCCCTCCAGTACACGTGCGCAGTTGCATTAATTTTGGACCAGCTCAAGAAATCAAAGGATAATCGTGAATAGTTATAATTTCGCCATCTAGTTAGCTAGCTCGCATATACATACATTAAATGTAGCTAACTAAGTCGGCAAAAAGGCTATCTTGCTAGATAGCTAACGTTATTCTTCATGCATTTAAGTCAATTTAAAATGCGTATAGCCATTATTATGTGAACTAACTTGGCTGGAGTTGCACCACGAGAATTTAGCTCACTAGCAGGCATTAAAATGCGCCGAATAAAAAGGTTGCCAGCTAACATTGACTTAGAAACCAACAAACTAGCTTGCACGCTAGGCTAGCAAGCGAGTTTGCCTGCTCAGCTACCCATTTGCGGGTCATATCAATCAATAAAAAACGTAAATCGCAATTATTTCGCATTAGCTGTATAGCTAGGTTAGTTATGCATTGAAAAGGCTGATTAGTTGTTTGCTAGCTATTGGGTTTTTACACTAACGTTGGCCAAAGATACTCCATTGATTTCTGTTTTTAAGTCCAAAAATAATAGAACTGCGCATGGGTACCGGAGGTCACGGCCAAATAGCGGTAGAAATGTATAAACGGTTCACTTTAAAATATACACTGCCTAACAATAAATACCTTTTCTGGAGATCCTGGCACACGGCATGCTTCATCTCCTTAACCATCACAGAGTCATTGGGGGCTGGTTGCATCTCCTCCAGAAGTCTTGCTCTTAGGGGTGCGATGACAGACAGAGTCGGGGTACCTTCCTGAGACATCACTAAGGTGGCTTTCTTCAGTGGCTTCAAAGCCTGTGCAACATCCTCTGCTGCCATTATGTCTGCCTCTGTAAGGGTGCATAGATCTTTTTCCTGTTTTTGTACTTCAGGGGCAAGTAGTGCAGCGGAGACAGCTGGTTGCTGTTCCAAAAATCTTTCGAGCATGTCTAATGCGCTGTTCCAACGCGTTGGTACATCAGTCAATAGTTTGTGCTGTGGGAGGTCCAGCAACTTCTGTTTCTTCTTGAGTGCATGACAGGCTAAGGTGCTTCGGTGAAAAAAAGTGGAGATGCCCCTCACTCTGCCGAGAAGCCGTGTGACTCCAGGGTTTTTAAGTGCAGCCTGTGAAGCCAAATTGAGTACGTGGGCAAAGCAGCCAACATGCAATGACTCAATGAGACTGACAGCAAGTACCATGTTTGCGGCATTGTCCGTTACAATTGCCGGTACTTTCTCCGTTAAACCCCATTCATTTATTGCCTCTGTCAACAAGTTCGCTATATTGCTCCCTGTGTGGCTTCCGTGCAGGGCTCTGGTCTGCCGCACATTTGACACTAAGGGCTCAATCTTTTACACTGTCTTACCCGTTGCCACTACCCGCAACCCGTGAATTACGCATTTAGCAGCTTCCACTATCCCTAAACGATATCTTGCGGCCACACTACCCGCTATGCATTATGCCGAATCCTTTATTTGCGCCTGGAGGTGTGCCCGTGGGCGTGTTTATGCACTTTCCCTACAATTGCTATCTTGACCACACACGTTAGGGAAAGCGTATAGCGGGTCCTAAAACCACCCGCTACCCGCATTTGGGCTTTTACAAGAGCGCTATGCACTGGCACTCAGCAACGGAAATTTTTTTTCCAGCAAGAGCGGCATTTCAGAACTCTCTTGCGAATGAAGGTAATTTCGGCGACAAGTATGTACACCTGTTTTTGCAGCACGGTCATGCAACTTGCTGTAAAAAAATAGACAGCTGTCCGATTGGAAAATGTAAACGGATCGAAACCACGACTTGTCACCAGAATTACCTTCATTCGCTGAAGAGTTCTGAAATGCCGCTCTCGCTGGGAAAAAAAAAAAGAGGTATGTCGCTGAGTGCCAGTGCATATACCTAATTTTACTTTTCTGAAATAGGAATTTGTTCTATGCTTCATTTCAGACGGGAGAGGGAGTTGGAAGTGCAAAACGATTTTTTTTTTTTTTTTTTTTTTTTTTTGAAAGGGGTAGGCTTGATTTTTTTTTTTTTTTTAACTACATACCAAACATTAAATAATATGTCATTGTCAAATAATAATAATAATAATACTAAGTTAATCATTAATTGTAGTATTATTATTAACAAAAACAGATCCTTCCCTGACTGGATTTGACCTCACGCACGGGCAATTTAACTTTGCCAACGGAGAAACGTGGCGACCTTCCTCTCTCCATCACGGATTTGTTTGAGGATTTGGGATAGCGCAGCCTGTTCCAAAGGCAGTGGCACCTGGCACACTGATTGGTTTAACTGGCGTAACGCCCAAACCACGATATGCATAATGTAACGGGTAGCGCTGGTGTTTTAGGGATATAGGAAGGTGTGCAAGATAGCAACTTTCGCGGGGGAATGCCTCTTACGCAGAGATGGCAAAAGTACCCAGATTCCTTACTTGAGTAGAAGTAAAATACCTATGTAAAAAAATGACTTGAGTAAAAGTAAAAAGTACTGATCCAAATATCTACTCAAGTAAAAGTAAAAAGTACAGGTTCTGAAAAGTACTCAAAAGTACTTTTAAAAGTAAAAAGTATTTCTATTGCACGATTCACTGGCTGTAAAGCTATTAAACACAGAATAATTTATATGGAATCTACTTTAGCAATTTTATTGTTTGAACAAACACTACCTGCCTAGTATCCTAATGTACCTCACTATATCGTCCTTTAGGCATTTGTATTGTACACTTAAGATTAACACATCACACTTCTAAACATTGAATTTTGGACCAGGATTAGCTTCTAAACTATGGTGTCACAAATCATGCTCATAGGCCCAACTCTTAATTTTTTTTAATAGCACTTTTTTAATAGCACAGCAGGCAACAATTGTTTCTCACTGTACAGGTGTTGTGTTATTGTGAGTGACACACCCAGGGACTACAGATGAAAATAACTAAGCTTCAAAAAACAGTAAAAATAAAAAACAAATTTGTACACTGTGCATTTAGTGAAGCTCAATGAAAACCCCTTCACAATTAAGACACAATTCCTGTGCTCCTCTGAACAGTAACTCACTATGTTTACACCTACACAACACATACTAGACTCTTAATCAAAAAAATTTCATAACACATCAGGCAACAATTGTTTAACACTGTACACGTGTGTTATTGTGAGTGCCACATCCAGGGACTATAGATGAAAATAACTAAGCTTCTCTAGCTATTATCTGGAACAATAAACACTGTGCAATGTCCCTGCCAAATAAATTAAAAATGGAAAAAAGAAAAAGTTGCACACCGTGCATTCAGTGAAGCTCAATGAAAACCCTCACATTAAATACACAATTCTTGTGCTCCTCAGATAAGTAACTCATCATATGTTTACACCTACACAACACATACTAGACCCCCTCTCCATCTCTCTACACTGCATCACTCCATTCCTCTCGGGGGAGTCTAATGTGAAGGCATGATAAACAAAACAAATCTAACAAAACCGTTTGTTTCAAGAGAAGCAGGTTTTCCATGTTCTCAGAAAGTAGCTTAGCCCTCTTTGGTCTAAAAAAATCATTCCTGCTGTGCTAAAAAGCCTCTCACAGGCAGCTGAGGCAGGTAGTGGTGTGTTAAGCTTAAGAGACAGGTGGCACACAGATGGAAATGTTTTCAGGATGCCCATGGTATCAGTTGGACTGGCCAGGTAGGACTCTAGTTGCTTGGTGTTACCGTCCCGTTGATCTGTCTGCTTGATTGCCAAAAAGAAGTCCTCCTCCGGCACGATGACAGAGAGTCACCTGACTGAGTTGTTTTTTGCTCCTTCAGGTGGATTTTGATGTAGTCAAGGCCTATGGGGGATACATAACCAAATGAAGAAACAGAATTAGCATACAAGAGAAGGGGATGGACAGAGAAAGGAGGGACTGAGAGTAAGAGAGGGGGAGCAAACAAGGGAGTATGGATGGCGGTGTGGAGGAGGAGGTAGATAAGGGTTGTGGGGTTATAAGTGGTATTTAACAGGTGCAACAGTTACAATCCACTTTTGTTTGAATGTGCATATAGATGTGAGGGGAGTGAGTTTTAGGGTGTTAAGCATATTAAACATAATTTAAAAAAAATATAACAATACCATAAAAAAAAAGTGATGCAGCACATACCACATTTAAGGATGCCTTCATCAGTAGTCCAGCGTGTCCTGAACTTGGGGACAAGGATGGCAGCAGCAATGAGCTCTGGATCAGCAAGCATCTCTCCAAAACGTTCAAGCCCTGCTTGAAGAGCATCCACCAATGGCCCACAGTACTTGGAGGTGGTGTGAAGGTTCTGGAGCTTGGACTTGAGCAGTGTGATGGTGGGTACAAGCCACCCCATCTGCACGCTTGCCTCGCCCTGAAGAACATCAACTGCCTTTGCAACTGGGCTCATGGTTTTTGCATATTCTGTGAGAAAAGCAATCTGCAGGACTGAACCTGAGAAAACACACACAGATGCACAAAACCATCAGTGTCAAAGCAGTCAAACATGTGTACATGATGGAATAATAATGCACAGACCACCTAAAACTATCCAAGGCAGGCAGTTAGTGTTGTGCATTATGGCATTATTACCTAGTTCTACTCCCTGTTAGGCCACTAGGTGGCACTATAAGTTAGCACTACAGGTTATCACCTTCTTTAGTGTTGGTAGAAGAACAGCAGGGAAGAATGTATCACCTGAGAAGATGGTGAATAAAGAAGCTAGCTGCTCTTGTTGATTACCTCTTACATGTTTACTTACATCAGCCAACCCTACAGTTAGGTGGTAATGCAAAGTAAACTTACATCGAATCTTCAGCTGGGGCTGCAGACCGCTGCAATGGCTGCTTCTCCTCGTTCCTTCACGATCCGCATAATCCGCCAACAGCATAGAAGAAAGAATTCCACCTTGTAACAATAAAAAAGAACACATATTGGTATAGTGCTTGTAATGTGGTAAATAGCCACTAGATGGCAGTATTGACTTTTTTTTGTGAAGCCCAGTCTGAAGCTAGGTTGGGCATGTCTAGGGCATGCCCAGAGGGAAAGTCCCAGAAATGGAGGGGCTGGACAAGAATATATAAGGAGAAAAAATTGAGAGAGTAGAGTAGTAGGAAAAATTGCAAGAAGGATACATTTGACCAGACCTGTCACTCTTTTCAAGACCTTTTAAGCTTTTTTGTGGATTTTTGCCTGTGTTGGAGCATTCTCCTGTCCCAGGACATCACAACAGAGCAGCCCATCTCCATTACAGGGAACTGTAAATATCTCTTTTTTTAATTTTTTTTCAATCTTGGTCAGTAGTGTAGGTGTAGATTAGTTCTATGTGTTTGTTTAATTAAATCTGTTGAACTTCAAGGATTTTGTCTGTCATCCCTTGCTGTCCGTGACGCCATAACAAATTGACGCCATCACAAATTGGGGCCATAACATGCTTTACATCTGAAACAGATTCAAAGGGTTGAACACATCTCAAAATGCAAGTGTACCTTGTTTCACAAGGCCTGAGGAGCTGGAGTTTGCAGTGTTCTTCAATGATCTCTGTAGCTGGGGTGGATCTGCTGCTCTTGTTCCAGAGAGCCTGGCACTTAGCAAATGATGAGCGGGAGAGCTTCATGTAGACCCGGTCTTCATTCGCTGCTTTGACATCAACTGTTGCCACCTATAAATATCAAAGGACCGTGTTGAGAATAAGTGTTCAAACTTACATCTCATCCCTTGGATTACCGTTTTTACTCAATCCATAAACTCAATCAATCACCCACCAGGTTCATAAGATGACAGGCACAGCGATGGTGCCTTGGCAGTTGGTATTCCAGGCCATCATCCTGCTCCAACAAGGGACTGGCTTCAACAGCCTCCATCATGATCTCTTCACCATCCTCTTCTCCTTATTAATAAAATAATATATTAATTAGCATTCAAGGGTGCTTTTCAAGATATCCGAACACTTGACAATAGTTATGCCATCTTCACAAACAATATGCAACACTCACCTGATTCATCTGGCTCTGCCCCGAGTGGTTCTACATTGTTGTTTTCATCGTCAACACCATACACTCTGAAGGCTTTCAGAAAATTGGACCCATTATCTGTCGTCGTACGTACAATCTTGTCTCTGATGTTGAACTCTAGACAGACATACGGGTAAGAAAAAAGGCATACAGATATGTTATTGATCCCACAGAAAATTTAAGTTCACAGTAGCAAGGGAAAAGCACAGACACATACACATGATTGCACACATTAGCTGTTAAGAATCCAGATATTCAAAGTTAAAGGCAAAGTATTAAAATGAATGAATGAATGCAGATGTGACAACAAGCCTAAATATTTAAACTGGATTGGACTCAAGTAAAATACTACTAAACCTACCAATAGCCTACATACCTGCATGGATCTTAGTCAGAGCATCTGCAAGTGCAGTGAAGTTGTGTGGTCCTTTTCAGTTGCTTGCATGCTAGTGCAGCAGAGCACCGCTGCAGACTTGTAGGCTGTATCCAGTGGGCTGTGACACCGATGAAGCCCTTTCTGTTTGCTGTCCAGCAATCAGTGGTGGTCCCGATGAACTCCACATTGCATCGCCATTTTGAGATTCTCTTTCATCTCTGTAGTTGCTTTGTCGATTCTGCTCTTCATGGTCGAACCATGACAGATGCATTGGGTTGGAGGTATTTAATTAGACGCTGAAAACCCGGCTCTTCTACGACAGTCAGAGGGTGCAGGCCATTAACCACAAAATCAACAAGATGCTCATCCACACCTTTCTGTGTCACGCGAGGTGTATCCCACAGTTTCAGCTGCTTTGGTGCTGCTGGTCATGCGCATCTTCGTCATGCTTCCTTTTCTGAATAGCTAGCTTGGTGTACCTCTCCAGGTGTCTCTCGTGCTTTTCTAGAGGGACAAATGTAGGAAAGCCATTATAAGTCAAGTGATACAAATGTGAGTCGATCTGGTTCTCAAGGAGCACCAGAGGTTGTTTCTTGGTGGCGCTTATTATTTTTCATGTCTGAGTCATGGTTCAGATATTTTTTCTGATAAAATAAGGTTCAATACAAAATTGGCAAATGAATAAAACCTACAGATTAACATCTGACTTCATGAAATGAAAAAAAAAAAAAACCCCACAAGTTTCACCATAACATTGCTGCTGTTAACAGTACTGTTTACCTTTTTTTTTGAATTTTAACAGTAGCACCACCTACCGGCCTCCCTACGAATAAGAACATCAATTCATGTTAATCTAGACGCTCATAGCAATAATGTCTCCACTGTAAAATGTTAGGTACTCAAATGAGCACTAGTACACTTGGATGTGGTGCTCATTTTATTTTAATATTTTCAGCGCTCATGAGTACTGAGCACCAGCTAGTAGACAACTAGTGGAAAAAGGCGCGATTTCGGCCGTTTCTGCTCAAACCCAAACCGACTGTGGCAGCTAACGGTAATGCTAGCTAGCCAGCTTTCAGCATAGTGCGATAACGGTAGCTAGCCTTGCCTTCTGTTCGTGCAAGCGCTTATCTTTGAGCGCTCTAACGTTAGTGCAAGCTAATTAGCTAACGCATAACGCTAGCTAGCGCTAATGACTTACCTTTATGTGTTTCCTGAGGTTTGACGGACTGTTCTTGAACGCCAATACTTCCTGGAGTTTTGGTTGGCACAAGATGCAGCGCATTCGCCAGGAGTTGTTTTTAGCACCAACAAACTCAAAAAGCTCTTTCAAATAAGGCCAGGGGTGCTGTTTGTCGACGGACTGCTCCTGTGACTGTGTGGGATCCTCACTGTTGTCCATTTCGTGCAGCTGCTCTAACGTTAGTGGTGTGGGCGGAGCGGCAGACCTGCTCTGACTCACACACCACAGGTGCACGCTTGCACGCACACACAGACAGCGTGAATCTTTCAAAATCCGACACAGTTGACGCCAAGCATTGGTGTCATGGCGCCAAAAAAATAAAAAAAAAAATATATAGGCTTAGGCTATATTTATAAAGTAACGAGCCTTTTGGGGAAATGTAAGGAGTAGAAAGTACGATATTTATGTTGAAAATGTGACTGAGTAAAAGTAAAAAGTCGTCAGAGAAATAAATACTTCTAAAAGTACAAAGTACCTGAAAAAACTTAAGTACAGTAACGGATTCATTTGCCATCTCTGCTTTTAAAAATGCGAAAATCCCCAAATAACGGGTTTAGGGACTCTGGCGTAAGATAGGGCCCTAATTCCCACTTGTTAGAAATGAAATGAGAAGTGATAGTTACATAGGGATCAGTCGCTCTGGAAGTCTAACCATCTCTCTGCCAACTTCAATGACTCCAAAACCCCTGTCTTCACCTCTGTGTACAGCTTCGGGATGGCGACTACTGACATGTGTTTTCGTGTTGGTATTGCATATCGTGGTTTGAGTGTCTGTACCATCTTCTTAAACCCCTGGTTTTGCACGACACTGTACGGTCGAAGGTCCTTGCATATGAACACGGCCAGAGACTCCGTTATCTTCTGTGCACGGATAGAGCTTGGCTGCAGTTTGCAGGCAAAGGATTTGTGGAGTTGCGTCTGTTTTGAGTCAACAGGTTTAGCCACGGGTTGTTGCAAAGCAACCGCATGGTGTTGGTGTAAGTGGTTGCGCAGATTTGTCGTGTTATTGCATTACTTTAATTCTGCCTGGCACAGCTTAAAAAAGACCTTACTTTTGTCTATGTCCTGTGTTCCGGATTTACACGGGAATCCAAAATGACCCCAAACGTCAGATTTAAAAGTTGAAGGCGCTGGCTTTACGCCGCTGCTGCTGCTGCTTGCTTTGGTCGCCATTTTGTTGTTGTTTGGTCGAGCGAGTGCGGCCTTCGTCCATACAACACGAATCACACGCACAGCGCCCCCTACTGGCCAGGAGGTGCATCCATTCAGAGGATTTTCTGAATTGATATTGAATTGGGGGGGGGAAATACTGCAATGCATCGATGAATCAATATTTTTACCCACCCCTAGCTAATGGTTTATCGCACGTCCCACTACCCGAGATTAGTGACGCCCATACGGAAGCTTTGTCAGCACACATTCATACAATGCTGTCTGAGCACCTGCAGGAAGGTCCACTGAAAGCAGCACAAGTTGCTCGAGTGACTCGCACAGACAGCGAGCTATCAAGGGTATACCAGCACATCACGACGAGCTGGCCGAAGCAATGTTGATGAACACTTTAAACCGTTCTACTCAAGGAGATATGAACTTTCTGTTGAAAATGGGTGTGTTTTGTGGGGTACTAGCAGAGGTCGCGTTACACTTTCTGATTGTCCGTCATTGTGACGGACAGTGGCATAAAAATTCCATCATAATCAATTATTATCTGTCATTGTAATTTTATTTTTTAAAATGATAATCGCTTTTTTTTAAATAAAATAAACAGTAATTTATAGATTATGCATTAGCTGATGCCAACAGGGATTCATGTAGACACACATTGCGCACTGTGTTAAATACAGCACTGCATGGATTTTCGAACTTACTGCTGTATGAACTTTATAAAACATGATAAATGATTTCTCCCTCCACACAGTTAACAGTGCGCAAATGAACATTGCTTTCAGTTATTACTGGGCTTCACTAAGCCTAACAACCGCAGTCTCGCTAAGCGGTCCTACGAAGCTGCTTATCAACTCTTTATGTCAACCAGGGCTTTCCCCACCTAGATATCTGCGTGTTCACATAACAGAGACGGCGTTTGTAGCATATGACCAATCGTCTACCGGCAGCAGAGCCGCAAATTTTACAAATGAAGAGCAAATGATCATATTACAAAAATATGAGGAATACAGGATCATAGTCCAGAGATGCCAAGTCTCACACATTTTCGGTGTGAGTTTCTCGCCTCTTAGTGGAATTCACATTCCTGTGCCGTAGTCAGCAATTATTCAATAAACGCGAACTGAAGAAATTCACTCGCGGAATTCAAGTCATTGTGCATTAAGTTAATCAGTTTCACGTGCATTATGGTGGATTTCCCCACTAGTGACACAGAAATTGATTATGACTCGGGAATTCTCACGCTTGTCTTTACTGAGGGATTGAAAGCACAGGAATTGCATAAAGACGTTTCAAATGGTCTTATTTCATTTAAACATTTTAAACGATCATGAATGCATTGTTTCCAGTCCCTAAGTAAAGAGAAGCACGAGAAATCCGGAGTCATAATCGCTTTCCATGGTGAGGTCCACCTTCAAGCAAGTGAAACTGAAACTTCAATGCACAAGGATTTTAATTCCGCGTGACCATCTCATTAATAAGCGTTCATTGAATAATTGCGGACTACGGTGAATAAGCCTAAAAAATGCATGAGACCTACGCCGAATGCGTGAGACTTGGCATCTCTGTCATACAGATCAAAGACAATGCTCAAGACAATATGACATCCACCACCAGTTGGACGGGGGTGTGAATTTCATTCTGTCAAAATGACGGACAGCCTTCAAAATTTTCCGTCATTGTTAAAAAAAATCCGTCAATGACGGAAAATATTCGGTTAACGCGACCTCTGGTTACTAGGGTAATCATCCCTACCAAACATAGAAAAGCTGTGCTTAATGAAATTCACACAGGACATCAAGGCATTGTTAACATCAAATAACTGGCTCGTAAATATGTGTGGTGGCAGAAACTCGATTCGGATATTGAGCAAATCTGTAAGCAAATGCCACGACAAGTGCCTCTGCATCTGTGAAAATTTCCGGGCGAGTGTTGGAAACGCTTGCACATATACTTTGCAGGCCTTTTCTGAGCAATATGTTCATGATAATCGTCGATGCTCATTCTAAGTGGCTAGAAATATTCCGCATGTCACAAATCACCAGTCAAGGAACAATCACAAGGTTACGGAGGTTGTTTGCTGCATTCGGTTTACCAGAACAAATTGTTACCGACAATGCCACCACATTCACTTCCGAGGAATTCCAGCACTTTGTTCGACAAAACAGAATCTTGCACACAACCAGTGCACCAGGACATCCAGCGACGTATGGTCTGGCAAAGCGCTATGTACAAACATTCAAATCTGGCATGAAAAAGCTTGCCTCTAGTAACCTGGACATTGAGGACAAATTGTATTTGTTCCTACTGCAATATCGCAAAACGCCCAACTGCACCACAGGTCAGGTGCCCGCCGATCTGTTTTTGCGCAGGCACATTCGCACCAGGTTGGATTTTCTAAAACCAGACACTGCTGTAACAGTGCGGAGGAAGCAGTATTTGCAAAAAGAATACCATGACCGGCATGCAGTGGACAGATCATTTGAAGTGAATGAGCTAGTGTATCTTCGAAGCACTGTGGGAGGAGGTCCCTGATTGATTCCGGGGCTGATCACGCTACAGACGGGTCCTGTGTCGTACCAAGTTCGAGGTCGGGACATGGACACCGCTTACAAGCGGCACGGAGACCAGCTGTGGTCTCGTACCCATGGGTGCTGAGAGTCCGTAATGTTACAGATTTCCGTGTTTTTCAAATTTTCCTCTGTAAGAACAAATCTGGCACAAATACAAAATAATTTCGGGTATGTCAAAAAACTACATTTCCCATAAGTTCGGTTGATTGAGCCAATGTGTGCTTTTGTACAAACTTAAACTCATAGCCAATCAGAGAGCCTTTTGTTGGTGATTGCGAGCAATGAGCACCAATTACGTCAGGGGCTGGGGGCAGAGTTACGGCGAAGCTGAAGGGAAACCACTTGGTATGCGAGATGCTGAAACGTAGGCTGATGTATAATGTAGAACCAATTTTTATTTTGTGCAGATGCTGAGCCGTATCCTCGATTCTCCCTTGCAATACTCCCTTGAACGACAGATGCAGCCCCCGAACACCACGCCCAACACATTTCAACTGGTTGAAGGTTTCCCATCCATTCAAAATTTGTAGCTGATCATTTAAAATGTGAACCGCAAATAGTGTGTGCTTTTTTGGTGCTGTCCTGTAAATACTAAATAACTCAGCGAACATTTTAGAGCTTATCTGACAAGTCGCTGTAAAGTTACGACACTGTGCCGAAGTCTACAATTAGTCTAAGCTGCTTTTCCACCGAAGATGAAACGAATATTTACGTGTGACAGATTACATTCAAAGTCAATGCAAAGATGCAAATACACGCGATTTTGCGTGTATTCGCGTCTTTGCATTGACTTTGAATACAATCTGTCGCGTGAAAAATTCATTTCGCCTTCGGTGAAAAAGCAGTTTAACGTAGCTCGGTTGGTAGTAAGGCTCCATTGTTTTCCGTGGCCATTTGGAGTATTGCTTTGATGTGGCTAGCTTGCTTGTGGATGAGATTATGGATATCTTTCCAGATCGTGGACATAATTTACCTCGCTTGGCAGTACAGGAAATTGCAGCTGATGATGATGATGATGATGATGATGAGTTGTAGATGCCCTAATTACAATGATGTCAGGACTGTCTGTGACAGTTGATGTGGTTTCGATTGCATAGACTTGTATACATACAATTGATTTTTGAGTTATATTGATACATGTATGAACATTAATGTATTAACATTCAATATTGTTCGTTTTCTTTGTTTATGATGACTGGATGCATGTGAATGAAATACAAATTCTAAATTACAGTAATTTTCTTTTCAGATTTTATACATATTTCAATTACAACCCCGATTTCGAAATAGTTGGGACGAAGTGTAAATTGTGAATAAAATCAAAATGCAATGACTTTCAGATCACATGAGCCAATATGTTATTTACAATAGAACATAGATAACATTTCAAATGTTGAAACTGAAACATTTTACATTTTCATCCACAAAATGAGCTTATTTCAAATTTTCTGGCTGCAACAGGTCTCAAAAAAGTTGGGAAACAGGCAAAAAAGGGCTGAAAAAGCAATTATATATCAGAGAATCAGCTTAAAGAACATTTAGCAAGTAATTAAGTTAACTGGCATCAGGTGTGTAACATGATTGGCTATAAAAGGGATGTCTTAGAGAGGCTGAGTCTATCTGAAGTAAAGATGGCCAGAGGCTCTCCAAGCTGCGAAGGCTTGCGTAAAAAAAAATTGTGGAATACTTTAAAACCAATGTTCCTCAATGTCAAATTGCAAAGGCTTTGAAGGTCTCATCATCGACAGTGCAAAACATTATCAAAAGATTCAGAGAAACTGGAAAAATCTCTGTGCGTAAGGGACAAGCCCGAAGACCTTTACTGGATGCCCATGATTTTGGGCCCTCGGACGCCACTGCATCACTCACCGGCATGATTCTGTCATTGACATTACTAAATGGGCCCAGGAATACTTCAAGAAACCACTGTCTGTAAACACAGCCCGCCGTGCCATCCACAGATGCCACCTAAAACTCTATCATGCAAAAAAGAAGCCATTGTTGAGCATGATCCAGAAGCGCCGCCGTGTTCTGTGGGCCAAGGCTCATTTAAAATGGACTGTGGCAAAGTGGCAAAGTGTCCCGTGGTCAGACAAGTCCAAATTTGACATTCTTGTTGGAAATCATGGGCGTCGTGTCCTCCGGGCTAAAGAGGAGAAAGACCATTCCTCCTGTTATCAGCATTCAGTTCAAAAGCCAGCATCTCTGATGGTATGGGGATGCATTAGTGCATATGGTGTGGGACACTTGCATGTTTTAAAAAGTACCATGAATGCTGAAAGGTATATAATGGTTTTAGAGCAACATATGCTCCCCTCCAGATGACATCTATTCCACGGAAGGCCTAGTGTATTTCAGCAGGACAATGCAAAACCACATAGGGGAGAGCGGGGGCAAACGGATCATTTTTTCGTATTTCCCTCTCTGCACAGAGACGCATTTTTTTAAGGTAACCATTTTTTTTTTTGTGAACAACATACATATGTCCTCTACAATTCCCAACCAAGTCTGCTAAGATTGGTTGAACGAGTATGACGTAATTGGACAGGAAAATGCAGCTACGCGTTGATCCGTTTGCCCCTGTCTGTGGGGACAAACGGATCAAGTGACAGGGTCGAACGGATCAGCTAATATCACCTTAATATTATTTGCATATAACACTCATTTAAGCTTCAGTTGAGACCTTTAAGCAAATGAAGATGTTGAATTCTTATCATGCCAGTTTAGCTATCATGTGACCAGGCCACATTCTGCATTTTGCTCGCCTTCACCGGCACTTACCGCACGTCCCTCCTTCAATTAACAGCAAGACAAGTCATCCAGCTGCTTTAGTTGAGGTAAGTTGTTTCAGATAATGTTTTTCTGTTCTTATCAGCCCTTTCCACAAGATATTTTTCTCTTGTCATGAAGGGGAAATGACAAAATATTCATAAATAAATGGTTATGTAAACATGGGAATAGAATAGTCTGGTAACCCGTTTAAATCAATTTATGACTGCCATCTACTGGCTTTATGGGCTTTATACACAGCTCCACTACTTCCTGAGCTTAAACCAGCTCCTTTATTTCTTGTCCTTCATTATTGGACAGTGATCCGTTAGCCCGCTACAGTCTCCCTCCATATTTTGCCGGCGAGCATCTTACATAGGCTAGCATGAAAAATTAAACATTCACTGATAGCATACATATAGGTCTTTTAGATGCTATACATTTACAGTCCTCAACTAATAAACATAAATCTTGAGAACAGAAAATACTGTCTCTTGATTTTTTAACTCATCAAGGGAAAAATCCTGTTTTGTCGTCGCTCTCCGCTAAGATAGGTCCGATCGCTCTGAAATTTAAATACCGAGTGGATGGCGGGAGACTGTGCCTGTGTACCAAACAGCAACCTCCGGATTACAGTGTAACAGGGAAAAATGTCTGTGATCCGCTCGCCCCGCTGATCCATTTGCCCCCACTCTCCCCTACTGCAGCTATTACAACAGCATGGCTTTGTAGTAGAAGAGTCCGTGTGCTGAACTGGCCTGCCAGTAATCCTATCTTTCACGATTGAGAACATTTGGCGCATAATTAAACGAAAAGTCCTTCAAAGGAGACCCAAAACTCTCCAGCAGCTGGAAGCCTGTATTAAACTAGAGTGGGATCAAATTCCAATGGCTAAACTCAAGAAACTTGTCTCCTCAATGCCCAGACGCCTCCACTCTGTGTTAAAAAGAAGGGGGGATGCTACACAATGGTAAACAGGCCCTGTCCCAACTTTTTTGAGACCTCTAGCAGCCATCAAATTTGAAATGAGCTCATTTTGTGGATAAAATTGTAAAATTTCTCAGTTTCAACATTTGCTATGTTATCTCTGTTCTATTGTGAATAAAATACTGGCTGGTGTAATGTGAAAGTCATTGCGTTTTGATTTTATTCACAATTTACACTTTGTCCCAACTATTTCGGAATTGCGGTTGTATAAATTACTGAAAATTGCTGAATTCTGAAAAATTCTGAAAAAAATTTTTTTTGGACTGGCATCCACGATAATGTGTTAAAGAGGTAATTGGCTATGTTGAAGTTGATCTCAGATGACTTTGAAAGGTCAAACTTCACTTTATTTATTTTATTCACACAGGCATACATATTATTTATGGTGCATAACTGAAGTTATGGGATCATGTGTGAATCAGGCCTCCCAGAGAAGCAATCAAAAGCTTTTAAGAGGGAGCCTGAGAACATATGTAAACATTAATAATAATATACTGGACAAATAAAGTTAGGGATCACCCCAAATTTTGAATTTGAAATATGTGATAGTTTGTATTTTTTTCCATATCATATTTTAATATTGAAAAGTTGGGTGATCCCTAACTTTCTTTGTCCAGTATAATAATAATAATAATAATAATAACAGGACAAATACAGACACATACACAACATATAGCACTTAACACCACATCTTTCCCAGGGCAGATAGGTAATAGGTACCACATGATAGTTAGATATATGATCTTAGCAATTTGTTTTTTAGTATCTTCTAAAAGGTGTAGATGGGTTTCAACACTTTCATGTTCTCATCGAGTTCCTTCCAAATCCGCGGCCCCCTGCATGTAATACTCAAGCTTGTACATTTAAGTTTTCTTTTTTTTGCCAACGATAAGATGTTCCTTTCTAGTATCATGAGGGTGCAGAGGACTATAGACTGGAACAAGCTCAGATAATCTGCTGTTCATATTATGTACCTATTATACAAGCATTTTGATGCACATTTAACTCTACAAGCCTAAGGAGACCATAGCGAAGGAACAGAGGGCGTGAGGGTGCATTGTACTTGGCCCATGACATAGCTTGTATCATCTTCTTTTGTAAACTTTCAAGTTTTATAAGATGACTGGGGAAGGTGTTGCACCATTTGACATTACAGTAGTTGATATAAGAAAGGGGACCGTACTGAGCCAGGAAATTACAGGCCAGGAAATTACAGGCCAGTCAGTTTAACTTGCATTGCGTGCAAAATATTGGAATCTATCATAAAAGATGAGCTGGACTTATTTCTTGAACGTAACAGTATCTTGAGGGATAGCCAACATGGTTTTCATAAGGGAAGGTCATGCCTGACAAACCTTCTGGAATTTTTTGAAGAGGCCACCAAGACTTATGACCAGAGCAGGGCTTATGACATCATATACTTGGATTTTCAGAAAGCATTTGATACAGTACCGCATAAGAGACTAATTTTTAAAATGAGCTCCATTGGAGTTACAGGAGGTATTCTGGAGTGGATTCAAAACTGGTTATAGGACAGAACACAAAGAGTGGTAGTCAATGGTATCTCATCTGAGCTAGGTATAGTGGGGAGTGGCGTCCCCCAGGGATCGGTGTTGGGACCCCTGCTGTTCCTCATCTACATTAATGACCTTAATAGGAATATTGAGAGCAGATTAGTTAAATTTGCAGATGAATTCTAAATTGGGGGGTTTGGCAAATAGTTTCGAGTCCACTAAAGTGATTCAGGATGATTTGGATAGAATCCAGAATTGGGCAGAAATGTGGCAAATGAAATTTAATGTAGCAAAATGTAAAGTTGTACATGTAGGTAATAAAAACATTAGACGGGATTACTTCATGGGAGATTTAAAACTGGAATGTGCTCCACACGAGAAAGATCTGGGAGTGATTGTTGACCAAACCCTCACAGGCTCTAGCCATGTGCCGTAGCAATTAAAAAAGCCAATCAGATGCTGGGATACATTGCCAAAAGTATTGAGTACAAATCTAAGGAGGTGATGCTTCTTTTGAACAACACATTCGTCAGACCACATCTGGAGTATTGTGTACAGTTCTGGGGACCATACTTTAAGAAAGATATAGAGGCTCTAGAGAAAGTTCAGAGAAGAGCCACTAAGCTAATTCCAGGTTTAAAAGATGAAAGCTATGAGAAGCGGCTGAAGATCCTTAATCTCTTTAGTCTTAGGAAAAGGAGACTAAGGGTGATTTGATTGAGGTCTTTAAATATGTTAAAGGGATTAACAAAGTGAATTATGTAGGATTCCTTCGACCAAGTGTTGTTAGTAGAACTCGAGGTCACAAATGGAAGTTGACCAAAGGTAAATTTAGCACTGATATTCGGAAATATTTCTTCACCCAAAGAGTAATTTCGATGTGGAATAGCTTGCCTGACCATATTGTTGAAGCAGAGACCTTGGGGGTTTTCAAGAGCAGGCTTGACTTAAAGCTAGATACCATTGAGTGATGGAGTATCTGAAGGGATATATTCACAATAATATAAAGAAACTGGCGAGCGTAGTTGGGCTGAATGGCCTGTTCTCACCATTCATGTTATGTTATGTTACGTTATGTTATATGTGGCTCAAACAGGGTTTTGTAAAGGGTTTGGAGAGCAGATAGTGGGAGGAAGCATCTTATTTTGAAGAATAATCCAACATATTTGGATAATTTGGATATCAAGTATGCTATGTGACATCTGAAATTTCGTGACTCATCTATGAAGACCCCCAGGAACTTTGAGGAACTTACCCTTTCTAACTGCTTGTCATTTATTTTGAGACAGATATTATTTGTATGCATTATATTCATATTTGCTCGAAACACAATATAACTGATGTTGAGAGATAATTTGTTACATTTGAACCAAGTATCAACTTTCTGTAATTCTGCATTTAATAGATCTCGCAATGCAATTGGATTCTTGTGTGACAAAAACAGATTAGTATCATCAGCAAATATAACCTTATGTAGGATTTTAGATGAATTACAAAGTCATTTATGTACAGGATAAAAAGCAATGGCCCCAAAATTGAACCCTGGGGGACCCCATATTTGATGTCCTTATATGAAGATTTATAATCATTGATAAGAACATATTGTTGTCTTCCGAATAGATAACTCCTAAACCAGTTGAGTACAGAGCCTTTGAAAGGTCCAGAAAAATGCCAATTCCACAATCACCTTGGTCAATGGCATCGTTAATTTTTTCCAGAAGATCCAATATTGTCATGCATGTTGTACTCTTTTTCCTGAAACCATACTGGTAAACGCTGAGAATATTTAGTTTGTGGAGATAGTTACTCAATCTGTTGTACACTAGTCTCTCAAATACCTTTGAGAGAGTAGGTAGAACAGATATAGGACGATAATTGCTAAAATTATTTTTATCACCAGATTTGAATATTGGTACAACTCCATGAAGTAATGAAAGGTTGATGCAATGTGCTAATGGTTTTACAACAGCATTTGTAATAGCTATCAGAATTTTACTGCAAATTCCATCAACTTCAGTTGTGCGAGTGCTCTTCAAATTTGTAATTATTTTATAAAGTTCTGTTGTATCAGTAGGTTTCATGAAGAAAGAGTGTAGATAATTACCGGAGAGTTAGGATTTAAAGCAGACCCCCTGAGGTTGGCTAATTTTTTTGGCAAGGTCTACGCCAGTGGAGGCAAAATAATTGTTAAATTTGTCGGAGAAATCAGTTAATGTACCATTTGCAGGGTCAGGGAGCACCAATGATTTCTGGCCCCTGTTGAGGACTTTGCTTAATATTGACTAGGTCATTTTAGAATCTCCCATGGCAGCATTTATATGTTCTGTATAATATTGGCGTTTGCTCTTTCTTATTATGTGGGTGAACTTATTTGTATAGATATTGTAATTATTTTTGTTAATATCAGTAGGGTGTTCAGGACTCGACATTAACGCTTGTCCGCTTGTCCGAGACAAGTGGAAGAGAAATTTGCTTTGCCCCACCGGAAAAGTTAAAAGTCGCTGAAAAAAAAATACCGTGTCTTCACGTTATGTGCCCCTGAATTCAATTCGCTAAATAACTACATTTAGAATACCGATTTGAAACAAAAACTTTTTTTCCCCACGACAGGTCTAACCAGCCTCCAACTCGAATGCTTTGATTGACCGATCAGATACACAGACACGGACACACGCGCGCGCATACTCAAACAGTAGGAACTGCTTCCATCAGAGGAGCAGCGATGTTTCTCAAGGCTTTGCAACCCGGGCAAGCTCCAGTAAAAGCCCCAAGAAGAAAAACAGCAATTGCACCTAAGCCGTATGAATCAAGGGAGAGAAAATTTGAACAGAGCTGGAGGGAGGAATTCGATTGGGCGCAGTACGCATCCCAACTTGGCTGACAAGTCAGTGATGCCAACTGCCAGCATTAGCAACACTGTATTTACGAATCACGGCACAGAGACTGCCCATTAGTCTCAGCTGATATTTAACTTTAAAAAAACTCGAAAACATAGCACGAAATTCATTCTATGCGATGAATGGAAAAATGAACTGTTATAGCACTGGTGCGGTGAGAAACAGAGAGTGAGTGAGACGTGAATCAGTGACATCTCGCTGCAGCATCGATAGTTTAGCTGCTTGTTTAATTTATCGTTGTAATATATTTTATTTTGTGTCGTGAGTATATGTAGCGTTTGATATTGTTTGTATTTAGTGACATCGCCAATGCTGCGTTCGTTACTGACCTAACTCACTAGTTGATAGAGACATTCGCGGGTTTATTAAATGTTTCCACGGTAACAGCGTAGGATTGTGGGTAATGTAGTACTTCTCCGTGAAATATTTAAAACTTTTTTTTTCCCCCAAAACAAGGTTGATTTCATGCGGACTTGTAGTTTCTACAGGAGCAGATATCATTGTTTTAGTATAGTCTCCTAGCCAGTGGTCAGTGTGCCCTCGATGTTTACGACATTATAGTTGATAATCGCAATACTAGTCACTGAATGTCATTGGGATTTCACCTCCGGAACCTAACTGCCCAGGTCTATTGGTCTACAAATTGGTAGTTGAATTGGTAGGTCGAGTAATTTAAATTTTAAATGACTAATGCAGAGGCAGCAACCTAAACATGCCAGTTTTTACTATGTCATTAGGCCACGTCACCTGTGCACTTGTGATTGGTTGGGAAAAAAAAATGTTTAATTGATTTTGTGATGTTAATAGCGTCATGTTGAGAAATAACTTTATTAATGTAAAAGTCCTGCATTCAAAATGTAATTTAATTGTAATCAGGCAAACAAACAGACAGACAGACAGGCCAAAAACAATATGCCTCCAAATCTTCGATTCCGAGGGCATAAACAGTCAATTTTTGTGAATCATACCCGGACAAGGGACTTTTGAGCCAGGACAAGTGAAAGGTAAATTTACTTGTCCGAAGGAAAAGTGCCTGAAAAAGTTAATGTCAAGCCTTGGTTTTTAATGTATCGCTTGTAAAGTTTGTTTTTTGTCATATGCAGTGTCCGGATCACAAGCGCCATATACGGTTTCCCATGCTTTGGTCTCCAGGCTTTCACACAGCTGCTGCAGAGCTCTATAACTCAAAATTTTAGTTGTTATCTTACGGCAGGGTGGGGGGTTGATTTATTTGCAAGGTTAAGGAACAACAGGATGGGAAAGTGGTCAGATATGTCAGTCAGGACCACACCAGACTCCAGATCTAATGGGAGAATTATAATCTCAGGTAGATTGTTATAGTTAGTGTTTACAATCATTATATTTCCAATCATTATGTTAAAATTAGACAATGTTGAAATATGCAATGATTTCATGTTCCAGGTTACCTCAAATGACAATTTTGAAAACTGGAGAATGGACGAGGGTTCAAAAATGTTCAAATATGTTCAAGAGGGTTCAAAGATGTAAAAAAATGTTCGACTTTTTCAAATTTTGTGTTAAGTTTAAAAAAGTAATCTCGAGGTAGATTGTAATAGAGTGTTTTCATTAATTAGTAAAATATTTTTCAATTTGGGAATGACTTGATATACATATGTGTATATATATATATATATATATATATGTGTGTGTATATATATATATATATATATATTATCTTGAAATAAATATTTTCTAGTTTCTTAGTACACAAGTTAAAGTTGTTTGTGGGATTTTGTTGGCTTCTGTGCCTGAAAAATTCCAAAATGGTGATGTATTATAAATTGTTCTCTTAGGGGTCTATTCTCCCATTTGCGCGTAAGTCCTTTTTTACGCGATTCGAGTTACGCGCATTTGAGTTACGCGTATTCTCCCCTACGCGCTTCGATCACGCCCACAGCGCTTAACTTCAGAATGTAGGCGGCCTTATGAAAGAGGTGTGACTAATCCAAAAGAGAGGCAGACTCTGTACCAAGCTCATTGATTATGGTTATCAGGAAAACATGGATCAAAGATTTTCTGATTAACCATGAAAATGCAGTTGTAGTCCATGGAAAACGCAAACCAGACTTTAAATTTGAATATCATCGGCCTTGCAGATAAAACCTCGTATCTCCAAATTGATAAGAAACTAAAACTCGTATGTCCACTATTCTTATTTGCAAAATTAAACATTTTTTATTTCATTTATATTTTAAATTATATTTATTTTTTATTTTCCTGTGAAGTTCATCATTCTGAAGATACAAGGTTTTATCAGCAGGCCGACGATATGCTGCTGTAATAGTAGGCCTATTATATGTCTGTGCCAATTACAAGAAGTAATGCAGACATCTCTTTTTTATTTCTTATTCTAGCCACCATGAAATTAAAGCTATGCAAACAAACAAATTGCCGCGATAATGAAATAGCAAATAAAGAATTTAGCGCTTCTCAACCAGCGCAATCGGAGCATTGAAAGTGTGCCCTTCCTACACTAGCCTGTTTGTTCCGTGGAAGACAGGGAAGAAGACAAATAAAGAGAACATTCTAGTCACACAAAAATGACAATCAAAGACAGTTTATATGATCTCATTTAGAAATTGCGCACTTGAAATCTCAAAGTACTCCGATGTCAGGTTTGCAACTAAAGGACATGGCAACGCTTTAACAAAGGATTCTTATCCCCCACACGCGGTCACCCCCCCACCCCGAAACCGCCTCAACAATCACATAATTCCATATCCGTAGCCAATTATGTCCCATTTGATTTGAACGACACATTCCCTTGAACTTGTGCCTAGTACTTTATTATAATCAACCATCCCATATACTGATAGGCCTAATGATTCTTCCCATGTCGGCTATTCTTTAGCCCTATTCGGACGGGATTAGTTTGACGTGGTGACATGTGGTAATGTAATTATTACCAGGGATTTTAGTCCCGTCCGAACGCGCCAAGTCAGTAATCATTACGGACATTCTCGGTAAAATTTATGGCCACTTTTACCTTCTGTAAAACGCTCCTGAGATAGTATCCTAGGTAATATTAACCCTTTCGCAGGCAAATTTTGGCCCAGATGCATACCCCCACGGACGGATTAATTTTGGGTTTTTACCAAAATATGATTGTTATTCAAAATAACAATAAAATAACACCAAATCTCATAATAAGTTTCCCATAACTGATGTTTTATGTCCAGAATCCTAAAATCGTTTGGATCCAAACTCCCCGCTCTCTGGATATTCAAAATCCAGAGTCATTCAATAAAGCAAAAAAACTTCATCCACGTTGTATTTACGTTTAGAAACACGGCTAGAATGCCGGCTGTTTGTATCGTCGATGCCATGTTCACATGTAGAACCCATTTATAGGAAACAGTCACGCTAAAAATACAGTGCTGGGTGACCTGAGACAACAATGGTATAACGGCCAATGAGAGAAGACTTTTAAACACGTTGGTTAAAACGACAAAAATTGCGAAGGGTTAACCGCTTATTTTGTGAACCCATATACAGTAGAACTCGCGTATAACGGATTCAATTGGACCGGCTTATTTTGTGAGTTATAAGCGAAATCCGCTATAGTAGGCTACTATGCATAAAACGGACAAAATCCGTTGTACGCATAACACAGATTATATCCACTATATGCGTATAACATATCATATCCAATGTATATAAATATGAATTTATATGTATGCTTTAATTGTGTATTAAGATCGGAACAACTTCATTCTGAAGTGTTCATACCCACTTGTTGTCTTCATTTAGTCCGTCTTTGCCCTGACACAATGGATAACAGGATGATATTGCATGTTGCTCCAACTGGGATCAGTGCAAAGTCTAAAAACTGAAATAAGTAAATGAAAATGCACCAGTTTCATTTTCCACGAATACACTGTTATAAACTTGCGCTTTTTGTCAGTTAATTTTACTGGCACCTTTTTTGTCAGTTATTTTAACTGGCACCTTTTTTGCCAGTTATTTTAACTGTAACTTTACAAAAATATTACAGCAAGGTTCAGTGCATGTTCAGTGTAAACCATGGTTAAATGAGCGCAGGACTCCACTTACAGTTAAAATGACAAGGAGAAAATGCGTTAATTTAACTGTTAAATTCAGTCAGTTTATTACAGTGTAGGATTTTGTTGCTCTGTTGCGACTGCGTATGTGCATGGTGCAAACCAGCTGGTCCGGTATACACGAGTGCTTTTGAATGGGAATGCATTGTGACGGGACTGGACATTTTATCCGATGTAAGCAAAAATCCGTTATATTCTATGTTTATTTAATGGAAAAACATTACAGAAAAATCGGGGCTTGAGCTGTTGTCCGGTATGAGCGAGTTTTCTGTTTTATACGAGGACGGTTTAGGCAAATTCTACTGAATGTAAATATTCCGTCATATCCTGTTTTAAAAGTATTTTCCCGCACTTTTATCAAGATGGATGCGCTTGAAGAAGTACTCGGTGTAGCGGTTCGCAAAAGTCCGACGCATTCCTTTCTCGAAGACAGAAGACGTCAAAGACAAATTAAAAAAAGGTTGAAGGCACTCTTCAGAGGAGCGAGACTTTGGTTATTTTAGGTAGGCCTAAATGTTAATAATTGTTTGTTATAAACGATCTTGCTTATGGGAAAACATTCTAGGCTAACCATTATTATTATTATTATTATCCTTCAGCTGATGTTTTATGTCCTGCTCCACCGACACCCTCCACCACCATCAGGAACGGAAGTTTCTGGGAAAACGTACTACTGATGGACGATGATGGATGGTACCTCAATTTCAGGATCCCAAAAACAGCATTCTGTCAGCTGTGCAATGACCTCTCCCCTCTCATACACCCGCAAACAACGGCAATGAAAAGTCCAGTACCCTTGGAAAAGAGAGTTGCCATTACTCTCTATAAATTGGCGAGCAATATGGAGTTCCATGATGTTGCCAATTTCTTTGGAGTTGGAATCAGCACAGCGTGTGACATATTTTGGGAAGTGTGCAAGGCACTTTGCCGAATTAAGAAGAGATACATTACAAGGCCAAGAAATGAGGCAGACATGCAAGCCATCATTGATGGCTTTGAAAGGAAAAGTGGATTCCCTATGTGTGGGGGTGCCCTAGATGGCACCCATATCCCCATCATTGCACCTTCAGCATACCACACCGAATACTACAACCGTAAAGGCTGGTACAGCATGCTGTTTCAAGGCCTTGTGGACAGCAACTATACTGGACAAAGAAAGTTAGGGATCACTCTGATTTTTAATATTGAAATATGATATGGAACATAATTTGAACTATCAAATATTTCAAATTCGAAAATTGGGGTGATCCCTAATTTTCTTTGTCCAGTATACAAGTTCCTTGACTTTGATGTTGGCTAGCCAGGGAAGTGCCACGATGCCTTTGTGTTCGAGTGTTCCTACCTCTACCAACAGCTTGAGAATGGAACGTTCTTTCCCAAAGTATCGAGACAGATCAATGGAGTTGACATTCCTGTTCTGATTGTGGCCGATTCTGCCTACAGTTTGACCCCAAATGTTATGAAGCCTTTCCCGGAGGGCACAGCATCACCATCACAACACTGCTTCAATGAGCACCTGAGTTGGGCGCGCATCCATGTCGAACATGCATTCGGCCGGCTCAAGGGAAGGTGGCGCACCCTGATGAAGAGGAATGACTCGAACACCAGCAACCTAAAATACATAGTCACAGCATGCATTGTGCTACACAACTTCTGTGAGGACTTAAAGCTGCAATTTATCAACACTCCACTGAACACAGACAGTTGTGAAACACTTGAGCATCCACAGGAAGAGATCAACGATGCCATTCAAACACCACTGCAAGAAAACAATGGAGAGCAAGTCCGTATGACATTAGAGGTCTTTTTTAATTAACTCTCATAAGTAATACTGGCAAGAACAACATTCACAGAGCTCTTGATGCCAAAATGCACCAACATGGAATCATTAAAAAAAAAAAAAAAAAAACACTAGAAACTAGAACACTTTTGCTACTGGGTAGCAAAATGAACAGAACAGTTCCAGAGAAATAGCTTATGTTATGGCTTTAACTTTTTTTTTTTTTTTTACTGTTTACATTGCAGCTGAAACAATACACCTTTCATATTTTCCAAAAAAAAAATAAATAAACGTAATTCAGTTCTGGTTTAAACAAAAAAAAATGTGTTACCATTTTTTTTTTTTTTTTTACAAACACTTAAAGAACGTGTCAATATCAAAATTAAACTTTCATCTCCAAAAAAAAAAAAATAAATAAACATCTCTTTTCTTGTAATAAAGTTTAAAGTGCAAAAACAGAAAAAAACTCACCCTGTATCAAAACAAGGAGAACTTGTCACTGGTGGGGGGGTGAGTGCTGTGAAGGATAGGGGGAGTGGGAGTGCTGTGAGGGGTAGAGGTGCTGGGAGTGCTGTGACACAGGCGTGGCAATTGGAGCAGGGGGGCCAAACTGACCCTCAAGATGGTCAATGCAGCCAGCAGGATAGGGTCCATAATTAAATGGTGTGGTTGGAGGAAAGGGTGGGGGCACTGGCCTAAGGCACTTGAAAAACTGCATCATGAATTCCCTTGATTCCTTTGCGCGCCTCTCATCAGCCTCCAGTCTTCTCATTTCAAAATCAAGGCAACGCCTCTCAATATCAAGACGGTTCCTCTCCACTTCCTTCTCCCATTCTAGCCTCTCTCTCTTATACTGCAGGTGGTCCCCACCTGATGCAGTTTCATGTTGAAAGATGAGGTCCAGGCCCCTCTCCATAGCTTCCATCAGTTGGGTTTTCTTGCCCTTACGTTTCCGACTCCCTCTCATTAAAAACAATGAAATTTGCACACAGAGACGTGAAATTAAGTAAAGAATTACGGAATGAATTTAATGTGATATCTGTTGAAAACACTGCTGATATGAGCACAGACTTACCATTGCATGGCACTGGTTGTGGACTGGGGACACTGGTTTCTGGAGTACTGGCTCCTACCCGCCTGGCACCAGCACTGGATCCTGGACTGTGGTCAGTTGAAGAGTCCATCTCTTTGTTACCAGGAGTGCTGGACGCTTTGAAGACAAGACAACATTATATTTGCAGTTATTGCATTTAACTAAAGAGTAATAAAATATCTTCCCACCTATTGTCTTTTCATGAGCATTAATAAACTTGGGGGCAAATGTACTGCCCATTATTAGCTTCCTAGAAGCCAAGTATTTTCATCATTCTGACAAAACATCAATAGCCTCACCCTCTGATTCAGAGTCTTCATCCGAGCTTCGGTTATCCAAGTGATCCTCCCCCGGATCTGTCATGGGTCGGCACCCTAAACAAATCATATCGTTCGGTCACATCGTTGTAGGCTACAGGAAGCTGCTAGTGCTACCACACAAAATAAGTGATATGCTTACCCAATACGGCATCGATTTCGTCGAAATACGGCGATTTCTTGGGGTCCGACCCCGTACGCTTTTTATGCTTGATACACTCTCTGTATTTTTTTTTTTAAATACTCTATTCGTTCCTTTAGTTTGACCCAGTCGCCGAAGTCTTCCCCTATTTTGGGATGTTTGGTGACAACTTCCTCATATATTTCTTCCCAAACAGTGTGGTTGTGTACCATACTTTCGAACTGGCGTTGATGCCGTCGGTCCCCCCAGACTGAAATTAAATAGAGCGTCTCTTCGTGGCTCCAGTTGCGGGCTTTCGCCTGTTTGTTTGCGTTACGCGCCATCTTGGCAGAATGAGGGGAGAGCAGAGCCAGTGTCGCACATACAGGAAGCAACAAAGGACGCACATGTCGCGAGGGGGGTGACAGCATAGCGTATACCGAGTTACTCCACCTACTTCTGACAGAACTACGGAGATTTCTTGTCCCGTGCGAATAGGCCATTCATATTATCAGACAACCTGAGGTAAAGTTACTTTACCCCAAGTCCCCACGTTAAACCAATCCCGTCCAAATAGGGCTTTAATTGGCTAAAATTGATTAACAAATGGGTAGTGCTTTGGTATTGGCTAGGGTAGGGCTCAATCTAGATTATTTAATAAAATCTTTATTCACACATTAAAATACACAGTATTATCAATAGTTAAAAAAAATAAATAATAAAAAACATATTTACATAGACACGGGTTAGTTAATACAGATATCTTCAGTTAGAAAATCAATCTCCTCCCTAATGAGAATATCACAACTTTTTAGATTATCACGTACATATACGGCAGTCACACTTCTTAATAGAACATGAAGACAACGATGGCGACGTCGAGCCGAAGCCGAAAACCAAATTTCACAGATGAGGAGTTAGAGGTATTGGTGAAATCAGTGAAGAGGCACCACGAGGTGTTGTATGGCAAGGGGGCACTGAAGGCTGATCCGAGGAAGAAAGCTGCGAATCGTGCTGGATGTGGCTTCGGTGGGGAGATGTAAGTGCAGTATCCCCAATTTAAAGCATAAATGGAGAGATCTGCGGGGCGCTGTAAAAGCCAGGCTCTCTGCACACCGGAGAAGTGTGCATGCAACAGGTGGTGGGCAACCATCATCCCCTGTGCATTTCACTGCACTGGAGGAGGAGGTGGCATCCACCCTTTCTGCAGTAGAAGTGCATGGAGAAGAACTTGGATTGGATACGGATAAAGGAGGGTTACGTAAAATGATCATTTTTATTTGCCTATACTCAAAGTATCATTGTGATAAATACTGGAAACAAGCTTAATATGGTTTCAAATATTTATTGTATTTTTTGGCATTTCAAGCAATTGCGCAGTACATAGGCGTCATGGGCCAAGCCAGGGAATTTGGCGCAGTTGCTTAATATACGCGTCACAAAGTCCTTTTTGTGGTCAGGTAGGTCGGACATGTGTTCACAAAAATTAAAATAAATAAATAAAAAAAAAAATTTCCAGTGGCAAAGTGGTCTATTTTAGAGAAATTGTTTTTATTATGGTCAGTCCCAAATTCTCGAAGTGCAACGTATATGTACAGTGATTTCTGCTGGACACACACAAAAGAAAAAAAAAATATGCAAAAAGAGAAAATCCATAGCCATAGGGAAGGTCCCAGCACTTGGCCTACCCCCAATCAATTTCCCTGTATAAGGTTTTCGAAGTCCTTCACAAAAAAAAAATAAACAGAGAAATGAAGCCAGTCCTGGCATTTGGCCCACGCACTGCCTTAACCATTCCCCTTCACTGCTCCTAGGGTTCTGCTCGTTTTCCCTCCCTTGATGCGCGAATACCCCAACTTATATAGCCCCGCCCCCTCCCCGCAATCCATACATCAACCAAATCGTGGAAAAACGAACTCCTTTAAAATATAAAATTCCCCCCATCAACACAAACACAAACCTACACTTGTTAACCAAAATCTAAGTATTACAAGTTTAATCATTTAGATTTCCCCATGATGCATTGTGCAAACCGTGGACGGCTGCGATTTTCTGGCAGTCTGGTTTGCATGCTCAATGGCGTGAGGTTGACGGGAAAAAGTGCGATGGGTGTGAAGTGGAGAAGTGACGAGATACAGAGCAGAGACGGTAAGGTGAATCATTTTAATTTTACGGAATTTGCTATGCCATACTTCGCTGTCTACCAGGTGTGCACCCCTAGTTAGGCAACTAATACAGCAAGTTGAGCGAGTTGGCTTTCTTTTAGCGGCAATGAGGGCTGTTACGAGGTGTAATTGAATTGAGAACTTGACCGGTGAGAGGAAACGAGTCAAACGGAGTTCTGCTGCATTTCAGCTAGCCACTAGCAGTGACAGAATGCTCTGTCACACTACCCCCCTCCTCTTCCAGATTGTCCAATTCTGGCAATCGTGACAGGTAGTCCGCCAGGTGAGTTTGGCCTGGGTTCCCACTAAACAACGAAGGGAACCTACCTAGTTCTTCCTGTAGCTGCTGCTGATGAGCCTTTGGTAGATGACTCAAGTCCGGTGGTAGAGGCTCACTACCAACAGGGAAGTCCATCTCATTCTCCGGATCTTCCTCCACAATGTCTTGCACCATTAGTGAGACTCCTTGTCCTGATTTTTCTTTAACCTCCTCCTCACGGTGATTGCCAGTTGTTTTCCGTTCCATCCATGCTTTGAGCAGGTTTACGTGGTAGAGCTGGCTCCTCCGGGTAGGTTCTGGAAAGCAAATTTCATAGCTTACTGGACTCACCTGCCGCAGCAGCACCTCAAAGGACCTTGCCATTTGCACAGCAGCTTGCTTGTAGATGATGGTAGGAGCAGCAACACCTTCTGTCCAGGCTGGAACTGTCGTAGGCGTGCGGTGCGGTCGTACCAACACTTTTGGTTCCCTTGTGCCTTCTCCAAGTTTTCTTTTGCTTCACCTCTCAGCTGTTCCAGCCGGTCTCTCATTTGGAGCACGTATGCCACGATCTCCACAGGGGACTTCTGCTCAGCAGTGGCTTCCCAACGTTCTTTCAAAAGATCCAGCGGCCCTGGCACCTGTCTTCCATAAAGCAATTCGAATGGGGAGAACCCAGTCGATGCCTGTGGCACTTCACGATACGCAAATAAGAGGAAAGGAAGCCACTTATGCCAGTCACGACCCGTGTCAGAGACAAATTTTCTCAACATACGTTTCAAAGTCTGATTAAATCGCTCTACGAGCCCATCCGTTTGGGGGTGATAGGGTGTGGTGGTGATGCCGGTAATTCCTAAAGTCTGGTGAAGTTGTTTCATGAGCCGGGATGTGAAATTAGTGCCTTGATCTGTGATTATTTCGGTGGGTATCCCTACTCGCGAGGACAGTTCAACTAAACAGCGAATAATGTGTGGAGTAGTGATGCTGCGAAGGGGGAATGCTTCTGGGAACCGAGTGGAATAATCACACAGTACCAGGATTTAACGATGACCCGCACTACTTCTTTCAAGGGGACCAATCACATCCATTGCAATCCTTTGGAAGGGTACTTGGATTATTGGTAGTGGCTGGAGAGGAGCCCGGTCTGCTTTCCTCACAGGAGCAGTTCGCTGACACTCTGGGCAGGAACGACAGTACTCTTCCACATCGGTATACATATTTGGCTAAAAAAACCGAGAACTGACCCGCAGGTAAGTGCGTAACCAGCTCTGATGACCCGCCCATGGTATGGTGTGGGAAAGATGTAACACAACCTCATGACAGCTTGTTGGCAACACGAAATGATGCCCATTTGACCCTGCAAAGTAGAGCAGCTCATTGTGCAGAATGTATTTATCAGTGCAATTACCACTCTGGTTTGAGCCTGCTCAATCAATGGAATCAAAGTAGGATCAGCACTCTGCAGCTCCCTAAGGTCATCTAGTACTTGCCACACAGGTTCTACCGGCAGCAGAGGGTGTTTTGATGACTTAATTGCAGACAGGCCCTTCTCCATCCAACGCTGACGCTTAGTCTTGTGGAATTTACCCACTTCTCCGAATAAATCATCATGAGCATTTGGTAAGGCGTCTAAGCCCGTAGCGGTTGAAGGGGAATCTAAGACAGGGCTTGGGGTGGAAGCAGAAGTGGGTAGCGAAACTGAGGACGGGATATAATGTCGTGTGTTCCTTTGCCTAGTTTGTGACCGGTGACTGCAACGCATGATAACTAACTGAGAGCATATCAAAAGACTAGGCACATCCTTTCCCAAAAACCAAATCACATGGTAAATTTTCCACCACACCCACAGACAACAAATAGGCTTGGTTGTTGCACGTGATGGTGACCTCTGTCATGGGGTGGGACTTGCGGTCTCCATGCACACACAACTCCTCATGGCTCAACGCACAATAGATAGCCGTATCTGGAACATGGCATTTTTTTATGAGAGACAAAGAGCTTCCCGTATCCAACAAAGCTTGCACATTCACATTGTTAGCCCTTACCCAAACATATGGTAACACCCCACAGTTCACCCCTGAAATGTCCCCAGTTCTAGGCATATAGCAAAAACTTGACAGTTTGGGTTTCTTGAGAGGGCACAAAGATGCTTTGTGTCCCGGCTGCTGGCAAAAAAAACAAATAAGGTTGCAACTGGGCCCTCCATTTCTCGCCCACCCCGTCCCCCAGAGTACCTGTATTCGGGCCGCAGTGTTGGTAGTCTGTACTTGCGGAGGCAGTGTCCTTTGCGTCTGCCGTTGCAGTCCTCGCCACGCATTTATGTACTGTCCAGCAAGTTTAGCTGCCTCCTGACCGGTGGTAGGATCATGCTCCCGCACCCAAGTCCAAATTTCAGTCGGCAGTACCTGCAGCAGCTGTTCCATGATGATCATTTTCCCCAATCTGGCCTTTGTCCTTTGCTCGGTTTCATCCAATCGACGATATAGGCCTTTCAGTCGCTGATAGGTTTCCTGCGTGGCGCCTCTTCCTTGGGAACCACGGTGACGGAACCTCAGGCGATGCGTTTCCTCCGAGATGTCAAACTTGGCTAGGAGTGCTGCCTTGAGGTCAGGGTAGAAACCAGTGTGGTCCTCATCCATTGCCGAGTATGCCTCCAACGCCTTCCCAGTGAGTTGAGGGACGAGACGGCTGGCCCACTCCTCCTCTGGCCATGCCCAGGTTCGTGCCATGTGTTCAAACCTGAGGAGATAATTCTCAATATCTTCCCCCTCCTGGTATAGCGGAAGCTTTGGTTCTCTCCGCAGGGTCGGCGCAGAACGGCTTGGCTGACTTCCCGCTGACATGGCTGGAGACACAGCCTGTCTTTCAGGGTTGAAGGCTCCACCAGGTGTGGGGGCGATGGGGCGTGGACTCCCTTCAAAACTCACCTGTGGAGTGGTCCCACCTAATGGGGGGTGTAAGAGCGCCTCTAGAATGCCCTTGATCTCCCCCCAAAGGTTCTTCTCCCTTTCTTGCTGTACCGTCAGAAAGTCCTTAAACAAAGTCACCAGTTCACTTGTTTCTGCTGTTCCGGGTTCCATTTTCGCCTTTTTCTGGCGGGCCCTAGTCCGTCGCTTAGGCCGCACCACTGGCTCCTCATCGTATCCCTCTTCATCTGACTCCTGGTCCTTAATGCCCGCGGACCTTAAAGCTCTCCCACTTGCCATCCCACTTCTGACACCAAAATGTCACAAAGTCCTTTTTGTGGTCAGGTAGGTCGGACGTGTGTTCACAAAAATTAAAAAATAAATAAATAAAAAAATTTCCAGTGGCAAAGTGGTCTATTTTAGAGAAATTGTTTTTATTATGGTCAGTCCCAAATTCCCGAAGTGCAACATATATGTACAGTGATTTCCGCTGGACACACACAAAAGAAAAAAAAATATGCAAAAAGAGAAAATCCAAAGCCATAGGGAAGGTCCCAGCACTTGGCCTACCCCCAATCAATTTCCCTGTATAGGGTTTTCGAAGTCCTTCACAAAAAAAAATAAACAGAGATATGAAGTCGGTACTGGCATTTGGCCCACGCACTGCCTTAACCATTCCCCTTCACTGCTCTTAGGGTTCTGCTCGTTTTCCCTCCCTTGATGCGGAATACCCCAACTTATATAGCCCCGCCCCCTCCCCGCAATCCATACATCAACCAAATCGCGCAAAAACGGACTCCTTTAAAATACAAAATTCCCCCATCAATACAAACACAAACCTAAACTTGTTAACCAAAATCTAAGTATTACAAGTTTAATCATTTAGGTTTCCCCATGATGCATTGTGCAAACCGTGGACGGAAGTGCCATTTGTGTTCAGAAATGAATAAGTGCCGCGATTTTCTGGCAGTCTGGTTTGCATGCTCAATGGCTTGAGGTTGACGGGAAAAAGTGCGATGGGCGTGAAGTGGAGAAGTGACGAGATACAGAGCAGAGACGGTAAGGTGAATCATTTTAATTTTACGGAATTTGCTATGCCATACTTCGATGTCTACCAGGTGTGCACCCCTAGTTAGGCAACTAATACAGCAAGTTGAGCGAGTTGGCTTTCTTTTAGTGGCAATGAGGGCTGTTACGAGGTGTAATTGAATTGAGAACTTGACCGGTGAGAGCAAACGAGTCAAACGGAGTTCTGCTGCATTTCAGCTAGCCACTAGCAGTGACAGACCACTCTGTCACAGCGCGTATCATGATCGCACACAACCTGAACATTAATGCTGTGCCGACGTCTACGGTCTCTGTACATATTCTCATTAGTGGAAGGGGTTCTGATTGCAACGTGAGTAGCCTACAATCAATGGCTCCCACAACACTGGGGAATCCGGCGACCCGGTAGAACCCCCCAAACTCTCTGTCTTTTAGCAGGTGCTTTGGGGAACTTTATGAAGTGGCTGATGTGGTGCAGCATAGCTTCAACGAACTGTGTCAGACACCTTGACACAGACGCCTGTGATATGTGCATGACATCACCAGCCACTCTCTGGAACGACCCAGATGCCTGGACCGACAGCGCAGTTGTGACCTTGGTGACCACGGGTATGTTTTGTGGATGATTGCTGCGGCTGGATAGCTGTTCATCCAGAAGTCGGCAAAGATAGATGATTGCCTCACGGTCCAGACAAAAGCGCTGGATGCACTCGGTGTCTTTTAGTCCCAGATTGTCCAAACGAGGCTGATATGTGCGTGGTCGTCTTCGAGCTCGGCGCGCTCTTCTTACTCTTTCCCACTCACGCAAGAGTGCAAGCAAATGCAGGAGTGGCATTTTGGTTTTAGATTTTGAGGGCATGGTAGAATGATAGAGAACAGGCTGTTGCATAATATCATGTGATGATTTTGTTTGATAATTTATTTTGCGTTTTGAGAAATGTAGTTTAGAAATACGGATGAACAATCGAATATTGCATGTCTCAACCTTTACCATGTTAAATAACATAAAATAAATGTTAAAATTCGGCTTATAACCGACATCAAACGCAATATTCTATTTCGCCTTGTATTGACGCTTGATCTTAAAGCCCTCAAAAGTGCTTTACAGAAAAAGCGTGTAAGTCAGGGGGAGAATACGCGTAACTGTTATTTGCCTGAGAAACGCCCAGATTTTGGCCTTGCTCCGCCCGAAGTGCGTAACTGCCTTCGGGGCGCGTAATGCACAAACTTAAGTCAAGGGGAGAATACGTGTAGGCTGAAAAGTGCGTAGCTACGCGCTTTTTTCAACTTACGCGCATGGGGAGTAGACCCCTTTGTGCTCAGAATGCACCATTTAAAGCCTAGAAATAAAAATTTTTCCGAGGGGGCATGCCCCCAGACCCCCCCTAGAAAGGCATGGCACTTTGGGCTGTGATGTCAATACTTCCTTATTTTCACATCTTACCTTATTTTTTAAAAAATCTTATAAAAAATTTATAAGTTCATAAGTTGCTCTTCACTAAAAGGGGAGATGATGTAGTATATTGATACTGAATTCAGCATTTTGATAATTATGACACCTGTGGGTTGCTGTAATGCAAATGTAAAGTTCAAAGTTCAAATTTTATTGTCATATACATAGTAGTACAGTGTACCATCCGCAATGAAAATATTTTGCTCTGGCACTCTCTCAGGCACAATCGTAAACTATGATAATAAATAATACCCAGTAGTACCAGATTAAAAGCATAATAATAATAAAACAAAACACACTTAAGCACATTAAGCCCCCTGCCCAGTCCTCCAACCCCAACCCTACTGCATTGTTATGCTGTTGTTCAGCAACCTTACTGCCTGAGGATAAAAGCTGTCTCTAAGACGTGAGGTGCGTGAGCGTGACTGGATACTTGATAAGCGCTTCCCTGATGGAAGGTAAGAGAAGAGCCTGTGTGCGGGATGGGTTCTGTCTTTCATAATACTTAATGCTTTCCTCCTACAACGTGATGTGTATATGCCTTGGAGTCGGGTGAGTGGAGCTCCAATGATTTTAGATGCTGCTTTTACTGTTCTTGTCAGGAGAGTGAGATCATGTGATGTGAAGCTGCCAAACCATACTAATATGTTACCTGTCAGTGAGCTCTCAATTGTGCACTGATAGAAGTTCATGAGGGTCCTTTTGGACAGCCCATATTTCCTTACACACCTAAAAAAATAAAGCCTCTGTTGTGCTCTTTTAAGTGCACGGCTGATGTGGTGAGACCAGGAGAGATTACCACAGGTGTGGAATGCGCATGCACTCATCCATTATATGACTAGACCTGTCGCAGTAAAGACGCACTTGTATTGTTGCTCCGTGTTCCGTGCATTCCTTTACTGAATACACTGTAGTCTGCAACAGTGGCGTAACAATAGGGGGTGCAGGGAGTGCAACGGCACTGGGGCCCAGCGGCAGGGGGGCCCACTGATGGACACTTCTGGGCCCCAATAGGCGACAAAATAAGTGTTCTTTCTACTGCTAAAATTCTCAAAATAACCTCAATTCATTAGACATAGTTTACTAACCAAGTCACTTTCTGTGCTACTGCATATTTATACCACTGCAACTGCATTCATTTCTCAGTCATGGCACTGGTAAGTCGATGTCATCATGGTACATTCATCATTTTAACTAAACAAAAGTCGTGGTAACATGAAATAATTTAGATTTCTTTTTGGAAAATGCTTAATTAAACAAGCAATGATAAGTTTATTCTGCTGTTGAAATCATCATTGAGACAGCAAGTGTTTCTGGGTAATGTACAACATTCCATAGACCACCCACGTGACGATATCACGGTCCGATCGTTTAATCCAAGGACAGTCTGTGGTTTAATCTTGCATGCAAGATCGGCTACAAACGAAGTATTTATGCAGGAAGCGGCAAGAGCGTAAGGAGCAGGAGGAAAGGTTGGCCAAGGTGCCGAAATTAAGCACATTTGGTTTCATAGCTAAAAGAGGCTTAAAAGCCGCTCTCCCCTTTTCTGCATGAGCGTGAGCACAGATCAAGTGTTTTTACGATGTCCACTCGCTCGCTGATTATTGTTCCCACAATTCCTTGCTGTTCACAAAATTTCAGATCATCCCAATGAAGTTATGCTAATGTGTTGTCCATTTACTCATTATGCCTTATTGTTCTTGATGATGACCATTATCAGGATAATTTGAAGATAATAAAATTGAGAAATAAATAGGAAACTTTATGTTATAGAATGAAATAGTGTAACCCTTGGTGTGTGTTGTAGCCTACGTAGGCCCTATGAAAGTTGGAGGAACGTTCTTCCTAACAACATTGAATACATTTCTCCATATACAAAACACAAAACGTTACGCTACTGGTCTGCAAGTAACTATTTTCTATATAATGTTATTTACAGGAATTCTTCTAATTCTACACACACATGAATCTGACCATCTACAAACAAATAAGCCACAGTGCCGATTTAAAACTGTGTTAATTAAGAAATCCTCAATTTACAGCAGCTTATTTGTTATTTTAAAACTAAGATGACAAACAAATGAATTATATTAAATGGGTAATATTCACCCAGTTGCATGGTACAGTGTCCAAGGTAATCCTAACAAATATCCCAGTACAATGATGGAATGGTCCCAAAGTAGATATCCAACAAAGGCCAAGAATTTCCAAGAAGTCCAAGAATTTCCGTGTCCATTGATGTAATTGAGAAGGAAAACTGAAAGTCAGACTTTGTGGAATAAGAAACACAGGCTTGACTGAATCCAAGATTTTCTGAATAAGTGGGGTGCCAGGACTGAGTTTGAGGATCACTGCAGTAGACTATTCCACATACATGTACATACACATAACAATATCTCAACTGAAACATTGGGTTGTCTATAATAAGCCCACTCATAGAGAACAAACACAAGAATGACTTCTTCTATATATATTATTATTAGCGTTGAAACATTTTCCACTTTCCTGTTAATCTTTTTCTTTTTTTAGGTGGCAAGGTAGCAACCACAAACTCATAATACAAAACGAACCCACTTATATGTCTCTTAAAGCAAATAAATACATGCACTCAAACTAGTGGAGGGCAGATAGATCGTAAACATAGTTGCCCAGACTGTGGTGCGACTGGTAGTCTTCACAAGGCAAGTCCTTCAAAAGGAAATGCATTCATTAGTCATATTTTAAATTTCCAAATCATTTCACACCAGTGTTTTTAAATGAATACTCATTAGAGTCTTAATACATGGTAATCAACTTTGCATTATTATTTAAAGTCCCTCAAATTATTTGATAATAATAATTTAATAATACAGGTAAGTATTACAAGATGTTTTGTTGTAAATCAGGGCTTATCAACCTGATCCAGAATGGCAAGTGTGAGTGAAGGCTTTTATTCCAAACAAGCTGTTAGACTCCTGATTCTACAAAATACCCTTGAGTGTTTATTAGGGACCATAGTTGGTAGTTCCAGGTGACTAAATGCATGGCTGGAGTGAAAGCCAACATTGGCACCAGTGCCCTTGTGGACAGGGTTGAGAAATCTTGTTATCGATAAGTATGAATACATTTAGCATATTTTGCCAAATTTGACATCTAGTTCATGTCCACTGTGGTATTTATGATTCATTATAACTTGTGATACATTTAATAATTTCACTATTGAGTCAATTTTGCACTTTTGCACTTGTCAAGCATTCAAAACTTTCTGACAATCTTCTGTTCAAGACCACATACAGTGCTGTGACAAGGTATTATCCCCCTTCCTGATTTCTTCTATTTTTGCATATTTGCAGGGTAGGTAAGAATCTAAAGATAGCAGAATTTGAAAGTAGCATCTCCTCAGGGCTCCACCTAAGCCACCCCTTGCCCTCGAGGCTCCTTCCAAAGCCACACTCCACACACAGTCACGCATAAGCACACCAGCGTACACAGGTCGTGTAATCAATCAATGTTTCAACGGTATGGAAGTCAAACAATCCTTCTCATAACCACAAAACAATAATAATAATAAGTGGCGCCAGGCACAACAAACCCCGCCCCTCGCACATACTTTCACTTACTTGTACAAAATTCAATAGGTATCTATTCTGGTCAGTGGCAATCCGAATTTGGGATGAATGTGCCAATTAGTTTTGTCGCTAGAGTGTTAACAAACAAACACACAAATGCACAAACACACAAACACAGAAACAAACCGAACCGAACCAAAAACAATACTCCTTGCCCTCACCCTTCGGGTGGGGCGGGGTAATAAACAGACCCCCTAACAACACATGTTCTGACACCGGAAACCATATAACATTACACAAGTTAGCGTTTTGTTATCCAGGTATATGCAAATATATATTTGCTAATGTGACTTACTATCCTGGATAGACAGGGAAGCTAATGTTAGCATTGGGATAATACGACTAACGTAACAAAAATATTTATGTTGGCTAAACTACTCATGAAAACCACCAAAAACAAAACATCAACTGACCTGTCCAAAAGAAAGACAGCAACCATTGCATCACTTTTCGGGCCTTTCAACTCCCTTAGCTGCCTCCGTCGCTGGAAAGGTACACCAATATTGACTCGCGTTTGTCCTCCTGCTGTATCTGCACCCTTTTTAGTCAAAGCCTTTTCTGCTTTGGACTTTCTGTTCCTGACATTTTTGGCAGGGAAAGCAGTCATAAGTAACCGTGGCAGTGGTAGTTTTGGCAGAGTTCAAATTGCCCCAGAGCACTATCGTTTGGTCAGAAATCACGATGTAAATAATATATGCAGAACTAAAGTCCCTCAATATATATTTGCCTCGTCAGTGATGCACTCTAGTCATCAAAGTTTTTTGGGCAGATGTTACTTAGGGCACCTGATGGTCGCCTCTTTAGCGATGCCCTCTAGCCATGACCATTCTCTGGTACACTTGCAACAACCTCTTTTTTTCATTTGATAGCAGAGCAACTTTTCTCCAGCAGCAATTGAACTTTGAGTTCAAGCTCATACACTGCAAGGCTAGAGTACACGTAGGGAGGTGAGGAGGCTTGTCATTGGTTCTTTCCAACCGGACAGTGAGGGAGTGATTGGTTGGTATTTATACAGGATTACAGCAGCTACAGATGACAGATCTTTTTCAGTCCTTTTTCAGAATTCATAAGTTATTTATTGCTGTCGGGGAGCAAAGACCATTTAAAAAATGTAACAAAAAGTGTACATTTGATTATTTTGCCTATCCTGCCTTTACCTACTAAATCAACCAATTAAACAGGTTTAATTCATAATTCAGGTCAATTTCATAAGACACACCTAGGCATGAACAATGGCAGCCGTGTTCAATCTAAACATCACTTAATTAGAGCAGTCTGGCAATGTGAAGCAGAAAGCTATGGAAAGAAATTCAAGATGAGATAAGAAACAAAGTGATTGACAGCAATCAGTCTGGAAAGAGTTGCAAAGCCATTTATCAGGCTCTGGGACTCTAGTGAACCAAGGTCAGACCCATTTTCTACAAATGCTGAAAAATTGAAAGAAAACTTGAGCCTTCCCAGGATTGGAAAGCCCACCAAACTTTCTCTGAAAATGCATTGACTCACCCAGGAGGTCACGAAATAACCCACACTAATATCTCAAGAACAGCTAGCCTAGTGATCTTGGAATGGCCTGGAAATGTGGTTTCCCTCAAGAATATAAAAATGTATGCATTGATAATAAAAACAGTGGAGTGTGGCACAGTGGACAAAGATGCACTAAAACCAAAATCATTTAGTTGGAACTAAACACTTACCTTAAATGGATTTGCGCTCTAGAGTGTAGATGACCTTTAGAAACAAATACCGGTGTAGCCTTGTGGGCGTAACCCACTTGATTCAAGGGTGTGCCAAACTATCTGCTTGGCGTGAAAATTCAAATGGTGACATCACAAATTGATGATAAAAATAGCCATAAGCTATCTTGACATTTCAGTCAGCTGTGGAGCAGTGTGTTTTGCGGCAGAGAGCGCTTCTTCTGGAGGTGACTTTGAGTTGTTTTCCGACACAGACCTTATAAATATGCATAAAAAGGATATGATTCACACTATGACATTAAAATAATGAAAAACCATAATAGGTGCACTTTAAATCTAAAATGTTGGTGAAGTGAGAAACTGGGTCACTGACACACAAAAGTAGATCATCAGCATATTGAGCAAGCCTGTGTTCAATTCCTCTATGAGTTATGGTAGTTCTTTTTGATGTCATGATCAAATTATTTTCGCAAGAGGAATTTGTAAGGCGAAAACAGTCTGGAGCCAGTTGGTGATTGTGTGTCCAGAACGACAGAAAAGTTTTTTTACTTCAGTAGCAGTCCGTTGGCTGCATCAATGGCCTTCGGTAACCTCATCATAGAATGTTTAATGACCTTATGCTGTCGCAGTTTATGTAGCCTGGTTAGCAACAGTTGCTCAGAATAATTGGTAGAATGACCGTCAAAATTATTTTCAATAACATTGTTGTATGTTACATTGCAAATTTATGGGGCATTTTCTTCTGCACATAAATGACAAAACAAAATGTCCTCAATGATCCACAACTTTCTAGATCTGTTTAATTTTTTTTCCCTTATAAGCCTGCACTTTCAGCAACACAAACACGATCATAAATGAATTATTTTGCAACTTTGAACAAAGTGCTCCATCACTGTAGTCCAATGATTCACACCATGAGACATGCACAGTTTTAAGTACAAAAGATAAAAAAAAAAAAACAACTTAGGTTCCACCCATTATGTTATGTGTCAAAAATACCATTGGGTCTATTCTGAAAGAAATACTAAGCTACTTTTATTATGGAGACTGAGCCAAGGTATGAGCTTGAAATAAAATTTTATGAAAGAGGAATCCAGCTAATTTGGTCCCAGAAATAATCCATGAAGTAACGGTAAATTAATGTCCCTTAACTGATGATCAGTTGAGTGTGAACTAATCACAAAAAGACATAGTGACTTCATCATTTGTTAATGATGAGCAACAGGAATTCATGATATGGTATGTCCTGCATTTACCCTTCTGCACAGATGCAGACACCAGCGGACACGGAGCCGATCTATTTATGCACGCAGTTAAACTATTCTATCAATAGGTGGCACACTCGCGACAATTATTGAATATTCACAATGAAGCCATGCTGGGACACCATTTATGGACAAGTTCAGTACCATCCCTGTTTCTCTGGAACTGTATGAATTAAACTCCTCAGCCAAGCCTGATGTGCAAACTGCTCAATATACTTGCCCATAGTATCTATCCAGCAGTTGAAAAAAATCTCTTGCAACAGCTTAAAGCACAGTTATAGCTAATGCCCACGTGAAACTTCCCCGGTAATTAGCTATTGATTGACACATTTCTTATCCAATTCCAAAGAGTATAAACTTCCCACAGTAATTGAAAAACATTGATTGGACCATCAGAAGAGTCTTTAAACCCTTGTGTAACAGCAGTTAGGTTGTATTCTCTCAACTTTGCGCAGCTGAAAATGACGCGATTGCATGGAAAAAATACCTGAAAGACCAGCCTGAAGTGCAGGGTTTTGCCGATGCTGATCGGCGGTGGTCGCCGACCAGCATTCGGAATGCACCGACCACCATTTAGTTCAGATAGCTAGTGCTTTTCCCGACTGGCACTATTTTTTCAAGGATCAGTTAAAATGAATGCATCCAGTGTCCAATAAAATCGCTAGAAACAAAACATAAATCACCCTAAATATGCTCCCCCCCTTCTTGTTATCGTCAGAATAGTGAACTTTAATTTTCAACCCACGCCCCGTCTGCACTGGTCATCACTGATACTGAAAAACCTTCCCAACAGTGATGGAAACACCGAGTGCCATCCGAGCCACATGTGCTGGGTATTCATGGCAAATTGAATCGGAGGCTGTGAGGAAATGATCGGTGCGGTTGTCTCAATCTAATGAAAGACAGACAATTATAATTGGGCAGGGTGATTGATTTCTGTAGCGCTGTACTTTGCATGTCGAGAGAAAAGTTTTGTGATATAAAACGACAGCAAAACTAAATATATCTCTGTCAAGGACAGTAACGTTCTTTGTATGTTAATTTATCAGTGTTTAATAACAATGGCGGTCGGTGAACGGAAAACCGAGGGGGCAGAAAGCATACCTTGAAACGGATGAGATTATTTACCAGATTTTAATCATTGTTCTTGGTTAACACGTTTTCCAACAATATGAAAAATCCATTTGCAGTTAAGTACAGTTTCCCTTTTAATGAAATAGCAAGGCGAGTGAATAGTGAATTCAATAAAAATGTTTAATTCACATTCCTTAATAGGTAACCCTTCACGAAAAAAAAAACCTACTGTGGATTTTCCACATTAACTTTTGCCACATCTTACACAGCAAGATATGCACGCTTTTTTTGCCTTCAGTTTACGCATTTTATCTCTCCTCTTACTGAAGACAATTAGCTACACCTGAGAAAGGAGAGTTAAAATATCTTTTATCAAGGAAAATGACTGACACAGGTCAAGACTAATAAGCAGTTTAAAGACGTTTATCGCCCTCCTTGTTCTCTGTCCAACGGGCGCCACTGAAGAAATGTTTGAAACGTAACAGTTGTTGAGTCGTATTCAGAAATTCAAAAGTATTTGGATACAAAATAGAAAAACCAAGTTTATGACTATGGCATCTATAAAAATTAGAGGCATCTCGCTACACACCGAGGAGCACATCAAAGAAACACAGTAATCTGGTGACTCAGAGGCGATATATGCTTTTGAATTGACGCAAAAATTTTCCAGCTCGCGTGCTGCGTGTGCTCACATACAAACAATTCTTCAACCAGTACTTGTGACGGTGCGTTCAGGATCCACTCGCGAGAACAGGAATTCCAAAAATCGCAGGCCTTTATTGCAAAAAGGGTCGGGACCAGAAGACACAATTGCCAAGCCAAAAACAGTATCCAAAAAGCGAACTCGAAATAACAGGCAGGGGTCAAAACCAGTAAGGCAGATGTGCAACGGTACATAGACAGTAAGCCAAAAAAATCGTAGTCAAAAGCCAGAAAGGTAGGTCATACACAGGGCATCCAAAACAGAAATTGTGGTTGTACAAAGATAGGTCAAAATCCAAATAGGCAAAACAAGAATGGTAAAGGCACGGCAATCTCAAAGTAGGACAAAACAGTCGTGAAGAAGCAATAAACAAAAGGCACACGAGGAGCTCTGCACAAATGAGTATTGATCAACGTTCTGACAGAGAATGAACTGCAGTGAAGACTTTAAGTAGACAAGAGGGAAGTCACATGCTATGCAGAGAACAGGTGAATTGGATAAGAATTGGGCTGCCAGATAGCTCACTTGGTAAAGCATCACGTTGCGAAGCAGAAGTGACTCTCACGTTGCGGGTTCGATCCCCGCTTCGTACCAGCTAGCAGTGGTCGGCAGCTTTTTCAGAGTAGCGCACAATTGGCTATTGCGCTACAGGGTTGCAAACTGGGAAGGGACTGCCGGGAAGGGAAAATAATAGTTGCCTTGTTCGTTGCTCAAGTGCCTCCTGTTGGCCAGACGGCTCATCAGGAAGATTCTAAGCCTGTTCATGTCCGGGTATCCTCCGCCCTCGTTCTGAACTTGCGAAGATTCAACCAATGAGTGTATAAGAAGCGGTGGCTGACAGGCGCGTGCTTCGGAGGAGAGCTGCTAACTGTCTACACTCTCCTGAATTGGCAGCAAGGGGTCGCATACAAGCAAGCCTTGTACATAGTTCCCCGATTGGGCATTTCAGATTCGGGTGGGATTGGAGATGCCAAATTTATTTTTTTAAAAAGTCTTCTACTAAACTTGCTCTAACTCTCACAGTTTTTACTCCATACAAAGATTTTTATATGCAAGTTGCAGCAAAAGTTGTGCTGGTCACAAAAATGTAACTAAGCAAGTAATCGGATGGACGGTTTTCGCAGTATGAGCCAAAAAGCGACGGAAGCACTAACCGAAACTCCATTAACTCCTATATTAAATTAAACAAGAAAATTTCGGCTGGGAAGCTGCAAAACACAGTTCTCTAACTTGCTTGTGTTCCCGCATTTTTGGCACTACACAAAAAATTTTAACCTATTTTGCTCAGTGGACTCTCCCCTTCAGTACGGTACCTCCATTTTGTAGATTGGATTTACCATCTTTGAGGTAGAGGCAGTAGTATGTAAGAGATGCCTTGGCTGAAATCTCCGTTGGACCAAATGCTTTAGCCATGAACTCAAATGGCTCAGAGTGACTCAGCGAAATTGTGGCATAGCGGTATTACGGTTCAACTCTGCCCTCTGCTGGACTTTTTCCTGGCCTCAGCATTATCATTGATTGGATTAAAATTGATACGACTGTTTGACAGATCTCATTCTTCTGTGTCAAATTCAGTGAAAGAATGTTTGGTATCGTCATTTGTACAGTCGCTCAGACCAGCTCCAAGACAGCACATTTAGGGCAGCAAAGACCGGTCTTTTTGCAGGGTGGGTCCATGAGAACACGTTACAGTAAAAAATCGCAAAGCAGAAAAGAATTGCTCGAGCTCCTATTCAAGTATATACAAGCAACTGTTCACACTAGCTAGATATATTTACAATTATATCTAAAACAGGCAAAATATTGGTATCAAAATAGAGCCTGTTATGTACAAAAAAATGAAAGTGATACCCCCAGTTGCTCTTTGTTCATCACTGTACATGACTTTTTCCTGCGTTTGAAAATAGCTGGGTTTAAGGCCGGAGTAAGCAGTAGCCCTTAGTAGTTTGGCTTTCCATAAATGGATCAATGACGCCATGTAACGTTACTTGCCAAATTATTATATTATTATAATTATTATTAGTAGTAGTAGTTGTAGTAATAATTTTTTTTTACATTATCGCTTGACTAGCTGGAACACATGAGATCACTTTACAGAAATTTCTATCGATAAATAATGACACCCCAGTTTACAGCGCTGCACGTTGTTCTGGTCATCTTGCCTATACTTAATGCCCCCCGTCACACTTATTCAAAATCAGCAGGAATCAAGCAGAACCAGCCGGAATGAAGAATTTGCGCAACATTCGGGCAGGAATTTCTATTTGACCAAAATTCTTACAGCTTTGAAAGAATGCCTTTCGAATACTTAGAATGTCCTTCGAACCCGCCTCAAATGATTCTTGCACATCCTGGGTGTATTAGCTCTCGAATGCAGCTTGAATGTTGTTAGAACGCAGTAGGAATATTTAGAATGCTGTTAGAATGCAGTCAGAATACTTAGAATACACTTCGAATGCCGTACAAGTGCGGTTCAATTGCTGCCTGAGCACCACCCGAAGTCTGGTTGGAAAGTGCCTTGAATGCTGTACGAATTCACCTCCAATGCAGTCAGAACGCTCCCGGATTGGCTGCCGAATATGGTTGGAACATCCAAGAATTCTAACAGAATGCAGCTCGAATACTCAGAATGTACTTAGAATGTAACACGAGTGTCCCATATGCGTTGACTGAGTAATTGCTGACTACAGCAGGGGAATGTAAATATGCCACTAAAACTGACGCCAAATGCGTGAGTTAAAAAGTATGCGTTATTAATGAGAACTGGCCACATCTGATAATGTTGAGAGTTTATGGAGTTTCTGTAATAGTAATTTAAATGAATGACTGAAAACAGGTCATGACCAATCATTTTTAAGGGATGGGTTTCAGCCTCCCCTATCACCAGTTCATCAGCCACCACTGATTCCAGCGGCAATCGAAAGATTCCAACGGCATTCGAAGTGCATTCCAGCTGAATTGTTTTAACATCGAAATAGATTCCTGCAGCAATCGAGATGCATTCGAGGTGCATTCTGGCTCATTCGAGGCGCATTCAGGACATTCTGGCAGGATTTGACGTGGCTTGCCGTTTCGATTCTCCCTCGAATGCAATCAGAATATTTTGAATGCTGTTGGAATGCCGTAAGAATATTTATAATGCAGTCAGAGCGCAGTTAGAATACACTTCGAATGCCGTTCAATATTTCTCCACTTCGAAAGCACCTGGAAAGTTCTGAGCATGAGCAAACATTCGGGCCAGCCACAAGAATGGCCCCGAATATTTGGAATGCACTCAGAATGCTGTCAGAATTTTTAGAATGCACTTCGAATATCCAGGAATATACAAAGAATTTTCATTCCGACAGTGTTCCGGCTCATTCCGCCTCTAGTGTGACTAGGCTTTCAGCTAACATTACCTAAAATAAATTGATTTAATTGTGTGCTTGCTTCAGCGAAGCAGCACACTCTACTCTCTTACTTCTTTTTCTTCTTCTGCCTAAATTTGGCCCACTAATTCCTCCAGAATTCCTTCACAGAACCTGTTTGTCGCAATGTTTTGTCTGAAGTGCAGCTGTCATAGATCCTTTTGCGACCGCTTCCAGTTCGATGGCCGCCATGGGACGACAAAACAATCAAACGCAGGCTAATTTAAAAGCCCTACAAAAACCCCACAAAAAACCAAACTATGACAAACTGATGCTACGAATAGGCTCTACAATCAATAACGATAGTTTTTTGGTAAAAATTTCAATAAACTTCTCAAGGATGAACGCGATATAAACAGATTGAAACGCTTACACCTTACATCTCCTATGAACTTGAAATAGTTAGCCTAACGTTTTCAAGTTTTTCGCTTCGTCACGCGCATGCGCCCTGGCTGACATAGTCCCTTTAAAGCAGGGCTCTCAAGTCTCGAGCGTGAGACACACGCATTTCAGTAAGTTCACACGCTCACGCCACACATGACATTTCTCACGCTGAGAAGTGATAAAACTCTCCGCACATTAGTAACATAGACTGTATATAAAAGAGATTAGTTATCTATGAATGGATGAGGCGAAGGCAGACTGCTCTGCTTGAATCAGCAACCTATCAGCCAATCAGAAAATAGTATTTCTTGTTGCCAGGTCAAATAGCAGCGCCGTAATCACGTCTTCCACAAGCGCGCGAATACTGCTATTATATGCACAAGTCAAAGAAGACCTGGAAGTAGAAGCCCGAAATCAGGTAATCACTTCATCACTTAATTTTTTTTTTACAATAGCTGCTTATTAAAGTCGAGGAATTATACAGGATTTGCTTTTTGGATTATTTTTTACCTCAATTTAACAGCTTTGGACAGTTATGGTTAGATGAATTGACCTCTAACCATAGACTGTATAAAAAGATGGACGAAGCTACCGTGACGTCACCCATTGGTTTCAGCATACCATAAAGGAAGTCTCGATTTTGGCAATTTGAATTGCGCCATGTTGTCATTTTGAAACCGGATGTGATTTCCATTGGACGAGAGCAAGAATCAAGATCCGGGGAGGGACGAGAGGGAGTGGATCTGACCGTATCGGACGAGGACCAGAGGATAGCCACGCCCCTAAAGCATATTCTGGCTTAGTGAAGCTTAGCGAAAAATCATTATTTAAATGAAAAATCAGGTGGGAAAGTAGGGTCATTTTCTCATAGACTTCGATAGCATTGAACTTCTTTCCGCAACCACCGACGTCGCCATCTGCTGGCCATTACATAGAATGCCATTTTACACATGGGCTTCATTTTTCAGACCAGGGTGCTGCGTCCATCTTTTTATACAGGCTATGCTTGTAACTTGGGGGGGAGTCACTTCTTTGAGTTTACTGGCGGTTGTGTGTATTTAATATCTGATCCTGGTGTGCCATCTAGTGATATAATATTGTAACTGCGTGCATAAATTTGCAGCTCCACGTCCACTGGCAGACACATCTGCACAAAGTACACCGTTGTTCTTCTCGAACACGCCAAATCCAGATAATCTGTAAATGATGAATGAAATTAATATTTTTAATTTGAAACGAGTAACTATGTTGCAGGGTCAAAGTAACGAAGTGAAAGTATACTTTTTATCTTTTAAATGTAGTTGAGTAAAAGTAAAAGTCCCGGTTTAAAAAAAAATCTCAATTAAAGTGCAAATCCTCAAAAAAAATACTTAAGTACTGTAACGAAATACATGTACTTCGTTACTATACACCTTTGAAAATGGGAGTATGCACCCCCGAAGAAAATCTCACTCTAGCCTGCTTTCAAAACTTGAGAGCCCTGCTTCAAAGCCTCTGGAAACTTGTCTTGACATCGCGAAAATTCACGTATAATATCAAAGTTGAGTGTCTCATAAAGCATTTACAAAAAACTGAGAGAAAATTAACATTCATAATTATTCAAAAAAAACCGCTCATTTTGCTATTCAGTCCATTTCTCAAGACAGTGTGGGCGTGTGACTGCCCACTCCCTCGATTTGAATGACATCTCACTGGCTCCGTGAGCGCTAGTCACAGCAATGGCACAAGGGTCACAGTCCAACCCTATATGTTTGAGCCGTCTGACTCAAGCCGCTTGCACACTAGACGCGAAACAAATTTTTCGCACGACAGATTACATTCAAAGCCAATACGAAGACTTGAATACACGTTCACGTGTATTCAAGTCTTCGCATTGACTTTGAATGTAATCTGTCGTGCGAAAAATTTGTTTCGCGTCCAGTGTGCAAGCAGCTTCAGAATCAGATGAAACAGAACCTCTGCCGTCTGGAAACACCGTCCAGCCAGTTACGGAATGGTATTCTGTAAAATCCTTTGCTGTTTTTATTATTACCGAGTTAGCGCATCTCTGCTAAAATTCAGCATTAGCAGGGATGCACCCAACGGCAGCCTGATGGTACTGTAACGTTAGCTAGTACTGTACAATATTATTGCGTCATAATTAGCTTGCCACTCAACCGGTTGCGAAAAACACATACATGCAGAGCGTTCATTTGCTGCCAGTCTGTCACGGGCGAAATCATGGGCGATAATTAAGGTATCAAAATATTAAGTTAACTTCCCAATGACAAAACAACGGAAACATTGGGATATGGAAATATAACAAATTCTGGGACATAAAGGTTCATAATACGTTGCTCCTTTTAATATTTGATAACGCAAACATGAAAATAAACATACTTTTCTGTTTAGCTCGCAATGTGTTCGTCTGGCCTCGTTTTGCTCACGAGTGGTGAAGATTGATCCGCTGAATTAACCACCAGTTCACTGCTTGTGAGATCGTAAGGTGATTTGAGCTCAAGTCACCGCTTGTGTTCTGAGAAACACCATTTTCACAAGCTGGTTTGAACGCAGCCTAAGACATTTGAGCCAGAGCGGAAGTACCATTCCACAAGCACACGTCCCATTCAGAAAATCATTTACTAATGCGTTTTGAATGGAGCTAGTACAAACACACATGATAGGGGAAATAGTGGGGGACAGACAAATACGCGGACAGACGGACGGACAGATAGATAAATGGAACCAAAATGTAGTTGGGTAATCAATCGCAAAACAGGCTACATCAAGACAATGTTTCTCGGGCTCAGGCCAACTGGTGGGAGCAGAGAGCCTTTATAAATTCAGTTAGGGGTGGGACAAATGACGGAGGTTTTTTTAATTGGTTTGGCTTATTACGTAATAACCCACTAAGAAAACCACGCCCTAATTCAACCGCAGTAAGAGGATAAGTGCTAAAAATGTAATGACAAAATCTCGAATTTGAATGGAACATAATTTCTAATATTTTAGTATGCTTATTATTATGCACATACAACCCTAAAGAACGTAATTCAAAGGTTTTTGTGGACTTGGGTTTACAGAGGCTTTAATAAGTGGGCAAACTGGTGGTGTATAGATGCAAGGTCTCCAACAGAGGAAGTTGACTGAAATCTCTCTAGAAGTGATGGATGTGGAAGTGTTAGCCATGGATGCATCCCGGGAGCGAATTTGCAAAACGCAGGATGGTAGGGTAAGGTTCCACCTTTCTTGCCTCTGATTGGCTAGAAAGGCTCTTCTCCGATTGGCTACTTGATCTGGTAGTTAACTCATGTGCAGGGCAGGCTGTCAGTTGCCACCATTGAGTGTATATATACTGGACAAATAAAGTTAGGGATCACCCCAAATTTTGAATTTGAAATATGTGATAGTTTGTATTTTTTTCCATATCATATTTTAATATTGAAAAGTTGGGTGATCCCTAACTTTCTTTGTCCAGTATAGAACAGGAGAGGCTGTCGGAGCGAAAAGTTGAAGAAATGAATTTGGCGTCCAGTGCACCGCACCTTTCAATATAAAGAGTATACAATCGAATTTCCTTCTTACGTAGTACTGGAATACATATTAAAAAAATGAATCGAGGCGCAATTTTGCCCGTGGTCATCATACTAATCCTATCTCCGTAAGCTTACCTACCGTTACCGGTTACCTACCGTTAACAGGGAAAGCCTTTGTACGTTTTTCCAATTGGTTGAATGAGGATCACAACACAAACGCGTTACTGTGGTCATGTCACACTTCAAATTGGTTGTGAATTTAAGTTTAACGTTAACGAGATATGTATTCCCTTGTTATGTAGCGCACCAAACTGAATTCTAACCTTTAGTCTAGCTCTCTGGAGCTTGCCCGTACCCCTGCTGAAAAGCTGGCTGGCATTCCATCCCACTAGTTTCTCACTCGGTTCGTTTCGTTCCCACAGGCTGTGTCACTGTCGGGTTTACATTTTTTCTGGACGTTTGGTTTGAAAAATAACGTGTCCTTCTCATATCAGGGAGTTGCATTGCTATCAACCAGCACTATGATCTTGGAGTTCAGCAAATGCGAACACTGCCTTGTATTTTCCGTTTGGTAGCTGGGCATTTTCCTCAGCTAACATTAATGCCTGAAAGCACTACCTTGCATTGCTGGAACCATTTACAGTCTGTAAGTAAAAACTATGTAAGTTACTGACATGGTTAACAGCGAGGCTTTGGAGAAACGTGTCCCAAGCTAGATTAGGGAACCCCAAGACGCGCTATCTATTTAACTGGTCTAGGGTTACTAAAGTTAGTAATGTTAGCATGAAGTCACTGGAGGTGGATGTGTTGTGTTAACTTAGCATCTCCAAAGAGGGTGATATTAAAATAGCGTTAGCAAAGCTAACATTAGCTTGGCCAGGTTCATAGAGATATATACTGTCAATATATACTATTCAAAAAAAGTAGGGGAAATTTTATTTTGAGATCAAAATTTTCACATATACAAAGGGATATGAAACCATGTTGTATAGTTCCTTACTGAGGAAGCATTTCCAAAGAAATTCATCACCCAAACACATCAATGACACTCTCACGATCTGCACGGGATGCTATTGATGATCAAGGGGTTGTGCCACAAATTTGCATGACTCTGAATTGGAAGGTTAGAGCCACTGTAAAGGAAGATTTTGAAGAGAAAGCATCAGATTATCAGTGGTTGAAGTCGTTAATTAAACAGAGACCATGCGCCGTCTAACACAGGAGGAGAGGTTACGTGCCCTTGGCATGCTACAGGTTGGCACAAGACAGGTCGTTGTGGCAAGGGCAATGAATGTTTCCCAGTCTGTCATCAGCAGATTATGGTCCAGACATCGTGCTACAGGGTCTGTTCAGGATAGACCACGATCCGGTCGACCAAGGGCAACAACTCAGGCTCAGGACAGATTCATCCGCACTATTGTCTTGAGAAATCGTATGGTAACAGCAAATCAGATAAGGTCTCAACTTCAAAGGGATACTGGCTTGGTAGTGAGTGGCCAGACCATCAGGAATCGTCTGCACAGATTTCACTTACACGCCCGACGTCCTTGTGTCATTCCCTGTTTGAGGGATCGTCACATTAGGGCCAGACTCCAATGGTGTCGTCATCATCAACGCTGGGATAATCGCCGATGGAACAACGTAATGTTCTCAGATGAGTCGAGGTTCACTGTGGACTTCCTTGACAGGCGAGGAGGGTTTGGCGCCGACGTAATGAACGTTTCCATGACGTTAACGTCATTAGACATGATCCGTATGGGGGTGGATCTGTAATGGTGTGGGGAGGCATCACTGCTGCCGGCAGAACAGACTTGCATGTTGTTGCTGGACGTGTCACAGGGCAGTACTACCGGGACAACATCTTGGCACCCCATGTTGTGCCGTTTGCACGTCGTTATGGCCGCCGTTTCATTTTCCAAGATGACAATGCCAGATGTCATAGGGCCAGGATCGTTACAGATTACCTCCAGCAGCAGAATATCACCACATTACCATGGCCAGCACTCAGTCGGACCTTTCCCCCATCGAGCATGTCTGGGACATGCTTGGACAGCGGCTACGCCAATGTCAACAACCTCTTGCTTGCTGCAGCATTGCAACAGGAATGGAATAACGTTCCCCAAAATGACCTGGGGCGTCTCGTTAGGAGTATGCCACGCCGAATTCGAGCTTGTCTAGCCAACCGAGGGGGGTTTTACCGCTACTGACTCTGTTTCACAATGGTGGTAAATTTGCTGTGTGACCCTGTGTTTTGTGTCGACCCTTATTCTGGAGAATCTGTCCTTTACTGACTGTACACAGGGTTTCGAATAAATTGACAAATGTTTCCTTAATGTTTTTATGTCATTTGTTTCCTTCCTGACCTCATGATCTGCATTTCATGGTACTTGTAAATCCAATATCCCCTACTTTTTTTGAATAGTATATATAGCTATGGGTCAGGTTGTGGGCAGCAAACGGAAACGAGATTTTACGAGATTTCAGTCCACTTTTGCTGTTGGAGACCTTGCATCTAGATACCACCGGGCAGGGTGTCTGCAAATGAAGCGATTCCTTCCCTTTACACCCAGTCACATTTCTACCCGGCCCAAATGTGTTTGAGTTCCAAACATGGTGCCAAAAAGGTTCTCAGTCCGAGGTTGTACATGGGCCACTTTTAATATGAAGGAAAACGGACATAAGCCGAGTAGAGAAATGGTTTTCTTGCGGCCAAATGCTTTTTTTAAACTTGGAAACAAATATGAAGACCAGGCTCAGACCTTTGCGCAAATATGCGGGAAGTTCAATGTAAATTTCACAGTATTACTCATGTTGGACCACTCAATAGTGCGTAAGATGGCCTGCAGGACTGTGATCAACCCAGTTGATAATTCGCAGGCGCTGATTTCAAATTTGCCCTAAAAATTTGTGTATCACGTCAGGTTTTTTGACAAATCGCAAATTCTTTTTTTCATATGATATATCTAAGAATACACAATGATAAATGAAAGCAAAATGACACAGTTAGATTTTCAGCATTCTGCAAGATGTATTAAAACAAAATGCAGCTTACCTAAGGATTAAATTTTCTTTTCTTTGATTTACGGGAATAATTTGTTCGGGGCAGTCTCTCTGTAGGCACCAACAGTAACACCACTCTGCATGTTGAAAAAAAAATTTTCTGCTGATTTCCCAAAAAGGCCTCATATTACTTAATTTGAGGATGTTCAATTAAAAAATGCGAGTAAAAAGTTTCTATCACAGTTTTTTCACAAAATAAAAATGAAGATATTCCTTATTATATCATATGAAACGACTTTTATGCACCAATCAAAACAGCAACAAATGCTATTTGGGTGTTAGTGAAACACCAACAGATGTAGCAGAAAACATCTGTATCATGTCTGGATGTGGCCATATTACTACGCCTGACATCCGGACTAAGCACAAAATAATGTCCTTAGAATCATTCTACATGTGAAAATCAGCCAAGAATTGAACAAATAGTTCTCACCTGGCTCAGAGGAAAATAGAAATCATTCATTGTGGAAGTTTTTCCAGTGGTTAAGCACTTCTTAATCGTACAAGTGGTTGTACAAAGTGACAATACTATGAAATGCTCATCATACATTGTGATAAAATGTGACGGGCTAGAGCAAAACTGACACTATTTTTGGAATCGGCACCCTAAAGATAGAAAGAAACAAGAAGTGGATTTTATTCAGCAAAAATGATGCAGGGTGGTGTTATCTTCATTGAAGGGTTGGGCGACTCGCAACCTGCTCACGATTAATAATCGCGTTATACAACACCATTTCCAAAATAGTTGGGACGAAGTGTAAATTGTGAATAAAATCAAAATTCAATGACTTTCAGATCACGAGCCAATATGTTGTTTACAATAGAACATAGATAACATTTCAAATGTTGAAACTGAGACATTTTACATTTTTATCCACAAAATGAGCTTATTTCAAATTTTCTGGCTGCAGCAGGTCTCAAAAAAGTTGGGACACAGGCAAAAAAGGGCTGAAAAAGCAATTAATATGTAAGAGAATCAGCTGAAAGAACATTTGGCAAGTAATTAAGTTAACGGGCATCAGGTGTGTAACATGATTGGCTCTAAAAGGGATGTCTTAGAGAGGCTGAGTCTCTCAGAAGTAAAGATGGCCAGAGACTCTCCAACCTGTGAAGGCTTGCGTAAAAAAAATTATGGAATACTTTAAAAACAATGTTCCTCAACGTCAAATTGCAAAGGCTTTGAAGATCTCATCATCAACAGTGCATAACATCATCAAAAGATTAAAAGAAACTGGAAAAATCTCTGTGCGTAAGGGACAAGGCCGAAGACCTTTACTGGAAGCCTGTGATCTTCGGGCCCTCAGACGCCACTGCATCACTCACCGGCATGATTCTGTCATTGACATTACTAAATTGGCACAGGAATACTTCAAGAAACCACTGTCTGTAAACACACTCCGCCGTGCCATCCACAGATGCCACCTAAAACTCTATTAAGCAAAAAGGAAGCCATTGTTGAGCATGATCCAGAAGCGCCGCCGTGTTCTGTGGGCCAAGGCTCATTTAAAATGGACTGTAGCAGGGGCGCCCCGGTGGCTCATCGGTCTAAGCGCGCATACCATAAAGACTGTGTCCTTCCTGCAGCAACCTGGGTTCGATTCCGGCTTGGGTCATTTGCTGCATGTGTTCCCCCATTCTTCTCCCCAACCTTCCTGTCTGTCTACACTGTATAACTACCAAATAAAGGAATAAATTCCCAAAAAAATAATCTTTAAAATGGACTGTATCAAAGTGGCAAAGTGTCCTGTGGTCAGATGAGTCCAAATTTGACATTCTTGTTGGAAATCATGGGCGCCGTGTCCTCCGGGCTAAAGAGGAGAAAGACCAATCCTCCTGTTATCAGCGTTCAGTTCAAAAGCCAGCATCTCTGATGGTATGGGGATGCATTAGTGCATATGGTGTGGGACACTTGCATGTTTTAAAAAGCACCATGAATGCTGAAAGATATATAATGGTTTTAGAGCAACATATGCTCCCCTCCAGATGACATCTATTCCAGGGAAGGCCTTGTGTATTTCAGCAGGACAAGACAAAACCACATAATGCAGCTATTAAAACAGCATGGCTTCGTAGTAGAAGAGTCTGTGAGCTGAAATGGCCTGCCTGCAGTCCTGATCTTTCACCGATTGAGAACCTTTGGCGCATAATTAAATGAAAAGTCCATCAAAGGAGACCCAAAACTCTCCAGCAGCTGGAAGCCTGTATTAAACAAGAGTGGGATCAAATTCCAACAGCTAAACTCAAGAGACTTGTCTCCTCAATGCCCAGACGCCTCAACTTTGTGTTAAAAAGAAGAGGGGATGCTACACTATGGTAAACAGGCCCCTGTCCCAACTTTTTTTAGACCTGTTGTAGCCATCAAATTTGAAATGAGCTCATTTTGTGGATAAAATTGTAAAATTTCTCATTTTCAACATTTTTTTTTTTTTTTTAAATCTCTGTTCTATTGTGAATAAAATACTGGCTGGTGTGATTTGAAAGTCATTGCGTTTTGATTTTATTCACAATTTACACTTTGTCCCAACTATTCCGGAATTGGGGTTGTAAAAGGAAAAAAATGCATTTAGTCAAGATTCTCACAATATCTTTTCTGAGTATCAGTGCCTTGAACTATCCTTTTAAAATGGTTATACATTCTTCAACTGACTGCTTCCTCATTTGGAATTTTGCCATCTTTTCCTTTTTCGGTGTTGATCCCAACAAGGTACCTGCATGCACAAAGGCAAAGAATAATATGAAGAGATCAAGCCAGGGACGCTTTAAAATCGCAAAATTTTAACAGTGCGATACCGCGAGAAGAACAACACAAAAATTCGTGCAAGAAGATCTTTATCCTCCTGTCTGGCGCAAAGGGATGCACTCCAGGAAAGCAAACATAAAGCTCATAGCTGTTCAATACTTCAGGGACAGCTGCCAGAACATTATAGTCACAGAAAATAGTTAAGAACTTAGGGAAAAAAAATCATGATAGAGCTATTGCAGGAGAAGTCACAGTAGAAATAACACCACATTTAATGTATGTCACTTATAAGTGACGCTTGTATTATGGGCTATACCGTGGGATCACTTCTTCCACAAATTGTTAAATTTTTGGGAACAGATCAAGAACTGAATGCTGCCTCATAGCATCTTAACATAATGTTTACTTTAAGGAGTCGACTATCTCAGTGTAGGCTCTACGAAAGACAACGATCAACAGAACTTGGAGTGGCGACATTTTTCAGTAGTCATGCTTTAATCTTGTTGAATATGTATTGACAAATATATGGCATTGCTGCATGCACCATTTGACTGATCTGTAGGCCTGCATGAAGCAGCAACATCGCCCCAGTATGACAAGCGGCCAAGCCAGGTGCATGGTCACAGGGCATAGACTCTCCGATAATGGGACAATCGTTAGAAATGCTTTGAATAACCACAATAGTTTGAACGCATTCTTATATTTATTCCAAAATCATTTTTACTGTCGCCGCGACTTGCCTCACAGACAATGTTCCTCATGTCCATCTCCATGAAGTAAAATGATAACAAAATCGAGGATATCGAGCCAGTTAGCTCACAGTGCGTTAGCTGCAAAGTTAACTTGAGCATCTCAAATGTTAGCGTGCCATACTTGCACTTTTGCTCCTCTTTAGTAAATAATAATGATAATAATAATCATACTAAAAACAAGATGATAACAATAGCATACAAAACGTAATGGGAATTTCCCTTTATAACCAGTCAAAGACTACCGTTTGCATGCGAGCACTCGCTTGCCACTTCAAGCTCAGTCACGTGACTTTAGTTAACTTACCAAGCCTCACGTTTGTTCGGAGGATGTCAGGCAAGTGAACAGATGATTTGTCAATGATTGAAATGACAAAAATATGAACTTTAGACCATTAAGATTTAGAAATATTTACATGCAGCAAAATGTACAGTTATATACAACTGGATCATGTGTCTACATGTTACGCAAAATAGCTTGTAGTACGGTAGTGGTAACCGGCAGCGGCTAAAAATAATTGAAACAGCTCGCGCTGAGAACTTAACCGCCACAGATAGAATATTAGCTCGTGCGGGACTTAAATGGTGAGTCAGCCAGAGGGAGGTTGGTAGCAGGCGACCAAACGTAGAGTTTGCGTCCCCGGTCTCTTGGTGGTCAAATGAATGATGCGCCAATATATTTATAGATGTACATCTTTTTTAAATTTGCTGCTCGCGATGATCTTGGGCTGCGTCCGAATAGTCAAAAATAATGGCCTATCCACTAATAACCACTTTTCTTTTACCTTTGTGGAAAACGTCATAAGGGAAAGGAAAGGTGTTTAAGGGAATTCCTAACGGCTTAGGAAGACAACAGTGCCAATTGAAGAATCCGAATGCACTTACACTAGGCAACGTGATAATGAATCCCCTGCCCATCATATACGTTTCTCTATGCGATTGGTTGGATGAGTGGTCGCCGCTTTAAATATTGCAAGTGAGCAGAATTGTGGGATAGCTTTATCTCCTTTCTTTACGAAAAGGATGGTTCTGTGTACCCTATGCTAAAGGTGGTAAATTAGGAAGCACTGAGACACCTTTCCTTAGCATTTGAAGAATTCGAATCCACTTATCATGGCTGCCACAAAATTATTTCTGGATCATTTTTTAGGAGTTAGGAACTTTCCTAAGCAAAAAAGTCTATTCGGACGCAGCCTTGGTATCCTTCAAACAGGCATGGATTAAACAGATGTCCTTGCCCTGGCAGTTGTATGCAGTCCTGGAACATTCCCAGCTGGGCAATCAGTAACGTGGCTGTGATCTGAGCCTTCGGGGAAAAAACGCTGCAGGGCACATGTCCGCAAAAAAATACATATTCCAAATGCACTAGGACATAACGCAACTTGGATCCTCAAATGCATTAATACACCCCTCCAGTGGAAAAATAGGGAATTATTAACATTCAAAAACTGCATTAGAAGTGTACTTGTTGAGACATTTCAGTAATTGGAATGTCATTTGTAAACAGATTTATTTTACTAGGCGAGTTTATATGACAAACGAGTAGCTTTTAAGATTGTGTTCCATTTGGCAGGCTATGACAGCAAGCCTTATTAATGTACAGGTAGTGACTACAACCGACGATTAAAATAAAAATAATAGCGACCTAACTGACGTTGTGTTAACGTTGGTAAACCATCGGAAATCCGCTGGTGAAAATGCTGCCACTGCCGACGCTGGCCCAACATCGGTAAACCGTTGAAAATCCGCTGGTGAAAATGCTGCCACTGCCGATGCTGGCCCAACGTCGGTAAACCGTAGAAAATCCGCTGGTGAAAGAACAGCTCCTGCTGACGTCGGCCCAACGTCGGCAAACGGGAGGAAATCTGCTGCCGACCAAGGCCGACCAATACTGACCTTAAACCGACATTGGCCCGACGGAGCTTGCTATCTGGGTGGCCCCGATGCACAGACTGCTTGAATGCTGCCGCCCTGTTGCTGCAGTTACTGCTGCTAAGTGTTGCCCTGCTGTTGAATGCCCTGTGCTGAATGTTATTTAACATGTTTTGTGTAGTCGTGTTTCCATCCACTTATATTTTAATGCACATTTTGAATTTGCGCTTTAAAAAACCTGAATGGAAACACCCAAAATGCGCATTAACTCGAAATACCGCATCAATTTTTCGTGCGCAAGAAGGAGTTGGAAAAATTTCCATATCGATAAAGATAAATGCACTTTAGTGCAGTGGAAACAGGTCAGAAAACAAGTTTTGCGGATAAATAATGATGTTTACTGACTATTTCAGTTTTGCTTGCCAACGTTCCCAAGATTCGCGTGTGGGGAGGGCGACGAGGCACCGGTGTCGTGTAAAATCTCGTCCCCCCACAGCTGCGTGCATGTGCGATACTGTAGCCTTATTAGCAAGCTAGCTAGCTAGTATGCTACCTCGCTACACTGGTGTGCTAGCTATGACATTAAAGAGTTCGATATCACTTTAGCTAGCTAGCTAGTGGTTAATACAGTAGGAGTGAATTGTAACCTTATTAACAAGCTGGCTGGCTAGCTTACTACACTGATCTGCTAGCTGTAACATTAAAGACTTTGTTACCGCTAGCTGGCTTACTAGCTAAAGTGATTACTTTTTGCCACCAGCTTTCCCATTTGTTTTCCTTTTCGTTCGTCGTGCTTATTGACATCATTGCGTGTGCCATCTTGTGCAGAGGCATTTGACTTGAGAATTAGCGCCACTAAATGGTACCTACGGCTTATTTCCTGAAATAAAAGCGCTTGACTGTAGTGGATGAAAATGCGCATTTTCTTTATCGCATTTACGAAAATTTGCTGAAGATTTGCGATACTAGCTACATTTCCATCTAAAAGTGATTTGAATCTTTGGGAAATGCGCATATAAGAAATGCGAATCATGTGTGTTTCCATTAAATGTGTGAGGAAAAAAAAGTGTGAAAACTATTCTACGAACTCAGGTGAGTTGCAAGATTACCTGACCGCAGAAATGGAAACAAAACAATCGTTTTTGTTTATTTCAATTTTCTCCATGGAGAGAGGACTTCAATCCGTCTTTACAATCAGGCAAGTGGTAGTAGAGCTGTCAGCTCAGCTAGCCTTGGCCATAAGAAGATCCATTATGAGAAGACGGCAAACCGCTTTAATTAACGCTCTTCTTGCCCAAGAGATCCGCCACCGACACCCTCCTTATACGTGGGAAAGAAGGCGCTAGCAGGACTTCTGGGTGTTGCGGTGGGTCAGCATTTCACCCACAACCTTTGGCTGACCCATTTCCGCATGTCAAAGCCCTTCTTTGAAATGCTGTGCGACATGATCGGTCCGATTGTTGCCCCTCTCCCAATGCCCGGAAGACGCCCAATCTCAACTGAGAAACACATCGCCATAGCGTTATACAAATTGGCCACAAGGGCCGAATACCAAGTGTTGGGGATGAGGTATTTGGTGTGAGTAAGACCAGCGTTTACCTTTGCCTGTATGCGATGTGCCGGGCCATACAAGCCAAGATGATGAAGGAGTTTATCAGACTCCCAGATGTGACCGAGGTGCAGCAAATTGCGCACCGCAACTCAACGAGGCACCTTGTGCCACAAGTGTACACCTCGGTGGATGGGACCCATGTCCCCATACTCTCTCCTTCCGACAGATACCGGGACTAAGTCAACCGAAAGGGGTGGCCCTCCATCGTATTACAGGCAGTCATGGATGATCGATACCAGATCAGGGACATCTGCGTTGGAGCACCCGGCATTGCGCACGACGCAGTTGTGTTCATCACGTCCAACTTGTACAGGTGGGGCTATGATTCCAAATAAAGTTACCTTTGTAGTAGCCTAATCTTGAAAATTTAACTGGTGTCTGTACTCGAATGCTTGGCTATTAATATAGACCTAATATTCACTATTTCTGTGAAGCTGAATTTTGTTTTTCCAGTTTATTACTCCTGAGTTCTGTATCCCATAAGAGCCAGCAGCCAGCATTTCAGAGTACATTGTGCCTGTTAGAATATGCATGTGACAAATAACATCTGATTGTGACTATTTTCATCAGATTCCCTGAGAGACATCCCCAAGCCAGTGCTGAGGTAGAGGGGGTCCAGGTGCCTCTGCTGATAGCCGGAGACCCAGCCTATCCGTTACTTCCTTGGCTGGTGAAAGGGTTCTCTGGTCCCAACCTATCAGAGGAGCAAGAGGCTTTCAACACTCAGCTTAGTGCTGTTCGTGTGAAGGTGTGTGTATGTTTACAATATGAACCTAAGAACTGGAAATAAGATGACAGATGAATCTATAAGGAGAGGGGCAGTGCCTTGAATCCCAATGTAGCCTACCTGCACTTCTGTTACATATGGCATTTTATTTTTATTGCCCTCTAGGTTGAACACACTTTTGGTCACTTGAAGGGCAGGTTTCGAATTCTTGCCAAACGGTCAGATGTTGTGGTTGCATGTTGTGTGTTGCACAATTTGTGTGAGAAGGAGAAGCAGCAGCGCCCCTCTGATCAAAAGCCCCTGGAAACCCCTCCCCATCATCAGAAGTTCAATGATCAACCCAACAGGGAAGCCCAGGAAATCAGGGATGCCCTTGCACGTCATGTGGCAAATCTTCACTAGGCAGCTTCCTAAAGCTATGAAGACAAAGACAGATGACCCCTCTTTCTAACAAAGCCACTCATCTTTTTTTTTTGTTTAGATTAAGCAATGCTTTGCCATGTGTAACACGTTTTGTTTAATTTGTTGAAAATATCACATTTGATTACTTTTAGAATTTAAAAAAGAATAAGAATTTTAAAAAGTTGTTTTTAGAAAGTGTGCTTTATTTTGGCTACAGTGCACAATGCACAAAACATAACCAACCACATTTTAATGGCTCAGTGCAGTATGTAAAGTCAAGTATTAAGCATAAAAAAGTGAGGTAATGCAACTGAACACTTGGTATTTCTAATAAACATATTCAAGTCAAGATCAGCAATTTCCTGGATAGTGCAATCACAAACAGAAGTGTCAACTAAAATAAAATACAACAGTCTCACTAAACTGGTAAAAGGACAATTAAATGGACCAACCACATTTTAATGGCTCAGTGCAGCATCTAAAATCAAGTATTAAAGGAAAAGTAAACACATGGTAAACCTTCATTGCCAGATGAAGTACATAATCTCTGCTATCCAAAATGATTAAGCCATTATTTTTTAAAAATTTTGTTTACATCATGTAATCTGCTTTCAAACATCGCAGAAACCTAGAAATTTCAAAATCTGCCATTGCCGCCATAGAAAATAATCGACCGATCAAACAATAGGAAATATTCTGCCCAGACCAGTGCGTGACGTCACTTGGGCTCATCATGTCTTTCGAGTGTATGGAGTTGAAGTATAAGTACTGAAAGATGAAGGAACCCCTCGCGCTTCAGCCCCTCTATCAGCGGAGGTTGGTGCTCTCAGAACGGACAGTACATACAAATAAAAAGCGCAAAAGAGCCAAGAGCACCTAAATAAATTGATGCAAGTGATTCGAGTGCGCCAGTCTCGTCTTCTATGCATTAGTTTTGAAAGCTGAGTCGATGATTAAGAGCAGTGACGTGCCATCGGAGCTCAGTTAGGTGAGGCAGAATCCTCACTGTTAAACAAACGATAACTCCCTATTACTTTGCTTGATTCGCAATCAGAGGATTAACTAATTTACAACACTTAACGGCAGAATTAGCCTGACTCCGCCAGCATACGTACTTCCACTCAATTTCATTTCGCTTCACCTGTGTACGAATCAAAGCGAAGTAGCAGAGTCTGGCATTACCAGGCTACGGCAGAATGGCGTGCCATGCCAATTTCATCCATGACTTTATTGCTCAGTGCATCAAACTTAAAATGCCCACGAGACAGCAAATTTGTTCATGTTTGCTTAGAGTGCCATTAACAAATATCAAAACCCTTCTTATGCCGCGTTCACTGTGTGGTCAATATGTTCACGATAATGTTTCCCCTCTTAAATACGTACTTTTTTTTAATGCCATTCAAAAATTAGATATATAGGGAGTTTATTTTCAGTACTCTTTCATAATCTGATAAACAAAAGGTCAAAACACGGAATTACCGAGAGAATTGAGATTTTTTTTCTAATTAGCCTAATTATTAAGATTTCCATCCTTGCAGTCTCAAATCAAAGCATAAATGTAAATTAATCTCTTTGTCACTATCACCTCGTAATCATTACAGGCTGCATATAGCCTAGGCTCAGTCTTAATTGTTTGGTAAAACAAACAAACAAAAAAAGTTAAAATTGATTGATTGTCAATCAGGAAAAGAACATGGAACGAAACAGGCAATCCAAACCTGACTGATGTGAGCCCAAGTGACGTAGGCATTCTCTTCTAGCTGAACGAACATGGCGGCTTGCTTGAGCGGTCTTATAACAGACGTAGCGGAATAAGATAATGGTGTCCAATTCGCTTTAAATTCCTATTGAGGGCAGGCCAGCTACCGCAGGTAATTAAGTGCGTCCCCCCTCTTCACCTTCTTATTCTGACGTGTTCCGGGTCTCCTCGAGCTGGCTGTGTCTTCCTCTTCCTGTGAGAACCGCAGGAGGTCCATTTGTTTAGTCACTATAAGTTTTAGCTGTTTGTTTTATCTAAATCTTTCTCTATTTTTGTAGAATGTACTTGCGACACTTCCTGGCTAAACCAAATGGTTAATGACTAGAATTCCTGTGGCTGCAGGTATGTTTATGGTTTGTTGGTTTAGAATCATGGATTCTACATCCAGCATTAACATCCTATTTCTTTTGAAGTTGCTGTCCTGATAGGAAGATGTTTTGTGAGTTTTTTCCCTCTTTCTCCGCTTGGCAGGGGTGAATGGTATTTTGCGCAGGTAAGATGATTTTAGAGATTACATACTATAATGCTGTGACCAGTAATGCTCATACCCGTCATGATCTGTTACTTGTTTGCCCTATGTTTCAGGTGTTTTCTATAGCTAGCTGCTGTTTTGCTTTATTTTTTTCGCTGCGTTATTTCGTGCATATGAATTGCTTGACGTGAAACTGGCGGCGGGTGTTTGGGTATGCTGCAATTGTGAACGAGCCAACTGGTAATTATCTAATTTGGTTAGCCGCTATTAACTTACTTTATATTAGAAATGTAGCCATTTATTCCTGTGGGGTATGTGCTGTCTGGGGGCGGGTTACTATTCACTTTTGTCACTGAATGCGGATGCGTGTGTGCTGTGATAAATATGCTCTAATCGCATCACTATTTTTCACAAGTTTTTAGTGGATCATAGCGAGCACGGCACGATAATTTCTGAGTACTGAAGTGAGTGTGTGTGCACCTCTGATCCTTCACTGGTGAGTAGGTTTAACGTACACTTTTTTCCCTCCCCCAGGCAGTGCTTCACCCTACTTTAGTACAAGCCCCCTGTATTCAGAGCTGGTTGTTGGATATTGGTTCGATTGGTGTTTTAATATCCCTAAGTGTTTAATCAATTGTTTAATAAAAATCATTTTTATAAAGTAGTGATCATTTGCTGCTTTGTTGTGATCAAATTCCTTTTAGCTCTCCCTTTCAGGACTATTGCTGCTTCTAATTTGGGATGCTCTTTTTAATAAATTTTCGATGAAACTGAATCTCGTCTCTGTCTTGATTCCAGCTAATTTGCGTGGTACCTGTGTTATATGGTCTCGGTGATGTTGGTGTAGGTAGATGGTCCAGAAATACCTACTGCACCCCTGGGTTACACAGACATTTACATGCAGATTACTTGGTGTAAAAACAACAGTAATAATAATGTTAATAATGGCTTATCATTTTGGATAGCAGAGATTATTTACTTTATCTGGCAATGAAGTTTTACCATGCGTTTACTTTTCCTTTAAACATAAAAAGTGAGGTAGCGCAACTGAACACTTGGTATGTCTAATAAAATATTCAAGTCAAGATCAGTAATTTCCTGGATAGTGTAATCACAAGCAGAAGTGTCAACTAAAATAAAATGCAACTGTCTCCCTAAACTGGTAAAAGGACAATTAAATGAATTGGCTGAGGCCACGGACACTAATAGAACAGGTGCCCTGAGACAAAATAGGCGATTGTGAACACATTAGAAGAACAAGTGGACTTATTTAAAACTAAGCACCAAACTGGCTATGTATTACAAAATTATTTGAAAGGAAACAGCTTTGATTGGCAAATCATTTCTACGGGTTTAAGAATGATGAGAAAGACATAGAACTATCCTGTGTGTCGGTGGTAGAGGTAGATGGATGTTGTTTGTAGTGGGCTGTTGGAAGTAGACCAATGCGACTGCTCACTGTGTGTGGCAAACAAGGGTGTGCAATGGTTGTTTCCCTGTTGCCCTGAATAGGCCATTAGCTCAACTGCATGTGCTTGCCTTTCTGCTGCCTCTGCACAGTGCTGGAAGCACTGCACAGCATGACAAAGAACAGTTGAGATGGAGCGGATGCTTTCTTGGTCCTTGTCTGCTTCTTCCTGCTGCTGTTGCAGGAGAGCTTCAAAGAAGGGTGTCATCTCCCTCTGTCTTGGAGTAGGTCTTGTGGACAAACGGGACCAGGTTCTTCCACGCCTTGATGGTGCTGGCCCCTCAGGCTGGGATTCGGCACCATCTGCTACTGAGTGAAGAGAGGCAGGTCCGTCTAGTGATTCTGTTAAATTTAAAATGACAAAGTTATCGGTATCAGTAGCCTACATCTCTCTGAACCATACCTAATAATAGTTCCAGGCAGGGCTCAAGACTAACGTCATCCCTAAGACAGGTTTAAATGTCTTGTGGATGGTCAGAATTCTCTCCCAGGACACCAGTGCGCAATGTAAGTGGAAAATTTGAACACTCACTTGTCAATAATGCCACACTCGTGGGAGTCCATCCCCTTTACAAGCACCAGACCAGGGAGATGTATTACTAAGGCGGAGTGCCACACCTGCCATCAGTTCACATTACCTTCCCCACATCTAGTTGCCCAAACTGTGCTTTCCCCAGTGGCTTAACGGTGCCTGGTTTAGAACATTTCGGTCTTACGATGAGTGCTCGACTGACTGAGCTACCCAGGCACAGTAGTGTTTTACATGAATACTGGAGCTAATATTTTATAAGGTATTAATAGAGCATTATGGCAACGTTACCTTCATCATTAATGCTCTCCTCAGCTTCGGTTCCACTGTGGTCTCCATCATCAGTCACTAGACAAACAAAAAATAGAAATTCAGAATTAGAAGATGCTGGTTGTTTAACTTACCTGGAAATCACACATATCAGAGTGGTTACAAAGCTAGTTCCACTTCTGGTGGAAACGTTTGGTGGGCATTTAAACTGAATAATTTGCAATTCTGATGGGGTCTGATTTATTTGGTTTCCCTCATAACCTTAACCTTACAGCAAAGCCAACGCTAACGTTAGCTGACCCACAACTAGCTGGTGTTACTTGACTGCTAGCAAGCTAGCTATAAGTAGCTAATGTGCATAGCCAGGGCTGAATGTGTAAACATGGTAAATGTTAGCTAACGTTACTAACCTTTGCTGCTGCTGTTGATCATGGACAACAGGGAGGTCACAATTGGCCTCTGGCCAAGGATGTTGTTGAGTTCTTGATAGTACTTGAATGTTGTTCTCTCCCCCAAACCACTTTTGGAAAGCACACGTTTCTCCGCCAGGTACTTTTGCTTAAGGCTTTTCCACTTGTTCCTCAAAACAGTCCATGGTTTGTCAAACCCCTTGCTTAACATTTCGGCACGAAGTTCTTGGTATATAATTGTGTTAAGATTACAGTAATGTTTTTCTCCTTTTTTAAGACTATAAATAATCTGGTTTCTTACTCTGTCCACAGAAATCTAGGGCTGTTTTCCGCCATGTTGTTGGCTTTTGGGGAAAACCCATGACCGGAAACAGTTGATCAGTCACGTGCGTGCAAGTGCGCTACGTCAGACTTAATTTGAATAAAACTGTCTCTGTTTCCATCCCACATTTTGCGAATCAACACGTTTTCGAATCATCCTAAACGCGGCCATCTAAGCGAATTTGTTTTTGTGCTAATCGGGGGGTTTTAATTTGAATTTTGCCCTTTCCATCATCATTTTCCGATGCGATACGTTCTAGATGCGCATCGAAACAGGTGATGGAAACCTAGCTAAAACACAGCTTGTGTTGCAGATCTGTGAAGATGAATTTCCCCATGGGGATGAATAAAGGTCTAAGTCCCCTTAAATAAATGAAATAAAAGCATTTCCTTTACTTGACAGTAAATGGTAGCCTATGAAGTAGCTTTCCAAGATTAGCTAGTAGCCTAATATCTGAACAATGACACCAACTCACATTTGCAGTTAGCTTTAAGATGCAATTAAGCCACTATAATGGTTTGTTGTCATGTCCACTGCTTCTCACCAAAACAGGTTTGCAGAAACTCACATTTACTTTGTGTGCTAGCACCTTAAAAGAATAGTTCTTATTTTTTAGGTGAGGTTGCATGAGGCACTTATCCATAGTCAGCATATCACCAAAGATTGGCGATCAGAACACCCCCAATTGGGAGAGGTAGGTGGGGATAACGGCACAGAAGCTACAGTATATTATGTAATGTACTTCTGTGGCTGGATGCAAAATGTATTTTTGCCGCCTTATTAAGCCCACTTAAAAAGTTGATATTTTGCACAAGTATATGCTATATTTAGAATATTTCACCACTTTGCCTTGCCATCAGACAGCCTTATCCTTTGGAAGGAACATTTTTCTCCACTGTTGAACTCATCTACCTAGCTAGTGAGGCGATTCCTATTATTTACATCTTATGTGCTTGTAAAAGTTCTCTGTCAAATGATCGCACAATAGACATGAAATTACAATAAACAAGCTATATAATTGTAGATGAAGGCGGATAAAATAGTAAATTGCTTAAAATATCACAGAATGCTTTTAAAGAAGAGAGTGAGATGTATTACACCACTCCATCATTTTTTCTGTTTTTTCTTTCTCATATCTGAACATTTTCCCCAATTATGCTTGTTAATGCCATAGCTTGCTGGTTTATTGTTTTTTTCTAGATATTAATACATTTCTGTTCCTACAAAAGAATAAAAATATCCAAAGATTTCCATTTTGTGCTTCAGGTGAGATCTGAGAACATGATGACTCTGTCAAATTTAAAAAATGTACTAATGGATATTTTGAGTCATAATTTCACCAATGCTCACCAGTCTGAAAGTTTTATAAGATCCTGAAATTAAAATAAATTTTATTTTTAGTTTTATCCAAAACATGGCTAATATAGTCCATGTCCACTGCTTGTGACAATGTATGTTTCTAGAGTAAGCCTTGATTTATTTATTATTTATTTATTGTTTATTGACACTTTCAGCACAGCTACATCGTGTCATCCATTGTGCTTTTCTAAACACATCTTGGAATTGTGTCAAATCCTATTAACTCAAATATTCATATCTCATCAGTCGACCATGCATGTTTTTGGACTGTTGGAGGAAATCAGAGTATCTGGAGTAAACCCACGCAAACATGAAGAGAGCGTGCAACCTCTGCACAGAAACGCCTGCAGCTAGATTAAACCCACAACCTGAATGCAGTGAGGTGACAGTGCGACCAACTGCTCTACTGTGCTGCCCTCTGTGGGTAATGATCCATAAAAAGTCACTGTTATCAGAATTCATGTGTATGCCAGGCATAAGTCAATCATCATAAATCATGGCACTGCATTTACTGCACATAAATAAGAAGTCTTTTCTCTCTAATGTCTTCATATTTGCTGCGTGTCCTCTTAGCTGCAGCAACACACACATGGATATAAAGCCACAGCTAAAATATACCAGTAAACGAATAAACATCCGCATGAATATGAATGCACACTCCAAAGCTCTTCAGTTGGGAACAGCAGTGGACTGTCTGGGACAGTAAAAAGCATGAAATTCCTGCAAATCAAATGAATGTAAAATTTTCTTTACCGCAGTCAGGGGGAGAACTCGCCTGTTCAGCTTTGATGTGGCTGTGCTGAGTGAGCCACTCAATTCTGCCCTAGTGCATAAGAAGGAGGGCTTCTGATGTTGCAGACTCCCCCAAAAGGGGGGCTACACAGTATCTCTGATACAACAACAGGCTAAACTTTTACATTTTTGACCATAAAAAATGAATTTAAGTAAAGAACTGCCACAGAGTACATTTTACCCATGGCCGTTTAAACTTTACATTACTATGCTTTAATATATTCAATTGTTCTAAAAAAAAATTTATGTTTTCTGTGTTTTCGTTTATTACCTACATTTTTACCACAATATACTTGTGGGAATGATTTTTTTTTTGTTTTCATTGCCTACAATTGTATTTTTAAATACATTTTCACAAAAAAAATTGAGAAGTAATACATTAGGACTCCTTTTAGACAAAAGTGGTGGTGTGTAATCATCACTGCACACAACTATAAATATAATTCGACTTACATGCTCTAAATTCTCTGTGACAGCAACCGCTGATGTAATTGCAGTCCCAGATCAATTAAGTATTGTGGATAGTAAACAAAATAAAGTCAGCGGCTATGAGGGTGATATTGTGCTGCTGGTACCCGTAACCAACACAGTTGTCAGAATACGTCATTTACAGTAGGTATGAGAATATGAATGTTCCCAAAGAACTGATCACGAAAGGAAAATGGGAAAAATTTGTCCATTGATCCAACTTTGCAGTATTCATCTCTGTTAGGTAAAATTTCAAGAATCAAGCTACAAGCTAAATGCGTCTGTTCTCAGCATCATGAAGGTCATGGGCATAAGGATGAGATGCTTTTTTGGGGAAGAATGCTGCGCCAACCAGGGACACAGTTTTTCTGCCAGCTCTGCAGGAGTTCAGTGAGTGAAGAAAAGAGACAAGTTTGCACATGTTTATATACACTCTGCAAAAAAAGTTGGGTATTTTGGAATTTCAAGATCAATAACAAAATAATGATTGTGTTTTGGATACAATGACCAAAACGCAGCCAATGGTGCGCACGTGCAGCACGTGGAAATCCAGAACATGTGGCCGGGGTGCACGTTCGAATTTCACACTTTAGGTCATCAACTGCCTTGTGATTGAGACTTCTTTGATCCTGATAGCTTCTGATTGTGATCCTTTGTTGACTTTGTTTGTCTAAGACGTCCTGTGATTGTTTTTTCGCAATGCAATGTCTCCAACATGCTGAACGTCTAAGAGCAATTGGTATGCTTGAAATTGCCAGCCGTTAGTCTGAGGTTGCCAATTCTTCAGTGTTTCCCAATCTGTGATGAGCAGATTATGGAGCAGGTATCAGCAAACCCATAATGTTGATGATTGATGCCGCTCACGGCGTCCATGGTCAACAATAAGAACCCAGGATAGGTTGATTTGTACCCAGGCTCTGAGAAATCATACTCAAATTGCAAATTAGATTGCTGCAAAACTACACCAGGCTACGCTGAATGGAGTACACAACGCAGGAATTGGGGAAATTGTTGGTGATCACATGTTCTTAAATGAGTGCCAGTACGCTTTAGACTTCCTTGATAGATGTAGTTGCATCTGGCGGCGTCGTAAGGAATGCCATGCCAATGTTAACCTGAGGCAGCATGACAGATTTGGTGGCAGGTCTGTCATGGTGTTCAGTGGGATCGCTATGACTAACCGAATCCCACTCGATATTGGGCAAGGAAGAGTCACTGGCCAGTACTATCGGGACAACATACTGACACCCTATGATGTCCCATTTGCACGACGTGAGGGGCGGTGTGTTGTCTTTCAGGACAACAACGCCCATGCTCACCGTGCAAAAATAGTCAATAACCACCTTTACAATATCTATCGGATACCCTGGCCAGCAATAAGCCCTGACCTTTTCCCCATTGAAAATGTCTGGGACATCTTAGACCAATGTGTGCGTCAACATGAATGGCCACCAGCCACGATTGATGAACTTAGCCAGGTGTTGGTGGAAGAATTGCGCTGGCCTCCACTAAATCACCATAGGTAGACTCATACGCACAATGCCTTGACAAATCAGTGAGTGTTTGGCCAGTAATGGGGCCATTATGCACTATTGATGGAAAAATGTCAACTTTCATTTTCCGTTTCTTACCCATTCCTTCTTTCCAGGGCCAAGACAGCAAGAGAAACTGTTCAGATAATGAAATATCAGGTGAATTGTTTACTCAATTCCTTCTTTATTAAGATACAATTAGTTTGGGACCAATTATTCTGGTTTGTTATTGACCTTGCAATTTCAATATCCCCTGCTTTTTTTGAAGAGTGTATTATGCACTATTCTGTGTTCCTGTGCCTCTTTTGATCAATGTTAATAGACACTTCAAAGAAATGGTACAACTCCGAAATAGTTGGGACAAAGTGTAAATTGTGAATAAAATCAAAATGTAATGACTTTCAAATCACACCAGCCAGTATTGTATTCACAATACAACAGAGATAACATAGCAAGTATTGAAACTGAGAAATTTTTTCAATTTTATCCACAAAATGAGCTCATTTCAAATTTGATGGCAGCTACAGGTCTCAAAAAAGTTGGGACAGGGGCCTGTTTACCATGGTGTAGCATTCCCTCTTCTTTTTAACACAGAGTGGAGGCATCTGGGCATTGAGGAGACAAGTTTCTTGAGTTTAGCCATTGGAATTTGATCCCACTCTTGTTTAATACAGGCTTCCAGCTGCTGGAGAGTTTTGGGTCTCCTTTGGCAGACTTTTTGTTTAATTATGCACCAAATGTTCTTAATTGGTGAAAGATCAGGACTGCAGGCAGGCCAGTTCAGCACACGGCCTCTTCTACTACGAAGCCATGCTGCTGTAATAGCTGCAGTATGTGGTTTTGCATTGTCCTGCTGAAATACACAAGGCCTTCCTTGGAATAGATGTCGTCTGGAGGGGAGCATATATTGCTCTAAAACCTTTATATACCTTTCAGCATTCATGGTGCTTTTTAAAACATGCAAGTGTCCCACATCATATGCACTAATGCATTGCCATACCATCAGAGATGCTGGCTTTTGAACTGAAAACTGATAACAGGAGGGGTGGTCTTTCTCCTCTTCAGCTTGGAGGGCGCAACGCCCATGATTTCCAACAAGATTGTCAAATTTGGACTCGTCTGACCACAGGACACTTTGCCACTTTGCTAGAGTCCATTTTAAATGAGCCTTGGCCCACAGAACACGGCGGCGCTTCTGGATCATGCTCAACAATGGCTTCCTCTTTGCATGACAGAGTTTTAGGTGGCATCTGTGGATGGGACGGAGGACTGTGTTTACAAACAGTGATTTGTTGAAGTATTCCTGGGCCCATTTAGTAATGTCAATGACAGAATCATGCTGGTGAGTGATGCAGTGGTGTCTGAGGGCCCGAAGATCACGGGCATCCAGTAAAGGTCTTCGGCCTTGTCCCTTACGCACAGAGATTTTTCCAGTTTCTCTGAATCTTTTGATGATGTTATGCACTGTCGATGATGAGAACTTCAAAGCCTTTGCAATTTGATGTTGAGGAACATTGTTTTTAAAATATTCCACAGTTTTTTTTAACGCAAGCCTTCACAGGTCGGAGAGCCTCTGGCCATCTTTACTTCTGAGAGACTCAGCCTCTCTAAGACATCCTTTTTATAGCCAATCATGTTACACACCTGATGCCCGTTAACTTAATTACTTGCTAAATGTTCTTTCAACTGATTATCTTATATATGAATTGCTTTTTTAGCCCTTTTTAGCCCGTGTCCCATCTTTTTTGAGACCTGCTGCAGCCAGAAAATTTGAAATAAGCTCATTTTGTGGATAAAAATGTAAAACGTCTCAGTTTCAACAGTTGAAATGTTATCCATGTTCTATTGTAAATAACATATTGGCTCATGTGATCTGAAAGTCATTGCATTTTGATTTTATTCACAATTTACGCTTCGTTCCCACTATTTTGGAATTGGGGTTGTATTACAATGTGTAATATGTGAGTGAAAACAGCAAGCAGTGTTTTACAAAACCCTTTTCACCTGTCTTCAATTGAAAATGGTAAAAAGAAAAGACAAATAATGTTTTAACTCATTGAATTTATTGTCTTTTGAAAATAATACCCATTTCAAAATGTAATCGCTGAAATTTGTTCTAATTAAGTTGGGACAGGTGCACGTTTGCCACGATGTAACATCACTCCTCCTTTCTATAATATTCAGATGTCATATTGAAACTGAGAACAATGACCGGTGGATTTTCAAAAGTGCAACTGGTTTCCCTTCTTGCCTGATATAGGACTTCAATTCATCAACAGTCCAGGGTCTCTTTTGTCATTATTAGCACTTTGTGATCCACTGCACCTTTTCAGTGGTAGACAGGTTCAGGCTGTTAGTAGTACTCGCACCCTGTGGCCTCATAGCCACACTTTGGTAAAACGTGTCCACCTTGGCTGCGTGTTATTCTGTTGCAAGCGTACCCTAAAAAGATGTCTGGAAGATGCGTATGTCCACCGACATATGTTTGTCCCCTTCTGTGTCAAATTTGCCTTCGCAGATGTTCAAGAAGCCCATACCCAGTGGACTAATGCTACCCTAGACCATGACAAACACTGGCTTTTGAACATATCGATAATATGATATGATAACATTTGGAATGGTCCTGATCCTCTTTGACCCCAAAAACATAATATGCATTTTTTCCAAAAATCATCTGAAACATGGATTTGTCCGACCACAGCAGTCCTTTCTACCTCCCCGTCAGTCCATTTCAGATGAGCTCAAGCCCAGAGAAGTGAGCAGTGCCTATGTATGCTGTTGATACTATATGGCTTCCTCTTTGCATAGAAGGGCCTTAACCTTGATGACGCCATGGCGAACTGTGTTCAAAGACACAGTGAAGCCTATGAAATTATGTCTATCACAGAAACATCATGGTGCAGTGTCATGCAGGCCTGGGTGAAACCAACAGCTTTCTACAGTATTCCCTACACAGTAGATGATCTTTCCTTAGAAGGAGCCTAAACTATTCACATTAAAAAAATAAAAATAAAAAAAACTCCAAAGACCATCTTCCATTGGAAGAACAGTAACCAGGAAAGAGCAATCCATCACTAATAAAGTGACACATTGAGGAGGCCTGAACAGTACCAGTCAGATTGCGCAAGAGAAGCTATAAAGTTGCTGAGATTCAAGCAGATTTATCTCCACTGTCTTGTATCAAACATAAATATAAGCAGCCCAAGCCAAATGAAAGCCCTGATATGTACGTACCTCAGGATTTTGTAATCAATGGCACAGATATGAAGACCTTCACGTGAGTTTTAGTAAAAGAGGAATGTGCAGTATTAAATATCCGCAAGCTCAAAAAGACCTCAGAGTCATAACTCTTATATTTGTAGATCTATCAGTTCGAACCCCTTTATGAAGACACAAATTCAAGTCAATCCTTGCCTACGTGTGTATGGCCCCTATTTAAAGCTTTATAAGTCAGGATTTAAGTGTCTTGGTGACTGGAGAAATTATTTCAGTTAAGCAGGACATTGGCCATTAGAACAAATTTCTGTTTATATTTTTATAATTCTGGCACAAAAAATTGTCATAACTTTAAAGAAAATGCATGAAAATTCAACACTGCATTTAGTTCAGAAGGAAATACTGAGAAACAGAAATGGCTAGGAGGTAAAACAATACATTTCCTGGATCTCAAACTAATTGACCAGAGATGCTCTTCATCTGAGTGTAATACGCAGAATTACTGATTATCAGTGAAGCTAAACATAAGCTGCCCCCTATCTCCTCAAACAACTAAAAATGGAGCGATTTTCGCTATGTGTGAATTATAAATAATAAAATGTTTTACTTCCAAGCAGCTGCTTTGATCCATGGTACAGACTTTTGAATCAAATGCAAGTCTATATTACAATATTTGAATCTATTTGACAGAGAAAATGAACCCATAGTATCTATCCAGCAGTTCAAAAAAAGATCTCTTGTAACAGAATAAATCATTGTCCTTTGTAGCAACCACTTCAACTGGAGTGAGCCAATGGTATCCCAATGGAGTAGTTACAAAAAATCAATTTTCTAAAGCAAAAATTCGACAAGGTATTGATACTATGTTACTCTACTATCAATTGAAGGGGTTATCTCCATAAGTATTCAAGTCCATATTCATTAAAAATCAGATAACAGTACAAATCCATTCTCTCATTGATGAGGAATAAGTCACATAAGCTAATTTTGACCAAGAAGCACTCAAGTACAATATAACATGAGCAGTGAATTGGAAATTCCCCAAGAAGCTACTTCTAGCACTGACCAAGCCCAGTCTAAAACTTCTACAAGTACTCAAGTCCAGTCAGCCAATCAAAGCATCGCTTAGAAAATTGGTTGGCTAATAGCAGCCACTGTAGCTTTTTTATCTAACCAAAATGGCTGAGAGTACAGGCCAGGATTTGTGTGTGTGTGGACTCAACCCAAAAGAGCTATTAAAAAAAAGACCCCGGCAGCCAGAAATATGGGCTTAAAACAAGCAAAAGAGAAGTCTGGCAAGAAGTAATCTTATTAAGATGCTTATTCTTTGGCTGAACTTTCTTATTACCACATCCCCATCGCTGATGAATTAAGTCTTTAAACCTGTCTGGATGGTGGTACTGCCCATTCATAACTTATGGAGATTGGTTTTTATATTGACCTTTGTTCAGCTGCATTTACTTTCCATTTCACTGTATAAATCTTCCATTCATTTCGTTCAAGAAGCTTTTTGACATCAATGACTATAGTATACTGGTATGACTATATTTGCTGTTCATTTTCATTAGAAAGTGGTGTGTTTTGTTTTCAAAAAGATACTCCATTTTGATTAAAAGCTGTCAATTTTTTAAATCGAGTTTTCATCAATTTCAATTATTTTGAGGCATTTGCTTCTAAAAGTACTCAAGTCCGCAGACTGGTGTTTGAAATATCTAGGCCAAGAATCAAGATAGAGGCTAGAATGTCTCCTAATATGTTTTAAGACTTCTTTTCTGTTATTTCATTACGTGTACATCAGCTGAACCCATGTAACATGATCCCCACAAGTTGTCAAATTCTTAAAATCTTGTTTCTGTAAGAAGACGAAAACAGACTTGCGCACTTCTGAAAATCACCCTTCAATTATAGTCATCACATACACTACAGGCCAAACGTTTGGGGCCACCCACAGATTTTTAAAAAAATCACACATCCACTGTTTTTCCCTTATTTTTTGCACATGAAATTACTTCAGTGCATAAAATATAGGAAGCCAATAGCTTTTGGGTGAATTCCAGACCTCAGACCTCATTTTAAAGCTGTCTTGACTGATTGATCACTGACCACAATGTTTTATAATTGAGTTCCAATGTCTTTTGTTACATGATTTTATGTCACTAGGAGGTGAACAATTTTATGTAACAAGAAAGTATGCTGTATAAATGCCTTCCCCAAAACCAAGGGGTCACATTGCACTTGGTACACCATTAAAAATCTGAGGGTGGCCCCAAACTTTTGGCCTGTAGTGTATCAAAAACATGTAATTCCCTACCATGGATTTACGCGTAAATTCCTCCACAGACCAATTCAGCGCTTTTTTATATCCTCCTCAGTACTCTCCTTGATTAGCCTCTCGCTCAATTGTTTACTTAGGCTCATCTGTGTAAAGCACAGTTTTTAAAGAACAGTAGTTCACGCCCACATGAAACTTCCCCGGTAATGATCTGTTGATTGACGCATTTCTTGTCCAATTCCAAAAAGTATAAACTTTCCACAGTAACTGAAAGACATTAATTGGACCATCAGAAAAGTATTAAAACCTTTTTGTAACCGCAGTTAGGTCGTATTCTATTAATGTTGTGCAACTGAAAATGACACGATTGCACAGAAATACTTCGAAAACCGGCCTGAAGTGCTCACTTACATTTATGGGATTTAAATGATATTAGGACTTGGTCAATGGGATTTCTTCCGAATGAAACAGGACTGGAAGGTTTCTTCTATTGAGATCTATGTCTCTGGAGGATTTCAATTAAGAAAGGTTTTAGTGCATTTTTTTACTTATGGCTAGCTAGCTAGCTATTTTTTATTCTCAGTTTAGCATACCCAGCATGGACGCAGGCTTGTTTGCCACATTGGTTAGTAAGAGTAACGTTAGTCTTAGCCAATAATATAATAATACTGCATGTGGTGGCATTTTGCTCAATGCAGCTGTTTGGTTTAGAATTTATACCGTATTCAATGAAATCAAATGCAGAGGTTTTGGCTCATTTAAAATGCAAACAACTCAAGCACTTCTGTAGACCCTTTGCTGAGTTCGTTGCCCCATTCAGTTCAATCTACAGTAGCATATTGCCTGCTTTTTCCTGATAGAGGAATGTCTGTTCTCTTATAATGAGGTATATTTCAGGTATTACTACGTTAGTGAGTTATACTTGTTCCTTATAAGGTGTGGAAAGTGTTTATATAAGGTTGCGAGCTCAGAAGTGGGAACTGCTAGCTTTCCATTGCAGGGTGAATGTTCTGACTGTTAAATAAGCAGTACCTTTAATGAGTATTTGTGCTGGCTTGTCGGACTCTGAAGAAAAATGAACAAAATTCTAAACTTCATTATGGAGAAAAGGCATGTTTTGGATTTGGAGAGGTTACTGGTAACCACTGATGTCCAACTGCACCTACAATGATAAACTCATGCTAAACTCAACCAGAAAATCATTAATTCATATTGAATTTCATGCGTCAAAAGTTGATTTGTGTTAAATATATGTTTATTTTATGATTTGACAGTGTGCCATTTTGAGGGATCTGAGTGTTTGGGGAGCCACCTGCAGAGCTATGTTATTTGGCTCCTAAAGAGTCGATAAATTAAAATTTCATGCTCAGATGAAGAAAGCATGCTTGTGGTCAAGGAGTCTATGATCCCAGAAATGTATCGTTTTAACCCACAGCCATTTTTCAAGTATTATTAGTATATTGTCAGTTTTTTTTTTTTTTTACAGTTTCAAAGCTGAATTTTCAATAAAATGCTTTATGTTAGCAGCTTTTTTTCTCCACCAAATCATGAAAATAAACTAAAATATGAAGGAATTCCTCACGCTACAAGTGTCTTGACACAGTTTAGCCATTCCTTTCCTCTCGAAGGTCGAACAAAAACATGACCAAGTTTGTACGTCTGATAATTGCTGGAATACTCGAAAAATTTGAACTTTTATGACTTTCAGACGCAGAGTATTTTAGGATCTCTGTCCGACAGTCGCTAAATTCGTCATAAATGCGCAAAGTCCCTCGCCAATGTCGCTTCACTTTATTGAGCAGAGCTTAAACAGAAACATTGATTGAAATTCTCGGTACTCATCCTGAAGAACTGAGCCCTCTTATCAAAACATTCACGTTTAATATCTAAAAGATTCAGTAGATTTGAAGAAATTAAAAACAATAATCGACTGTCGGACACGGAGTTAAATTGAAACCATCCGACTGTCGGGCACGGAGTTTATGTTAAAACCCCGTCCGACTTTCGGACACATAGACACTGCGTTATTTATTTATTTACGTACCCTAAATGGGGGGGCACATGGGGGGGCACGAGCCCCCCCTGGCACCCCCTTGGCAACGCCACAGGCCAGTAGATGCAAGCCAAATTGCACCATGGTTTCAGCACCAAGCTTCTGCATTATGAAAACTTGCTTCACTGGTTTACACTTGGTTTCTATAAATGTCATTGAATGGAACTGGTGATTTCCATAGAAAGCCTGGATTATTTGTTGTGCTAGCTCAGGCCAGTACTTTTATCTTTGCAGTATTGGAAATGTCTTTTCATTAGCGTTGTTGCATGGCAATGGCCGTGCCAGTCGTTTTCTTCACTAGTCATACTAAATTGCAGCCAGAGCAATCGATATTCAATTTGGGTTTGCGTTTCACGAATGCATGCAGCTTTTTGACATTTACTGGAGTGGCTATGATGCACACCAGAATTAAGCACCTGGGTATTACTGAGGAATTTAAAAATAGCTTTGATCTGTTTATATAGCCATCTGGAGATATCATACTATCGCCTTTCTGGAACATTGAGATTAAGTATGTTTTCAAAATAACGATTAATATTCACTGCAAAGACCCTTTAGTTATCAAATCAAAACAGGCTCACCTAAAAAGAAGTATACCCAATCTTCTAGTTTACTGATATTTATACTTTTTTTTTTTTTTACACAAGTTGTCAGGATGTACAGGAACTCCAAAGAAGTGTCATTTTTCTCCAGAAGTGCCGTACCACACGGAGGAAAAATTGTACAACCTGATTGCATGCAGCGGTTCTTAATTTTTTTTTTTTTTTACATTTTATGTACATACATTGTTGAAACTAAATACATGGAATATACGATTCTATACGATTCTACGAAAACTATTTGGTTGTAAAGGTGTACTTCCTTGTTTTTAAAACAGCATTGAACCGTATCAAATCAAAATCTTGATGCTGGAATATGTTGTTGTTAAACAGTGAATCTGATCAACTAACCTATGAGGTGAACCAAGATGCACTGAAAGTATCTTTCCAAGGTAAATGTAAAAAGAACCTTTACTGCGAGATAGAAGATCTCTTTAAATCTGTTGAAGCCATGCACTATGAATTTCGTGCTCTGCATATAAATATTCACAGCCTTCCAGATAAATTTGGACTTCTTAAGACTCTTCTTTCCCGGCTAACTGATTCACATATTTGTATTGACTTCATTTTGTTGTGATTAGACTTTCCTCACTGATGACAATTTCAAGTTGTACCCCCTCCCGGGACATAATATACTCAGTCAAAAAAGAAACTTCACACTCGTTTGGAGGTCGATAAGTTGAACATACAAGAAAAGTGGTTTTAAACAATGATTTAATTCCATTCTGTACCCATTAAGGACGGTGTACCATAAAAATCATGTTCATAATGTAACCAGTTCCACCGGAAATGCTACGGAAATGTAAGAGAGTAAAAATGGTAAGTTAAAACTTGATGAAAGCATGTCAATAGCGCGTATGCCCTCCATGAGCGTTCACAACTGCGACGCAACGTCTCCTCATGGATTGAATTATGCGTCTGAACACAGCTTGGGGGATGCGTCGCCATAATTGAACCAACATGGCACTAAGTTCCTGCAAATTCTGTGGAGGGTTCCTTACTTGACGGAGTCTTCTGCCCAACACATCCCATACATGTTCTATGGGATTAAGGTCGGGAGACCTTGAGGGCCACTCCATGACATTGATGCCAGCATTCCTAAGAAAATTCCGCGTTAAATTGGCCGTATGAGGTCTGGCATTATCGTGTTGGAATGTCAGACCTGGGCCATGAGCTGCCATGAATGGCAAAAGCTCTGTATCCTGCAGCAGTTAGGTTTCCTTGAACGACCGTCAGTCAGGAACGGGCAGGACCATTAAAGGCCCAGACCATAACACTACCGCCCCCAAACCGGTCCACTTCCTGCACACAACACTGGGCGTTGCGTTCACTGCGTCTCCTCCAAACTCTAACTCTCCCATCAGCGAAGTGCAAAGTGAATCTGGATTCGTCACTAAAAACGACCCTATTCCAATCACGCTGAGTCCATCTCAGATGTCGTTGTGCCCAGAGAAGCCGTTGACGTCGGTATAACTGGGTTAAAATTGGTTCACGATATGGCCGACGTGCATGGAGACGAGCAGTGCGCAGGCGATTACGTATGGTTTGGGCAGTCACACGACCTCTAAACAATTCATTCCTAGTGGACATTGCAGTGAGAAATCGATTACGCAAATGACATAAGACGATTTGTCAGTCTTCTGCTTGTCGTCACACGTGGTCTACCCGAACGAGGTCGGTCTGCTGTGGTGCCAGTTTGTTGGAGACGTGTCCAAAGATCATGGATAGTCCGTCGACTGCATCCCATAACCCTGGCAACGTCAGTGACCGACGTTCCCGTATTCAGCATGCCAATGGCACGTTCACGTTGAATGTTTGACAGTTGTGGCATTGCAAATCAATGGATAATTGAGTGTAAGAACTTGTTTTTCCGAGATGTCACTCTACCGTGCTAACGTGGGCTCAATTGCACGTGTCTCATAAGGTCACGTGACTAGGAACACGAGGAAACATGCTTTTACCTTGATGTATGCTCGCACGTGCTGCATGCTTGTGCACGTCGGAGTTGCTGTGTGTCATGATGTCTTTGACAACGCATTTACCCCTAATAATAATAATAATAATATCTCTTGTATTAAGTTTCAAGAAAATATTTCGAAATTTATGAGTGTGAAGCTTCTTTTTTGACTGAGTATATGTTCTGTCAAAATAGAAAAGCGAAGACAAAAGGAGGCGTGGCTGTTTATATCAGGGATGTTTATACCGCTGTTGAACGTGGTGATCTCTGTGTGAATGTTGAGGGGGTGTTTGAATCAGTCCTGGTGGATGTTCAGCTGCAAAACAAGCAACGTCATGTTGTAGTTAGAGAAATATATAGAATCCCTAATACAAGTGAAAAGGAGTCTATAGAGAGGTATCAATCACTGAAAATGTTGAACGAGCACAGTTTCGTGAAGTGATCCTTGGGACAGATCAACTGCCCACACGTATTACTCACGTATCGGCAACCTTATAGACAACATTTATGTGAACTATTTGGACCAATTGTTTTCCGCAGTCCTCTACTCAGACATCTCGGACCATTTACCGGTCCTTAGTTTTCTTGGCCGGTCGAGAGCCATAAAAAATAACAAAGCAGCATTGACATTCCGGTCAAGGTTACTGACTGAGGTAAAACTGAGTCAAATCAAAGAACATCTAGGTCAAGTTGATTGGAGTTTTCTCCACCAACTAACAGTGCATGACATGTACGAAAAAGTCACTGAATATCACAGTAATGCACTAGATCGGTATGCCCTAGAGAAATGTATTACAATCCCTGCAAAAAGAGTAATCCGGGATCCTTGGGTGACAGTGGGAATCATGAAATCATGCAAAACCCGAGATAAATTATTTTAAAATCAACTAGGGAAACCCAAATCCCACCCTTCTTATACCAAATTTAGTAATTATCGAAACATGCTCAATAAATTAAAAAGGATTTCAAAACAAACCTATGTCAAAGAAAAATTAGATCATTATAAATATGATATACGGAAAACTTGGAGTGTAATTAATTCTATTGTGGGTAAACAGAATGATAAGTCAAACATTTTGGAGACATTTAAAATTGGGGATGAAATTGAAGAAAATCTGACCAAAATATCCGAACAGTTCTGTGATTTTTTCGCTACTGTGGGGCCTAAGTGTGCTGACGCTATTGGCAAGCCCCAATACCCATCATCACACTACCCTAGGCACTGGCAGACTGCCAAACTCGTTCTATCTGTCACCTACTGACCCAAATGAGGTAATAGACCTGCTAAAATCGTTTAAGGCCGAATCCAGCTCGGGATATGACAATATTGGTATGAACGTTCTAAAGTACATCTCAACATCAGTCTCTTTGTCAATTCTTTTCAATAAATCTTTTTCTGAAGGGACTTTTCCAAGGGGAATGAAAATCTCCAAAGTGATGCCGATATACAAAGCAAAAGACCTACAGTTGTTTAATAATTACAGGCCAATTTCTTTGTTGCCGAGTATATCAAAAATACTGGAAAAAGCGACACACAGACGTCTGTTTGCTTTCCTAACAAAACACTGAATACTCTGTAATAATCAATATGGCTTTAAACCAAATCACTCCACAGAGCTGGCAGTTGCTGAGCTTGTGAGTGATATTTTGCTTGGATTTGAAAGAAATGAAACCACAATAGCTACGTTTTTGGATTTGTCAAAGGCGTTCAATACGATTGATCACAAAATACTCCTTACTAAGCTCAGTCACTATGGCATGAGAGGCCCAGCTCATGACTTATTTCGAAGTTATTTGCTTGAACGCAAACATTTTGTTCAGTATCGAGGAGGTAATTCTCAAACACGGCAAGTGTGTTGTGGGGTGCCACAAGGCTCAGTGTTGGGGCCTCTACTGTTTTTAGTTTATGTAAATGATATACTGTTCAATGTTCAGTAAGGCCAAGACAATACTTTATGCCGATGACACAACATTGTACTACACTGGTACCAATTTGTCCGAGTTTTTCATGGTTATGAATGGGCAACTAGCTATAGTCTCTGACTGGTTTAAAAGTAACAAGCTCTCAGTGAATGCCTCAAAATCAAATTACATTATTTTCAGACAATCACATGAGCCCCATGTGATACCTGGTCATATAAAAATTGATGATAAAATTATAGAAGAATTTGAGAGTGTTAAGTTTCTTGGTGTTTTCATCGATGGGAAACTAAAATGGCAATGCCACATAAACCATTGTCGGAAAAAAGTTTTAAGCGGGTTATACGCGTTGAATAAATGTAAAAAATGTCTATCATCATCCAATTTGAGAATGCTCTATTTCACGTTAATCCACCCACTCCTCCAGTATGGGAATATGTTATGAGGAACTGCATACAAAACCTATTTGAGATCTTTGAATGTCCTACAGTAGCGCCATTCGCGTCATAACGCACTCAAAATACAATGCAAACACTAACGATTTATTCAAAAAATTACATATAATGAAACTGGATGACATCCATCGCAACCAATTAGCTACCAATTAGCACTGACAAACCAAACCAGTGGTTTGGGGTCAAAACCACTGACCCCACATAAATTTTGCAACATAATGCCCATAGTGACATATTTAGACCATCAGTGCTGCCATCTGATGCATAAAAGTGGAACTGACACTACACTGGCTGCACCAGGTAACCTTTCCAATATGGCCGCCCCCATGGTGGAATCCACACGATAGATCAGCACCCATTCATCACTGGATAAAGTAGACAAACAGGTAAGCTAATGAAAAATAAGCTATGCCTAATACTTCAGCTATATGTCAACTACCAAAACAATGATGGACAAAAGTTCTCTTTATATCCTAGAAACTTAGAGTGACATATATGTCACAAAACTAAAATGAGGTCAAAGGTCACCAAAAATTAAAAATTGCTATTGGGTTGTTATTAGCCCCTCCGCAGGACATATTAACAGAATAAATAGATTTTTCTTTCAACTTTTACTATAGTTGGGCATTTAAGGGTTAATTTGTCAGTGTACCATGGGGCTGGTATGCTCTTCTGAGTAACCTTTTTACATTTCAATGGAGCAACTACATTGAAGGTTCCACAGAGAGCATTAGCAAACTTTTCTGCTACACCATCAATGCTCATCAATATCAACACCACGCTTAAAGGAGCTGAGTCATGATTACTGTGCATGCCTGGAACTTTCATCCTAAGAAAGTGAATCTGCTTGACTGCAAGTTGTAATCTGATTCCATCCTTGTCATTTCAACTTTGTTTTGCATTGAATTTATATATTTCAGTTACTCAGGCATTATACTTTTTATATTAAGGAGTTCTCAATGGAAATTTGAGGACTCAAAATGCATTTTCAGCGTTTTAACTAAAGGATACTAAGAATGTAAGCTGGTTGCCATTGCCACTAATCATAGCTGGAAAAAAAACCCTCTCTGTGATTATTGGTGGTTGGCACTATGTTCAAAGTTGTGAACACGTGTAGTAATCGTGATGCCGCTCTTTTAAGGCTAGGTCCAAAGTATGGTCCTGAAAATAAGTTGGGCCAACGACACTCATAGTGAAGCCAACTGACTCCAAACCATTATTGAGTAAGGATGTTTAAGAATCATCTGCCCACTTAAAGTACAGTTTAAAGTCACCCAACATAACTATTTGATCATAGCTTAGAACTAAGTCCATTGATTCAAGCAAGTGTACCTGCACCTGCACTTGAAGGAGTTGCGCATTATCTTATTGGGGAGTGCTGGAGCCACAGTAGAGTCCGCAAAACTGGGGCCAGTTTGTTGAATTACTTTTACATTCATGTTCTAAATTTTAATTTGCATTTGCAGTGCGGCTTTTTTCCACTGAACACCGAATTTTTTCCACTGAATTTTAAGTTCGCACTTCTGACATTTTTTTTTACAAAAAGAGCAGAACTCTTGAACCTATTCATTTTAGTGGTATTCCAGGATGTGCATTGGTTGCAGAAAGGCATCCATTAAAAAAAATCCAAGAAATCAAAAAAAGACTTGCTATCACAGCCAAAACATTTTTTGAGTCCATTCAATTTAACATCAATTTGTTCTACTGTGAAATAAATCTAATTTAATTAATATTTTAGAAGAGTTTTGATTCAAAACCTGTAAAACAATTTTTTGCTGACACTCCATATACCTCTACGATTCCAAATAAAAATCCTGCACACTTGAAGATACTTTCAGGTAGCCTTATTGAAATGGACCACTGAACATGCCGCAGCAGATTATGACAAATATATCATCCAGCAATGTATTTCTGTACTGGAGTACTGAATATGGATCTTACCATGGCAATATTTTTTTTGTTTGGCATTGTTATGTGCTGTAAATGGGTGAGGTCTGACAGCACCATCCCTTTTTGTAGATGCAGCTTTCCTGAGCTGACATTACAGAAATTTTTGACTTTCTTGAATGCCAAATATACACTGCAGGATATTTTGATAGAACTTTTTCAAAATGAATGTTACAGGTTTAGTAGCACTCATACACCGGTAACAAGATACAGTGCAAAGGGGTATTACAACCCCATTCCCAAAAAAGTTGAGATGTTGTGGAAACTTTAAATAAAAACAAAATGCAAACCACCTAAAACTTATATTTAATCGAAAGTAGAACAGAGGCAACATATCAGATGTTGAAAGTAAGACATTTGATCATTTTTGGAAAAACATCTGCTGATTCTAAATTTGATGTCAGCAACATGTTTCCAAAAAAGTTGGAAACAAAAGATGAAAAAAACTTGGGACAGGGGCAAAGATGGACTGGAAAAGTTGCATGATGCTAAAAAATACACCTGATGCAACGTCTGTCAGCTCATTATGTTGATAAGCAAAAGGTCAGTAACATTACTGGGTATGATAAGTCTTTCAGAAGTAAAGATGGCGAGGGTTTCTCCAATCTGTGAAAGACTGCATCGGCAAATAGTTCAATGATTTAACAATAGCATTTCTCAACATCTGAAATTGCAAAGAATTTTGTGATTTCATTCACTCTGCTACAGAATATCATTAGAAGATTCAGAGAATCTAGAGAAATATCTGTATGCAAGGTTCAAGACCAAAAACTAATATTGAAAGGCTGTGATCTTCAGGCCCTCTGGTGGCATTGCATTAATAACAAACTGGATTCTGTAATGGAAATCACTGCATAGGCTCAGGAACACATCAATAAACCATTGTCGTTGTACTTCAAATGCAAGTTAAACTCTGCCATGTAAAAATTAAACCATATTCCAAAACGCTGCTGCCTTCTTAGTATGGTGCACAGAGGTCCGTTGGCAGACAGAGTTGTGAATATCTCCAGAATCTCTCAGGTAAGTAACAGCTTTATCCATAAACACGTGTATTCGCGTCTTTGCATTGACTTTGAATGTAATCTGTCTCTGTCACGCAAAAAATTCGTTTCGCGTCCGGTGTGAAAGCATCTTAACATTGACTAAGAAACCAACAAACTAGCTTGCACTCTAGGCTAGCAAGATAGCTGAGCAGGCGAACTATCTATTTGCGGTGCATATAAATCAATAAAAAACTGTGAATGGCAATTATTTCACATAAGCTGTGTAGCTAGGTCAGTTATGCATTGACAAGGCTGATTAGTTGTTCGCTAGCTACCGAGTTTTTATGCTAACGTTGGCCAAAGATGTTCCATTGATTTCTGTTTTTAAGTCCAAAAATAATACAACTGCACATGCAAGTTAGTGCAAGCTAGTTTGTTGGTTTCTTATGCTGCTTTCACGTGCTGTCGGGAAGATGATACTTTCCATTTGTGAATTTGAAATTACGAGTGCGTTGTGTTCAAGTGCTTTTGTTGTTGGAGAGAAATTAAAAATTCTGCGCACATTATTTACCGTTGGCGATGAATCCTTGCTCGCTCTCCGCCATGTTGAAAAGGTGAAAAGTTATTTCATCTCGGCAACTCGTTTATCAAAATTATCTCCCAGTTCTCCAGTGGAAATTACGACGTGAGAGGGGATTAATGTGCAATTTTCAGGTCGGTCACTCGTATTTACCATAATTCCTATAGCACGTGAAGGCAGCATTAGTCAATGTTAAGATGCTTTCACACCGAACGCGAAATGAATTTTTCGCATGACAGATTACATTCAAAGTCAATGCAAAGATGCGAATACACGCGTTTATGGATAAAGCCGTTACTTACCTGAGAGATTCCGGAGATATTTTCAATACATGAATAAATTGTGTACATGCATGTAATTTAACTTGATAAAATCTAGTTCCTGCTGAAAACATTTTATTGTAGACATTAGGACAGTTCAATATGTATATTTTACTACACCACCAAGTTCGTTTTTTCAGTGCACTGAAAAAAACAACTCATAAGATTTACTTTAAAAAATCCTCGTAACAATTTGCGCTCAAAATTTCTGAGTAAATTTTACTGTAATATCAAGTAAAACTTCCTTAATAGTATTAAGTAAAATCTACTTACTTCTTATGGTAACATTTGTGAAAATATTAGGTGTTACTTAGTTTTACTAATGTTTCAATTTTTCAGATTCAGATTCAGATTTATTACTCAAAGACCACAGTTGTGGTGTGGAGTAAAAATTACATTATGTCTCAACAACCTAGTGGTAAAGACAAAAAAAAAAGGGTTAATCAGCAATGGGCATTTTCATTTGAACAATGGAAATACATTACAGAGAAAAGAGCCAAGTTTATACAATAGTTTTTGTTTGTTTGTTTGTAAAAGATCTATACATTTGACCACAGAAGGGTGTTTAACATAATACTTAGGCAGGAATATTTTTCTATAAGAGAAAATGGTTGGATGTGTATATTCAAAAAGTAAATGGAATTCATCTCCTAGAAGGTCCCCTGTACACAGATTGCAGAACCGCCTGTTTCTCTCTATACCTTTATACCTCCCAATTACCTTTGGTATTCTATTGTTTGAGAGTCTGAGGTTACAAATAGCTTGCCGGAGCTTCACATTCTCAATTAATAAATATTTTTCAAGCTTTAGGACCGGCTTAAATTCACAGTAAAAATCACATCAACTCATACTCTGTAGCTCACAATGCCAACCTTGAAGAAACTGCTCTTTTAGCTTTTGTTCAACAAACATTTTAAGCCATTTGATGTTGTCACAACTTTGCTCCATCCAGATATAGGATAGGCCACATTCATCTAAAATGTGTCGCACAGACCTAATCCAAGGTGCGGTATAGATACCCGACATAGCTAAGTTGAACAAGCAATTATACATCACTTTGCTAAGTTTTGTTTCTCTACCATTTAGCAGATTCCCCCAATAACCGATCATTCTTTTCTTGATATCGATGTACAGTGGGTATCGTCCCAATTCACCATAGACCATGTTTGAACAAGTTGACATTCTGACCCCCAGAGTACACTTGAGGAACTGCAGATGTAATTTCTCCAAGATTTCTGCTTTTTCAAACCCCCAAACTTCACAGGCATGCAGCATAACGGGTGAGACAAGTCTGTCAAAAAGTTCTAGTCAAATGTCAATAGGCAAGTCAAATTTTCTACATTTACACAGTAAAGCAAACATGGCTCTAGAGGCCCTTTTATAGAGGTCTTCAATAGCTATTTTGAAGTAGCCGCTGAAATTATGACTCACACAAATTAAGTAAAATACAGTATATTTTTTGTATACATATACATTTACAACTTTAAAATATTGAGTAGATTTTATTTATCTTTGATATTTACTCAAAATTATCAAGTACTTTTTATCTTTTTTTCTGTTTGATAATTTTAATTACTTAGTTGTTTTAAGTTATATTACCGGTTAGGCAGGTACCCTCGTGGGAAGGTTCACCGCTATTCCAGGTTTTCTGCATTTGTGGATAATGGCATTGGTTCACTGGAGTCCGTGAGCCTTAGAAATGGCTTTGCCGCCCTTTTCAATTTGATAGATGTCAGTTACTTTATTTCTCATCTGTTCCTGTTTTTAAGCTTTTTTTATTGTGGCATCATGTGCCACTTTTTGCCTACTTTACATTGCCAGACAAGTTCTATTTAAGGGATGTTTAGATTCAATGGGGCTGGCAGTAATCTTGCCTGAGTGTGTCCATTAAAATTAAACCCAATTGGGAGTGCCACAGTGGCTCATAGGTCTAAGCGCGCGTACCATAAAGGCTGAGTCCTTCCCGCAGCGACCTGGGTTCGATTCCGTCTCAGGTCATTCGCTGCATGTCTTCCCCCATTCTTCTCCCCAACCTTCCTGTGTCTCTACACTGTATAACTGTCAAATAAAGAAAAAATAATCTTTAAAAAAAAAAAAAAAAATTAAACCCAATTACCAATGAAAGTGATTTAATTGGTTGATTTGGAGCAAAGGAGCATTTCTTATACTGGGCCTGGTTGGGTTGGATAGCTTTTTTTTCCCTCAATAAATGAAATTATCAATTAAAAACTGCATTTTGTGTTTACTCAGATTATCAATATCATTAGTTTGATGATCTGAAACATTTAAGTATGACTATTATGGAAATGGGGCAAAGACTTTCTCACAACACTTTATTTCTTTCAAATGATTTATATAGCCTTAATAAATCTAGCCGTTGAAGAGAATGATTTTATGTACGCTTTGTAAGCTTTATTCTACGTGGCCAAGAGGGAAGGTGATTTGCAATTCATTAAAGATTTAGATATTAAAGTCTCTGCTAATGCAGTATTAATAACGCTGAATGAAATAAATAAATTCCCAAAGGTCTGAACGAGAGTACTTGCACTTTCGGGTTTAACTCTTTCGCCCCTAAGTCAATGATACAATGTAACACCCTTCAACCCCATGTATTACACAGTGTGCTATACCATTGAACCCTGGATATAATTAGCAAAAACAAAGAAAACGGACATATATATTGCATATATAATGCGCATGTGCATTGTTTAACTCAAATTTACGACACTGCCCGATGTGTTCTACGAATGCGCAACAGTTAAACCCTTTACCGGTTGGATTGGCGATTCAAGTGCTGGTTAAGCGATCGAAATAGTCAGCGTCTCAAGTCTCTTAAATTACATCCCAGTTCCCCGAGAATGCATGGAGGAAACAGGAGAGAGAACAGATGAAACGAGGACATATGTTTCAAGAGACATGAGACGTCCTTTCCTCAGTTGCGTTAGGCTATATGAAGCAAAGCTCGTTTCTGATGACGGTCTCGGCTGGATCTGTTGGAATATGATCTGCGGGAACTGGCACACATGTAAATCGTGAATTAATCGCAAAATTTAATTATCAAAGTATGAAATACAGTTCAGCTGCCGCATGCAATAGGCTATACCACAAAAAACGGCATAGGGGAGCCTAAATTTGAACTTGGGTAGCTTTTAAAAGTGTGATCGAATTTTTTTTTCATAAAATATTTAAGTTCTCCGGTTATTGACTCCCCCTAAAATTTTGTTGCGTTGTTGGCGACCCTATTGACAATATATGATGTAGATAAATTAATAGCCAATTTTAAACTCAGGCATTCCGGATATCTGTACCCTCATAAGAAAAAATAAATAAATCACACTCCCTCGATATAAAATCCATTTATTTTCGGACGCATCCACGAATCTCCGTTTCTTTTCCATCGTAAGCTGTAAGGGATAACTTGACATTGTTTTTCAGATCGCAATGGGAAAAAATAAAACCTCCGCCGGATGCCTAAAGAGCAAGATATGTGGAAAATGCAACCTCAATGTGCTGAATGTCAGTTGAGGGACACGTATGATCACATATTCATATTGACAAAGGAGGGGTTACGTTAATATGCGGTTTTGGCCCACATGGTTTAAATTATGGATAGGAAAAATGAATTATGTATAAATACCCAAATTCCTGCAAAGCAACCCATACTGTAAACACTTCCATAAGATTTCGCTTGGTTTCCTTTTTTTGCCATGACTTGCGCTGGAAGTAATGAACATAGGCGATTTTGTGCAAAATGTGGCAAAATACACCTATTCAAATAAAAATCTATACATGAAGGACCATGAAATAAAATATAGGCTAATCTCTCTAAAATGTCCTTTTGTTGTTGTGAATTTGTATACTACTATGTTGTTAAAGTAAAAAGAAGTCGCTGGCTACTTGAAGGACCATGAGATAAAATATAATCTTCCTAAAATATCCTTGTGTTGTAGTGAATTTGTATACTATTATGTTGTTAAAGTTTAAAAAAAGTCGTTGACTGCCGTCAAGTAAAATGTTCGCGCAGATGTGTGGTACAAATCGGGCAGGAATTCTCTGCACTTGCGCAGTACTGGTATTGCGCATGCACAGAACCGATCAGGCAGGAGGAACAGATAGGGCACTGACACGGCATCCATCTTGAATATTAATGAGTTCTCGGTCACGCAAAATCTCACTGGTCACGTGATAGAACAGCGTGTTTACAAAATGTCAATATGACCGCTGCAGCGGGCTGACGGGTCTACGGGTCGATCTGTACTTGGCCGCTGTGGCGGGCTATCGCGTTGAAAGGCATGAAATTATCAGCCCGCTGTAGCGGGCTGTCGAGTTGAAAGAGTTAACACTCCCATAGTATACTTGATTGACATAATTGCATCAATCTTAGCGAGTGTCCACCATTCTGCAGGTGGTGTGGATGGAAGAGAGAGGAGCCTATCTTGCATTGTGGATGTTAGGGGGAGAAAGGGAGTCAGAGTCAGAGTGAAAGTAGTCCCCATAAACAAAATATACGGAAAAATTACAATATATTTCATGGTTATGAGTTGATTGTCAACCCTGGGGCAGACATGATACCGCAGCTACTTTAAAAATATTTTTCACATCACGGGAAAAGGAACATCGTAACAATCAGCCTGTAGGCACGGTGCACCAAAATTAGACACTGCTTCCTGAGAGTTTTATTAGGCCAGGACAAGGAAAAGTGTCCGAAAATAGGTAGCCTGCGTTCATGACTTTTTCAATTCTCAGTATTAATTTTTTAAATACTTTCACTGCTGAATTTTTATGTTGATTTTTTGTGTTTTTGGCCCTTACTCTGAACCAAAATTATGAAAAGAAACTGAAATACGATGGACTTCTAAATGCTACACGTGTCCTGTATCATAAAATCCATTTTCCCCCTTTCTGTGAAGCTCAGATCTTGAATTATAAAGTCTACAATAGGGTAATGCATAGCCATAGCCATATTTGGCCTCTGGGCAAAGGAGTTAAGAAAAACATATACGACCTAAACTCGAAAACAAAGGACGTGGGGCTGTTTGCTTGTGGAGCAGAAGAACTGGAAGTAGACGTGCAACAGCCAATCTGCGATGGAGAGTCCCGCACTGCCAACAGGCCAGAGGCGTTGCCAGGATGCCAAGCTTGGGTGGGCATTTGTCCTCTTTGAGGGGGGCAAAAAAAGAACCTCTAAATCGGCTTAAAATACAACATGCACAACATCTTGAAACTTTATATATGTGTATGTATGTATGTGTCAGTGGCGGCTGGTGAACTGGCGATAGGGGAGGCTCAAACCCATCCCTTGAAAATAATGATTGGTCATGACCTGTTTTCAATCATTTATTTAAATTACCATTACAAAAGCTCAGAAAACTCTCAACATTAACAGGTGTGGTCAGTTTTCATTAATAATGCACACCTGTCAACTCTCATGCATTCCGCGTGAGTTTTAGTGGCATATTTACGTTCCCCTGCTGTAGTCAGCAATTATTCAGTCAACGCAAGTGTAAGAGATTCTCGCACGGAATTGAAGTCCTTATGCATGGAGGTTTATCAGTTTCACCTGCGTTATGACTCCGGACTTCTCACGCTTTTCTTTACTCAGGGCCTGGAAGCAATGCATGTGTTTCATGATCGTTTAAACTGTTTAAATGAAATAAGATCATTGGAAGCAATGAAATTGCATAAAGACGTTTCAAATTATCTTATTTCATTTAAACTATTTAAACGATAATGAAACACATGCATTGCTTCCAACCCCTGGGTAGGGTCATTCTACACACAACCAACAATTTGGCTAGGGTACTTAACAAAAATTAAGATGTAGTCTAGACAATTGATTTCAAAGTATTTTATTGATAACATATCAAGGGTCAACCAGACAGAGTATGCAAGCTTAATCAAGGTCATAATATATAATATTTATTACAACAGGACAGATAAATTTGACAGAAAGTAACTTCTGTTACTGGACAAGTACTCCCTTTATGCTATAATATAATCATCAAATATTATACACCTTAACTCCTTCATGTGTCCTAAAAGTAATTTAAATACAATATACCAATTTGTTTAGAAGTGGTAACATTCAGAGCAAAAAATTATACTGATCACTAAATTCAATTGTTCCTTGAGATTCAGAAAATATGGCATAATGTAACAATCTGACCTTTAAATTTTACCACCTGCCCAGAAAACTGTTGCTTCCAGTGAGTGGTCTTAATTATAGAAAAAAATCATATGACAAATATTCAGTGTACCTTCATAATGGTCTCCTTGGGTAGAGTAACAGAAATTGCATGTACGTAACAGAAGATACCAGTGGTAACAGAAGATGCAGTAACATAAGTTACTTCTTAGAGGGTATTTCTAAGAAATGGAGGAGTAATCCTCTATTATCACCCAATGAACACATTTATGACAACATAATTCATTAACAAATTATTTTGAACATGTTAATTTATGGTTTCCATGATCTATGAATGACCTATGGTCACAACAGAAGTTACTTGTCATATCAGTGCTCCTGAAATGTTAAAACTTAAAAGACAGATAAAAGCACATGGCACTGACTCACCTTTTGAAAACTGCTAAAAAATGATGTGTTGCCCTCTAATGGGCTCCAGAGGATTTCTTGTAAAAAAAACTGTCAGACTGACACCTGTGGGCATTATGACTCAATTAGGGTAACAGAAGTCACACAAAAAAATGTGGACAAGACAAAAATTACCCCAAAATACACAAAGAACATGAATTGATGGGAAAAAGTGTTGTTTATATAGATAATTATCTTGTGCAGTGCAAGGAACACAAAAACAATCATTTATGGGGAAAAAAAACAGATTTAAACCAGAAGTATCTATGCAACTTCTAATCTGGGGACACAGGAAGTGGGGTAGCTTTGTCATAATAGTCATGCTAAAAGCAAATCAAGAATTTTTTTGATCATAAATTTCAGTTTATTATCTGAATGCAATTTGAATGAATATTGCATTTTGTAATAATAGCTGCACATGCAATGTTGGTATAGCTTTGGAAAGTGCACTCAGTTCTGGGGACAGTATTTGTTGGTTTCATGTAGAATGACCCAGTAAAGAAAAGCGTGAGAAGTCGGGAGTCATAACGCAGGTGAAACTGAGAAAGCTCCATGCACAAGGACTTCAATTCTGTGCAAGAATGATGTATATTTGGCATTTTCCGGGATGGATTTTGCGATATCTATGAGTTTGGAATCTTTTTGAGTGTAATCAACGAGCCGAGTAAACAGTTCCTCCTCATCCATATCCCTGTGATTGTGCCCACGCAGAGCAAGTTCACTAACAGTGAGAAACTGAAGGACTTCACCCATGCTTTTAATGTGGTATCTGTTCTTTTCTACTTGGGTATGACCCAGCAGATGGACAATATTTTCACCTGTCTCTGACCGGTGCTGGTACTCCTGCCACGCAACCATGGCCCTGGAGTGTGAGATGCTTGTTGCGTGTTTGCACAGTCTTTATCGAGTGCTTTTTTCCCATCTGTGTAGCCACGTTTAGTAAATATGTCCTCATGATCCGAATTAGAACTAAATTTGCGACAAGTGAAGCAAAAGCTGGCATCATGCAGTACTGAATATTCAAGCCATGCCATGGTCGAGTTTGATACGCTTAGGATAACTGCTTAGAATGGGCTGAGATGGGGGATTAATATTTAAGTCTGGAGGAGTGGACACAGAGCCGGGGGCCTGAACATGGGGAGAACAGACGTTTTGAGCCCCCAGCATGGGTGCAGAGCTGCTGGAGCATGGTGCATCTGCCGGTGATTCACAGGCAGTTCCGAGCCCCAGCACGGATGAAATGCTCTGTTTGGTGGTTGCAGGGCTGCTGGTAGAGACAGCACTTGCGGGAGTGGGAGCTGCTTGTTTTTTAATGAGCCACCTATGCATTTCTATTGGCAAATGTTCGAAGTGCTTATGATACAGATGTTCGAAATGTTGAAATGTGCTTATGATACAGAATTATTGTTGCAACAACCCTAGTGAGAGACTAGCAACTCCAGACTAGCTGCTAGCGCTAGCTGCCTGGGCTCACTCGGTAGCCAACTCAGGTTATAACCACACGAGTCGACACACACACAGATGACAAACTAGTACACAAATTACCTTCTTGTCAAACAACAAGACTGACAAAATAAGCGGTGGAAGAAGCAGCAACAAAAGAGATATAGGCGAAGTTTTAATTCCCTGAAAGAGCAGCGTAGACGTGACCTCAGACTGAGTGAAGACGGCCGTCTAAGAAAATGGGAGGGTCCCTAGTCATTCGAGAGTACCCATTGGTTAGTTTCACATCAGAAATAGACTGGCAAAGGAATTCACCAATCATACATAGTGATAGATAGGATGAAGCACACGTAAAGGTCTCTGAATGGCTGTCTACCTCCAGCTGTGAATCACGTGCGATACCACTTGTTTGCTGTCAAATAGTAGTAAATCAGTTTTTTATCTTGAGTTTTCATTGGGTGGGCAGCGCTTTTCTCAGGATGGGCACTGCCCACCCCCTGCCCCCCCTTGATAACGCCCCTGCAACAGGCTCCAATTGTTTTGGGCAAAAAAAAAAAATGTTAGCGTCATTTCTATGCTGCAAGCTCTGCGGAAAAAAAGATTTCTTAATTCATCCGTCGAGAATGCCTTTCCCATCAGGGGACATAGTTTTCTCCCCCCTGACAAAGTTTTAGCCGCATTGAGCAGCAGATTCACAAGAGGGACAGTGTACTTCATACAGTGAAGTATTATTAATTATTACTGAAACATGAAAATGTTTAAGGCTTTCATATTGACTGACAGGCATTTGAATTAAAATTGCACTCTGTGTATATATTACATTTTGCTGAACAATCACAACAAAATTCACTCTTTCACAAAATTCATCATTCTTAAATTAAATTACATCATGATATTGTGTTCTAACTTGTTTGGCAAGACATATTTACAAATGAGACAGCACTTCCATGCTATCTTTTCCCATGACAAAAATTTGTATTTTTCAAAGAATGCTTCAAATGGATACATAGCATTTTGCAATGAAACTATTCATTTTCGTATCTACCAATAAATCTAGGAGGCATTAGGATTTATGCCCTGCTCATGACTGCATGGACATAAGACTGTTTTTTAGTAGAACATTTTTGGCCCCAACTGGGGTGTATTTCCCAAAAGCGTAGCTGCTTACTAAGTTAGCAACTTACATTGTTTGTCCATTCACAGTCAGTTGTTCCAACTATGTAAGTTAGCATCTGTGCTTTTGGTAAACACACCCCTGGTTGGTTTACATCACTCTGCAGAAAATTCATGTTGTGTCATTGCATGTATGACCCGAACAAGGATTGACATTTGGCACCAGCATAGCATGGTCTCAGTGTAGGCAGCTCACACAGAGTTTGTAGTTTGTGCCATACTCTGTCGACAATCCACTTTTTGAAGACAATTAAATCTGACCTTGAGAGGCATGCACAGAAAATCCATCAGCAAAAAAAAAAAAGGAATAATTTGCCAGAAGTAATAATCCATCCAAATTCAATTAAAACTTCAAGTATAAAATCATCAGAAGCTCTTGGTTTTATAACCAATACCCTATGGATGGAATTTCTGAATGTCAGAAAAGAGCAAATGTGAAAATAAGTTTCCTTTTTTTGTTCATCCGCTAACCAATGTCCACACCTGCAGACTGTTGGTGACTCACGATTATAAATAGAGTGAAATTCTTGAGACACATCTTAATTATACCATAAACTCCATGGAAGCTGGAGTATGTGAGGCTGAGAATAGAATGAACTCCCTCATATGACTGAGAGTGGAGACAATTTTCATCATGCCTTCAGACACCATTTAGTGAAAAAGGTATACACACACAAAATTTTCACCTACCCTGCTTAAATCAAATGCATTTACTGGAAGGTATGTCATTAACACATTTGGTACAGTATCTCCAGAGAGGACTGAAATGTTAATTTTGGAAATTTCGAGCAAGCTTATTGCAGCAAATTCCGAGGAGTTAAAATGATTTTAAGTGTACATACAGTGCCATGAAAAGGTATTTGCCCCCTTCCTGATTTCTTACTTTTTTGCACATTTTTCACACTTAAATGTTTCAGATCATCAAATAAATTTTACTATTAGACAAAGACAACCCGAGTAAATACAAAATTAAGTTTTTAAATAATGATTTCATTTATTAAGGGGAAAAAGTTATCCAAACCTACCTGGCCCTATGTGAAAAAGTAATTGCCCCCCCCTTGTTAAATCATGAATTCACTGTGATTAACCACATTTTGTGAGTCCAATTTCACTAGCCACACCCAGGCCTGATTACTGCCAGACCTGTTGAATCAAGAAATCACTTAAATAGACCCTGTTTGACAAAGTGAAGTAGGCTAAAAGATCTCAAAAAGCAACATGTCATGCTGCGAACTAAAGAAATTCAAGAACAGATAAGAAACAAAGAAATTGACATCTATTAGTCTGGAAAGGGTGGCAAAGCCATTTCTAAGGCTTTGGGACTCCGGCGAATCACGGTGAAAGCCATTATCCACAAATGAAGAAAACTTGGAACAGTGGTGAGGCTTCTCAGGAGTGGCCGGCCTACCTACCAGAATTACCAAAAGCACATCAATGACTCATCCAGGAGGTCACAAAAGAACCCAGAACAACATCTAAAGAACTGCAGGCCTCACTTGCCTCATTTAAAGTCAGTATTCATGATTCAACAATAAGAAAGAGACGGGGCAAAAATGGCATCCATGGGAGTGTTCCAAGGCGAAAAACTACTACTGACCAAAAAGAACACAAGGGCTCGTCTCACATTTGCCAAAATACATCTTGATGATCCCCAAGACTTTTGGGAAAATATTCTGTGGACTGACAAGACAAAACTTGAACTTTTTGGAAGGTGTGCATCCCGTTACATCAGGCGTAAAACTAACATATCATTTCATAAGAAGAACATCATACCAAAAGTCAAACATGGTGGTGGTAGTGTGATGGTTTGGGGCGGAATTGCTGCTTCAGGACCTGGAAGACTTGTCGGAATTGATGGAACTATGAATTCTACCGGAAAATCCTGAAGGAGAATGTCCAACAATCAGTTGGTGACCTCAAGCTCAAGCGCACTTGGGTTATGCAGCAGGACAATGATCCGAAACACACTAGCAAGTCCACCTCTGAATGGCTTAAAAAAAAACAAACTGAAGGTTTTGGAGCGGCCTAAGCAAAGTCCGGACTTAAATCCGATTGTGATTCTGTGGCATGACCTTGAACAGGCCGTTTATGCTCAAAAACCCTCCAATGAGGCTGAATTAAAACAATTCTGCAAAGAAGAGTGGGCCACAATTCCTCCAGAGCAATGTGAAAGACTCATTGCCAGTTATCGCAAACACTTGATTGCAGTTGTTGACGCAGAGGGTGGCACAACCAGTTATTAGGTTTATGGGGCAATTAATTTTTCACACCAGGCCAGGTAGGTTTGGATAGCTTTTTCCCCTTAATAAATTAAATCATCATTTAAAAACTGCATTTTGTATTTACTCGCGTGTCTTTGTCTAATATTAAAATTTATTTGCTGATCTGAAACATTAAAGTGTGACTAATATGCAAAAAAATAAGAAATCAGGAATGGGGCAAATACTTTTTCACGGCACTGTATGAGACCAACGAATTGACCCAAGCACAGAGCTGAAGTAACATTTTTTGCAAGTTGAACTTTTACCTCAGAAATGTATTGGAACTGCAAATGGAACAAACTATTTCACTAATATGAAGTAAAATAGGGCTTGATTCAAGTTCAAAGCTTTTAATTTGAAGGGATTTGCTAAATTGTTCATGATATTTTACCTCAGGTGCTCATGTGCAAGTTTTACCGATGAAAACTGAGGAAAAATGGTGTCAGCCAGTGGTGATACTGGTGGTAATCTTGGTGATTCACCTATCAGGGAAATGTATAAAAAATGCTTGCCATGAATGGGGAAAAGGTAACACACTAGGGTTGCGACAATGTTGAATCACGTTTCTTTTGAAGCGTAATAAGGCTAACTGCCATCATGGGGTGAGTAGGTAATCAATCATTTAGGAAGCACAAGTGATTTTGAATCAATTTAGCCTGCTTTGGTGCAAATGAAATTAACAACAGGTGGAATGGAGAGGCAAAAGCAAGATAACCTCCAAAAGGGAATGGTTGTACGTGTGGTGGCCACAGGCAATTGCATACTCATTATCCTTCCTGAGAGATTATTCTCTAGTTTTGTGCTCTGCTTGTGTCCTTGACACAATTGGTAGCATGAGGCGGTACCTACAGCCCGATAAAGTTGCACAGGTAGTCCAGCTCCTCCAGGATGGCACATCCATATATTCAGCTGCAAGACGGTTTGCTGTGTCTGCCACCACAGTCTCAAAAGGAGATACCAGGAGACCGGCCATTGCATGAGGAGAGCTGGACAGGGCCATAGAAGGGCAGCAACCCAGCAGCAGGACTGGTATCTGCTCCTTTGTGCGAGAAGGAATAGGAGGAGCATTGCCAGAGCCCTACAAAATGACCTCCAGAAGGCTGCTGGTGTGCATGTTTTTGACCAAACTGTCAGAAATAGACTCCATTAGGGGGGCACAAGGGCCTGATGTCCTCTAGTGGGACATGTGCTCACAGCCCAGCATCGTGCAGCTTGATTGGCATTCACCAGTGAACACCAGAATATGCAGGTCCGCCATAGGTGCCCCGTTCTCTTCAAATATGAAAGCAGATTCACACTGAGCACATGTAACAGGCCAGAAGGAGTCTGGAGTCTGGAGACACTGTGGTGAGTGTAATGCCAGTTGTTGCATCATCCAGCATGACAGATTTGGCGGTGGGTTAGTGATGGTCATTTCCTTGGAGGGTCCCACAGATCTCCATGTCATAGCCAACGGTACCCTGACTGCTGTTAGGTACTGGGATGAAATCCTTAGAGCTTCTGTCAGAACTTATGCTGGTGCAGTGGGTCCTGGGTTCCTCCTGGCGCAGGACAATGTCCAGCTTCATGTGGCCAGTGTGTAGGCAGTTCCTGGATGATGAAGGCATTGATCCCATTGACTAGCCCTCTCGTTCCACTAACAAAATTCCAACTGAGCACCTGCAAGACCTTATGTATCAATGCATCCAACGCCACCAAATACCACCATAAACTGTGCAGGAGCTCACTGTTGCCCTGATCCAGGTCTAGGAGGAGATCCCCCCCAGGACACCATCTGCCAGCTCATCAGAAGCATGCCCAGACATTGTCAGGAGTGCATGCAAGCACATGAGGGCCATACACACTACTGAGTCACATTATGAGTTCTTGTGTTAAAATTTACTTCAAGGCAATGAAAACCCTTCTATCAGCTCTTACTAAAAGAAGTACACTGCTCGTACAATCCAAATATATATTTTTGGGTAATTTTTTAAAACTGTTTAAACGACTAAATCAGCTTGAGAAGATCAGATTTACACGTTGTTGGCGGTGTGCCATGTTTGTTGGAATCAGGGTAGCTTGCCACGTCACCAGGACACCAGAACTTTTGAGCATGCAGAGCTCATAAATGAAATAAATCCAGTGGCATAGCGAGAACTGAAAATTTGGTGGGACACAGAACATCCCTTTAAAATAGCAAATAGTCCTGAATTGTTTGCAATCATTTTCATAACTAACAATATATTCACTCTGTGAACACTCCACACTATCAGGTGTTGCTTGTTCCCCCCGTTGAAATGACTGACATTGCTGAGGTTCTGTCTGAAGGTGTGCATGTACTAGCACTGTCTGAAACTCACTTAGATGACACAATTAACGATTCAATGTTCATGGATACACCGTATTTAGGAGGGACAGAAATGCATTTGGAGGTGGTGTTGCAGCCTATGTCAAGTCTCACATACCAGTCAAAATACGATATGATTTCATGTGTGATGCCATTGAAGCACTTTGGATACAAGTTCACTGACCCCACTTGAGGCCTCCACTGATAGGCTGCTGCTACAGACCTCCTAATGCACAGATAAATTATCTGGATGTAATATACTGACCAAAAAAAGAAATGCAATTACGTAATCCGGTGCCAAATTTTGACAAACCCATTGAGAAAGATGCTTTTGCTCTGAGTTATTTTTGGAGGTGAGTACTTCTATCGTACAAATTTTCGCTGTCACAGCGCGTATTCTGGAGCTGCCATTCGTCCGGAACCAAACAATAGGCAGTGCTTAGGTTCGAGTACTACCATTTTCCTAACACTCCCATTTTTGTTTTGAGTTCCTTGTAGACACCAGGGCCTGTGAAAGTCCGACCGAAAATGAGTAAAAATCAGACAGGTTATAATGCCACGACTAGCGGACGTTCAACGAGAACGCGCGATTGGGATGCTACAGGCCGGAAGTCGGGTAGATAGAGTTGCCCGTCAATTTGGCGTGCATTCTGCAACAATTAGTCGCCTCAGAACCAGGTTTAATGCCGCTGGACACACGGCCGATTGCCTCAGATCTGGTACGCCACGTGTTACGACTCCAGCGTCTGACTGTCATATCACGACCGACTGTCTGCTGCACACCGAACCAACCTTCATTTTGTGATGAAAACCTCAACGCCATCCGTTACCGCGATGAAATTCTCCGTCCAGTCGTCCTTCCGTTTGTCCGACGTCACCGACTGACTTTCCAACAGGATAACGCGCTTCCGCACGTGGCACGTATCTGCATGGAGTTCCTTCGGGCCAAAAACGTGCAAATCTTTCTCTGGCCAGCATTTTCTCCAGATCTTTCACCTATAGAACACTTGTGGGACATTCTGGATAGAGCAATCTGGAGACATCAACCACCACCAGCTACAGTACGTCAGCTAAGACAAGCATTGACCGAAGAGTGGAACAGCGTTCCACAAGCAACAATCAGACATCTGGCGATGTCTATGAGATGCAGGTGTACCGCCGTGCGCGACACTAACGGGGGACATACAAGATACTGATAGGGTCATTTGTGTTTCGTAATGTCGAACTTCACCTTGTTAAATAAAAGCCAACATGGCGATATTCCAGCCAGATTTTCTGTTATATCTATTGTCAGAGATTCCCTCTTTCATTTGATACCAATGAAGTGTTGATTGATAACAGTTACACTTGATTGAATCAAGAAATTGAAAATTGCGGTCTTTTTTTGGTCAGTATATGTAGGATGTTTGATAAAGTGTGTGACCTTGATTATGAGATTCATATACTACGTGATTTGAATATTAATTGGAATGTGGGTGGCTGTCCACTAAGAGATAAGCTACTGGCTGTGGCCAATGCTGGCAATCTAGTGCAAATTGTTGACAAGCCAACAAGAGTGTGCTTAAGTAATTTGGGTTCTGTAACAGCAACTTGTATTGATCATGTGTTCACTAACTTTAGCCATTTCTGCTCTAAGCCGTTATCCATTCCTGTGGGGTTCAGTGATCGCAATTTGACTGCTTATGTCAGGAAAACGAAGGTTCCAAAGGCGGGACCTAAAGTTGTTGTCAGTCGATCTATGAAGCTCTTTAGCGAAGAGTCATTTGTAAATGATGTTGAAAATATATGTTGGGAATCTGTACTTGGGAAGCAGGATCCAGACGATGCCCTTAACGAATTTAATAGATTGTTCTTATAAGTGTTAGAGAAACGTGCCCCTCCAAGGAAATACACTGTGAGCAGCAAACAATCACCCTGGCTGGACAGTGAATTGAAAAAACTAATGATGGTTAGAGATGATGCAAAAAAAGTTGCTGTTCAGTCAGGTCTTCAGTCGGATTGGCAAAATTATAGAAGGTTAAGAAATTATATTACTGCTGCTAATAAAAAGAAAAATACTTGTTCTATACAGCTAAAATTAATGATGTGCAGAATGATAAGAAAAAACTTTGGAATGTAAGGAATGGCATAATGGGTCGTATGCCTGGATCGAATCCTGCTTATCTTGAGGTGGAAGGGAAATTCATATCAAAGCCTTTAAATATAGCAAATTATTTTAATGATTATTTTTATACCAAGGTTAATAATTTGAGGAGAAATATGACACACACTCATATGAAAATTTCTCATCAACACTAATTAAGGATTTAATAATGATAAATAAAAATTGTGAATTCAACATCGAAGAGGTGATTAGGCTTCTTTGCAAAGGGAAGGACAGTCCACCAGGTGTAGATAACTTTGATGCAAATTTTTTAGTATTGCTGCTCATTCCATTGCTGTTCCTGTGTGTTACATTTTTAATTTATGTATTAAGAAATGTGTCTTCCCGCATGATTGGAAAACTGCCAAAGTTATCTCATTAGCAAAGAACTCTGCTGCACCTTTCTCTGGTGCGAATTGTAGACCAATAAGTTTGTTACCTGCTTTAGGTAAAGTAATGGAGAGGATTATGTTTGATCAAATTCCACATTATTTTGATATCAACAATTTAAATAGTGATTGTCAACATGCATTTGGACCGGGACACTCCACTTGCACAGCTTTGACACATATGACTGATGAATGGCGTTTGGACATAGACTAGGAAAATTAGTGGGTGTCATTTTGCTTGATTTTAGTGCTGCATTTGATGTTTTTGACCATTTTCTGTTATTTGGAAAGCTCAAGCAGTATGGTTTTAGTTTGTCAGCCATAAAATTGATGGAGAGCTATTTGACAAATTGAAGTCAAACTGTTTATTTTAATGGCAGTTTGTCTGATACTAAATATGTTGACTGTGGGGTGCCTCAAGGGAGTTGCCTGGGGCCATTATTATTTTCTATTTTTGTAAATGATTTCCCACTCGTGCTGGATAAAACTAAAACTGTCATGTATGCAGATGATTGTACAACATATTCAGCTGAATCATCTACAGTAGGGTTAAATAACAATCTACAGTTTGATTTAAGGTTAGTGGCAGAATGGGTAGCTAAAAACAAACTGGTCTTGAATTTGGGAAAAACTAAATCTATCGTTATTGGGTCAAGGTATTTGCTGAGTGATGTACCTTCCTGGTATTGGAAATTGATAATATTCCTGTTGAACAAGTTTATGACATTAAACTTCTAGGAATAATTGCTGATCAACATTTAACATGGTCAAAACATATTGACTATATTGTGAATAAAATGGGAAGAGGGGTCTCAATGCTAAAAAGAGTGTTAAAAATTTTACCACAAGATATCGCCAAACAAGTTGCAAATGCATTAGTTCTGTCACAGCTAGATTATTGTTTTCCAATTTGGTCTAGTGCTTCAAAGAAGTATCTAAATAAATTACAAGTTGCTCAGAATAAAGCAGCACGCTGTGTATTACAGTGCTCGTACAAAACCAATGTGACACACATGCATGAGTGACTGGGTTGGCTAACTGTCACTCTAAGAAGCGCTTATGTTTTGTTGAACTTGCTTAGGAATATTATTGTAAATAAGTCTCCAAATGTTTTGTATTGTTTGTTCTCACGTCAGTGGAGTCGACATAATTATCTGACAAGACATGCTACTGAGGGGAGGTTTACTTTGCCTAAGGTGAATACTAATGTGATGAAGAAATCGGTTTTGTTCAGAGCCATCCTGGAGTGGAATTCGTTGCCACTTTATATTGTGTTAATAGATTCCAAAGAGAGGTATAAATTCTTGCTCAAACAGTTTCTTCTAATGTTGCAGCTGCAGTAGTTAAATTGTGCAGGTGCACATGAGGTTGTTGGCATATGCTATATGATGTAGTGGCTGTTCTCTTCTCTGCCCTGTGAGATTGCTATTTTGGTATCTGTTTGTATGTTTTGTTATATTGTTTTCCCCTTGCATATATCTATGGATTCTTAATTTGTACTGCACAAGTGTTGTATCATGTCTTGTGTTATATGTTTGTCCGCGTCTATGATTGTATCTATGTGTTGTGACTGCATTAGCTGTTGTTTTTTTTTGTTTTGTTTTTTCCCTTGATGGCCTTGGAAGAATGGACAATTTTGACTTAATGTTTGGACTCCAGGAAGAATAGCTATGCTAATGTGCTGGTGCTAATGGAGATCCAATAGATGAAATGAAATGAAATGAGGTAAGACGACAATCATTCATTTGGACGCAGAATTTGGTGCATTTAAATCAGTGTCATACAAAATTGCATACCGGTGAACCCTCACACATATGGATGAGTCTCACGCTTTTTAGTGGCATATAACGTTCTCACGCCGAAGTCTCACACTTCATAACAAAAGTGATCATTGAAAATTTTAATTTGGAAAACAAGATTATATTTAATTGCAGAGTCCCACTTTTTAAATCAACCCACGCTGTACCGAGAGTGAAAAGCGGTATTTTATTGGGACGCGGATCAGTCATCAGTCAAAAAATTAACGCTTTAACTGCCTGCTCGACCTTTTGGTAGAGCACATTTTGTAGGTAGGTATATCCATACCCATACCCATGTTCCATACCCATTTTTGGATGAGACCTGCAGTCACATGCTAGTCCCACTCCATTTCTCTGCAGTCACTGATTAAAGGCAAAAGGCCCAAATATATGGTACAAACACAAAAAAGTCACACAGTACAACCACAATGGCACAAAATGGCAACACATTTACTTTAACAATAAAGGACCAGACGTTACACAAAGCGAACATTCAAAATACATTCAAAATTCGTGAAGTATAAAAAAACAAAAAACTGTTAACAAAAAGCCAGCTCCTCAGCGCCCACCATGTTGAAACTAGTTGAAGTCACATGATTCCATGTTGCGTTCTGATTGGTTCTCGGAACATAGAGGCTTTCGCTGGCAAAGGGAAGTGGCGTTTAGAGGTTTTTGCCTACTACTTGATATTTCAGACCAGGAAGAGAGTAGTATTTAGCACGTTTTGAAGTGAAATTATTTGATTTCAGTCAGGTAAACTCATGTATTTACGATTGAACAAATTTATTATCATGTAGATGTAATGAAATTTGAGTTTGGCAAAAAGTTCTGCTCTGGAGGTGCTCTCTACCATGCACAGCAAGAACATATTAAACAACAACAAAATTAGGTAGGGAGCAGAACTTAAGAATCCCCCCACTGTCAGACAGAGCAGAACCAAACTGGTGGAGGCTGGGCTGGAGGTGGCAAGCAAAACACCTTGCACGTGAGGCATCAGATTAAGCAGCAAAGGTGTTCATGCTGATTGTGCTTAAATAGACCGACGTAATAGGTTCTTTGCTGTTGCCGCTCCGTGATTGGAGTACTCTCGCTGATGCAGACAACCGCATAGGTCATGTAGAATGACCCAAGTTTCCTGCCTGAACTAGTTCCACTTATTTCAGTCAGGTAAACTCATGTATTTACCATTGAACAAATTTATTAACATGTAGATGTAATGACATTTGAGTTTGGCGAAAGGTTCTGCTCTGGAGGTGCTCTCTACCATGCATAGCAAGAACATACTAAACAACAACAAAATTAGGCAGGGGGCAGAACTTAAGAATCCCCTAAACAGCAGAACCATCACCAGCAAGTGAAGCTAAATAATGTGAGCAACTAAACTATGTGTGGCCTTGCTCCTCGCTGGACCCTTTGGGCTTGTTTCCCAGAGAACACACTGCTTGGTGCTCTCGCATCTGTACCTGCCGGCAGGGTCTCGCCACCCTCTAGAGAACAGGCGCATGCCACTCCCTCTACAGCACGTCTGCAACACCGACAGATGCAAAGAGGCAAGATGAAATGTCATCTTGGTTCTGAGAAACATTCTACCTAGTGAAATAAACTATGTGTACAGTGGAACACCCACTGCCTCCAGGGTGACCAGGAAGTCCAAAGAGATATCCAGGGTCAAAACATTGACTGCTAAAGGCTGCCAAGCCTTTAGCGCATGTCTGCTACCACCAATGCAATTACCTGGATCAAGAAGGGACATACGTACTACTTTTAAATGCAACATGACCTCGCTATGTGTAGCCTGGCTCCTCACTGGACCCGTTAGGCTTGAGTGGACATAGTACCAATAAGCATGACCCAGCCAACCACCTGCGCTAGTTCCAAAATGATAAAAAGGGCTCAAGAGAAGATACTGTCATGACGATTGTGAAAACTGCCCGATCTATACATACAGACATGTTTAGTTTTACAGGGTCCAAAGGCAAAGTTCATATACATCTGAGGACCTCTGAACCCAAATCCTGACAAGATACGGGGAAGATTTGCTGCTGTTGATGTCTTGAAGATTCAGAAGGAGTGGGCAGCTCAGGAGAGAGAAAAGTCCCAAAGCTAGAAGGGATGAGCGGCGCGAAGCAAACCGGACTCTTGTGTAAGTCTCCCAGCAGCCGTGGTAAACCAAGGCTTAGACTTTCGCATTGGTCGGTATTGCAGAAGATGTAACGTGAAATAGAAGAAAACGAATGGTTAGATTGACCACTAAGAATGAGAGATCCTCAACTCCTTTTATTATGACCTTGTATCTCAATGTATTAGAATACAGCATATGCACACACACTTATAGCAATGACAGATACAAAAGTTCAACCAAAGAAGCTCAAAAGTTCAAGGGTTTTATGATTTAAATGACATCACATTTATTTTGGAGACCAGGTATCCGGGCAGAAATTCACTGAGAAAGTCAAACTGCATAATATCTTTGTTGACAACATTTACAGCAGCTTCATTGTCCAAACATACCAGAGTCAGCTTTGCTCCATTGTAGCCCCAAGTGTACATGCAATCACAATTCAATCAATGCTCTACATTTAATTTCCGAAGGGGCCGTAAAATCCACAGCCAAGTTTCCAAAACCATACGAAAATCCCCCCAACAACAAAGAGGAACAGCATTCAGAAAATGAGATGTTTCTGGAAATCATTTAGATTTAATTCATTTCAATAACTGCATATCAAGAGATTGATTCACTGCATTTGTTCATGGTTAATTTACTGCATTTCAATATTGCCATTAACTGCATTTCATCTGAAATTCACTGCATTTCAATATATTTGCAATTTACTGCATCTCATTCCATAGTTTCACAGCGCTCAATACATTTTGAGATCTACTGCATTTCAGCACATTACAGTTCACTATATTTAATACATTTGAGATTTTCCTACCGATTTGTTCAGTTTGATCACTGCATCGTGATTTCATGCATTATGATTCGTCAGATTGTGATTTGTTGCACTGCAGTTCGTATAATTCATTGCAGTAGGATTCATCATGGTTTATTTCATTTAATTCCATTGGTAATCACAGAATGACACCAGGAACACACCAGCCTTGGGTGGCTGCAGGCGTCGCAAACGGCAAAATTAAACTAGATAAATGTCCGCGGGCGACCATGGATATTCACTGAAACAGCAGCATTCTCCGCGTAGGCAAAGTTCACAGCTTAGCAAAGAGGATGGGCAACAGTAAATGAATAGTGTCCAGCAAATCAACAGGAGAACCACTCCAGGCCGCTTGAAGGTTCACAGCAAATTTGTCAAGCACAATAACACCCCTTTACACACCCACAAAATGTGACATGACTGATCAAAACTTATTACTTTTAGAACCGTCAAATTTTGACCATTTGGGAACGACACATAAGGTCGTGGAGTCACATCAAAGCTTGTCATGCATAAGCAGAAATGACAAAAGCTTTTACATGTTATTCCCATATCCAAGTAAATGCAATTTTTAATTTATTTTTTAAAATGCACTTTCACCTCTATGCAATTAAGGTTGGGCTTACGCAAAGCCATTATGCGATTTCAAAGTCGCAAGGAAATTTCCAAAGTCAGAATAAAATCTTTAGAGTTCTACTGGTGTTGTAGCGTGCTTCCATTGTCTCGAAGGTGGTCATAAAATTTTTTGCCAGTATTCCTTCATCGTATTCCGTCGAGCGTGATTATGCAAAAAAACTGAGGCGCTTTTGACTGCTGTAATTATTTTCCGTGAATGTGAATTATTAGAATGGTATCAGAAGCGCAGAAATGTGACTACTTTACTCACCATCAAGAAACCTGTGTGCAGAGTGTGGAGCAGCACAAAACATTGCAGAAGCACGTGAAAGCAAATCGCTACTAATGTTGCCAGGCAATCCAAGTGCCATGTATTCAATTACCTGAATGGTATCGTGGGTATCATGAGGAAGAAAACATACTGGAGTACTAAATATACTGGCCCGGTGATTGTGCTACTTCAAAAACTCCTCCAGTCAGATTAAAACCTTATGGTTGTTTGTGTGTGTAATTTGCATTGCAGCCATTTTTGAAATAAACTTATAAGCAATGGTCAGGAATTCGTACTGGTTAGCGTTGACTTTTAAATGAAGGACCCAAAAACAGTTTAGCAGTTCAACAATTTTACTATAATAATTCAGAAGGTAAAAACATGAGTGCAATAAGGGAAATTCATGTGCACAGATGCAGGCAAATGAAAAAAAGGCTTCAAACCATCAAATGATACAGAAACCATGTACAGCCGATGATCTTTAGCAAAGAGTTGGAAAGAAGAATACTCAGATAAACAAAAGCTTCTTTGAGTACAGAATCTCTGGTCGTAGAGGACCAGAGGGCTGATAGCAGCCCCGAGTTCCTCATCAGTTCAATCTTTATAGTACCTTATTCTGCGGGGAGGGCTTTTACGTCATCCATTCGCCTTACAATACATCAACCTGATCAGCTCAGTTTTTCCATGAGAACCAACAGTTATGCCTCTTCTCAAACTAAAAATGTTCTGTTTGCTTGGCCTTCGCCTTACACGGTATTACTCAACATATCGCAGCTCTTTCCCCCTCCTTACTCATTGTCTAACTTGCTGCTATAAATTTCAGCTTGCGGTCAGGCCGAGACTTCAACTATGGTTCACCTCTTGACTTTAAATTTAGTACTTCTGTGTTCTTTAGATAAGAGGAACAAAAAGTCTCTGCTGCAAGTAGTGGAAAATCCCAGATGGAGAAGACAAAGAGAGTTACAGCACAATTCACTCAGATATACATTGCTTTAGTGAATACTTGATTATTAATACATTGTTTCAGTTAATATCAATTAATACTTGATTATTAATGCATTTGGATATATAATGAATTAATAAAACAATTCAGCAATAGATCAATACAATAATGCTTTTGTTAGTTTTTGATTGATAATACATTTGAGTATAATGGATTAATATTTTCCCACAGCAACTAGGCCATCACTTGAATGCACTCGAGTGTCATTCCGACGTAAGAAAATAGCCAGAGTTCTTAGCTGCTCAGGTGAAGCCAAACTCAACTTTGGTTTGCAGGAACCAGTGAAAAGCCAAGGACAAGTCCATCGGTTGCTTCAATGCTGCCCAATTCTACAGTCTACAGCAGTGGTTCCAAAACTCGGTCCTGGGGACCCACTGTGTACGCAGGTTTTTGTGTCAACCACAGCTCCAATCTTAGAATGCTAATGAGTTGCTCATTGCTCTTGATTGCACTATTCTTGTTCACGCTGATTATTTATCCTTTTAAACCACATGTCAAAAATGGCCATGATGAAAATCATTTCATAGTGTGCTAAATTGGAAATTACTTCTCTAACATAAAAAAATGGAAATTTGCAACTGATGACATGAATCTATAAATGGGCTTCTAGTAGATAAAATTGTGGACCCAAGGTCATTAAAGCGAACAATTATTAGGCAATTAAGAATTCAAAGACAAAGCAAACGATGAGTCAAACCTGTTAAATGTCACTTGATTGGTTTCAGGAAAGAACCTGAGCACCTGAATTCAGAACCCTAATCACCAGATTACTGACTGATTGCAGTCTTGCATTTGATCACATAAAACATACTGCCACCTTTGATTGTCGTGCTTACGTGGAATACATCAAAATAAAAAATATGAATGTTGGGCTTTGAAATTTCATGGAATGCGTAGCCATTTCTGTCATAATGTGGTTTAGGGGGTAAAATGTCCTCGTATCTGACAAGCAACTGCTAATTAAAAATGAACAGCTTGTTAAAACTCTGGGATCGTAATTGTGGTTGGAGCAAAAACCGACATACGCTGTGGGTCCCCAGGACCGACTTTGGGAACCACTGGTCTACAGGACTCCAGTTTAACGCAGATATTTGAATATCAACACATTTCATTCGCAATCAGACAACATATAAACTCCCGTATGAATAGCTTGCTTGAACATTTTCCTCCGTTCCAACTTACAAACATGACCAATATCTCATGCGCATAGCGAAGCACTGGTGATACATTTTTAGAAACAGAATTCGCTTTCTTAACATGAAACGATTGTGAATGAATACAAACGTGCAAGGTAAAATACGAGCGAGCAGACCTGCGTACGTAAGGTACAAACAAGATACACATGCCGCTGTTTACCGTAAATGCGGGATTACTCGGCACATTGAGCTTGATGCTTAGCGACAAGTGAGGTAGACCATGGGTTCGTCCTAATACCCACACTTCCACTCAAAATTTACCCTAGCCTTAATATTTGCGCATTCCCGCAAAGGGCAAGGGTGTCCCAAACTGTAAGATGATTAAGGGAAGTGCTTTTTAGGCCTTAAAATTCCCACTTAATTGTAAGGGCCGGGCGATGCTCACTACGAACTGAGGGGAAGAATGAATTTTGCAGGATGCACTGCGAGACTATCGAGCTGGACGAGTTTTCCAAGAAGATGGCAGCTGCCATGAAAAAAGCATCACACAATTGTAAGCACTATTTCCGTAAGCATGCATGCAAAAAATCCAAAACATGTCAGAATGTGTTATGTTTGTGGGTATACACCTTTATCTGTAAGTGTTGATTTAGAAAATGAATGCTTGAAAATCGCCAATTCACGTTGTAGCCAGCATGATATCCACGAGTTCTCTGTATAGCAGTAATGCTGCACGCATTTGGCTAATGTTATCGTTATGCGTGATGAGCATGCCTGCGTTTTACACCTGTCATATTCCAATTTCTTTGAAATTTCTGTTGTGACATGACCTGGTTTGTGATTGTGAATGCGAACATACCACGACAGCTACCCGGTTGTAGCTGCGTATTGTTATGGCCCCAATTTGTTATGGCGTCAATTTGTTATGGCCCCAATTTGTTATGGCGTCCCCGGACAGCAAGGGATGACAGACAAAATCCTTTAAGTTCAACAGATTTAATTAAACAAACACGTAGAACTAATCTACACCCTACACTACTGACCAAGATTGAAAAGAAAATTTAAAAAAAGAGATATTTACAGTTCCCTGTAATGGAGATGGGCTGCTCTGTTGTGATGTCCTGGGACAGGAAAATGCTCCAACACAGGCAAAAATCCACAAAAAGCTTAAAAGGTCTTGAAAAGAGTGACAGGTCTGGTCAAATGTATCCTTCTTGCAATTTCTCCTCCTACTCTACTCTCTCAATTTTTCTCATTATATACTCTTGTCCAGCCCCCTCCCATTCTGGGACTTTTCCCTCTGGGCATGCCCTGGACATGCCCAACCTTGCTTCAGACTGGGCTTCACAAAAAAAAGTCAATACTGCCATCTAGTGGCTTTTTACCACATTACACCTCCATTCCAAAAGGGAAAAATTTTGACTCATAAAGGCAAAATTTTTCTTTTCAATACAAAAATGGTTAAGTAGACACTTGTATATATATACATATAATACAACATGCTAATAAACACGTGATATATATACACATACTCAAACACGGGATAAGCAATCGGCAATTACATTGTCAGCACCTTTTACATGCTTAATTTCCAAGTCAAACTCTTGTAAAATCAAACTCCAATTCAACAATCTCCGATTCTTGTTTTTCATCTTACTCAAAAACATTAACGGATTGTGGTCAGTATATACAATCATTGGCTTTTGCCCGCACAAACATAAACCTCAAAGTGTTGTAAGGATAGAACCAGAGCCAACAGCTCCTTCTCAATTGTGGAATAGTTCTTTTGGTGGCGATTGAACTTCCTGGAGAAGTATGCCACGGGATGCTCAATGTCATCAGAGTCACTTCTCTGTAGGAGCACAGATCCACAAGCTTGGTCGCTAGCATCGACCGCTATGGAGAACGGTTTGTTGAAGTCAGGAGATTTGAGCACGGGGAAGTGACACAGCAGAGACTTCAGGCGATCAAAGGCTCTTTGGCATGCTTCATCCCAAGTGAACTTCACGCCTTTCTTCAGTTGGTTGGTGAGACTGAGAGCAATCTCAGCAAAGTTCTTGCAGAACTTGCGGTAGTACCCGATCATTCCAAGGAAGCGGCGCAAGCTTTTTTGTTGTCAGGAACTGGAAAGTCCATGATGGCTTGGACTTTAGCATTTATGGGTGCCACCTTACCCTGGCCTATGACGTAGCCAAGATACGTGACAGTAGCACAACCAAAGTCACTCTTGTTCAGGTTAACAGTCAGGTTAGCCTGGGTCAAGCGCTGGAACAACGTCTCTACATCTTTCAGATGTTCTTCCCAGGAGTCACTCCATGTGATCAGGTCGTCGGCGTACGCACCCGTGTGGCAATCCGGCGATTGTAGACTGTATCATCCTTTGAACGTGGCTGGGGCATTTTTCATGCCAAAGGGTAGGACTTCATACTGGTATAACCCAGATGGTGTGGCAAAAGCAGAGATGCTCTTGGCCCTCTCAGTTAAAGGCACACACCAATAACCCTTCAATAAATCAATCTTGGTCAGAAACTTTGCTTGCCCTACTCTATCGATACAATCATCAATCCTAGGTATTGGAAACACATCAGTTCTAGTTACAGCATTGACTTTTGCGATAATCTGTACAGAATCTAGTACTTCCATCAGGTTTTGGAACTAGAACACAGGGTGAACTCCAATCTGAGTTAGAGGGTCTGATAATATCATGTTCTAACATGTACTCAACCTCTTTCTCAGCAATCTTTCTCTTTTCAGGGTTCATCCGGTATGGATGCTGTTTTATTGGTTTGGCATCACCAACATCTACATCATGAGAGGCTATAGAAACTCTCTTTGGAACATCAGGAAATAGATCTTTGTATTTCTTGATCAACCTCTCAAACTGATCTTTCTGTGAGGGTTCTAAGTGCTGGAGTTTTACATCAAGATTTTGCAACACTTCAGAATTTGACAATTTACATGAAAGAACTTCAGCTTTAATTCTAGGTTCATCATCTGGAAATTCCCCCTCATCTTCACAAGTCTCAGCCCTAGGAGGATCTGAAGTGACAGCTGCAACCCTAGCATTTCTATCATGATAAGGCTTCAGCATGTTAATGTGACACAACTGTTTTGGCTTTCTCCTATCTGGAGTCTTCACAATGTAATTGAGATCATTGAGTTTTGTCAGAATTTCATAAGGACCATGAAATCTAGCCTGCAATGGATTGGATTGCAAGGGAAACAACACAAGGACCTTGTCTCCTGGTTTAAACTCACGGCTTCTAGCCTTATGATCATACCAAGTTTTCATTTTTCCCTGACTTGATTTCAAGTTCTCTTTGGCTAGGTCACAAGCTGCACGCAGTCTTTCCTTGAACTTGCTAACATAGTCTAACAGACTGATATGTGGCTCTTTCTCTTGCCATTGTTCACTCAACAATAGCAAAGGTCCTCTCACTTCATGGCCAAACACCAGCTCAAACGGACTGAATCCAGTAGACTCCTGCACTGCTTCCCTAGCTGCAAACAACAGCAAATGAACACCTTCATCCCAGTCTTTCTCATGGTCATAACAATAAGTCCTCATCATTGTCTTCAGAGTGGAATGAAACCGCTCTAGGGCACCCTGACTCTCTGGATGATAGGCACTGGAAAGAATCTGCTTCGCACCTAGTTCATACACAACCTGCTGAAACAATCCAGAAGTGAAATTGCTACCTTGATCTGACTGAATTTCCCTAGGAAGGCCAAACAACGTGAAGAACTTTATCAAAGCCTTGAAATTGCAGTTGCCTTGATGTTGCGTGAGAGGGATGGCTTCAGGAATCTGGTAGATGCACACATGATTGTCAACAAGTACTGATTTCCAGATCTAGTCTTGGGTAATGGACCAACACAATCAACAATGACCTTGGAGAAGGGCTCCCCAAATGCTGGGATAGGCTGCAATGGAGCTACAGGTGGGTCTAACTGGTGTTTTCCAACTACCTGACAAGTGTGACAGGTTTTGCAAAAGTTGGAAACATCTTTCCGAAGTCCAGGCCAGAAGAAGTGTTTCATGATCTTGTCAACAGTCTTGTTAACACCAAGATGACCTCCTAAAGGCAAACTATGAGCCATTGTTAAGATCTCATTCCTGTAGACCTTCGAACAACAATTTGCTTGACGACTGCCCAATCTGCATTGGCAGGGATATCAGGAGGGCGCCACTTCGCATCAACACTCCATCCTTGAGATAATACCCAACTGGAACTGCGTCTATTTCTTCATCAGGAAGGGCTCTCTTTTTTAGTACACAAATTTCAGGATCATTAGTTTGCTCCTGAATCAACCGCTTTCTGGACAGAGACAAGTCTCCAGACACATCAGAATCACCAGACCCATCTGGCTGGCTGAATAGAGAACTGATAAAAGTGTCTGATAAGTCCTCAAACGGAGAAACCATAGTAGGCTGAACAGAGTCATGACTATTCAAGGTGCTGGACGGCACCACATCATCTTCTTCTTGAGCCTTCTTGGCCATAGCACGAGTCACTGCACAGGAAGGATACAGAGATGGGTCTTCATCGCCATCTTCAGTGCTCGGCTGTGAAGTAAGATGAACAGGGGGAACTACATTGCCCCCAGCTAGGTCATTGCCTAGCAACAGAGAAACACCCTTGATAGGTAGACTTGACATAAGTCCCACCTTTACCTGTCCTGTAACTAAATCTGACTTCAAGAATACAGAGCGCAGGGGTACAGATACAGTCCTCCCTTCAATACCTTGTACAAGTATGAAATCCCCAGAAGCGGTCTCATCACGTAACTCCAAGGAGTCCATCAACAAAAGTGACTGAGAAGCTCCGGTATCCCTTAGGATATATATGGGGACAGGAGGAGAATGCTCATTCAGAGCCACAAATCCCTCTGACACAAATGGAAGAAATTCCTCCCTCACAAAGTCAGCAGTATCAGGCTTCTTAGCCTCACAATGAGCAGGCAATTTAGCAGATCGGTCATCTACTACAGGGGTTTCTAACCTTGTCTTCACAAAGGCATTGGGTTTGGTATCCTTTTCTTGTTCTTTCTTAGCTTTAAGGAACCAACAGTTAGTTGTAACATAACCAGATTTCTTGCAATAATTGCAAACTAGACCACTTTTGTCACTGTCAGCTTTCACACTTTGATCAGACCTTTGACTGGATTTCTGAGCACCATCACCAGATTTGTCTTTGTCTTTGGGTGAGGAATCTTGGGTATCACCGTTACCTTTCCTCTGAAATTGGGACCATCTATTGTTACTGCTAGACTGAAATTTGGACTTATGTGTGAGAACATATTCGTCTGCAAACTTGGCAGCTGATTGCAAATTCAGTGCTTGCTTCTCATTAAGGTAGGTCTTAATATCATCCTTGACACAGTTCTTGAATTCTTCAACTAACACCATCTCTTTCAGTGAGTTGAAATCATCCTTGACCTCCATAGAAGCACACCAGCGCTCAAAGCAAACCTTCTTCTCATTAGCAAATTCAACATAAGTCTGTTTGTCAGATTTCTTCAGACCTCTGAATCTCTGTCGGTAAGCCTCTGGAACCAACTCATAAGCTGTCAAAATAACCTTTTTGACAACCTCATAATCAGAGGAATCATCTGCAGACAAAGCCGAATAGGCTTGTTGAGCTTTACCCTTGAGGACAGTTTGCAACATCAGAGGCCAGTGTTCCTTTGGCCACTGACAACTCTTAGCTACCTTCTCGAAGCACTGGAAATACTTATCAACCTCCTTCTCTGAAAATGGAGGCACCAGCTTTACCTCCTGGCTAGCCCGAAATTTTTTTTCGGCTTCTATTTTAATTTTTAGCAGCTCCATTTGGAGCCTCTCTTCTCTGTCTAATTTTTCTAAATCGAAATTTCTCTGTCTCTGTCTCTCTCTTTCTGCTCTTTCCTCTTCTCTTGCTAATTTTTCTAACTCAAACTGCCTTTCTTTTTCTCTTTCTGCTCTCTCGAACTCTCTTTGTTTTTCTTTTTCCTCAATTTCTTTTCTCTCTTTCTCTCTCTCGAATTCTCTTTGTTTTTCTTTTTCTTCAATTTCTAGCATTTTTAATTTAAGTTCCAATTCTACATTTGGATTTTCCACTGGAAACTGTTCCAGATCTCCTGGTGCAAACACATTTTCATCAATGTAATATTCAACAATCTCTCTCGCCAGTCTTGCTTTTCGCATGGCTGGTTTTACATCTGTCAGCTCTAACTGTCTGCATATTTCTAGCAGTTCTGTCTTTTTAAAAGACTTCAAAACCTTTACGGTTGGTGATGCCAAGAAATCATCCATTGCTGTTGATCTGCCAATATATATCTAGGAAAATTCAAAAAACAATTTCACTATTTGAAATTTTAGATTTTCAATAAATGACTCGCACAATGGTCTACCCCGGACCCGAGCCCCCAATTTGTTATGGCCCCAATTTGTTATGGCGTCAAATTGTGATGGCCCCAATTTGTTATGGCGTCCCGGACAGCAAGGGATGACAGACAAAATCCTTTAAGTTCAACAGATTTAATTCAACAAACACATAGAACTAATCTATACCCTACACTACTGACCAAGATTGAAAAGAAAATAAAAAAAGAGATATTTACAGTTCCCTGTAATGGAGATGGGCTGCTCTGTTGTGATGTCCTGGGACAGGAAAATGCTCCAACACAGGCAAAAATCCACAAAAAGCTTAAAAGGTCTTGAAAAGAGTGACAGGTCTGGTCAAGTGTATCCTTCTTGCAATTTCTCCTCCTACTCTACTCTATCAATTTTTCTCCTTATATACTCTTGTCCAGCCCCCTCCCATTCTGGGACTTTCCCCTCTGGGCATGCCCTGGACATGCCCAACCTAGCTTCAGACTGGGCTTCACAAAAAAAAGTCAATACTGCCATCTAGTGGCTTTTTACCACATTACAGTATGTCAACTTTAAAAGTTGCAATGATCGCTCTGGCAAGCCATGCAATGAGTCAGTAACTGTATAATGTAGGCTACTGTTCACTGTACAAAACCGATACAGATTACATGATAGAATGTAAACGCCTCGAAATAAGTGCAAGAAGTGTACGGAGCCATACGCGTGACGTACATGGACACACGTGTTACGCTAATATGCATGAAGTGGCGTCCCAATTCTTAGGTGAAATTCCCTTCCCCTCAAAACTACCCCTTCGTCGTTGAGGGAAAACTTAGTATTTAGTGCACTTGAAACCAAGGGTTAAGATTAAGGGAAGAGAATTGGGATTGGGCCCATGAAACTGCCCTTGCGAGTGTAATGATACTTTGTGAAGGTTAGCGTTATCATAATATCCAACTTTGGCAAAAGCACCTTTAGCACTGACTGCAATGGTTAAAACGCACTTCTTAACTGAATTTACGGCACACATTTATGTTATGTACAGCACTGTATATCATTTGTAAATGGAGATTTGTTAGACACTATTTAAATGCCCATTATGACTGGTCAGCGATTTGTTTATTTTGGTTATCATTTAGTACCCTCTGGTGGAATGTCTGTAGAAAAACATTATCTGATGCAATACCACTTGTTTGTGATGAAATGGACTAGTGCTTTCAAGAAGCTTCTGGCATCTTCCTGCCTGGAGGGGGCGGGATTACCTAGGAATCCTTTAGATCTTTCCAGAATGTTGCTAGTCTATATAAATGCTGTGATTTTGGTCAGTAGAGGCAGAGTTTTTGTTTTGGCAACAGAGTTACATAGTGGCATTAGAGTGTTATTATAAGATCAAACAGTGGATTATTTGTAGAAGTTTTTTTTTTTATCAGTGAAGAATAAATTTGTTTAAGTTGTCATTGCTGGTTTTCTTTGTTGTGATTTTTAAGTCATAACAAATTGGAGGTTCCATCAAGATAAACCATTCATTGGATCAACGATTGGATTCACCAAAGATTAAAGCTGAATTATTATTTTTAATCTTGTGACTATTTGAAAAACCAGCAATCATGACTTTTGATGTTGAAAATTTTTTGAAAACTCCAACCCAGGAATCAATTGTGCTGGCAAAGAAGAAGGACTTGCTGCAAATAGCCTCAACCCTTGGATTATCTGATGTGAAATCATCAATGAAGAAACAAGAAATATTCAACATTTTGGTGCAACGTTTCATCGATGAAGATATCTTTGGGGAAGAAGCAGCAGAATTGATGAAAGATGTGGAAGTGCCTGCAACAGAGCTGCAAAGACTTGAATTTCAGCTGCGCCTGAAAGAACTGGAAGAAAGAAGGAAGGAGAGAGAACTGGAAGAAAAAAGGTTGGAGAAGGAGAGAGAACTGGAAGAATGAAGGATGCACTTGCAGTATGAATTGGAAATGAAGAAAACAGAAGCAGGTACTGTTAGAAAATCTTTTGGACTTTCTTATCATTTTGATGTGGTTAAACACATCAGACTTGTTCCTCCCTTTCTAGAAAATGATGCAGACTAATACTTTACCCATTTTGAAAAAATTGCTGAAAATTTGAAATGGCCAAAAGAGCACTGGAAAATGATGTTACAAAGTGTTCTTACTGGTAAAGCTAGGGAAATCTATATCCATTTATCTGTCCAACAGTGTTCTGATTATGATTTTGTCAAATCTGCCATTCTGAAGGGTTATGAATTGGAGAATTTAGGAATTCTCGCAAGGAAGCCAGTCAAACTCATGTTGAATTTGGCAGGTTGAAGGAACAGTTGTTTGATCAGTGGTGTAATTCCATGAAAGTTGAGAAAGATTTTGACAGAATGAGGCAACTTATTTTGGTTGAGGAATTCAAAAGGTGTATCCAGCCTGATATAAAGATTTTCCTTGAGGAGAAACAAGCCAGTACTTTGCAAGATGTTTCCACCCTAGCTGATAGTTATGCATTGACTCATAAGCCTTTTTTTTTTTTTTTTAAAGATTATTTTTTTGGGAATTTTTCCTTTATTTGACAGTTACAGTGTAGAGAGACAGGAAAGTTGGGGAGAAGAATGGGACATGCAGCAAATGACATGAGCTGGAATCGAACCCAGGTCGCTGCGGGAAGGACACAGCCTTTATGGTATGTGCGCTTAGACCGATGAGCCACCGGGGCGCCCCCATAAGTCTTCTTTTGTCCAAAAATCCACTTTTTCTAAATTTCAAAGCAAGTCTCAGTCCAAGGCTTCTTCTAATAACTCTTCTAATGATTCCAAGGCCACTTCTGAGAGGAAACCTTCCAGTGAGAAGCAATCCTCTGATTCTTTACCTTCTGTGTATTGCCAATACTGCAAAAAGCAAGGTCACCTTATTTCTGAGTGTTATGCTCTCAAGAAAAAACAACGAGAAGAAACCAAGCAAACTGCTTTCACTAGGAGAGAATCTCTTGTATCGAAGGTCAGTTCGTCTGATCTTCTACCTTCTGAGTCTGATTCTGTTATGGAGGGTTTTGAGCCTTCATCACCGATGGTTTTGTCTCACTTTCACATGATTTTTCCTCATCTGCTCGTGTTCGAATTCTAAGGGATACTGGGTCTTCCCAATCTCTTATTCTTGCAGATATTCTGCCTTTTTCGGACAAATCGTCTACTCAGGCTAATGTCCTTATTCAAGGAGTAGAATGTGGTTTTACAAGTGTACCTCTCCATAATGTTCATCTCAAATCAGACTTGGTCTCTGGGCCTGTTACTGTTGGTGTTAGGTCTTCTCTTCCTTTCAAAGGTGTTCATGTGCTTCTTGGTAATGATCTTGCTGGGGATAAGGTTGTGCCCTACCCTGTTGTAACTGACACTCCTTTGATTGATCAAGAATCTGACTCTATAGAGGAGGAAATTCCAGATCTCTATCCTTCATGTGCAGTTACTCATTCTATGGCCAAAAAGGCTATTCAAGATGATGCTGACCTGGACTTCAACCTGGCTGACACCTTCATTGGGCAGTCTTTTCATCAGGAACCTTCCAGTCCTGAGATGTCTGGGAAATCTTCAGACTTGTCCTTGTCAGGTCATTCTAATGACATTCTGTCTCGGAAACAACTTATTCAGGAGCAACAACAAGCTCGTGATCTAGCGCATCTTCTACCACAGGCTGCAAGCGAACAAGAGGCTACTCAAGTTCCTGTCTGTTTTTACTACAAAAATGGTGTGCTTATGAGAAAGTGGCGCCCACCTGATGTTTCTGCAGATGAAGAGTGGATGATCACCCATCAAATTGTTCTTCCAAAGTCTTATTGTCAAGAAACTCTTCGTCTGGCCCATGACAATCCTATGTCAAGTCATTTGGGTATCAAGAAGACCCTTCAACATGTCAGGAATCATTTCTTCTGGCCTTCCATGAGGTCCGATGTACAGGAGTACTGTAAATCCTGTCATATTTGTCAAATGGTTGGGAAGCCAAACCAGAATATTCCAAAGGCTCGACTTAAGCCCATTCCCGCTTTTGAAGAACCTTTCAGTTGGATCATCAGTGACTGTGTTGGACCATTGCCGAAGACTAGATCTGGTTGTGAGTACCTACTGACTATCATGTGTGCTTCCACCCGGTTTCCTAAGGCAATTCCACTTCGTAATATCAAGGCGAAGACTATCATCAAGGCTCTTACCAAGTTTTTCTGCTTTGTTGGTCTTCCTAAGTCTATTCAGTCTGATCAAGGGTCAAATTTCATGTCTGGCATATTTCAACAAATTATGCATGAGCTTTGTATTAAACAATACAGGTCATCAGCTTACCATCCTGAGAGTCAAGGTGCTTTGGAGAGGTTCCATCAAACCCTGAAGAACATGATAAGGACCTACTGCCTTGACCCAGAGAAAGACTGGGATGAAGATGTCCATCTTCTTCTGTTTGCTGCCCGTGAAGCGGTTCAAGAGTCTCTTGGGTTCAGTCCTTTTGAGCTTGTTTGTGGGCATACAGTCCATAGACCTCTGAAGCTTCTGAAGGAAAAGTTGCTGGCCGAAGATGATGTCCCAATGAACTTGCTTCAGTATGTCTCTGACTTCCGTAATCGTCTCTCTAAGGCTTATGACTTTGCTAAGTCTAATCTCAAAGAGGCTCAGGGCAAAATGAAAGCCAGATATGACCTTCATTCCCAAGACAGAAGTTTTAAAGCTGGTGACAAAGTCCTGGCGCTCTTGCCAGTTCCTGGAAACCCTCTAAGAGCCTGATATTTCGGCCCTTACACTGTCCTCAAAAAGGTCAGTGATCTAAATTACGTCATTTTAACCCCTGGAAGGAGGAAACAAAAACAAATGTGCCACATCAACATGATGAAAGAATACATTGACAGAGGCACTCAGCAAAAGCCAGTCAATGTGGTAAATACAATTGAACTGGAAAATTCTGAAGAAGATTGTAACTGCCCCTTGGAAAATGAAACTGGTCCAGCCAAATTTGAAAATTCAGACATTCTTCAAAATATTGACAGCAAGTTGTCCCACATGGACCCTTTTCAACAACAACAGCTAAAGCAGCTCATATTTGAATATAGTCACATATTCCCTGACGTTCCATCAAGGACTGATATGGTTTACCATGATGTCATCCTACAAGATGATGCCAAGCCTGTAAAACAGCATCTTTACAGAATGAATCCAGAGAAGCAGAACTACCTTAAACAATAAGTCAAATACCTGCTTGAAAATGACTTTGTTGAATTAAGTAACAGTGACTGGAGTTCTCCATGCATCCTAGTTCTGAAACCCAACGGAACATATAGAATGGTGACGGACTACAGGAAAGCGCAAACGCTCTATCAAAAACGGACTCATATCCTATTCCCAGGATTGATGACTGCATTGAAAAAGTTGGACAGTCAAAGTATGTCACCAAATTTGATCTCCTCAAGGGATTCTGGCAGATCCCTCTAACAGACAGAGCAAAGGAGATCTCTGCATTTGTCACACCAGATGGATTATACCAATACAAGGTCATGCCCTTTGAAATGAAAAATTCTCCAGCCACCTTCCAACGTCTGGTAAACAGAGTGATTGCTGGACTACCAGGATGTTAGGTCTATGTTGATGACATTATCATCACCAGCGACAGCTTCCAAGAGCACCTCACCTACATCAAAAACTTCTTTCAGAGAGTGAGTGATGCCAAGCTGACTATCAACCTTGTTAAAAGTGACTTTTGTAAAGCTACAGTTGTTTACTTAGGTCATATTGTAGGACAGGGTCAAGTCAAACCAATTGATGCAAAAGTAAAAGTAATCACTAAATTTCCTGAACCAACAACTAAAGGACTATTAATGAGATTTCTAGGGATGGCTGGCTACTACAGAAAATTCTGTAAAAATTTCTCCATCATTTCTGAACCTTTGACAAATTTACTGAAGAAAAATGCAAAATTTGCTTGACCAACTGAAAGCTATCCTCAAAAATGCATCAGTTCTCTTATCTCCTAATTTCAAAAAGGAGTTCAAGTTGGCTGTTGATGCCAGTGATATTGCTGCAGGAGCAGTTTTACTGCAAGAAGACACTGATGGAGTAGATCATCCTGTTTGTTACTTTTCGAAAAGGTTTGTTAAACATCAGAAAACCTATTCAACAATTGAAAAAGAATGTTTGGCACTTGTTTTGGCTTTACAACATTTTGAAGTCTATTTGACTTGTTCAGCTACTTCCATCAAGGTCTTCAGTGATCACAATCCCCTCACATTCTTGCATAAGATCAAAAACAAGAATCAAAGATTACTGAGATGCAGTTTGCTTTTGCAGGAGTATGATTTGGATATTTCTCACATCAGGGGAAAAGAGTGTGCATCTGGAATAACACTTTCTCGCATGTAATTTTGCTTTTCTATTTGATTGTGAAAATTGCACTGGTTGTTATGTATATTATTGTTATAATGATCAATGATACCTTTTGTGTAAAGTTCAAGATTATACTGATTATAAAACTGTGTTAATTTTAACAAAAGAAAGCTTTTAGCAAACCTTATGCAAACTTAAGCAAACCTTTCTTTTTTTAAAGAGGGGAGGTGTTACGTATGAGTATTTTGTATACAGCACTGTATATCATTTGTAAATGGAGATTTGTTAGACACTATTTAAATGCCCATTATGACTGGTCAGCGATTTGTTTATTTTGGTTATCATTTAGCATCCTCTAGTGGTATGTCTGTAGAAAAACATGATCTGATGCAATACCACTTCTTTGTGATGAAATAGACTAGTGCTTTCAAGAAGCTTCTGGCATCTTCCTGCCTGGAGGGGGCGGGATTACCCAGGAATCCCGTAGATCTTTCCAGAATGTTGCTAGTCTATATATATAAATGCTGTGATTTTGGTCAGTAGAGGCAGAGTTTTTGTTTTGGCAAAAGAGTTACATAGTGGCATTAGAGTGTTATTATAAGATTAAACAGTGGATTATTTGTAGAAATTTTTTTTTAATCAGTGAAGAATAAATTTGTTTAAGTTGTCATTGCTGGTTTTCTTTGTTGTGATTTTTATGTCATAACACTTAATACAGCACAAATGCATGAATTGCAAACACCCTTACGCAGCCTGTGGTCATGCTGGTTGAAATAATAAAAAGCAACAGGTTGATCTACTTCATTAAAATTAGACCCACCAAAATATGTTAATCAGGCTCGGAGCTGAGTTAAATTACAGCCGGCTTTACAGACAAGCAAAACATTTCTCACCTTGCACGTGAGGCATCAGATTAAGCAGCAAAGGTGTTCATGCTGATTGTGCTTAAATAGACCAACGTAATAGGTTCTTTGCTGTTGCTGCTCTGTGATTGGAGTACTCTCGCTGACGCAGACAACCACATAGGTAATGTAGAATGACCCGAGTTTCCGCTTCGTAGTGAGTAGCGTGTAGTGTGACTAGTGTGTAGTGGGAGGGAAATGGATTCGGATGTAGAGTTCAAGCACGAGAGTGAGAATAAAAGAGGAAAAGAATTTAAAAAGAAAAGGAAGAAAGATTACTTAAGTTCTTCAGGCAAAACAAGTGATGGGCTGAGAAAAGTGGAGACGTACCTTGTTGGAATGGTGGCAATAACCTGAGAAAATGGGATTTTTAAAGACCCACATGTGGTTGGAAAGTTTGTGGGAGAAAAGCTTGGTGACGTGAGGTGGATAAGACTTACTAGAAGTGGGATGGTAATCATTTAATGTACTACGAAACGACAGTGAGATAAGGCTCTACGTATCAAAACATTTCAGGATTATTATGTTGTAAACTGCTTTCTGCTTGATTTGGAGGTAAAGGTGAGGGCAGTAATCAGTGGCGTGCCTATATCAGTTGAGGCTGAGGAGTTTCAGGGGGTCCCAGGCATTTGTGGGGCAAAAAGATTGACTAGATTCAGACGGGCAACAGGAGGACAATACATCTGTTTGACTTTTAAAGGAAATTTGCCGGAAAGAGTGCATCTGAATTATATCAGTTATAGAGTTAGGCCATATAAGAGAGAGCTCCCCTGTGTTGTTACTGTTGTCAGGAGTACGGCCATGTTGCTGCGGTCTGTAGAGGAGTCAAACGGTGTGGGAGGTGTGGGAAGGAGGATTGCGGGATTGGGGTTTGTAAAATTGGTAAAGAAATGGCAAAGTGCCTACATTGTGTGGGCAATCGCGACACGGGAGCGCGACAATGTCCAAAGCGACTTAAGGAAGGAAAAGTTCATATGATAAGAGCAGAAAAGGGATGTTCATATGCTGAGGCTGTTCAGAGGGTGGAGAGAAGTAATGAGTCTGAGGAGACAATTTTAAAAGAACCAAGACGTGAACGTGATTGTATCAGTGTGGACAAAAGGAGGTTTAAGCGTTTTTGGCGGTGGTTATCAATTGTGCAAGCGAGATTGAATCGAAGACCGAAAGAATCAAAATGGCTGTGCGTGCAGCTAGGGAGTTTTTTTGGGTGACGAATATGAAGGGAAGAGATTCAGGAGATGTTAGAAAAAAGGATTTGGTGGGAGTGGGAGCCAGGTAGCAACTGAATAGATATGTTTAGGTATAATTAATTGAGAAATGGGTCAGTCTGGGGAGTATCCTAGGAGATTCAGGACAGCTAGTAAATACAGAATTACCGTATATGACCATTTAGTAGCCCGGGCGTTTATTTCGCAAAATCGACTTGGACCCCAGGCGTTTATAAGAACCAGGCGGGTATTTGCAACAGGCCATTATTTATTTTTGCACCAACCTGCACCAGGCCAGTTCGGCTTTCCTACACAGTTACAAACTGACTGAATTTAACCGTTAAATTAACGCGTTGTCTGCTTGTCATTTTAACTGTAAGTGGAGTGCTGCGCGCCTTTAACCATGGTTTACACTGAACATGCACTGAACTGCATGGTAAACTTATTGTAAAATTACAGTTAAAATAACTGGCTAAAAGGTGCCAGTTAAATTACCTGGCAAAAAAGGCTTCAGTTTATTAGTTTATTATTAACAGTGTATTCGCGGAAACTGAAACTGGCGCGGTTTCATTTACATACTTTAGTTTTGAGACTTCTACATTGATCTCAGTTGGGGCAACACGCAATATCAGCCTGTTATCCATAGTGTCAGGGCAAAGACGGACTAAATGAAGACACAAGTTGGCATGAACACTTCAGAATGAAGTTGTTCCGATCTTAATACACAAAGCATACATATAAATTCATGCATATAACGCCTAGTTTCTTCCAGGTATAGACCTGAGTCAGACTCGCAGGCACACCTGAATGCGAAAGCTTTTTCTTTGAACGAAACAAAAACGTTGGTAACTGAGAGATTTTATAAAAGGTAAGGCAATCGTAGAGCTTATTCTTTAGCTTTGCAAAATAATGAGCATAAATATTGTTGTTCAATTACAATTCCTTATTCGTGTCCTTTTTTAATACCGAAAAGATAAAAAAGAACACGGAAAACAAGTCCCCCACGCAAAAAAATGATAATTGTCGACACTCATGTTTACTGTTTACATGCGTCTCATTGGACATTTATACATATACAAGATAGCGGAGCTATTCTGCCGTGTGCACTTTGGTCCAGCCAATGACCTTGTCCACTCTAGTCTTTTTTATACCTCTGTGCCAAAGACCGTCTGCTATTTTTTCCCCCACATCTTTATTGACATCAGATATACATACAAAGACAAACAGAAGCTTGTTTTAGTGTCTGTGTTACTGCAACATGGGGTAACACTGACGTTTACACAATAGTGCAAATAATCGCCCGGGCGTTCAATTGAACTGATTGAACAATTGAATGAGGCCGGCCCCCCGGGAGCTTTTCGCACACAGGCGCGTATTTGCACGCGGGCTATTATTTGGTCATATACGGTAGTTAAATATTTAAAGAAGACCAGATTAATGGAAAGAATATAGTAAATTATCTTGCTGCAAATCTCCTGATCCACACTTCAGTCTGGTGGGTGGCGGTAATGCACCAAAATGGTTACCAACCGCCAATCAAATTCAAAAGAAGAAGAAAGAAGAAGAAGACCCGAGTTTCCTGCCTGAACTAGTTCCACTTATTAATGTATTCTATGTGTGGAGAGCATTCACTCAACATCGTTATCTGTCTTTGACGGAGGTGGCGTTTAGAGGCTTTTGCTTCTGAACTATTTAATTGTTTCTGTGCACTGCTTGTTAGATAACCAGCCTACTCACTTCTCTACCTGGAGTGAGTTCAATAAACCTGAAGTTTGGTTACGTTACCTAACAAGACCATTTGCAATATATCAGGCAAAAGTAGCATTAGTGGTTGTTGAACTCACCCCTGATCTAGCCAGCTAAGTAGTGAAATGATAATGTTCGCGGCTCTATTCATTTCTGTGCACTGTGTTTCAGGAGCTCTCGAAACAATGCTTGTAAGCCGTGCCTCGCAGCTTGCTATTATTAGCTAGCGAACACGCAGTGCACGGAAATATAGAGCCGTGAATGATATCACAACATGTGTAAACCATATCTTGCAGCTTGCTATTATTAGGTAGTAAACTAGCAAACACACAGTGCACAGAAATAAATAGAGCACCGGGATTAGTATCACTTCACTACTTAGCAGGCTAGATCACACTGAACAGCGAGTTTGCTGGCTATCGAACTGGCAGTGCAGAGAAACGATTGGGGATCCGCAAATAATAATCATTTTTCTACAACCCAAATTCTGAAATAGTTGGGACAAAGTGTAAGTTGTAAATAAAATCAAAAAGCAATGACTTTGAAATCACATCAGCCAGTATTTTATTCACAGTAGAACAGAGATAACATAGCAAATGTTGAAATTGAGAAATTTCAAAATGTCATCCACAAAATTAGCTCATTTCAAATTTGATGGCTGCTACAGGTCTCAAAAAAGTTGGGACAGGGGCCTGTTTACTATGGTGTAGCATCCCCTTTTCTTTTTAACACAGAGTGGAGGCATCTGGGCATAGAGGAGGCAAGTTTCTTGAGTTTAGCCATTGGAATTTGATCCCACTCTTGTTTAATACAGGCTTCCAGCTGCTGGTGAGTTTTGGGTCTCCTTTGATGGACTTTGTTTAATTATGCCCCAAATGTTCTCAATCGGTGAAAGATCAGGACTGCAGGCAGGCCAGTTCAGCACATGGACTCTTCTGCCACGAAGCCATGCTGTTGTAATAGCTGCAGTATGTGGTTCTGCATTGTCTTGCTGAAATACACAAGGCCTTCCCTGGAATAGATGTCGTCTGGAGGGGAGCATATGTTGCTCTAAAACCTTCATATACCTTTCAGCATTCATGGTGCTTTTTAAAACATGCAAGTGTCCCGCACCACATGCACTAATGCATCCCCATACCATCAGAGATGCTGGCTTTTGAACTAAACACTGATAACAGGAGGGGTGGTCTTTCTCCTCTTTAGCCCGGAGGACACGACGCCCACGATTTCCAACAAGAATGTCAAATTTGGACTCGTCTGACCACAGGACACTTTTCCACTTTGCTACAGTCCATTTTAAATGAGCCTTGGCTTACAGAACACAGCGGTGCTTCTGGATCATGCTTAACAAAAGGCTTTCTTTTTGCATGATTGAGTTTTAGGTGGCATCTGTGGATGGCACGGCGCCGGCGGACTGTAATGACAGAATCATGCCGGTGAGTGATGCAGTGGCGTCTGAGGGCCCGAAGATCACGGGCATCCAGTAAAGGTCATCGGCCTTATCCCTTACGCACAGAGACTTTTTCAGTTTCTCTGAATCTTTTGATGATGTTATGCACTGTCGATGATATGACCTTCAAAGCCTTTGCAATTTGACGTTGAGGAACATTGTTTTTAAAGTATTCCACATTTTTTTTTTACACAAGCCTTCACAGGTTGAAGAGCCTCTGGCCATCTTTACTTCTGAGAGACTCGGCCTCTCGAAGACATCCCTTTTATAGCTAATCATGTTACACACCTGATGCCAGTTAACTTAATTACTTGCTGAATTTACTTTCAGCTGATTCTCTTATAAATTAATTGCTTTTTCAGCCCTTTTTTTTTGCCTGTGTCCCAACTCTTTTGAGACCTGTTGCAGCCAGAAAAATTGAAATAAGCTCATTTTGTTGATAAAAATGTAAAATTTCTCAGTTTCAACATTTGAAATGTTATCGGTGTTCTATTGTAAATAACATATTTGCTTATGTAATCTGAAAGTCATTGCATTTTGAATTTATTCACAATTTACACTTCGTCCCAACTAATTTGAAATTGGGGTTGTACTTTGCTAATCAGCATTGTACAACTCGGGACAATCGGAGACACTGACGCATTTCGGCTGAATGATCCCTCTGGTTCTTTACTCTGAGCCGTCCCAGACCCTGGCTTCCCTCTGGGTAGTGCCCACATGACCCGCGCAGGTCGAATGGTCGATCGACATTTTCCCCCAATATCGCTCACTGGTATTTTGATGTAGTTGAGAATTGCAGCGTATCCAGAAATCCTAGGATGAATTTCACTGGTTCTGTGTTTGTGGAAATAGAAATACACTTCATTGCTCTTCTCACATGAGTTCTGAAACCAAAGCTTACCTCCTTCTGCTCCCTCTAGTAGTACGCTGTGCGCTGTCGCTTTGCTGTGGGTGGAGTCATTTCACCACAGACGGGCATGCCTGTAGTGGTCGCGGAAAGGACGGTTTCGGAGTCGGGAATACTGTTGGGACGGCATCAGCATTCAGTTTGAATTTCGTGTTAAATCCCATCTTTCTGGCCATCTCTGTTGATATGTCAAAACATTAATACTCGAAATGTTGGCCGCATATCGTGGGTTTCAGTGACCCGGCTTGCCTGGGCCAGCAAAGTCGGCAGGAGTACGTTGCACTTATTTTGTCCATATTCTCGATATCTCTGCATCTTTAGGCCACAGAAACATTCCATGGCCAGATGCATGCGTTGCACTGCATCCCCACACTACACATCGTTTTCCGTTCACTCTCGGTGATTTTTGTTGGTGCATTCTTCAAGACATTCTCTGTCCAGACCAGGGCCCATATTCATAAACCATGCACAAGTTACATTGTGCGTAGTCTTAAGTACGGCGAAGCTCAGTACTTACGAAGAGGAGGTATTCAGAATTGATGCGCAGGGCTCCACTTAGCTCTGACATGCGTAAGCGCCAATATAAAGCTTCATTCAGACTAGGCCCTGAATCCGCTCAGGGGCGCGGACCGAATTCAGGAATAAATGTCATGGTTTTTGGAGGCTGGCGAGCTTTCTTTCTTTCTCTCATCCGGAACAACATCGTTTTGCCCACTATCGAATTCTTTGGCCAGCTGGCATTAATTGGGGGCGACGCCCAGACTCTATTTAAACCCAAGATCCGCCTCGCCGCCTTTGCTAGAGTGTCCGTGTAACTTTGCACTTTAGCCGGTAAGGTCTTTAGCTAGAGAATTGTTTGAGGAATTTGTTGCAAAGTGGCAAGTGCCAGTTAGCAGGGGAAACTTTCTCTCGTTATTTCTCTCTTTCTATGCACCGTCTGGTGCCTTATCTTGATATCTCGATAGCTGAGATTTTCCCTTTATTTCGTCTCAGTCCTGCTCGCTTTGCTTCCTTTTGTACCCGGACTAGATCTTTGTCTGTTGGAAGCGCGAGTCTCTCTCTCTCCCTTTTTGTTGGTTTGTCTCTCTTATTTTAACATAACATAACCAACATGAATGGTGAGAACAGGCCGCTCAGCCCAACTAGGCTCGCCAGTTTCTTTATACTATTGTGATTATATCACTTCAGATACTCAATGACTCATGGTATCTAGCTTTAAGTCAAGTCTGCTCTTGAAAACTCCCAAGGTCTCTGCCTCATCAATATGGTCAGGCAAGCTATTCCACATCAAAATTACTCTTTGGGTGAAGAAATATTTCCAAATATCAATGCTAAATTTACCTTTGGTCAACTTCCATTTGTGACCCCGAGTTCTACTAACAACACTTGGTCGAAGGAATCCTACATAATTCACTTTGTTAATCCCTTTAACATATTTAAAGACCTCAATCAGATCACCCCTGAGTCTCCTTTTCCTAAGACTAAGGAGATTAAGGATCTTCAGCCGCTTCTCATAGCTTTCATCTTTTATACCCGGAATTAGCTTAGTGGCTCTTCTCTGAACTTTCTCTAGAGCCTCTATATCTTTCTTAAAGTATGGTCCCCAGAACTGTACACAATACTCCAGATGTGGTCTGACGAACGTGTTGTACAAAAGAAGCATCACCTCCTTGGATTTGTACTCAATACTTTTGGCAATGTATCCCAGCATCCGATTGGCTTTTTTTAACTGCTACGGCACAATGGCTAGAGCCTGTGAGGGTTTGGTCAACAATCACTCCCAGATCTTTCTCGTGTGGAGCACATTCCAGTTTTAAACCTCCCATGAAGTAATCCCGTCTAATGTTTTTATTACCAACATTTACAACTTTACATTTCGCTACATTAAATTTCATTTGCCACATTTCTGCCCAATTCTGGATTCTATCCAAATCATCCTGAATCACTTCAGTGGACTCTAAACTATTTGTCAAACCTCCCAATTTAGTATCATCTGCAAATTTAACTAATCTGCTCTCAATATTCCTATCAAGGTCATTAATGTAGATGAGGAACAGCAGGGGTCCCAACACCGATCCCTGGGGGACGCCACTCCCCACCATACCTAGCTCAGATGAGATACCACTGACCACCACTCTTTGTGTTCTGTCCTGTAACCAGTTTTGAATCCACTTCAGAATACCTCCAGTAACTCCAATGGAGCTCATTTTAAAAATTAGTCTCTTATGTGGTACTGTATCAAATGCTTTCTGAAAATCCAAGTATATGATGTCATAAGCCCTGCTCTGGTCATAAGTCTTGGTGGCCTCTTCAAAAAATTCCAGAAGGTTTGTCAGGCATGACCTTCCCTTACGGAAACCATGTTGGCTATCCCTCAAGATATTGTTATGTTCAAGAAATAAGTCCAGCTCATCTTTTATGATAGATTCCAATATTTCGCACGCAATGCAAGTTAAACTGACTGACCTGTAATTTCCTGGCTCAGTACGGTCCCCTTTCTTATATATTGGTATTATGTTGCCCTGCTTCCAAGCACTTGGTATTTCTCCAGTTTCTAAAGACTGTCTGAAGATGGCGGATAGCGGCTTAAAGATGATCTCACTAACTTCCCTGAGCACTCTGGGATATAAGCCATCAGGACACGCCGCCTTATCTGCCTTTAGTTTATGCAACTTGTCTAATACTTTGTTATCCCTAACCTCAATTTCCGCTAAATAATCTTGAACATTTGACATGCCCTCTGGCCGAATAAAGACCCACTCTGAGGTAAAATTCTCAACAAAGTAACTGTTTAAGGTATCCGCAATATCCTTGTTATCATATAGCAGCGATCCATTTTTATTCTTTATGCACTTACTTTGCTCTTTGACTTTCCTTTTTCTGCTACAGTACTGAAAGAAGCGCTTCGGGTTAGATTTTGCCCCCTCTGCAATTTGCCTTCCATACAGTCTTCGAGCATTCCTCAGCTCTTTTTTGACCACAGCCCACATTTTACAGTATTCAGCCTTAGTGTTCTCATTGTTATCCTCTATGTACATCTTATCAAGATTCCTCTTTTCCCTCAAAATCCTACGAATACTTGTGGTCATCCACTGAAGATTCTGCTTTTTCAGCTTACTTTTGGACACCTTTGGAATTAATTTGCATTGTGAATCAAGTAAAACCCCCTTAAATCTTTCCCACATCTCATTTACAGACTCACAGTCCAGGAGTGTCTCCCATTTTATTTCACTTAGATATGAGCGCATCCTGTCAAAGTTTGCTCGCCTAAAATTGAAAATTTTTGTTTTTGAAGACACCTTTGTTAACTTCCCATGAAACATCAAAATTAACAGTAGAGTGATCACTTGTCCCAAGTGGCTCCAGTACCTCAACATTGCTAATTCTATCTGGGTCATTTCAGAGCACTAAGTCTAAAATTGCCTTCTCTCTTGTAGGTTTATTAACATACTCAGTGTTATGTTAGTTCACAATTAATATGAACTAGTTCAAAGTTCAGTTCACAGATTTTAAAATGAACTAGTTCAGTTCATAGTTCATATTTTGTAAAAAATGAACTAAGTTCACAGTCCCAAAAAATGAACTAGTTCTTTTTTTAAGTTCATTTTTAACGCACTCATCCAAGCATTTTTTTCTTCATTAGAGTCTCTTCTTATCTATTCATCCCCAGCTCCCAATCATTGCCTCAATGTCCAAATGTCATGATTCTGCTTTGTCTGTTCTGGTTCTGCCATGTCTGCCTTGATTCTGCCATGTTTATTATGTTTCTGCCATGCTTGTTATGTTTTCCCTACTCCCTGTTATGTTTATGATTATGTCTGTTAGGTTTTGCCATGTTCTGTTCAGTTTTTGTTCTTTGCCATGTTTTCGTTTTTGCCATTCCCATCCACTTTTCTGTTATAGTCCGGTCCATGTTTTGCTATGCCCTTCATTGCACTTTGTCTCCCCCTGTCTGGTCTCTTGTTAAGTTACAGCTTCTCCCCAGTCCCGCGTGTCACATGCTTAGGTGATTTCATGGTTTCTGGGTTTCAAACATTCCTTCCAATCTCGTTTGCTTCCTTCGCCTCTCTTTTCTATTTTACTAACCAATACTAACAGTTTGTTGTTTTTGTTAAAGTTACTAACCCAGAGTAACATTGTATATAATACTAACTTACTAACGAGCACTAGGGATTGTATAGCTGCACTTACTAATTGATTAACAAGCTCTCAGCACTCGCCCTGTTCTAGTCTCCGCCTCTTGCCTTCACTTAGTCTTTGCTGCAATTCAGCGGATCCTCCGCACCTGCTCCACTCTGTCCTGCTTCTCATTATCTGTGCACGTTAGAACTCCCTAACCGGTGCTGTATGTTTTGTCATAGGTTGTCTCGTGATCCCTGTCCACGTTTTGGCTTTTGCCAATTTTATGTGGTTAGGTTCTCCCTCATGTTTTGCTCCCATGTAATTAGTCTGATCCTCTTCACCTGATCCTAATCATAGCATGTGACTTCCCTTGAGTGTATTTAAGCTGTCTTCTCACTGCAGTTCCCCGTCAGAACGTTTCCCGTGTTTACCTGTGCTGCTTTTGTTTCTCGCCTTGTACTCATTGTGTTACCTTTCTGACTGGACCGCCCGACTACCTCTTTTGGCTCTGATTTTGCTTTATATCTGCTCCTGTGTATCGAACCCTTTTTGCCTGACTACGATTTCTGTATTGCTGCCCTGGTTTTTTCGACTCTGGATTCTGCCCCTAGGATTGTGATTTTGGATTGTGGACTTTGTACTTTTGCCTTCGGTCCTGCGGGGGTTTACCCCCTCGCTAATAAAATCACATTTTTTGCTACTTCTGGTTATCGCGACTGGTTCCTGAACGATACCTCTCACCAAAATGGAATCACAGCTTTTATTTAACAAGTTATAGTACTGAAAAAAAATGTCAGTAGATTCAAACTACATGCTGAAAGCAAGGTCCGGCAAAGTTTCTGGAGATGCAATTGTCCTTCATTACAACTGCATGAATCACATTCCAATGCAGTTCAAAAAACATAAGCCAAGACCCACAATGTTACAGTAAGCAAGAACACTGAGTAAAAGGCGTCCAGTGCACCGCACCTCTGAATTTCCCATTGACTATAATGGAAAAACTCCTGCTATTATTTTGTTATTTAAAATGTATACAATCGTAAATCTTTCCGGCGTAGGACTGGATTACATAATAAAAGAAGAATCGAGGCGCAATTTTTCTTGACACTTTTCGAGAACAAAGTTATAAGAGCTTGTTTTAGTCAACGGTTATAATCCATTGGTAGGTCAATATGACTCACATCTAACTCTGATCGGTCACTCACATAGCATTGGTGAATAGTCTGCAAGAACATTGCCGTAAGTAGTTTGAACTCCCATCGTTACTGAGTAGGCATAGGCAATACAAATGAATAAAATGACAACATTTCTTGAGTTGCTGAGAACAAAGTTTTTATTATTTTCTAATGATTTTTTTTGCAGGTAAGAACAGAAGACACAGACAAAGAGTTTGCCACAAGTCCAACGCCTTTACAGGAAAGGGTCTCAGAGCCACAGGGTCCCAAAAATGGCTGACTTTGGCATTTTTCAACAAAACCCATTGTGAAAATTGGGGGGTGAAGCCTGAGGGCATTTTTGGAAATACAGTCTATTCAGAAATAAACCAGGCCAAATTATCCATTAGGGTACCCTAACAGAAATAATTGATGCTAAAGTCATCTACCCCTTTTCTGAAGTACAGCAGCGCCCCCTAGGCCCTTTTTAATGGAAAATGCATTGAATTTCACCAAATTATGTTCAACAAACATTAGGTTTTGCATTGATATTAAAAAATAGTATGAATGGGTTGCCTGTGAAGTTTTTTTGGATCAATGGCCTGCAAAAATGTCAAAATTATCCGTGGGAGGGCAAACATTAACGCTACTCGCCCATTACCATATAAAATGCAGTGAAGTCGCTGATGCCGGCAGTTGTTTGCCCTCCCACTGCTACGAAATGAATCAAACGTTCCCCCTTCAATAACCCGTGGTGATTACAAAAAAAACAAAAAACTTTGCACTGTTTTTTACTATGTCCATATACCCTCCTCCCATGATAGTTTCAATGAGCTACTGTGAATAATTCATAGTAAAACACAGTGACGTGCAGTCGGTGGTTAGTTTGGTGAGGCAGAAACCTCGCCTTTGCTTGATTAGCAATCAGACGATTAACTAGTTTAGTAAGACTATTCAGCAGAATGACGGGCCAGTTCAAGTTTCCGTGGCGTTATTACTCAGTACATCAAACCTGAAATGCTCACTAGACAGAAGATTTGCGCGTACTTGCTTACAGGAAGCCGAAGCAATGTCATCAACAAATATTAAAACAGTTTGACTTATGCAGAGTTCAATGCTAAATCAATATACAATGTATTCTCCTTTAAATACGCGCTTTTACATCCAAACAAAAAGCGGGCGCTTATTTTCAGTCTTCTTTCATAATGCGATTGACAAAACGATATACAGAATTACCGAGAGCCGAGAATTTTTCCTAATTGATTATTCAGATTTCCATCCTTGCAGTCTCGAATTGAAGCCTATACGTGAATGAATCTTGTGACCAGTGGGCTTGAAAGGCCTGGCGCTGGTTTATACCTTGGTATATTTTACTGAAACTTCACAAATAGGGTCACAGGATATTCTGTCAACAAACTATGTAGGGTACAGTAAAAAATACGCTCACCTTTCTTGCTATTGTTGAGAAGAAATCACGGTGAACTCGCGACGAACTTCACCAACTTCTGTTGAACTTATTTCACATCCCCTGGAGGTCTACCATGGACGAACAGACTCGTATTTTCTCAAATTAGATGGCTGTTAGCAAATCAGGGCCGTAGCTGGGATAAGACGTCGGCGCGGGCTATTTGAAATCTACCTCCTAAATGGTTATTTTTCCCACGCCGTGCACTTGAAAATTTGTGAACACGGCGCAAATTGAGGTCATGCACTCATCCAACGGGCAAACAATAGCTCTGTTCAAATCGCTTTTTTGGCCGTATCGCGAGAGTTCATGTATGAAATGCGGGTATCCTATTGAAAAAGTTGCTTTTAATCAAACCATTGTGTTCTTTTTGTATGAAAATGGTATTTACGTCATTTTTTATAAGTTTTCTGAGGCTTGTTTACCGCCCCAGTTCATCTGTTACGCATTCCATTAGAATTTATGCAGAGCGTTGCCCATGCCTATACTGAGCTATGTTTTCATCACACAGAACCGACAGCCGAGCAGTATGCTGAAGCACTATCTTCGCTGGCAATCATAGAAAGCTAGCCAGTTTGGTCGACTGCCTTAGCTAGGATTGCATTATCATAATAATAATAAAAAAAAAACTCACAGCTTGCTCACTAAATAGTCCCTAGATAGAAGCATCCTTATCAGGCATCTGCCTATTTGTACAATTCATCCGGAATGAACATCGCTAACGTTATACAAACGTTTCTGCCAGGTCATTCGCTATGGTTAATGCTGTGTAGATATGCAACTTCGCTAACATTACATGGGCATGAGAGCTAGCTGGCCATCACCCTTTGTAAGCAACCTGGGTTTATTGCACCAACTAAGTTTATCTAGCTAGCTAAATTACAGATAAAGTTTGCCATCACAGCCGTCTACAGCGACCTGATTACCTAACACGCCAGCTAGACAAGTGGCTAGTTAGTGTTGCGCTTCCCCTTAAGACGTGTTTTTATATGCTCGACGTCTCGAACAGTGTCATGTATAATTGCGCATTTATTTTTACTCTTATATATTTTTCGATCACAACTATGTTGAAATTGTTTCGGAAGACCCCTTAGTTTGGCGGAAAATAGTGGGACTTTCTCCATTATACTCTCCATGGGAAATTCAGAAGTGCGGAGCACTAAACGCCATAGGTTTCTTCAACTGCGCTTGTAGAAGGAAGCGGCGGCAGCCTCTCAGCCTCTCCAGTTCTATATACATTCATTGGCATAGACCGAGCGGCGGCGGCATCAGTTGATGACGTCATGACAAAGCTACTGGGAGAAGTATTTTTGGCAACAACATTGAACGCCCATTATTCCCTTCCAAAATGAACTCGTTCAGGGAATCGTTCATTTTCGGCAGGTGCGTGCGTTCAGTTCATCGTTCGTCAAAAAAATGAACGTGTTCATGAACGCCGTTCTTTTTTCCCGTTCACGCACAACACTGAACATACTGCACCAAAAAATTATCATTTATAACATCTAGAAATTCTTCCTGCCCCCTACCCTGTCCTCTCACCATTTCCCAATTGATACCAGGATAATTTAAGTCTCCCATAATAATAGTCCCTCCTCCTCTACAAGCTTGCGTAATCCTCTTAAAAAGCATTTCATTGACTGTTCTGTCCAAAGCTGGTGGTCGATAGCATACACCTATGTTTAAACCTGTCTCGTGTTTGCCAATGAGCCTGACCTAGATATCTTCACAGGGCAAGGAATGTTCAATTTCGGGAATTTCCTGTACATTTATGTTTTCGTTCACACAGAGTGCTATGCCCTGGACTTTTGCTGGACTTCCTTTCATTTCGGCCGCTGCTTTTGGCATCTCAAAACACCAGCCATCAAAATAAATTTGTTTCTAATGGCTCTAGTGTTATAGTGCACAGCTGTTCACATTTACCAGGATGGATTCTGTACCGGACACCAAATCAGTTCAGATAGGTCGCGGATCCATTTTGTCAGGTCCGGTGAGAAAATCCATGGACGGATTTCTACTTTTGGCCAATCAGCATCGATCAAAATACTAACCCAAACAAACATGGCGGAAAGCGCTGAACAACTTATCATTGAGGTGGAAAAAAACAGTGTCTTTATGAAATTTACCCACTGTCGCCATCTTCTCTTTCTGAAATTTCGTGTCGCAATACATAAAAGCAGCAGTTCCTCCTCACTACTGCTTGCGTCCGCCATGTTGTTGTTGTCGGTATCCAAGCTTTCTGACACGTGACGTCTTTGGAACATTCCGATTGGTTATCCATCTTGACCTAGATATGGGATACCGTCACGGAAAACAATAGTGTGAACACAGCGCATCTGATCAGTTATCTGTCCTGAATTTGGTCCGGGCCCCTGAGTGGATTCAAAACCTAGTGTGAACGTACCCTAAGAGCCAATTCTGGGAAACACCCTTGGGGTATTCCTTCTGAGCATGCGCTTTGCTCACAGGAGAAGAAAGGCTACTTGCAGCGCTCTATATCTGTTGAGCGGGAAAAAAACAACAACTGTGGAACCATGTAAAACGTTTCGCGTCAAACACCGTTTGTTGGTCTAGCCATATACAAAACGGATAGTTACATTGGTGGAGGAGCAATATTATGGGCCTAATATCAAAATAGTAATATGGTCATTTCGAAAGTGAAAGAAAAAATGTGAATGGGGGGGCGGGGTAGTGCAGTGCAGCAGTGTAGGGTTTGGCAACTCTTTGAACTGCATAAAATTGTTTAGAAATTTATCATGTTGCACACGATGCACACTTGCAAGGGAGCAGGTACAGCGCCACCACGTCAGTCCACCGGTTCAATCCACTCGCTCACTTCATCAACTTCTCTCAGAACGGTACTTTGAGTATAGTTCCACATCATTGAGCGAGTCTAGAGGATTGGCTCAATCTCAAAACAACCTTTCTCTTTGCAATGGTTGACGAGTGTGCAATCGGTAAAATGCTGCCACCAATTTGGATTTCGTCTCATGAATGGGTGTAGTACTAGTCCCCGGCATACGTAGACTTTTGCATGAAGTTACAACTCACGTAGTACTAAGAAGGGTTTATGAAGACCAACTTTTTGCCTGCGACTACATTTAGCATTAAGAGCGTGGGTAGCGCCCTAAGTACGGATTATGACTACGGGCCCAGAGTCGTAAAATACGGCTAACCACCTAGACACAATCTGTGTACAACTTGATGTCTCCTGGCTGAGCTGGCCTCGCGCACCTGTTCTCGACTGAGACAAAGGGGGCGTTCCCTGAAGTGGATAATTTAGCAGACAAAATGCGGTTTTTTTAAACATTTCTTGAAGTATACAATATTAAAACCATCACAAGCTGTTCAAGATCGATATTTTGTAGCATTTTATCACATAAAAAAGAGAGTGAATTTAATGTCCTAGGCTCTTTAAACGATCATGAAGCGCAAGTTAAATCATCTGCTGAGCAGAAAAGGTAGCGCAGAAGTTGCGGAGCAGTTTGTCTTTCGTAAAGCATAGGCCTATTTTTGAGTAAATTATTTTCTGGTGCTGAATTTAGCCCATTATTTAGTCGCTGTTAGATCGCATGGGGAGAGAAGCCGTGTCTTTAAAGTCAAGCTGAAACGGCATTTCGAGAGCATCAAACTTCCGTATCGTGACGTTTTTCCCTGTGAAACAGCATAGACAGGCGGGACATAACGTTGGGCGGAATTTGATTTGACCGTTGAAAAGTGGGTGTACACCGATGGGACAGCAGTATCCGTCAGGGAGAGAGGCGAAGCCCATCCTATGCTCCATGTAGTTGGTGAAGCAGTCCACTGTAAAATGCTTTGCGCATAATCTGGAGCTGTCACAGATAGCACTTTCCTTAAAGTGAATAAATTCTAGCCAGCGGGTCCGTAGCCTTGGTATTTTGGGGAAACAAAAAGTTTGAGGTGGCGAATACCCAAAGATGCACCGACGTACCATGCTAGCTAGCTAACGAATGAATCTTAGCTCTGTGCCACTAAAAGTTTAAGACTGATTGACGGATGGATGTCGTGATATTATTGGTTGAAATCGGTTGGTACTAGCTTACGTAAGCACAAGGCATATTTTGTTTTACATGAAGAAAACATGATTGGATTTCGGTATAAGAATACAAAGAAACTGATTTTTTGTAAATTTTTTGTCATTTATGGTTAAATTGATACACAACATGACTGGGGATGTTATCTAAAAGGGTTAAAAAGGCATTTTTCATTTTAGCTCAACTTTAATTGCCAATGGATTATTACTATAATTGGAAAACATGTCAATAAAGGAAAATGATTGTGAAATAGTCAGGACTTATTGTAGTTATAAAGGGTACAGTGCACACTATGCATGACGGGTGCATCATTTCATGGGCTTCTTTTCTTACCTTGTTGTGCCCATCACTCTGGAACAGGGCAAACCTGGACTCAGACCACATGCTTTTTTCCATTGCTCCTCAGTCCAGTTTTTATGCACCATAGCAAATTGAACTCTTTTTTTTTTTTTTTTTTTTTTACAATTAGCCTCACTGACAAGTGGCAAGTGAGAATTTTTCTATGTGACCAACCAGCATCACGTAAGGTCACAATGCGGCCACAAACAATCTCAGAGAGCTCCCTCCATCGTGCAATTGCATTTAACACTGACACTGCTCAAAGTTCATGTCACCTTATAAGCAGGAACAACTGACCATCAGAGGTAATCTTACTAAATAATGGTGCCTCAAACCAGTTAACACTAATTTTTTAGCATCAATAATCATGGAATGAACATTCAAACATGCATGCAGGCTATGCAAGAGTCAAAAAAAATTAAATTGGCGACACCTTTCAATTGTTTAAAAAAAGGCATGTTTTCAGTGTTTTTGCTTTTTGCCCATGTTTTTACCTCAATATACTTGTGGGAATTTTTTTTTTTTTTTTGTTGTCATTACCCACAATAGTATTTTTCGGTACATTTTCACCAAAAAAATTGCAAACTAATACAACCCCATTTCCAAAAATGTTGTGACCCTGTGTAAAATGTAAATAAAAACCAAATGCAATGATGTTCAAATCATTTGAACTTTACATTCATTTGAAAATAGTACAAAAGAAATATATCAGATGTTGAAACTGAGATATTTCATTGTTTTTTTTGGAAAATATGGACTCATTTTGAATTTGATACCAGTAACTCCTCTCAAAAAAGTTGGCACAGGGGCATGTTTACGGCTTCATGGCTTCTTCAATCAACACTGTACTAGCATTTTTGGAATGACAAAAACCCACTGTTGTAGTTTTGAAAGCAAAATGTTTTTCCATTCTTGCTTTATGTAAGATTTCAGCCGCTCAATACTTTGCAGCCTCCTTTGTCATATTTTTCTTTTCATAATGCACCGGATATTGTCAGTGGCAGACAGATCTGGACAGCAGGCAGACCACTCTAGGAACCAGACTCTTTTACTACAGAGCCATGTTGTTGTAATTTCTGCCAAGTATGGTGTTAGGCAGGGTGTTGCTGAAATGAGCAAGGCTCTTCTCTTAAAAAAAGGCATCTGGATGGCAGTAAATGTCGCATCTATGATGGTTCTGCCCTGCAGTCCCTCCCCCTCCTGCTGTCTTCGCCTCCACTTCAATGAGCCACACCTGTTGCTCGTTGAAGTGGAGGTGAAGTTTAGAGTATTTAAGAGCTGCTGCATTCTGGTTTTTTAACCTCGTATGTGGTGCTGCTGCTCCCCTGTCTCTTTGTCATTTTTAAAAAGTATATTTATTAAATGTCTTTTATTTTGCTTACCAGCCTGTGCGAGTGGGTCCCTTTTTCAGCCTTTGGGTACATGGTCCCAGTGCCCGCCGGATTGCTTGTTGCATCCGGCAGAACTAAACCATGACAGAATGCAGCTGCCAGCTTGGGACCCAGCCAGGCTGGTTGTGAGGGGAGCAGCAGCAGTGGTTTCTTTTTTGTAGGGGGGCAGTGTTCCGGGTCCGGCGGAGGTGTTCTCCAGTGTGTACCAGGGTCCGGCGGAGATGTTCTCCAGTGTGTACCAGGTCCGGCAGAGGTGTTCTCCAGTGTGTTCCGGGTCCGGTGGTGCCATGCGTTCAGGGTCCGGCGGCGCCTTGAGTTCAGGGTCGGCGGCGCCATGGGCTGCGCAATGAGTTCCAGGGTCTGGCGGCGCCATGAGTTCCGGGGTCTGGCTGGTGCCCTGAGTTCCGGGGTCCGGCGGAGGTGTTCTCCAGTGTGTTCTGGGTCCGGCTGGTGCCATGCATTCGGGCTCCGGCTGGTGCCATGCGTTCGGGGCTCCGGCTGGTGCCATGCGTTCAGGATCTGGCGGCGCCATGAGTTGCGGGGTCCGGCGGCGCCATGGGTTGCGCCATGAGTTCCGGGGTCTGGCGGCGCCATGAGTTCCGGGGTCTGGCTGGTGCCAGGAGTTCCGGGGTCGGGCGGCGCCATGGGTTGCACCATGGGGTCCGGCGGCGCCATGGGTTGCGCCATGAGTTCCAGGGTCCAGCAGCCCCATGAGTTCCAGGGGGCCCTTTCCTGGCTCGCCAGGAGGCTGCCTTGGGGGGAGGGTACTGTGATGGTTCTGCCCTGCAGTCCCTCCCCCTCCTGCTGTCTTCGCCTCCACTTCAACGACCCACACCTGTTGCTCGTTGAAGTGGAGGTGAAGTTTAGAGTATTTAAGAGCTGCACTTCTGGTTTTTTAGCCTCGTGTTGCTGCTGCTCCCCTGTCTTTTTGTCATTTTTAAAAAGTATATTTATTAATTGTCTTCTATTTTGCTTACCAGCCTGTGCGAGTGGGTCCCTTTTTCAGCCTTTGGGTACATGGTCCCAGTGCCCGCCGGATTGCTTGTTGCATCCGGCGGGACTAAACCATGACAGCATCAAAATCTGTACATAATGTTCACCATTAATGGTGTCTTCACGGATGTGCAAGTTACCCACGCAATGTGTACTAATGCACCCCCATAAAATAGTGGATGCTGGCTTTTGAACTGTTTGCTGATAAAATGCTGGATGGCCCCTCTCCTCTTCAGCCCACAGGATGTGGCATCCAGGATTTCCAAAAAGAATTTTTCATTTTGATAGTCAAACCACTGGGCAGTTTTCCACTTCGCCAGTTTTCCATGGTCTATTTCTTCCACTTCAAAGAAATAGACCATGGGCCAAAGCCTCATTTCTTGCACTTTTGTGGTTCAGTGGAGGGGGCAACTCGAAACCTCATTTAGTTAGTGGTAATAGATATTATCAACACAAATCCTCTTTGTTCCACCAGGAAAAAATTGCTTGTTCTCTTGGTATTTTGAAAAATTTAATACATTTTCGCTGAAGAATTTTGCACTCCGAAGGATGAACATTTGACATAAGCACCAATCACAGAGCACCATTGACTACCATGTTACTAGACGCAAAAAAAAAAAAAATACAGAGTGATTCTCCGTAAAATTAATGTTCACGAAAGTTATTACAGAATGAGATTTTATGCTCAGGTTCTTCACCAGCATTCTCAATAGAGAAATGACAGGAATGACTTGAAATAAACAACGTTTTCTTACCTAAGATACGTATTTTATGCCGAATTAGTCCGAAAATACGAGCCGACCCAAGTTGTAGTCTGCTACTGTAGTGCAACATAATATCGTATTAGGCCCAAAAAGTTTCGCAAAAACATTTGTGCTTATTCGCACAGTAGCCATGTGAACAAGCAGTTCGTGACTGCTTATTTGCATGACAGTCATGTCAAAAAGCCATCCGTAATTCCTTACAGTGTTTGCCCGGTAGCTGTGTGGACAATCAGTTTGTGTTTGCTTATTCGCACGGCAGTCATTTAGTATGAGATATTCCTTAGGCTAGATGTGTAGCAAGAAATTTGTAAAAGTGAGGGTGATGAAAGCCTGGGAGGGGTTGGGAGATGGGCTGGAATACTGAAGTTGAGATAGTTTGTTGAATGCAGGTGGTGTGTTACTTTAAACCCCTGGCTTAAAGCAAACTGGCAGTAGCATAGGACTAGGCCTAACTTTAAGTAGCCTAGACCTAGGCCTAATAAACTTAACTTAGAATGATTAAAATTTCAATGTTGTACACTGCTGTAGGTTTGGATAGCTTTTTTCCCTTAATAAATGAAATCATCACTTAAAACTGAATTTTGTATTTACTCGGGTTATCTTTGTCTAATATTAAAATTTGTTTGATGATCTGAAACATTTAAGTGTGACAAATATGCAAAAAATTAAGAAATCTGGAAAGGGGCAAATACTTTTTCACAGCACTGTACATGGCAGTTCTAACATGTGTTTGTGGGTGCAGTGACAAACTGTGTTTACTGACAATGGTTTCCAGAACTTTCCCGAGTCCATGCAGTGATTTCCCTTACAGAATCCTGTCTGTTTATAATGGTGTGCTGCCAGAGGACCTGAAAATCACAGCCATTCAAAGTTAGATTTTGGCCATGTCCCAAGCATACAGAGATTTTTCTAGATTTTCAAAATCTTTTGATGATATTATATACCATAGAGGATAAAATCTCCGAATTCTTTGCAATTTTAGGTCGAAAATGTTATTCATAAGTTGTTGAACTATTTACTCATGTAGTCTTTCATAGAGTGATTAAGCCCTCACCATGTTTACCTATGAAAGACGTTTTATACCCAATCATATCGCTGACCCGCTGCTAAGTAATCTGATTAGGTGTAAGATGTTCTGCCAGTTGTCTTTCTTGAGCATCATGCAACTTTTCCCGTCTTATATTGTCCTGTCCCAGCTTTTTTAAAGCATGCTGCTGTCATCAAATTCAAAATGAACCGATATTTTTCAAAAAACGATAGATTTTATCAGTTTCAACATATGATATATTATCTTTGTACTATACTGCTCACAAAAAGTAGGGGATATTAAAATTTGACGAACTGTGGAAAGCACCTGAATTTAGATCTTTGTGAGATTTTTGAGTATGTTTGTGGTTACCATTGGCACATTTCAGCACGTATCCCAAAAAACACTAAGTTTCAAAGGTTTCACCTTGATTCACCTAGATTACCACCGACAGACCGCTACTGTTCCCCATTACTGTCAACTGTTTTTCACAAAAAAACAAGCATATCGTTGCTAGCAAGCATTTAGTCTCCAGAGCTAGTGCCTTAAAATGAAAAGGGGCTACAAATCTGCATTTCATCATATATTGCATTATAAATTACACCGAAAAAGAACAAATGTAGGCGCAAGGAGACAAGCAGAGGGTATCATGGTGCATTGCCTACTCAATCTGCACCTACTGACGCAGGTCCAACAGTGGTGCAAGCAGACGTCAAAACTGAAGTTCCCTGAACCATTTGTCCCCATACTGATCAGGAACTGCCTTGTTCTTTGTCGCTTCGCTATGTAGAGAGAGGCCGTGAATGGCTGATTATTAACAGGGATGTCGTGCTCTCAGTACATAATTCCCCTAAAGTGAAATTCTGTTGCAACTGGCTACTTCAATGTTAAAAATTGTTATGATCGTCGCAGGGTATTTTCAAGGACAACTTGACAGTAAAAATGACACTGGTGACCTACAGTACATGGAAAAACTCCCCTTAAATAGTTTTCATCAACACTTGAATCAGCTCAAACCATCTTACATCAACATTATTTTAAATTCATTTTTCTCCTGATTGATCTGCTTGGGAATACTAGTGCAGTGTTTTTAAATCATGCTTCATTTTAGCAGCTTTCTCTCATTCAAAATTGAAATGTCTGCAATAAAGGCATTTGTTCAATGAGCTATATTAGATGGCAGCATACAACAATTTAATTTCTCTTGTGAACTTGACTTTCTTCTCAGCCTTACTGTCATGGTTTGTGAGGTGTGCGTGTGTGGTTTGGACTTTTCTTTGCAGCTCTTGTCCCGGGACGATATTAAATTCCTTGGCTATCAGATTCTTTACCCAGCTGGCGGCGCCTTCCCAGACTCTATATAAGCAGGAAGTCTGGCACGCCCCCTTCATTAGAGCGTCTGTTTTTAGCTTCGCACTATAGCTGAAGATATCTGTAGTCAGGCTTTGTATGACTTTCTATCGGCTGATTATTGGAGTTTCTTCTCCCTTTTTTCTATCTCGCTTTGCTTCCGTGTTTCGGACTATTATGCGTCCTTTGGAACCGCGAGTACTTTCATTTGGTCTGTATTATTCTCTGTGTTTGTACTGTGTCCGTGCTGCTCACTTTCTATCTGGTCGTTGCGCTTGGCCTCCTAATTCTACCGGCCGTTACACTTCTGGTCTACTTCATATGAAAGCTGTGTGCTGGCTACGGACTGATGGATCCACGACTGCTTCTTGTATTCTGCCTTTGATTGTATCACCGTACACGATGAGTCAGGGATACAGTAGATCAGCAGTCGTAACGTCATATCTACAGCTGCAGTGTCCACAGAAATTTTCTTGTGTGTCCTCTACAGGTCAGAAATTTCAACCTATTTGTTTCATATTTGGTGAAGGTCTCGTGGCAAGAAAGGCAAGAAAGCCTATCAATTTTGGGAGTAGTTACTTAAAGACTTAAAGCAAAAGAAAGCGGACGGATTAATTTTGGTTTTTACCAAAATATGATTGTTATTCAAAATAACAATAAAATAACACCAAATCTCATAATGAGTTTTCCATAACTGATGTTTTTATGTTTTAATCCTCTCCAGAACTAAAATCGTTTGGACTACTCCCTCTCTGGATATTCAAACTCATCGTCAGAGTCATTCAATAAAGCAAAAACTTCATCCCGTTGTATTTCGTTTAGAAACACAGCTAGAATCCTATTTGTACTCGTCGATGCCATGTTACATGTCCAACAATTTGACCGGGAAGTAGTCTTATTTAGCGTTTTTAGGAAATCCATGCCTTGTTCACGCTAAAAAATACAGTGCTGGGTGACCTGAGAGACAGCCAATGGTAATGAGTGTAACTAACAAGGAATTCCCTAATCGGGGAATTTAAAGAAGACTTTTAAAACACGTTGGTTAAAACGACAAAAAGGCTGTGCCTGTGAAAGGGTTAATATCGGAGGACACTTTTTCACTGGCCATTCCCATTTACGTCTCCTAATTGGTGTTACACTTGCAAGGCTGAAAACATTACTTTCCCTGTCTGTTTATAGAGGCATTTTCCTGGCCCCATTAATGGTGACATAAAACATTACTGTCTTTTGAAGCTTCTGAATTCCTGTTGCTTGCAAAATGGTATATTATTTTTTTCTGCGTCAGTGTACAATCAGCTTGACACGGCTAAATAAACGTTTTTAAAAATGCAGTTTTGCTGACTCAGGTCCGCGTGTTAAGTTTGCTTGTTTAAAAATAAAACTGTCAACAACCAGTGACATTACCACAATGCACGTTGACTCTCCGAATAAGAGTAAGACAATTATTGAATTAATTTACTGAGAAAACAGGCTACCAGTAAACTGCGCTGCCATCAATGACTAAGACATATAGCTTTGTGTCAAAGAGGAAGGCTACAATATGAGATTGCATGGATGGCAATTAATTGAATTTTCTCAAAATTCCATCGCAATTCCAAGTAAAATATAATTTCCAAAATGCTTCTAAAGATGGTATTTAGATAAGGCTTAGATTTAGTTTCTAATTTATTTTTGATAATTGCCGTTCATACAGGCTCATATTGTGGCTTTCCTACAACTTTCCTGGACAATTAAAACCTCATTGATGATTTGGCCACCATGAAATTCGACGAATGGCATGCATTTTAAATTATTTTAAATGCATGCCATGCATTGAACTTTCACTGTACACTGATAAACAATTTACTTAATGATTCAATTACCGATGCTTTGATGTAAGAAAGCATTGGTAATTTTCTAAATCAATTATCGCATAGCGATAACTATTGTGCAACTGTGCTTCTCTGCGAATGTAGCCCATTCTTTTGAACACTGAATACAATTTGCTTATGTGCAATCTTCAAAGTAAATTAGGCTGCACTGCTGAAAACTGGGACAACACAATAAAATATATTGATTCTGTACTTGTCTATAAAATCTTACATGACCACGCTCCACCACCACTTCAAGAATTTGTAAAAAGAAACTCAAGTAGATCAACCAGAGCAGGCCTTAGAGGTGACTGCGTTGTCCCATTTCGAAAAAGTGCCGCTGGTCAAGCAGTGTTCTCATTTTGCGCGTCCCAGACCTGGAACCAAACACCAAGCTCAATACGCGAACTCCCGACCCTGACCGCCTTTTCCAAACACCTTAGAGCATGGCTGCTGGAAAACCAGATCTGTAATCATAACTGTGTCTAATTTTGCATGTATGTTTAATGGGCTAAGTGTGTTGGGGCACCATCTATAATTTTCCACTGTCCCGTACATAAGTACATCTATGTATGCCGCTTTTGTGAATTAGTGCTTACATAAGATATCTATGTATGCTCGTTTAGTGCAATATTTACTCACACATCTGCATGTGCAACCATGTGCTATGGCATCGTGCAATATTATATTCAACATGGCACTTTATAATCTTGGGCAGTTGGGCAATCTGCAATGCAACATGCACTTTATATTTCTGTGTAATAATGGTCAATGTGCAATATAACGAGGACCTGAGCTCCCAGGCAGCTAGCACTTTGCACTTTAGCATTGTGGCACTTTAGCATTATGGCACTTTAATTAGCACTCTAGCACTTTATATTCAGTGTGTATAATTAGCAAGGTCCCCCAACTCCTGGCCCGTTTTCTTCTGGACTGTATGATGTTTTTAGGTTGTCTATGGTTGATGTATGTTGCTTGTCTTTTAATACGCTCTGTGTGTTTTTATTCCTATTATGGATGTTTGTTTTGCTTTGTTTTATGTGTCCAACCTGCAAATGGGACTGGGGATGGAAATTAGCCACCTGACTATAATCCTATGCATTTACATATAAATGTTCATTAATGCATATTGTCCCATTTTTAAAAAAAAAAATAAAGAAATCTCAAATCTCAAAAAATTGCTAAAACATTTTTCTCCTTGGGCATGAACTATTACTATGCTTTATGCAGATAAGCCTGAGTGAGCATTGAAGTGTTTGAATTTCAGTGAGATATTGTACAAGGACGGAAATGAAACTGAATTCTTCCACAGACTAATCTAAGTGTAAATGAAAGGTAGGGAATTAAGCTTTTTTTTTTTTTAATCTGATGACTACAAATGATAATAGAAAGACATAGTATGTACCATGCTGAATTCTTGCTTCAGAAAACAGATTTTTTTTCCACCACTGTAATGTCCCCCAATCCTGGTGGCCATAGCCACATGTTGTTTTGGCGGCCCCTGCCAGTTGCCAGTTCTCTTGTTCTTGGTTTTCGTCTATCCTAATTACAGGTGAGCCACACCTCGACTCCGCTCTAACGACCCTAGATAAAAGGACTGGGGTGTGCACCACGAGAGGCGCACATACCCCTACTACGGAAGTAATACTTTGAGAGGCTGTCCACACCACTTTGTTCCTGCTGGCCTTCTCCTGTTTAACTCTTGTCTCAAAAACCTGTTGTTATACTTTATTTCATCGATTAAACATACCCGTTTTGAGTACATCAAGTGAAGTGCGTGCGTCTCCCTTTATGTTGCGACTTCAGTCGGACGGGCCATAACAACAACTTAATTGTAATACTGTTGGCCTATTTTAGCTGAAATGCAACCAAGGACAAGGATTTTTTCTGTCGCAAGAGATCATTTTTATTAACTGCTGGATAGATGCAATGAGTAAGCATATTAGGCAGTTTGCACATCAGGCTTGACTGAGGACTTTAATTCATACAGTTTCTGGGAAACAGGGATGGGGCTTAACTCATCGATATTCTAAATCATTCACAGGCACGGCTTCCTAATGAAAATTCAATAACTGTTTCGGGTGTGGCAGTTATTGATAGAATAGTGTAACTGCGTGCATAAATAGAGCAGTTCCATGTCCGCTGGCATTTACATCTTCATGAACGTGTTAATGATGTAATATCCGTTCTTGGATAAACCTCCTTTGACTGATATCAGTCCACAGACGGAGATCTTGTCCCCATACAGAGTACACGTGCGGAATTTCTCGATCAGATGCATCAAAGCAGGAAGACAACGCTACTCCGCATTGTTGAACGCACGCTCCAATTTTCGACCACTCAGAAGGCAGATCCGTCTCGCGTCCGGGAAAACAAAACAGGGCAAACTGCGTGGGATACGACAAGGCACAACAAAGCGGAAATCATATATATATGACTTCACTGAATTCGCGAGATGGAAAAGATGGTGGATCATTGTTAAATTGACAGAAATCTATCTGTACTGTAGACGGAGCTCTTGCATCCATAGAAATCTGTGCATGTTTATGCCCATGGGTAGGTCTGACTTTTCTGTTTTGTTGGAGTATTCAACAGCCACCCGCAGCGGCATTATGACTGATTTTGTGATTTTGTGATTCTGGTTCTCATAATGATTGGTAATATCAGACCTTGATCATTCCGCGTAAAATTAAGCTGCAGCATGAGTGAAAATCGGGACTAATTTGTATACACTTTATATAGATCAGCAGATTTCCTGGTGTCCAAGCGCGCCATAACATCTGGGACATTGCCACACAAAGTATTTTTTGATTGGTAAGTATATACAGAATGGCAGCATTTATGTACTAATGGTAATTTCAGAGGTTTGAGGTTTGATTACTCGGTACATAAAAATCACGAGAAATCCCAAAAAGTATTTATGGAACGAGAAGACCTTGTCTTTTTTTTTGGGTAAGAGCGGAAAAAAAGTGTTTTCTTTGCCTTTAAGGGGGTCTGGGGATACATGTTGACCAGCAGGTGACCAACTGTCTGGATTGAGATAATATGTTGAGATGTAATTAGGTGACGCTCAATGAGATAAATCAGTTCTGACATCTCAATGGCCTGTATTAGCCCGTTGCTGAATTGATCAGCATTTCTGAATCAGTCATCACCATTAATAGTTTTCACACTTTTTAGGACTTTACACTTGACAATAAGAGTTATACTATCATACACTGTTTAGCCAAAAAAATTGCACACAAATATTATGTTGGAGCGCCTTTAGCTTTGATCACTGCATGCATTCTTCGTGGCATTGTTTAAACAATATTATACAATGTTTCATTTATTTTGGACCACAGTTGCATTAAGTTTTGGCCGAGATTTTGCATTAATAACGGGATAGTAAACCACTCTGTAAACCCTTCTCCAGAACATCGCAGACTTATAATTGGTCTTTTTTTTCCAGACTCATTTCTTCAGCAAAGTTGACAGTTCACCAATGTCCTTCTTGATTTTAATTAAGCATTATTACACGCGAGGGTGTGCTTGACCGTCATTCTTGACGTCAGATCTCATGTATTTCCTAACGGAAGCGGGAGTGATACTACTCGGGCGCAAGGGCAATCCTGGCCGCATTACTGTCGCTTTGATATTTTGACGGTCAAAATGCCCATTGAGTATGAATAAATTTTGATTATACAATTTTATTTTGTTGGTAATATTTGTATAATGCATTATTACACTCAATGGTGTTCTTGACTGTCATTCTTATCGCTTCAGTGATGCTAATGAGAACTTCGACGTTAACTAGTCGTTCCTGGCAGCTATCACTTTGTGACAAGAATGGCGTTTTCTAGACATTGTGATTTCAAAGCCAATTTGGGCTTATGTTTTCTAGACATTGTGATTTCCCAAAACTGAATAAATACCACACATAGCAACACAAAACTGCTCGGCTAGCTCAATCATGTTGTAACTAGAATATCTGCTGGGAAAAAAAAAATCATTTTTTCACGGACTGATAGTCATACTTTTGCCGACATCTCAGTCATTTTTAAGCTAACAGGTGCCGTGACAACGACTCAGCTGATCTTTATCGAACGAACCTATATTAACGGTTATATTTAAATACAGGCAACGCCTTTCCAGTGTCAGCGCCAGAACAAACATCTGTCTTTTAATAAACTCACCAGCAGATGTTTCATTTCAGCTGGGGGTGTGTAACTCCAATTTAACGTTAGCTCCGATTAATGCGGCCAAGCAGCAAAAGTAACCAGTAGCATTAAGGCTGAACAGAGTTACATAATTTCAACCCCATCTTTCGGGAGCTTTCGCTAATCACCTTTTCAGGCTATTATCAAATTACCTCTGAAATAAAGACGGCAGTTTTCACAGATCTGTTGATTTATTAAATTTTCATTTCAATGTACAAATGCAAACAAATTGACAAATTAATTAAATCAATGGCCTAGGCAATTAAGATAGGCGGAGTAATATTTTCAGTGATGAGGTATTTCTCATTTGAGCACAGGCTACCCGTACTGTCTTGCTCATTTGAGAACATTCTAAATGTCTAACTGACCAATCAGATTGCTCAGTTGGATCTACATGTTGTATGATAATGCATTGATCCAATTCCGGAGGTTTCAGCAATCTCCTTAGTTGTTTTCTTTGCTTGATGCTGGCCAATAATTAACCCTCTTGAAATGCAGTAACATCTTTTCCACAGCTATGGGATACGTCTTCCGACATGGTTTTTTGCTAAATGAGAAGCCACACACTCCAGTTAAGGTTTAAAGAATTGTCACCATCAGAAACATATAAATCACTGCAATAATATTATTATTATTGCAATAATAACTAGAGGCACTCGTAGAGTGCAAACCTCCGCCAAGGCAGCACAATCCAAATCTTCATGAGTGGGAGCAAAGTTGAGTTGTCACGTGTCATATGATTTCAAGATGGCTGCCGTGGCGGCCATATTGTTTCACTGATCGCGGTGAAAATCAATAGGGTCCATCCTTGATGCAATAGCAATCCATCCACAAAATTTCAGACAAATCCGTACATTACTTTTTGAGTTATGTTGTTCACAGACAGACAAACAAACGGGCTAAAACATAACCTCCACCCCAACTTCGTTGGCGGAGGTAATATCTCGGGCACTGGATTACAGAAGATCTGAGTGATGATGATGACATTTTACGACAGTTTAGGAAAATGTATGCTCAAGCAAATACTTTGTTACGCAAGTTTTACATGTGCACTGCTGAGGTAAAAATGACATGGTTTAAGTATTATTGTCTACCTTTATATACTGCTCATATGTCTTGTGAATATCGGAAAGCTAGTATCAGAAAGCTCAAAGTTGCTTATAATGATGCCATGCAAATTTTTCTAAAGGAGCCTAGATGGGCTATCGCAAGTCAGTTATTTGTGTCCAATGGAGTGCCAACATTTGATGCAGTTTTAAGAAATTCCATGTTGAAGTTTATATGTCGGATTAATGAATCTAGCAATTTGATAATTATGGCCTTAGTCAGTCCTGGGATCAGTGCAATAAAATATCCGTCCAAATTGTGGGCGCATTGGTATAAATATCTGCTTTTGTGTTAAATCAACATTTTTATTTTTATCTTTGTTATTGTTGTTGTTGATGTGTAATTTGTATGTCATTTAATCTCTGTTATTTATGGACCCAGAGTCTGCAATAAAGAATAAAGAAAGAAGAAAGAATGGATCAAAAATTAAGTCTTTCATATTTGCTTTTTTAAATCCTAATGAAAATTTATTTTTTTTAGCCAGGCTGTGAATGTTTTCTGAGCCTGCAAAAAAATTTAAGTGGGAAAATGCTTATTTTTTTACTCCAATTTACACCGTAAAGGGACTACCGGAGTGTGCAAAACCTAATATATTTCCTCTGTCATACAATTATGCTGTAAAAACGATGCATCTGCAAGAAAAACTGATTTAACAAGATAATTTCAGTTTTGTTTCAGGTGATTCATCATGCTGAATAGATTTTGGATAGGATTAAGTACATGCCCAAAAAACATTCTCAAAAGACCTCCTACCCATCGACTCTAGCCAAAATTTTTGATGTTAATGGAAACACAGGGTCTTTTTTGGCCTAATTAACAATTTTAAATACAGAAAAATACCCTGCAGTCTGGATGTTCTGATGTTCTATATGTAATGAAACTTTCTTTCGGTACTTAGACCTTATTATATGGCAATTTCAGGGATGCTGGGGTTTATTACAAAGAAATAAATTAAGCATTTATTTAATTTTCTGGTTGAGCTTACAGAGCTGTGATTTAAACATGTGGAGGGTGGCTTCAAGGCCATGCATTATATTCTCCTCATGGCATTAAACTCGCAGGTCCATGAATCCAGTGGTGCTGTGCCAACAATTTTCGCCTATTTGACAGAAGATGACCAAGGCTCAAAATATATATGTGTCATTTCTGACAATGTCCACCCAAAAATGGAATTACATTCCAGCGAGTGGTTGGGAGGTTGAGGGGTTCACTTTCATTATAAGTCATGCTGTCGTAAATCATAAGCACTTCAGCTCAGAGTGTAACACTATACACCAGTCTTAACCACTCCGAGCCACCATTTTACTCTGAGGCACCTCATCTTTTGCTTGAATCACATAAAAATTAGGGAAGCATTGCACTTTGTGGAAATTTCAGAACACATTCCACATGCTTGGAGTGCAGAACACTTCCTTTCCCCTTTGTTTCCCCTATGTACCAAAAAGTTTATATGTGACCCTAGAGCACCAAACCAGTCACATGGGTCAATTTTTCAAATATGAGTTTTTTGGCTCATCTGAAAGGGCATTTAATATAAGCCCAAAAACTCATATTTGAAAAATTGACCCATGTGACTGGTTTGGTGCTGGAGGGTCACATATGGCCATAAAATTACCCTCAAGGGAACAGCCAGAAACAGTTCTCACTTTAGAATTCTTGCTGTTATCTAGCAAAAGAGCATCACAACAAACTCAAAATGGAATGGCTGTGAAAAATACTGGGAGTGCAGAACTGAGCTGTCTTGTTGGGTGGGTGCAGAAGGAGAACGGCACTAGTCAGAAACACTGTGGATAAAGTCATTCCAGTAACTTAATTTTTTTGGAAAGGTTCACCAAGTTTGCCGATTTTTTGTATGTCTTCATTAAATGATGCAAAATAGGGGGCGCCCTGGTGGCTCATCGGTCTAAGCGCGCGTACCATAAAGGCTGTGTCCTTCCCACAGCGACCTGGGTTCCATTCCAGCTCAGGTCATTTGCTGCATGTCTTCCCCCATTCCTCTTCTCCCCAACCTTCCTGTCTCTCTACACTATATAACTGTCAAATAAAGGAAAAATTCTTAAAAAAAAGATGCAAAACATGCAGAGGTTGGCGCAGACAAACAGCATTAGACCATAAGGTATTCACAACTTTTTCCATGTGGCACAAGACTTGTCAATGTAGCTGATTTTGTGAATGGCTGCCAGGTTATGAAATGAAAATGTATTATTCTTAATTTCATATTGTATGTTCCTACAGTACTGTTGTTTTTAGACACAAACATGAAAAGAAAGCATTGATTCTGTGATTAATATATTTAATTGCAGGGGAATAACAATAAATTCAGTTGTCGGAGCTGCCAGATTGCTCCCTCGGTTAAAGCACTGCATTTTGGAGCAGAAGTGACTATCATGGCGCGGGTTTGAGCCCCAGTCGTACCAACCGGCAGTGGTCGGCAGCTTTTTCAGAAGTAGCGCGCAATTGGCCATTGTGTTACAGGGATGCAAATTGGGAAGGGACTGCCGGGACTTAAAAAATTCTCATTTTCAAAAATGTCATTTCTCTCTGCCCTAGTTTGTTCATGCTGCCATTCGCTGAGATTAGCTCCGCTCTTGCAATCGATGGTCGCCTCCAATTTCTCACATACGCACTGGCTGCATCATCTAAACTACGCTCCGGCCGCCCCTACCCTACGCGCGTTAAACTCCGGTGCCAGCTTCCCAGCCTTCCGCTTCAGCGCAAGCCCCTTTTGCCACAGGCTGATTGCCTCCATGCCACACCGCATTGCTGCAGTAATTCATGCAAATAGAGCCCCGACCAAGTATTGAGTGCCGGACATGTTCATACTTTTCAGTAGTCCAATATTCCAATGTTAAAAATCCTTCTGAGATGCTGAATTTTGGGTTTTCATTGGCTGTCGGTTGTGATCATCAGAGTTGGAGGAGGTGGACACTTGAAATGCGTTGGTCTGTGTGTTGTGAATCTGTATAGCATGAGTTTCGCTTTTTGAGTCGAGTTACTGGGATTAACCGGCTTTTGATGATGTTATGGTTTGTTGAGATGCACCTGTATAACACCGGAAAATAACATGCATGGAGGCTGATGGATCAAGTTTCAAAATAACACGGACACATTCGGCTAAAAAATAGCCTGCGCAGATTTACCCACGAACAGTTTTATTATGAAATGGGCCAACCACCGTTAAAAAAAAATAAAAAATTGCTCATCGTTGTAGCATGTATATTTGCAGGCCTGGTGTTCATTGAGTTGCACAGTCGGTTTAAAATGACAAGGCATTCATCGTCGGATTCCGTGGATTTCCTCTTTCATTTGACGTTTCGTTTGTATACACGGCACAGATCCAGTGGAAATGCTGGCGATAAACCTCTAATTTTATGTTATCCTATGTTGCTAGATGTGTTCGGCTTAGGAAAAACTGTCACATAATGAGTTTTATCAGAATTCATCCCTTGAGGATATGCCGAACGAAGATGTTGCTATTAGGAAACGGGCCTGCATTTATTATGCATATTGACTGCCCTTGGTCTGGGGGCGTGTGGTGTTAAGAGGTTGCCATTGTTTTGGATATGTCTTTTCAACCAATTTGAGTATTTCCCCAAGACTCACGTTCAATTCCCATCTGCTGCGTCGGCCTCCTCCGTGCCTAAACTGCGTGACGTCATTTCCCTGGATAAGGGCCGCCGCTCCGATTTGAAATTCTGGGGTCTTGCTCTCTCTGCTCTGAAACTGCAGGACTTTGCTGGAGATGTTTGTTGGTGTTTCTCTGCTTTTGCCACTAAAACCTGTTTCAGTTAGTGCCTTCTGCGCATTTATTACCTTCGCCCGGAAGAGGAGCAAGGGTATTGCAATCGGCTCAGACTGTATATATATATATATATATATATATACTAGCAAATGCACTCGGATTTGTAGCGAAAGATCAGCTTGGCTTTACTTCTATGATACGGGACATTCTAAAACGCTTAACGTGGAAAAAGCTTAACGTGGCTTAATGCATGAAAACAGCGACCAATCGGCGCCAAATTCCTCTTGGGCATTTCTGGTCAGGAGCGCTTTCTCCAATGAAAAAATGAAAACTGAAGTCCAAAGAAAACAAACGTTAGACCACATTGAGCGTTTTTCCTCCTATTGACTCACATTATAAGGCAAAAGCTTAACGTGGCTTAATGTTCCAAAACAGTGACCAATAATCACCAAATTCCACTCTGACATTTCTTGTCAAGAGCACTTTCTCCTATGAAGAAATCAGAACCGAAGTCCGAAGAAAACAGACGTTTTATCACATTAAGTGTTTTCCCTCCATTGATGCGCATTATGAGGAAAAAACTTAACATGATTTCATGTTCCGAAACAGCGACCAAAAAGCAGCAAATGCCTCTCTGACGTTCCTTGTCTGGAGCACTTTCTCCAATCAAAAAATTTAAACCGAAGATGTTTGTGAGGAATTTCCCAATTATTTGTCGCTGTTTGTACGTGAATGGAGGGGAAAACGCTTGACGTGATGTAAGTACCATATTCCTCTGTCTTCGGTTTTAATTTAAAAGTGATCCTGACCAGAAAGGGCCGAGAGGAATTTGGCGCTGATTGGTCACTGTTTTGGTACATTATTGCCGAAGTGTTCATAGTTTTTTTCACATGCTCGGATTTTAGAATGTCCTTGCCGATGCAAGCATTTCGCTATTGGCAGATGAACGGTGGTGAATTTATGCAAGTGTTCATAGTTAATCTCATAATGTGCTCAGATTTGAAGCGAAAAGATCACTTTGGCTTTACTTGTATGATACTTGGGCATGTGCATGTATAGTTAATGTCATAATGTGGTCGGATTTGGAGCGAAAGATCACCTTGGCTTTACTTCTGTGATACTTGGGCATGTGCATGTATTCGTATTGTTATGTACAGATGAACGGTGGCCTTTTATAATTTGATTGTAGCCGATGCAAGCAAATGAGGTGAATTTAGCCGGGACGTTCGTGCTGAATCTAATAATGTGCTCGGATTTGAAGTGAAAGATCACCTTGGCTTTACTCCTATGATACTTGGGCATGTGTACGTACAGATGAACGGTGGCGTTATAATTTGGGTTCGCTCCAGACTGACTGAAGCCAGTACTGTAAACTTGGGGTCCGGCAGTAACGTAATGACGTACGATGGCGTACGCTGTGCACTACATACTGCAGGCACTGCTGACAGAGGGAGACAGACACATTGCTCAAATAGTAGAAAATATATATATACAGCGCCCTCAATAATTATTGGCACCCCTGGTTAAGATGTGTTAAAAGCCTTAAAATAAATTCAATTTTTATTGCAGAAGCATACTCTCACACTGAAAATTGTAGAAAAATGTAACCTTCAACTCAAGTGAATTTTAAGGGAAAAAAAAAATCCCTGATTAAGAAATAATTATTTTTCATAAAATCACCTGTTCCACAATTATTGGCATCCCTAACAATTCCTAGGAAACAAATGTAATCGAAGTATTTCTGTCATTTCTACAGTAGTTTACAAAGTTGATCAGAGTATCTAGGAACATTTAATTAGTAATTCATCACTTCCTGTTTCCCTGGGGTATAAATATGGTGTGACACAGAGGCCATTTCTTTTATCCACTCTTCAACATGGGAAAGACAAAGGAACGCACCATTCAAGTAAGGCAGATGTGTGTCGACCTTCACAAGTCAGGCAATGGCTACAAGAAAATAGCCACTCGCCTGCACCTGCTCATATCTACTGTCAGAGGAATCATTAAGAAGTTTAAAACAACTGGAACAGTGGTAAACAAGCCTGGACGAGGACGCAAGGTTATTTTGCCACCACGCACAGTGAGGAGGATGGTAAGAGAAATAAAAAGTTCTCCAAAGCTCACTGTTAAAGAATTGCAACAAATGGTAGCATCTTGGGGTCACAAAGTCTCCAAAACAACCATCAGGCACTATCTACATGCCAACAAGCTGTTTGGGAGGCATGCACGGAAAAAACCTTTTCTCACTCACAATCATAAACGCAAACGTCTGGAGTTCGCTCAGCGGTACTGAAACTTGAACTGGGACCGTGTGCTTTGGTCAGATGAGACCAATATAGAGCTTTTTGGCAACAAACACACTAAGTGGGTCTGGCGGAACACAAAAGATGAGTATGCAGAAAAGCACCTCATGCCCACTGTGAAGTATGGGGGAGGATCGGTGATGCTGTGGGCCTGTTTCTCTTCCAGAGGCCCTGGGAACCTTGTTAGGGTGCATGGCATCATGAACGCTTTGAAATACCAGGACATTTTAAATCAAAATCTGGTGGCCTCTGCCCGAAAACTGAAGATGGGTCGTCATTGGGTCTTTCAGCAAGACAATGACCCTAAACATGTGGCCAAATCTACACAGAAATGGTTCACCAGACACAGAATCAAGCTCCTCCCATGGCCATCTCAGTCCCCAGACCTCGACCCCATTGAAAACCTGTGGAGTGAGCTGAAGAGGAGAGTGCAGAGGAGAGGACCCAGGTCGCTGGATGATTTAGAGAGATTGTGCAAAAAGGAATGGTCGAAGATCCCTCTTTCTGTATTCTCCCATCTTGTGAAACATAGGAGAAGATTAGGCGCTGTTTTGTTGGCAAAAGGGGGTTGTACAAAGTATTAACATCAGGGGTGCTAATAATTGTGGCACACATGATTTGATGTAAAAGAATTATTTCTTAATGTGGAATTTTTTTCCCACTGAATAAATGCACTTGAATTAAAGGTTGGATTTTCCTCTTTTTTTCATTGTGGTCCTATATTATTTAGAAAAAAACTGAATTTATTAGAAGCTAAAGAACACATCTTAACCAGGGGTGCCAATAATTATTGAGGGCGCTGTGTATATATATATATATATATCTGTCTGTCTGTCCGCTTGCATAACTCAACAACCCTTGATCGAATCAACTTGATTTTTTTTACAGGTGACGAGTATCTACAGTTTTTCGGTCCTCCTGAGATGTTCTGGATCCGGGTCCAGATTCGGATTTGGGAACCGTTTTCTGAATTTTTCTCCATATGTCTATTCCTCAGCTCATATTACTAAAAATATATATATATATATATATATATATATATATGGGTTTAACTTGAAATTTTTACTCCTTGTCTTGACTGCTAATGCTTTGAGGGGCGAGGGTCTGCAATCTTTGATTTTCTTGTTTGTTATTGGTTGATGTTCGTCACTTCAAACTCCATTATATAAGAGGTCTAATAGCGGGAGTTCAGTTTAGAGCTAGATCTTCTGACCCATCTTTCCCAAGCCTATTTCAAATAGCCCCAAGCAATACCTGGATCATTTGCTCAGAATAAGGCCGCTTTTCAGCGGCTACGCAAGGTATATCTACGGCCTTTCTAACAATTAGGCCACTGGTCATCTTCAGCATACGCATCCTACGTGTGCCCCGAAGCATCTGCATTCATCAAAGCCCAAAGATCCCTGAAGCCTTTACAGTCCATGGTAAGCTTGCATATAACTGGTGGTCGGTGGTTGGCTTTTATCTATATTCCTGTGTCACTTGCTTATTGCATGCAGGGCTTTGCAGCCCCGAGCCATTGCTGACTATCATCATACAAAAAAAAAAAAAAATGCAGGGCTTTGCAGCCCCTAGCCATTGCTGGTTATCATCAAGCAAAAAAAAAAAAATGCAGGGCGTTGCAGCCCCTAGCCATTGCTGGCTATCGTCATACAAAAATGCAGAGCTTTGCAGCCCCTGGCTATTGCTGGCTATCATCATGCAAGACTGCAGGGCTTTGCAGCCCCTAGCCATTGCTGGCTATAATCATGCAAAAAATGCAGGGCTTTGCAGCCCCTAGCTATTGCTGGCAATCATCATGCTAAAAAAAATGCAGGGCTTTGCAGCCCCTTGCCATTGCTGACTAATATCATGAAAAATGCAGCGCTTTGCAGCCCCTAGCCATTGTTATCTATCATCATGCAAAAAAAATTAATGAATACATAAAAATGCAGGGCTTTGCAGCCCCAAGCCATTGCTGGCTATTATCATACAAAAATGCAGGGCTTTGCAGCCCCTAGCCATTGCTGCCTATCATCAAAAAAAAAAAAAAAAAAGAAAATGCAGGGCTTTGCAGCCCCTAGCCATTGCTGGCTGTCATCATGCAAAAAAAAAAAAAAACCCAGGGCTTTGCAGCCCCTTAGCCATTGCTGGCTAATGTCCTGATTGTATAGTTCTTTAGACCTCAATCGTGTTGTTCCATGTCATGCTCATCATGTTTTCTTCTCTGTGCAGCCTGTGCCTCTCCGTCTGTTATTTTGTTCCTGCTTGGTGAGTATTCCTTCCTTTCTTTGGGGGATTCATCAGGCTGTGTTTTCGGGGGGTTTTCGCCCCCTATTTTTGGGGGATTTTCCTGTTCTGAGCTGTGCTCCTGCTCTGCAAGTCTTCCTGAAGAGTCCAAGCGCCAAAGTCTTGTCTGATTTTAAGCATGCTAATTCTACTTATGCTCAACGCATAATAAATTTTTTCCTGGTTTCACTCGAGTCTCTCCTGATTGAAATGTGTATTCATAAAACTTTTACTGTGTACTTGAGTTCTTATCTAGAATTTCTACAGTTCTATAAGGCTCTTTTACTGCAGTGATTAAATTTACTCAATGTACATTTGCAAAGGGTAACAATAAATTAATCTTACTTTTTGCAGGGAGTAATTGGTAATTTGTTACACTACTTGTTACTGAGGAAAAGTAAGTAATGCATTACTGCCCAACACTGCTCAGGACACATTTTGGCTAAGACCAAAAAGGTATTTTGTTTTAATTTTCTTGTCTGATCAATTGTACAAATTGTAAATACTATACAGTATATCCTCACTACACTCAGTAGATTTCTTTGATGCAAAACCATAAGTTACTTGGGTCATGCCTCCAACTTAAATAATGAAAGCCCAAAACACTCAAAATAAAAGCCCTTTTTAAAAAAAAAAAAAAAAAAAAAAAAAAGCATCAAAATATTCAAACTACCTTCTATGTACATGAATGGGGGAAGATTCCACAATATACACCCATTATAAAATCTGATAAGGAAACTTTGTTATGGAGGCATGACCCATGTGACCTTGTCAGTCCCACTTCAGTCTGTGTTTGACAAACCAGTGACCACATACTCGTGACATAAAAAGTAAAGATTTCTGTTGCCAGTGTCTCCTTCCTTTTCACTGATCAGCATCTGAACCTCTGTTAGCTGCTCCTCATTCAGTGGACAGTAAAATTCCGGGACCACTAGCACACCATCCACATCTTCTCTGTAATTTGCGGCTACGTCCCAATCAATGTCGGGCTCTTGAATGTCCTGAAAGTTGAACAAGACCGAGTACCACAGCACTTCTCTCAATATTTACAGCATCTCATGTAATCAGTTTTCCTTAAAGTTTTGGCTGAAGGTGATCAGTCTCCAGGCTGTGGAGTTCATGGTAATATTTTGATGTCACACATGTCCTGACATCATGCCACAAGCATTCAATCCTACAGATATGGAAATAGTTTTTTAGCCTCTCAATAGAAACAAGGCCTTGGTAACATTTAAAAATATTGTCATTTTACACCCTTTTTATTTGCTCCTCCATAGGCATGCAAAGTTTCAAAAGACCTTTGATTATGGACACTTTTTCCTGACATGAAGCGCCCTCGATCAGTTCCACGGATGGCAAACATGTATCGGGCTATTTCCACATTTTCCACGCCCTGATCACCTCTTACCCTGAGGTGCACACACTCAGATGGCCAGATGGTGTAATAGTCAGTCAGAGTAGAACAACAAACACTAGTAGGGGTTTTGTGTTACTGGAATAATGCAAGGAGTCGAACAGTATAATTAAATTTGTTACTAAATCTGTAACAGTGAAATCCCACAGTCTTTGCTGATGTTCTTTCTAACAGTACAACAAACATGTTTGTACCTGTACATTGCAGCTCATAACTAAAAACATACCTTGAGGGTATGCCATGCATTTCCATCGATTTTTTATTTTATTATTTTTTTCATTTGGCATCTCCAATCCCACCCGAATTTGGAATGCCAAATCCGAGAACTATGTACAAGGCTTGCTCGTATACAACCTCATATTGCCAGCTCAGGAGAGAGAGACGGTTCACTGCTTTCCTGCGAAGCACGCGCCTGTCAGCCCCTGCATCTTTACACTCATTGGTCGAAACTACCGCAAGGTCAGAACGAGAGCGGAGGATACCCGAACAGCTCAGAATCTCACTGACGAGCGCCCGGCTGACCAACGGGCGGCGCTTGAGCAACGAACAAGGCAATCATTTTTAATTTCCCTTCCCAGCAGTCCCTTCCCAATTTGCATTCCCACAGCGCTTTAGCCAATCATGCGTTGTTCTGAAAAAGCGTTGTTCCGACCACTGCTGGTTGGTACGACCGGGGATGGAACCTGCGCCGTAGTAGTCACTGCTGCGTCGCAATTGCGGCGCCTTATCTGTCAATTTTTTTGAAGGCATCAAATGCTGTGGATGCACGGTTGTTTGTTGCAGCACACAAGCACATAACCAGTGTTAGAGGAAATTTTTCATACATGTACATTTAATATTTTTCACTATTTTATATATATAGCTGGATTACAAGCTATAAGTGAAAACATCTGAAAATTTAATTTGATTGGTACTTTAATCCATATCCTGCTACTATACCTGGAGGGCAGACTCCTACCATGTAGTAGGAGGGGTATCAGGGGAATAACGCTGAATAATACCCTCATGCAATAGATTTTTATCTTATGTCAACAGATAGAAACAGAATGCATTTTACAGAAAAACTTGGTTGTTAAGCCTCCTTAAGAATTCCAATGTTTCCATTCATTTTTTAATCATCTGTATACAATATGCATTTAACCCTCGTCCAACCAAGAGGGGGGACCACCCCCCTCAACAGATTTTTACCTGTCACACAAAAACGTTAACAGATATGATCTAATGCTTCTAGGTAATTGTTTATTCATCCTTTGCGCTCATTTTCATGAAAAAATGATGAGGTTACCTCACCCCGGGGTAGGGTAGGCAAATCAAAAGTCGAAGGGGGGGATGGTTGCCACCAGCATCAATTTTTGCCTGTTTTTGATACAAAATATGCTTGCACATTAGTTGCAAACAGTATGCTATTATTATGTTTCATGCTCAATGAACTTTGTAGACCACACTGATTGTCATCCTTATTGATTTATTGATGTAGCTTGTCCCTGTATTTTTTTTTTTTTTTTTTTTTACATTTTAGTCAACGAGTCATTTTACTAATTAGTGACGTCATTGTAATGTACATTTATTACATTACTGTTACTCCTTGGTATATAACAATATGTGTGATACTAATATTGTTTACAGTAGCACTAGTATAGTACATGTAGAGTAGTGGAAAGTTGCTTACCTTCACCTAAAATTGAGAGGGGAAATATGTAACAGCTAAAATTGAGGGAAAAATATGAAAAAACATGGATTTTTGTATTTCTTTCAGATATGACATCTATAATGACGTCATTGTGACGTCACAGTGCTGAAGTTTGATGTTTGGTTCTTGTTTTGAAAGAGAACATATGTACCAGACATATTACTGATATTATAAGCCTTATTCTATCATAAGGAAAAACAAAGTAAAGAAAATGCAAAAAATGTTCAGAAAACTATTTGTTTTCCTTTTGTGTGTGTTTTTCCCAAATGAGTTATTTATGACATCAAAGTAATGTCAAATTTATGTTACTCATGAGTTTATAACATTTATAATAATACTAAAATGGCAAACAACAGTCTGTTGTTTGTCGCAACAGTTTGTTCGACAAATACAACCGTATACCTTAATCCCTTGCTTCCGCCAAGGAGGTTGTAGTATTAGACATCAATGTTAAACAAATTACTAGGTTTTTTTTTTTTGTAATCAATGCCATTCATCAATTCATCAATCTTCGGAGACCCGGTGGCTCATCAGTCTGAGTTTACCAAAAAGGCTGTGTCCTTCCGCAGCTAACCTGGACCAACAGATTATGGCTCAGGTCATTTGCTGCATGTCTTCCCCAGTCTTCTCCCCAACCTTCCTGTCTCTCTACACTGTACAACTGCCAAATAAAAGGAAAAATTCCCAAAAAAATAATCTTTAAAAATGCAAATCTTCGGCTGTCGCTGCCATCTCACTGCCATTCTATCTTCGTCTTCGTCTTCTTCCTTTTCTTCTTCTTCTCCTTCCAATCCGCCACTTACACTGCAAAAAATGAAAAGAAAAAAATACTAGGTAAGATGAATTTACTTACTTCAAAGGGGACCTATTTTGCTATTTTTCCAAGTTTATATTTTGGTCTTTGACTCCCCTAGAGTACTCCTGATCGCACAAAGTAAAAAAAAGGGTATTTATTTTGCTCATACTGCCATCCTCAAAAACTGCATTTGTAGTACATTGTAGTCTCTGCCTGAAACCCTCACTGGGGTGGCTCTTCGCTATGGCTCCCTTTTTCCCGTGTACCCACTTTCTTCTGACTGGCCAGCTCTGTAGGGCGGAGTCGGCGGGACAATGCAGAACGCAGTTTGTGTGTCCGGCTCCCCAGAGTGAAACCTGAGACACTTCTGCAATCTGATAAGGAAGCGGCGGGCAAATTCCAGAATCTAACGTTATACTTGAATATAGATCCAATGACATGATCTTGTTCTAACAAAAGCATCGCGGCGGAAGTGGAGGACTCACCCGAATATCTGTCAGCAAAAGCTCAAATTTGCTATCGGCTACAGCCCAACTCGGCAACAGTTGGTGAGTACCGTGTTTTTCTACTCCTAGCTAGGATGCAGGGAAGCTAGAATCCACCCCATATAGACACATTTGTAGAACGGGTTGACATGCCCAAGTGTAGACCGGAGACCGTTAACCAGGTGGGTCTGAGTTTAGGGAAACATGGACAGTGAGGAGCAGCTAAAAGTGGACCAACAGCTTATGGACTGCTTCGTGTGTATTAGGACCTGCTGGGTCGTGTGCATATGTGGTGTGTTGTTAGCGTGGAGCAAAAAGCTACCGTGCTGGTATATGACGGAGGGCTAAAAGCTCCACATGCCCGGCCTTTTGGGAAATGCCCATGGTAATGGTTTACTTAATCTGTCCCGGAATGAAAAAGCGTTTCCTCTCGATGAGAAAGCAGCGTTATGGATTGTGCGCGAGAGCAAGCTAGAGCTCGGTTATGTTATGAGCATAATACAGGTTTTACAGATCGTAAGTTCCGTCTGCCTGAACCGTTGCTTATGTGGAGCTAGCGAATCGATCACTTTTACAGGAAATAATTTAATATTCAGTCTCTGATTTAATATTCAATCGACAGCAATGCAGAGAAATCGTTTGTGATACCATACACGTTATAGCCTGTGCTTTTCCCTATTGCTTTCACCGGTAGCATCAGAGAGCTTGCTCAGACATTGGGGATGTATCAGGCTGACCCGGTCATGGATAAGTAAAGCGATCGTTTCACAAGCACCCAAAAACTCACCCCAAGCTTTGCAAAACCAGACATCTGGTCTAACTGCAGCCCAACTCGGCAGACACATACAGCACCTCTCCGGTTAGCTTCAACTGTAGTGGCTACAATCAGGCAACGTTATGATGAAACTGCCACATTGATGCTTACCGAAGTAACACAATCAATACCGATCAGAATTACTGCATATAAGTTAACCAGGAGCATTTTTAATTAGCACGACACGCAAACTAACATGCAGTAGCTGGTAACCGAGCGGTCATAACCACAGAGACAAACCCTTGCAATACAGGTTTTACAGACAGCAAGTTCTGTTACTGTGAACAGTTGTACCAAGCATCCAAATTAAAAACAAGTATTAAAAGTTAGCTTCAAATGAGGTTTATGTTCACACACCTTCTGTAGAATTTCCCCTGATATCACTCTTGCATATTTAGGACACAAGCATTAGCAACAGTAACTTGGCTATGTTAGCCGCAGTGCTACAGCCACAATCAACTGGCTATCACGTCAGGTTGGCTTATGCAGTAAAAAGCAACTTACAGCTTCTGTGTCCGTGAGTCATGGACAGTCGTGACCGATACAGGCTTTATCTTCAGATATTTTACCAAGCCTGCGTTTGAGGCCAGTTGTTAGTGCTAACTATCGCTAGCGGTCCTGCTAGCCACCCGTAACACGTTAGCTTCACTTACATTATTTGCTGTTATATGGTTACTTACAGCTTGTGACTCGAGCGCTTGATCGATGCAGCTGCTTCAGGTTTGAGAAGCAGCTGAAACGCTTATCCTGTGTCGAATTATCCTTTATTGACAAAGCTGTCTTTGGTGAAATGCTGAGCACAAACAGCTAACGCTCCATTTGGCCGTGGCTGTTTGCTGCCAGCAAACAAAAAAGGCTACCCACTGATTTCTGGTGGCATTGTCTTTTCGAAGAGAAATATTTGTTTTTCTTCGCGTCCAAAAGTAAACGGACAAGTAGCTTTGGGAGAGATACTAACAAAATTGCAGCTCAAATGATCTGCGGTTCTTCTTTTGTATTTCCAAAAGTGTCAACGCTACTAAGGCATAGTATGATCTGCCGTTGTTAGTGCCTGCTAGAATAGTTTCCGGTGTGGGCAGGTCCAGCGCCATGATTGGCTCTGGCTAGGTCTGTACTAATTGGATGGCACAACCTGACGTCAGGCTTTACCCAGATCTCGTGAAGATCTCGGGAGGAGCTGTTCAGAGAGGAAATCACGCTCACGAAATCACGTTCTTGGATTACGGCAAAACCCCTGTATCTTATGTTTAGAAACTTTTCAGAGGTTGAGCATGGACAACCAACATTTTAACATTACTAATATGTATTAAGAGAAGGATCAGCATAATAGGTCCCCTTTAAGACTTAAAACACTTATTTCTATCACCATTTTTCTTCGTAAGACAAAAAATTTGTCCTTGATTTGAGGTTATTTTGACTAGCTTGCCAATGGGGTAAGTACATTTTCACTGGTCAAGCAAATAGTGACTTAAAACAAGCATTGGGGAGGGATTTCCTTTGTGTTTTCAAATCGAAGCACTCAGACATTTATTTCTTGATCGTTCAAGGTTATTGGATTTACACTATTTGTTGAAATTATGGTTTTCCGGTCTAGGGGAATGTTTTTCTTATGACTTATTTATTTTTGGTCCTAAAGTTGAGCATGCTTATTATAAACTGATATATTATATATAAACTCACATTTTATATAATATATATATATATATATATATATATATATATATGTATATGGGTCAATCCAAGAGATGATGCTCTGAGCCCTGAGGGGGATGAAAATAATAAACTCAGTATTACTTAATAACACTTTATTTTATTGATAGCCCTATATCTTAGCTTTATGGAATGGTTCATTCAAGTCACAAACTCCTAACTGGTCATTTCTTAATTGCACGCGCCGTAAAACCTTCCGAAACGTGTGAAACGCGAGTGACGAAATTAAATGCAACATCAAAAGTACAATTAATAATTGTCATATACAGTATACACCTAATTTTGTTTACAAACTACTACAATATGTTACTTTAAGTGTACCAAAAATAAAAAACCAGGGTGGAAAAGTAATAGAATTATGCGTCGTCGAATATACAGGGTGTATCAGAAAAAATGATACTCTCGGAAAAAAAATCATCATAAAATTAACATCGATAACAGTTCTGTAAATGTGGGCGTAAACCTTGGTAGAGGGGGTCATTCTGTTTCGAATGATACCAGTATCTTGTGTAAGAAAAAAAGGAGGACGGGACAATTCCAATCTTCGAATGAATAATGGTGTTTATTTCCAGTAAAAACGGCATTTATACCATACAACATGCATATGTATATCAAGTAAAGGGATTGTTCTGGCCTTCAATGTATAATGGTGAGATGTATCATGATTAAGTTAAATGGTCAGAAGACCATTGTTTACTCAGCCGCGTGGGTGCTAATTGCGTTTGGATGGTTTCAGATTGACTTAGGATGCTCACAGTATGTCTCCTCTGACAGTTGATGGCTGTCATTGGCTTTTCCTGTCTCCAGGTGTTACCATGAGGCCAGGGTGTGGGCCTTCTCTTTGTTATATTGACAAGATTACCATTTCAGAGCATGTGGCGGTTCCATGCTTGTTGATTGCCGGAGCTAACTAAATTATGAGTCTCCCGCTCTCCAGCAGAATGATTCACAATTCCTTACAGTCCCCCCTTTTGATGCTATTAAGCCACGAATAGCATCACACCAACTGCCTCAATCACACTTGCAACAGAGGTGTCCAGTAGTGGTAATGTCCTGTCTTAGGTTGCCCCCATCTATGGCCATCAGGGAGACTTACCCGTCATGGGACTCATTACCATCAATCACACTGGATATCTCTCCCTTCCATGGAATCTCGTCTTTAGGACTGGAGGAGTAGCAACTGAGAACCACTATAGCCAACAGGACCATTCCAGAGTTATTATTGAGGAGTGTGCAATCTTTCAACACAACACATTCAGGATAACATGAAACTTGGGCAAACACTCATCTTTGCATCACAACACAAAATCCATACAGGACAAATTTTCACAATCTTATGTCTCTTTTCATGCATCCTTGCGCGCGCGCGTGTGTGTGTGCGCGTGCGCGCGTGTGTGTGCACGCACGCGTGCATGTGTGTGTGTGTGTGTGTGTGTGTGTGTGTACGTGTGCAAGATATGACTAAATAATTGTCTCTCAGTCTCTCTGCTCGCAGTCTTTTCCTGACGTTCTCCTCTCCCAGCCTCTCAAACTTGTGCACCCTGCCAGGAGTGCTCCAGTCAGACAAGCGTCTTGTCAGGCTGCTCGTTCTTTGTGCAGTCCACATCTTTGTTGGTCTGTGGTTTTTGAGTATCCATGTCCTTCGACTGTCTGTAGTTCTGGTCCCCAGAATTCTGCCATGCAGTTGATCACTTTTGCTTCCCTCATGGTCCAGTGCTCACTCTGTGGGGGCCTTGTCCTCATCTTTCACCTCTACATCCCTCTTGTCTCGCAGGTGGACTCAGGCCTCACGGTTCCTTTGCCATTTGGTCGGTGTTGTAGTTTCTGAAATGATAACTCAAGAGAAAAAAAAAATGTTGCCAATTTTCCCACACACATTTTCACATACCCATCATACATAACACAAACAAAACTGACACACTCTCTTACACACTCTGATCTTTTCGACAGTGTTAGTCTTAATTTTTTTAATGGCTTGTGACTGAGCTAAAATCTGTTTCCTATAGCAGTGATGGCCTCGCATGAATGGCCTCCTCGTTTAGTCTTTTGTCTTGAGACAAAGCCAATTGCGTCTCTAAACTGTGAACTTTCTTAAGCAGGTCTTGATAGCTTTTCACTCTTAATGGTGAAGAGTAACACCTTCTGGCTTTGTGTCCCCTCTTACCACATGAAAAACAAATAAGTACCTGGTCTCTTGTTCTCCTCTCTGTGCAGTTCCTTGCGATGTGCCGCTCTTTTCCACATGCATAGCAAACCATGGTTCTGAAGTTTGGAGGTCTGTGATTCCCCTCTGAAGAATTAGAGGATTCCGTCCCTCTTTTTCCTCTGGTCCTGTAGGAAAGTCTTCTTTCTATTGCCGCAACTGGATGCGATTTTCTTGGCAGAGACTGATTATTATAAAACTGGGTCATTTTTGCCACAATGTCTGAATACGGTGTGTTTGAATCGACAAGCAGTGTAAGGGCATTCCGAGTATGTGCGTCACTTTGAGAAAGGAGCGCGGATTTGAACATAGGATCTTGCTGAGTCAAGTTCGCAACACCACTGTAGGAACTAAATGCCTCCCATAACCTGGCCGCATATGCTGCTGGATGCTCCCCTGGCGACATCACGACTTCTCGTATTTTGTCCCAGTCAACCGAACGTGTTCCTAACACCCCCAACAAAGCAGATTTCCTCTCTTCTTTCTTTGCGTCCCTGTCATGAATGCTCTGAGGGAGAGCACTAGCTAACGCATGGGGCAAACAAGCAGCCAAAATAATGCACGCATCAGCATCGGTCAGACGATGTAGGTCAACCGTCCTTTCCAAGTTAGATAAAAATTCCATGGGGTCTCGCTTGGCAGGCTCAAACTTGCCGATATTTTTAACCAGTGACTCGATTTCATTAGGTGATAATGGTTTGACTGTAGTAGTCGTCGTTATACGGTCTCTCCCCTCTCCGGGTACAATCGTCACTGTTTCATGCACTGGTGCAAGCGGGAATTTCACAGTACAGTTAGAATTGCTATCCCAGTCATTGCTTGTGTTCTGTCTCGCGGGTGTATTCCAGAAATCATTGTCCTTGTTGTTTGTCTGGTCCATATGATGTTCTGTGATTTTATTGCGCTTCTCAAATAAGTAGTCATATGCAGTTTTAAAATTTCTCACTTCTGTGCAGGCATTGTCCAAATCGCGCTGTAACTCTGAATTAAATTTCTTTAATTCGGCAACCTCCTTACGCAAATCCAATTGAATTTCAGCATTCAAGTTGGCGTTTACGTGATAACTCCTGATGTCTGCTTGTTTCTCCTCGATCTGTTTTTTTAAACTATCATTCTCCACTTCAAGAGCCTCTAATCTCTTTTTGCAGATTTTGTATGACTCCAGAACACCTGTCATAGCTACCGCAACCTTTCCCTTTTCATTTAATTTGCTTATTTTTGGATTGCTGTCAAACTGGCACAAAGCCCATGCATACGGCTCCGCCTGACTTTCAATGCCCTCTAAGATTTCCGATTTACCATGTTTGGCAATGAAGTGCACAACGAAGTTTTCCATCACTATAATTGGCAACGTTCCCGCGACCAAACAAACTGTCAAGCCAGTTACCTCTAGGGAATAACAGTTACAATTTAAAACAAATAAAACGCAGTTTCTGTTCCAGTGCTTCGGACACAGACAACTTAACTATTCCAGTTACTTTAGGAATAAAAAACTCTACACGGTTTCTGTCCCAGCGCGTCGGGCACAGCAAACAACTGTTCCAGATCCCAATGACAATTCTCTACCACAGTACTTCGAGCCGACTCAGTTACTTTAGAATCGTTTTCGAATTGTAAGGAACCACAACTCAGGCACATAGTTTCAGTTACGTTAGAAACGAAGAGAAACAACTCTACTGCCACTGTACTTCGGGCATCATTAATTCAACCAACCAGTTCCTTTAGGCCAACAACAGTGCCACACTCCATCGGGCACGAACCAGTTAAACCTCACACTGCCACAGTACTTCGGGCGTAAACCGTACCACTTCGGGTTAACTTTATAGTGTAGGTTTAAACTTCAGAGCCGCGGTACTTCGGGCTCGCCAATTTCTAGTTACGCAAGAAACTTAATTCAAGTCACAATTCTGCGTACAGTCGCACTGAATCAGTCACTGTACAGCTTTGCGGAATTGTCAGGAATTAAGCTCCAACTCCTACTGCTAACTTTTACTGAAAGATAAAAAAAATTATCCCTGTCCTTAAGCTCCTTTCTAGGTTTTTAAAGCGGGGTGTCCGCAAAGCAAAAGCAACAGCAAAATGAAGAAACCGCGTTTCTTACCTTATTCCCTGGTTTTTTTTTTTTGTTTTTTTTCGAATCCCACGCTGGGTGGCTCGCCAATGTAAGAAAAAAAGGAAAATGACGGGACAATTCCAATCTTCTAATGAAAAATGGTGTTTATTTCCAGTAAAAACAGCAATGAACAGAAATACGGGTAACGTACTCTGGGTTCAGCGGAGTCAAAGTGAACCCTGAACAATCAAAAGGCTTTACCATTTATACCATACAACATGCATATGTATATCAAGTAAAGGGGATTGTTCTGGCCTTCAATGTATAATGGTGAGATGTATCATGATTAAGTTAAATGGTCAGAAGACCATTGTTTACTCAGCCGCGTGGGTGCTAATTGCGTTTGGATGGTTTCAGATTGACTTAGGATGCTCACAGTATGTCTCCTCTGACAGTTGATGGCCGTCATTGGCTTTTCCTGTCTCCAGGTGTTACCATGAGGCCAGGGTGTGGGCCTTCTCTTTGTTATACTGACAAGATTACCATTTCAGAGCATGTGGCGGTTCCATGCTTGTTGATTGCCGGAGCTAACTAAATTATGAGTCTCCCGCTCTCCAGCAGAATGATTCACAATTCCTTACACTTGGTTTATGCTTCATGCTCCAGTGAGCACGGACACTTTGAATTTTGCAAAACTCAAGTCTTTTGCGCACGGGAATGCGAGGGTTAAAATTGGATTTGTCACATTAAATTAAAAGTTTAGACAGGGTTTTACCAGTATGCCAAGGCGTTTTTTGAATAATTAACCCTTTCACCCCCGAACCTCGGCACAAAATGATCTCTTTTATGAGTGGATCGTACCCAAAGGGTTAACACATGCAATTGAAGTGGGCGTGAACAAGTGAATCAAGCTAACAAGCATCATTCAGTGGGTATGTCATTTAATTATTCCATAATCACATCATGTTGGTCTTCGAGGAGGGTCCTGACTGCGTCGATGTTGACTGGTGTACGTTGGGTCTTGCGTCGGCCTGACCTCCACTTTGTTGAGATTGTGGCTGGTGCAAGAGGTACAGTACTTGTTGACAGTCCTGAAGACAGTGAGACGACTCGGAACCCTTACATTTGGAAATTGATGTTGGAACCGCTGAAGAACAGTGCGAACACTTTTCATTTGGAGGTATTCTGTTACCAGAAAAGACCTCTGCTGAGCTGTGAACTGTGGTCTGACCATTTTACACCACACAGTTACAAGGCAAAAAGTGGGGCCAATGCACAGGTGCTCACCGATTTTATGTCCATGAACTAAATTGCCTGCATAACATAATGCATCTGTGATCATTGGCTGTGTGATGAAAGGAAGAAACTGATAAGACATGATGTGATTATGGAATAATTAAATGACATACCCACTGAATGATCTTGTTAGCTTGATTCACTTGTTCACGGCCACTTCAATTGCATGTGTTAACCCTTTGGTTACGATCCACTCAAAAAGAGATCATTTTGTGCCGAGGTTAGGGGGTGAAAGGGTTAATTATTCAAAAAACGCCTTGGCATACTGGTAAAACCCTGTCTAAACTTTTAATTTAATGTGACGAATTCAATTTTAACCCTCGCATTCCCGTGCGCGAAAGACTTGAATTTAGCAGAATTCAAAGCGTCCGTGCTCACTGGAGCATGAAGCATAAACCAAGATACTGGTATCATTCGAAGCAGAATGACCCCCTCTACCAAGGTTTACACCCACATTTACAGAACCATTATCTATGTTAATTTTATGATGATTTTTCCAAGACTATCATTTTTTCTGATACACCCTGTATAACACAAAAGGTAAAAGTTGGAAAAAATTGACTCACATTCTTAACTTTACCCTCATTTCCTCAAAACTGATCAGATACTCTCCAAAATCACTGTACCTAGCCTACAGTGTGTCTATTACACAAAACAGTTACCCTTTGCCATCCATAAATTACTTAAACAGCTCAGTCAGGCCCTGCACTGACCCTCGGAAAACCTCTTGTTCTCACTCGCGTTTCACTTCTGACAACATATTCTAATGTCCACCTCAGCACCACTATACATCATTGGATTGTATCCATATCACTCCTACATACATAAAACATGTTCTCCTATTAAATTAAAAGCATAAATACACATATCTGGCCCATTTAGTGTTTCTACCATGCCTTTTGAAAATAAAATTGAACGCTTTTTTCGCAACATCACTGACTCAGCGCGGGCCAGCTGATAACATTAACATTAACAAGTGTGGCCAGTTGTAATTTACAAAGCACACCGATTACGACTCCGGACTTCACGCTTCTTTTTTTTACTCAGCGGTTGGAAGCAATGCATGTGTTAGGCGACCGTTTAAATGACATAAGATCATTTGAAACGTCTTATGCAATTCCATTTCCTCCAACCCCTCCATGCACAAGGACTTCAATTCTGCGCGAGAATCTCTTACATACGTGTTGATTGAATTATTGCTGACTGCAACAGAGGAACGTAAATATGCCACTTAAACTCACAATGAATGCGTGAGAGTTGACAGGTATACGTTATAAATGAAAACTGGCCACACCTGATAATGTTGAGAGTTTTCGGAGATTCTGTAATGGTAATTTAAATGACTGATTAAAAACAGGTTGTGACCAATCATTCTTTTTAAGGGATTGTTTGAGCCTCCCCTGTTGGCAGTTCACGAACCGCGGCTGATAGTGACCTAATATTAAAGCTGCGACGATTCAGGAATTGCGGTTATTTTAAGCGTAATAAAAGTAACTGCCACTACGAGGCAGACAGACATTCTTGCTTATTACCTTTTCTATGACACATACCTAATGCGGTCATTTGAAATGCTTTCAAAAGAAAACTGTGATTTGAAGTCCGCTAATTACCAGCGAGGTTGGACAGCCTCCATCGCCTTGGCATAATTATCTTATCTTATATCAATTCCCGTGTACTTTGCCTAACTTGCAATCAAGCCATTTATTCAGCCAACTGACCAAAATGTGGCCTATAATGATAAAGAAGAGATAATGAGAAGCAGACAGACCTAACAGGGCTGCCGTGTTAGATAATTATCTGAATAAATAGCAGACCTCTGAATTCCACCTCTTGTAGAATTTTTACATATCATTAGAAAGATTTCTTAAAAATAAAATCATTTGATGATGGTCCTGGTTTTTAAGCGTTTCAAAACATACTACACGAAGTGGAAAACATTTTGTGAAGCATATCAAACGTGAAAGTGAGATAAATTATTTTCAGATTGCATGCAATAGATAGGCTATATTCAGCAAAGACTTTGCAGACACGTTCAGGCAAACGCAAATTTGTAGAATTTTTTATTTGATCATTGATTAAGATTAATTTGAAAAAGTAATTCATAGCTCTTGATTTTGGTTGATTTGTGAAGGTGGAAAACACTGTGTTTAAGCGTAGCCTATCGAATGGGACATGTTAAACGCAGCGCGGCCAAATGTAAAACTACAAATAATTTAGCAAACATATTCAGGCAATTACATGCTGAACAATGTAAAGTTAAGGTCTGCAGAGTCATCATCCTCTACCTGACAATTGCTCTCACCCTCTTCCCAATTACTTTCCTCAATTTGCGGTCAAACTGTTGATTCGCTCAATTAGGCTAACGATTTAAATTGCTATACAGTCTGATTTATTTGGATATCATTTTTGTTTGTCACATTTTAAAATTTAAATAACCACGAAACACGAAAGATTTGCCTGAATGTGTTTGCTAGATTATTTCTAATTTTGCATTCCGCTGCGCTGTCATGTTCGATATGCTCAAACAAAATGTTTTCCACCTTCACTGTCAGTTATTTAGACGCTCAAAAGTAAATAAAAACAAGTGCTATGAGTTACTTTATTTTAAATTAATCTTGTTCAATTGTCTAATAAAAAAGCCACAAATTTGTGCAAAGAATCGCCTGAACGTGCATTGTCAAATCTTCAATGCATCTGACTATTGCGTGCAATGCAAACAGATTCTCTCTGGTATTCACGTTCGATATGCTTCACAAAATGTTTTCCATTTCACGTAGCCTATATTTTTAAGCGCTTAAAACCAGAGCCATCTTACAATTATTTAATACGGGGCGCCCCGGTGGCTCATCGGTCTAAGTGCGCGTACCATAAAGGTTGTGTCCTTCCCGCAACGACCTGAGCTCGATTCCAGCTCAGGTCATTTGCTGCATGTCTTCCCCCATTCTTCTCCCCAACTTTTCTGCCTCTCTACACTGTATAACTGTCAAATAAAGGAAAAATTCCCAAAAAATAATCTTAAAAAAAAGAAATATCTTTAATACTACATACAAAATTCCTCGATGAGAGGTGGAATTCAGAGGTCTGCTATTTATTCAGATTATTGACATTCTTTCAATCTAACACGGTAGCCTGGTTAGGTCTGTCTGCTTCTCATGATCTCTTCTTAATCATTATAGGCTACATGTTGGTTTTTATTAGTCAGTTGGCTGAATAAATAGCTTGATTGCAAGTTAGGCAAAGTACACGGGAATTGATTTAAGGTAAGCCAATTATGCCAAAGCGATGGAGGCTGTCCAACCTCGCTGGTATATAGCGGACTTCAAATCACAGTTTTCTTCCCGAAAGCATTTCAAATGACCGCATTAGGTATGTGTCATAGAAAAGGTAATAAGCAAACATGTACTTTTACTGCGCTTAAAATAATTGCAATTCCTGAATCGTCGCAGCTCTACCAAATATCCAGTCAAAACCCAAAATACAGCCCCCAGAAATTTTTGATAAAAAAAGAAAGTAAGCAGTATCTACATATTGGCTGTTGTGTAAGTTAGGGGCATCATAGGGCCATCTTATGGTGAAATATGAATAGGCTGGATGGGGTGGAGGTGCCCTTTCTGACAAAAAAATAGAAATTGGAACACGAGTGACGATGGGAAAATGTACCTAAAAGCAGTGTAGGTATTGCACAATGTTCATTATTTCTGGTCAGGATATTAGAGAAGAGGCCTATCTAAAATACTAGCAAGTGAAAATTTCCCGGGCTGTGCATATAGAGGTGTGTGGCGGCCATAATCATAGTACGTGGAACGCGAGTGACGCGGCTTAGCCAAATACCTTTAGGCACGGCGAATGGCTCCATACACGCAAACCAATGGTCAGAACAGCTGTTATGGCCCCCAATTTGTTATGGCGTCACGGACAGCAAGGGATGACAGACAAAATTCTTCAACTTCAACAGACTTAATTAAACAAACACTTGGAACTACTCTACAATCTACCCTACTGACCAAGATTGAAATCAAATAAAAAATAAGATATTTACAGTTCCTTTGTACTGGAGATGGGCTGCTATATTGCGATGTCTTGGGACAGGAAAATGCTCCAACACAGGCAAAAATCCACAAAAAGCTTCACAGGTCTTGAAAAGAGTGACAGGTCTGGTCAAATGTATCCTTCCGCAATTTCTCCTTGCAATTTCTCCAACTACCCTAACACTCTCTCAATTTTTCTCCTTATATACTCTTGTCCAGCCCCTCCCATTTCTGGGACTTTCCCTCTGAGGCATGCCCAGGACATGCCCAACCTAGTTCCAGACTGGCTTAACAAAAAAAAAAAAAAAAAAGGTCAATACTGCCATCTAGTGGCTTTTTTACCACATTACACCTCCATTCTAAAAGGGAAAAATTTTGACTCATAAAGGCAAAATTTTTCTTGTCAATACAAAAATGGTTAAGTTGACACTTGTATATATATATATATATACATATAATACAATATGCTAATAAACACAGGTGATATATATACACATATTCAAACACGGGATAAGCAATCGGCAATTACATTGTCAGCACCCTTTACATGCTTAATTTCCAAGTCAAACTCTTGTAAAATCAAACTCCAATTCAACAATCTCCGATTCTTGTTTTTCATCTTACTCAAAAACATTAATGGATTGTGGTCAGCATATACAATCATTGGCTTTTGCCCTGTACAAACATAAACCTCAAAGTGTTGTAAGGATAGAACCAGAGTCAACAGCTCCTTCTCAATTGTGGAATAGTTCTTTTGGTGGCGATTGAACTTCCTGGAGAAGTATGCCACGGGATGCTCAATGTCATCAGAGTCACTTCTCTGTAGGAGCACAGATCCACAAGCTTGGTCGCTAGCATTGACTGCCATGGAGAACGGTTTGTTGAAGTCAGGAGATTTGAGCATGGGGAAGTGACACAGCAGAGACTTCAGGCGATCGAAGGCTCTTTTGGCATGCTTCATCCCAAGTGAACTTTACGCCTTTCTTCAGTTGGTTGGTGAGACTGAGAGCAATCTCAGCAAAGTTCTTGCAGAACTTGCGGTAGTACCGATCATTCCAAGGAAGCGGCGCAAAGCTTTTTGTTGTCAGGAACTGGAAAGTCCATGATGGCTTGGACTTTAGCATTTATGGGTGCCACCTTACCCTGGCCTATGACGTAGCCAAGATACGTGACAGTAGCACAACCAAAGTCACTCTTGTTCAGGTTAACAGTCAGGTTAGCCTGGGTCAAACGCTGAACAACGTCTCTACATCTTTCAGATGTTCTTCCCAGGAGTCACTCCATGTGATCAGGTCGTCGATGTACGCACCCGTGTGTGGCAATCCGGCGATTGTAGACTGTATCATCCTTTGGAACATGGCTGGGGCATTTTTCATGCCAAAGGGTAGGACTTCAAACTGGTATAACCCAGATGGTGTGGCAAAAGCAGAGATGCTCTTGGCCCTCTCAGTTAAAGGCACACACCAATAACCCTTCAATAAATCCATCTTGGTCAGAAACTTTGCTTGCCCTACTCTATCGATACAATCATCAATCCTAGGTATTGGAAACACATCAGTTCAAGTTACAGCATTGACTTTGCGATAATCTGTACAGAATCTAGTACTTCCATCAGGTTTTGGAACTAGAACACAGGGTGAACTCCAATCTGAGTTAGAGGGTCTGATAATATCATGTTCTAACATGTACTCAACCTCTTTCTCAGCAATCTTTCTCTTTTCAGGATTCATCTGGTACGGATGCTGTTTTATTGGTTTGGCATCACCAACATCTACTTCATGAGAGGCTACAGAAACTCTCTTTGGAACATCAGGAAATAGATCTTCATATTTCTTGATCAACCTCTCAAACTGATCTTTCTGTGAGGGTTCTAAGTGCTGGAGTTTTACATCAAGATTTTGCAACACTTCAGAATTTGACAATTTACATGAAAGAACTTCAGCTTTAATTCTAGGTTCATCATCTTGAAACTCCCCCTCATCTTCACAAGTCTCGGCCATAGGAGGATCTGAAGTGACAGCTGCACCCCTAGCATTCCTATCATGATAAGACTTCAGCATGTTAATGTGACACAACTGTTTTGGCTTTCTCCTATCTGGAGTCTTCACAATGTAATTGAGATCATTGAGTTTTGTCAGAATTTCAAAAGGACCATGAAATCTAGCCTGCAATGGATTGGACTGCAAGGGAAACAACACAAGGACCTTGTCTCCTGGTTTAAACTCACGGCTTCTAGCCTTATGATCATACCAAGTTTTCATATTTCCCTGACTTGATTTCAAGTTCTCTTTGGCTAGGTCACAAGCTACACGCAGTCTTTCCTTGAACTTGCTAACATAGTCTAACAGACTGATATGCGGCTCTTTCTCTTGCCATTGTTCACTCAACAATAGCAAAGGTCCTCTCACTTCATGGCCAAACACTAGCTCAAACGGACTGAATCCAGTATACTCCTGCACTGCTTCCTTAGCTGTAAACAACAGCAAATGAACACCTTCATCCCAGTCTTTCTCATGGTCATAACAATAAGTCCTCATCATTGTCTTGAGAGTGGAATGAAACCGCTCTAAGGCACCCTGACTCTCTGGATGATAGGCACTGGAAAGAATCTGCTTCACACCTAGTTCATACACAACCTGCTGAAACAATTCGGAAGTGAAATTGCTACCTTGATCTGACTGAATTTCCTGGGAAGGCCAAACAACGTGAAGAACTTTATCAAAGCCTTCAAATTGCAGTTGCCTTGATGTTGCGTAGAGGGATGGCTTCAGGAATCTGGTAGATGCACACATGATTGTCAACAAGTACTGATTTCCAGATCTAGTCTTGGGTAATGGACCAACACAATCAACAATGACCTTGGAGAAGGGCTCCCCCAAATGCTGGGATAGGCTGCAATGGAGCTACAGGTGGGTCTAACTGGTGTTTTCCAACTACCTGGCAAGTGTGACAGGTTTTGCAAAAGTTGGAAACATCTTTCCGAAGTCCAGGCCAGAAGAAGTGTTTCATGATCTCGTCAACAGTCTTGTTAACACCAAGATGACCTCCTAAAGGCAAACTATGAGCCATTGTTAAGATCTCATTCCTGTAGACCTTCAGAACAACAATTTGCTTGACCACTGCCCAATCTGCATTGGCAGGGATATCAGGAGGGCGCCACTTCCGCATCAACACTCCATCCTTGAGATAATACCCAACTGGAACTGCGTCTATTTCTTCATCAGGAAGGGCTCTCTTCTTTAGTACACAAATTTCAGGATCATTGGTTTGCTCCTGAATCAACCGCTTTCTGGACAGAGACAAGTCTCCAGACACATCAGAATCACCAGACCCATCTGGCTGGCTGAATAGAGAACTGATAAAAGTGTCTGATAAGTCCTCAAACGGAGAAACCATAGTAGACTGAACAGAGTCATGAGGCGAACCACCTGAGTCATGACTATTCAAGGTGCTGGACGGCACCACATCATCTTCTTCTTGAGCCTTCTTGGCCATAGCACGAGTCACTGCACAGGAAGGATACAGAGATGGGTCTTCATCGCCATCTTCAGTGCTCGGCTGCGAAGTAAGATGAACGGGGGAACTACATTGCCCCCAGCCAGGTCATTGCCTAGCAACAGAGAAACACCCTTGATAGGTAGACTTGACATAAGTCCCACCTTTACCTGTCCTGTAACTAAATCTGACCTCAAGAATACAGACCGCAGGGGTACAGATACAGTCCTCCCTTCAACACCTTGTACAAGTATGAAATCCCCAGAAGCGGTCTCATCACGTAACTCCAAGGAGTCCATCAACAAAAGTGACTGAGAAGCTCCAGTATCCCTTAGGATATATATGGGGACAGGAGGAGAATGCTCATTCAGAGCCACAAATCCCTCTGACACAAATGGAAGGAATTCCTCCCTCACAAAGTCAGCAGTATCAGGCTTCTTAGCCTCACAAGGAGCAGGCAATTTAGCAGATCGGTCATCTACTACAGGGGTTTCTAACCTTGTCTTCACAAAGGCATTGGGCTTGGTATCCTTTTTCTTGTTCTTTTCTTAGCTTTAAGGAACCAACAGTTAGTTGTAACATGACCAGATTTCTTGCAATAAATGCAAACTAGACCACTTTTGTCCCTGTCAGCTTTCACACTTTGATCAGACCTTTGACTGGATTTCTGAGCACCATCACCAGATTTGTCTTTGTCTTTGGGTGAGGAATCTTGGGTATCACCGTTACCTTTCTTCTGAAATTGGGACCATCTATCGTTACTGCTAGACTGAAATTTGGACTTATGTGTGAGAACATATTCGTCTGCAAACTTGGCAGCTGATTGCAAATTCAGTGCTTGCTTCTCATTAAGGTAGGTCTTAATATCATCCTTGACACAGTTCTTGAATTCTTCAACTAACACCATCTCTTTTAGTGAGTTGAAATCATCCTTGACCTCCATAGAAGTACACCAGCGCTCAAAGCAAACCCTCTTCTCGTTAGCAAATTCCACATAAGTCTGATTGTCAGATTTCTTCAGACCTCTGAATTTCTGTCGGTAAGCCTCTGGAACCAACTCATAAGCTGTCAAAATAACCTTTTTGACAACCTCATAATCAGAGGAATCATCTGCAGACAAAGCTGAATAGGCTTGTTGAGCTTTACCCTTGAGGACAGTTTGCAACATCAGAGGCCAGTGTTCCTTTGGCCACTGACAACTCTTAGCTACCTTCTCGAAGCACTGGAAATACTTATCAACCTCCTTCTCTGAGAATGGAGGCACCAGCTTTACCTCCTGACTAGCCCAAAATTTGTTTTCGGCTTCTATTTTAATTTTTAGTTGCTCCATTTGGAGCCTTTCTTCCCTGCCTAATTTTTCTAAATCGAAATCTCTCTGTCTCCGTCTCTCTCTTTCTGCTCTTTCCTCTTTCTCTCTCTCAAATTCTCTTTTGTTTTTTTTTTTTCCTCAATTTCTTTTCTCTTTTTCTCTTCTCTTGCTAATTTTTCTAACTCAAACTGCCTTTCTTTCTCTCTTTCTGCTCTCTCGAACTCTCTTTGTTTTTCTTTTTCCTCCCTTTCTATCTCTAGCATTCTTAATTTAAGTTCCAATTCTACATTTAGATTTTCCACTGGAAACTGTTCCAGATCTCCTGGTGCAAACACATTTTCATCAATGTAATATTCAACAATCTCTCTAGCCAGTCTTGCTTTTCGCATGGCTGGTTTTACATCTGTCAGCTCTAACTTTCTGCATATTTCTAGCAGTTCTGTCTTTTTAAAAGACTTCAAAACCTCTACGGTTGGTGATGCCAAGAAATCATCCATTGCTGTTGATCCGCCAATATATATCTAGGAAAATTCAAAAAACAATTTCACAATTTGAAATTTTAGATTTTTCAATAAATGACTCACACAATGGTCTATCCTGGACCCGAGCCCCCAATTTGTTATGGCCCCCAATTTGTAATGGCGTCACGGACAGCAAGGGATGACAGACAAAATTCTTCAACTTCAACAGACTTAATTAAACAAACACTTGGAACTACTCTACAATCTACCCTACTGACCAAGATTGAAATCAAATAAAAAATAAGATATTTACAGTTCCTTTGTACTGGAGATGGGCTGCTATATTGCGATGTCTTGGGACAGGAAAATGCTCCAACACAGGCAAAAATCCACAAAAAGCTTCACAGGTCTTGAAAAGAGTGACAGGTCTGGTCAAATGTATCCTTCCGCAATTTCTCCTTGCAATTTCTCCAACTACCCTAACACTCTCTCAATTTTTCTCCTTATATACTCTTGTCCAGCCCCCTCCCATTTCTGGGACTTTCCCCTCTGAGGCATGCCCAGGACATGCCCAACCTAGTTCCAGACTGGCTTAACAAAAAAAAAAAAAAAGTCACTACTGCCATCTAGTGGCTTTTTACCACATTACACAGCTTGGAAATTTCACTCGCCGATCTGTTTTAACCCATAGAACCCAAAATACATCGTTTCGGTACAAATTGAGACCTCTGCGTACACCCAGACACCTCCTCAACAATATTTTGTAAGAATTTCATCCAAATTCCTTACCTTTCTGAAGAATTTCGCTTGTATTTTGCAGTAAGATCTGCCGTGGACTTGCCTCAATCGAAGCTCGAGATCCTCTGAGTTGTTTACGAAGGAACTCGGATGTAGGGTACCTTCGCCGGTTAACAGGACATCGCTTTCCACATTTTTGGCGCCGGACGATCACTCACGTTTCACTCACCGAGCAACTACCCATAGAGCCAACCTCAATGAATTTTCTTCATTATTTGACGTTTAGGGTTGCTACATATACTCTGTAACTTTGTTTGGATGGTAGGAAGTATAGAAATTAGCAATAGTTTGTACTATATATGGGTAAATGTCAGTGAAACGCAAGTGACGAGGCCGGTGTTGAAAAATAGTTTTTTCATGCTGGCACAGGCTCAGGTCAATGTATGTAAAAAATGTTTCTATGAACATAACCCTTATAGGGACCACCTTGGCTGGATGTAATATAGCATGCTAGTTGATGGTCTAAAAGTTTCGTCACTAGCATTTCAATGAGTTGAAATTCCCATTAAAAGATATAGGGGGAAAAAAATGTAGGTCATAACATGGCTAAACCACATGGAAATATTAGATATGACCCCCCACTAAGGAAAAAATATGATTATGGTAGTCTAGCACTATTTGGCTTGACAATACATGGCTTGGAATGAGGTGAAAATGGTCCAAAAATGCCAATCATCGGCCATTTTTCAACTTTGGGGTTCAATAACTCAAGAAATTATGGGCCGACATTCACAAATTTGCCCTTTCTTTAAAGCACCGGATGTTTTCTTTCAAGTGAGACTAGAGACAGGAAGAATGGCGCATTATTTTTTTCTATAGCTCTCTGAAGTCAAAAAGACCCTAAAATAGGCCCAAACATCGTTTCTTGGATCCACTCATTTATATATACACATATATGTATTATATATACTTATAATTATAAAGAATTTCGATGCTTTTAATCATCTCTGGGCTGTGGGTGGAGTGTTGTGTGATGTATTGGAAGATGGAACCCTGTTTTTGTCTTTTTAATGTCAGTTTTGTGAGGTTTTTTGTTAACTGAAAACCACTGACAGTGGTTCAGTATAGGTTTTTCAAATCTCACTCACTCACTCACTCACACATTGTCTGTCCCAAGCCTATTCAGGCCAGTGCTTAACTCCTGTTTCTTGCTCACACACACATACAACAAAAGTTACCCTTTGAAAAATTTCAAAACAATCCAAGGAGTAGCCAAGGGAAAGGAATTTATTTTGTAATGATTTTTTTTTTCATGCTTATCGTGCCACATTTACTTGCTTTCAGAAAGAGGATTGCACTGCTGATTGGATCTAATAATAGGAACAAACAGGCCTTAATTTTAAGTCAAATATCAGTGTGGGACTCAATTAAAACAAGTGCCAGAGTAGTTTGAACAATAAAAATTACTTTTATGTCTTTATGAGTGAACCAAAGCTCCTCTTTCTACTGATGGCAGCTGACTAGTACTTACGGATTAAATCAGGCTCAATGCTTCATTGACCTGGAGTTATTAAGGATATCTATGAAAAGACAGATTAACCAGCTTAGTCTGATAGACAGATGTCAAGAAAATGGATTGAATTTCCTGTCGAGTAGGTCTCAATCCATCAGCATTGGCAAGATATGTGTATTTATGGCACATAAACCTTTCCCATATGTGTTGTCAGGGTCTTAGGACATACATAAATCAAAGAGTACATAACTCCCTGCACCTGACGGCTTGACATGTTCATATATTACTGACAATATTGTTATCGCTGCTAGTGTTAAATATATTTTTGGATTTCTTTCTATCCTCTCCTGAGAACAGAACCAAAGCTGTATTTTTGCTTTGTGGTGGTCACAGGTGGATGGGTGTACTTGGGGGTGCGGGGGGTTGTGGGCAGTAGCCCCTTTGTTGTTTGTCCAAAAGATGGTGAGATATAGTTGTATCTCCTTTTTAGGGCAAACTAAAGACTGAACACCTTGTGAAGAAATTCTAAGTGTTCAATCAACACTACTGCTGTCTATATCATAGATGTACCGAATTACAGCTGGATGTGCTCTTTAAAGTAGCTTTAATAGCTCATAATAAAGCTATTATGGTTTTTCATTATTTTAATGTCATTGTGTGAATCATATAGTTTTTATGTGCATGTAAAAGATCTGCGTTGGAAAACAACTCGGAGTCACCTCCAGAAGAAGCTCTCTCTGCCACAAAACACACTGCTCCAGAGCTGCCTGAAATGCTCCGATAGCTTTTGGCCATTTTTATATCAATTGGTGATGTCACCAATTTAATTTTTGCGCTAAGCAGATAGTTTGGCACACCCTTAAATCAAGTGGGTTACACCCAAAGACTGCACCGTTTTTTGTTTCCAAAGCTCATTTACACTCTGGAGCAAAAATCAATTTATGGTAAGGGGCGTGACATTTCCAATGCATGCGTGAAGCGGTTAACCAATCACAAGTGAGTGATCAAATAGACCAATCGGAGCACATTGGGGTTTTCAGGAGGGCGGGGCCAGGACCTCAACAGAGTTTTTCATGCACAGGTACTACAGAAATGGTCAGCATAAGAAAACTCAAGTGTTTTATTTAACAATGAGGCATTTAAACCTTTTTCAGTAGACTTAAAGAATACAGGAATGACCAATGAAAAGTCACTTAATTGGTGCACTTTAAGAGTTCAGTCTCTGGTAAACAGGTGTCATTTCTTAGTTTTACACCCTAGGGTTCAGGCTTTCAATACATTTGTAAACACCCGTGCAAAAAAAGATGAAACAATTTTTCCTTTAGAAGTATTATTTAGACATTTTAGGACAGGCGATTCTTCCACAAACAGCAAGGTGTTGTTTATTTATTTGAACTGTGGCCTTATTTAACAATTATTTAAGTGTCTTAGGCCATTTGTGTATGAAGCTGACACTCTTGACCTTGCAAAGGATAGACCATGTATTGAAATGTAGTGCCAGTGGAAAATGTCTAGTTTCACACACCCTGTAAGGGCTGTATAGTGTATATTTCTTTTGGAAAATGTAGTTGAAGTTGACATTACAAACGAAAATTTTGTGCTAATTACATTTGTATTTTGTTTCTTCATGCCATTTTGACAATCCATCCATTCCTTCATTATTTATATCACTTCTTCCTCACTAGGGTTGCAGGGGGCTGGAGCCTATACCAGCTGACTATGGGCAAAAGGCTGGAACACACCCTGGACAGCTCGCTAATCCATCGCAGGGCACACACACCCTGTATGTGTGGGAGGAAACCAGAGTACCCGAAGGACGCCCACATGAACACTGGGAGAACATGCAAACTCCACACATAAAAAGGGCCCAGGCTGGATTCGAACTCACATTTCGTGTTACCCACTGTGCCACCGTGCTGCCCATTTCAACAATACCACTTGACAAATATTTCGACTCCATGGTGCAAAAATCTAAAGCAACATTGCAACCAGCAGAGTTTGCCCCTTATATAGATGAGCTAATGGGATTTTAACTCCAAACAATATATACTGTATATTTTTTGTGTTTCTAAAATCAAAATTGCGATCAAAATTGTAAATGGGAATTTTCCATTATAAATGTGGGTGGCTGCTGAATCCACAATCCGCAGCTGAAACACGTATATTTGGTCAGGTCACAGAGCATACCAATGTACATGTGTCTGTCAAATTGCAAGTCAACGGGATCAATTTTGACAAAGATATGAATTTTTGAAAATTCACCAATGTTAAAAAGCAGGGATTCTTGAGATTACAGGATATTTTTCCTCGTGATTCCAATGACTGATTTTGCCCAGTGTTGAATATGGCCTGTGGTTCGAGGTTCTCAGCACCTTAATTTTTTTTTGTCATCATTGGACCAAAATTGCTGCCACTACACTGTTACAAACTTGCACCTTTTTTTGCCAGTTAGTTTAACTGTAATTTTACAATAAGTTTACAACAGAGTTCCATGTATGTTAAGTATAAACCACGGTGAAATGGGCACAGGACTCTACTTACAGTTAAAATAACCACAAAACAATGCATTAATAACTGTTAAATTCAGTCAATTTATAACAGTGTATTGTGCGGTCAGAATGACAACAAACAATTGGAACACAGTAACACACTTGGCAAAATCGATATCTTTGATTTCTCCTAGTAATAGTAATAATAATAATAATAATAATAACAAGGGGGAGACAAAACACAAAGGTACGCAAAAATGGAAAGGTCTTAATTTCGATTTTGCCAAGTATCACTACCGAATAAGCAAAAAAAAAAAATCCCTCCCCCTTTGGGTGGGGTAATAGCAACGAACAGGTTTGACTCATAATAACTGGCTTTGTCTTTGAATTCTCAATTGGCTAATAAAATGGCTTGTTTTAGTGATTTCAAGAATCACAATTTATCCCTTTTTTCTGCAATGAGAAGTCATTTGCATTATAATTTGAATATGGTATGTATGCATGGTTATTTATGATGGAATGCAGCTTAAAAGAGTAAATAATACCTATAATCATGAGTCACTCAATTAAGAAAAATGAGCTACGCATTAAAACTCCAGGACCCATATTCATAAAGATTCTAAGAATTCTGTTAAGAAGTTATACTTAAGGACGGAAATTCTTTGTATTCATAAAAATTCTTAAGAAATTCTTATCTAAAAATTTTCTTTGATTGTAAAACATTTAACGCTTGACCCTTGACAACGGGAGAGCTCTCTAAAAATGAAGATAGCTTTACTACCAAAATTAGGTTTCATAATCACTTGCTCAGAACGAGCATTTGCTGTTGACTCATCTGAGTTTACAGATGACACAGATAATAGAAGTCAGAAGAAGCGAAAGCCAAACTGGGCAAGTTACGAGTGTTTGGCACTTGGTAACTATGTGGCTGAATATAACCATGTTCTGCGGGGGAAGCCAAGTCTGATCTTGACTTCTGAAAGGAAAAGGGCGAGGTAGAGGTGATGAAAACGGAAAGTCTGAATGATTCATTCACCGCTGTGAAGCGAAGCTCTGAGGAAGTGGAGAAAAGATGTCACAACATCTTTTCCCGCCCAAAAGCTGAAATTGCTGCTCATAAGAGAAAGCTAATTACAACTGGTAAATTAAAATTGTTACCATTCTTCGAGCCCAGACGTCTTTCACTGCAGAAAGACGCAAGAAGGTCTCCAAATTGACAGCTCGGTGTATAGAGGATCTTACATGAATGGTCGTCGCATATGTGGAATAATACAAAACATCTTTTATGTCAATACCCCAAAGCTTATAAACCTATTTACCCAGAACTTGTGTCTGTGTGTGAGAGGAACTGTGCAGAGGAGCAAGGTGGAGAGTGGCACAGGAATGCAGAATTCTGCCAAAAAGAAAAAGCCCTAAGCGCAGTCCAAAGTGGCATCAGGTATCCCGTAACTGCCCTCTCGTGACCTGTCTAAAGTTGACTGGACAATACAATGTAGGAAGGCGGGAGCTGATTAGACAGTGGTTATAGATAGATGTACAGCCAATCAATGTACAGCCAAAGGACTGTGGACTATAAGAACTGAAGCCGGGAAAAGCCCAGACAGAGCGCTCTCCAAACTGTGGCTGAGAACATCCCTCTGTTGTGGTTTGTAATTTTTTACTCTTTGTCTGCTATAAACAACTATTTTCGACATTTGGTCTACAATTCCTTTATTTCGAGTCTCTCCCTTGAACAGGTCAAATTAGACTAGACAAAAGGTGAAAAAACCCACAAATTTGGTGACCCTGACGTGGAGGGGGAGACGGGGAACGCACCTAGAAGACTTCTGAAACTACATTCCAACCTTGACGACATTCGCCAGACTCTTCACGGCCGGCCAAAGAAAGGTAAGCAAAGCCTTTTTCATAAAATCTGCCTAACGTAGAACATGAAGTGTCTGACGTCTGACGAAGAGGTATCAAATTAACATTATATTATATATATTACAATTTGGTGGCAGACACAGAGTAATATATAAATACATTCCAGATTTCAACGTTCCATTAAAAAACGAGTACTCGTAAAAGTCCTAGGTGAGAGAAGTGGGAATAAAACAAGCAATTTCAAATAAAAGTCCTAGGTGAGAGAAGATGATAAAAAGTGCGGGCGCTGTTGAACAAGGTTCAAACCGCCGAGGATAAATACGCACAGGGTATTTTAATTTACACGTGTGGGCGCCGTTGAATTCGCAGTAGAAATAAACGGACTGTATTGAGTTTATCCTGACGGATGGACGTCAGCCAGTGCTCACCAGTTTAGTACTCCTATTTAACGGGTTCAAACCGCCAGGGATAAATACACACAAGGGTATGACAAAAAGAGAGAAAACATTAAATAAAAAAACTAAGAGAGAGAGAAATATAAGTTCATACACCTTAAAATACCCAAATTGAAGGGCCTTGTCTTCTGGAATGTGTTCTTAGAAAATGTATATTTTGTTGTAAATCCACGCTGGTGGTGGCAGTGAGTGAATTGGGAATGGAGCAAGGAATGTTTTCGAGTGCTGTTGGCAGGTGCTTTAAGTGCACTGAGGTGTATGTGTGTGTATGCTGAGCTCAAATTGTGTGTGTGTGTGTGTGTGTGTGTGTGTGGAAGTCAATGTGAATGAACAGAACTCTGTGTCTGTAAACAACTGCATTGCTGGCATATTCGTTAGTTCTGTCTTTGTTAGATTGAATACAGTTGTCATTCTATTCCATGAAGTGCTCATATAGATGTCCACAATAAAATGAGCATTTATTCAAGATTAATTTCAGGTGCCCGTTGATTAGCCTATATTTATAGTATTTTATGGAATTCTTAGAGTAATTGCAGGATTGGTAAAAAGTGAAGTTGGTCAGAGTAAGTGAAATTAGTTGGTCCGAGTAAGTGAAGTTGGTGTAAGTGGAGTCGCTTAAAGCAGGGGTTTAGCCATTTTAATGGCTGTGGTTGGTTAAAGTAAGTGAAGTGTTTCTAATGTTGTGGCTAAGTGAATTGCTTTGAGATGCAGGGCAAAGTCCAATATTTAAATGCTCTAATATTTGGCGGTAGTAATGCATCGCTGAGAAAACCACCAGTGATATCCTGTACGAGCTTTAAGTAATAACGCCATTTGAATTTGTTCAGATTTGTGAAATTCTAGAGAGCTGGAAAATCTAAGCAGTTTTCTGTAAATAATTAGACGGTGTGAGATTGTGTTAGAAGACACTATATACAGTAAGGAACTGTGTGCCAAATTTAACTGAGAGTTTTATTTATAAAAATAAAAAATCAAGTGAACTATTGTGGGATTAGAGACTGGATGGGTTTTTAGATGGAGGAAAAACAATAGAGCGAATGGAGCCTTATTGACCGAAGCAGATTAGGGAGCACAGATAAGTGAAAGGTCAACATGCAGAAGTCAGAGAACAGAGAATGATGCATTGTGATTGAGCAAATGTGACTGGAAGCGTTCCTGACCAAAGAAATGCAAATGAATTAATGAAAGATCTTTTCTCCATTTCAAACGGGGACTATCAACCAGTGATTCTACATGGGAAAAGAAAAACTAAGAGGGGCATGATAACCTTAATCTGTTTATTTAACTTTTACAGGAAAGGATCCAAGCGAGTGAAAAAACAGCAAAATTATGTTGATGAAGTTTTTGTTCATTGTTGTATGCATCTAAACTCATTCTATTGAAACTTTTTCACAGAGTGCGCACTGCTGAAAAGAAGAGATGAAAATTAACCTTGTGTGAAAGTGATGAGCTGGCCAGCTGGGGATTTAACTGGTTTTTCAGCCTAAAGTTAACTTTCTGAAATAGATTTGGGGAAATCCAATTCGGAGTATTAACACAAGACTAAATTCAAAAGGTGGACCACCAAATAATTGAAAAAGTCCACTCGTAACATGATCACATATTACTTAGCTTCCCATTTCTAAATTTATTTTTGATTAAGTGGACAGTCAAATAAAAGGTACTGACTGACCTTTATGTGCTGGGAGCCCAAAGGGAAAACTATTAGCTGAATATTAAATATGTTCTAATTTTTGTGAATAAAAAATTTGCAAATTCCAACAGTCTAAAGCAACTCCACCCGGTTCTGCTGATTACATGGGAAAAATTGTCACAATGTTTGGGGCTAATAAGCCCTGACTGTGCATTTCCCCCATGCTTTTAGCAGAATCCTAGACTGAGTTGGATTGCTTAATCATAATTCATTGAAAAAAAAAAAAAAAACCAACATTTTGTCCCCATTGTTTAAAAGGAGTCCTATCTAATAATACTGCATGTCCTGGACTCAAGGACACCTCTCTATCAAACCCTGAGATTGAATCTGTGTTGATTATAACCCTCTGCACACCAAACATGTTGACCCAATCAGTTTGGCTGACGCCTTTGCAGACAGAGAAGCAAGGGCAACAGCCAAACACACTCTTGTGGGGCTATTACACCAATCTGAAGACTCAATTTCATGTAACCAGCTGTGTACAGAGCATGATGCTGCTCCCCCACAAGAAAAACGTCAATGCACATCACATGGAACACAATACACTGATGACGGGTGGGTAGGACCCAATGATAAGCCTATGTTACCGAAATCCCTCTTCCATATTGCTGTAGATTTGGTGCATGGGCAGTGCCATGCATCAAGAGGAGGAATGGAGGGGTTAATGAATCAGAGTTACAATACCGTTGGACTCACTACCTATCTTAAAATTTTTCTGAGAAATGTCCAACATGACAGAGCTACAACACTTGGGGAGGGGTAGTAGTACAGAAGGGGGCAATCCCTACACCCCCTGGGCCATTCCACACGTACATCTAACACCATATGAGGGGAAGAGGTATGCGTTAGTATTGATATGACCTTTTTCTAAATGGTAGAAGCTATAGGTGCAATCACAGTAGCAAAAATCCTGAGTAGAGAAATTATTCTTAGGTGGGGAATTCCAAAGACATTGTATAGTGACAATGGGTCAGAATTTAGGAATGAAGTGTTGACCCACCTGGGAGCAAAATTGGGAATAGGATTGAAAAAGCATTGTGCATATCATTCACAATCAGCAGGGTTAGTGGAGAGAACTAATGGAACCCTGAAAGCAAAACTGGCAGAAGCCATGTACTCCACTAATTTGACCCGAGTTGAGGCCCTCCCACTGGCACTATACTCTATGCGCCAGCAACCAGCGAAGGACACATTTCTTTCACCACATGAACTACTCACTGGAAGGCCCATGCCTGGGCCTCCGAGAGACCCTAACGTGGTCCCCACCGCAGCCTTGCTGCAAACAGACCTGTCAGATTATATGCGGGTTTTGGGCAACATGACTAAGCTTCTCTCTCGCCAGATCCAAGCAGCAAATTCCACAGGAGACGAGGACAACGGCACCCCGGCCCCAGGGGTGACCACTGGCCACTGGGTCTGGTTAAAGGCACCAGGCTGTGCACGCTGGGACGAACCGATCTGGACGGGACCGTTCAAGATCACTGAGGTCTCCGACCGCGCAGTGCGGGTCGAAAAGGGGGGAGATAAGACCTGGCATCATTTTGCACACTGTGCAAAAGCAAGACCGCCAGAGCGGTCACTGGAGCAGGTAAGAACTAACCTGTTGTCATTGCAGGACATCAACAAGGAGGATGGAGATGGAGAATCGAAGGAGGGTGAGGAAACGTAATGAAATGTGGCTAGGAATAGGGAAAGAGGGATTAGCTCTCCTAGTAGGATTTTCTTTACTTCTTGTAAGCGCTTTGCTATACACTGAACGCACTCAGAAAGACGCCCACACGACACCTACACCACACCAAGAATTCACGGAAGACATGTTGATGGTAGCGGCAGTAGTAGGAGGACTAATAGCAGGAGGAGCATTCTCCAGCCTGGTCTTGCAGTATATTCATCGTTGGGTCCTAACACATACATCACCGGAAAACACGGACAAGACAAACTTAATTGCACGTCCCAAAAGTAACGTGAAAATAGCAAGTATCATAGTAATCTTGGCCTTGGTACTGGTAACAGGCGCAGCTAAAGTGAACTCAGACCCCTGTGGAGCCAAGGTAATTTTAAAGGTGGACCCGGACAGTTAGAACACATTTCAATTTGATTATGTAACGTAATCGACTGTGGTACTGACCCCTCCAAATTGAGGAGGTATGATGTGTACGGTTGCCAGTTTATTTGGGGTTTTCCCACAAACAACCCGTGGTGCCGATCCTGGTCTGACGTATATTGGAGTACCAACCCCAGGCAGGTGTCGGTCACGGCCAAGAGTAATAAGTGGGGGGACGTGCAAGGGAAAGTAACTATGATGAGGGGACAACTAGTGCCAAATGGGGATAACGGCAAACAAAATTCCATGATCATTAATACCAAGAGGGGGTTGAAAAATTTGTGGCTCATGCAGGGATATGATCCCAAAAAGTGTCACATGGGAGGAAAGGGAATCCCAAGGAGCAAACCAATCTTCTACATAATAATGATGGTGGACGTAACCGGTACAGATCCTATGGGAATAGTTAGAATAGATTTACTGCCTCCCAAACCGAAGTATAATACGACCCCCACAAGTGCGCCCTCTCCCAAGAAAGAACCTGAACCTACGTCCGCCCTGGAGGTAGTATGGAAATTCGATTGGGCAAAAATAACTTTCCAAACAAAAATGGCAATAGAAACTGGATTCCGAGAAAAGAATGCATGGATAAACAGAATGGTAGAATACGCGAAACAGGTGAATGGTTCCGACTGTATAATATGCTCAGGGGCCAGACCCACCATATTAAAATCCCCATCCGCATTTGACCTATATGACCTCACCATGAAAAACCCAGGAAAAGATATAAACTGCTTAATTTGGCTAATGTCCTCCAAAAACCCACCAATGGAGTGCAAAATATGGGAAACAGTACACCCTATGGCCCCAGCGAATGTGACGCCCCCAGTGTTTCAAAAAGGGAAAGTAAGAAATGTGACCTGTATTAAGAATAACAATACCAGTCCCCAGTCGCTTAATCTAGGCACACTGACGAGCTGCGAGGAAACCTTGGACCTGACGGGAAATGAAACTGCAAGCAGCCTCATCGTAGCCAGAGCGGACGTCTGGTGGTACTGCGGAGGTTGGAGACTGCTGAATTGGCTCCCTCATAACTGGAGAGGTAAGTGCGCCCTTGTGGCCCTGAATGCGCCAGTAATGATTGTAACCAATGCGGAAGAACTACTGAATAACATATCCCCAGAACAATTAATAGACACACTAGAACGCCACAAAAGATCATTTGGGTCTTTTGATTGGACAACTAATGAGCATGGTATGTGGGTGGATCCCATAGGGCTCCAGGCCAGAAATATACCCGATGAATTTAAGCTCGCAGACGAAATAGCGGCAGGGTTTGAAAGCTTCCCAATATTTTCGGCCATTTTTCCTGTCACAGGAAATAAAAATGTAAATCGAATAAATCTGATACATTATAATGTGCAGCGGCTGGGAAACGAGACTAGAGATGCGATGGAAGCAGTACACGAACAGCTGTCTCAAACCTCATTAATGACATACCAGAACCGGATAGCATTAGATATGCTCTTGGCAGAGAAAGGAGGGGTATGCTCAATGTTCAAAGACACAATGCTGCACAGAGATAGCGAACAACACAGCCCCTGATGGGAAACTCACTAGGAGTCTGAAAAAACTGAAAGCACTGGCAAATGAAATGAAGGCGCAGTCAGGAGTAAGTAACCCTATTAGCTCCTGGCTAAATGAGACCTTCGGTAGATGGGGAGCACTCATTGGGCAGCTGCTCATAGGAATCACAGTAGCGGGGTCCCTATTTATAATTTGCGGATGTTGTTGTAAACCCTGCATATGTACTTTGGTGACCAAAACAATTGAAAAGGTCTTAACTAGAGAGGACCCGCCTAAATACCAAGCAGTTCAATCAGAAGAGGGCTGTTTAGACCCAGCCGATGACACTGAGGAAGATATTGAGTTAGAGGAGTACCAAGACGACCCCACAGGCCTGGAAGCCGGGGAACTTGCCCTAACCTCGCCCGACGAGGCGACTATGTTACTGTACCAACAGGTGACTGGGGATGTGACAGAAAGTGACGAGTGGGTGTGTTCTCCAGAACCCTACATGCCCAACTGCCCCATTGGAAATCCCTACTACAAACATGGACAAGGCGGAGGAGCAGGTTGGGCTTGCTGGAAGTGGGCGGAGAGGTATCGCCCAGACCAGCCTAACCTCAGAAAACAACTTCTGACTGATCCTGAGTTTCAGCGAGCCTACTGCCGAGAGATTCTGGGGTTGTCTGAGGAGGAGTGTGAATGAGATTTGAGTGGATGAAGGATATTGGCTTAGTAAATTCATGACGTTAGAGTGTGCTCATGTGCTAGATCCATATTCCGTGATAGTGGCTGATGTGTGCACTTTCACATATGAAGTAAAATTAAAATGCCGGAATATGCAGATTTGCTGTAGGACCAAAGGGTTTCGCTTGGAGCAGACGCTGGGCCGGCAACTAGCTAAGCCGACCTCCACTGGCGTCATGGCCAAGCCATGGTCATGTGGATCCCCGAGTCGTCAAGGGGTGAAGGGGGGCACCCAAGGAGGGGTCCCAGTGGTCAAGTAGAGTCCGGAGGTCAGGTTTTGCTTCGCTGCGCTAGGATGCTATTGCAAACACCCCATTGATAGCAATGTGTAACGTAGGTGCTCACAGCGCAAAAGGGTGAGAATGTAATCGCTTCAGCACTTAGTGTTGCCCCCATAAAATGGGGCCAAAGGAGGAAGTTGTGGAATAATACAAAACATCTTTTATGTCAATACCCCAAAGCCTATAAACCTATTTACCCAGAACTTGTGTCTGTGTACTATGCAGAGGAGCAAGGTGGAGAGTGGCCCAGGAATGCAGAATTCTGCCAAAAAGAAAACGCCCTAAACGCAGTCCAAAGTGGCATCAGGTATCCCGTAACTGCCCTCTCGTGACCTGTCTAAAGTTGACTGGACAATACAATGTAGGAAGGCGGGAGCTGATTAGACAGTGGTTATAGACAGATGTACAGCCAATCAATGTACAGCCAAAGGACTGTGGACTATAAGAACTGAAGCCCGGGAAACGCCCAGACAGAGCGCTCTCCAAACTGTGGCTTAGAACATCCCTCTGTTGCGGTTTGTAATTTTTTACTCTTTGTCTGCTATAAACAACTATTTTCGACATTTGGTCTACAATTCCTTTATTTCGAGTCTCTCCCTTGAACAGGTCAAATCAGACTAGACAAAAGGTGAAAAAACCCACACATATGAAAGTTATGTCATGAGTTCAGTAGCTAAATTTGGCATTTGTAGCGAGCTTCAGTGAGCAACAAACCCACAATTTACTCAATGCATTTCATAAGAGGACAAAGAATATTATTTTCTGTTTATCGTGTCTGAATTGTGTAATTTTATGGGGAGAAAAAAACAATTTCCGTTACTGCCTTTACTGTTACTCCCATTCGCTTTATCTTGGCAGAAGAGCCAGCTACATCACTCTGCAACTCAGTCAGTCAGCTAGTCGCAGATATACACATTTGAACTAGCCAGAAAGGGTTTCTCAATTCAGTCAATTGAGTAGCTAGCTAACATAAGCTAGCTAGCTAACAAACTAATATGATATAATGGTTATGGAAAGGTACTGCCTGCACGCTGGCGAGTTATTTAAAGGAAAAGTAAACGAATGGTAAATCTTCATTGCCAGATAAAGTACATAATCTCTGTTATCCAAAACGATAAGCCATTTTTTTGTTATTTTGTTTACATCATGTAATCTGCTTTCAAACATCGCAGAAACCTAGAAATTTAAAAATCTGCCATTGCCTCCATAGAAAATAATAAACTAATCAAACAATAGGAAATATTCTGCCCAAACCAGTGAGTGACGTCAATTGGACTCATTATGTCTTTCGAGTGTATGGAGTCAAAGTATAATTATTAAAAGATGTAGGAACCCCTTGCGCTTCAGCCCCTCTATCAGCGGAGGTTGGTGCTCTCAGAACAGACAGTACATAGAAATTAAGAGCAAAAGAGCCAAGAGCACCTAAATAAATGGATGCAAGTGATTCGAGTGCGCCAGTCTCGTCTTCTTTGCATTAGTATTGAAAGCTGAGTCGATGATTAAGAGCAGTGACGTGCCATCGGAGCTCTGTTACGTGAGGCAGAATCCTCACCGTTAAACAAAAGATAACTCCCTATTACTCAGGGGCGTTACCAAGGGGGGCAGGGGATGGGCAGTGCCCACCCTGAGAAAAGCTCTGCCCACCCAATGAAAACTCAAGATAAAAAACGGATTTACTACTATTTGACAGCAAACACGCGATATCCCACGTGATTCACAGCCGGAGGGAGACAGCCATTAAGAGAGAGCTTAACGTATGCTTCATGTATCTATCACTATGTGTGATTGGTGGATTCCTTTGCCAGTCTATTCTGATGTGAAACTAACCAATGGGTACTCTCGAATTACTAGGGACCCTCCGATTCTCTTAGACTGCCGTCTTCACTCAGTCTGAGGTCACGTCGACGCTGCTCATATCCACCTTAATCCCTGAACGCTCTATCTCCCCTGATTCACAGTGGTTCAACGGACTCGCCGGTCTCCTCCTTCTTGTTGAACTGTTGCTTTCATCCGTTTTCATCGAACCGAGCAGTAGCTTGCGGCTAGCGTCTGTGGTACAGCGGGATGTGTGCATACACATACATACAGTGTATATTCAAATGTAGAGGCTAGCTAACCTATTTTTTATTCGGCCAAAACATTCTTTAGCTTGAAGAAGACGTGATATTTATTTGGGCGGCTACACACGTTCCTACAGCCAAAGTAAAAAAAAAGCATGACAAGACGGCGAGTTGCAATTCATATGCAGGAACTGATTAGCCAGCAAACTGCGTTTCAAAATGCCTTTGCTTCAGCAAATAGTCTGGCGAGCAGTTTCTTTGTTTTGCACAAGGGTAAAAACCCAGCCGTCACCCGCTCCACGACTGAATGATATCACATTAGCTGTGGGCAACAATCATTATTCAGAGCATGGAAGTACAGTCCCCAAGCTTCACTGCGCATGCTGGAAATCACCAAAGCACGGAACGAAATAAAGATCTCAGTCCAATCCTTCACAACTGCTGTAGCTGACAAGCCAAATATTTCCCACAAGAATATAGTCGACTAAAGCTGAGGTTTTTACAAAAGCCAGGATTACGATGATGCACCTTTCAGTATTCACTAATGCTACTGGTAAGCCCCTCCACTGCTCAATATCAACTTGTTCAAAAGTGCTAACGTTAGCCTGTATAACTGCTAAATGTGTGGGTTTCGGTATGCATCCCGCGTGTGACTGTAGATGGTCTCTAATTACATGGCAAACGCTGGTTACTTCACCGGAAAACTAAACTGACCAATGGCTGACAATACTGCTTTTTGTTCGAAAAAAGGACACTTGTTGGACGGATCTTTGAATTGACATATCAGGGGACTGTATAATGTATAATACAGTGGGATCGAGATGATCATCCCATTCATCCGCCGGGTGCTTTTTTACGAAATGGTGTGAGCAAAAGTATATCCTCTTGGGTGGATACTTCAGTCTTAGCGCAGCTAGCCACTCCAAGCACCTACTCACTGGCATCGAGTGTAAACTGTAAGGTGCTGGGCAAGGGCAGTCTTTCCTAATCACCTTGTAAATAAGGCGCTCTGTTTCCATACAAACGGATCATGTTTTTTGAGTTATTGGTACAACCAACAAAGGAACAAGTGGAGCCTGAACACATTCAGCTTGTCGATCTCTCTTCAGTACAGCGAGCAATGACCGGAAGTAGCAGACCGTCAGGGTTCTCATGGCGGCGCGCATCGTTAGAACAGGAATTAGGTGGATCAAATGAAATAAGATCATTTGAAATGTCTTTATGCAATTTCATTGCTTCCAATGATCTTACTTCATTTAAACCATTTAAACGATCATGAAACACATGCATTGCTTCCAAACCAAGTAAAGAACTTATGCATTGCTTCCAAACCAAGTAAAGAAAAGCGTGAGAAGTCCGGAATCATAACGCAGGTGAAACTGATAAACCTCCATGCACAAGGACTTCAATTCCGTGCGAAAATCGCTTACACATGCGTTGACTGAATAATTGCTGACTACAGCAGAGGAACATAAATATACTGCTAAAACTCACGCGGAATGCATGAGAGTTGACAGGTGTGCGTTATTAATGAAAACTGACCACATCTGTTAATGTTGAGAGTTTTCTGAGTTTTTGTAATGGTAATTTAAATTAATGATTGAAAACAGGTCATGACCAATCATTAATTTCAAGGGATGGGTTTCAGCCTCCCCTATCGCCAGTTCACCAGCCACCAATATATATATATGTTTTAAGATGTTGTGCATGTTGTATTTTACGCCGATTTAGAGGTTCTTTTTTTGCCCCCCCAAAGAGGACAAATGCCCACCCAAGCTTGGCATCCTGGCAACGCCTCTGCTATTACTTTGCTTGATTCGCAATCGGAGGATTCATTAACTAATTTACAAGACTTAACGGCAGAATTAGCCTGACTCTGCCAGCCTGTGTACTTCCACTCAATTTCATTTCGCTTCACCTGTGTACGAAGCAAAGCGAAGTAGCAGAGTCTGGTATTTCGAGGCTATGGCAGAATGGTGTGCCGTGCCAATTTCATCCATGTCATTATTTCTCAGTGCATCAAACTTAAAATGCCCACGAGACAGCAAATTTGTTCATGTTTGCTTAGAGTGCCATTAACAAATATCAAAACCTTTCTTATGCTGTGTTCGCTCGCTATTTTCAGTCCTCTTTCATAATCAGATAAACAAAAGGTCAAAGCACGGAATTACACAGTGCAAAGAATTACCAAAAGAGTTTAGATTTTTTTCTAATTAGCCTAATTATTAAGATTTCCATCCTTGCAGTCTCGAATCAAAGCATAAACGTAAATGAATCTTTTTGTCACTATCACCTCGTAATCATTACAGGCTGCATATAGCCTGGGCTCGGTCTTAATTGTTTGGTAAAGCAAACAAACAAAAAAGTAAAAATTGATTGATTGTCAGTCAGGAAAAGAACGTGGAAACAGGTTGCACGACTCTTCGGTGTTCCAAGGAAACAGGCGATCCAAACCTGACTGATGTGAGCCCAAGTGACGTAGGCATTCTCTTCTAGCCGAACGAACATGGCGGCTTGCTTGAGCGGTCTAATAACAGACATTTCCGCGCAGATTACTGGGTGTAAAAAAATAATAATAATAATAATAATAATGGCTTATCGTTTTGGATAGCAGAGATTATGTACTTTATCTGGCAATTAAGTTTTACCATGCGTTTACTTTTCCTTTAAGTAACTTTAATTATGAGAGTGGCACTTAGCTAGGTTGCTATCAGCGCTTGGACCTACTGATTTTACTAATGTTACACATAGTGTTCAGTTTGGCAAAATATTTACAGTGTGACATAAATATTTTTATTAATAATATGGGAACTTTATGAATTGTGTCACAATTCAGTTGGAGGAAAGACTTCTCAGAGTTGCGGAGACAGTCCTTGATACATTTACACTACAAGCCAAAAGTTTGGGGCCACCCTCAGATTTTTAATGGTGCACCAAGTGCAATGTGACCCCTTGGTTTTGGGGAAGGCATTTGTACAGCATGCCTTCTTGTTGCATAAAATTGTTCACGTCTTAGTGACATAAAATCATGAAACACAAAGGCATTGGAACTCAATTATAAAACATTGTGGCCAGTGATCAATCAGTCAAGATGGCTTTAAAATGTGGTCTGAGGTCTGGAATTCACCCAAAACCTATTGGGTTCCTACAACCCCAATTCCAAAATAGTTGAGACAAAGTGTAAATTGTCAATAAAATCAAAACTCAATGACTTTCGGATCACATGATCCAATATGTTATTTACAATAAAACATAGATAACATTTCAAATGTTGAAACGGAGACATTTTACATCTTTAACCACAAAATGAGCTTATTTCAAATTTTCTGGCTGCAACAGGTCTCAAAAAAGTTGGGACACAGGCAAAAAAGGGCTGAAAAAGCAATTAATATGAAAGAGAACCAGCTGAAAGAACATTTAGCAAGTAATAAAGTTAACTGGCATCAGGTGTGTAACATGATTGGCTATAAAAGGGATGTCGTAGAGAGGCTGAGTCTCTCAGAAGTAAAGATGGCCAGAGGCTCTCCAACCTGTGCAGACCTGCGTAAAAAACACACAGTCCGCCGTGCCATCCACAGATGCCACCTAAAACTCTATCATGCAAAAAGGAAGCCATTGTTAAGCATGATCCAGAAGCGCCGCCGCGTTCTGTGGGCCAAGGCTCATTTAAAATGGACTGTAGCAAAGTGTCCTGTGGTCAGACGAGTCCAAATTTGACATTCTTGTAGGAAATCATGGGCGTCGTGTCCTCCGGGTTAAAGAGGAGAAAGACCACCCCTCCTGTTATCAGCGTTCAGTTCAAATCCAGCATCTCTGATGGTATGGGGATGCGTTAGTGCATATGGTGTGGGACACTTGCATGTTTTAAAAAGCACCATGAATCCTGAAAGGTATGTAAAGGTTTTAGAGCAACATATGCTCCCCTCCAGATGACATCTATTCCAGGGAAGGCCTTGTGTATTTCAGCAGGACAATGCAAAACCACATACTGCAGCTATTACAACAGCATGGCTTCGTAGTAGAAGAGTCTGTGTAGTGAACTGGCCTGCCTGCAGTCCTGATCTTTCACCGATTGAGAACATTTGGCACACAATTAAACAAAAATTCCGTCAAAGGAGACCCAAAACTCTCCAGCAGCTGGAAGCCCGTATTAAACAAGAGTGGGATCAAATTCCAATGGCTAAACTCAAGAAACTTGTCTCCTCAATGCCCAAATGCCTCCACTCTGTGTTAAAAAGAAGAGGGGATGCTACACCATGGTAAACAGGCCCCTGTCCCAACTTTTTTGAGACCTGTAGCAGCCATCAAATTTGAAATGAGCTCATTTTGTGGATAAAATTGTAAAATTTCTCAGTTTCAACATTTGCTATGTTATCTCTGTTCTGTTGTGAATAAAATACTGGCTGGTGTGATTTAAAAGTCATTGCGTTTTGATTTTATTCACAATTTACACTTTGTCCCAACTATTTCGGAATTGGGGTTGTATATTTTATGCTCTGAAGTCATTTCATATGTAAAAAATAAGGAAAGAACAGTTGATGTGTGATTTTTTTTTTTTTATCTGAGGGTGGCCCCAAACTTTTGGCCTGTAGTGTAGTTGAGAGACACCCATATCATCTCCATTCGCATTTCCCCTGAGGCCAGGAAATGCAGGAAGTAAAACCTTTTGCTTCAGGCTCAGTGCTCAGTTCCTGTTTGATCCACTTGCAATATATTCCCTAACTAGTGGTTCGATGCACCGTTTATCTGCGAAATCCATTCTAAATCGATCTCAAATCTCCCTATCACTGCAGCCTTGCAAGAATTCCAACATACCATCAACTGACGTCTGTTTGGATGAGTGGCTGCTATGTTTCTTTATGGTATAGAATTTTTTAAATTCTGAAGAAATTTATCAATTTAGGAGTCCTCACAGGTCCTCCTAAAGTTAAGAAAATTCTTCACTGATGAAAATTTTTATGAATAGTACTGAACTATTTCTTGGCCATCTAAGAATTCTTAAGGGGTAAGAATGTTCTGAGAATCTTTATGAATACGGACCCAGGATTGCAATTGTAGTTGTTGCGAAAACCAGCAGACACAGTGGGTTCACAGGATAGTTTGGGGACCAATGCCATTGGAATTTCTAAAAAGCATGCACATTAATTACAACCCCAATTCCAAAATAGTTGGGACGAAGTGTAAATTGTGAATAAAATCAAAATGCAATGACTTTCAGATCACATGAGCCAATATGTTATTTACAGTAGAACATAGATAACATTTCAAATGATGAAGCTGAGACATTTTACATATTTATCCACAAAATGAGCTTATTTCAAAATTTCTGGCTGCAGCAGGTCTCAAAAATGGCAAAAAAAAGTGCTGAAAAAGCAACTAATATATAAGAGAATCAGCTAAAAGAACATTTAGCAAGTAATTAAGTTAACTGGCATCAAGTGCGTAACATGATTGGCTATAAAAGGGATGTCTTAGAGAGGCTGAGTCTCTCAGAATTAAAGATGGCCATAGGCTCTCCAACCTCTCATTGGTTGCGTAAAAAAATGTGGATTACTTTAAAAACAATGTTCCTCAATGTCAAATTGCAACGGCTTTGAAGGTCTCATCATCGACAATGCATAACATCATCAAAAGATTCAGAGAAACTGGAAAAATCTCTGTGCATAAGAGACAAGGCCGAAGACCTTTACTGGATGCCTGTGATCTTCGGGCCCTCAACCGCCACTGCATCACTCACTGGCATGATTCTGTCATGGACATTACTAAATGGGCCCAGGAATACTTCAAGAAATCACTGTCTGTAAACACAATCTGCCGTGCCAGCCACAGATGCCACCTAAAACTCTATCATGCAAAAAGGAAGCCATTGTTGAGCATGATCCAGATGCGCCGCCTTGTTCTGTGGGCCAAGGCTCACTTAAAATGGACTGTAAAAGTGTCCTGTGGTCAGACGAGTCCAAATTTGACATTCTTGTTGAAAATCATGGGCGTCGTGTCCTCCGGGCTAAAGAGGAGAGAGACCACCCCTCCTGTGATCAGCGTTCAGTTCAAAAGCCAGCATCTCTGATGGTAAGAGGATAAATTAGAGCATATGGTGTGGGACACTTGCATGTTTTAAAAAGCACCATGAATTCTGAAAGGTATATAAAGGTTTTAGAGCAACATATGCTCCCCTCCAGATGATATCTATTCAGGGCAGGCCTTGTGTATTTCAGCAGGACAAGACAAAACCACATACTGCAGCAATTACAATAGCATGGCTTTGTAGTAGGAGAGTCCGTGTGCTGAACTGGCCTGCCTGCAGCCCTGATCTTTCACCAATTGAGAACATTTGGCACATTATTAAACGAAAAGTCCGTCAAAGGAGACCCAAAACTCTCCGGCAGCTGGAAGCATGTATTGAACAAGAGTGGAATCAAATTCCAATGGCTAAACTCAAGAAACTTGTCTCCTCAATGCCCAGATGCCTCCACTTTGTGTTATAAAGAAGAGGGGATGCTACACCATGGTAAACAGGCCCCTGTCCCAACTTTTTTGAGACCTTTAGCAGCCATCAAATTTGAAATGATAAAATTGAAAATTTCTCAGTTTCAACACTTGCTATGTTATCTCTGTTCTGTTGTGAATAATATACTGGCTGGTGTGATTTGACAGTCATTGCGTTTTGATTTTTTGATATTCACAAATTAAACTTTGTCCCAACTATTTCGGAATTGGGGTTGTAAAATGGTGCACACAAAAATGCTTAAGTTGCGTCTTTCATGCCATTTGTCATCAAGTTAAGTTTTGTTTTCTTTCCTCCAAAAAATAACTTTTTTATTCCTGCCTGATATATTTTCATATTCATTTCATACTGGTGGCATTTCAATATCTCAGACATTACCACTTACTTGTCTGAAATTGTGCAATGGAATCGGTTTGGCCTCCACACCTCCACCCCCTTTATTTAAAAACGGTCACAAGGGGTTCTCATCTGTAGGTTCACGACCCCCTTCTCAGAACAGAACTACAATCTTCAAATGTATAACTCGAACTGAAATGTCAGCGATTCATTGACTTATAAAGGGTGCAGGGAGTTAAATGTCAAGTCAACTAATTAACCCTCAGCATTATTCAAGAAATAAATCTTGGTGCTGTTGAGAGAGGAAGAAAATACAGTGAATCTGAAAACCAGTCATAACATCCCTTGTGAGTCAAGTGTTTCACTATGGATCAAATATTCCGATTTTTATTGATCCTTGATTAATTTGCGCTGTATTGTGTTATCTAAGTAGAAACCCCCTTGGTTGCATGGCTAACTTGGGTGAGAATGCTTCAAATTTATCCCATTGATTGATCGTGCACACATTTTAAGAACATACTTGCTGCAGGGCAAATAAATATTTGACTGATTACTCTGATCATTCTCTAATATAAGAGAAGTAAAACTTCACTTCTTGTACAGTATTAAGTGCAGAAATATCATTTGGATAAATTGAAAAAGAGAAGTCTTCCCGTTTCTCAACAATCAGTTGGGGAAAAAATATGTGGGTGGTTAAATGCACTCTGAACTTCCAGAACCCTGAATTACTGATCTACCTTAATCTTTCAGCTGATTTATTATAATTAATGTGTATAAGAAGTTCTTTTTTTATTAAAGTTGTTTAAAAAAAAATCAAGAAACTAAGGCTAATCTGCTAAATGACAGCATTCTCCCCATAGGCAAAGTTCATTTTTTTGGCCAAGTAGATGTGCAATAGGAAAGAGTAACGGGTCCAGAAAATCAACAAGAGAACTGCTCTGGGCTGCAGGAATGTTCACTGCAAATTTTATACTGCATTTCCACCAAAATCAAAACAAAAATTTTCCTCGCTTTATTCACAGGAGTTTGACCGTGGGATCATTTTTAGTTTCTCTCTGTGAAGATTTTCCACTCTGTTCGTGCCAATTATACATTTACTACTATGGGAGAACAACTTGGGAGAGGATTGACATGCAAATTCACACTGCCAACCAATAGCAATGTGAATTCAGCTTCGGTTACAATCAAGGGTTGGCACTTGCAGGAATCTTGAAAAAAAATCAAAAAGATTGCAAAGCTAATGTAGTTATGCTAACATTACAATCGTTTTACTTTATGAACATTGATCCTGCTTGAGAATAATAATATTCACAAAACTGTGAATATTTTGTTGTCATATCTGATGTGGAGCTAGACCACTATTTTTTGTGAAACTGTGTAACATAAGTTATTTGATACAGCTTGCTTACTAGCAACCTAGCGCTAGCATTCCCATTACCTCAAGCAATGCGGCTAACTGTGGTTTGAACATGTAGCTAGATAGCCAAGCTAGCCAATTGCTGCCAGTAACAATGGTACTATTCAGAAGACTGCTCTACTCATGCAAAATTTTTGCTCGACATGAATATTTTAAAGTGGAGTGAAATGCGAATTTCATGTGTTGTGCCACACGCGTCACATCATGCCGTGTCTCCCGCGTGACTCATGTCGCCTGGCGCGAAGTAGCATCTTCTCGCATGAATTTCTGTCTTTGCGTTGATTTTGAATGTAATCTGTCCACGTACAAAGTTTGTTTCATGTTTGCTGAAAACGCAGCATTAGTCACAAAGTGACCAATATAAATAACTCTCCTGCTGTATGCACCAGAAACAATCACACAGTGTATGACATAAGCCCGATCAAAACTGAGTCATTGCATTTGATAATTTAAAATTTGACCAAGTTGTGGTGCAACAGAAAACACGGTGGCCGCATACACGGTGCAATGGTGGGCGACTGTATGGAAAAACGCTGCATATCCACATCAACACTAGTGCGCTGCGACGGCCCAAAACATCTCCAATTGGGGAAATGCACTGCAAAACAGAAACAATGCAAAGTTAAAAACACGCAAACCACAAAAGCAAATACAAGAGAAAAACACTGGATTTAGACATCAACACAAAGGAAGTACTCCAAAGTACTCGCAAAGGCTAAGTCAGCAAAAAGGCTTTCTGGCTTGCTCACGTTCTCTATCTCACCTAGCTAGAGTTGAACCGCGAGCATTTATGTTATACTTAATAGAACTGCTCGCAATCTAGCTCGCTAATGTTAGTTCACTTGCTTACCTTGCTAGTTTGCTAGCCAAGCTAGCTGTCAGTTATATTTTGTTATACATAAATGCTCGCAGTTCAACTCTAGCTAAGGAGCATAGCGAAATAATGGATCGTATTAGTCATTTTTTTTACTTCTGTGCACCAAACTGTCAGCTAGCTAGGCTAGCGAACTAGCTAACAAAGCAAGCAAACTAAAGTTAGCAAATAGCAAGGGAGCAGTTACATTTGGTATAACATAAATGCTTGCGGTTCAACACTAGCTTAGTGGGATAAATAAATGATGATTTTTTTTCATTTATTTTTTACTGATTTTTGTGCATCAAACTGTTGGCAAGTCAGGCTAGCGAACTAGCTAGCTAAGCAAGTGAACTAATGTTAGCGAGCTAGCTTGCGAGCAGTTCTATTAGGTATAACGTAAATGCTCGCGGTTCAACTCTAGCTAGGTGAGATAGAGAAATAATGGATATTTTTTATTAATTCATTTTATATTGACTCCCAAGCACCAAACTGTTGGCTTGCTAGGCTAGCAAACTTGCTGGCTAAGCAAGCGAACTAACGTTAGGTAGGAAGCTGGCTAGCTAGCTAGAAAGCCATTTTGCCGACTTAGCTAGCTAGTGTTGCTCAGGTCAAAAGTTAAAGCTGTTCTAGTTGGCGCTCCCCATAGCGACTGGGAGTACTTCCGTTATATAGATGTGAATATGCAGCATTTTTCTCTTGCATCTGCTTTTGTGGTTTGCGTGTTTTTGAGTTTGCACCGTTTCTGTTTTTGCAGCGCATTTCTCCGATTGGAGATGTTTTAAGCCGTTGCAGCTCATTTGTGTTGACGTGGATATGCAGCGTTTTTCTCTTGCATTTGCTTTTGTGGTTTGCGTGTTTTTAAGTTTGCATCGTTTCTGTTTTTGCCGCGCGTTTCTCTTATTGGAGATGTTTTGTGTCGTTGCAGCGCATTTGGCCGTTGCCATTTTCCCATTTACAATATAGCACAATGAGCACAGAAATGTAATTGAACACATCATACAACACTATTTCTGATGTAATATGATTATGATTCTTAAGTAATCTGGCATGAAAAGCAACCAATTTGAAAAATTAATAGCTTGTTAAAATAATTTAATTGTAATTAAGGTTGGACCAAAAACCAGCATGCACAGGGGGCCTCCAGCACCGAGTTTGGGAACCACTGACTTCTTGTGTGAATCCAAAACATGCTCTGGATATTACACATTAAAGGGATAGTTCACTTTTTTTGAAGTGGGGTTGTATGAGCTACAGATAGCCTCTACGTACATCAGATGCAGTAGAAAGCTCCCTGCTCTCTCCCAGTTAGCCGCACCAGTGGCCTAAGAGAGGTCCTACCTGAACACGCCACTTTAATTGTTCACTATATTACAAAAAGTTACAGCGCTTCAGCTGCTCCGAAAAAAAAAACACAGTTGCTCTTGAACTAACCAACTGACGTATTCCATCGGAGTAAACTGCGCACTGTAGCGATCAGCTGTTTGGGTCAGACTCTGAACGGTTTGTGGCAGAGACAGCATTTCAATGGCATAGAATTACGTCTCAAAAAAAAAAAAATCCTAACCAGCACAGCAGATACACAGTATGTGGCTGCGTAGACCCTATGTGATATCAATTTGTGCTCCAATGTTACATTAGACTTTTTCACAGGTGTTTCATTTGATGCATGGGTACAGCAGTGCTCTTCACCGTGCACCGTTGAGATTTCCCTGAATGTAGCCTCACGAAATACTCTTTGGAAAAATGAGTACTGCAAACACAGAGCTCTTTTAGGGATACGGGTGGCGTATCAATATCCATGTTCAGCGCAACTAGCCACAGCTGCCGAAGTCCAATATCCCGCAAAGGAATGCAGTGGAAGCTGTAAGTGCACCAGGATACAGCTTTGCTTTTACGTCCAGGAAAGCAACACACACAGACCATTTTCGAAATGTTTACACAAGCTTAACGACCATCCGACTTCGCAACCGCAGTGACTGTGACCCAAACAGCTGATCGCTACAGCGCCCAGTTTGCTCCGATGGAATACAACAGTTGGTTAGTTCAAGGGCAACTGTGTTTTTTCCGAGCAGCTGAAGCGCTGTAAATTGTAATATAGCATACAATTAAAGTGGTGTATTATTTTCAGATAGGACCTCTTTTAGACCGCGAAAATACACTGTTACTTTGGGACCGTTCACAACAGTGAATCGCGTAAATCTCCTCCCAGCACTACGCACTGGTGCGGCTAACTGGGGGCGAGCAGGGAGCTTTCTACTGCATCTAATGTACGTAGAGGCAATTTGTAGCTCATCCAACCCCACTTCAAAAAAAGTGATCTATCCCTTTAAACAACACATGGAAAAAACTTGGTATCACTCATTTAGATCACATATTTGAAAATAACTCACTCATACCACATGAAATCCTCACAGAAAGATATGATATCGGTGGTAACAGCTTTCTACAATATTCACAACTCAAGCACTGTCTCAAGAAGAATAAAATCAATCTGCACAGCAATACTCTAAATCCCCCTCCGATAACCGAACAACTCAAAGAATTAGTACATCAGAAAAAAACCCTGTCCAAAATTTACAAGATTTTATCTAAAATTGACAACACTCTTGCCATTCCGACTCAGCACTGGGAAAAAGATTTGGCTGTTGCCACCGATATCATTGACTGGAAACAAATCTGTATCAACACCTTCTCAATGTCCTCAAATCCAAGATTACAACTTATTCACTATAAAACCCTTCACCGAGTCCACTACACCCAAGTTAAAATGTTAAAAATGGGTTTCACAGGAAGCGATATCTGTAACCACTGCACACTCAACATCACTGACGACTACTTTCATGCCACATGGCTGTGCCCACCTATCTATACATTTTGGAAAACAGTCATCAACAAACTCTCCTCCATCCTAGGTTGCAGCCTTCCAGTCTCCCCATCAGTATGTCTGTTGGGAGAATTATCTTCTGTTGAACTGCCACCTGACAGCATACGCCCAACTTGGATCGCCCTAGCAATGGCTAAAAAGACCATTTTGCTAAACTGGAAAAATAAACAAAATAGCACAATATCTCAATGGCTCAATTTATTATCCGATTACATTAACATGGAAAAACTTAGAGCATCAACTGCAAACCAAGCTGACCAGTTTGGCCGTCATTGGGCTCATTTTACAGAGCTCCTCAGCAGTCCAGACTAATCCATATAAATAACACACAGTGCTCTTCTTCAACCACACAGTCACCACATATCATACCTACCATTTAACGAATAAACCAGATGTCTCCGGCCACACAACCCCCCACAAACATTAATCCGCACCCCCGAAATATGGAGCTCCACTACGCATATTTATTAAACTACATGGACGTGTATATACGTTGATGTGTATTTAAGTATATGTGTGTGTATATATGTGAGTATAGCAGTTTTCAGTCCCTCTGTTTGCTGTCTTTTATCTAATGTTGAACACTATCCTGACCAGCAATGTGAAATCACTGCATAAAACTGTTATTTATTTTCTTTTCCTCTTTCTTTTTTTGTGTACTTTTTTTAAGATTGTTACATCTACCTGTTATTTGGTTTTGCTTCATCATGTTTAATTAGTTGCATTCATTTGTTTAATCCCTCCTGTTTTCTCCTTTGTTATACCCCCTCCCTCTGAAGAGACTGTGTTAGTACAAATTTATTGTTACTAAAAATAAAGCTGACCTCCCAAGAGGGGGGGGTGGTGGCGGAAAAAAAAAAAAAAAATTAAACAACACATGTTGTTTCATCTTCTATTTTGCACTTATTTTATTTATTTTTGTTTTAATACCAATGTGTTATTGTTGTCTGAGTGGAAGCATGATTATTGTTGTTTTTATATTTTGATGAGCTGCAGGACAGATGAATTTCCTTTCAGGGATAAAGTTCTTTCTATCTATCTATCTATCTATCTACATGCACATGTACTTACATAGAATTGTTATAGTACATCCAAACTATTTTTTATCCGCGATAGATATAATGCAGATGACGTGGCAGCGGTGCAGCTGCAGATCTCATTCCATACAATACATGCTGATGCAGTGCAGCTGTGGATTTGACTCTTGCAGCTGCCATACGGTTGCAGATGTATTTTGATTATATATATATCTATATATATATATATATACTACTCAAAATTTGATAGGGATCATAGGAATTTTTTTGTGAAATGACATGCAAATTTGGTGACTGCCACTGATGAACAATATATTGGATAAATGACATGCAGTCAGACACAAAACACATTTGCAAGTGCATTTAATGACATTAAATGAGCGTGCAGCCTCACACTTTTGGCTTTCATGAACACTTCATGGTTTCACCTCTGACATGTAAAGTGAAAACAGACAGTGTTCGTTTGATGTTTCATTACCACAGTTAATGTCAATAACGGGTATGGCCTCCCCTAGCTTGAATGACGGCTTGACAACGTCGGGTCATACTGTCAATCAGAACCCGGATGCTTGCAATTGGAATGTTGTTCCATTCTTCAACAAGGGCATTTCCGAGCTCTTCTAGAGTTGTGGGTTGTGCCCTACGACCGGAAATGGCGACCTGCAGCATGTTCCACACATGCTCGATAGGGTTTAGGTCCGGCGAACGCGCGGGCCAGTCCATGCGGACAATTGTCTCCTGCTCTAGGAATTGATTCACCACCCTAGCACGATGGGGACGGGCGTTATCATCCATCAAGATGAAATCAGGGCCAACAGCACCAGCGTATGGTATTACGTACACATTGAGGATCTCATCCCTGTACCGTACCCCTGTCATCGTCCCTCTCCCCATGACATGCAGGTCCGTTCTGCCGTTCCTGCTTATTCCTCCCCAGACCATAATTGATCCGCCACCATAACGGTCGTGTTTCGTTGATGTAGGCATCATTAAATCGCTCACGTTGTCTTCGCCACACCCGTTGCCTCCTGTCAGTAAAGTCCAAGCAATATCGGGACTCATCAGTAAAGAGAACTGGAGCCCAATCGTTGTGTGTCCATGTGACATGATCGTGAGCCCAATCCAAACGGTCACGCCTATGACGCACGGTCAGTGGGATTCGAACACATGGCCTTCTTTTTGAGTTGAGGCCGGCAGTATGAAGACGATTCCGATCGCCTGAGTGGATACCCTGACCCCGAGGCGTTATGAAGGTCATTTCGTAGGGTGGTGGCTGTCCAGAAAGGATGACGTTGTGCCTGAAGTGTGAGAAAGTGGTCTTGTCGTTGTGTAGTCGATCTCTGACGACCACCCCCATGACGGTGTGCTGCTGTACCAAACGTTTGATGCCGGTTCCACGCTCTGTTCACAACGCTTTGGCTGACGTTAAGTGCATTAGCAACGTGGACGTTGTGAGAAGCCAGAGTCAAGCATTCTGATGCATCTTCCCAATTGCTCTGAAGTCAATCGACGTCTAAGACGTTGAGGAGACATTGTTATTGCTAAATGTAATGCAAAAAATTTGGGAACTTCCAAATTTTCACCAACAAGCAACACACACGTCTGAGTTGAAATGGTGAAGTGTTAGTCAAAGCCAAAATGTGAGGCTGCACGCTCATTTAATGTCATGAAATGCACGTGCAAATGTGTTTTGTGTCTGACTGCATGTCATTTATCCAATATATTGTTCATCAGTGGCAGTTACCAAATTTGCATGTCATTTCACAAAAAAATTCCTATGATCCCTATCAAATTTTGACTAGTATATATTGCGCATACGGTGTGGGTGGGGATAGCAAAGGGTGGTTGTGGAGCGGCTGCTGATAATAATGATTTGGCCGCACAGACCTCTGGTGTGAACACAAAAAAAGTTTTTAAAGTCTGGGCAGTAGGTGACAAACATAATTTTCTGATTATTAGCAAAGACTGCAGTGTTGAGAGTCTCTCTCCTTTCCCTGTATCTAATTTGTACGTCTATAATTCATAGTGATTTCACATAGTGACATTGTGATTTGTGAATTCTCAATGTTCTTTCTTACCATGACCTCTCCACGCAAACGTTTGCCAAACATAGAAGGAACGCCAGTCCATGCATGTTTTAGGGAAGATTTTCTAAAGTTTTGGTATCCATTTAATATTCGTTCATCTTACTGCAGTTTGGCATGCAAACCCATGACATGAAATTGAAAAAACAAAATTAATTTTAACCTCTGGTCTGTTCTATCATCTTCTGTTCTATCATGCATCTTACCAAATAATCACAATAAAGTTCACTTTCTTACAAAATAAATTTTTCTTTGATTACATTTTATTGTGGTATAGTGTTTTGACTTCTTTTGCAAAAGGTATTAACAAGCTCTTTATCTTCTCCCATGACAAAAATGAGCATTTTTCGAAAAATGCTTTGGATGAATATTTTGCGTTTTGCTGTGAAAATCTTCAGATGTAGTTTGACCGGATGATGCTGCCACAGGAAAGGTTTTAATGTCACACAAAAATATACTGACCAGCGTTAAAAAAACAACACCCTAATTTCATGGCCAAAATATGAATTATGCATGTTTGTGATGTGTAATTGTTATCAAAGGGTATTAGGCCTCTTGACAATATGGCAAAATGCCAAATTAGGTCTTTGGCGTGTTTTAAAGCCATTTCAGGCCGAAAAAGCTAAAATCATGATTTTTATCAATAGCACAAAATGCAATAATGTCTTTCTGGGTCTGTTCACAAAATCTGGTCTCTCAAAAGTTTGCATAGCAAAAGCCACCCTAAGTCTGTTGATTAAATATTTATGTTTTTTCTGACAGGTGATCCAATAATTTGTTAAGCTCTGTATGTATATATGTAACAAAAAATATACTATAACAGTATATATGCACTAGTGCCCATATATATATATATATATATATATATATATATATATATATATATATATATATATATATATATATATTTTTTTTTTTTTTTTGTAGTAGCTACGTATAATATTGGCCTTATAGCACACAAACCTCCAGTCGGTGTGCCATACTAGAAGCAATTTTGTCAATTTTGTCAGAGGCGCACTGACCTGACAAAAGGGCAAGATGCATCTGTTGCTGATATTGTGCAGCTGCATGAAAAAGACATGCTAAATCCATGGCTCAATGATTTCCTTTTTTATTGTACTGTAATCACACTTGTAAGCATATGCTGTCACTAACAGTAGCTTGATATCAACATATTGATATTTCTTGGGCTATCTATGTGTGTGTTTCATGAAAAGTGACATTAGGGGCTTTATGTTACCCCCGGCACAGAGCAGCCCCAAGCTTGATTTAACTGTCTGTGCTACTGTCTGACCGGAGCAGTACTCATTTTCCCATCCAGCACCCAGTTTGCTTTAACCCTAGAACACTAATGTACTTTTGTAACATCATCACTAACGTTGGGTATATTTTACCAAATATAATATTCCCCCGCCAAAATACTTCACATCAAAATGTATTAAAAAGAACAACAATACATGGTAAATTGAAACTTTTATTTCCAGCTATACAACATCTCACAAAGTGAACAAAAGTCTCATGGGAGGATCCTATAAAAATTCTTGGTAGAAGTGGCGAGGGCACACAGTCTTGATGGCAGATGTACACCTCACTAAGAGACCTGTGCTTTCTGCTTCCACTGGTCCTGCCTCACCTGCAGGAGTGCCAGGGGTAGGGATGTCACACACACTGCAGATGAGGATTCTGAGCTGACATGAAAGATTTGAGTGGGGAGCCTCTGCTCTGGCCTCTACTCTCAATCACTCACATTGGGTGATTTTCATCCAAACACGTGCCCTTTGAAAAAGCAGGGATGGAAGCAGGGAAACACGCCTACCTTCGATGACATCAGTGAGCAGCCTGAAGCTAGCCAAGGACCCACACATCTCAGTCAGCGTGAACACAGTGTAGACCATGTGACCACAATTGCGTGGGTGAAAATCACCCGACATTAGTGTTCTAGGGTTAATAGCAAATGTAGTTGCACAAAAATGAATGCCCATGGGTGTGTTGGTCTTAAAATGAGGTGCAGTCGGGCGCATTGATGGCATGTTGCTAGCCTGAGACAGCAGAAAGCAATTGCGCGATTGACCAGGATAAACCAGTCTAAAGTCAATATCCAGTTTTTAACTACTATTTTTTGGGCACATTCTAAGACAGTATTATGCGCCTTTGTAGGCAAGTGCACAGGAGTATGGAGTTTAAGAAAGCCAAGGTACAAATCCCCAAGGCTGATCAAGCAATCTTTGCTGTGCTGAGTGTTATGATCCAGACCATTAATTTTTTTATTTATTTATTTCTATCGCGCTTTTCACCGGCAGGTTATCACAAAGACGCTTTACAGAGAGGAAAGGGCAGAGCCCAGACTAGTCCCTAATCCCCAAATGGCAGGCAAAAAACTCCCTGTAGGGAGAAAAAGCCTCGAACAGTGGTGAGAAAAAACTCCGCAGTGAGAAGAAATCTCAGCAGGAACCCGGCTATTGTGGGGAAGCCCATCCTCCACTAGCTGGCTAATTAATTGATGATAGTAAATTAACATCCAAAGTTCTTTAAACAAAAAGGTGTCCAAGCAGTGACATCTGTAGCTCCAGGAAGTGGAGAGGCGGGGATGAGAGGATCAGGACAGCAGGAAGAGAGCAGTTGGTGACCATAAGGTAGGTGACAGGGCTTAGGTGGTCCGGGGGTGGCATTCCTCAGAGAAAACACAAAAACAAAAGGCGGTTAGGCACTGGATAAAATATTACATACTACACAAAATGCTGTCCTGTGTCAGGTATCAAGTTACGCTAAAATACTACAACCCAGGGGTAACCAGTGAAGAGCACTTAACTCTCCTTCATCCACCTATTGCAGCACAGAGACCCTGAACTTCCATCCGACTAAGGCTGCGTAGTTTTTCAAATAGACACCACCAACACCATGTGGACCTATCCAGTGACTAAGGCCGTAGCAAGCCCCACCGGTGCCGTGTAAGTGCAATCTCAGTGCTGCCGGTTCCACATGGATTTATGCAATTTTGACTACCAAAACCTTGTCACAAGAAGTGAGCATACCCAGAGACTAGGCAATCTCCCTAAAAACAGGTAGTATACACGCTCATAATGCGTTAAGTATAGGCTTGACTAAAGAGGTATGTTTTCAGCCTACTCTTGAACACAGAAAGTGTGTCTGAGGCCCGAATGTTTGTTGGGAGATTGTTCCACAAGATTGGGGCTTTGTAAGAGAATGCTCTGCCTCCAAATGTAACTCTGGATATATTTGGAATTTTCAAATATCCAGCACCTTGTGAACGAAGTAATCTTGGAGGGAGGTAAGGAAATGAGAAGTGCACTAAGATATATTGAGGCCAAATCATTTAAGGCTTTGTAGGTAAGCAGTAGAATTTTATATTCAATTCTAAATTTGACAGGCAGCCAGTGAAGATTTTTGAGTACTGGGCTAATGTGGTCATATTTCTTCGTCCTGGTCAGAACCCTAGCAGCAGCATTCTGCACTATTTGAAGGCGATTCAGGGTAGAATTAGTGCAGCCGGACAGTAATCCAGCCGAGAGGACTTTGGCAGAAACTGGGAGTCCATCAACGTTGAGGGAAAACTTGAGGAATGTGTCTATGAGCGATTTGGGACCAATTACCAATATTTCAGTCTTATCTGGATTTAAAGAAAAAAATTTTTGCGTCATCCATCCTTTATCTGCTCTAAGACACATCTCTAATCTAGTTAGTGGATTGATTTCACCTGGCTTAAAAGATATATAAAGCTGTGTGTCGTCTGCATTACAGTGGTACTTCACATCATATCTACTTATGATGTTTCCAAGGGGAAGCATGTATAAAGAAAACAGCAAAGGGCCCAGAACAGATCCTTGAGGTATTCCAAAGTTTACCTTGGAATACTTGGAACAATTGCTATTAACCCTAACAAACTGACATCTGTCATAAGACTTAAACCATGAAAGGGCGAGTCCAGAAATACCAACCAGATTTTCTAGCCTGTAAAGAAGAATATGGTGGTCTATCATATCGAATTCAGCACTTAGATCAAGTAGGACAAGGACAGAGATGCGGCCACAGTCCATGGAGAGAAGTAGATCATTCATTACTACAGTGAGGGCTGTTTTAGTGCTTCTAAAGCCAAACTGAGACCTCTCATGTACCTTATTCATTTGCAAGAAGAAAGTAAGCTGTTGGAGATTGGCCAAGACTGTGGGATCTAAATTTGGTTTTTTGAGTAGAGGTTTAATCTAGGCCATCTTAAATGATGTCGGAACCAAACCTGAAATCAGGGAAGAATTGATTATGTACAGAATTGGACTGCCAAGAACGGGCAGGAGTTCCTTCACTAACTTAGTTGGGATGGGATCTAAGAGACAAGTCGTTGATTTGGAAGAAGTGACTAATTTAGCAAGTTCACTCATGGATATGGGAGAGAATGAATCAAACTGGTTTATATGCATAGCATGAGGTTTTATGTTAAGGCCTTCACCGACTGCTAGGGAAGCAATGATATTTTCTCTAATACCAATTATTTTGCCATTAAAGAATTTAAAAAAATCATCACTGCTGCAGGAGGCTGGAATTTGAGGGGAACTTGCAGCATGGTTGTTCGTTAATTTGGCCACTGTTTTGAACAAGAATCGAGGGTGAGTTTTATTTTCCTGTATAAGATTTATAAAATAAGAAGACCTAGCACCAGACAGAGCGTGCTTATACGCAACAAGGCTCTCTTTTCCAAGCACAATGGAATACCTGGAATTTAGTAGAGCGCTATTTGCATTCTAATTGACGGGACTTTTGCTTAGAGTCCGCATCTGGTCAGTGTCCCATGGGGCTGGTTTCTTCTTCTGAGTAACCTTTTTAAATTTCAATGGAGCAACTACATCGAGGGTACTACGGAGAGCATTAGCAAACTTATCTGCCATTTCGTCAATACAGAGGGGGCTGACTGGATAATCAAGATAAGTTGGAAGTGCTTCAATGAATTGTGAAGACGTAGTGGCAGTAAAAGTGTGACATGTGTACATCCTAGTTTCTGATAATACAGGGTGGGCCAATTGTAGACAGGATGTTGTAAGAAAATGGTCCGATAAGCTGGGATTGTGTGAATGGATGTCAACCTTGTCAATTTCAACTCCAAATCTTAAAATCAGGTCTAAAGTATGACCATGAATATGTGTTGGGCCAATGACACTGAGTGAAGCCAACCGACTCCACGACTTTAGTGAAGATGGATGTTGAAGAATCATCTACCCTCTTGAAATGCAGGTTGAAGTCACCCAAAATAACAATTCTAAAGTAATTCTGAAAGGAATTCTGAGAAATCATGCATGAAGCCAGAATATTGACCGGGTGGCCTATAAACTATCACCAGAGCAATAGGCTGAGCAGGGATGGAGTTCTTACCTGCGTCAAGCAATGAAAATTTCATAACTAGTACCTCAAATGAATCAAATGTATATTGCGGTTTGGGCTCAGAGTAAAAGGAGTCGTTATAAATAACAGCAACGCCCCCTCCTTTCCGGTCAAGACGGGGGTTATGAGTGTATATAAAACCAGGTGGAGAAGCTTCATTCAAAGAGGAGTTTTCATCTGATTTCAGCCAAGTTTCTGTGAGGCGTAGTACATTAAGACTACAATTAGAGATTAATTTGTTCACAAGTGCTGCTTTTGAGTTAAGTGATCTTATATTAAAGGGATAGTCCATCCAAAAGCTATAATTTGTATATCAATTACTCACCATTAGATGTCTCAAACGGACGAAGTTGTTTTGCACCTGGCGCAACTTTATGGCCACTGGAGAGTTTTGAAAAATCATCCAAATTCCTTTTTTGCTGGAAGCAAATGGGATCACACAGTAGCAACGGTAAAAAGTCCACAAAATGTCTGTTGACAAACTTTCAAACCATCGTCGAACGCATCGTCCAGTATAATCCAAGTCTGCTTTGTCCACTCGTATCCTCAGAACTCTAGAAACGCGTTTTTTTTTTCACTAAAAATAATAAAATACCACAGTTATGCTTCAAGTAAGCTTGCGCATTCAACGGAAGTCCCACCTCCCGGCTCGTTCCCAGACACTAATAAAGTTTTTGAGAGAAGGGAGAAGACGTGTTTCAAAAACTTTATTAGTCTCTGGGAACGAGCCGGGAGGCAGGACTTCCGTTGAATGTGCGAGCTTACTTGAAGCATAACTGTGGTATTTTATTATTTTTAGAGAAAAAATAAGAGCTATAAACTCCAGATGCACCAAACGCTCTTACCATCCAAATCTGCTCTTACACATGTGCGCTGAATGTTGAATCCCACTTGATCGTAAATTGGAAGCGTGTGGCCGGTTGTTTTAAATTAGCACATATGACACCCATAAAACACCATATAAGGGCAGGTGACATACCGTGTGCAAAGGGCCGACTGCTCGTGGCAATCTAGGGTGCTTTCACATTAGGTACGATTGTTCTTTACCGTGCCACAGTACGATTGTCCCCTCTCCACCCGCTGGTCAGCTTTCACACTAGTAATATCGTACCGTACCTGAGTACACTTGCAAACATGTCAAAATTCCAATACAGCGCGTTGCAGTATGCACCTGGGTGCTTTTAAATGTGGAACGATTTTAAAAGGAGGCGCCAATATATTTCAGGGGGTTTTATTATTGAGAAGGGGGTTTAGAATATTAATAACGCCAATGCATATGCTGCGCGTGCCCTAGCAACCCGGTGTGTTATCTGTAACATGGATTACCACTTATAGCAGCACGTAAAATTAAACTCGAAATTTTCTTGACTGAATGCTTGACGTTTCACATATACAAATCTTTCTCTGGGTACCCAAACATCAAGGTAAGCTGAAAATGTATTGATTACATTCGATATTGGTGGATGTTGAATACGGAATTCTTTCACCCTTGCGTTTTAGGCCGCTTATGCTGTCCACTGCCTCATACCACGAAAATTTATCTATCTCATAACTTGAGCTGCCAGACTTTCGCACCGCGCCCCACCCTTTGAAATATCGGCACTGATCTATTATTCTGTGATAACCACGCGAAGGCAACTACTCATAAATTATCCATAAATCTCCCAAGTTTTTGCGTGTAGTATACAGTTGTGATTATATGTTTTTGTTCGCGTACATTTCGAGCAAGCATTGAATTTCTTCGTTTGAATGGAGATACCTTTTCGCCACTGCATTTGTTAGAACAAGAGAGCCATAACACATAACCGTAATCTTTCGTGCTCAAGTACGGTTGCTTCCACATGTGGTACGAGTAGCCATTCATCTTTCTCAGCAAACATATCCACACGATCTCTATAAACGCACTCTCTGCGCAAGGCCTGGATGGCCAAAGCGTCCCACAGCAATAGGTAAGCCATTCAGAAGCAGAACGCATGCAAGTATCCAAGGGTTTTTACAGCTTAGTCCTAATTAGGATCAAATGGCCAAACTCTTTAGCCCAAGAATTAAATAATAAAATCATTCTAATTTCTCAAAAATGTAAAACAATCAAAATTTGACTATATGATGCATTTTTAATGTTTAGGTTTTAAAACTTGTGTTTCTGTGCATTGGACAAGCAATTTGTGGACAGAGATAGCAGTTTTCTGTTTTCTCTTATCTCTGTAAGAGTGCTCTCGACCACTTGTAAAATTTTCTCTCACCTAAGAGAAGAGCAAAAATAAGAAAACATTTGTGCATCCCAGAAATCAATGGGTAAGAGCAAAATAAGAAAAAAATCGGGGATAAAAACAAAAATGAGAGAAAATTGGCTCTTAAATCGCTTCTTGCATGAGGCCCATTGTTTGGCTAATGCTCCCCAAAGATGAGGCTTGCTCTTACTGTGAAGTACACAGTGGTAAATTACCCCCCCTTTAGTGAAAGCCTACCTAAGGTAAGGCAGTGTATAGATCCAGAACCAGCCTCAAAAATTAATCCTGATGTTCCTGCTTCTCTTGGATGTTCCTGCTTCTCTTGGTCTGGAGCGCTAGGGTAGCAGGGCTTTAATCGGGAGATATGGACAACCTTTAAGTCTTCACCAGAATCCACCAAAACAACCTGGTAGTTGACAGGCCCGACCTGCTGCACCACACGATATGGCCCTTGCCAATTAGGAGCTAGCTTGGCCATTAAGGACTTGGATGCTTTGGAGAGAGGATGGGCTCTTTCCCAAATTTGGTCATGCTCTGAAAACTCCAGTTCTCTTCGGTTTTTGTCATAGTTCTGTTTCTGGCGATGACGTGCTGTGACCAGGTTTTTGGAAAGCAGGGAACTCAGCTCCTGCAGCTGAGTAACCTTACTGTTGGCAGGCGAGTCAGGTGGAGGCTCTCAAGGTTGTAACATGACATCCAGCGGCCCTATAAGAGGTTGTCCAAGAATCAGTTCCGCAGGCGTAACGCCGGTGGACTCCTGTGCTGCTGAGTTAATGGTGAATCGGAACTCTGGCAGGTATTTATCCCACTGCTTATGCTGATTCCTAACATATGACGCAAATATGATTTTTAAGGTGCGATTCACTCTCTCAGTGAGGTTTGTCTGAGGGTGATATGCAGAGGTCATTTTGTGTCCTACTTTTCAGGTCCGCCACACTGTCTGGAAGACTGACGAGACAAACTGTGACCCACAATCGGATAGTAAGTAATCTGGTATGCCCCATCAAGTCAAGATGTCTTTTACCAGGACACGAGAGATGGTTTCAGCTGTCGCTGTTCTCAGAGGAAATAACTCCATCCACCTTGAGTAGTAATCTACAAAGACTAGCTGGTAGACATTCTGGTTAGTGCTCCTGGGAAATGGCCCTGTCAAGTCTATGCCAAGCATCTCCTATGGTCGATGGACTATAGTCTGCTGTAGTTTGCCTGCAAGTTTCCTGTTTTCAGGTTTGTATGCCTGATGCACGTGATATTTCTGACAATGTTTTCTGAAATCCCAGCTCAGCTTTGGCCAGTAGACCAGATGTTGCAATCTCCTGTACATTTTGTTCCTTCCAGAGAAACCAGAGAGAGGGTCCTGATGGAAGTACTCCAAAAGTTGCTTCCTGAAGCTGGCAGGAATGTATAGTTGGTGCAGAGTCTTGTAGGGAAGTGCGACAATAGACGAGATGCTCCATGATGTCAATATAGGTATTGGAATTGATGTTCACCTCTCCCTTTTCCACCACCTTTTGGAACAAGGCCTGACACTCAGGTTCCATTTGCTGCACTTGCCACATGGCCTCCATGGTGATGGGGAGCTCCATGGATGGACTGGATGAAGCAGACACAAAGGCCACACATGCAGGCAAGGAAGGCTAATCGGTCGGCGCTCGGGAGAGAGCATCCGGCACAATGTTGTACTTTCCTTTTCTGTATTCCACTGTAAAAGTGAATTATTGAAGTCGAAATGCCCATCTGATTAGCCGAGAGCTGGGTTAGGTAGTTTTGAAAACCGACAAAAGAGCAGCATTGTCTGTCACCACAGAGAAAAAGCGGCCTTCTAAATAATGCCTCCATCCAATAATGCTATGTCCGCACTACAGCCAGGCATTCCAATTCAGTGGCAGAATAGTTCCTCTCTGCTGGATTCAGGCTGCGGCTGGCAAAGGCGAGGACTTCCTCAGTTCCAGTGTTGGATTTCTGAATGAGGACTGCACCAAGCCCAATTTTGCTGGCGTCCGTGTAGACCACAAAGGGAATGTTGAAGTTCGGGTGCCCAAGAACAGCTGGGTTGACCAGACATTCTTTTAATTTCTCAAAAGCAGCTTGGCATGGAGGTAACCATATAAACTTTGCTCCTTTTCCCTTCAAGGCATTGAGTGGTTCAGAAATTGAGGAGAAGTTGGGAACAAAGCGGTGGTACCACCCTGCCATGTCCAGGAACTTCTGCAGGGCCTTCAAGGTGGTGGGGACCGGGAAGTAGTGAATCGCCTCAGTCTTATCTGGGTCAACATGGACTCCTTCTGCAGACAAAACATGTCCCAGAAACTTCAAAGAGGTCCTGAACAGCTTAGTCTTTTTCATGTGAAGAGAAAGTCCAGCAACCCGGAGCTTGTTGATGACAGCCTGGACATAGTAGAAGTGCTGTTCCCATGACTGAGAGAATATGATGATGTCATTCAGGTATTCAAAACAGATAACTCCCTTCAGTTCTCCCAGTACTTCCTCTATGAGCCTCTGGAATGTGGCAGGATCATTTTTGAGTCCAAAGGGCATGACACAGAATTGAAATACACCAAGAGGGCAGATGAAGGCGGTGATTTCTCACACCATAGGGTCCATTTCAACTTGCCAATATCCACTGTTTAAGTCCAGAGATGATAAGACAGCAGCACCTGCAAGGCTCTCCAGTATCTCCTGGATGTTTAGGATAGGCATCTGCGATGGTGTTCTCATTAACCTTTCTGAAATCAACATAGAATCTTGGTTGGCTACCAGTCTTCTTGGGGATCATGATCACAGGAGAAGCCCACGCAGAACATGAGGGTTCAATGATGCCCTCCTTCAGCATGTCATTGATAAGCTCAGTCATTACTTGTACCTTAGTAGGCGAGATACGATAAGATTTTTGATGAATAGTATGTGGACTGGTGAGCTAGGTCTCGTGCTTCAGCAGATCCGTACATCCAACTTTGGTTGTAAACACATCCAAATTATTAAAAAGTAAGCTCTTCAACTGTGGTTTCAGGTGTTCCTCCAGATGGGAATCCTGTATTGCTTTCAGGTCCAAGTCAGTGTCCTCCAGTGTGTTCAAGGAAGGTAACAGGGTTGTGGCCGGTGGAGCCTCCACTGAAAAGAAGGCGAGATGGTTGCTAACCTCGCCCTCAGCCAGAGGAGAGGACATTACACTGAAGGGATACTTCCTTATCTCATCATTGCTGAACCAGTACACTCATTCAACAACATCCCAGACCATTCTGGTGAAACAGACAAAGTAGTACAGAGACAACCAGGAAGAACAATTTACCAACTCGTGCTCTACAGGGCAGCATTACAAAAAATACATCCAAAAAATAATACAAAACACTGTACCTCCCGTCAGTAGCAGTCGGGTCAGTCAAGAGTGGCAAGGCAGCCTTTTAGATTCCTTTTTGCTGTGGGTTTTACCAAAACAGATAAATTACGCTTTGAATCAGACATTGTTTGGCTAATGCTTTCCAAAGATGATGCTTGCTCTTACTGTGAAGTACACAGTGGTTTTTAGAAGTCGTGGATTACCCGCACGTTTCTATGCTCAAGGTAAGAGCAGTTTTTACTTTTAAATGACGGCGTGTTGATTGACGGCGCTGGTGTCTTTCCTTGTTGGTCTACTAACTTGTTGAAAAAGGCTTTAGTTAAGGGTAGGATTTAGAATTTGAGGGGTTTGTTGGTGTGCCACCATTGGATAAATGAATACGCCCGTGAACGGATTGGTATGACAGATTCGTGAATGAATTGACGTTAGCAGACGGCCTGGTCGCTACAGACTTAACAACTGTCATTTATGTTTCAAACATTTCTTCAGTAGCAGCCAGAGAACAAGAAGGGCGATCAACTTGTCTTTAAACTGCTTATTAGTCTTGATCTGTTTTCAGTCATTTTCTCTGATAAAAGATACTTTACCTCTCCCTCCTCAGGTGTAGCTAATTGTCTTTGTTAAGGAGAGAAATAAAATGCATCAATTGAACGCGAAAAAGTGAGCATTTCAATCTTTGTTTTCAATTAAACAATCATGAAGCACAGGTTTGATGGCCTGCTTTGCAGGATGTCACAAAAAGTTAGTGCGGAAAATCCACAGTAGTTCTTTCGTGAAGAATTGCCTATTAACGCAAATTGATTAAACATTTTTATTGATTTTATTATTCACTCGCCTTGACATTTCATTAAAAGGGAAACTCTGTACTTAACCGCCAATGGATTATTCATATTGTTGGAAAACGTGTTAACCAAGAACAATGATTGAAATCGGGTCAATAATCTCATCTGTTTCAAGGGATCTTTCCGGCCCCTCGGTTTTCCGTCCACCAACCGCCACTGTTATTAAACACTGATGGATTAACATGTAAAGAATGTTACTGTCCTCGACTGAGATAAATTTAGCTTTGCTGTCATTTATGTCACAAGAAAACTTTCCTCTCGACCATACGAAGTACAGCGCTAGATAAATCAGTTGGATGAGATTCATTATGTCTCTAATCTTTGAATTAAAATTTGACTTCTTTTATATCAGATAAGAAAGCATAGTTCTGCATTCATACCTTGACATGTTTCGACGGGAACTTCCATCTTCCTCAGAAGTGTTACATGATGGTACTGTGACGTGTCTTATCAGCTGTTTTTACTGAGGCGTGACCATCCTGCCAGTTTTGACAGGACGGCCAGGCCTCCTACTGTCAGTTCGCCTCCTCAGAACCGCATTCCACATGTGAGACAGCATAATACTCAAACCGCTTTTAGGCCAAACAGATCAGCACTGCAAGAATTCGAAACAACTGGCTCAAGAACTGAAAAACATTAAAGTAGAAACCGATGAAATATTAAAATCACATGACGACATATCACTATTCACTAAAACACCAGTAGAGGCAACTTTTAAGATGGCATAGGACTGCCTTGAAACAGACAAAACACTCAAAAAATGAACAAATCTAACCATTCAGGACATATCACAACTACTCCGGTTCGAAGCCACATTCACCTACTTTCAGTTCCGGAACAAAATTTACTGACAAAAAGAAGGCTTTGCCATGGGAGACCCGCTATCAGCCATTATGTGTGGCTTTTTCATGGAAGACCTGGAGGATAGGGCCATAACAACAGCACCTGAACAATGCCGACTAACATTGTGGAAGCGGTATGTAGACGACATTTTGGAAAAGGTAAAGGCGGGACACACACAGGAACTCACGGATCACTTAAACATCATAGACAATACCGGAAAGATAAAATTCACACACCAGGAAGAATCGGAGAAATCCATAGCTTTCCTAGACATAAAAATACATCACACAGACGATGGGGCCATAAAGATAAAAATCCACAGGAAACCTATGCATACAGATCAATATCTATTATGGAAATCATAACACCCCACTACACACAAATTGTCAGTGGTTAGAACCCTATACGAACGCGCCAACATAGTCACCGAGCAAGAAGACAAAAGGCAGGAGGAAAAACACATACAGGAGGCACTAAATAATTGCCAATATCCAAAATGGGCCATAGAAAAGGGAATGCAGCAGGTTAAAAAAAAAAACAAAAACAACACACAGGGTCGCAGAAAGAAACGCACTAACAGCACAGACAACAGAGGCGCAGTCACATTACTGTACATCAGGGGTATCACCGAACGCATAAAAAGAGTCGTGAAAAAATACCACATCAACACACCGGTCCGACCACACACCACGTTGAGACAACTTTTAGTGCATCCAAAAGGCAAAATTGAACAGGACAATAAATGCAATGTCATATATGAAATACCATGCCACTCTTGCAAAGAAACTTATATTGGAGAAACAGGGAGATGCTTCAATACACGGAAAAAAGAACACAAAACAGAATGCGAAAAAGAAACTGAAATGAGACAGACGAGATCAATAAAAGACAAGGCACTACAAGAGAACCTAAAATCAGCCATTACGGACCATTGTAAGAGGGAAAACCATGTTATGGACTGGGAAAAGGCCAAAGTTATCCACAATGAGGAAAACCAACACCAACGCTGGATTATGGAGGCGATAGAAATCCGGAAGCGAGCCCAAAGAACGATGAACCGGGACGAGGGGGCGTACATGCTGTCTCACACGTGGAGTGCAGTTCTGAGGAGGCGAACTGACAGTAGGAGGCGTGACCGTCCTGTCAAAACTGGCAGGATGGTCACGCCTCAGTAAAAACAGCTGATAAGACACGTCACAATACCATCATGTGACACTTCTGAGGAAGATGGGAGTTCCCGTCGAAACATGTCAAGGTATGAATGCAGAACTACGCTTTCTTGTCTGATATAAAAGAAGCCAAATTTATTGCTAGATAAATCAATCACCCGCCCTGATTATTATTGCCTGTCTTTCATCAGATTGAGACAACCGCACTGATCATTTCGCCACAGCCTCAGATTCAATTCGCCCACGAGTACCCAGCACACGCGGGCTCGGATGCCGCTACACCCTTGGTATTTCCATCAGTGTTGGCCAGGTTTTTCAATATCAGTGACGACCAGCACAGACGATTCCTGCAAATTGGCCATGCCGGGGCGTGGGTCAAAAAATACTGCCGGTAGGGAAAAGCACTTTCTGGGCTGAGTGGTGGTCGGTGGATTCAGAGTGCCGGTCGGGACCGACCAGCGCTGACCATCATCGGCAGAACCCTGCTGATCATGGGATACCTGTTGCTCTTCTTCCTATCCTACCATTGGAGCGCCATTTGAGAGTATTCAGATTGATTGTGTTGGGCCTCTTCTTCGTACTAAGTCTGTTAATCAGTTTTTGTTTACCATCATGTGTGCTTCTATTAGTTTTCCTGAAGCTGTGCTGTTGCTTAAAGTTACTGTAGCCTCCATTTCTAAAGTTATAATCAATTTTTTTTTTGTATTTGGGCTACCAAAGATTGCCCACTCAGACCAAGGGATAAATTTTATGTCTCGCCTCTACAGCAGTTGTCTATCCTGCAGTAAACCTAATCCACTAACCACACAAAATCTCTGGGGGTGCTGGAAAGATGTCATCAAACCCTTAATTGTATATTGCGAGCGTACTGCTAGGAGTTTGAGAAAGATCGGGAAGAGGACATTCCTCTACTTCTCTTTATTGTGAGGGAGGTGACTCAGGAGTCGCTTGGTTCTACTCTAGACAAACTTGTGTTTGGCAACATTGTGAGAGGCCCTTTAAAATTGTTAAAAGAGAAATAGTTGGCTAATGACATCTTTCTTCCCACTACATTGGGCATGCAAGTTGCAAAAAGAGAACTTGAAAGCAGCTCAGGATAAGATGCATTCGCTATTATGCAAAGTGGATGCTGGACAGGAAAATGGTATCTGTGTTGGTCGTAAAGTGGCAAAAGACACTTGCCTTATGCTTTGCGCTGGGTGTAAGATGGAGGCCTGAAACTATTGGGACATGCTTCTAATGGCTTCATGTAACACTGAAATTTTGTGCATGTTATAGTGGGTTACATTTGTAAATCAAAATAACACTCCTATTTTGCTCAGTAATACTGTCTTTGGGCATGGCGTATGTAACACACCCCAGAATCTGTTTTACATATTAACATATGAAAGACTGACTGAAAAAAGAAAGGTAGTTTATCAATAGTAATTGACATAATGTAAGAGAATGTTTCTTTTGTCTTTGTCGGGGGGATGGGGTTTGTGAGTTGGGGCAGGGTGGGGCATGGCGAAGGAGGGGGCCCTCTGGGGTCGCCTTGTCACAAACTCTGGCAAACCTGTCAGCAGGCCTGTCTCCATGTGTAAAGAGACTCAAAAACACAATTGAATCGCTGTCAAGGCGCCAAACCCAAAGGCTGCAGTGATATAGTTTAATAAAAGATGAAGTAGGTCAATTGCAAAGCTAAAAACTTTGTGGAAACACTCAAACGTCTCAAGGGGATAACTCAGTTTTCCAGTCCACTTGTAAACATTGAAAATGGAGTTTCCAGAAATCTTCACTTTGGAAGATGTTTTACAGAAATTCAGTTTTAATCAACTGAAAATACAGTTTCCATTTGGATGAAAGACCAAACCGAAAGAAAATGCTATATTTTCCAAAGTACCCATCAACATGTCGACAGGGCATTAGAATGTTCATATGTAGCACAAAATAACTCCATGAGATAAAAATACAACTATGTTTGAGAGTCAGTAACCCATCCATGAAGGAAGCGAGTGCATGTAGTGGCGGCCTTAAGCATCTGGGGGCCCGTTTCAAGAGCAAATGTGGGGCTCTATAAAACATGAGAGCTTCATAATTTTGCTTCAGCTTACACCTTAGCCTACCCAGTGAAATTTCTATCAGAAACTTGCTGTTTTGTAGTGACTTACAGTAAAACTCGCGTATAACGGATTCAATTGGACCAGCTCATTTCATCCATTATAAGCGAAATCCGCTATGTGCATAAAACGGACAAAATCCGTTACACGCATAAAACAGATTATTTCCGCTATATGCATTTAACTGATTATATCGTTATATACATGTATGAATTTATATGTATGCTTTGTGTATTAAGATCGGAACAACTTCACTCTGAAGCGCACATACCCACTTGTCTTCATTTAGTCCGTCTTTGCCCTGACAAAATGGATAACAGGATGATATTGCGTGTTGCTCAAACTGGGATCAATGAAGAACACTAAAATCTAAAGTATGTAAATGAAAACACACCAGTTTCAGTTCCCGCGTTATACACCTTGCACCTTTTAACTGGCCCTTTTTTGCTAGTTATTTTAACTGTAATTTTACAATAAGTTTACAACAGAGTTCCGTGCATGTTAAGTGTAAACCACAGTTAAATATACGCAGGACTCCACTTACAGTTAAAATGACAAGGAGACTGCTTTAATTCAACTGTTAAATTCAGTCACTTTATAACAGCTTAGGAAAGCAAAACTTCATTTCGTTGCTCTGTTGCAACTGTGTATGCGCATGGTGCAAACCAGCATGTCCGGTATATACGAGTGCTTTTTAACGGAAATGCATTGAGACAGGACTGGACAGTTTGTCCGATATAAGCAAAAATCTGTGATATAAAACCCAGTATATTCAATGTTTATTTGATGTAAAAACATTACAGAAAAATCGGGACTTAAGCTGTTGTCCGGTATGAGCGAGTTTCTGTTTTATACGAGGACCGTTTAGGCGAGTTCTACCATATTAAAATATTGGCAATAAAAATATATGCATGTGTAAATATGATAAATTTCTCAAAAACTGAAATGTGCAACTCAGCCCAACAAGCTAGCTGCATTGCAAACTTATTCTTTGTTTTCTTCTTAGGGGACGGGGTTACTGGATAGCTCTACAACATAATCACTGGGATAATGATACGGCAAAATTTGGATGCAATTCGAACTTCAACATCCCACCAATATAATTTAATGTCGCTTGAGTGGACTAGTTTTAGAAGCACTAGATGACTTGTATTGCCTGACCTTGATTCAAATTTGCATAAACATTAGTAACACTGGGTGACGGGAAATCCCTCCGCATTATCAGAGAATGAGGCTGCCTTTGCCATAGCCATGAGTAAGATGATGTATACAAAACCATCAATACCCCGGTACTTTTTCAATGTGTTCACCGTATTAATGTTTACATTCAATTGCGATGCCATGTTATGAAAGAACACGTTTTTTCGCCCAAAGTACATTTTACTTCTGTTATATTACAACGCGGCACTGTGTGTAATGTTAATGATATGCACTGATCACAGATATGTGAACATCGAACAGGTCCGCACCAGTAATTTTCTGCCCAATTGCTGTTTCTTATTATTTTTATTTTATTTAGCCTTTATTTAACCAGGTCGATCCCATTGAGACACAAGGATCTCTTTTCCAAGGGAAGCCTGGCCAAGAAAGCAGCTTAAAACATCAAGTTACAGCAGGACAACACAGAATCAAACAATAAAATAGACAAAATACAATCTGAGTTAGTATGGGGCTTTCATGAGCAGGAACAAGAACGATATGAGGCAGATACTAAGTCCCTCATAAGGTTCTTAAATGTTCCAAGAGGAATTAGTTCCCTCAAGTTGAAAGTGCTCTGTAGTGAGTTCCAGGCAGCAGGTGCGAAGTACATGAAGGAGTGCTTGCCTAACTCAGTGCGAACTTTGGGGACATTGAGCAAATAACAATCACTGGAACGTAAGGAGTAAGTACTCTGGGTTCTCGAAATGTAGCCACATAGATATTGGGGGAGTAGACCTAAGATCACTTTGTAAATAAAAATGTGCCAGTGTGAGAGACGACGTGCAGCCAACGAAGGCCACTCGACTCTGCCATATAAAGTGCAATGGTGAGTGAGGGCTTTGCAACATGTGACAAACCTCAGGGCACCGTGGTACACGGAGTCCAGAGATTGGAGACAATTTGCAGGGGCATGCGTATAAAGGAGGTCGCCGTAATCCAATAAGGGAAGAAAGGTGGCAGCTACTAACTTCTTCCTGGCAGCAAAAGTAAAACATGTCCTGTTGCGATAAAAAAACCTCAGTTTTAGCTTTAGTTTTTTGATCAGGTTCTCTATATGAGACTTAAAAGAAAGCCTGTCATCAATCAGAACACCCAGATACTTGTAGCAAGGCACTAGCTCAATCGTGTTTCCTTGCGAGGAGAACACACTGGAAGGGGGCTCAGGTATCTTCCTGCCATTTGAAAAAATCATAAATTTAGTTTTACAAATGTTAAGTACAAGTTTCAGGTCTACAAGCTGACGTTCCACAAGTTTAAAAGCAGTCTGTAGATAGCCAACAGCCTCGGCAAGGGTGGAGCCACAACAATAAATGACAGTATCGTCAGCATAAAAATGGAATTTAGCATCAGGGATGTTTCTGCCAAGTACATCCACAAAAATGCTAAACAAAATTGGACCCAAAACAGAGCCCTGGGGCACACCAGAGAAGACATTTAACATTGTAGAAGAACTACCACCGAAGTGTGTATATTGCATTCTGTCTGACAGGTAGTTCGCGAACCAACCAACTGCTTGTTTTGACAGACCAATATTCAACAATCGTTGTTTCAAGATGGAATGATCCACAGTGTCAAAGGCCTTGGAGAGGTCAACAAAGAGGGCTGTGCAAAATTGTTTCTTGTCCAGTGATTCTATTATGTCGTTTGTGACTTTTAGGGAGGCTGTGATGGTACTGTGTTGCTTCCTGAAACCAGATTGATATGGAGAGAGAATATGGTTTGTTTGGAGAAAGTCCTTCAACTGATCATTTATCAACCTCTCAAGGACCTTTGACAAGATGCACAACTTAGAGATCGGTCGATAGTTATTCAAACAGGTAGGGTCCCCCTTTTAAAAAAGAGGAAGAACATGAGCAACCTTCCAAATTGCAGGGATACAATTGTTGGTGATTGTAAGATTAAAAATACATTGGATAGGTTTAGCAATTAAATCAGTGGCTAACTTTAAAAACCGAGGTTCTAAACCATCTGGGCCTGCAGATTTCTTAATATCCAGAGAAAGGAGAGCTCTATGGACTTCTTCCACTGTGAACAATGTGAAACAAAAGGGCTGACCAGCAGGTATGTGACCGTCATCTGGAGCAGGGGGCACTGGACCTGAGGCTGATGAGACAGTTGGGGGAGAAGATTTAGAGAACAGGGAACCGGAGGCGATAAAATGCTTATTAAAGCAGTCAAGCATGGAAGCCCTATCAGATACAATGGTGTCATTGTAAACAATACTGGGTGGGAGGTCACTGTGGTTCTCATCGACTGAGATGGATTTAATCACCTTCCAAAATTTTTTGGGGTCATTTAAGTTTTCCGTTGTTGTCGAGAGATAAAATTCGGATTTGGCTTTTTTTGATCAGAAAGTAAAAAACGATTTCTGAGTTGCCTGAACGTAAGCCAATCAACCTCAGACCCAGTGTTTCTGGCAGTAGCCCAAGCCACATTTCTTTTCCGCAAAAGTTCAGATAGCTCAGGTGTGAACCATGGGTTATCACTCCCTTTGACTTTATACCTCCCAAGGGGAGCGTGTTTGTCAACAAGAGCGGAGAAACCTTCATGGAAGAACTCTCATGCAGTCTGTACATCGTTACATAGTTCTATTCGATCCCAGTCAAAATCATATAAGTCGTGAAGAAATCCCTGTTCAACAAATGCCTTCATGTTGCGTTTGATCACAAAGCGGGTTTCTGCACAGAGATGCCTAAACTCTGACTTGTGCCAGACTCGCTTCTCGTTGGCTTTGGTTTGGTTCTGGTTCTCATTTGGTATAGAGTAGCTTGAAGTTAGCTTATAGTCATAACTTCTAATTTTAGAAATCTGCGCACATTATGCGTTTTGACAAAAGGTTGGAAGTTTTCAAGGTGCCCAATTTCCGTCAAATATTGATCGGATACCAATAAAATCTCAGTAGACGAGTTCTTTAATTTTGCAACTTGATTTTTCCAAATTATAAATGCATCTTATTGATCAGAAACTATTTTGACTATGCCAGTTCCGGAGGCTACCAGACCGTGACCTAGTCTTAATCCAGAAATCTCCATAATTTTCAGTGCTAATTTAATGGGTAAAAAAATGCATAAAATTGCTAGATAATGCTTTAAAGTATATACATCAAAGCTTACCGTTATATTAAATAAAACTTGCAGAATGCAGCAAGCAAATTACTCTTTTTTTAGTTCACATACCAACTGATAGGTCCGAGGCGGTAGCAACATTGATTAAGGTGAGAACTGTATTTCCGAAATTTTCAGAGTATCAGCTACCATAGCTCTTTAGCTACCATCATTTGTAGATGATGAATAATTACTACACTTCTTAGCAAGTTCAGTCTTCATGCAACTAATACATCTGACGGAGAAAACCAGCAACTCTGACCATGGAAAGCCGCGTATTCTCCCCATTGGCCACAACTCTAAGAAGGAGTATTGGTCGGGGTATGCTATAACGCCTTCATAGACGCCTTAATGCGGTTTTTATGTCATTCCAAAATGTGCCAGTTTGAGTGGCCATCGAGGATCCCAAATATTTGCCTTTTTGGGGGGGCCCTTTGCCCGGTTTGCCTCTCCTGGCGGTGTGCCTCTGCATTTTTTCATACAGTCAAGGTTTAGGATGTTAATTCTTGCCTGGTAGTTGGGGGCCCCCTGGAGGGCAGGGCACGTTTCAACTGAAACGGTTGAAACATACGTAAGGCCGCTTATGAGTGCATGTAAGACAAAATAGTTTACTCCAGCAGTATTGTTGAGAGCTAATGGAAAAAAAACTGTTTATCCTGGCTAAGTCATTAAGTTTGGCAAAATGGGAGTGGGTAGGAAGCATCAAAACCAGCCAGAGGTATGTAACTGCCCCAGAAATTGGGAAGAAGACAAGTTTTAGACCACATTAAAGGTGACAAAGAATCAAAAACCGTTTTTACCTTGTCTATGTTGAATACCGGTAGTCCACCCAGATTCAAGAAAATACGAAAAGTGCTAGACATTCTGAACATCTCTGTTTCATAGAAATTCCTCTTTTAAAAATGACCGCCAGAAAACGGGCCAATCTGAACAACGCATACATATGATGTCATATGTATCTCACTACCCCCCTCTCATTCCATTTCCTCCCCTTCAAAATAATTTGCATACACCTGCTCTCCTGCCCCCTACGGAAAGTAAATTGCAGCAGTGTTCAAATGGCGAGTCGCTTACCTAGGTGTGCTCTTCAGGCTGTGGAAGCAGTGTGCAAACGTTCCATATCCTTCCAACCAAAAGAAATGCACCTGATGCGTGGCTGCTGTTCATTTTTCATCGGATTCCCACTACATTCAACCACAGACTGTTACTTTGCTCAGCCCATTTCACCTCTGACAGTTTTACTAACCTGGCACAATTTCAAGCCAGTTTCTCACAGCATTTGGTGCTACATAGCGGAGCATTTCCGACTTTGCGTCTACCTCAACAACCAGTACAAACTGTAAGTATGTTAGATTGTTTTTAAGACGTTAAAAATAGAATATATTCGTTTTGCTTGTCTAGCCAATGTCGTATGACATGATTATCACTCAACAACAGCTTTGATACGAGATCCGAAATAAATCCGCAAAGATTGTTGTTGCCAATGATCCTACCATGCTCACATTAAGACGGTGGGAGGTCGGCATCTGCGCCTTTAGTTTGTGAAGATGTTTCGCCTGATGCGTCAACACCAAAACATGAAAGTAGCAGAGATGCCAAGTCTCACACATTCGTTGTGGGTCTAGTGCATTTTTTAGGATTATTCGCCATAGTCCGTAATTATTCAATGAATGCTTATTAATGAGATTCTCATGCGGAATTAAAATCCTTATGCCTTGAAGTTTCAGTTTCACTTGCTTAAAGAATTTCACCGCAAGTAACATGGAAAGCGATTATGACTTGCTTTGCTATAGGCAGCAAAGCCAGCCAATCAGCGTCAAGTGCTTGCATTTCATAATAAGGTTGCCAATTAAGCCCAAAAGGTCGCCAAATAGGTGCAAAACAACGCGTTCAAAATCCCCCACCCTAACATAGCTTTTTGAGAGAGGTTCTTAGGAAGCTTCTGAGGCATTACAGACCCAACCAAAATTTTGTTCTGTATATGTCACTTCACTGAACAAGGATAAATACCCCGTTCAACCATTCTAGGTCACCTTTAAGCACAGATATACCTTAAGATTTTCAAATGGCCAATTCTTGAGCCTCCAAGGAAAGGCAAGAAATTTAGGCCCAGTATCCCTAGAGTTCAAAAGACTACAACACCCAACACTGTCTCATCAACAAATTTGGTTCTTTTTAGGCTTGCACAGCCTCTTTTTAAGCAAACACCGTTGCACATAATGATACAGACAAACCAAGTGGGCCACATAAACTCTGAAATAAAAGCTATTACTGCAGCAAAGAGATGAAACTTCATTTTAGAAACCAAAACTGTGATACTATGTATGATTCTGTTTGAAGAATTTCACTACAGATGTAAAAAATTATCCATCAATAAGGTCAATAGGGAACGTGGTTCTTCAAGGCTTGAGTCTCAGTCAGTTTTGTTTCCGATGGAAATAGTCTTTCTTTATTTTATTTGAACAAAAGCAGTTCTTACACTGATGAAAGAAACACAAATTCCTCCATTGATTTATTCAACATTCTCTTCTGGATTTTGCATAGAAAAGGCTAGTCTCATTTTTACCAGTGTGAATACAAATTGCATCATTAACTGGTCTCAGATGAACACTGTACCCTGAGCTACATAATGACACTGAATGATCAGCCCCTCATGTCTTCATGCCAAGGTCTCAAAAATTTGTGCATACAACTTCCTACTTGGTCTGAATTTCAAATACATTTCCCAAGGACATTGGCTCTCTCTCTCTTTCTCTCTCTATTTTGCATTTTGCATAGTCTGTCTCAAAGAATATCAATTATGCCACATAATGTATACAATATGAAAAACAGAATGGAAAATACCATCCTATTGTGAACACAAAGCTCCAAATCAAAGACTTTTCATGCTCAGTTAGAACCTTAGCATTATCAGATCTCATGAAGCAAAAAGGATTGCTCCAAAGACAAGAAAGGCTGCAGAATTTTTAAATCCTATTCCCAAAACAAAGTGTGTAGGAATATTATGGATTCGCCTTGACCGTTATCACCACCGCAGATCCTTTGTGTTACCGCAATTGCAACAGTTTTTCATGGAGTCGCAAGAAAATTTTTTTGTTCATACCGGGCACAAACCCTTTTGATTTGAATGACCCTAAAACCTTTCCTGTAGCACCACAACCAGGTCAAACTTTTTATTTCCTTATGTAATAGCGGAAACAGTTCTGATGGAAATCATGTCACACTTCTTTTGATTGTTTCTGGTGCAAAAAGAAGACTTTTATTGATGTTGATTGGCAGATTACCATTGCAGTTCTGCCACCACCAGGCCAAACTTTTACTTAGCAAAAATTGCAATAACTTGATAGTTTTCATGGGAAATGCATTAAAATGTGTTCATTCCTGGTGCACCAATTGTTTTGTACAATGCTATGATCTTTCCTTTTGCACCACCACTAGGTCACACTTCACAACTCCTAAGGCAATAAATCAAACACTTTCGCTGGGAATCACGTTGCTCTTCTTTTGATCGTTTGGTCTTTGCTACAGGGCTAACACCAGAGTAAAATTTGCTGTGAACATTCCTGAAGCCCAGATTACATTTATTCATATACATGTAAAGCCATGAATATTCCATAAAAATTACAGTAAAATTATTGTAGAATGAACACTAGTGTAAGCAGCTTTATACAATGGTTGCTTTTAAAAAAACTGTCCCACGGTTTTTTGGTTTTTTTTTTTTTTACCTCATTAATGTTCTCTTTAGGACCTTGTTCAATTCAAAGTTTCATCAAACATTTATTTTTTCTAAATATAAATTTACATTCTATATGCTTATATTTTGTGTCTGATATCCCTAAAACAAATTAACGGCAGGTTTAAAGACCATAACTTTCCAGCAGTCTATCTGTCGCCCTCTCGTGGCTGCAGCATTCAGCCTGTTTACCTCTTGTGCCTCCAGCAGTAAGCCGGTGGCTTTAGTAGTACATCTGACATCCCTGCGGCTCCAGCTGCAGCATACAGGCCCCGACTCTGGTCCTGCTGCAGCGCACAGCCCCAACTCTGGTCCTGCTGCAGCGCACAGCCCCGATTCCGGTCATGCTGCAGCGCACAGCCCCGACTCTGGTCCTGCTAAAACGCATAGCCCCTGCCCCGGTCCTGCTGCAGTGCCACAGCCTGGCCCCAGTCCAGGTACAGTGACACAGCCTGGCTCCAGTCCAGCGGCAACATGTATACAGAGACGTCACCTTAAATACCCATGTTCCAATTAATCACAACTGTGAAAAATAATACAATTTTTTAAAAAAAGGGGGTAGATCCAACACACACATATATATATATTATATATAATATATATAAAGAACAACCTTGAACACATGTCCATATACAAAGAGCAATACACATATGGAAAATGTCCCCCTCCATATACCTCAAAAAAGGTTGTACTCCCAAAACAAAAAAGGGATTCTGGCTAAAAGCTGTTTTACTGTACTAAACTAAGAAGGGTCTCTAGATAATAATATTTGACTGGGAAATGAACACCATTTTGCACTTACAATACATAAAATCTGTTGAACAAATCACAAAAAAAGGTCTGATATCAAACTCTTCATTGAGCCCCCTAGGGGCTAGAGTGCCCAATGTGTGTATCCAGAATAACTCCCTTTTAAGTAATGTAGAATTTATGCCACCCACTCTACGTGCTTGTTACACTGCCTCTGTACCTATGTATCTGAGAGTCAAGATGTGTTTTGCTTTAGAAAAATGTACAGCCAAGGGACTAGAGGCAATATTAGTTCGCATGTTGCTACGATGTTCTGCTACACGAGTATTTAAAGGTCTTCTGATTTTATCAATATAAGCTAGTCCACACGGACATTTTAACATATATATGACATTGGTAGTCGAACATGTTATCATACATTTGATTTTAATTTTCTTTCCTGTGTGAGGGTGATTAAAAAATTTGTTTTATAAGTAAAATGACAATGTTGACAGTGACCACATGGATAATTACCAGAGGGTACATCACTAAGAAAATGGGAAGGTGTTTGGAGGGGGTAGGGGCGGGGGGTAGATCCTTGAAAATGACCCAGAAGGTTTTATGTGGCAGCTATGAGATGTGTTTGAATTATCTAAATGTTAAGTCAAGAATTGAAGCATCTTTCTTTATCTCCTTCAGCATAGGGTACACTGAACCATTTTGTATGAAAAGAAAGAGGATAATGCCATCCCACAATTCTTTGCAGAGGCAATACTTAAAGCAACTCGCCAACCATCCGGGCATTCAAAAAACAGATGAATATGACGAGCAGGAACGCGTCGTTTTTCACTCGCTGTAGGTGCAGTGACCAAGGTTGTCTTTCCCTGAGTCCTTAAGAATTCTTATTTTCATCTTTGCTTCACCTGTTGACCTTTTCGATTGTAAATAATAAAAAAGTGGTTAGGAATGAAAAGAAAGGACATATTTTTATCTATTTGAATGCAGCCAATGTCTGGTTGAGTGACTGGAAGTCAGACATGCAAACAGCGGGACGGGAATTAAAAAAAAACACGGATTTCCTACTAAGTCCTAACTGAAATGCTGCTGTAAATCCAGCAGTTTTGACAGCTGATGATGTTCTTTGAGAGAACATTTTCAAAACAAAAATCTTACACAGGGAGGGGAGCTTTTTGTATCCCAATCGATAGACATATTTATTTCAAAATGTAGCTAATCGAAGGATAACAATCTGGAGTACCTGGAGAACAAGAATTTATGGGAAGGTGGGGACGATTTATATATTTTACGAGACGTATTCGAAAGCCTAAGCTTGATAAACCCATTACGATCCTGGGCTGCCATTGTATACAATGAGCAGCACCTGGGCTACCCGGGGGTGTTTATCGGCGGAGAAATGCATTTAATACTCCAAAATACCCATTTTTTGCCCAGAAGTTGATAGTTGGAGTCTTTATCCATGTATATCTCACTTACCAGATGTCTCTGTCACATGAACGACGATAGAAAAGTCGATGAAAGCTAACAACAAAATTTCACGCTTTGATATGTAATGGCAGTTCATACAAGCTAGACGGCCGACCGCCCCGGATATCGTGAAGGAAGGTGCGGACATCTAGCGGCAGAAAGCTGAACCGTGCACCTGGCAAGGCAGCTATTCAGTGCTACCTCCTGTTATGCATTCCAGCAGCCTTTTGTATCCAAATCTAGCACAGCTTGCCAGTGTACCTAGAATTAGGGTTTAATCCCGGGAAACGGGATTTGACCTCCAAACCATTTCCCATTTCCTGGGAAATAGGAAAACAGGAAACCGGGAAAAAACTTTTTAAAAATATTTACAAGATAATGCAATATATTTAGAAAACATGTAGACCTATTTTACTTTCCTAAAATATTCAACAGCTGTGTGTGTGTATGCCTGCAGGGAAAGAGAGTACTTTAATTAATCAAACTGACTATTCACACTTATTTAAGCGCGTCCAAGCACAAAAATTGATCGAAATTCGCGTTAGACGCACTTATAAGTGTGGCCAAGATGCACATGGCTCCATTGCCCTCACTTATTAAGCCTCGGTGCGCATGCGCAAGCGAGGTATACGGTAGTTTGTTTGTGTGTCATTCTGTCTGTTACCAGGATAGCCGCTACGCCGGTCAAAATCAAGTCCTAAAATATGGCTCCATGGGTTAAATACCATGATCTCTTGGATTTAAATTTGCCAGGTTTTTGAGATAGAGCTTTGTTTTCGAGGTATAGCGCTATTTGATTACCACGATGGCTGCTGCGGGCGATCAAGACTTCAGCGAAGAAAAAGCTCCTCACAGTGGATCGCTTTACAACTTGTGAGTTCAATTTATATCACAGTAATGGCTACTGCTGATGGCAAAACTTGACAAACAGAGCACAATTCCGACAGTGATTCACGTAGACACACATTGCGCACTGTGTTAAATACAGTACTGCGTGGATTTTCAAACTTACTGCTGTATGAACTTTATAAGACATCACAAATGATTTCTCCCCCCACACAGTAACAGTGCGCAAATGAACAATGCTTTCAGTTATTGCTGGGCTTCAGTAAGCCTAACAACCGCAGTCTCGCCAAGCAGTCCTACAAAGCTGCTTATTAACTCGTTATGTCAACCGGGGCTTTCCTGACCTAGATATCTGCGTGTTCGCATAACAGAGACGGCGTTTGTAGCGTATGACCAATTGTCTACCAGCAGCAGAGCAGCATATTTTACAAATGAAGAGCAAATGATCATATTACAACAATATGATGAATACAGGATCATACAGATCAAAGACAATGCTCGACACAATCGGACACCCACCACCAGTTGGACGGGGGTGTGAACTACATTCTGTCAAAATGACGAACGGCCTTCAAAATGTTCTGTCATTGCTCAAAAAAATCAGTCAATGACGAAAAATATTCAGAAAACACGACCTCTGTCCTGCATAGTATGAAAGGTGCTTCCCTCCAAAAACCTATTGTTGTTCCCACAGAGTCTGAATTGTACTAATTGTTGGTCAGTGTTAAATAGACCCTGAATAGTGTGAAAGGTGTTTCCCTCCATAACTTTACATTAATGTTCATCAGACTGCCACTGGTGGGTAAATACTTGAGTATGTCAAACATAGATGCACAGCTAGGGCATTCTGACATGTCCACACCCAATTTTATAGCTTCATTAAGGGACATACTTGTCACTGCTGTAAGCACCGAAGCTTCAGCACCTTAAGTGCTTTCATTTTAAGTGTGTCCAAAGCCAAAAATTTTTTCTTTGCCAAACTTATTTTAGCGGTACTTTCTAAAAACTGGAATGGTCATCAACTGGCGTAGCGAGTAAGTGTGGCCAAGAAAATAAATTCAGCATTGGCCACACATATAAGTGCGAATAACATCGGCCTTAATTAATTGATTAACAATCACAAAACGCCCTGAATTCAAATAATGCAGTTAATGCAGTTAGTTAAGTAACTTGTGGCTCTATAATCTGAATTAGACTAACACAACACGATTTTTGACATCAGCTGTGAGTGGAAATACTTCATAATAGCCTACTTCAAAATATTAAATAATGAGGACGCACTGCGCTGTCTGAGGGAGGGATTAAATGCGCAAGACTGAGGTTCAACAGTCAGCTCACTGCAACATTTAAAATCTCAGACATAACTCCAGGTGAAAGCTCAAAACTACAAGAACACTGGATTCATACTTTATGCAAAACACTTCAGACAGAGATGCAGCTGGCTTTGTGAAATGTGGCTCTCACTGAATAAAGAGAAATGTCCTGAAGTATCCATGTGAAACCTCACACCCAGTGAGTGGATGCGTTTTACAGCTTTGCCTTTTAACTGAGTGATCGCTGACTTTATTAAGCCGACAGTCTGACACCGCGGCACACACCGTGCCGGCCACCCGCAGCGTCTGAATGCGAGCAGATTATGGAATCTATCTGAGCACAAAACCATGACTTTGAAAACACCAAACTACTTGCCTTAACGAATTTCGTTAGTTTATAATATGAAGAATTGTTAAATATCATTTCCATGAGGCTGTTCAGTCAAACAGCGACAGATCACAGGCATTTTCTCCTTCTCATCCGCAGAAAATGTCAAGCTGCATGCGGCTTGCTAAGTTTATATTGTTATAATATTGATTAATGTTGAAATTACGTTTTTCTGCCTCAATAATTATATATACCACCAGATAATACATTAAATCAGTCATGTTTGGGACCCACATGTCTCTTTGTTAAGTATGGTGTTGTCTGAACTATGACCAATGTTATATAACGGTAGCCAAAATTATACCTTAAAAACAAGTTAATTTCCCAGGATTCCTGGGAAAATCTGCTTCTTTCCCAGGGATAGAAGAAAATGTCTCATTTTCGGGAAAAATATTAATCCCTACACAGAATCCATTTAGACCTGGACTACCCTGCGTGTTTGCCAACCTACCATGGCCTGTGTGCTTCAGGAAGCACGCTTAGGTTCTGTTAAACCCCAATCAACCACCAGCAAGGCAGCAGGTATCTTGATTCAACCAGCAGCTTTGGTGAGCTTAGATTCCTCCAAGACAATAGGGAAGGTCACCTCTGCCAAGACGCAACTGCACAACATGTACCTGGCTTGCCACCCCAAGAACAGCTACAGCAGCAGAGGGTTCATGGCAGAGGAAGACACCGCAGTGCCTGGGGGCGAGGAACCAGACACTCCATGGTGAGCCCTAATGTTTGCGACAATTGTGGACAAAAGAGACATTGGGTATGGGGTTTTCAGAACCCCAGCAGGAGCAACTGGACTACTGTTTGTGAGGACATAGCCCTCCAAGGGAATATCACTTTCCAAACCCTTGTGGCACTCCTGGATTTGGTGGCTGGAAATGGAACAATGTTGTTTTCATGAACCCCAAAAACCAACATGGATTACAGAAGGCGGCACGCATGAAAAGGGTGATGAGTCCACGGTTTTTCTACATCAAACAGTCCCACATTTAAAGTTTGACCACACATTAGATTCTTTTCATAGATACGGGAGCTGGTCATTCTGTATTAAAAGCAAAATCTTGGGGATCAAAACCCCTAACTTTTAGTGAAAAAACTTGGGTGAGTCAAAATGCTGGAGGAGGTACCACTACAGAAATTCTTTATATCTTTTTGGTTACAGAATACTCTTTATTCTCTCCTGTATATATGTTAAATCTGCTTTGAGAAATTTAATTTGTAAAATGTACACATGACTGTAAAATGTACACATGACAATTTGACAAAATCATGGACTGAGAATTTTGTGGATTAGGGAGGGGATTAGGCCCCTCGAACCTGGTCTTAAACAGGCTGGGGCGGAATTGCAAAGTTCTGAGGGCATGTTAAAGACATTCTATAGTGCTGGGGAGAGGACTGAAGGCCCCCATATCCAGTGAAGTATGAATTGACATACTGCAATGGTACCATCAAGTCAGCGTGTTTGTCGCATGTAAGTGTGTGGGCAACACGTGGTACATGGTTGACAGCCCACACCTAGCAGAGATGCGTGAGAGATGACCTCTGTGAACAGGCAAGGCTGGTGAAAATGATTAAAGTTTCTATACCCATAGCGAAGTGGGATAGGGATCAGACCGTTGGTTCCCACCTGGATGGCAAGCAACCACTGCGGGATTCAGGGATTGCTATTGACTGGGTCACCGGCCGGTCGGGTCGCAGAGGGCAGTATGACCAAAGAAGGTGGCCGCTGCGCTCAGCTCAATGTGCGGTCAGGCCACCACAAGCCAAAAGCGAATGCATCAAGAGGCGAGTGGTACTTCTGTGATTGGTGTGCTTTGAAAAGAAGGCACCGGGAAGCAGATGACAAAGTTCTCAACCTGGGGGGGCCTGGGCGAAGATCTCTGTGGAAAGGGATCTAGCCTGGAACAGGGAGGTCTGAAGGATCTAAGTGGTGCCTCTATGCTGGGATCCAAACGGATGCGCAAGCATAATCAGAAGGCAAAAAATAAGTGGAAAGACTAACAGAACTGCAACAGCATATAACAGTCGAAGTAGATATTGGGAAAATGAAAATTATGAAGGAAGAAAAAAAGTTTTATTTGGTCACATTGTTTGTGTCACATTGTTTTTGGTAAAATAAGATTTGTGTGCATTTGTCTGTACAATTGAGCCATCATAACAGCGGTTCTGAACTATTTTGGGAAGTGCATCCCATGTGTCTGTGTGCGAAGCCTCAGTTAAAAACTGAGAGGACCCCAGGCCATGGGTATTTATGTTTGGACTCCATGAACTAAGAAACAGCGAGGAGGACACAAAATCATCTGCCTCTCTGCTTGTCACTGCGCAACAGTTCCCAAACTTTCTGACAGTTACTTGTAGCATTCACAAGTTTGTTTGATGCGCTGATGGGCATGTATGTATCAGACTCTAAATTGAGTGCAATTCCCTCTCAATTGTGGACTTTCTCCAGTTATGATGTGGGGCTCACGGCTGGGGCAAATCCACTCCAAGTTACCCCTAATTCAGAGTACAGACCATGTAAACGACAATATCTCCTTCATCCAGAAACTGAGGAAGGAATCCTTCCTTCCTTGTGATTGCTTAGTTGGAAAAAAAAAATCTGGTGTGTTTGATTAGTTGCAAAAAATCTTATGTTGTGGTTTCCTATCCTAAGTGTAGGTGCTTCCCCAACCTTATCTAAAGAAAATCATTATGGGGGCGCCCCGGTGGCTCATCGGTCTAAGCGCGCGTACCATAAAGGCTGTGTCCTTCCCGCAGCGACCTGGGTTTGATTCCAGCTCAGATCATTTGTTGCATGTCTTCCCCCATTCTTCTCCCCAACCTTCCTGTCTCTCTACACTGCATAACTGTCAAATAAAGGAAAAATTCCCAAAAAAATAATCTTTAAAAAGAAAATCATTTTGGGTCTTGGAGGCTTGTTCAGTATTTATGAGCTTTGAACTGCGTGCCCCTGTCGTATCTAACCCTGCCACCATCCTAGCTCAAGTCCCGGGCATTGTAACATCTTTTACTCTGATCGATGTTGCAAATGTATTTTTCAGTATCCTGATATTGATATGAATTACCAGCTCTGTTTTTTTACATTTCAGATCAAAAGGTGTATACCAGCCTCAAACTATGCTCAATCAGCAGCTGAGTTTGGAACAATTCCAGTTTTTAGGGTCCGAGCCTCTAGGCCTGCAAGGTATAGGTATTTCTATATGCATGTCACATGATGGCACTTGTCTGTGTTCTTAATAAAATCTTAACATTACTTCTTGGAAAGCGTTTGTGCAGAAAACTATTTCAGGGAATTATCAAGTTGCTTTTTGAGAAAAACAATGATCTTCTCTTCAAGACATGAATATATGTTTATACATGTGAAACTGCAAGCACATTCTTTACCTAATTCCCCAATTACTTTTCTTAATAACTATATTAAAACCCAAATCATAATCAGAAAGCAAACCACAAGAAACTTTGAACATCTTTATAAAAACATATAAAAAATTTTAATGTACAATGAATACAAAAAATATATTTAAAAAAAAAACTAAACCTCCTCCTCTTCCTCCTCCATCCCTATGCAGGCATCACAGTAATCTAAAAAAAAAAAAAAGAATGAATGCAAACATCATTTATACCATTACTTTTTCTTCAAACATAATAATGCTACCATACCCAAACATACTACTACAAATTATTTTTACACGATCATTCAAAAATACTGACAGAAACCTTAATCAGACTTGCTAATAAAAATCTATGGTATTTAAATTATACACTACTAAATAATAACGTTTAATCTATCTTTGGTGAAGTATTCTCATAAAATTGTTTGAAGAGGAGTAGGACATGTTTAATAACACTGATTCAATTACGAAAGACACCATCTTTCCTACAAGTTGCAGTCGCAGCTGCGACCTCCTTTTCTTCCTGTAGGTCAGCCACCCTCCTCCTGATTTTCATTTTCGCTCAGGAGGAGGGTATTCTTTTGTAAGGAGGCGCGTAGCAGCCTCTCATTTTTTGCCAGGACCTCTATGGTCCTGGCATGGACTGCTACGGCCTCCCTATACACGTTGCAGCGTGGCATCTCTTCATCAGCGATTTGGTACTGAAATACAAAAACAAGAAGACGCACATCACTTGTATGAATATATGAAAAAGCAATTATTCCTATAAATATTTACACTACTAAACAACTGTAGAATTACACATTACAATAAATAATACAGCTATTTGTCAGAATGTGTCAGAAAGTCAAGTAGGTGACTTATTACATTTTGACTAACATCTTCTCTGCAGGTTTCTCACCCAAAATGGAACTAGAACATAACAATTACTGTTTTGCCAAATATCAACAATAGAGCTTGTGAATATTCAATAACTGATCCTGGTGTACCATCTAGTGATAGAATATTGTAACTGTGTGCATAAATTTGCATGTCCGCTGGCATCAACAACTATACCCTCCCGAGCACCATTGTTCTTGAACGTGCCAAATCTAGATAATCCTTATGATGAATTACATTCCTACTTTTAATTTGTAACGTCGTAACGAAGTGGCCAGTGTCAACGTAACGAAGTGAAAGTATACTTTTTGTCTTTTAAATGTAGTAGACTAAAAGTAAAAGTCAAAACTCAAGTGAAGTACAAATACTCAAAAAAAAATAAACTACTTAAGTAGGCTGTTGTTCATTACTATACACCCCGGTAATTTCATTTTTCCGATATGGCAAATTTTCGAGCTTTAAGCCCTGTGTGTAATGTGCAAAAAAGACTGTCTTCGAAAAGTCAGTCTGCAGAAATAACCCCCGCCAAATCCGCCAATGCGCTGAACAAATTATCACATAGCCCTATATTAACAGTGCTCCTTTGAATAAACAATTCTTGATGATCAAGTAAATGGTTTGACATAAAGTGGTTTAATGACGATTTGAGAAGGCTACACAAATTTATGACAATGACGAAAATTTATCGGTCTAAGCTAAGCCTACTGTCTCCTTGAAACGCATCATGCCTACAACCAGAAGAAAAAAGTTTAACAGAGACCCTATTGTTTCCAAACGACACTAACCGAGGCTACAAAAAATATACACTCAAAATATAAATAAACAAATATAAACAAATATATCTCACAAAGCACTTACTGTCAAGAGTTACTAAATTGACACTTAGATGCCCACCACGACCAGTAGGAAAGTCATAGAGACATGGAACCAACACTACGCTGTTCATCTCATCAAGACCTAAAAATCAACAATCAACACCCCTGACCTAAATCAAACAGGAAGTCCGCAATTTGCATATCAAAATTGCAATTCGCAACCAAAATTACTGTTTTAACAAACGCGAACTCCTTTAAGGGTGTTCATCGTATCGGCTCCAAATGCTAAGAGATGACAAAGGACACGCTGCCGATGAAAACTACTGTACAACTTTGTCATTACTCAAACGCTTTGGATTTTATGAGGCGTCAAAGTAGGAGTCCGCAGTCACCATCAGTGCTTTTTTTCTATGCGTACGCAATTTCCAACCTAAATTTCACCCCTTAAACATGCTCAGAAACAAAACAAATTTTGCAATTAATTCTAAGTGGCTTCAAAGATTTTTACAATGTGAAAATTCTCCACCAAAGAGACAAAATGGCTCTCTACCGTCATCTAAATACACCAAAATGGTGCTTTCGCAATCATCACGGTCTGTCGCAATGTCATAAAATTCTGAAAAAATTCACACGTCATTCCTGTACCATGACCTGAGTTGTCACTTGTTTTGGTGAAAATTAATTCAAGTTTTTTTGAAATAAAAAATTTTAAGTACATAATACGCTGTACGGTAATATATACTTTCTTGCTGTGGACACACCGTTTATCTTATCAAAATGTCCTTTGGTATACTTCATAAGCTCCACTTGCAAAAACTATTTGCTGAGCGTGGTACCATTTGAATGAATATTTGATGAGATATTGACGTTATGAATATTCATATTTTGAAAAATATAGAGTGACGGACTTCTGAATTTACCATAGGTTGCAGCGTATGAAAGTTTTGTCTGTGTTCAGTGAACATCCTCCCAAAATTTCAGCTGTCTAGGATTTACGTGGAAGAACCATTTATTCATTTCTTTATTATTATTCCTCGAGTGTTTTTCTTTGTGGTGCTACACATTCTGACCACCGGATGGCAGTAAGATCACATGGGTCATCTCCCTTCACTAAGTTCATGAATGGCGGAAGATTCCACAATACACAGCAGTGATAAAATCTGCAGAAGAAACTTTGACCAGGTCGCATGGGTCATAACTCCAATTTACAAAAGAAAAATCTCTTTCAGTAAAGGGGTTTGCACTCAACTCAAGATATAACATTTTACTCAGTCTCGCACTGTCCAACAGTTGAGAATGCTCGTCGGCGCCTGACCGCGTCTTGCCCCCACATCGACGTGCGCGGGTGGGCGAGAACCCGTCCGAAGCTGCTTGCAGCTTTAATCTATATTTGAAATTCGCTGGAGCAGGTAACATGCCGATTAATTCAAACATTAAAAACTCCAATTCAGTCTGATTGAAGTAATGTACCTAAAGAAAAGAAATCTTTGGGAACTGACGGCATCCAAAAGATTCTCAAACTCCCTAAGTGCTAACAATAATGTAGGTAATATCTTTAGAATTAAAGGAGGTTTTGCAGGGTATAGTCAAATTTGCCCATAGCCCAATTGAACCATCTTCTGGTTATAAGTACCTACTTGTTGGACTGTCCAGAAAATAGATTTGAAATGTGATATTTGCATACAGGAAGTGAACTGTGACCTATTTAGTGATTTCAAGTATTTTGTGGGGCAAGGCCTTGAAAAGTCCATATTTAAACCCATAAATGATTGTTCTGAAAAACCAGATGATTTTTATTGGCTAGACAACAACATGATGGACATTTTGATACCAAACATAAGTATATATGTGAAAAACTGAAGAAGTTTCAACCAATTTTTCATTGAAAAATGCATCTGTCTTGATGCAAAATGTAAAGTTCATCTTGAAAAACAACCAGGTTCCTATGAAAACACACCTAAGATATTTTCACAAAAGTTGCCTCATATAGTTGGCTAAAAAATGTGCGAGTGTCGTTAAATTGCGAGACCGGTAACACGGTGTATTCAAGCCATTTTTATTATATACTACATATTTCTCAGAAGACCCATTTAGATGAACTGCTTGGTCCGATGAACCCCCGGGTGACACGCCAGGCGGGAAGAGTGCCCCCACTGGAGAACTTGGGACAGCACTGCCAACGGAACAAACAAACAGCCACGCGGCTCCCCACCAGGACCGGGATCATTTCTCAACGCCTCCCGCACAACAGACTCAACGTCCCACTCAGGAATGGGGTCACGACTGGAGCGGTTGTGAATCCGCAACAAAGCGTCGGGCTTGATGTTTTAGAACCCGGGCGATAGGTTAAAGTAAAGTTAAAGCGGTTGAAAAACAATGACCACCGCGCCTGCCGAGAATTACGTTTTTTAGTCTGTTGGATGTATTGGAGATTTTTATGATCCGTCCAAACCACAAACGGATGTTCAGCCCCTTCTAACCAATGGCGCCACTCTTCTAACGCCAACTTGACAGCCAACAACTCCCGATCACCAATGCTGTAATTCAGTTCGGCCGCCGACAACAACCGGGAGAAGTAGGCGCATGTGTGCAACTTACTGTCCCAAAGGGGGCGCTGGGACAAAATGGCACCCACCCTGACCTCCGACACATCCACCTCCACAACAAATGGGAGGGAGGGGTCGGGCAAAATGAGAATGGGTTCTGAGCTAAATCATTTCTTTAACTCCTGAAAAGCAGCCTCAGCTGCTGGAGACCAAGCAAACGATGAGGAGGTATTCTTCTTAGTGAGCGCGATAATGGGAGCAGCGACCACGCTAAAATTACGGATAAACCTCGTATAAAAAAGAGAAAACCCCAAAAACAGTTGCACCTCCTTGACATTTTGAGGGGCTGGCCAATCCCTGACCACTGCCACCTTGTCAGGATCCATGCGGACCGACCCTTCCGAAACAATGAAGGCAAGGAAAGAAACTGTCTTGACATGAAAAACGCATTTGTCAGCCTTGACAAAAAGCTTGGCTTTGAGGAGGGCCTCAAGCACTTGTCTGATGTGTTGTTTATGCTTCGAGAGAGTTGAAGAGAAAATCAGAAAATCGTCAAGATAGACAAAGACGAATCTCTCCAACATCTCTCGGAGGATGTCATTAACAAGTGCCTAGAACACAGAGGGGTCGTTAACCAATCCGAACGGCATGACCAAATATTCGTAGTACCCGTCATGCGTATTAAATGCCATTTTCCACTCATCCCCCTCCCGGATACGAATCAAGTTATAAGAATTCCGGAGGTCTAGCTTGGTAAAAAACGACGCCTCCTGCAAATGTTCAAACGCGGAGTTCATCAACGGAAGTGGGTATCGGTTTTTTTATAGTGATATTATTTAAGCCCCTGTAATCAATACAGGGTCTCAGGCCGCCATCTTTTTTGCCCACAAAAAAGAACCCTGTTCCGGCAGGAGACCTGGAGGGCTGAATAAATCCATTAGCCAGAGCCTCCTGAATATATTCTCGCATGGCCTTTCGCTCAGGCCCTGACAGCGAGTATAATGAACCCCTGGGGGGAGTGGTACCCGGGTGGAGATTGATCTCGCAATTGAATGTGAGATGAGGTGGTAAAGTCGAGGCCCGTTGCTTGCTAAAGACCTCCGCGAGATCAGCATAATCGTTAGGAACATTAAAAGGCAGACAAAAGTTCAGAGCAGCCCCCAAATTCTCACCCTGTTCGTAACCTGCCCTCTCCATGTCAGGATCCGAGTCAGAGAAATCCTCCGAATAGCAATCCTCCGCTGGCTGCTGCCAGTCATATTGAGGATCCCACTCCAACCCCTCCTCCGCCCCTTTCTCTAGATTAGGAGGGTTGTGTGAGACAAACTCCTTAGAACCACTCCAGGCGTCAGCCTCCCCCATAGGTCTATGCCCGCGATGACACGCCAAACTCTCCCTACAGTGGGACCTACAATCCTGACTCCCCCAAATGATGTGAGGCCTATTTTCCCGTAGCAAAGAGTGTCCTAAAACGACAGGGAAAACAGGAGAACTGATAATAAAAAACTGGACCTCCTCAGAATGGCCACCAAAAGAGATGAACATAGTCAATGATTCAGAAACTTCGGTTATAAATCCAGTTCCCAGCAGGCGACCGTCCAAAGATCTAACAGAGCGTGAATGAAAAAGAGGGTGGATGGGAATGGAATGTCTCCTAGCCCACTCTGCATCCATAAAAAAATCCACGGTGCCAGAGTCCACAAAAGCTTCGATAAATATTCTATGTCTCCCCACAGTCAATTCTACAGGAATTAAAGTTCGGATGGGAAATTGGGTCTGTCCCTCTAGCACCCCCCATACCGCTAGAGGGACTTCCCGTTTCCCTGACGCTCCGGGCAGCGTGGACGGATATGTTCCGGTTTGTTACAATTATAGCAGATTATATGTCTGCAAACGGACTTACGAGCCTGGCTCTCATATGAGCCATCAACCTGCATTAGCTCGCCAGGAGTGGAAATTTCAGTGGGCAGAATGGGAGCTGTATGCATGCTCCTAGGAGCATTAGCCCCATTGCCAGCAAGAGTCAATGCAGTATGTTTCTCCCTGTTACGTTCGCGGATGCGATTATCAATTCGCACCGCAGTGCGAACCAACAAATCCAGAGACAAACAAGGCTCCAATATAGCCAGAGTGTCCTTAACGTCCTCAGCCAAAGCGTGAACAAACACTGTCATAAGAGGTGCTTCTGGCCAGCCTGTCTCTTTTGCCAAGGAGTGAAATGTGATTGAAAACGCAGCGACACTCTCAGAGCCCTGCCTTAGATGCATTAAACGCGTAGCCGCGTCCTGAACCCAAACATCCTGATCAAACACCGATTGCATTTCTCTAACGAGAGACTCCACAGTATTCACTACCGGTGAATTAGATCGAATAAGTGGGCCGACCCAAGTGAGTGCTGTGTCAGTTAATAGGGATAAAATAAATGAAACCCGAGACTCTTCATTCACGAACCGTGAAGGCTGCACTTTAAAAAATATTTCACATTGGGCAATTAAATCTTTACATCTTCCTGCCTCGCCTCCATATCTTGGGGGTAACTGAAGCTTTGGCTCTTGGGGAAGATGTACGGATTGTGCTTGTGCGACATTTTGTGATCTGCGTGGACAAGTCTCTAATACTCTCAGTGAGAGTTAACAGAACATTCTCCTGTCTCTCCATGGCATTTGCCTGAAGGCGGACTCTCTCTGCCAACTCTGCCTGCTGATTATTCAGGCTAGAAAGACCCTTGCCATATCCAGAGAGAACAGCTTGTTGATTTGCCACAACTTTCTCTAACGCAGCCGTTGCTGATGACTCCATGTCGGCTAGAGTGTTCTGTAATGGCCGGTAGAATTCGGAGGCCAAGTGCAACGACCAGAGAGAAAGAGAGTTGCTCGGACTCAGTGCAAACACAGAATAATACAGACCAAACAAAAGTACTTGCGCTTCCAAAGGACGCATAATAGCCCAAACCACGGAAGCAGAGCAAGATAGAAAAAGGGAGAAGAAATTCCAATAATTAGAAGATAGAAAGTCATACAAAACCTGACTAAAGATATCTTCGGCTATTGTGCGAAGCTAAAAACAGACACTCTAGCGAAGTGGGCATGCCAGACTTCCTGCTTATATAGAGTCTGGGAAAGCGCCGCCCCAGCTCAATCAGCCAGCTGGGTAAAGAATTCGATAGACCAGATATACGATATCGTCCCAGGACAAGAACTGCAAAGAAAAGTCCAAACAACACGCACACTTCACAAACCATGACAGTATGACCTTGGTGCTACTGCAGGAGCACAGTGGTTGACAGCGCCCGATAGGTTACTACTCAGAAATGTTGGACGCGGTAGTAAGGGGGCTTCCCCCTTGCCATAGAGCTGTGGCAGCGGCTGCAAAGGCAGTTACAGCTACATCCTCTTTTGTGACTTATAGGCTTCTCATAGTTTTGGTTCTGTGCATGATAGCAGATGGCTGCTAAATGAGAAAACATCACACTTCACGCTGGCACATATGCTAGATTACCAGCATCTGTTGTTATCAGCGGCAGCTGGTGAACTGGCAACAGGGGAAGCTCAAGCCATCCCTTAAAAATAATGATGATTGGTCATGACCTGTTTTCGATCATTCATTTAAATTACCATTACAGAAACTCCAAAAACTCTCAAAATTATCAGGTGTGGCCAGTTTTCATCAATAACGCATACCTGTCAACTCTCACGCATTTGCCGTGAGTTTTAGTGGCATTTTTACGTTCCCCTGCTGTAGTCAGGAATTATTCAATCAACGCATATGTAAGAGATTCTCACGTGGAATTGAAGTCCTTGTGCATGGATGGACTTGGCAAAATTGTTTTAATGCACCCCCCTGAAAATTTCATTAAAGCATATTGGAAGGAACAATGATGTGCTAAAACAAGTTTATTTACACAAAATTTTAATGCTTTAGTTTACTGGTTATAAAGCAACATGAGGCACATTTAGTAGCTCTGTAGCACCCATAGTGGAAGCAGAATATGTACACACTCCACGCCAGATATGACATGTTACACAGTCTTGCAGTGTGCGATGGTTGCAAATGTACATCTTCACCCATCTGGATCACGGCACCACTGCTTGCAGCTTTAATAATCATTTAATGTTGTCTACAGTATGCTGTGGTAATCAGCTAAAATGACAGTAACTTTCTCAATGACCAAGTATTTATGGATTTGACTGTAAATAACTCTGTTCCATAGATTCTGAAAGAGAAAATACTTTTCTTTAATTATTTGGCATGCCTTTTGTTAATTTGACAGATCGTGAAATGTGATATTATGACAATTATTGGACCGTTTTCACTGATGTATGACTGTAGGCTAGGGGAAAGAGTCATTCAGAAGACAAAAGGCTTTGTTTAGATGAGAAAATGCAAATCATTGTCCACGGAGGTGTGTGTTGTATGAAAAATTCAGGTGCTATGAAAGGTCTCTGATCATGTACCTCAAATGTAAAATGTCACCTCATTTTTCTTCCTTGCCGTCATCAATTTTAAAATGTGGTACTATCACTACTATTGGATGGCTCTCACATATTTATCATCCTTCAGAGAAAAAGAATGATGTTACAACCTTGAAATTTAAGTCAGCAGGAATAGTTTTGCATGGTTCTGTCTGCAATTCAAGTGATGTATTGGATCCATTTAATACATAAATACAGTGCTCTCATCAGTTAATTTAGTGAAAACCAAGTTTCATAATTAATATTATTATCGACAGGGCTGCGCGCAAATTTACTGTGCCTGTGAAATGAAGGAGCACACCCCTCACATCTATATTCTTTTCCCATGGAATTCATCATTGCACAATATAAATTAATGGTTTTAATTATATTTATACCATGAATTCTGAGTTGATTAAGGGCAAAAGTCAGCATGCGACACTGTTACACTTTACTACATTTTAGCTCATAACTGTTTAACAAATAATGAAATCAGCATATGTAATATGTCATTAGTTAGGTCTTTGTGAGTACTTTAATAAACATTAATGTGGTTTTTTATTTATTGGGGGAAAAAGGGGGTCAAGGGGAAAAAATGCTGCGCGACACTGTTACCGAATTAGGACACAGGTTTTCACATGACTATTTCAGCTAAGCAGAAAATGTTGTTCATATTAAAAGTTTAATGAAATATTTTTTTCAATGTTTGGAAATATTGTTAACTATAAGAAAAAAAGTTTGGTGACAAAATTTTGAAAAATAAATTCTTTATGGGGGTTTAAGTGAGAGAAGGTTGCGCGACACTGTTACGCAACTGTTCACCACTAATTTCTATTGAAATCTGAATGTAAAAACAATCAAAATTATCATCTTATCATTCTTGATTAATTATATTACGTTCATATAATAAATATTACAAATATTACACATATTACATATCAACATACTTACAATATTACATTTCAACATGTTTACAACAGGAATAAGTTCCATAGATGGATTTGTACCATAATTTCAATGACACAAATGTTTTTAAGTAACTCAGCTATTGTTTAGCATTATAATGTCATTCATATTTCTGGAATATGTGTTGTTAGCATTGTAGTGTCACTGATTTACTCATCATCAGGGATGATGAAGTATTCCTTGGCTGATGGAGCACCGCTGCAAGGCTGCGCACTGACGTGGCCAAGTCCGAGGGCGGTGATGCAGTGCATACTCTGGATACCAGTGATGGAGAGGGCACCTTGCCAGAGGTCATCCAGCTTCTTCTTCCAGTCCTGGACAGTTTCTTTGCTGACGTAGAGGACAGTGGTACTATCTAGGTGGCTGGCTGCTAGCTGGGCGTACTCGAGGGCATTGTTGACGATAGCTTTTCGGGACCGTATCAGGGTGAAGACCAGCCACTTCATGACTGCGCCAATGCCGTCTACAGCTCCCTTGCCATGGGATGTAGCCAGGAAATGCCACCTCACCAGGATCCCCTTCCTCTCCAGCTGGCTTGTGATGTACATCACCAGGAACTTGTTCTTGAACTGTTGTGTGGCCCCGTCGCTGATCATGTCCAGTTTGGTGATGCCGCTGGGAGCTTGGAGAGTAGTTTATCCACCACGTGGTCGATGAAGGTGGCGGCATCATTCTTATCATGGGCCAGGTAGTCTGACACTACACCAAAGAAGGTACTGGATGCTGTCCAACCAACTGCAGTGAAGAGTGCTGTCTGGATGTGTGACCAGTGGGCGCTCTGGACTTTGTCTTGGTGGATGATGGATGGGTTCTCTGAGAAGTCAATCTGGAGCACTGTCTGGTTGGGTCGAGTGTTGGAGTACAGGTCCTTGAAGGTTCTGGTCTGCTGATCCTTCATGAAGCAGTGGATCTTGAAGCTGGTGAGTCTGGTGGAGAGGTTCTTCAGTACATCAGACACCATACCATCACGGGTCAGCTTGTCAACTCTGCCGTTGTCGCCCTTGGCCCGCTAATACCAGGATACTGGATCACCAAGCTGAAGGTCACTGATCTGCGCTGATAGCTTGTTGAAGGTTACTCTGTCTGAACAGGTTGCACACTTGCCATACATACAAGCCTCAGAAGACTTATCACAAACAACTAGTCTCTAAGAGTTCATGTTGGTCAGCTGGCAGGCACTTGAGGTGGCGGATGGACTGGAGCAGCAGGTTCAGGTTCTCATGGTAGACACACATGCAGACGTTGTGGGGGATGTTGTCACTGAAGAGGACCAGATCTGGCCGCAGGCGCTGGAAGGTCGTCTGATGGTGTCATCAGGGAACTCCTGCTTGTAGATGTTGTAGGCCTCCCGGATGGTCATCATTAGGTAGCGCCGCTGCTCTGTCACCTTCTCACCATCCCAGATCACAGTGATGTAGTCCTTGCGACCAGGGGCTGTCCAGCTGATGTCTTGATGAAGGTAGAAGTCTGTGACTCTGGAACGGACCTCATCTGGAACTCTGTTGTTTGCTGATTTAGGTGGATAGGCAGCACAGGGACACTGACAGGCACTGGATTCTGCTTGACGATCTCCTAGATGACTGCTTTGCGCTTTCTTGGAGACTTTGGAAAATGACTGGAGATTCTATGGACTGCACGGGTCTGACTGGAAGTGTTGCTGTAGACAGGAGTACCCAGGCGACGCTGCTCAGCAAGCCATGCTTCCTTCTTGGCTGCCCTGTGTTTGGCTACACGTTCTCTGGTCTTGGCACGGACAGCTTCAGGATCTCTGGCTTTGGCTGCTCTGTTTCGGTCTGAGACAACAGCTTTCCAGGCATTAGGGTTTTCAGCCTTCTTTCATTCTCTGTAATGCCTGGTCTCTCAGCTGCACTAAGAACCATTCTGGAACTTGGAGATGACTTGTAGACAGTAGTAATGTTAAGCAATTTTGTTGTAGTATTTGTATTGAGAGTAATTGGAATGAGACAACTGGTAGTCCAGGAGGGGTATTTAAGGGCCCCTGAGAGAATCAACCAGACAATCATCTTCTCCCAAATGAATCAGGCCTTCCCAGTTGACCCAATTTCCAAAAAAATCACAGTTATCTAGTTCAAAGCTTTGAGGGGTGGCTTCATCTTGTTTGTAAAATGAAATATACCACCAAATGTTAATCATATTCTTAATACTTCCTAGTTAGCAGCTTGGTCTAAGTGTAATTAAACATAAGACACAAAATCTGCTGAATTTTTGAGGAGTGGCCTCATTAAAATTAATAAATACATTTAAATAAATTTATTAAGGTATTCATGTGTTTTTTTTACTGACAGTGGCTTACAGGAGTGCTCCAGAGCCAATTCAGTGATTTCCACTTCATAATTTTTCTGTTTTTAATGCAGTGCTGCCTGAAGGCCTGAAGATAATAGTTATTCAATATTTGTTTTTGGTCTTGGCCCTTGCATTCAGATTTCTTCGGATTCTCTCAATCTTTTAATGATAGCATGTGCCATAGAAGATGAAATCTCCAAATTCTTTGGAATTTTACAATGAGAAATGTTATTCTTAAATTTTTTAACTTTTTACCCATGCAGTCTTTCACAGAGTGGTGAAGCCCTCGCCATATTTGCTCGTGAAATTAATTATTTATTTGTTTTTTTTGTTACATATTTATTTATAGATTGCAGTCCATTATAGATAAAAAATAGCCCCACAAAGCGGGCGTTACCCCTTAGCCGCTGGAGTATTTCGAATGAAAATAAATTGACAAAGGCCTTTGCAAGCTATCCTATGGAATACAAAATACAACGTGGCGGCTGTGGCAGCCATATTTGATTTCGAATTGTGGCCAAAATCGATAAGCTTATGTAGTAACTGTAGCTTTATGTCCTCACCAAAAATGGTGATGATCGGTGATGGCATTATTCAGTTATCGCACGGAATGGAAATTCAAGATGGCGGCTGTGGCAGCCATATTTGATTTCAGATCGTGCCAAAATCGAGAGGCTTGTGTAGTAACTTTAGCCTGATGTCCTCACCAAAAATGGTGATGATCGGCGATGGCGTTTTTCAGTTTTCGCACGGAATCAAATGTGGACGGACGGACGGACGGACGGACAGACGGACGGACGTCATGTGTGATGACAATAGCCCTCTGCCCCTTAGGGCTGAGGGGTAAAAATCAACAGATCCATATTACACCTGCACAGAGTGTATACAACACATTTCCAATCAGGAGGCAACACTTCATTAAAGGGCTGGTGTTTCAGTTTGGTACCCTATGATTTCAGTGCTTCTCGTCAGTTTTCACAGGGAAAGAGAACTTTTGCTCAAAACCAATTTTAAATGTAATAATTACTCATATGGAGTCAGATACTATGACTTGAATTTTTTAATGATTTTTTTTGTATATTTGTACGCCGCTTCAAATAATGAGAATGTGACAGAAAAAAAACCAAAAAAAAAAACGGTATGTCACCACCTTTCCATCCCTTGAGAAGGTTTAGCCTATGAAAGGCCTAAGACCACTCTGGCTGTCACGTGACAACGTTACACGACCCTAGCTTCGCTCATTTCACCATTCGCAGTTTTCTGACCCACCCCCATACCACAAGGTACTTTTTGCTTACCGTCACCATCAGCCTGACCTCCTTCCTTGTTTTTATCTTGTACTCTTAACAGTACATACATACTAATCTCCACCAAACATGCCATCCTGTTCAGAACTATGCCCAAATAACATTATATGCATTACAGCTACATTAAAATATTCATCATAACCTCTCAGTCCCAATTTGCATAAGGGTTAGCTTACTCTTTTTGTTTAGCACCAAATTAAGTGCTGGATGTTAGCTCCCTTCCTCTTGCTCAAGTTGACTGTGTGAATGATGTCTGAGTAAAGAAAGAGTTGTCATTTGATATTTTTTATATATATATATATTTTTTTAATAAATTTGGCATCTCCAATCCCACCCGAATCTGGAATGCCCAATTGGTGAACTATGTACAAGGCTTGCTCGTATGCGAACCCTTGCTGCCAATTCAGGAGAGTGTAGACAGTTCGCGGCTCTCCTCCGAAGCACGCGCCTGTCAACCACCGCTTCTTATACACTCATTGGTTGAATCTTCGCAAGTTCAGAATGAGGGCAGAGGATACCCGGACATGACCAGGCTTAGAATCTTCCTGACGAGCGCCCGTCTGGCCAACAGGAGGCGCTTGAGCAACGAACAAGGCAACTATTGTAATCACTTCCGGCAGTCCCTTCCCAATTTGCAACCCTGTAGCGCAATGGCCAATTGTGCGCTACTCTGAAAAAGCTGCCGACCACTGCCGGCTGGTACGAAGCGGGGCTCGAAGTCATTTGATATTTTAATGATGCAATGGCGCCAACTGTTGATCATTCCTTCTGAGAAGTAGGTTCTTGACAGCCAAGCAAACTTTGTCTCCAGGCCGGAAATGGATCGATGGCCTCCGATAGCGGTTGGCCTGATTAGCTGTCCAGATGCAGGCACAGACAAGGGCATCTCTGGCTCTTTTCTAGGTCCTGGTATATTTCCTGACAAACTGCTCAGCAGCTGGCATTCCCACCTCTGACTCCTCCTCCGGGATAAGGGGTGGTTTGGACCCCAGCTGGCACACAAGGGGGGACATCCAAGTCGCAGAGGAGTGCAGAGAGTTATGGGAGTACTCAGCCCAGTGTAGTTGAATGGGGGGGTTAGAGGGAGAGCTTCATTCCTCATGCAGTTTTCTCAGCATTTTTCCCATGTTTCACGGCCCTATGCTGCAGACTTTGAGTTTCAGCTGTCCAGACAGCGGCTGGGACTACGAGCATGCAGCATCGTTTTCAGGACCACAGGCAGCAGTCAGCTGATCAGGGGTGCGTTTCCCAAAATCACAAATGCTAACTTATGTACTGTACTGTGGATCCATTTACTGTGAATGGACGAACTATGTAAGTTGCTAACTTATTTAGCATCTATGCTTTTATGGAAATACACCCCAGGCATGGCTCTGGTGATACAGCGGGTCGCCTAGGAATCTGAAGGTTCCTGGTTTGATCCCCGGCTCCTCCAGAGAGCATGTGTTGTAGGAATTTTGATTTTATATTCCTGGTGTTACCTTCAAAAAGAACTCAGACAGAGACAAAGGAATTAATATCCAAGCCAAAGGTCAGTTTAGTTCATCTGCAGAGAAAGGATCCTTGCACACAATAAGTCCAGTCAAACAAGGATAAGGTCAGTCTCTTTTGCTGTGGTTTAAGTAAGAGTCCATCTTGACATCCTCCCCCGAGCTGATTTACGCATCATGGTATCAACAGGAATGTTGCAGATGCACACAGCCCACGTAAAGCCGACCCCGAAATATGCATACATCTTATCGTTCGGCATCCCAGGCTCTTCTTGTTCTCTTTTTCCTGAGAACACATAAACTTGGGAGAGAAAGAGAACATCTTGGCCCTGTCAGGACTGCATGGCTCCAGATAGGCTATATGCCCTGACGCACTGGTCAGATTTATGGAAACTTACAGTTATGCAGGCCCTGCCTAATCAGAAACATGCAAGGGTACACACTGAGGCCTGAGAGAAACTAAGCAAGAGTAAAAGTAAGAGTAAGCAAGGATAAACATTAATAATAATTAAATGAATCAATATAAAAATGATTCCACATTTCCCCCCTGTTTATAATTGATTATCCGCCAGCATGCCACTTCTCTCGATTTTCGGCACGTGTTTCATTCACGGGGAGATGCTTCACCATGTCACTGTCATTTTTCAATGCTTTCATTCAAACGGCCCCTTATTTCAATTATATTGTTCAGCTCCTCGGGCAGAGTATACACCTCATTGTTGTGCTGTAACAGAAACATCTGATATTGTGGATTAGCACTCAACATTTTTGATATCAACCCTTTATTTATGGGAACCCCACAGGAACTGCAGAAGAGCAGTACAGCAGCCCCAGCTGCTACAAGACTTAATACAGATGTAATTCCTGCTTCCTATCCTCCAGACAGGACCCAGTCCCACCAGGAGTCTGCCGATGCTGGTGCGAGGTCTCGCTGTTGTGCATCAGATATATCCTTCAAATGTTGCAAGGCTTGATCAATCACCCCTCCTGCCTCATCATTAGCTGGTATGTAGGTACAGTGGGCCCTATAATCTAGCAGACATCGCCCCCCCGTGCCGCAGTTAACAAATACAATGAGCAGTAGTAGCATCCTGCAATTCCAACTTGGGCACATATTTTTGACCACTTAGATCCTTCGAATCTCCCATACAGGGCGCATTCCCAGGCTAGATCCCTTTCCACAGAGATCTCCGCCTGGGCTCCCCCAGGTTGAGAACTCTACCTTCTGCTTCCCGGTGTCTCCTCTTCAAAGCCCACCGATCACAGAAGCACCACTTGCCGACTGACGCATTTGCTTTGACCGTTTTCACCAGCCTCGCCTGTTCACAGAGGTTGTCTTCAATGCCCCTCTGCTAGGTGTGGGCTGTCACCCACATACCACGTGTTGCCCACAACCTTACATGCGACAAACACGCCGACTAGACAGTACCACGGCAGTATGCAATTCATCCCACTTCTGACACCACTTCACCAGACACGGGGGCCTTCAGTCCTCTCCCCAGCACTATTTGCAACATTTCTGTAATTGGCTTGCGAGGGGGTCAATCTGCGAATTGCAACGCATAGTAGATTGCTGGGGGTCCGGTTCCCAGAACCACCATCTGATCCCCAGCAACCTCACTTTGTTCATTTCCCTCGAACACACGCATTGCCTCCCACGTAGTAGGACCTGTAGGAACCACCCCGAGCCCCAGTTTAGACATTACGTCCCTCCCCAGGAGGTTTACTGGGCACTGTGTGGACATTATGCTAACTGCAGAATTTTCATCAAACCAAATGGGTCTTCACCGGAAACTACCAGACCGGTGCTGATCAAGATGATGCAGGATCTAGAGAATTTTGACCACTGAGGCAGGTTAAAATCCTTGACAAATCTCTATGAGCAGTTATCATCCTACAGAAATAAATTTTTCTCTGATTAGCAAGACAAATGATCTGATGAACCAAACTGTAGATCTGGAAACTGGCTTTCTAACAACAAGTCACCATCATTCAGGAAAAGACCCTAATGAAGAAATTGATCCGGATAACCATTTTTTCTACAATGAAACAAACGCATGCGGATACTTTACTGTAGACAAATTTAACAAGAACATTAAAATGGAAGGTAGTTTGTCCATTATCCACTTTAATAGTAGGAGTCTATACGCAAACTTTGACCAAATAAAGGAATACCTTCTGTCATTTGCTAATCCGTTCAACATCATCGCATTATCGGAAACTTGGATTAAAGAAGAAAAGGACAAGGACTTCTACATGGAGGGTTACAACTTTGTGTGTAAGAACAGACTGAATAAAGCTGGTGGGGGTGTTGGCCTATTTATTGATGAGGCCATAAACTTCCAGATACTAGAATGCAAATCAAATGTTGTGGAAAATGTAATGGAATGCCTTACAATTGAGATTCCTAGGTTGAAAGGTAAAAATACGGTTATTTGTTGTGTGTACAGAGCACGGATTCGCAAATTGATGTTTTTAGCAAATGTATGGGTGAATTACTCACCAATATGAATCAGAAAAAATTTTTTTATGTGTGGGGACTTTAATATTGACTTGATAAATCCAAATAATAGCTCTATAATAGAGGATTATATTAACACCATGTATGCCATGGGTATGCAACCACTAATCACAAAACCAAGCAGGATTACTAGACACAGTGCCACCTTGATAGATAATATGTATACTAATGTATTAGATTCTGAAATATTAAGTGGCATCATGATAAATGACATTACTGATCATCTACCAGTCTTTTGCTATTTGTAACTGCAAATTAGATATAAGGGACCAGGCTAGATCGAAATCCTGGAAAACACAGTAATCAGAATTAAAAGCGAAAAAAAGGCTAAAGAAACTAGAATTAGATATGTTGAATCAAAAATGGGATAGTGTAATAGCAGAAAACGATCCAAATAGAGCCTATGAGGCTTTTCTATGGACAGTAAACTCCCTGTATGATAAACACTGTCTAGTCAAAACAACGAACAAAAAAAAGCAAAACAAAGAGAGAAGACCTTAGGTTTCAAAAGCACTGGCAAATGCCTGTAAGAAAAAAAATACTTTGTATAAGCAGTTTCTGAGAGAAAGAACTGAGAAAGCAGAAATGAGGTACAAAAGTTACAGAAACAAACTGACACATTTACTAAGGAAACACAAAAAATAATATTATGAAAAGCTTTTATTAGAAAATAAACATTATCCCAGAAATCTCTGGAATATAATAAAGAACGTCTCTGGGAGAACTCCGAAGAAGGAGTACCCTGCCTTCTTTAATATAAATGGCAAAAAGGTAGAGAACATGGAATTGGTCGTGGAGAACTTTAACAGTTATTTTGTGAATGTTGGGCCAGAACTAGCAAAGGGTATTAAATCCTCACACCTAAGATGGGACTACCTTGATAAGGACGAGGAAATCCAAGACACAATGACACTAACTCCTGTTACCGAATCCGAAATCAGATCAATTCTGAAAAATTGTACAGCTAAGACATCTGTTGATGTAAACCAATTAGATATGAAATTACTGAAAACACTAACTAACGCAATTGTAACTCCACTTACGCATATATGCAATCTATCCTTCTCCTACGGAGTGTTTCCAGATAAAATGAAGATAGCGAAAGTTATCCCTCTCTACAAAAGTGGGGATAAATATGATTTCTCAAACTATCGTCCTGTCTCGATTTTACCTCAATGCTCAAAGATCCTGGAAAAGCTATTCAATGACAGATTGGACAAGTACATTGATAAACGCAAACTACTGTGTGACAGTCAGTATGGGTTCAGGAAAAAGCATTCGACAGCACTAGCCCTAACAGAATTTATTGAAATGATTAAAGATTCACTAGATTCAAACTTATATTCTATAGGCATATTTATTGATCTGAAGAAAGCATTCGACACTATAAATCACGATATATTGATTGAAAAACTTTACAAATATGGAATAAGAGGGACCGCATTAAAATGGATCAAAAATTACTTAACAAGTAGAACGCATAATTTGTGCAGATGGGTAATAGCAAATCAAATTGCTTGGACATTACCTGTGGAATTCCTCAGGGCTCGGTCATAGGTCCCAAGTTGTTCATAATTTACATAAATGACATTGTTAAGGTGTCCGATATCCTGAAACTAATTTTATTCGAGCGACACGACTATTTTTTGCTCAGGTGTCGATCTCAAACAATTGGTAAAATTGGCTAATAACGAAATGTCTAAACTTCACACGTGGTTTAATGTAAACAAATTATCACTAAATCTTACAAAGACCAAATTTATGATATTTGGGAAAAAAAAAAGGCCTAAAGGACGACATAGACTTAAAGGTAAATGGTACCAGCATTGAAAGGGTAAACGAACATAAAGTCATGGGAGTTATGTTAGATAATCTCTTAAGCTGGAAACCACATGTAAATTTAGTTCAAAGAAAGTTAGCTAAAAGCGTGTCTATTCTTTGGAAAATGCAGAAACTAATAAAAACGCAAGTCACTTAAAATAATCTATTCAGCACTCATAGCACCCCACTTACATTACTGCGCTTGAAGTATGGGGACACACTTATAATAATACAATAGAATCATTGTTTAAACTCCAAAAAAGGCCCTTAGAATTATTCATTACGTTCCTTATGGAACTCATACAAACGACTTGTTTATTAAGGCAAAGTTTCTTAAATTACAGGATATAATAAAATTCAACTCCTTGCAAATTGTATATTTAGGATACCACAAAGAATTGCCTACAATATACAATGCCTATTTCTTCAACGTGAATGTACCCACGACCTCAGAGGCAGAATGTTGTTGAAAACGAGAAGGGTCAAATCGACTCGGAGTGAGCACTCCTTATCTGTGGCCGGAGTCAGTGCATGGAACACACTTGAAGACAATATTAGAATGGCAGACAATCTGAAGGTCTTTAAGTATCTATTGAAATGTGCATGTGTGAATAACTATAAACTTATCCAATAAAATGGCATTGGGTAAAGTAAACGGAATCATAACGGGCATAAACACTAGGGGTTGTTTAGACTAAATATGTGGACTGCTATTGTTAAATCTGTACCATTGGATCTACTGGACACACCAGGCCATCTGTCTGAAAGACAACTGTCACAGCACATTACTACAGACAGCTGTAACCAACATGGACCTTATAAACTGGTCGTTAAATGCAATTGACAAAATTATTTCCACGAGGCAGACAGGTGTTGGAGAACCGAGATGCCCGGATGGGACATTCCCAGCCGGTTACACCATGGATGCATGGGGAAAGTGGCGTTCTGCTGTGTTTGGCAGTCCTGGACATCGAGGATGTAGAGGACGTCTATCTAATTGGATTTATGATAGCAGGCCTGCTATCATTGGGGCTTGGTCTGTTTTTGATCGACCATAGGATAAAAAAAACTTTGAAAAGCATGGTTTCCCTCGACAGAAAGCTCAATAAAATTGGATTCGACATCAAGGAAGGCAATGATGGACTAAACATACTGCCTGCGAGAAGTCATTAAATCCGATAAGGCAAGGGTGAACCAAGTCGATTAAAAAATGATGACTAATCAAGAGATCCATGCAAAGATCTGGTATTATTGCACCTTCCAACTACTCCAAATCACTAGGAACAAATCAAATGATGAAGAAAGGAGTCGGGTTTTTCTGGGCCAAGTCTCAATGGATTAAAGCAAGAGTGACATTCAAATCTAAACTTATATGGACACTCAGCTATATTGTGATTTATAATTCTTTATGATGTTCATAAATCTTCATGATCTTATGTTGTGACGCTTAAATCGTAGTGTAAACGGACACTCAGCTCTGTTGTGATTTATAAATCTCTATGATATCTTAACTATTATCAAACTGTTCTTCTGGGAGTTGGGGGCGGGACTTTGATAAGCGATTTTGCTTCTCCCGCGACCCTTTCGGTCATGATGCATGTTCTGTTGAAATTGTCATGAAACGACTATACAATCATGCCGAAATAAAAACAAACAAATAAATAAATAAATTATTACAGAGCAGCGTGTAGCAATTTCCTCATCAGGATCCTCAAATTTGAGTTCCTCTGTTGCTATGCTGTTCCATTGCCCCATTCGCAGCACAAGTTTGTATCATATTAGTGCTGAGCCCATGTGGAAAAATTGCACTTACTTTTCTGATAACAGTTTGACATGCCCCCGTGTCACACAGAAAAGAAATTGGTGTGTCATTTACAATCAGGGTTTTCCAAGCACTCGTTGGTGCAGCCAATAATGCAAACAATTTAATTTCATCATAGGGCAATGGCTCCCCAGATGCTAACCCTTCCCCCAGGGCGGTTAGTCATTCCGAATTGTTCTAGTCACTTATTTGTGGATACCCACAGAAAATCAATAGTTTCCCCTGGCACCCCTAGGTTACCCCCACAAACTCTGAGCCATTTCCCTTGATACATCGCCAAAACCTCTGCTCCAAACTATAATGGCCTACCATGAGTGGGACACTAGAACTCATATTTCCCAACTTCAGATATCCATCCCTATCGGTGCGGTATTTCAACCCAGTATGTTAAGTGGGGGTAGACTGGGGTCTATTGAAACTAATCCACTACGAGCAGTAGACACTGCCGTGGCGCATTTAACTATACTTTTCAAATTCATTGTAGGCGCTACATATGTTTAAAATTAACAGACACAGGGAGAGGTAAGCCATTTTATTAGACCCTTTTTTTTTTTTTTTATGAATAAGTCCGGAGTCTCTACTGACTTGGAGCGTAAATAAGTTCTTCACCAAGGTTGAGACGGACGAGCTCTATATGCCACGCCCCCCTTTGTAATCAGACTCCCTCCAAGTCTATCCTGACTTATTCAGATGTACCTACACACCAGCTGGAGGAAGAGATACCACCTTACAATGTGATGATGTATCCACGTCTCTCTCTCCTGGATTGTTACTGCAGTCGGTGTGGTCAGGAGCACTTTATATGGACCCTTCCACGCCGGGTCACTCCACTTCCGCTTTTTATTGACACTCCGCACCAGGATCCAATCTCCAGGCTTTATCTCTCCGGGTGGCAGCTCCACTACTGATCTGGGAGGGAGCACATTTCGAATCTCACTTTTGTTAGTCAACATTCTATTCATATACTCTGCCAGAGTTGCCCCTTCTACTTGTGTTCTTTGTCATAAGTGTGGTTCACTTATATTCAAAAGGTTTCCCATGTACTACTTCATAAGGTGACAACCCCGATGACCGCTGTGGTGTTATTCTCATGCCAGTTAATGCCAACGGCAGACATGCAACCCAGTTCCATTTAGTCTCAGCCCTGGCTTTGCGCAATTTTGCTTTTAAGGTCCGATTAGTCCTTTCTACCAATCCCTCTGATTGTGGATGATATGCGCAATGTTTCTTCAATTCTATTCCCAATTTTGCTCCCAAACGAGCCAGTACTTCATTTCTAAATTCTGGCCCATTATCACTATATAACGCTTTTGGAATCCCCCACCCAGGAGTAATTTCCCTACTCAAAATTTTAGCCACTGTAATCGCATCTATAGCTGTGGCTGGGAAGGCTTCTATCCATCTAGAAAAGAGTCATACCAATACCAACACATATCTCTTCCCTTCGCATGGTGTTAAAGGTATGAAACGTGTGAAATGGCCCAGGGGGTGTAGGGATTGACTCCTTCTGTACTACTACCCCTCCCCGTGTCCTGTGTGTTATAACTTCGTCATGTTGGACATTTCTTAAAAAAAAATTTTTCAGTAAAGAAGTGAAAGTACTTTGATCTATTAACCGCTTGGTCCCCCCTCTTGGTACATGGCACTGCCCATGCACCAAATCTGCAGCAATATGGAAGAGGCATTTTGGTAATACAGGCTTACCATTGGGTCCTACCCACCCGTCATCAGTGTGTTGTGTTCCATGTGATGTCCATTGACATTTTTCTTGTGGGGGAGCAGCATCATGCTCTGCTCGCTGCAGGTCACATGAAATTGATACTTCAGATTGGAGTTGTAGCCCCACAAGAGTGTGTTTGGCTGTTGCCCTTGCTTCTCTGTCTGCAAAGGCATCAGCCAAACTGATTGGGTCAACATGTTTGGTGTGCAGAGGGCCACAATCAACACAGATTCATGAGTACAGACAGCATATTCAACACATGGGTTGCCTTTATCAACTCTTGACGCCAAACCATCAACAAAGTATTCAATATCAGGTTTTGATAGTGGGGTGTCCTTAAGTCCAGGACATGCAGTATAATTAGATAAGACTTCTTTTACACAATGGAGAATACATTTTTATTTTTTCCTCTCAATGAATTATGATTAAGCAATCCACCTCAGTCTAGGGTTCCGCTAAAAGCATGGAGGAAATGCACAGTCAGGGCTTATTAGCCCCAACCATTCTTACATTTTCCCACATCATCAGCAGAACCGGGTGGAGTCACTTTAGACTATTTTACAATTTGCAAAAAAAAATTTTTTATTTTTTTATTCACAAAAATTGCTACATATTTAATATTAGTTTTCCCGTTGGGCTCTTAGCACATAAAGGTCAATTTAATCAGTACCTTTTATTTGACTGACTTAATCAAAAATAAATGTAGAAATCGCAAGCAAAGTAATATGTGATCAGGTTACTAGTGGACTTTTTCAATTATATGGTGGTCCACCTTTTGAATTTAGTACTTCAAGTTGTATTTCCCCAAATCTATTTTAGAAGGTAAACTTTTAAGCTGAAAACCCACAGTTGAATCCCCAGCTGGCCAGCTCATCACTTATCTTCAGCAGTGCTCTCTGTGGAAAAGTTCCAAGAGGAGTTAGAGACAAACAATTATTAACAATTTTGTTTTAATTCAACTCGTTCGGATCCTTTCCTGTAAAAGTTAAATAACAGATTAAGGTTATCAGCCACTCAGTTCTTTTGCCATGAAGACACTCGTTGACAGTTCCTGTTCAAAATGGAGAAAAGATCTTTAATTGCATTTCTTTGATCAGGAAAGCTTTCAGTCACATTTGTTCATCATCCTTCTGTTCTCTGACTTCTGTATGTCGACCTTTCACCTATCTGTGCTCCCCTATCTGCTTCGGTCAATAGGGCTCCATTTGCTGCATTGCGCTCCCCCATCTAAAGATCCATTGAGTCTCTAATCCCAAAATAGTTCATTTGATTTTTTAAAATATTAATTTAATATGTGCCATTAAATTTCATATTATATTCTATATTTACTGGCACTTTTTTGATCATTTTACCTTAATTTTTTACCTTCAGATAGCAATTGAAATTTTTCAATGCTTGATAGAAAAACCTCTGCATCAATTGAATTTGGCACACAGTCTCTTACTGTATACAGTGTTAAACAGTACTTTGGCAAATTCTGAACACACTGTTATTCTTGTTTCTACTTTTCCTTCATTTTCTTTACAGAGATATGCTTCTAGCACACCAATCTCACACAGTCTAATTATTTACAGAAAAGTGCTTAGATTTTCTAGCTCTTTAAAATATTTAACAAATTCAAATGGTGTAATTACTTCATGCTCATAGAGGATATCACTGGTAGTTTTCTCTGCAATGTATTACTACTGCCAAATATTAGAGAATTTAAATATTCACTTTGTCCTGCATCTTAAAGAAATTCAGTCAGCCACAACATTAGAAACTCTTGTCCATGTTTGTATAATTTACATTCAATTTTTACGTCATCTAAATTTCCCTCTGTTTATAGTTAATGATCGTTTAAGAGGGGTTAGCATTTATTTTATCAAGAAATAGGGACTTTTGCTCGATTTCGTAAGGAATAATTATTCTGTTTACTTCTGCAACTTTGTCCTTTTATAACTCCACAGTCATGAAAATGGCTTAACTCCTACAAATTTGCACTGCTAATATACACTTTTTTCTTAGAAATTTCACTTTTTACCAATCCTGCAATTACAGTAAGGATTCCATGAAATACTGTAAATATTGGCTAATCAACGGGCACCTTAAATTATTCTTGAATAAATGCTAATTTTATTGTAGACATCTATATGAGCACTTCATGGAATAGAATGACAGCTGTATTCAATCTAACAAAGGCAGAACTAACATATATGCCAGCAATGCAGTTGTTTACAGACACAGAGTTCGGTTCATTCACATTGATTTCCACACACACACGCACGCACAATCTGAGCTCAGAACATACACGCATACCTCAGTGCACTTTCCTCTCTCACATTCATTCACATTGGAAAAGATCCAAGGCTCTAATTTTCTTATGATCTGACACCATTGTTGCTTCGATAACATACACAGACAACGCTCTATTTCAACTAAACCAAAATTCCTTTACCCACAATGATTCCCAGAACCATTATGTCAGCGTTCAACACACTCCCCAGTCACAGACCCACAATGATTCCCTGAACCATTATGTCAACTTTCAACAAATTTCCCAGTCTCAGTCAAAGTCATGTCATCATTTGTCCCAGAACAGTCCTTACAAGAGGAACAACAACAACAACCCCCCTTACTGTTCATCTGTCCCATAATTGGCAATATTAATTCCTCTGTCTCACACAGCAGCTAAGCCGAATTCAGTAAAAATTCCGTCACTAACCTGCACCTCCACCACAAACTTTGGAGAACCTCCCGTTTCTGACCTCCTACAAGCCCAAAAGGGCCTTCACAATCGCCCCAGGCTGAGGTCTTTCCACAACGTCTCCTAGACGACCGTGCACACGGTTTTCAGTCGGCGCCGATTCTCCAGGGAGGGCAGGTGAGGAATTGGAATCCCGGACGAGCCCCCAATGTTGTAGGAATTTTGATTTTATATTCCTGGTGTTACCTTCAAAAAGAACTCAGAGACAAAGGAATTAATATCCAAGCCAAAGGTCAGTTTACTTCATCTGCAGAGAAAGGATCCTTGCACACAATAAGTCCAGTCAAACAAGGATAACATCCTGCCAGTATTTTATTCACAATAGTGAAGAGATAACATAGCAAATGTTGAAACTGAGAAATTTTACAATTTCATCCATAAATGAGCTCATTTCAAATTTGATGGCTGCTACAGGTCTCAAAAAAGTTGGGACAGGGGCCTATTTACCATGGTGTAACATCCCCTCTTCTTTTTAACACAGAGTGGAGGCATCTGGGCATTGAGGAGACAAGTTTCTTGAGTTTAGCCAGTGGAATTTGATCCCACTCTTGTTTAATACAGGTTTCCAGCTGCTGGAGAGTTTTGGATCTCCTTTGATTGACTTTTCGTTTAATTATGCGCCAAATGCTCTCAATCGGTGAAAGATCAGGACTGCAGGCAGGCCAGTTCAGCACACAGACTCTTCTATTACGAAGCCATACTGTTGTAATAGCTGCAGTATGTGATTTTGCATTGTCCTGCTGAAATACACAAGGCCTTCCCTGGAATAGATGTCGTCTGGCGGGGAGCATATGTTGCTCTAAAACCTTTATATACCTTTCAGCATTCATGGGGCTTTTTAAAACATGCAAGTGTCCCACACCATATGCACTAATGCATCCCCATACCATCAGAGATGCTGGCTTTTGAACTGAATGCTAATAACAGGAGGGGTGGTCTTTCTCCTCTAATATGACGCCCATGATTTCCAACAAGAATGTCAAATTTGGACTCGTCTGACCACAGGACACTTTGCCACTTTGCTACAGTCCATTTTAAATGAGCCTTAGCCCACAGAACATGGCAGCACTTCTGGATCATTCTCAACAATGGCTTCCTTTTGGCATGATAGAGTTTTAGGTGGCATCTGTGGATGGCACGGCGGACTGTGTTTACTGACAGTGGTTTCTTGAAGTATTCCTGGGCCCATTTAGTAATGTCAATGACAGAATCATGCCGGTGAGTGATGCAGTGGCGTCTGAGGGCCTGAAAATCACGGGCATCCAATAAAGGTCTTTGGCCTTGGCCCTTACGAACAGAGATTTTTCCAGTTTTTCTGAATCTTTTGATGATGTTATGCACTGTCGATGATGAGACCTTCAAAACCTTTGCTATTTGACGTTGAGGAAATGTTCTTTGAGCTAATTCTCTCGTATATATTAATAGCTTTTTCAGCCCTTTTTTGTCTATGTCCCAACTTTTTTGAGACCTGTTGCAGCTAGAAAATTTGAAATGAGCTCATTTTGTGGATAAAAATGTAAAATGTCTCAGTTTCAACATTTGAAATTTTATCTATGTTCTACTGTAAATAACATATTGGCTCATGTGATCTAAAATTCATTGCATGTTGATTTTATTCACAATTTACACTTCATCCCAACTATTTTGGAATTGGGGTTGTAATTTATTCAGTGGAGTTAGCTGGATTTTTCAGGGACGGCCTAGCTTTTATTGTTGCATCCTAGATTCAGTGGCCTGTCTTCTGAAGTCAGGTCTAAGTATGGTTTAACACGTTGACTGCCAACTACGAGAACATTTTTATAAAAAAGAAAAAATGAAAAGAAAAAGAAATGCTCCCATACTATTCATATCTTCAACTTTGATCTCAATGCAATTTTTTTTCAAATTAATGAAAAGTAAAGGAAAAAGAAAAGAGAAAAAACTGAAAAAAGAAGGAGAGAAAAGAAAGAAGGAAAGAGAACACAAAACATTGAAATAAATTCTAAATTAATGGCTAGTAAAATTGAAAACGCGCTGATCAAAAGATTGCTGGCTCAAAATATTGCTGGACACGCAATTCACAATATGGACGCTATTCAATGAGTTGCCCAAGATTATTGGTGCAACATACACATTCAGAGAAGATGTGTACGTATTTACAGGTGCAAAAGCAGGCAGATAAACCTCTAGTGATTTGTAGGACTTTGAGAAATCCTAGCGCAGCGGATAGGAATGAATATGTTATTGGAACTCAAAGGTCACGCCACATGGTAAGTGATTCGAGTAATTATGAAATCACTGGTCAGCTGGGCTTTTTCTGGAATCATAGCAAGGACTTTAAAATGATTTCAGAGCCTTATCCCTTTTTCTAGAAAGCTGGGGCCTATTGCACAAAGGCAGGATAAGGCATTAGCCCAGGATCGGCACGGGATTAGCCTGATCTCAAGCCCCATTTCGGTTGCACAGAGCGTGTGAGCTAAGCCATGGCACTAGTTACTATGGAAACAAAGTCTGTGGAGCTAGCCAGCACCCGAGCAAGCTTACGAACTAGCTAAGCTCCTGTCTGCAGCCAATTTCACCTCTCTACATTCAGCAGTCGCCCAAATTGAAAATCAACGTCCTTAACAGTCATTCTGAATTGTCCACTACACGTTGCTATTTCAATTATAATAGGCCCAGAGTAATTATTTTAGAAACTTGTGACCATTGATGTCAGTAAAATAGCCAATATTCGATCATTATATTCAAGTAGGCCTATCCATGTGACAGTGACCATCACAGTTAAATCAGTCCCCCTTCCATGTCACATTTTAACCATATTTAGAATCCGTCATTATCGGATTTGTCCTTATTCCCCAAGTTGAGACTTCCATCAGAGTAGAAAATGAGCAGTGCTGAATGAAGTAGGTTACCGTTTTTCAGCGCGGTCTTAAATCGCTGCGGTAACCCCCTACATACAGCACTGCTGCTACTTTTCTCCGTCTTTATTCAGACTGCGACGGGTAAGTCGTTGCCTTAATGCTGGACACGAGTGCAATGTCGCTCGCTTCGCGATACTGGAATCAAACATTTTCAGGAGGCTCCTTGACATAATTTTCTGACGCTAACATTCTACTTTTAAATTTGAGTATGTCTTCATCAGAGGTGATTAATAGCAGCAAATAAACTCAACTAATCTGACAACATCTTTTAGATCGGACTTTTATTCAGTTCGTACAGGACAAAAAAGGCCTATACCGCACATGCGAGACCTAATTGACACATGCATACATTGCCATAGTCCTGTTTTATGTAATTCTACCATTAAAATTATCATGTACTTTTCACACACAAACTCGATCTTTCTCTGTCGTTTGCGAGATTATAAATCTTTCTGACGGCGACGGCTTATCTCGTTCACGGTAACGCTGAAATGCATCAGCAACTCTTTTTTGACGGCGCTGAAACACCTCCCGACTTTACTCTCATTTGAGTTTAGCTAACTTTAATACTCCTCTCAAACGTCTCGCACCATTCAGACAGAAACTAAAGGAATAGCAAGCAGAAACATTTCAGCGATCCCATCGTCCCTCTGTTTGAACGTGGTCTTTGAGTGTTGCTGGCGCATGCGTTTGCTGCAGCTACTTAGTGTCCATGGTGATGATCAGCGATTCTGTGATCGATCTCGGGTCTATTTGACGAGCCAGCGCGCCGCACTCAGCAGGATCAGCGGCAACGGGCTTCACTAAGCCAATTCTCCTCCACCTGCTGTTGGCTTTGTGCAATCAATTAAGCCAGCGATGCGCTGTTAGGGATATGACAATCCTCGCTTTGGCGTTGATCCAGGATCTCAGGATCCGACTTTTGTGCAATAGGCCCCAGCGATTCTCTTTCGTTACTGTTCTTAGAGCGTATACACAATAACATTGTCACAATGTAATATTCTTGTCTTCAAGTTTGTAAACTAGCATTCAGCATGTGTCCATAAATCTATGATTTTATTTTTTTCAAAATTTATGATAAAAGTTTGAATGAAGAAGTTGTAAGTGTTTTGTCTCTCTGAAAGCCCAAAGCTGATTTCTTAGGAAATTTTCTTCATTAACAAGCGCCAAGTCAGAAATACGGCAATTTGCTATCGATATTTTGGGGACCACGATCAATAATGGCCATGAAATTATCCATTTTTCACTAACTTTCCGAAGATTTAGAATCCGTTGCCATTCTTAAGTTATAATCCTGCTGAACCAGCTAAAAATGTTTGACTTTTATTAGTTTAACGACTGCTACTACTCTGATTTGTATTGCATGTGACTGGAATAACTTTGTGCAGTTTCCTTAGAATCTTAACATTAATGTACATTACGAGTTGGTCAAGTTATTTGAACAGCATTAGGGCAGACATCACCTGAATAGCACTTATTCCGTTTTGGGCCATGAATATATGAATCACGGAATTATTGAAAATTAACAAACAATTCCTGTGCCAAACATGCTGTTGCTGAAGCATTTATGAAGAGCCAGTTGCTTTAAATGAACATGATCAAGACATTGCATTAAAGATATATATATATATAGAAAGATTTAAAGACAAATCTGAACCGCAGGACATTTCTCGATAGACACTCCACTTACATGACCATCATGAGCGCTAAGACAATGGGAATAATTGGCAAATTGTAGTAATTCTGCCCGTGAATTGCTATTAACAGGCCTGAAACAAGGCAAATGAAGTTTGGTCGCAATCCACGAGACCTCAGAACCAGTTCGAGCGAAACTCGGATTGAACATGCACAGTCAATCCATCTAATGTCATATCTGAGAACTCAGGTAAAAGTAGAGCGAACGAATTGAACTAAACCGAGAAGTTTAAGACTTAAATCACTTGAACAAGTAGCATCCGACCCAGAGGCTGCAACAAAGTATGAATTTTCCATCTCTAAGCACTTAAGAATAGCCGAGGCAATTGGGCGCAGCTAGAACACCAAAGTTATTACTTGTAGAATCTGTAAGGCATCAGACATGAAAGTGATTCAAAAAGCCGTGAGCTCGTTCATTGCCGCAGTGAGATAACGTTCAACATGCGCTTGCAAGGGCTTCCCAATCATATCCAGACCGTACAAAAGAAACTAGCGAGCATCCCGTATATGAAGGAAAACTAGCAGCTCGGGTAACGAAATGAGACATAGAAGAATCTTTCTGCGCTGCGAGTACAAACACTGGCAAGACTCAAAATATTTGCTTTCCAGCACACTTTGGCCGCAAGACATGCAGGTCTAAGCACCATGCTCCCAATTAGGACAAGACCGCAGTACGTTACTGCATTTCTTATAAACATCCAAATGCTTTTCGACACCTGGAAAAGACCAGCTTCTGACAATAAGAGTACTGCCTCGCTAGCGAGACCTGGAATCTAGCGTTTGTGGCTGCATCCGGATTAGCATACAGTGCTTTACGGTTTAATTTACGGTTTAACAAATGACACCAATTATGAAAGGTTCCGTTCAGCAAACATAAAGGCAATGTTTTCAAAACGAGCTACATTTTTTAGACAAGAAGTTTTTTTTCTTGTTGAGCGGGGGGGGAGAACATGATTGTAATTTTGTTGAGCGGGGGGAGGGGCTCATTTCCCCTACTCCCATATTTACTATGGCGGGCTGCCATAGTCTCGTCAATGTACGGGAAACACTGTACAGCGTACGTGCTGAGGAGCCACTTCTCAGAATGAGAGCTTAAGTAAACCAGCATATTATCAGTCAAGAAATCATGTGACAGCAAATCAGATGAGAGTTATGTTCACCAAGACAAGTCGGGAGAAGCGACTCCTCCATGTTAGCAAGCTTGACTCCGTGGCCGATCAGAATTTACGTCAAAGCTCCATGTATCAGCTCAAAAGAAATTTGGTTGATTTACTCACCACACCTCACACATTTATGCACCAACACAGTTAATGTACTTTTGAAAAGTATACTTACAGCCCACATTGTGTCATGATGAACTGCAGCAACGTGTATTAATTGCTTCACAAGTGGTAATGTACAACGTTGTTATGGGTTTCCATTTTCATCCATAGTGAAGTGTTTTTAGCCCTTCGGGCATTATGTTTTTCTCAATTTTTTTCCGCTTTATTTCTCTGTCCATTCTTTTTTCTTCATTGAATTCCGATGTTAATCTTTCTTTGTCCTTGCTTCCATAGAACAGCTTTTTGTATTCCAGCCGAGCCAAGTCTTTGGCGTGGTCCAATCCAATTAAGTGTCTTGCTGCAATAGATATGCTTGCTCACTTTTCTTTGTATTACAGCTCTTTATATCAAATAACTGTTATGATCCTGCTCTGTCTGTCATGATTCTGCCATGCTTGTCATGTTTTCCCTAGTCCCTGTTATGTTTATGATTATGTCTGTTAGGTTTTGCCATGTTCTGTTTAGTTTTTGCATTTTTGCCATGTTTTTTTTTTGCCACTCCCAATCCACTATTCTGGTTTCAGTCCATGTTTTGTTCATGCCCTTCATTGCACTTCTCCCTGTCTCCTTTTGTTGCTTACACAGCTTTCCCCAGTCCTGCGTGTCACATGCTTAGGTGATTTCATGGTTTCTGGATTTCAAACATTCCTTCCAATCTCGTTTGCTTCCTTCGCCTCTCTTTTCTGTTTCACTAACCAATACTAACAGTTTGTTATTTTTGTTAAAGTTACTAACCCAGACTAACATTGTATATAATACTAACTTACTAACGAGCACTAGGGATTGTATAGCTGCACTTACTAATTGATTAACAAGCTCTCAGCACTCGCCCTGTTCTAGTCTCCGCCTCTTGCCTTCACTTTGTCTCTCCTGCAATTCAGCGGATCCTCCGCACCTGCTCCACTCTGTCCTACCTCTCATTATCTGTGCACATTAGAACTCCCTAACCGGAGCTGTATGTTTTGTCATAGGTTGTCTCGTGTTCCCTGTCCGCGTTTTGGCTTTTGCCAATTTCATGTGATTAGGTTCTCCCTCATGTTCCCTCCTTTGTAATTAGTCTGATCTTCATCACCTGATCCTAATCATAGCATGTGACTTCCCTTGAGTGTATTTAAGCTGTCTTCTCACTGCAGTTCCCCGTCAGAACGTTTCCTCTTGTTTACCTGTGCTGCTATCATTTTTCGCCTTGTACTCATAGTGTTACTCTTCTGACTGGACCGTCCGACTTATGATTTTTGGCTCTGCTTTTTGGTACTTTTGTCTGCTTCTGTTTACGAACCCTTTTTGCCCGACTACGAGTTTTGTGTTTGCTGCCGTTAACGGTTTGGATTACGCCCACTGGATTTTGGCTTTTGCTTCTCTGACAAACCTGTGCCTGTGTACCGAACCTGTTTTTGCCCGACCACGAGTACTGTTATTGCTGCCCTGGTTTTCGAATCTGATTCTGCCCAGCTGGATTGTGATTTTTGGATTGTGGACTTTGTACCTTTTGCCTTCTGCCCTGCGGGGGTTTCCCCCCCTCGCTTAATAAACCCTCATCTACTGCATTGCTTGGTTCTCGCGTCTGGTTCCTGAGCGTATCCTCACAATAAATTAGGAATGAAACAAAACTTTTCTTCCATTGTGTGTTGTTGGTGGGGGTTTTTTTTTTTTTAAATAGCTGAGTAGTGCGGTCAGCTGTATGGTAAACAACTGATGTTGTTTAAATAATAGTTATTACATTAGCCATCTTATTTACATTTATGTTTAGTAATATTAATTCTGTATTCATTTACTTCACATGACTGTTTTCCATCTCCACCTTTTGTCTTCTTTGGTCCAACACACAGAAAATGTCCAGTTAAGTTGATCTGAACATTGAAGGCTTTTTACATATAAATTCTTGCTATCAGAGGAAACAGACTTGACGTCTGGTTTTATTGTTAGCGTGCTTTTTGCTGTTGAAATGAAATCAAAAAAGCAAATGTGAGCTGGTGTTCTGATGTCAGTGCCTGTGTATCTTCTTCTGGAGCCATACGTCACATTTGACATGAATAATAAATAAGGAGAATTGTGCCTCAAATGCAGAAATATGACCTTCAGCTGCATTCTACTGTTGTTGAAGCATGTGTTGCCGGGCTGGTCTAATTAATTAGAAAATTTGAAGACAAAATGTACCACTGGTATCAAACCAAGAGCTCTCCTATGTCAAAAGGTCAAGTTGGCAGGCTGTGGAGTTGCACAAGAAAAAATGTCTATTCTAGCATATGTAGGATGGATTTGTGAATTGTAATTTATTTTCCTCACCTTGGAGTGTGCAACTTCATGAAAAGAATGGAGTCCTCTGGTGTTGATAACAATCTGGTACACTGTTTATTTTCAAAATGCCTGTTCACTGAACGTTCTGATCATTGTTCCCTTTTGGTGCACAATAAGAATGGGAGGAGGCTCGGCCAACTCATATGTACTTGCTGCGTAGGATCTGAATTGCTGGCCTGCTGACAGCAGCAGATCCATTATTGGCTATTTTGTTTCCATTTTCTGCCCAGCAGCGTACGTTCAATAAGTTCTCATCATTTCAAGATGCCACCCCCTTAAATCTCTAGCTTTCAGCTTGCATCCACTCACACCGGACTGCTTGGCCACTAATTCCTTTCAGTTTTCAGGATGAAATCGTGCAGGCAATCACAATAGGAAAAAAATATGTTTTTTATTGTTGTGCAATCAATGCAATTTGCTTGTGTCTTCAGGGATCAAAACTCAAGTATTTATCAACTAATTTATTAAGAAATTAGATTTTCTGGTGAAGTTATTTTCATTTGTTTCCTCTTTTAACCTCTTAATGGTATTCCCAAACGGTTTCTTTTTCTCTTGTAGAATATTATTAGCCAAGAATGGTATTTTTACCTTATAATGTACACTGCGTACAAAATTTAAATTTTAAGCCATCAGAAAGATGCTTAACACTCGAACGGCCGACAATGCAGTACCACCTAGAATGGCCGTGAGGTCATTTTGACCTCCCACCGCTGTGGGCATTATGATTGCAAATTAGAAGTCTGTTACTGGAACAGTTGTTAACTATTTTCAAATAGCATGTAAAAATAAATGAAAAAAGCGTATTATTTTATTAATTTTGCCTCATTAGGCTTTATTTTATTTTATTTTAATAATATAACCATGTACAGCGCTGTGAGAAAGTATTTGCCCGCTTCCTGATTTCTTATTTTTTTGCATATTTGTCACACTTGTTTCAGAATCAGCAAATGAATTTTAATATTAAACAAAGACAACCCGAGTAAATGCAAAATGCAGTTTTTAAAAGATGATTTAATTTATTGAGGGGAAAAAAGCTATCCAAACCTACCGGGCCTGGTGTGAAAATGTAATTGCCCCCTAAACCTAATAACTGGTTGTGCGACAACAACTGCAATCAAGGGTCTGCGATAACTGGCAATGAGTCTTTCACATAGCTGTGGAGGAATTTTGGCCCACTCTTCTTTGCAGAATGTTTTATTTCAGCCACATTGGAGGGTTTTTGAGCATGAACGGCCTGTTTAAGGTCATGCCACAGCATCTCAATCGGATTTAAGTCCAGACTTTGGCTAGGCCACTCCAAAACCTTCAGTTTGTTTTTTTTAAACCATTCAGAGGTGGACTTGCTAGTGTGTTTCGGATCATTGTCCTGCTGCATAACCCAAGAGCGCTTGAGCTTGAGGTCACCAACTGATGGTTGGACATTCTCCTTCAGGATTTTCCGGTAGCGAGCAGAATACATTGTTCCATCAATTATGACAAGTCGTCCAGGTCCTGAAGCAGCAAAGCAGCCCCAAACCATCACACTACCAGCACCATGTTTGACTTTTGGTATGATGTTCTTCTTATGAAATGATATGTTAGTTTTACGCCTGATGTAACGGGATGCAAACCTTCCAAAAAGTTCAACTTTTGTCTTGTCAGTCCACAGAATATTTTCTCAAAAGTCTTGGGGATCATCAAGATGTATTTTGGCAAATGTGAGACGAGCCCTTGTGTTTTTTTTGGTCAGCAGTAGTTTTCTACTCGCAACCAGGACAAACACTGACATTCAGGTTCAAAATCGTCAGATTCACTGGACCAAGGCAAATCACTGAGCCCTGATATTTCTTTTTCATCTGATTCACCAGAATTCATGTCCTGAAGCTTTGCCAAAGCCCGACTTACATTCATCCATTTGCTTTGATCCATTTCCTTCTCTGGTAGCCTAACCGACTAACTAAATAAACTAAATTACTAAGAGAACAGCCCTGTGACAATCACAATGTCTATCTGCATAATGGGAGAATAAACTGATCATGACGTCATGACAGCAACTGGTTTATATACGCACCTGCACACTATTCACAAAGTAACAAAATGCGTTGACTGCCTCACATAGCGGTCAGTGTATGAATGTGTTGTATAAATGGGCATATGTGAGCTATTGGGCTACTGTCAAGTGCTTTGAGATGTCTGACTGACTAGCTATATAGTCAGCCTAGCCAGACTGACTATATAGCCTGGCTATATGGTCCATTTACAGTTTTTTCCATTAGGAGTAATGGAGGTCAAAATGACCTTGCAGCTGTTCTAGGTATAATCAGTGATTTTTTTCTTTCTCTTTTATTCCAGAATCCCCATACCTCACAAATTGATGAATAACACCATTTTAGGAAAAGTCACTGACCAGGAGACATAGGGTTGTTATTCAAACAGAGTTATGTGCAGTTTAATAGGCAAGAGAGGTCGGCCATTCTAGTGTTAATTTGATGTTGGAAATGCCGCACAGTAAACTTCTAAGCTAAGACGTCATTGCAGGCAGACTCTGACAGCAAGGCTTAGGCATGGCTATTAAAACTGTGGGTGAGTCAAACTCCACTTCTGACTCTGACAACTCCATAAGCAATGATATGACTCATAATTAATAATAATTCCTGCAAAGTAATGCAGGAAAGTAGTCCAGATGAATTTTAGCCAAAGTTTTCTGAGTAGACCATACCAATTTGAACCCTACACTGACAGCGATGATTATGCCGAGACGAGCAAAAGCGAGTGTATCAGTACGGAGAATCTAACCACCAATACAGAATGTCATAGTCTTAAACCTCTCCAATATGCAGATAGGCCAGCATTTCTAGCGAATTTCACGAGAATTGATCAAAAACTTATATGAATTGTCATGTTTGAGGCCGACTTATTCAGACTACTGTAAATTTTATCTATTGTCAAATGCAATACTATGGATGCCAAACAGATAAATTTAATTGAAGGCAAGCAAGGTGCTTCTCTACCACCCATACATTTTAGTTTCCTAGGTCTGAGTTACTCAGAATTGATCTTGTCAGTTACAGCAGAGGTATTCAATGTCTTTCCTGGGGCCCACTGTGCATGCTGGTTTTTGTTCCAACCACAATTGTAATTGCAGGATTTCAACAAGCTGTTAATATGTCTTAATTAGGTGTATTTCATGTTTGGAGTTGTTAATTACTCTATTTAGCAAAATTTTTGTTGAAACACCCATACATGCTATGAAGAATATAATACCCTTGAAGAGAGAGTGTTTATTTCTATATTGCAAGTAATCTCTAGTAATATAACATTTAAAACAGATCAAATTAGACGCTGAGAAAATCAGTAAACCCCAAATTAGGTTGCTGGACACAAATGATTTATGTTCTGTCAAAAAACTTAATGAGAAGTTATTTAAATTAAGATAACACAAAACTGGTTTGACTCTACAATTTGCTTGTTGAATATATTTGTGAAAATTTGCTAATTAGTTTTAACCAATTAGGTTAGGTTAGTATAGCCTACTATTCATCTTTGATTTGATTAGTTACATTGTTTGCTCTCAGTTTATGCAGTTATTTCTAATACAATCCAATGTGGGAATAGAATTTTTTTAATTCTTGGTAGCGTACTTACAGTAGATACTTCTGTAAGAGGGCATATAACAGCTCTAAACATTAAATACACTTAATTTAGACAAATTAACAGCTTGTTAAAATGCTTCGATTACAATTGTGGTTGGAACAAAAATAAGCATACACAGTGGGCTCCCAGGAACGACGTTGAATACCGCTGAGTTACAGGATAATCAGAAATATTCATCACTGCTCGCCTGAAACTCGCCTGAAAAAGATCCTGACTCTCGCTCTGATTCCTCCATGTCCTTCACAGCAGTTTCTTCAGCCAATTTTTGATTTAGGAACCACATTTGGTAGCAACTTCGGTTTGTAACCACTGTGAATTGCCACACTGCTCAACTGTTCAAACGTGCCTCGAGAAAAGAAGTTATGAGCACAGCACAGCGTTCAGTGGGTCCTTTCTAAACTACTATTCTGGGGTACATCTTTCAAAAGCACAGGTGGTAACTTACATGGTTGAAATCATTGACTGGATATGATCAAACTATGTATGCTTTTGGGAAACATACCCCTGGGCGAAATCAGTCCACATTCCCCACAAAATTCAGATCCTCAGGCCATCTATAGATGCTTACTCCATCTGCATTTGAGTTTGACCAGCCGCCTGCAGGAAAACGCCAACACATTTTTAAACTTCACTACCACATTTTTTGTATGATTTTTACTGACTCATATTGAATTTAGATGGCGACTGCGAGCTGTCTGCCTCCTGTGACGTCACAGGCAATGAGGTGCTCTTACCTACTTAAAAATGCAAATTTCTCAAAAAATAGTTCCTTTGAATAGGTGACGCCTATATTATTCTGACCTCGCAGTGGTTAACTTTCGATTCATTATTTGTAACCTTGGCTATTTTGGTATACCGTTAAGCCGTGGGCCTCTGGCTCAGAAAATGCTCAAAAATTACATACCCAAAATGAACTGAGCATATCTCTGCAACTTCAAGGTCCATTTGAATAATCTTAATATCATGATGAAGGTAACATCTTGTGTATTTCTGTGGAGGTGTAAACATCAGCATACATGTCACTTTGTCAGGGTAAATACAGCTGGAACATAGGATAAATAAAAAAAATTTTCCATCATTCAACAGCTGAAAGTTTTATTTTTCTGTCTGCCTCTATATCTGGCAGTGAAAACATTTCATAGCATTATATTACATAATACATTATATTACATTACAATGCCAGAACTCAAAGAAATTGACATCTCAATCGAACAATCAGCAACAAGAGAATCCAGGATATGTCCCAAAATCCAAGACAACACCATTCACCAACAGCCAAGAAAAGAAAAGCAGGGAATACGCTTTTCTACTCCCCATTAGAAAGCTCCTCCTGGACTTGAAAATAGCTTTTGACTGTCAATAATCATTTCAAAGCAACAAAAAGACTTTTGAAGTTTATGCTCTTAAACTCAACTTTGATTGCAAGACGGCTAAGGTAAGATTTAATGATAAACCTTATAGAATTAGAATCCGTAGTCTCTGCTTTTATAAGATATATCACTTGTGCAGTAGAATGAAGTTACGGACGACATTGCAATAAGCAAACCAATCCTGATTGTGGTACTCGTGAAAAGTTTGTGCATACCTTATTTTTATATTGACAATATTCCAGTGGGAAACAAGTACAGATACTGAAGATCCAGTGGGAAACGTCAATGCAAATTACCTATTATCTGGTAAAGCTCATAGTCCTGAAGACACACACAATGATTTTTGAAGCAATAGCTTGAGCAGCCTTTAGCTCTCACCTCTCACCCCTCACAATAAGCCATCTCTCACTGAAGACTGAAGAGTTTTAGAGATAACTTTGGAACCTGGCTCTGGTTTTTTCTGATGATGCAGTTTTCAAGGCCTGTCACTTTCACTTAACTTTATCTGTCTCAGCTTTATGGAGTCAGCAAATGGGGATTAGGTGCGAAACGAGCATTTGAGTCTGGAATTGCCTCTTAAGACAGTAAGATCTAGGATGTTTTCATTTTCTGCGCAAAAAATATTTGGGAAACGCGAGCCGGATGAAATTACTACTATTGCTGTGTTTAATCCGTTTTTTCATCAATGGGGAAACTTATTTTGAAGTACCAATGATTCACTCCTAAAAGTAAATTAAATGTACTGATTTCTGCCCTAATATAGAATTTCAAGGATTTATGAAAATGTGTGTTAATTTTTTTTTTTTTTTGGTTTCGTCCATTGCAGGGAGAACAAGTTTAAAACTCAATTTAATGCATGCCTTTTGTCCATTTCAAACCACTTTCCCATCAAGGATATACAACTAATTGAAGAAACTTTAAGCTAAGTGCTTTTTTATTTGTATAAAACAGGTTATGGTACAGAGCCAAACTGTAACGCTGGTTCAGTATCACTTCTCTAAGTTAGATGAAGATGAAGCTCATCATATGCCATTGGTAAATCCAGCAGAAAACTCATAGAGAGAGAACAACTAGGAGCAAATGTGCAATGTGCTATAAGGTGACGTTTAAAATTTGGGTCAGCAAATATATGTACTTAAGAAATACAGGTGAAATGACCTTGTTCATGAATGGAAATTTAGGTTAACACTCAAAACGATGAAGTTGAGAGGAAAAATATAATTTTCAATAAACTCTGAGGATTATGGATAGATGAGACCAAAATTACAGTCCCTTTCTGAGCGTACAGTTACCTTATTCTACGGACTTCAAATATGTTCTAGCATTTCGAGTTAAGAAAGCACAAGAATTAATTCATCAAAAATACAAGCATCTATTTTGAGTCAAGGATTTCCTGAGCTTTTTTTTGAAGAAATATTGACTTCTTCAGTAAACCACTTTTTATCTCCAAACCAGTTCGACCCAGAATGGGAACATGAGGAGTTCTCGTTACTTCGCCAATGAAATAAAATTTAAAGATCATGGTGGCCCATTCTGTTAGAATACCGTAATCCAGTGAAAGCACCAGGAGTTGGGTGCACCAGCTGGGCGTATGCCTGGTTGTAACGTTACGTCTGACTTAGAACGGAAAGTTACGACCAGTTTAAGGTTAAGACGAGTGCACCAGTAAAGCTCAACGCCCACTGGAGGCGTGAGACGCGTGTCAAAAAATTGATTACATTAATTTCAATGGAGCAACGCCCACTGGCAGCGTGTGACACGCGTCAGATTTTTTTACGTTTTGCCACTGCTCAATTTCTGAAGCGTCAACACAATAAAAATGCATTTGTCTTTTAGATTATTCAACTATTTCGCCTTGTCATGGTTAGTGGCACACATTTAGCGGCAACCTCACATGCAATTGTCAACCTGCTTTTTTAACCAAGTTGCAGTTTTGAAAGGAAATCTGTTATTTTGCGGGCATTTAAGTTATTAAGCAATCTACGGTTAGACAGTACCTAACTCAAGGTACATTGATAAGAACTTTCCACTGCTAAGTTAGCTAGCTAGCTAATTCGTTGCTGGGTAAAGTGAATCACTCTTAATTTACTAGACGGATAAATTTAGGAGGAAAATTATGCCTATAAAAAATAACGTATAATGCATAGTAACCTGACCGTCGCACTTTGCCATCACTTAAAATAAGCTTTATCGGTAGGTTTTTTCAAAATTAAACGTTCTCTTGTTGAATATTTTGAGATTGACATCCATGGCTTCTCAGTCGAGTTGACAGCTGTCAATGTTGATGCGGCTGACACTTTCAGTGGGCGTTTAAAAGCGTCAAGGCAACATTCGGAGTTTGATGCGACACTTCACTACGCAGCCAGTAGGCATCGGGCTTAAGACTTAAGCCCGGTCTGTGTTCCCCCTGGGTGTAACTTTTACCTAGTGTGGAGCAGGTGTAAATTGGAAACTTGGACTTGTAGCCATGGTAATTTTAACGGAATCACACAGCCGGAAAAGAGAAACAAGGATGGCAGGGCGTCTTGTTTACCGGATGCTTAATGAGAGGGCATTTAGATGAGAAAGACTCGTCTGTGACTGAACAAACCCGCTCCATGTATATACAGAGAGTGAGCTGATAGAGAGATTTTGTTTTGGCAGACAAGCGCTGTTTGAATTAATTGAAGAGCTCTCCCCTCAACTGCAGCATCTGTCTGACAGAAACGCGGCACTGTCCCTCGCCTAGCAGGTGCTGATTGCGCTCAGGTTTTGCGCCAACGGAGCCTTTCAAAATACAATGGGAGACATGATCAATGTACACCGGACAACAGCATGCCAGGCTGTTAGAAGAGTGTCCCTGGCCCTCCAGTGGTTCCTAAGGAATTACATCCACCTACCCACCCAAGAAGAGGCTGCAAGGACCAAGCAGGACTTCTATTTAAAATCAGGCATACCCTGTATTGTCGGCTGCATTGTTGGCACTGATATTCATATCCAAGCTCCCTCTGACCATGAATATTTGTATGTAAATCGGAAGGGTTACCACTCTTTAAATGTTCAGCTTGTATGTAACTGACATGACCATCATCAACCTTGTCGCAAGATGGCCTGGGTCAACCCATGATGCCCGCATGCTGAGAGGGAGTGCACTGCATCAGGACTTTGAGGCAGGGAGAGTGAATGGTCTTCTCCTCGGAGACAGTGGATACCCACTGAAGTGGTGGTTAAAGGGGACCTATTATGCAACATTTCCAAGTTTATATTTTGATCTTGGACTCACCTAGAGTACTCCTGATCGTTCAAAGTCCAAAAAAGAGTCCTTATTTAGCTCATACTGCCATCCTCAAAAAACCCCATATGTAGTCCATTGTAGTCTCTGCCTGAAACGCCTCGTTTGGGTGGCTCCTCCGCTATGGCTCCCCCTCCCCATGTGCCCACTTTCTTCTGATTGGCCAGTTCTGTGGAGGGCGGAGCTGGGTGGGACTCAGCAGAACGCAGTTTTCCGGGTCCGCCTCCCTAGTGTGAAACGTGAGACGCGTCTGCCGTCTGAGCTAAGGAATCGGCGGGGAAATTCTGAAATCAAACGCTGTACATGTGTATAGATCTAATGAAATGAACTTGTTCTAATAAACGCAGCGGCAAAAGTGGAGGACGCAGTGCGAAAGTTTGGCAGCTCAAGCTCGAATTTGCTATCGACCTACGGCCACTATGGTGAGTACACCTGTGTTTCTACTCTATAGCTAGGATTGAGGGAAAGCTGGAATCCACCCCATACAGACACATTTGCAGAATGGATCAACATACCCAAGTGTAGACCGGAGACCTTAGAAATCCGGTGGGTCTGAGTTTAGAGGGAAACATGGACAGTGAGGAGCAGCAAAAAGTGAAGCAACAACTTATGGTGTGTACTATAAGGACCTGCTGCACCATGTGCATAACTGTAGTGTGTCGTTAGCATGGAGTAATGAACAGCTTCTGCGCTGGTATATGACGGGGGGCAAAAGCTCCAGGCTAAAAGGTCTTTTCACAAATTGCCCGTGGTAATGGTTTACTGATTGCGCCGGAATAACCAGTGTTTGCTCACGGAAAATGGGCGCGTTATGGATAGTACCGACAGCTAGAGAGAGCTCTGGTTATGTTATGAACATAATACAGGTTTTACAGACCATAAGTTCCGTTAGCATTAACAGTTGCTTATGTGGAGCTAGCGATTCGATAACTTCTACAGGAAAGAATTTCGTATTCAATCTCAGCCTTTTTTGGCATTTTATTAGCCAGAACAATTTCTAAAGGAGGATGAAATTATGCCACGGCAATGCAGAGAAATCGTTTGTTATACCAGACAGGTTATAGCTTGTGCGTTTGGCGATTGCTTTCTCCGCGGTACCATCAGAGAGCTAGCCCAGATATTGGTGAAGTATTCGCCTGACCTCAGTCATGGATAAGTAAAAAGATCATTTCACAAGCACCCAAACACGCACCCCAAGCTCTCCAAAACCTACGTCTGGTCTAACTGCAGCCTTTTCAGCCCAACTTTGCAGACATATACATCACCTCTCCGGTTAGCTTCAACTGTAGTGGCTACAATCAGGCAACGTTATGATGAAACGGCCACATTGATGCTTACTGAACTAACACAAGCATACCAACCAGAATTACTGCAGATAAGTGAACCAGGAGCATTTTTAAGTAGCAAAGCACGCAAACTAACATGAAGTAGCTGGTAACCGAGCAGTCATAAGAACAACAGAGACAAACGTTACACTGCAATACAGGTCTTACAGACAGCAACTTCTGTGACCGTGAACAGTTGTACCAAGCATCCAAATTACAAACAAGTATAAAAAGTTAGCTTCAAATGAGGTTTATGTTCACACACCTTCTGTTGAATGTCCCCTGATATTACTCTTGCATATTTAGGACACAAACATTAGCAACAGTAACTTGGCTACATTACCCGCTGTGCTACAGCCACATTCAACTGGCTATCACGTTAGGTAGGTTTATGCCGTAAAAGCGACTTACAGCTTCTGCATCTGTGAGTCACAGACAGTTGCGACCGATCCAGGCTTTATCTTCAGATATTTTACAAAGCCTGTGTTTGAGGCCAGTTGTTAGTGCTAATTATCGTTAGCGGTCCTGTTAGCCACCCGTAACACGTTAGCATCACTTACATTATTTGATGTTATATCGTTACTTACAGCTTGTGGCTCCGAGCGCTTGATCGATTCAACTGCTTCAGGTTTGAGAAGGAGCTGAAACGCTTATCCAGTGTCGAATTATTCTTGATTGACAAAGCTGTCTTTGGTGAAATGCTGAGCACAAACAGCTAACGTCCCCTTTGGTGGTGGCTGTTTGCTGCCAGCAAACAAAAAAGCTACCCACTGATTTCTGGTGGCATCGTCTTTTGGAAGAGAAAAAGGTGCTTTTCTTTGCGTCCAAAAATAAACGGACGAGCAGCTTAGGGAAAGATACTTTGAGAAGTAGCTGAAACGCTTATCCAGTGTCGAATTATCCTTTAGTGACAAAGCTGTCTTTGGTGAAATACTGAGCACAAACAGCTAACGTTCCCTTTGGCCGTGGCTGTTTGCTGCCAGCAAACAAAAAAGCTACCCACTGATTTCTGGTGGCAGCGTCTTTCGAAAGAGAAATTGGTGCTTTTCTTTGTGTCCAAAAATAAATGGACGAGCAGCTTTGGGAGAGATATTGACAAAACTGCACCTCAAATGATCTGCGGTTCTTCTTTTGTATTTCTGGAAGTGTAGACGCTACTAAGGCATAGTATGATCCGCGGTTGTTTGTGCCTGCTAGAATAGTTTCCGGTGTGGGCAGGTCCAGCACAGTGATTGGCTCTGGCTAGGTCTGTATTAATTGGACGGCACAACCTGACGTCAGGTTTTGCCCAGATCTCGTGAAGATCTCGGGACCAGCTGTTCAGAGAGGAAATCATGTTCACGAAATCACGTTCTTGGATTATGGCAAAACCCCTGATTCTTATGTTTAGAAACTTTACAGAGGTTGAGTATGGACATCCAACATTATAACATTACATACATGTATTAAAAGAAGGATCAGCATAATAGGTCCCCTTTAATGACCCCTCCCATCGCACTGAGAACAGCACAAGAGCACAACTACAATATGAAGCAAGCATCAACAAGAAATATTGTGGAGCGATGCATCGGGGTGCTCAAATGGAGGTTGGTACTTAATTTATGGGCATAAACACCACTAACAAACACAAAAATCATAGTTTGCATATGCAATGTGTATAATCTATGTAGTGATGATGTTTATTATTTTTGCCCCAATATATATGGATATATTTTGTTGCTTATAGGTTTCACTGTCTCCACGGTGAAATGAGAATGCATCCTGAATGTGTTGTCATTGCGCTACTGCGGTGCTACACAACATTTACATTAAAAAGAGGATCCCTCTTCCGAGGCAAGAAGACGTGGTGCTGGAAGAGAATGAGAACCCTGTTGCCCCTGCAATCCCTGAAGATATCAGCGGGCGACTTGCCCGCAACCATATAATCAATAACTTGTAGGGCTGATAACTTGTTGTACAGTATGGAGTGAGAGAATGATGTAAATATTGTAAATTAGTGCCACTGTATTTGTAAAATGAACTTTTATAGCCTAATCAGACATTTATGTTTCAGCTGAATTAATTTGATCCTCTTTAACTGAACTTTTAGTTGTATAATCAGACACTGTTGTTTCAAATGATTTGTTTTTATTGTAATCTTCTTTATCTTTTTTTATGCATTAACTAAAAAGTCAGAATCTCTATAGCCTATTTTAAATAAACAAACAAACAAACAAGTAATTAGGATCTGAGTAATACAAATATAAATAATGGCTATAAATTGTTCATATCACATAAATCATTTTATCATTACAAGGATTTGGTGAACTATGAAATGGGAAACATGGAAAATAAACAAATAAATAAATATGTAGAAAAATAGAACATGTCAATCAATCAATACATAGTCTCTCATTAGAGAATGGTAAATGACAGACTATCTTGATCAGAGAAGTTGTGTCTATTCTCCTGTCTCTCCAGTAATTTAATTTCCAGTCTCTGTTTCTGCTTTTTAAGTTCCAACTTTTCATGTTCTGCTTTAAGTTTGCCGGTCTCGGCCTCCACACGAAGGATCTCCTTTTCAACAAGGATGCGCTGCAGCTCCGCAAGATCTTTCTCGCTCCGTTTTGGGAGGGGGGCAGCAGAGTGATTTTGTGATCCCCCCTGTGTCTGTGTGTGTGTGGTGAGGCACGCTGTTGGGCTTCCCTCTTCTGTGGGGAGGTCGATTGAGTCTGTGAAATTGCAACATTGTACTTAAAGTTTGTTGAGACAATAGGCCGAACTGATGGCTGTAGGGAAAAGTCACTAGTAGTATAAAGTTATTTTGTTAACAACCTACCACTCTGACAGCAGCTGACAGCTGTCACACCATAGTCTGCGCTGCAACGGTCCGACTCACACACATCGACGGCTGCTGCTGACATTTCTGATCTGTCAATGCCATTCAGACCCATTAAGGTGGGGGAGTCCTCTCCAAACAGCTCGATGATGATAGTGCTGTAAGGTCATATCTTGGGAGGTCCTCCCCCGGTCAGGGGGTTTTTAAGAACGGACGAGTCTTTTTTGGCTCTTGACAAAAGCTCTTTCCACTTTCTCCTGACTCCACTATCCGCTGTCCTTCATCACAATAATTATTTATGGACGCAGTGATTGATTTCCACGCCGACAGTTTCTGCCTGTTTGTGTTGGCGTTATTTAGTCTTGCCATGAGGATGTCCTTATGTTCTGAATATAATTCTGTTAGCTTCCTAATTTCTCCATCTGTAAAATTTACCTTCCTTTTTTCTTTGATTAGTGTTATCCATATTTCTTCTTTCCAGCTTGTTTGTTGGGAAAATTTTGAGAGTGCTTTGGGTAGAAGTGTGTTGCTTGGCAACAATCATCGATTCGCGTGTATTTGCGTGGACGCACATCGTAAGACCAGGCGCAGCTACGACCGTTGTCAGCCAGGCTTGGTGCACTCAGTGTAAATTCCAGTCACAACGTCAGACCTAGTTAAGTCCGGCATAAGGGTTAAGACCTTCTTTTTTACGCCCAGCTGGTGCACTCGGCTCCAGGAGCGGAGTGTACCTGCTGGGCCTACGTTTGACTGAGAACTTAAAGTTATGACCAACTTATGGTTATGACTTGTGCACCACTTAGACTTACACCCAGGCGCAACATACAACAGGGTTTAAGTTCTACGTTGAGTATGGAGCAGGTGTAGGTTGGAACGTCGAAGTTGTTAACATGGGAAAAAATAACAGAAAAACTACCAATCGTACAGGCATAACCATAAAAGAAAAACTGCGATGTCAGCGCATCTTGTTTATAACATAAATAATGAAAGGGCATTCAGACAAGAATGAACAGTCCACAATTGGACAAACCCACCGGACTTTTATTCAGACAGTGAGCTAATTGAGGGGTTTCACTTTGGTGAGCAAGCCAGGTTAATGTTAAATAATGAGCCCTCCCCTCAGCATCTGCATGCATTGGACTAAAATGATTACACTGCCGATGTTAATTGTTTTTACTGTGTGCTGATATTGTTTCATTTAGGAGTGATAACATTTCTATTCTCTGCCCACATCCATAAAAGTTACTTAAATAGACAAATTAATTTTCCTCTTCTTTGGGTTGGCGTTATTCTAAAGCTGTCAGCTAGCTTGTTCAAACTCAGAAGGTAGAGTGCGCTCTAAGTAAGGGGTATTGCTTAGCAGGAATGATCACTTTGCCTTTATTTACATGAACAAGCATCATAAGATCAGGGGAGGTGAAACCACGTTCTGTCAGGATAGGTGGACTCAGGGAAAATTCAAATCAAAAAGTTGGACATGGCCTCCAACAGCCAAAGAGTTAAGACCTACTTTTTCACATCCTGCTGGTGTACTCTGCTCCAGGTGTCAGGAGTGAGACATTACAGTGTTCATGTAGAACAAAAGCAAAGTAATTGACTCTTCCAGTCAGTATGCACCAACTGCGCATAAGATAAGACTTCTGACTCAATGACCCCACCACAGGTTGGCAAGCCTAACTAAAACAAGCAAAAAGCAACAAAAGTGACATAAGTGCTACAATGTGAAGAGAGAGGTTTAGAGATTAAGCAAGGCTGTCGGAAGCAGCAGGTACACAGACTGAGTCAGTAGGTATGAAGTGGAAAAGTGGTGTCCAATGGGTAGACTGCGAGGTCTTCAAAGCAACCTGGTGATAGCGGTAGACTGAACTGGGAAGAAAAATTTCTCATAATATGGGTCCTTTAAAATTCATGTTGACTTTATCTCTTCCTGGGTTAAGGGAAATTGAGGTCTGATCAAGCGCCAGTCCAGATCAGAGATGTAAAGTCCAGGGGACAGAAAATAAAAGATGTGCAATGCATTTCTTCCATACATGAACTCAGTCTGCTGATTTCACTTATTATTCTCCCAAGTAGCCCGTAAAAGGGATCAGTTACAGAATCATGCTGACTCTGACACCAAGCAAATATTCCTCCTGTCTCAACACTTGAGTGAATGCCCTCTGTGCCTCCTCCCATTCAGCAACTTATGAGTTTAGTAAAATTAATGTCTTCTTTGATTGGTTTGCATCTTGCCTGCTCCTTAATCCCTGGCTGTGTCTTGTTTCATATTAACCCTACCTCTTTCGTGTGTGAGTTATACCCTATCTTTTGGGTTGCAAGTTGCTGGATAATTATTTGCGAGAAGCACTTAGACCCTGTCAGCATTCACTAGTAAAATTCTTCGTCTTTTGAGAGTAAAAGTGTAATCTTCAATGATAGTAATTTAAGGGAATTTCTCTTCTCATCTGGTTAATAGGAAGAAGCGGCAAAGGAACAAGTGGCAAAGCCTTTCTCATGGTCTCCAGGATTGGGACCACATTCCTAATAGTCCTGTTCTAGTATGTTCCTCTGTCCAGTTTATTAGGAACAAGCTCCTTATCTTTCTGCGGCCATCAGGATTGGAACTGCGTTCTTCATAAACTTCGCCATCCAGCTTTCGGACAGTTCAGCTCTGACAAAGTGCGCACTCCACCTGGCAGTCATCGCAGAAAGGCAGTGGCCGGAGCTTTGCAACACCTTGTCAAACCAGTTTTGTGTTATGTTAATCTAATTAAGTTTACCTGAAGTTTTTTGAAAGAACTTGAAAAAATTGTCTTCGGCAGCCTAATTTGGGGTTTACTGATTTCCTCAGTGTCTAATTTAATCTGCTTGAAATGTTATATTACTTGAAATTTATTGAAGTATGGAAATGAACACACTACCCTCAAGGGTATTTTACAACGTATTATTCATAGCATGTATGGATGTTTCCATGTAACATTTGGCTAAAGGGTGTAACAACTCTAAACATAAAAAACACCTAATTAAGACATTAACAGCTTGTGAAAATCCTGCGATTACAATTGTGGTTGGAACAAAAACCAGCATACACAGTGGGTCCCCAGGAATGATGTTGAAGACCACTGCTCTACAACACCATTCCACAGAGGACCAATCTCTCAGTGCACAAGAGGATAGATCTTAGAACTAACCTAACATAATCTTCGCCAACTTTTTGGGCTCATGATTGGCAACGCCATGCAGTCCCCATATTCACTGGCAAAAACAAAAAAGGAAGAATTAATGAGGTGACGAACCACCCTGGGCTTGCCCGATGACTTGATCAGATTAGATTAGATTAGATGATTTTATAAGGTCTCCCTTAGGAGAAACTTGATTTGGAAGACAAGCTCATGCTGCACAGATAGACATATTACAAAAAATAGTGCAATACAACAGTGCAATACAGAACAATACAACATTTCAAGTGACATTATCCCCACATAACTATACGCACATACACAGTCACCCACTCAGCGCCCACCTCACATCTACCACATGCCTGCTTGCAACCCATGCACACTCCCACTCATACTCATATTTTAGGGACTTAATATATGCCCATACACAAACCTGTCCACAAACATGTGACGCACATACATGGCATAGGTCACAGAAGTTATACCATACACATTACATAAAAAAAGAAAAAAAGGCTCTCAAGTCCTATCACACATGCATGTGCCCCCCCCCCCCCCCAAGCTGCTCATTAATATGCTCTATAAAATCTGACTGCCATGCACTGGTTGGCCAACATGTCCCATTTCACATCAAATAAAGCTAAACCCAGGAAAAATATAATCATGTACTTGGGAGGAATGGAACAAACAATTTCTCCTCAATTCAGTCCACTCAGTGCACCAGCTCAATGGTATGGCCAAACAGGCCACACTTTAGATGACGTGTTGCTCATAAAGGCTTTATACAGAATATATAATGCCTTCATAATTGAGACATAATGTCTTCATAAATCATACGTAAGCAAATGTCAGGCTTTGTAAAGGGTGAAATAGCACATCCTTATTCAGCATGTGATGCCAGATGTGACAATGACAATGTCACTTAGCTGGCAATGTCACCCTTTATAGTATTTAGCCACCAGCTAAGTGACATTATCAGTTATATGATATCTGTCATCACATGCTGAACAAGGATGTGTTATTTCACCCTTTACAAAGCATGACATTTGCTTATGTATGATGTATGAAGACATTATGTCTCATTTATGAAGGCATTATACATGCTGTATAAAGCCTTTATGAGCAACACTTCATCTAAAGTGTGACCGTCAAACAAACAAAAGCAATACAAACCAAACATGCCATAGCCTTCAATCAAGATTTCCCTATGCATTGCCCAATAGCACAAATGACAGAACTCAAATGAGCTTCACCAGGCACCCCAACACTCAAACTCCAAGATCTATCCAGTTCAAAGAACTACGAAATGCAAAGCTACTTAGTTCATAGGCACAAGGACAGGTAGTAAAATCTCATTACCAAAAACAGCAGCAAACACAAAGCCAAAATGCGCTCACTGTAGTTTACTACCAGCTGAAGGAAAACACAACAAACGGAACCCTGTCCAGCAATGGCAAAAGCGTCTCCTTTACTAACAAAGTCCACAAAGCAAAATATTCATACCCGGACAAGCCCCCAATTGTTACCACCCAAATCAAAGGCCAAAACAAGAAGGGAGATCTCACAGGGAAATAGACGTAAAAATTTTTTTTTTTAAATCACCACAGCCTCCCCGGATGATAGAGTATCCTACCGTGTGTTATCTGTGCCAGTTCTCACTGGAAAACCAGCCACAGATATGCGGTTATTTTACTTTTAACTCTTGTATTTATAAGGGGGACCTGGGGTATTTCAGGTCTCCAGTGCTTGGGATATTTTACTAGCGCTATTTATATTTTTAATCACAGAATCTTTTCAAAGAACATCTGCTTGTACGACTTCAAATATTGATCATGTGATTCCATATTTTAGATATCGTTAGAAATGAAATCAGGATTCAGCTGAAAATGGGATACATGGAAAAGTTCTACTCTCTACTACTTGACTTATAATCAATAAAATGATTTTCATTTGTGCAGATAGGGCTGCATTATACGGTATTTTGTCTGGAATCGCTCAAATTTTTTTTTAATTCTAATTATTTATTTACAGGAAAGAACATTGATCTTTTGGCCAACGAATTGGACATGGAAGATGTGCCCTGGAGCCACATTACTGCCTTCGAAACTGAAAACCCCAGTGTTATGACGGGGAAACAAAGGAGTGTTCAAATTTTTGTCAGAAAAGAACCCAAAGATGTTCCACGCTGGATGCCCTGTTCACCTTGTGTACCATGCTGCAGAGAAAGCAGCTTCCTGCCTTCCATTCAGTATCGATGATATTCTTGCGTCCACATATTACTATCTCGATAAATCAAGCAATAGGCTCACTGCCCTGGATACACTGCAGACATATAATGATGTTGAGCATCACAAGATTTTAAAACATGTAAGCACACACTGGCTTAGCATTGGTAGGTGTCTTGATAGACAGCTAGAGAACTGGGATTCTCTAAAAGAATTATTCAAGGAAGCAGCTGCTTCTGAAAAGTCCAGTGCTAAGGATGCCCAGCAGAGTGTACCACAGCAAATGTTCACATTCTACAGGTCGCCAACAAACCACCTGTACTGCTTGTCCTTGCAGAATGCTATCAGAATCTTTGATGCAATTAACATAAAACACCAACAAGAAGCATCATTGATCCATCAACTGTGGCGATCTCTGGAAAAAATTGATGAGAGATCTCCTTCTGCGGTTCAGTCCCAGGTGCCCTTCTTGGGAAAACTGTCATGCAGGTCTCATTGGCGGAAGGTGTGGGCAAATGAAAAGATAAAAACCTCCTAATCAGTGACGCTGCAAGGAATTTTTTGAAGAAGAAAGAGGAAAAAAAACTACAGGATCATCGCATTGCAGAGTTCTATGGGAATTGCAGGAGGTTCTTCAGAGAAGCTTGTCGCTATGTTAAAGAATAGCTTCCCCTGGACGATGAGCTTTTGAGGCATGAGGCAGATGTTGATTTATGGACACATGGTATCACCTTTTCAAACCTGACCTACTTCATCAACAGATTTCCAGACTTGTTACAAGGAAAAATAATCTTTTACTTCAATCACACATTAGATCAACAGGTTTTAGCTCTTTTCCTCTTGGAAAAAATGACAAAAAAATTAAGTTTCCATACTCTGACAGACCACAAGAATTGAACATGTTGAACAAGAACATTTTTAATTTCATCGATTGCCATTGTTCAATGTATTCTTACAGGCATGACAGGAGGATTGGACTGGAGTTACAGCAATTAGCCAAGCACCCCTTCCATGCCCTTTAAGGTTTGATCGTCAGTGGCAGCAGGAGGTGCTGACAACACGAGCCTAGTCATGTGAATTTTGATAATTAAATTTTATAATGGTACTTTTATTTCATTTTAGGAACATCACAAGAAACTGTGGAGCTGGAATTTGCTGACTATCAGAGCCTGCAGCCAATTCCAAAGGCAGACCAGACCGATATGACTTTGGTAAAAATTGGCCAAACCAAGGATGGAGAAGCTAAGTACCGTTTCAGGAACCTGGCCAAAGTCATCCTGGGCATTCTGAACAATGTGTGCTGCGAAAGAATCTACTCTTGTGTACAAAAAGACAAAACTGATCAGAGGGCATCATTGGGTAGCGACACTGTTGATGATCTGTTGGTAGTGAGGAGCACCCCAGGAGGTACTCACATCAAAAATTATGCATCAGAAAAACTCCAGAATCTCAAGTCATCTTATTACAGGTCACTGAAACACCAGGACTGAAGAGACTGTCCAGTGAATGCACTACATATGGACCCCTGATAGAAAATACCTTTATAGCACAGTTGAGTGATTAAGCTCTTGAACTAGTCTTGAACCCAGAAATCTTTTTATACAATGGAATCTGTGGTCTCTAGTCTAAGTCTAGTCCAACCTAATGTAGTTACTGTTTAGTGAATGCATTATGTGCTCTAACATTGTGCACTGAGTCTCGAGAAATCGTGTAGCCTAGTTTTGCAATTAACTGAACTTTAAAGTGCAAAATCATCTAATTTTCTCAAATAAAAACTATTCTGGTGTTTGACCAAACAGTTCATGAACAGTGCCCTGCTTATCCACAGTGATATCCAGACTTTTCCTGTGACTCGAGATCTGGCTGTTAAAAGTAGTAATCTGTAAAGTTTTAGAGCAGATCACTGATCCTAATCCGGGTTTATTGTTGCAGCCATAAACAAGGCAGATATGTGGCACTTTCCCGAGGGAATAATCCACAATTATGAATCACTGAGTCCAATGACACTGACAATGTGTTCTCTATTGCTGGCTAGGTTCCTCCTGTAATGTCATCTCTGAAGATAGCCAAAGAAATTCTACCTGAGATGATTACAATTTGCAGTGATTAAAATGTAAATAAATTTGTAACAGCTGTTTACAATATGAAATGACCAGGGCACAAAGGCTGCATTTATATAAAAAATTATGTGGACCAGATTTTAGTTTCAGATTAACAAGCACTTTATATATATATATATATATATATATATATATATATATATATATATATATGTGTAGGTCAATCCAAGAAATGATGCTCAGGGGGATGAAAATAACAACCTCAGTATTACTTAATAACACTTTATTTTATTGATAGCCCTATATCTTGGCTTTATGGAATGGTTCATTCAAGTTACCAACTCCAAACGGGTCAGTTTTTATCGCACATGCCGTAAAACCTTCCGAAACGCGTGAAACATGAGTGATGAACCTAAATGGAACATCAAAAATACAATTAATATTTGTCATATCTACACCAAATTTTCTTTACAAACTACTACAATATGTTACTTTAAGTGAACAAAAAATCAAAAACCAGGGTTGAAAATTTATTGAATTATGAGTCATCGAATATATAGTGCAAAAGGTAAAAGTTGGAAGAAATTGACTCACATTCTTAACTTTACCCTCATTTCCTCAAAACTCATCAGATACTCTTCAAAATCGCTGTACTTTGCCTACAGTGTGTCTATTATACAAAACAGTTACCCTTTGCCATTCATAAATTACTTAAACAGCTCAGTCAGGCCCTGCATTGACCCTCGGAAAATCTCTCGTTCGTCACTCGCGTTTCACCTCTGACAATATATTCTGAAGTCCACCTCAGCACCACTATACATCATTGGATTGTATCCATTATCACTCCTACATACACAAAACATGTTCTACTATTAAATTAAGGGCATAAATACACATATCTAACCCATCAAGAATTTCTACCATGCCTTTAAAAATAAAATTTTACTCTTTTTCGCGACATCAGCGAGTCCGCGCGGGCCAGCTGTTAACATTAACAAGTGTGGTCAGTTTTCATTTACAATGCATACCGATTACGACTCCGGACTTCACACACTTTTCTTTACTCAGTGGTTGGAAGCAATGCATGTGTTTCGCGATCGTTTAAATGAAATAAGATAATTTGAAACGTCTTTATGTAATTCCATTGCTTCCAACTCCTCTGTGCACAAGGACTTCAGTTCCGCGCCAGAATCTACATAGTCGTTGATTGAATAATTGCTGACTACAGCAGAGGAATGAAAATATGCCAATTAAACTAACACCGAAAGCGTGAGAGTTGACATGTATGCTTTATAAATTAAAACTGGCCACACCTGATAATGTTGAGAGTTTTCAGAGTTTCTGAAATGGTAATTTAAATGACTGATTGAAAACAGGTCATGACCAATCATTCTTTTTAAGGGATTGTTTGAGCCTCTGCTGTTGGCAGTTCACGAGCCGCGACTGATAGTGGCCAAATATCCAGTCAAAACCCAAAATACAGCCCCCAGAAATTTTTGATTAAAAAAAGTATGCAGTATCTACATATTGGCTGTTGTGAAAGTTAGGGGTACCATAGGGCCATCTTATAGTGAAATATGAATAGGCTGGATGGGGTGGAGGTGCCCTTTCTGACAAAAAAATAGAAAATGAAACGCGAGTGACAATGGGAAAATGCACCTAAAAGCAGTGAAGGTATTGCACAATGTTCATTACTTCTGGTCAGGATATTAGAGAAGAGGCCTATCTAAAATACTAACAAGTGAAAATTCCCGGGCTGTGCATATAGAGGTGTGTGGCAGCCATAGTCGTAGTACGTGAAACGTGAGTGACGCGGCGTAGCCAAATACCTTTAGGCCTGCACTGTAGCAATATTATACTACCCAGGATAGGTTGAACACACTAAAACGATTAAGAGTAGGTGTGGTAAGGAATATAACATGGAAAAAGCATGTAATCTAGCGAAATTAGGCCGTTTGGGGGGCCAAAAAGTGAAAATTCTGACAAAATTTCGCCATTCTGCCCTTCTTTGGGGTGGGGGATTGACTCAAAATGCCCAAACATGGCCTAAAAAGGTAGTAACACACGTGGGGCACCTCATTCTACAGAATTAACATCGATTTACAGCCAAGGATACAGAAATTCGAACCACAGAGGCCATTTTCGGCAAGGTGGCTGGCCGGTCACTCACGTATCACTTTTCCCCAAACCCACGCCAGGCACGGCAAATGGCTCCGTACACGCAAACCAATGGCCGTACCAGTTTGGAAATTTAACTTGCCAATCTGTTTTAACCCACAGAACCCAAAATACATCGTTTCGGTACAAATTGAGACATCTGCATACACCCAGACACCCCCTCAACAATATTTTGTAAGGATTTCATCCAAATTCCTTACCTTTCTGAAGAATTTCTCTTGTATTTTGCAGTAAAATCTGCCGTAAACTTGCCTCAATTGAAGCTTGAGATCCTCTGAGTTGTTTACGAAGGACCCCTGGATGTAGTTTACTTTCGCCGGTTAACAGGAAGTCACTTTCCTCTTCTTGTGACATTTTTGGCGCCGGATGATCACTTGCGTTTCACTCACCGAGCAACGCCCCTTAGAGCCAACCTGAATAAATTTTCTTTATTATTTTAGGTTTAGGGTTGCTATATATACCCTATAACTTTGTTTGGATGGTAGGAAGTAAAGAAATTAGCAGTAGTTTGCTTTGTTTGGTAAATGTCAGTGAAACGTGAGTGACGAGGCTGGTGTTGAAAAATAGTTTTTTCAAGCTGGCACAGGCTCAGGTCAATGTATGTAAAAAATATTTCGATGAACATAACCCTTATAGGGACCCTCTTGGCTGGATGTAATATGAACAGTGGGACTACCTTCTTAGTATGCTAGTTGATGGTCTAAAAGTGTCATTAATTCGTGTTTCAACAAGTTGAAATTCCAATTAAAAGATGTAGGAAAAAAAATGTAGGTCATGAAATGGCTAAACCACATGGAAATGTTAGATATGACCCCCCACTAAGGAAATAATAAGTTTATGGTGGTCTAGCACTATTTGGCTTGACAATATATATCTTGGAATGAGGTGAAAATGGCCCAAAAATGGCAATTTTGGGCAATTTTTTAACTTTGGGGTTCAATAACTCGCGAAATTATGGGCCGACATACGCAAATTTACACTTCTTATGAAGCCCTGGATGTTTTCTTTCAAATGAGACTAGAAACAAGAAGTATGGTGCATTATTTTTTTTTCTATAGCTCTCTGAAGTCAAAACGGCCCTAAAATAGGCTCAAACATCATTTCTTGGATTGACCCATATATATTTTTTATTACAATTAAATTAAGGGTCTCAGTCAAGTTCAACCTAAAGTAGGTGTTAGAGTGGGCCCCTCCTCTGCATTTGACTGATAAAACATCTCATTGGGGTAGCCATTGGGGTGGTATTGTAGGTTCTTCCACCTAGAATCCCACCCTAATCATTACCCCAATGAGAGGATTAGTCAGTCAAATGCTGAGGAGGGGTCAACTCTTACATCTACATTAGGATAGACTCAGAGTAGTATGGTCTAAATAAGTCAAAACATTATGCCATGATTCACCTAGCAATAAGTCTGCAGTCTCCCCATGTGATTGAATGTAATCTGATGATATTTTGTAAAATTTCTGATGTTCATAAATCTCCAAATTGAAAAGGAAATTAAGTTTTGATCAAAAATTTTCTCTTCTGAGTTGTTCCTTTGCTAAAATGACCTTGAAGTCCAGCATTGGCTGGTCACTCGAGTCTTTCTGTTGTCTCTGTCGATGTTTGAGTGTAAGCTGGGGACATTTTGGATTGCTGTTAACAGCCTATTCATCATAATTGCTGCTTAAACAACGCTTGTGGTCATTATACAATAATATGACATACTGTACACATTTGAAGGGTCATTGTACACCATGGTTGAAAACAGGGTAGGCAGATCTGGCGGCCTCTGATGCTAATGGCCTGCTGTCAAAACATTAGCACATTTGAATCAATATTCATGCTGGTGTTTTAGAGCAATTTATTAATAAGAACATACATTCAGCCTAATTATCTGAAAAAAGTCACCTAATGTGAACACTGGTGTGGATCTCACAGATACCACTATGTCTCAGATCAGAGAATTACGCACAGATGAGGCCTGTGACCTAATGGAGAGCACCGCAAAATATGGCCAGAGAAAGCAACAGAGCCACTGAGTTTGCAGAGGAGGGAGCACACAAGAGAGGAGGCACTTCAATGAGGACACACAGGATGACACAATCGAAGACAGTATAAACCACTTTTAAACTGAGGTGATTTTTTTTGAGACACTTTGAAAAACTATTTTCCAATTTCAAGGAATTAGCCGAACTGCTCGCAGTACTCAGTCCAAAGCAATGTGAGAACCCTGATGCTATAGGGAAAAAGATCCAACTCACACGTTTCTACTTAGAAGGCATCTCCAAGCCAGAGGATACTATGGATGAGGTTCACTCTTTTCATTTATCATATTTTGAGGTACACATGGATCTTAACCTCGATGCAGTCCAACCATTCCTTATTGCCAATGACATGGATTGCGCATACCCACATCTGACCATCATCCGCAGAATTTACAAAACTATCCCCATCAACAGTGCCTGCGCTGAACAGTGTTTCAGCCATCTGAGGCTGATAAAGAGCTATTTGCGTTTGTGTATGTATGAAGCCAGACTGTCACACCTCACTTTGCTGTGTGTTGAGTGGGACATAAACATTGACAAGGACAAAATGGTTGGCAGGTTTACCTCCATGAAGGAGAGGAGGGTGACCTTTTAAAATTGACCTTGATATGTATGAATTTCAAAGTACAAAATTCATAGACCTGTTTGGATTATTTTGTTGTATGGAGGATCATGGCCAGTCACATGGACTACACTAAACGGTAACAAGCTGAGCCGGGACAACAATTGGTGAGTGAAACATGAAACTTAAATCTCATAAACTTAAATCTTGGTTATGAAAACATCAGTCAGAATGTTAATCTGTCGTTTAACTCCTTGTGTACTGCATCTCAGCCCCTGTCTGTGTCACAACTGTTCCTATGGTGTTGTAGACATACTTTCATTTGAATATTTGTTGTTGACTAGAGGCCTTTTTGGACTGTAGACTGCCGTGTCTATTTTATGTGTCAAGAGGCTTTATTGTGTTTTGGACCACAGTGTCTATTTTACATTCATATCATTCTGTGTAAGGAAGATGTGGCACCGACTAGAAAAGTGCACCTGGCCTGTACAGTACCATGCAGTCAATCAGCTGTCACTGTCTGCCTGTCCGCACGTGGCGCTGTCCTCCGTGCTGAAATATTTAAATATGACCTTATTTTCCTTATTTTGTTCTTCACAACAAAATTTTGAGGCGAAGTGGCTTTTGTGTATGTTTTATTTGACATAGACTTGCTTGGCTCAATAAGTGAAAATTTTTTAATGTACAGCATCAGATTGAATATATCAGCTATAGTACAGTTGTGAATTTTAAAAATGAGTTTCTCAAAAGGGCCCCTCGAGAATTCTCTGCCCGCTCTATGCAGCAAATCTTGCTTTGATGCTGGCTGCTTGTGTAGGAAAAAAACAAAAATTTTAATGTTTTTGGAAATGCAAATTTTGCAACTCCAGCAAATGCAGTCCAACAAAACAGACAATTATGAAGTTCTTAATGAAATCTCGAATGGCTGTAGTGCCCCTACCCCCTGGCATTCCATTTCCCTGGCTACCTGCCCCGCTCCTAATTAATCGTTATCTGTTGCCCACTTCCTTAATTATGCCCACCTGTTTCCCTTTTAGTTTATTACAACCCCGATTCCGAAAGAGTTGGGACAAAGTGTAAATTGTGAATAAAATCAAAATTCAATGACTTTCAGATCACATGAGCCAATATGTTATTTACAATAGAACAGAGATAACATTTCAAGTGCTGAAACTGAGACATTTTACATTTTTATCCACAAAATGAGCTTATTTCAAATTTTCTGGCTGCAACAGGTCTCAAAAAAGTTGGGACACAGGCAAAAAAGGGCTGAAAAAGCAATAAATATATAAGAGAATTAGCTGAAAGAACATTTAGCAAGTAATTACGTTAACTGGCATCAGGTGTGTAACATGATTGGCTATAAAAGGGATGTCTTAGAGAGGCTGAGTCTCTCAGAAGTAAAGATGGCCAGAGGCTGTCCATCCTGTGAAGGCTTGCGTAAAAAAATTGTGGAATACTATAAAAACAATGTTCCTCAACGTCAAATTGCAAAGGCTTTGACGGTCTCATCATCGACAGTGCATAACATCATCAAAAGATTTAGAGAAACTGGAAAAATCTCTGTGCGTAAGGGACAAGGCCGAAGACCTTTACTGGATGCCTGTGATCTTCGGGCCCTCAGATGCCACTGCATCACTCACCGGCATGATTCTGTCATTGACATTACTAAATGGGCCAAGGAATACGTAAAGAAACCACTGTCTGTAAACACAGTCCGCCGTGCCATCCACAGATGCCCCCTAAAACTCTATCATGCAAAAACGATGTCATTGTTGAGCATGATCCAGAAGCGCCGCCGTGTTCTGTGGGCCAAGGCTCATTTAAAATGGACTGTAGCAAAGTGGCAAAGTGTCCTGTGGTCAGAGGAGTCCAAATTTTACATTCTTGTTGGAAATCATGGGCATCGTGTCCTCCGGGCTAAAGAGGAGAAAGACCACCCCTCCTGTTATCAGCGTTCAGTTCAAAAGTCAACATCTCTGATGGTATGGGGATGCATTAGTACATATGGTGTGGGACACTTGCATGTTTTCAAAAGCACCATGAAAGCTGAAAGGTATATAAAGGTTTTAGAGCAACATATGCTCCCCTCCAGATGACATCTATTCCAGGGAAGGCCTTGTGTATTTCAGCAGGACAATGCAAAACCACATACTGCAGCTATTACAACAGCATGGCTTCATAGTAGAAGAGTCCATGTGCTGAAATGGCCTGTCTGCAGTCCTGATCTTTCACCGATTGAGAACATTTGGCGCATAAATAAACGAAAAGTCCATCAAAGGAGACCCAAAATTCTCCAGCAGCTGGAAGCCTGTATTAAACAAGAGTGGGATCAAATTCCAATGGCTAAACTCAAGAAACTTGTCTCTTCAATGCCCAGATGCCTCCACTCTGAGTTAAAAAGAAGAGGGGATGGTACTATATGGTAAACAGGCCCCTGTCCCAACTTTTTTGAGACCTATAGCAGCCATCAAATTTGAAATGAGCTCATTTTGTGAATAAAATGGTAAAATTTCTCAATTTCAGCATTTGCTATGTTATCTCTGTTCTATTGTGAATAAAATACTGGCTGGTGTGATTTGAAAGTCATTGCGTTTTGATTTTATTCACAATTTACACTTTGTCCCAACTATTTCGGAATCGGGGATGTAATAAACTAAAAGGGAAACAGGTGGGCATAATTAAGGCAGTGGGCAACAGATAACGATTTATTAGGAGCTTTACAGCTTAGTTTTCCCCCATTCGGACAGGTAGCCTTAGTCTGGTTTCCCCTTTGTGTTTGGCACACTCCCATTTATGTTCTCCTAAAGTTACTATTAGTTTGGTTATCCACTCATTTATTATTTAATAAACTCCACATCCCCACAACTGGGTCCTCCTCTCCACTCCTTGCCCTGGCACCCTTTTCAACATCATTGGGTGCCAGGGTATGACAATGGCGTCTCTTCGGGTTTTATCTACACTGTACTGTAAATGCAATAATCTACTGGCGGAAGGTTGATATTTTTATTTTTACTGATTGTACCTGCAATAGATAGTAACTCAAGGATTTAGTGACTGGAAAAATGCCAGCGGTGAAAGGAGAGGAATACTGAATAGTCACCATGTGGCAGCAGGACACACTAAGGCAACAAAACTGGCATAAAACTTTCTGGCCAGAACTAACCGGGACAAACAAGACATCAGTTCCATGCTGAACAGTAGATACAGGGAAAAGGTCCCATCCAACCATCAAATTCTCCTGTCAATTCTTGATGTCATAGTAAACCTAGGGAGGCGGAACATTGCCTCTCGTGGAAGCTGGGTGGGTGACAAAGAGGATGGCAACTTTAGTCATTTCATTCAGTGGAAGGCCAAATTTGATCCGGATTTGAGGGGACATTTGGAAACTGCAAAGAAAAATGCGAAGTACCTATCTCCAACTATGCAAAATTAGTTGATTTCATGTTGTGAAGATGAAATAAGAGATTAGATAGTGGATGAAGTAAAAACGGCCAAATTCTTCACAGAATAGGCAGATGAGTCCCTGGATGTGAGTGGTACCAAGCAGATGTCACTTTGTGTTCATTATGTATGGCAGGAAGCTCACAAGATGGAAATCCGTGAAGAATTCCTTGGCTTTTGCCCTCTTTACAAGCAATATGCAGCAACCTTGACAAAACCATTTTGACACACTTGGGAAAATGGGGTCTTGTGGCTGCCAATCTTAGAGGACAAGGCTATGATGGGCCTCAACAATGAGTGGGAACATCATTGGAGTCCAGAAAAGAATGCAAGACATGTATCCAAAAGCTTTGGACACACACTGTCAGAGCCATGCGCTAAGTTTTGTTATTGTATGTGGGTGCTCAGATCTTCCAGTGGTGAGGAATATGATGACCACAGTTCAGAAGATAGCTGCATTTTCTCTGTGCTTCAACCAACAGACGGAAACAGTTGCAGGAAGAGAGCCATCTAATGTCAGAGGGAAGATCTCACAAAGAGAATCAGACTTCCAAGAAATCAGGGATCTCTCTCATGTCAGATACAAGATGGGGCTCAAGAGGTACCTCACTTGAAGCCTTTTGTTGTGTTCCAGGGTCCTGGGCCTTTGGCCAGGACATATTTATGGTTTTAATAGTTTCTTGTCTCAGGATTTCCCATTTCATAGTTCATGTTCATTCATGTTTTTATTTTCCAGGTTTTCTGTTATGCCAGGTCTGCCCAGCCACTCCACCGCTTGTCTCGTTCCGCCCGTATCTTCGTGTTTGCACACTTCAGAGCTCTGGTTGGCTTTTGGTATTTCCCCTTCCTTCTGTGCTGTGCTGGATTCAGGGCTGTCTAAGCTTTAATTGGCAATTAACTGTTTTTTAGTACTAACATTTACTAACAGTCACGGGAAGGTGTAATTCTTAGACAGGCACATTACTAATACTACTAATTTAGGTAGGGAGTTTATTGTCATGATTCCTGCTTTGCTATTTCGAGATCTTGCTGTGCTTTTCTATTAACATTTATGCTTCCTTCCAATCTGCATGCTTCATTGGTACTTAAGCTGAGCACGCTCATTTTCTTAATGAGCAAGTCATGTCCACCTATCATTGTCTTTGTCTCTTGATCTTGTTTCTTCTCCAGGTGTTGCCCCTCATGTGCTCTGATTTCTGCCCTTTATCTGGAGGCGGTGGAAATTGGCTGGCAGACAGAGTCTCCATGCCAAGTTTATCACCAAGTTTTCATTGTCAAGTTTCCATGCCTAGTTCTCACCGTGTTTAGTATCTAGTTTCATGCCCTTGAGGTTCAGTGCAGTTTTTTGTGTTTTTCTTAGCCAAGTCTAGTTCTTGTTGTTTATATATATTCCTTATTATTCTTTTGTTTGTATTTCTCTCCCTGGAGTTTCCAGTGGTTTTTTGTTTTTGTCGTTTGGATCTTTTGTTACTTAGCTCTGTGTAGCCTTTTCTTAGTTGGATTTTTGCAACCCTTTGGGTCAAGTTTTTTGTTGGCCCTCGTGCCTGTTTTCTTTTGTTTAATAAAGACCCCCATTCCCTGCATCTTGCGTCTGGAGCCTTCCTGATTTCGCATCACCTTTGTTGACAAATTCAGCATGATGCATTCTGTATTGCAAACCATGGAAACAGAGCAGTCACCAAATGCCACAGCACTGAATCATTTGAAGTCATCATCAGTTGTGTTATGGTCAGTAGGGGTGCATGTAGCCACTGACAAAAGCACTTCAGTCTCCCAGCATGGATATACTGAGTGCCTATCACAAAGCAAGAGACTTAAAGGGTGTTATATTTTTTTTTCTCTTCAGACAGAGGAAGAATTTAACAAAATCTATAAGAAGTCTGTGGAACTAGCAAACTCTGTGGATGTGGTAGCAGCCAAGAGGAGGCTCACTGGGAGGCAACTCACTGTCAAAGCTCACAAAAGAGAGGGAAGACCATTTGCTTGCTTGGTAACATAAGGACCTGCTTGACCCAGGAGCCATTGAGCAGGAGCTTAAGAGGTGGAGATACAAGTTTGAAAAAATCAAAAGATCCTCTGCCCACCTCAGGATGCCATCAGGAGTGCAGAGATGCAGTTCCACCCAAATATTCTCTGTATCCTGAAAATTTTCTTCACCTTGCCCGTGACAACTTGATAATATGAGCGGTCTTTCTCAGCACTGAGGAGGCTGAAAGCATGGCTAAGGGCAAGTATGACCTGTGAGCGCCTCACAGGACTGGCTCTGCTCCATGTTCACAGAAACAGACAATTGGATCTGGAGAGGGTTCTGGAAAGGTGGGATGCTTCTGGACATTACAGAATTGTCTTGGCATTCAATGTAAAAGTAGTGTAATAACTGTACTCTGCAATCTAAGACTGGTTTTGTTTTAATTAAGTAGTTCATTTACAGTATTTTATGCACCAAATGTTGCCCTGTCTAGATGAGCTTACAAGACACTATATGGAAAAAGGCACTATGTAATAACTGATAATCCCTTGTGCAGGTGTTGCTGTGAAAAAAAAAAAAATCAGTCATACTAATAAATCAGTAGTCCTGACTGAAGTGGGGGAAATATAAGAAACTGCAGAGGAAGGAATGGGAGACCGATCCCAAGCAAAAACCTGGATTGCACTTGTCCCAGAGGATAGCTCTAAAGCTCATTATAAGTATTGCAACAGACATGAGAGCGCAACTTGATTTTAACCTTTAGCATGCTAAGTTAATTTAAGCCTATTGCATGCTGGCAGCTGAGTTCTGGATCAGTGTAATATAGCCTGCAACTGGCTTATTTTCAAGACTGATCCAGATATCACACCTACTGATACTAAAAAGTTTATAACTAGATTGTTATTTGTACAATCTTTGCCAAATTTGAAATAATGGTTGTTTGTGTGTATGTACACATGTACATTTGAATGTTAGGTAACAGAAACCCAGGAGCAGCCTTTGATAACCCAGTCGGGGAGCTCTGGGGAACATGTACATTTGAAATCATGAACATAAGTAAACATGTACACATGTACAAACGTGATGTACATGTGTGTGTATGTATGTACATTACAACTGCAGTCACATTCACATAATACAGATTTTTACATATATAACTTATGTATATAAATATTTACATGTATATTTTATTGGCTTTATTTACACATGTACATCTACTGGTGCAGTTCTGGAGTGCACTGTGTCCGGTAGTTCACCATGGTGTGATACCGCTCAAAGCATGGAACCGGCCACAGTGGCTTCTCACATTTTCAGCAGATGTACTGAGTCTGGTGACATTTGGCTCCAGGTTCTTTTGGTTCGTTAAAAAAAACAAAACGGGAACTATTTGATGTAGTATGAGTTTACTGGTACTGTCAGTGAGACGCGCATATAATACTGAGGATTACAGCGATCACAACACTCATTTTACATTCACATGTATGATGAAAAATGGCTAGATTTGCAATACCTGTCTAACAAAAATTGTCTACATAGCTAGCAAGAACAATGCAAAACAGATGTGGGACACAAAATCCATAATATCAGCATTTAATAATCTGTCACATTTGGCAATGGTCGTATGCATAGCCACTGACTCTCCATTGCTTTCTATCAGCACGACCGCACTCATACTGCGTCATGTACTCACTTTAAAATGAAGTTATATTAGCACTTGCCGCTGAAATGATATTTGGATCTTCCGAAATTGTCGATAAGTCAATGGTCCTAGTAGAACAGCGAGAATCCAAGTCATCTCGAACACAAAGGAGGCCATACCCGATAGAAATGTTGACTGATAATCCGTTATAGCTCCTTCAAAAAGCAACTGATCTGGAAAGAACTCTAAATGGGAAAACTAATCATCCGTATTATTTTGAAAATAACACTTGTTTCTCAAGTGGAGGAGTTTAAGTATCTTGGGGTCTTGTTCACGAGTGAGGGAAGGATGGAGCGTGAGATTGACAGACGGATCGGTGCAGCGGCAGCAGTAATGCGGTCATTGTACCGATCTGTTGTGGTGAAGAAGGAGCTAAGCCGAAAGGCGAAGCTCTCAATTTACCAGTCAATGTACGTTCCTACCCTCACCTATGGTCAGGAACTTTGGGTCATGACCGAAAGAACGAGATCTTGGATACAAGCGGCTGAAATGGGTTTCCTCCGCAGGGTGGCGGGGCGCTCCCTTAAAGATAGGGTGAGAAGCTCTGTCACCCGGGAGGAGCTCAGAGTAGAGCTGCTGCTCCTCCACGTCAAGAGGAGCCAGCTGAGGTGGCTTGGGCATCTATATCGGATGCCCCCTGGACGCCTTCCTGGGAAGGTGTTCCAGGCATGCCCCACCGGGAGGAGGCCCCGAGGAAGACCCAGGACACACTGGAGGGACTATGTCGCTCGGCTGGCCTGGGAACGCCTCGGGATACCCCTGGAAGAACTGGAGGAAGTGTCCAGGGAGAGGGAAGTCTGGGCATCCTTGCTTAGACTGCTGCCCCCGCGACCCGGCCCCGGATAAGTGGAAGAAGATGGATGGATAACACTTGTTTCTACCGCCCAAGGTGTCACGGAAACGTCCGACTTGAAAGTAGTTCCGACCATTTCAGCCCCGTATGGCACTCATACGGCGAACATTATGGCACGGGTGTACTGGAACTGTCAGCGAGACGCGCATATAATACTTATTTATGAGGAAGGGCATTGCTAAACACAGTTCTTCTTGTAGAGCGATCTCGCCGGCAGTCAGAACAGATATAAACAAACAGGGCGACTGCGGTCGCCGGCAGTAGCACAGAATAAGGAATATATGGGCGAGTACGGTCGCCGGGAGCACGCTAAAGGTTAAAGAACATAGCGCAGCAAAAAAGAAAAGTCCCGCTGTGCGTCCAGCGTTAAACCTTTTGCTGTACCGATAGGATCTGGTTCGGATCAAGGCATCAAAGATGACCAAAAACGTTTGTGAACTAAGGATGACCTCCTACATTGCCTGCCACACTTCCATCAATGCCGTGGAAGACTTGTCGGATACACTACAGGATGAGATGGGGGCCTTCAAAATGCACAGGACCAAGAGTATGGCAGTTATAAAGTCTGTCCTGGCACCGTACTTTAAAGAGGAATTACGGAAAGACATTGGTGAGTCTTCTATTCTCTCTACCTGGAAAAAACCACTGAAATATATGTGAATAAGCTCTTGTGCATATGTGTGAAGTACAGATCTCTGAAACACGGCAAGTTTGTCAGCACTTATCTCGGGCTTGTTGAGCTTTTTGATGCTAATGCTAATGGCATATTGGATGCAATCACCACTTTTCTGAGACTGTGTGGCCTGGACATTAAAAACATGGTGGGGATTGCTATAGACGGTGCAAGTGGAAAAAAATAGTTGGAAAAAGCTATTCCGTTTTCATGCTACTCAAACAAAAGCAGCCTAGTCTACAGCTTATTCGCTGCATTTGCCACTCACTGGAAATCGTTGCTAGCAAAGCTATGCAACTTCAAGTGAGTACAAGAACATTTAGGAGACTTTAAATATTGGAGGCTCTCCGCTGAAATTCATATCACCCAACTCAACCTGCTGGTTGGTGATCGCAGACTGCATCAAGAGAATTTTAGGACAAGATGATGCACTCAAGATGATGCACTTCAGCATGGTTTCAGATGTAGAACACTGCCATTCAGTCAGGATTTTGAATGAAATGTACAGCAACAAATCAAATAGTCTGTATATGCACTTTCTCTGTCCCATGTTGAAGGGAATCAAAACTGTGAACAAATGCTTCCAGCTGGAAACAGGAGACACACTGGTTGTGTTGAGGGATTTCGAGAGACTGTTCATGTCTACACAGAGGCGGCGGCAACAAATTTGTGTTGGGGGGGCCAGATTGGCACGCGCCATAGGTGCAGCAATTCTAGGGGGATCCGGAGGTATGCTCCCCGGGAACATTTTGAAATTTTAACCCCATGAAATGCTATTTCCTGCATTTTGTAAACATGGCACCAAATTTTGGTGGTGCTATTATTGATGATGATGATGAGCTATGTTCAGAAGATGATGGTTCTTAGGATACCTTTTTTTAAATCCATCCAAAACATCTTCATATTTAGTTTTTACCATCACCATGTCATTAAAGTATTTTTAATACAACTCATTCATCTTGGCTCATTTTATCCACAAACATCTTTTTTTTCACATGAAATTTCTTTTAAGTTTGAATCATTTGTATAAGGGGGTAGATAGCTTAGTTAAAGCCTTTAACCTCTAAATTATATACATGTATATTCATCTATGCTTCAGGTTACACAGACCGCAACACAATCTACTTTGGAAGGAATACATTTTAGGAACTTCTGAGTGGCAAGCAAATGGCAGAACTATATTTTAGTGAAGCACAAACAGAATATTGCATCATTAACCCCTTTGTGCCAAAGCCAAATATGGCTATTTAGGTTTTACCTTCTTTAAGGCTTTATAATTCAAGATTGCAGCTTCACAGAGAGGAAGCGTATGGCTCAAATGAATCAAGACAATTCAAGCGTTAAGAATTCCATCATATTTAGGGCTATTTTCATTATTTTGGTTGGAAAAGGGGCTGCAGACACAAAAAATCTTCATGAAATTTCAGCATTGAAGTTACAAAAAAAAATACTACTGAGAATTGAAAAATGGCTGGGGGTTAAAACCATACATTTCTGGGATCATAAACTCCTTGACCACAAGTATAATTCATCTTGAGCGTTACATTTTAGATTACCTACTTGCTATGAGCCAAATTAGACAGCAATGGGGGTGACTCCCCGAAGTCTGAGATCCCACGAAATCGTGCGCTGTCAAATCATAAAATAATCATAAATTTAACACAAATAAACTTTTGAGGCATGAAATTCAATATGCACTAATGATTTTCTGGTTGAGTTTAGCATGAATTTATCAATATCAGTGCAGCTGAACATCAGTGGTCACCAGTTACCTCTCCAAACACAAAACATGCCTTTTCTCCATAATAAAGTTTTGAGTTTTGTGCATTTTTTCTTCGAAGTCCCCCAAGCCAGCGCACATACTCATTAAATAAACTGCTTATTGAACGGTCAGAACATTCACTCTGCAATGAAAAGCTAGCAGTTCCCGCGTCCAAGCTCACAACCTTATTTCAACACTTTCTGCACCTTATAAGGAACAAGTAAAACTCACTAACTGAGTAATATCTGAAATATACTTTATTTTAACAGAACAGACATTCCACTTTCAGGGAAAATCAAACAATATGCCTCTCTAGATTCCATAGAATGGTGCAATGAGCATACCAGGGGGTCCACCAAAATGCATGAGCAGTTCACGTTTTAAACAGAAAAAAAACCTCGGCATTCGATTTTGTTGAATGCGGCATACATTTCAAAACAAAAAACAAAAGTAGCAGCCTAACCTCTCTTCATTGAATCCCTCCTCCAGAGACAGATGTATCCAGTAGAAGGAACCCTCCAGTCCTGTTTCATTCGAAATTCTAGCTTCTTTACTATTTCATATCTTACACTGTCTTTTCTTCTCCCATACAACATTTCATGACCTGTATCATCACTTCCCTCCTTTTGTAATGTTTAGGAATATTATAAGGAGGAGGAGGACACAGCTCTCTTCACACATTAAAAGCTTAGCCACCAGAGGGATAGACTGGGACAGTCTACATTGTTTTCATTTTAGCTGAAATAAGGAGCTTTGTACTTAAGTTACTGGCTGGTATGTCTTGAAGTTTGTTTGTCTTTGTGTACAGCAATGGTTTCTGTTCAGTTGAATGATCCAAAGTATCGCATCCTGTCTTCATTGACAGATGCAAAGTCAGCTGCAATTGAATTCAAGTTCACTGTGTCAACAATGCCCTTGTGAACATGCAGCAGCATACAATTGTTCAATCTTTTTTCTGTCATTGAGGATCGAAGGTAGGTAAGCACCCTCTTTAAGGAGGAGAAAGCTCTCTCGGATGTTGCAGATGTTAATGGCACGTTAAGGTATAGCCTGAGCAGTTTGTGAGTTTCTGAAAATTTAGAACGATGTGTTGAGGTGGCCATGGCCGAGAAAATTGTTCTTATACTTGTCACCCTCTTTATCTCAGGTAACCTGCTCTATCACTTCAGGGAGCATTGAGAGATGACGTGTTAGTTTTGCACGATCTAGGTCTTTCCCAAAGACAGAGGATGTGACTTTCTCCATGTGATCCAAAAAGTCACGGCCATTCGCAGCATTCAGCAGGAGAATCTCCATGGCAACTAGAGGCTCTGTGAACTGCTGATCAAATCGCTCAGACAGTTCACCTATCAAAAGATCACAGGCCTGAAAGTACACTTGGCGGTAGAAGTCCTGTGGGTGGATGTGTCTATGTGGCTCACTTCCATCGTCTAGGTGTCGTGGCTGTCGTCAATGATGAAGTAGGGCTGGCTCACCAATGTCCAGCTCTCTAGTCATCTCATCTGTTGAGGTAAAGAACAACTCAAATGACACATCTGTTCTCTGGTGATGAAAGTATGACTTCAGAGTGTTGATACAAGTAAGCACCTCTTGAACATTCAAGTTCTTTCTTTGTAAGGATTTAGAGACCTCCTTGGCAGCAGAAAAAAGGCGCTGGCCAAGACGGAGTCCAAACAAAGTTCCAAACTTCTCCAAAGCCGCAAGAACGCCACCGGCTTTGAATCCATATTCATCCCTGGTTGTCTCGTGGACTTCTTGCATTGTGTCCATGATAACTCTGTACTTACTCAGTATACTGTCTAACGCTGCTGTTCTTACCATCCAATGTGTGGGACACAGAGGCTTAATCGTTGCACCCTCTTGATCATGTCCAGCAACCATTTGATTAAACAGGGCCTTCCTCTTTGGGGAATAGTTGATGAGCCTGTCAATTTCTTTAGCAATGTCCATCGCATCATGAATAGCCATTATTTGCCTACATAGAGGTTTAGTAAATGGGCCCAACAGTGCACTGGAACTGCTGCAGGTTCCTCTTGTCTAATACGTGTAGCAACTCCAGAGGGATGACCCTGCATATTTGCTGCCCCATCTTAAGCCTGTCCTCGACAAAGCTCTAAGGGAAGGCCTGTCCGCAGCAGAGTATCCTTGATGGCTGCTGTAATGCTGGTGGCATCTGTGGAAGACAACTGATATAGGCTGAGACTGTCCTCATGAACATCATAGTCCTGGTCCACGTATCGTACACTAATGTTGAGTTGTTCATTACAGCGCACATCGGTTGCTTAATCGGCAATAATGGCGAACCACGTTGGACTACTAGATTTCACACGAGCGAGGACTTTCCTCAAGACGTCGTGGCCGATGAGGTTGATCAATTCATCAATGTGATCGTGGGACATGAAACGCCCTTGCAGCCACGGACAGACAACTTCATTGTCATCAGCCCATGTCCTCAGTAGTTGCTGTAGGTTCCCATCCTCATCATGGTGGCCTCGGATGGCAAGACCTTGTCTTAACAGATAATTCAAGGCAGACAGCTGTTTCAGGAGGCCAGCCCGATGGACTTGTTTTTGTTCTCCAACCTGTGATCTGAGTTGAGTTTGGATGGAGGGACTGGAAATGGCAGAGCACTTCATGATGGCCTCTCTGTGTGCTGCTGACGATTTGTGGGCAACAAACTTCTCAATGGCTTTCTTGTAGTTGTTAAAGCCAGTTGATACGAAGGCAGCTTCACTATGATGGGAAAATGTGATTAGCTTATGCTCCTTACCATAGCGACAGGGGCCACAAAACACCTTATGTTGTTTTATGCACAAGGTAACCCACTTGTGCTTGTCGAACCAGCACGGCAGAAACTTTCGACCTTTGTTCTCAAAGCCACAGAGAGCAGCAGCATCTCTGGGCTGAAATGCAGAAGGATCTTTGCATTTCATGGCTCATCCTTTGCAGTCACAGTCAGTGGATTGGGAAGAAACACTAGTGGATGCCTTGGATGTCGCAGGGTGTTCCTTCTGTATGTCTGATGTGGATGTTGCAGGTATCACTGGGGAAGCCAGGCAGACCTAAAGGTAACACAGGAAAATATGAGAAAGCAAGCTAAAATTTGATAGTTAACAATAGTGTGTACATTCCACTACTAGTATGTGAATGACAAACATCTTATTGTAACCTTTTCTGTCTGCTGGGCTTCTCAGATGACAGAGAGACTGTCAGAAAAACCTGGCAGAAAATGTCACCATCTTCCAGACTTCCACCCCAACATCTGCTTGGAGATTACAAAATGTCATCATCATGCCCAAGAAGAACCTAAACCTACAATGTATCCATTTCTATTATCATGCACACAGCAAGATATTCTCCACACAATACTGCAATTGTATTTTGATTTGATTGCGCAAATATGAAACAAATCAATCAATCAATTAAATCCTTTATTTAACCAGATAAAACCAGTTGAGACCAAAGTCTCTTTTTCAATGGTGATCTGGCGGTATGCAGCAAGTCACAAACAAGTATTACATAAACACAACACAGTTCAAGACAATATTGACAAAACAGTACAGTATAACACAAGAACAAGGGACAGAATAGAGACTACCATCTGACAGGACAAAACTAAATATCAAAAAAAAAATATATATATATAAGTTCTAAAAATGTGAAACAAACGTGTGAAACATACCTGCTTTCCCGTATATACATACATCAAATCACGCTCCCAACGCCCTTCCCACTACTCATTCTTTGTTGGCTACCGTATTTGATTGACAGCCGAAATCGTCCGAGACATTTGCTTCTAATAAACGTGCTTTGTGAATCAATTGCATTTTGTCAAAATTCAGGATGTATAAATGTGATTGGAGACAGCTAAAGTTGGGATTTTTTAAATCCTAGTGGGATGTTGGATACCCCACAGCCGCAGATAATAGCGCTTCGGTTTGGCATCAAAGTAAAATCAACGCGAAAAAATAGGGGAGAAAATATGAAATATTACAACCCCAATTTTGAAATAGTTGGGACAAAGTGTAAGTTGTGAATATAATCGAAATGCAATGACTTTCAAATCACACCAGCCAGTATTTTATTCACAATAGAACAGAGATAACATAGCAAATGTTGAAACTGAGAAATTTTACCATTTTATTCACAAAATGAGCTCATTTCAAATTTGATGGCTGCTATAGGTCTCAAAAAAGTTGGGACAGGGGCCTGTTTACCATATAGTACCATCCCCTCTTCTTTTTAACTCAGAGTGGAGGCATCTGGGCATTGAAGAGACAAGTTTCTTGAGTTTAGCCATTGGAATTTGATCCCACTCTTGTTTAATACAGGCTTCCAGCTGCTGGAGAGTTTTGGGTCTCCTTTGACAAACTTTTCGTTTAATTATGCGCCAAATGTTCTCAATCGGTGAAAGAACAGGACTGCAGGCAGGCCAGTTCAGCATACGGATTCTTCTACTACGAAGCCATGCTGTTGTAATAGCTGCAGTATGTGGTTATGCATTGTCCTGCTGAAATACGCAAGGCCTTCCCTGGAATAGATGTCGTCTGGAGGGGAGCATATGTTGCTCTAAAACCTTTATATACCTTTCAGCATTCATGGTGCTTTTTGAAAAATGCAAGTGTCCAACACCATATGCACTAATGCATCCCTATACCATCAGAGATGCTGACTTTTGAACTGAACGCTGATAACAGGAGGGGTGGTCTTTCTCCTCTTTAGCCCGGAGAACACAACACCCATGATTTCCAACAAGAATTTCAAATTTGGACTCGTCTGACCACAGGACACTTTGCTACAGTCCATTTAAATGAGCCTTGGTCCACAGAACACGGCGGCGCTTCTGGATCATGCTCAACAATGGCTTCCTTTTTGCATGATAGAGTTTTAGGTGTCATCTATGGATGGCGCGGCGGACTATGTTTGCAGGCAGTGGTTCCTTGAAGTATTCCTCGGCCCATTTAGTAATGTCAATGACAGAATCATGCCGGTGAAGGATGCATTGGCGTTTGAGGGCCTGAAAACCACGTGCATCCAGTAAAGGTCTTCCGCCTTGTCCCTTATGCACAGAGATTTTTCCAGTTTCTCTGAATCTTTTGATGATGTTATGCACTGTCGATGATGAGACCTTCAAAGCCTTTGCAATTTGACGTTGAGGAACTTTGTTTTTAAAGTATTCCACAATTTTTTATGCAAGCCTTCGCAGGTTGGAGAGCCTCTGGCCATCTTTACTTCTGAGAGACTCAGCCTCTCTTAGACATCCCTTTTATAGCCAATCATGTTACACACCTGATGCCAGTTAACTTAATTACTTACTAAATGTTCTTTCGGCTGATTCTCTTATGTATTAATTGCTTTTTCAGCCCTTTGTTGCCTGTGCCCCAACTTTTTTGGGACCTGTTGCAGCCAGAAAATTTGAAATAAGCTCATTTTGTGGATAAAAATCTAAAATGTCTCATACCAACCGGCAGTGGTCAGCAGCTTTTTCAGAGTAGCGCACAATTGGCCATCGCGCTACAGGGTTTCAAATTGGGAAGGGACTGCCGGGAAAGGGAAATAAATAAATAGCTTTGTTCGTTGCTCAAGCACCTCCTGTTGGCCAGACGGGCGCTCGTCAGGAAGATTCTAAGTCTGTTCATGTCCGGGTATCCTCCGCCCTCGTTCTGAACTTGCGAAGATTCAACCAATGAGTGTATAAGAAGCAGTGGCTGACAGGCACGTGCTTCGGAGGAGAGCCGTGAACTGTCTTCGCTCTCCTGATTTGGCAGCAAGGGGTCGCATACGAGCAAGCTTTGTACATAGTTCACCAATTGGGCATTCCAGATTCGGGTGGGATTGGAGATGCCAAATTTATTTAAAAAAAAAAAAAAAAATCTAAAATGTCTCAGTTTCAACGTTTGAAATATTATCTATGTTCTATTGTAAATAACATATTGGCTCATGTGATCTGAAAGTCATTGCATTTTGATTTTATTCACAATTTACACTTTGTTCCAACTATTTCGGAATTGGGGTTGTATATCATGGCATCATGGGGAGCAAAAACAAGCCGTGGGGAATCACCACAAACAAACTTAGAAGTATGTAATGAACCGTTACCTTGTCTTGGTGTTCGCCCCTTCGGAAATCGTTGAAGTCACTGTTGTTGTTTGTCTCTGTCTGGGGACCACTGCCTATGGCGAAAAAGGACAAAATTCTCTAGGGTTTCTTGCTGCTTTTGTCCCATGAATTCTGCCTCCGTTTAGGAGCCATGTCAGCATAATGTCCGGCGGCGTGTTTTTTTTTTATACTCTAACGAAGGGTTCACTCAGGATTCTGACCGCGTGAGCATGTGCAAAGGGCTTGTTTGTGATTACGGCCTCACTTGTGATGCACAGAAATCAATGGATAACGCTGAATATCTTGTATAACTTCGCCATTTAGTTAGCAAGCTAACATTTACATGAAACAGATATGACTAGCAAAGTCTGCAAAACTGCTTTTTAGCTAGCTAGCTCACATTAGTTTGCATGCTCAGCTAGCTGGTTTGCTAGCCTAGCTAGCTAACAGTTATATTGGGTGCATGTAGTCATTAGCCAAGTAAACAGAAAATAAGTGAAAAGCCATTACTTGGCTTACTAACTTGGCTAGAGTTGAACCGCGAACATTTAACTTGCTAGCTGGCATGAATAGCACCAAATGTAAAGTTTGCCAGCCAATGTAGCCTCAAGAAACCTAGCTTAAGGGTTAGAAATTATGCATTGCCATACTTGATCGTTTAGCCTGGTGAGACTGCAAATTAGTTCACTACTCTAAGGTCTAGCCTACTTAGTTTGGCCTACCGAGCTCGATATCAAGACTAAAGCCAATTTACATTCATGGCCAAGTATCTTTGTCTTGTCCAAAAAATAAATCTTGCAAAGGCACTCCTTTTAGAAAAAAGTTTGAAAAAGCCTTTAATATTCACATGGCAAAAAAGTAAAAATACAGGGACCCACGCGTTGCAGCCAGTTTGGCCTTCATCAGGGCATTGCAAAAGGAAGTTGAACAATGTATTCAATAGGCTGTCAATTGGAGTTCAAAGGGTAGGGCCTTCCCATGATGTCATAGAACATAAGACCAGCAAGTAGGTAACCAAACATGGTCCATTAAAAAACACACTAATAAAGACACATATCATTAGAAAGACTGCAAAGGTATCAATATATATATAAAAAAAACTCATGCAAAATGCACACTTCACAGAAAAAGAGAAAAGTCACATTCCTCATTCAATCCCTGATGAAGGCCAAATTGGCCACAACACCTAGGTCCCTGTATTTTTACTTTTTTGGCATGTGAATATTTACCCCTTAAGCCCTACGCCCCGGTACCGGGGGGCGGTGGTTACGCATAATAAATTCAGCATGTTTCCAAGTCGCAACATTGTCATGCGGCATATCCACATTTAGCGAAGAAACTAGGCAAAAAGCTCATGTAGACCATTTTTACCTTAACCGAACACCAAGCAAGTAAACAAGCATGTAGCAAAACATAGGATAAAATCATATCAGCGCTGAATCGCTAGAATTTCTCCTGAATTTGTGCTATGCATAAAAAACGATACCTCAAATGAAAGAGAAAAGTCCACAGAATCCAACGATGTGAGCCCTGTCATTTTAAACCGATACCACACTCAAAGAAAAGCAGGCATACACTTTACAGTCTACAGAGATGACCAAGAAATTTTTTACCTTTGATATTTTGTGATAAAAAAAACTGTTTGTGGGTAAATCCACGCTTGCTATTTTTAGCTCAATGTGTCCGTGTTATAACGAAACTAGATCTGCGAGTCTCAAAGCATGTTTTTCTTCTCAAGCATTGCTTCAAAGATCTGAGTTCCTCAGCATTCAGCTTGCTTGCAATGTATTTTCCTCTCTGTGATCGGCGTGTGATGGTGTCAGTAAGACTTTGCCGGAAGCCATTTGATTCTATGGCTTCTGGCGTTTCCAACGAACCCTAATGCACCTTTATCGCACAAAGCTAGCCTTAGCTACAGCCTTGCGTTCCCAGTCCGTCAAACCGAGTCCATGGGCCGTTCGAATGTACTTAAATAGCGTGACAATATAAACGCTTAACAGGTTTGTTTGTTGTATTTTCGATATAATTATTCGCTAAATATTCAACCGTCATTTTCAAAGTCGTTTTCTGGCAGAAATGCGTGAATTCTGAGGGCATAACAGTACAAACAAGGTGGGTAACTTGTTTTCTTGACTCATTCTTTATATGGGCAATTTGACAACGAATATCACGTCAACTGATGTAGCGTAGTGGTTACGATGACAGGTTGCAACGCAGGGGACCAGGATTCGATCCCCGATCAGGAGTGCCTGTAGGTAGCAACAGTAGCATTTTTCATGTATAAATAATTGATGGGGTTTTTGTTCTTTTTACTTTTTTTTCATTTTTTAACCTTTCCGTTGTATTCATAATCTTATTAATTTACTTTATTTTTTTTAAATAGATCTGCTCCAGTGGAGCCAAACTTAATTTTCTTTGTATTTATTGTCTTTGAATGAGATGGTATAGGCTATAGGACTGGCAGAAATAATAATTAAAAAAATATTTCTCTATTCTTAAAATTAAAAACTGGTTGTATTTGGGTGGAATGTATGCCTGTAGTGACATATAAGTGAAATTAGATGAGTTTTACAGTTTAATATCTGAGAAATCTGATTTGGGGCACAAGGTACCTGAATTGCCAATTTGGAGAAGCCACCGAGACATTCCTCTCTAATTGTGTTCTGATTTACTTGATTAGAATAAACTTTGGCACAGATAATGGTGAGATTCTGTGCTGTAAATTTTTAGAGGTTTTAGGCTGCAACTAATTAAGTTTACAAGAGATAGAAGTAAAACTTTGTTTGGTGCAAAATGAGGTCTTTGATTTATACTGTTACATCTTCATTTACCCTGACTCAGTGGCATATATACTGATTTTTACACATGGCAGAAATCCCAAATGGTTTTACCTTTATTATGATACCAAGATTATTCAAATGGACCAAACAGTTGCAGAGATATACTCATTTCATTTTGAGCTTGCCATTTTGGAAAAACAGGCTCAGGACTTAAGGGGTTAAAGGCTTTTTCAAACTTTTTTCTAAACGGAGTGCCTTTGCAAGATTTATTTTTTGAATTGTAACTCTACCCGACTGCAAAAGAGCACCTGTTGGAAACAAACTTTTTGAAGTCTCTGAGCGCCCTGAGCCCCTTTGTATTTATCTTTGTCTTGTGTTAGCATAAAAACTCGGTTGCTAACAAACAAACTAATCAGCCTCGTCAAAGCCTAACTGACCTGGCCACTCTGCTAATTCATGACTACTTGCTCATCTATCACCAGTTAAGTAGTAAAGTAATTGTGATTCACCGTTTTATTGATTTATATGCACCGAAAATAGCTAGTTAGCTGAGCATGCGAACTAGCTTGCTAGCATAACGTGCAAGATAGTCTGTAGGTTTCTTTAGTCAACAAGCACCAAATTGTTATAACTGTTAGCTAGCTAGGCTAGCAAACTAACGTTAGCTAGCTATCTTAGCTTGTTACATTTGGTGCATGTAATGCCAGCTAGCTAACTAAATGGCGAAGTTATCACTATTCACTGCTATCCAGTGACTTCTATGCATCACATGTAAGGCCGTAATCACCATCGAACCCTTTGTGCATACTCACAAGGTCGCAATCCTCAGCATCCCCTCGCTAGAGTGTAAAAACAAACACGCTGTCTGCGCATCTCCGCAGACCTGCACCCAATGTTCTCTCCTGTTATTCGCAGCAGACTTCAGTAAAAAAAAATAACCAAGGGTTTCGCGGCCACTGCTAAATTGAGGAAGATTTTAAAGCTCAGTGTATTGCACATGAACAATGACAGAGGTCTCAGGGAGCTTGATCGTCCAGCCTCTATCTTTCACACCAGGATGCTGACCTGGGTACCACGTTCCAACAGTTGCTGGAAGCAAGTACATTAGCACCTGAACTGACGGAGGGAATCTCAGCGCGGTGTTTTGCTTTTTTAAAAGAAATTCTGAGTCAGTAACAAATGCGCTTTTCAGCGTCGATGGAAATGCTGCGCAAACTGGAGATGCTTAGCCAGAAGTTTGCAATGTCCAGATCTTACCCACTGAGTTTTTCTCATGTCCGGTTGACACATAACATCAGCAGGCATCTAGGTGATCAGGCTATCAACAAATTTTGGCTGGAAGTTGAAGCATTTAAAGATGCTGGAGGAAACCAGTGTTTTGAGGAGCTAGCACTGTGTGCCATCAGGTTGCTCATCCTGCCAATATCAAAGGCCCATGTTTTGAGAGCCTTTTCCCAGGTGACGCTCCTAAAGGACGACACAAGAAATTGGATGGGTCTACAGCTTCTTTCCAGCCTCATGGATGTGCGCTTTGGCCTGAGCAGGAATGAATGGACATCCGCTTCTTTTAAACCTCCCCGGCAATTGTTGGGGAGATTTGATTCATCAATGTATTAGCCAGTGGAACTGGCTTGTGAATGTACATAGTTCTTCAAGTTATCAATAAGAAGAGAAGACATAGGATCTGCGTAAAATTTGTGACTGTGACTGATTTAGTTCACTGTAGTCAAGTTATTTACTAATCAGTTCGAAGGACCACATTTTCAAGGCTCTGTGTGTGTGTGTGTGTGTGTGTGTGTGTGCACACGCGCACGCGCTTGCATCTATAATACGACTCAGTGTCAGTCGTTACGGTGTAGACGTAGCCCATAGTGGCCTTTGCTGCATATCTTTGGTATCACGGATGTGTGGAAGGGATGAGGAGAGAGAGAGTGAGAGAATGTGTTTATTTCAGTATACAGCATGGATGGAAAATATGCTGCACATGCTCAAATATGCTTAAAACAGACCATTTTACTAAGGAAGGAAAAGGAAAATTTTTTATAGATTATTTTACCTGCCATTTCAGACCAGTATAACGAAGATGCTTTTTCATTTGTGAATTTTAATTGAACATCAAATCACTTTTTCATTGCTTTAATTTCTGTTTCTGAAAACAATAGAACAACAACAGAACTGTAAATTTAGCTATAAGTTTATGCAAATCTATGGTTTTTATCTACAGTAAATTTCACGTGCAAGGAGGTGGAAGTGAGAGGAGGCTATCACTAAAAAGTGGGGTCACCCTATGGCACCGCACTGTGTTTATGTGGGCCTGGTGTGTGCGTGCGAGAAAGAGGGAGCCTATACCATATTTTTTCGTTGCTCACGTTTCTTGGCAGTATTTGATTTCTTCATTGTCGTTATGCTATGATGCCAGAGGTACATTTTGCAGTTTGTGTATCTGGTTGTCTCACTGCTCTCTTTCTTTGGTTATTTGAGGCATATATGAAGCTGTGCACAGGCTGGTTTTTATTGAATTGGGCGGGTTTTAAGTTGTGATTAGGCTGGAAATCGTCAGTCCGATCTGGCAACCCTGATCTTGCCAGTCTCCTGTAATTCCAGCCACCGAGATGACTACTGAACTTACCAGAATCCGTCAACTTACTGGGCCCAGTTTTTGGGCCCGTATCGGTATATATCACTGCCAACTCGGATACCACTCCACATTCCCAGATAACGGAGCATACTGCTGAGTGGAGTCCCTGTGAGTAAGTCTCTCTCTGTGCCGCTTCTAATAACCGCTAAAGTTAATGCACACAAAACCAGTTTCGTCAAAAACAACACATTTGCTGCCAGAGCAGTTTTTCTCTATCTCCTCAGCATATTAAATCTTCAACATGCCACCAATTACCTCTCCATCCGGGTGTGAATGCTGCCTTCACCTGACACAAACCATCGCCGAGCTGGAAGGTCGCATTTCCGCTCTCTACCAAATCAGAGAGGACGAACGGCTCATTGACTCCCTAGTTTCAGTGGGCGCCGCAGCCACCGCTTCGGCTGAAGACGGACTGGATTCCACAATCCTGGCAGCCCACGCTGAGGATCTTTGGCTACAGCAGGGAGCTAAGCCAAAAAAAACTGGCTAAGGCCACATTCACTCAAAACCCTAAAATCCACAGTTCTACCCTCAACCAGGATCCTTGGTCCATAATTCGTAGAAATGGCAGGGGAAAGAAGTCACCCCTGCAGCCTTCTCCTCCCTGTGAAGTTCAGCTCACCAACCGCTACAATATTCTTGAGGACCAGGACTCTTCTCCGCTGCCAGGAGACCTCCAGTCCACTATACCTCCGGCTCAACATTCACCGGTGCTCCGTGAGCCGGTGGCACTGTCCAGCCGCTCGGTCAGTCCCCCAGGCCACCGGCCAAGCCTGGCCATCTCTCCTGCAGAATTAGGTGCCAGAGTTTTTGCTCACCGGACTGTTACGTCTTCTTGCCACAAGCCTCAAGCGCCTACCCCTACATCGCTGATTGTTGGCAATTCTATCATTAGACATATTAAATTCAAATCAACAGTGACCCACTGCTTATCTGGAGCAAAAATTGTGGATGTTATGCAGCAGATCCCGTGTATTCTCAGAAAGTACCCATATGTTCACAATGTTATTATTCATGTTGGTACTAACGATACCACTAAGCAGCAGTCTGAGGTTTTAAAACAGGACTTTAACCGTCTCTTTAATGAACTTAAAAGCTGTGGAAAGTCGTTCTTTATCTCAGGTCCGATCCCCACGTTTAGTCGAGGCATTAGGTGTTTCAGCCGACTGCTCTCTTTCCACTCGTAGCTGTAATCAGTTTGCCCACAACATAATCTGCATTTTATCGACAATTTTAATCTTTTTTTGGCAGCGAGCTTCATTTTTTTACCAGTGATGGCATCCACCCTAACCTCCATGGCACTCATGCAATTTCAGATAACATTTTCTACGCAGTCATTACAGCCCCTCGCCTCCAACTGACCGCTATTCACTGCACAGCACTTTCAGACAGCACACTGGTCACTAATTGCTCTTCTTCTTTGTCACCAGAGACCTCCAGATCACCTAATTCTACCACTAGCTCCCACTACTGGTTAAAATAAGCCTGATAGCGAACCACGGAAGCATCCCAGTCATAATCCATAACAGACCACGAAAAACGTCCCAATGCAAATGTAGCCAATTGGTGGAGCTCTGTCCCCAAAATTTCAGCTTTTTTAATTCTCCTAAGCTTAGTGGCCGTGGTGGTGGCCTAGCAGTGGTTTTTAAAAATCATTTTAAGTGCTCTCATCTCACTTTTAAAGCTTTCCCCAGTTTTGAAGCTCTAATATTTCTTATCAGCTGCTGCACTTCTGTTCCACCAAAACCAAATGGTGTCTGATTTCTCCGATTTTATTGCAGCGGTGGTCGTTAAGTATGATAAAGTGATCAAGGCTGGTGATTTCAATCTCCATATAGATGACGAAAAATGTCTCAGCTTGTGATTTTATTAGTGTAAATTATTAGAGTCTTTTAATTTTGTACAATATTAAAAGGGTCTCACCCATAACCGGGGCCATACCCTCAACTTAGTGTTTTGCTTGGGCATGACTTTTGAGTCTTTAAAAGTGGCTGATTCCATTTCTGACCACAAATGTATTATTTCTGATACTCTTTTGAATCCAACCATTTTTTAGTCAAAAAGGCACCAAAAAATACTGCCTTATTAAATAATGAGTCTATCGGCAGTTTCTCTTCCTTCTTTTCTGCGCTGAATCAAAGTGAGACATCATGGTCTAATATTAATGATTTGGTTTCCCATTTTAATGACACTTGTGCATCTGCTCCAGAGGCTGCTGCCTCTCTCAAGTCCTAATCAGTTTCTAAATCCAATTCTTCTCCTTGGATTAATGATGAAATCCGTTCTGTAAAATGAAAATATAGACAAGCAGAACATAGGTGGACTGATTATCAACTGTACTCAGATGAAAGACCTCATGATTTTGCTGAATCAAAAAATTAAGGATGCACGAATGGCCTACTTCAGTAATCTCATCGCCAATAATAAGCACAATCCCCAGTTTCTTTTTAAAACAATTGACCACCTATTAAATAATTCTGCCTCTGGCGTAGCCTCCTCTTCAGTGGAAGATTGTGAAAATTTTATCTTTTTTGTGGACAAAATTAACATTATAAGAGCATCTATTGTGTCCCTCAGCCTCGCGACCCCTTATACTGAGCCGTCTGACTTCTCTCCTGTCCTATTTGATCAATTTTCTCCCATTTCCCTTCGCAAATTGATAGATGAGCGAGTGCGGGAAACGGCATCAAAGTGTCCCATTGGCATTGCCCCCCCCAGCGTATTTAAAGAAGCTATTACTGTCATTGGCCCCTCTTTGTTTCCTATTCTGCATCAGTCGCTTTCATCAGGCCATGTTCCCAAATCCTTCAAACTGGCTGCAGTTCAACCCCTCCTAAAAAAACTTCACCTGGATCATAGTGCACTATCAAATTACAGGCCCATCTCGAAGCTACCTTCTTGTCTAAGATTTTAGAAAAATTAGTCTGCAAGCAACTCCTACAACATATTGAGGACAATGGCATACTTGAGTACCAATCAGGATTTTGGCAAAAGCACAGCACTGAGACAGCTCTACTAAGGGTCACTAATGATATTTTTATGCAACTTGACCATGGTGATGTTGCCATTTTAATTCTTTTAGACTTGTCTGCTGCATTTGATACCATTGATCACAGCATTCTTTTGGACCAGCTGGAAAAGTGGGTTGGGTTATCTGGCATAGCACTTAACTGGTTCTCCTCTTATCTCTCCAATCGTAAATTCTTTGTATCTGTGGGCGATAAAGCATCCACTTGTACTCCGTTAACTTGTGGAGTTCCTCAGGGATCAATTCTCGGTCCATTTTATTTGTAATATGTATGCTCCCTTTGGGGAACTTGATTCGTCAGTTTGGTACTGTGTCTTACGATTGCCATGCTGATGATATGCAACTGTACTTTTTTTTTTAAAACGTGGTGACCTCTCGAATATAACTACCCTGCACAAGTGTCTGGATGCAATTTCTGAATGGATGTCTCAAAATTTTCTTCAATTAAATCAAAGTAAAATGGAAGTTCTGGTCTTTGCCCCAGATCCAGTCTCTACCAACCTTTGCCAACACCTTGGCTCATTGGCCACTAATAGTAAAGCTTACGCCAAAAACTTAGGTGTCACCTTTGATTATAGACTAAAATTTGATCAACATGTAAAGACAGTTATTCAGTCCTGCTACTTCCACTTGAGGAATATTTCCAAAATTCGCCCACTGCTATCATTTCAGCAATTGGAGGTGGTTATCCATGCATTTGTGTCATTATACTTGGACTACTGCAATGCCCTTTACTCTTGCCTAAGCCAAGGCTCTATAGCCTGCTTAAAATAAGTTCAAAACTCTGCAGCTGGACTCCTCACGAAGACCCCATACCGCTCTCACATTACCCGTCTTGATGTCACTTCACTGGCTTCCAATCAAATTTAGGGCACTTCCCGAAAATGCAAATGCAATGAGGAATGTATTTTAATTTTCCATTTGTTATGAAAATTGCATACATGGACTTGAAAAGGAAAATGCAAAGTGGAGGATTACATTTGCATTTTCATTATGATACAAATAATGCGCTTGTATCTAGAAAATGAAAATGCATTTCTGACATTGCATTTTCATTTAAATTTTGTTAACTATATGCTTCCATAATATTTCACGTGTACTTTTTCTGCTGGTCAATGTTTTTACATCCTTGTTTTGTTTTGTGTCTTTGCAGTCTGTTTGAAACCATATCTAGTGTTATAAAAAAGTATTTTTAAAAAATGTAAACTGAATATATGTGGCATTAGTCCTTTTGATGAGCCCAGCTCTTGGGACAAATGTAAAACTAACTAAAAAGGGTAACGTGCCACCAGTTGGGCAGAACAGTCTTGTCATGTGGCCAATAATTTGTGCTTACCCTTGAAAATGGCCGAGAAGTTGATTGAATTGATAGTCTATGTTGCCACTCGGTGAATATTGCAATACACTACAAAGCAGTCAAACTGATCTTTAATACTGCTATACCAGCTGCTGTAACAACAACTGGTATTGGCCATTTATCAGCAGACATGGCTCACAGACAATTGGCCAGTGGTATCGGCGGCAAAAAAAACGTGATTGGGGCGTCCCTGCAAACATCTTTCTTTGCTGTTGCTTGTTATTGGTGTTTGGTATGTTGTTGTTTGGTATATTGTCATAATTTCTCGTACAATTCCCCTTCAAAGTTTTTTTTTGTTATTGTGACTGACACTCATGCAATTCGCACACCAAGTATGGTTAGACTTCTTTTCATTTGACATACTGCATACTGCTTTTTACCATTCAGATTCACTGGAATGACCAATGTAAATACTTTTCACATTATGGTTAAAAGTTTAAGCCATTTTCAGGGTTGCTTCCAAAATTTTGTGTACCACTATATATCGACACTCTGGCATCACTAAGTACCATTATTTCTGTGATTGCATGACTGTGAATGGCACACAAAAAGATATGGTTCTGAGGCCAAGCAATTTCCAAAAAATTCCTGATAAGAGGGTGAGAACTTGTGGTGAACCTTGTACGTGCAGTGTGTGTGAAGGCGAGAGAAAGAGCTAGATATACAAAGACTAGAAAATGGCTCCTGAGTCATGACCTGGGGCAGGCCAGTTTGAAACATTTACAATTAAAAAAGGAAGGCAAAAATTTCAGCCTGTGTGCTCCATGGTTGGGTCAAATTAACCTCACATTTCCATGTTATGCTCCTTGAATAAAAAAGCAAGAAAAAAATAACATACTGAAGGATGTGGCAGACCGGCACAGTGGCAGATTCCTGTCAGATTACTGGCGTGCGTTCAGCAAAAATTCTGAAAATATCACACGAGGAAGATTTAAGATGGATGACTCTCGCCATAGACGAGCAGCTCCACCTTGTGGTAGCAAGACTAAGGAAACCAAAGCTCCAGTCTGAGGTGAGAGCCACTGCTGGGGTTACTGAGGCATTCTCATATGAATTGTGCCTTGGGAGGCAAGATGATGGGTTTTGTTATCTCTAGTGGGGAATGCCCATGCAGCACGTTGCTAGAACTGCAGTTAAGGCGAGGTGGATATTACATCCGGCCACAACAGACCTCTAGTGAAATGAGCTTTGGAATTTGAAGGAGCAACACAGCTGCAGAAAAATCTTTCTGTGAGCAGAGCTGGGGTACCTGTGTATGGGCACATCCATAGGATTATTAAGACAAATGTGTACATTATCTGCAACAAAAAAAGTCAAGTTCTCATTCCTGAGAAAGAAGTAAAGCGTTCATGTACAATGGTGTCTGGATTAATTATTCAACTGTTATATATTTCTACTCTCTTCATTTTAATTTACATAAACAATTTGAGCATCTGAGGGACCCAAAATTAAAGAAAAGACACTTAAAATTAAAAGAGGAATTTTTTGGAGAGCATAATGTGTAAACATACTACTTAATAAACTACAGTCAATTTGCAATACTAAAAATAAATGTACTAAATGTTGCCTACCATATACACTCATTTGTATTTTGATCTTTATAAATTGCACACTATGATGCAGAAACCCAGGGCTCCACTTAGTGCTAATGACATAAATTATGAAGTTGTTGCAAAGTGTTGAGTTTGATATGCTGAGCTCTGCTCAGACACAAATACCTATTTTGTGTGTTCTGCATTGTAACTTCCATTATTTTGGTAAAATACTTCTCAGAATTTGAGACTGTCCATTGCCCAGTGGTAAAACATCATCACATTGGCTTGATGTCTGAAACGGAAGTTTCTGCAGGCCATTCTTTACACAGCAATACCGTCATTCCACTCAAGCAGCCGCAGCTCAGAAGAAAATCTAGTATTGTTAGCTTCTGAAGGTTCTTATAGGGCATTTCAGAATGTTTGTAAAGAATATGCGCCAAGATACTTCCGGGTGGCAGAACGCGAGCAGCTTCCCACTGACCTGAAGAGATCCAGCCGGGAAAGTCTGTCTTAAATTAATAAGTTTGGGGTTTATGACTTGATATTTAGTAAAAAGAGACGAGAAATGTTGACTGTTAAATCTGAAAACATAGATTTTGTAACCAGAAAATACATCTGTGATGATATATGATGTATCTACCAGCCACCCACCTGCGTTTGTAACCAACTACCGACGAAGTACTGTTATGACCCGAGCTTGCAAGGCCTATCGGCGGCAAGTGTAGCCTGCTTTTGCCCTATGGCTTTTGCAGCTAATGTGACAGCAGAGCCCCTGGTGACAGCATTCTCTGGTGATAGTCAACGACAACAGCATCCGCCGAGGAAAACTGTTTATTTTTAACAATATTTAACAATATTAAAATGGTGGTGAGAAAGGTGAACAAATAAATTCTCACGCTGAACTGTTAAGTAGACAAGAACGCAACTGTCTCAAACTGCTGATTCAGCTTACTGTGTCCTCGCGTTCATGGAAGTTTCTACTCCCGTTCTCAACTTCTCAAGTTTGAACTCACAAATATGGGAGTCCGTGAGAAATGGCAGTGCTTGTGCTAGCTAGCGTTTGTCCAGCTGTAAAGAAACACCCACAACTAGGCTACACAGCTGATGGCTTAGAACTAGCTGTCACATTGAATTGGCTCCATCGATATGCTTTCCAACTGACAAAGTATAAGATAAAGTTAAATGTGTCAATGTAATGGCAAAAGTAACAGCTGTAACACACTGAAAGCTTGCAGTCTTTTTTAATGTAGTGCAAGCAAACTAATTTTTGATTAAAGTTTCGCTAAGAACTCTTTGGCTTTTGCCACCCGGAAGAATGTCTATTTCTGCTGAGACATGGTAAATTGTCGTATAACATTTAAATTTCTGTAAACAACAAGGAAGAGTCTTCACAGACCCCCCTGGAAATACATAGCCATACATACTGTATTTGAGCCTTAGTCGGGGGAGGATGGAGCAAGTGATAATTGTGACTCAGATCACAATACTGATGTTCAAGCAGTTCTGCAGCAGGGTATTCCCCATGACTTCCAGCAACTGAGTAAAACTGAATGGTATGTATTTTTTAGGCTTACAATGTTTACATAGAAGGAGAACACACTTATATATCTGCTGATTGATAAAATTGAGATAATGCTAAAATAGCTCCAATGCATTTGAAATGAGACTCATCCCCAGATTTCCCCCATGACAGATTCTTGATGATCTTTATGATTATTTTTATATTATTCATTTAATTTTTTTCCCTTAAGCAATCATTCTGATCCAGTATTAAGAATAAGTAATGTTGCAAAGCAGTAACAATTTATCCCGCAAGAGTCCCTGAAATCCAAGCGAGTTGAAAAGACGCAAATATCCACAAATACCTATTAGGCTATTGACAGAATTGTCCAAAATAGTCATTTATTTTGTTTGTATTATATTGTTGTCTTTGCCTAACAAATAAGTTGTGACGTGCTGCACGAAGCTTGATTATTTCCAAATGTGGCTAAAAGGCAACAGCCTTAACACCTGATAGCACCACCTTGGGGTTTGCTCCCAAGAAAATACATGAAACACAAATCAGTAAGTTTCATGCGCACAAGTTTATTACTATAGGAAGACTGATTTGATACCACTTGCAAAAATAATTTCTGCATTCATTACTCCTTCATGACTCATAGCCCGTGTTACTGCACCCGTGGGAAGTGCAAAAGATTGTATTTTGACAGTGTCAGAACTTTTTACCTGAGTGTTTGGAAGATTGACCTGAGCAGGAACATCAGGCCACACCCGATTTCCAGCAAGGTCATTTCCCAAACTGACTTGAACACCCCCCATTGGCAAAAATGGACGTACTCCCATGACCACGTCGCCTTTTACCAGATTAGAGAACAATGTTAGATTATGTTGTGGAGCAGAAAAGAACGTCAAACCCATCTCTCTAACATCCATGCAACAACCAGCGTTTGTCTCAGAAGAGAATGGTAAAACTGAGTCCAAAATAAATGAGTTTGATGCCCCTGAATCTCTTAATATCTTTACAGGTACTTTTTCCTTACTCCCAACTAGTGAAACATATCTGTCAGATACAAAAGGCACAAAACCATTGTTAATCTCATCCCTAGCTGAGGAATTTTTTTGATCTGGCTCAACAACAGGAATGTCAATCAGTGACTCTATTGAAGATTTTGTGTGCATCTGCATGGCAGCAAAAGCCCGGTTTCTCTCTTCATGAAGCAAAGAAACAGCAGCCCCAGATGCTGGTAAATGCCCAGACTTCAACTTTTTCTTTAACACTGGACACTCATTTTTCCAGTGACCTTTACCAAGACAGTAGTTGCAGACACGATAAGGGTCAGACTTTCCATGTGAACCATGGTCAGTTTTACCTGAGAACCTTTCTGTCTCGTCTGACCCACACTTAATTGAGGAAACCCAACATTTCTCTCCTTGCAACCATCATCTCCACCACCTTTGTTCTCGCGAACAAAACCTTTGAGTCAATACAAATTCATCTGCTAATAGGGCTCCATCTGAAACTTTATTTACCTTCTGTTCATTCAAATAGGTGGCAATGCGGTCAGGTAGAATATGTTTAAACGGCTCCAGCAAAATTAATTCTTGCAGATCCTCAAAGGTCTTTACCTGAGAAGCAGCACACCAGCGGTTAAAATGTGTAGCTAAATCTCGAGCAAATTCAGTATACGACTGTTTCGCTCTCTTAAATGATCTAAACCGCTGCCTATAAGCTTCTGGTACCAACTCATATGCTCCCAGCACCGCAGCTTTAACCAACTGATAGTTAACACTATCACTAACACTCAAAGCTGAGAAAGCCTTCTGGGCCTTGCCAGTGAGCACGCACTGAAGCAAAAGGGTACATTCAGAATCAGACCGATTTGTTGCCTTAGGTAAACGCTCAAACAACAAAAAAAATGTCGGGGTCCTTTTCATTAAACCACGGCAATAATTTTAAATTGACCGCAACATCAAATGATTGTGGATGAGGAACCAATAATGCTGACTGTTCAGCCTTTGGTTGCTCAGCCTGCAGCTTACCCACACTAATAAGATCCAACTTATAGCGCTCCAACTCAAACTGTTGTTTAGCTTGTACATGAGCTAGTTCAACCTCCCGAAAATGGGCCTCTTGTTTCAACTTTTCCAACTCCAGAGCATTCTGTGGCTTCTGTTGCATTTGAAACAGGATAAGCTGTTTCTGTTGCTCAAAAGTTAATCCAGCCCCAAGCCCAGTCAGAACAGCTGCTTTGAGACACTTCACCTGATACACTCACCTTTGGAGAAACCTCATCAGAGAAACCAGTCATTTCAACAGATGCACCATCCGTTTGGACAGACAAAACATTTTCCTCCACTAAGCGAGCCTTTAAGGCAGCAAGTAATTCATCTTTATTTAACTTCTTAGGAAGCTCAACACCATAATGATCAGCTATTCTCAAAAGCTGATCTTTTTTATAGGAGTTAAGCAAATCTTCACTAGGGGTCTGAAAAAATTCTTCAATTGAAGCCATTTCAAATTCAAGAACAAGGGCACTATTTTCAGCAGGGAATATTTTCTTTCATAAACAAAATAGATAGGCCAAAACAGCAAATGCCCAAGTTTACAAACACTTCAACACAAAAGACAAGCTGCTTTACTTATGGAATCCAATCCCTCTAGCTGACTGCCTAACCAATACTAGCTGACTTACTTAACCCTAGTCTTCGTGCAGGTCAGCAGCAGGATGAATTAAGCACTAAACCCAGCACCCCGGTTGACTCTCAGCATGCTGATTATCACCTGGACAGTTGTGGAAGTGCTCCCTGGCAATTGCTCTAACCGCTTACTGCACAAAAACAACAAATTGAAGTAAAAAAAGGTCAATGGGGACTACTGAAGTCCCACATTGCTTAGGCCTGACAGAAATTAGGATTCCAAATGATTGAACTGTTATGATTCTGTCATGCCTGCTCTGTTTCTGCCATGTCTGTTCTGTTTTTTGCCATGCCAGATCCATTATTCTGTTATATTCCGGTCCATGTCTTTGTTCATGCCCTTCATTGCACTTTGTCTCCCCTGTCTGGTCTTTTGTTAAGCTACAGCTTCTCCCCAAGTCCTTCGTGTCACATGTTTAGGTGATTTCATGGTTTCTGGGTTTCAAACATTCCTTCTAATCTCGTTTGCTTCCTTCGCCTTGCTTTTCTATTTTACTAACCCATACTAACAGTTTGTTATTTTTGTTTAGATACTAACCAAGACTAACATTGTATATAATACTAACTTACTAACCAGCACTAGGGATTGTATAGCTGCGCTTACTAATTGATTAACAAGCTCTCAGCACTCGCCCTGTTCTAGTCTCCGCCTCTTGCCTTCTCTTAGTCTTTGCTGCAATTCAGCGGATCCTCCGCACCTGCTCCACTCTGTCCTGCCTCTCATTATCTGTGCACTTTAGAACTCCCTAACCGGAGCTGTATGTTTTGTCATAGGCTGTCTCGTGTTCCCTGTCCGCGTTTTTTTTTTTTGCCAATTTCATGTGGTTAGGTTCTCCCTCATGTTTTGCTCCCACGTAATTAGTCTGATCCTCTTCACCTGATCCTAATCATAGCATATGACTTCCCTTAAGTGTATTTAAGCCGTCTTCTCACTGCAGTTCCCCGTCAGAACGTTTCCTGTGTTTACCTGTGCTGCTTTTGTTTCTCACCTTGTACTCATTGTGTTACCTTTCTGACTGGGCCGCCCGACTACCTCTTTTTGGCTTTGATTTGGCTTTAATATCTGCTCCTGTGTATCGAACCCTTTTTGTCTGACCACGATTTCTGTATTGCTGCCCTGGTTTTTTTGACTCTGGATTCTGCCCCTAGGATTGTGATTTTGGATTGTGGACTTTGTACTTTTGCCTTCGGTCCTGCGGGGGTTTACCCCCTCGCTAATAAAATCACATTTTTCGCTACTTCTGGTTATCGCGACTGGTTCCTGAACGATACCTCACATGAACAGCATTAAAGTCTTGTAGAAAGTTCAAGTAAACACATTCCATCAAAACCAGACCAAAATCCCAGAAACACATTTGCAGGGATATAGAGGAATCAATAGGAAAAGCCTGTTTCCTTCCCTGAATACAATGAAGGAATGAAACAATTATGTGTGAAATACACCCTCAAAACAATTTTACATTCCATTTGACCATTTTTCCAAAGTTTGACGAGCCCCCATTTGTTACCACCTGGCTCATGGCTGGTAACAAAGAGGGTGGCTGCACACAGAAAAACAATCCAAAATATATTTTACAACCCCAATTCTGAAATAGTTGGGACAAAGTGTAAACTGTGAATAAAATCAAAATGCAATGACTTTCAAATCACACCAGCCAGTAATTTATTCAAAATAGAACAGAGATAACATAGCAAATGTTGAAACTGAGAAATTTTACAATTTTATCCACAAAATGAGCTCGTTTCAAATTTGATGGCTGCTACAGGTCTCAAAAAATTTGGGACAGGGGCCTGTGTAGCATCCTCTCTTCTTTTTAACACAGAGTGGAGGCGTCTGGGCATTGAGGAGACAAGTTTCTTGAGTTTAGCCATTGGAATTTGATCTCACTCTTGTTTAATACAGGCTTCCAGCTGCTGGAGAGTTTTGGGTCTCCTTTGACGGACTTTTCGTTTAATTATGCGGCAAATGTTCTCAATCGGTGAAAGATCAGGACTGCAGGCAGGCCAGTTCAGCACACTGACTTTTCTACTACAAAGCCATGCTGTTGTAATAGCTGCAGTATGTGGTTTTGCATTGACCTGCTGAAATACACAAGGCCTTCCCTGGAATAGATGTCGTCTGGAGGGGAGCATACGCTGCTCTAAAACCATTATATACCTTTCAGCATTCACGGTGCTTTTTAGAACATGCAAGTGTCCCACACCATATGCACTAATGCATCCCCATACCATCAGAGATGCTGGCTTTTGAACTGAACGCTGATAACAGGAGGGGTGGTCTCTCTCCTCTTTAGCCCGGAAGACACGACGCCCATGATTTCCAACAAGAATGTCGAATTTGGACTCGTCTGACCACAGGACACTTAGCCACTGTGCTATAGTCCATTTTAAATAAGCCTTGGCCCACAGAACACGGCGACGCTTCTGGATCATGCTCAACAATGGCTTCCTTTTTGCATTATAGAGTTTTAGGTGGCATCTGTGGATGGCACGGCGGACTGTGTTTACAGACAGTGGTTTCTTGAAGTATTCCTGGGCCCATTCAGTAATGTCAATGACAGAATCATGCCGGTGAGCGATGCAGTGGCGTCTGAGGGCCCGAAGATCACGGGCATCCAGTAAAGGTCTTCGGCCTTGTCCCTTGCGCACAGAGATTTTTCCAATTTCTCTGAATCTTTTGATGATGTCATGCACTGTCGATGATGAGACCTTCAAAGCCTTTGCAATTTGACGTTGAGGAACATTGTTTTTAAAGTATTCCACTATTTTTTTTACGCAAGCCTTCACAGGTTGGAGAGCCTCTGGCCATTTTTACTTCTGAGAGACTCAGCCTCTCTAAGACATCCCTTTTATAGCCAGTCATTTTACACACCAGATGCCAGTTATCTTAATTACTTGCTAAATGTTCTTTTAGCTGAGTCTCTTATATATTAATTGCTTTTTCAGCCCTTTTTTTTCTGTGTCCCAACTTTTTTGAGACCTGTTGCAGCCAGAAAATTTGAAATAAGCACATTTTGTGGATAAAAATGTAAAATGTCTCAGTTTCAACATTTGAAATGTTATCTATGTTCTATTGTAAATAACATATTGGCTCATGTGATCTGAAAGTCATTGCATTTTGATTTTATTCACAATTTAAACTTCGTCCCAACTATTTTGGAATTCGGGTTGTATTTAACAGAAATAATCAAACATATTCAACAACTACTTTAAATTGCAAGTCTGAGAGGAGTAAGTCATGTCTGGAGTGAATGGATGAGTGAAAATGTAGTGTAATGCAGGTGATGGATGCAACAAAACAAACAAAGGGACAGGTGAGGTGGCTGTAGCAGGCCCGGCTGAAAGAGACAGCTCTCAGAGATTACCCCTCCCAGCTCCGCCCACATACCACTTTCAGGTACCTGCAAGCAGCAGAAAAACAGGACTGAGGCCATCAGAACATGACATGCTGGCAGAGCGGGAGGGATCGTCACGTGTGGAATTACTTAAACGCTTACATTGTGCCAGAATTGTCAATGCATGTGATGAAAAATGTATCTTCTGTGGGCGTGTAATACTCAATGGATAAAATTTGTGACAGTTAATTTGAATATGCATGGAGAAAGGTAATCTATAATCGATGATATTAAAGACTGAGGTCAATTGCCAAGCTCTTAATTGGTATGTTCACCTGGCCGTCAATCCTAACCATCAGAAAGATAATGAAGAATTTGATATCTACACAAATGATAATGAGGCCCACGAGTTTTGCAGTGAAGTATCGGGAACAAAGCTTACAATTAATTTAGTAAACTGGTAAGTCATTAAGTTGGCAAATTAATCTTTAATTTCTTGCCTGTAGTGCAATGAGCATAATGTAAAATTCATCACCTTTGGGGCACTGCGAAGCTATTTCTATATATGTGTATGGAATTTCAATTATGGTTGCAATGAAAACCAGCAAACACAGGTGTCCCCCAGGATTGAGTTTGAAAACCACTGCTCTAGATATTACATACAATGCAACACATGCACATGTACTTGGATGGCATTTTTATACATCCAAACTATTCATTATCTGAGATAGATGTAATGCAAATAATATGCGGCTGCTTAAGGGTTGATCTGGGGTTAAATGAAAAATGACACCAGGAAACAACGCAGAATTAATCTAAAGAGGTATATGTAATAACCACCAAAAAAGATACAAGTTGGCATTTTTCTGTTTATGCGGTTGCCATGGTAACCGAGCAAGCTCATTAAATATGTATGAAACTTCTGGCACTAATTTCTCTTTAACTCTATGATAGAATTCAGTTTTTCTTTCATCATTTAAAAGCCATTGCTTATCCAAATGCAATGACATAGCCATTCTTTGCCCAATTTATCAGTTTTGTGATTTTGGGGCATTTTACTCACATTTTGAAATTATTTTGCGCAGAATCTGACGAATACTCAAGCTATTCAAAGTATGTAACAGATAGGCAAAATTTCCCTATGTCATTGCATTTCTAATGAAGTTAAGTTCCTGCAGCCCAAATTTCATTGATTTTCAATGATAAATAAAAAAGTTATGGCTGCCACAAACATGAGAAATGTGGAAAAAGTAATACCTTAGGAAATCAATGGAAAATGCATTAGACCGCATTGAAAAGTTGAGTTCAGTCTAAGTTTGTGGCTTACACCCATTTTTCAGACTGTATTATCTGATTATTCAAATGTTTTTCACTTTCCTGGAGTGAAAAGCATAAATTTCATCACCACAGTTGCTTTTAAATCAGGATTTTATGGCAAAATTCAGTTTTTAATCCTTGTAGCAATTAGTGATTATTAAAGGTAGGTTATTATAGAATATTTTTATTCAATAAAATATTTTTGGAAAAAGAATCAAATTTTGCCCATTTAACCCCAGATCACCCCTTAAGGATTTGCGGCTGCGGTGCAGCTGCAGATCTCATTCCTTGCAATACATGCGGATGCAGTGCGACTGTGGATTTGACTCTTGCAGCTCTAGTATGGCTGCGGATGTATTTTGATAATACACAGCAGATGCGGATAGCAAATAGCAGTTATGGAGTGGCTGTGGATAATTATTTTTTGGCCGCACAGACTTGTGGTAGGCAAAGGTACCCACCACAGCAACACTCAGCTCCAGAGGACCCATTCAGGACTCAATAAAACACACCAGTCAGTTTACAACATCTTGCAGAGTAGACCCTATAAGGGACAAGCACTAAAAATTTAGCATGGGAGAATAAAATAGATGACAGTAAATGATAAAACAGCAGTGGTAAAGACCAAAAAATGAATCATGAAATATCTAGTGATAGTGGCGCCAAAGGGAACGCAGGTGTATTGGCTAGTGCTTGACCGGCGCAGTTAAAATTTTCTCATCCAGTGCTCAGGTTGCCTTAATAGCAAATGCGCTTGCACCAACCTGTGCTCCCATGGGTGAGTTGGTCTAAAAATCAGGTGTGGTCAGGCGCATTGATGGCATGTTGCTATCTTGAGGCAGCAGAAAGCGCTTGCACGATTGACCAATAAAAACCTGGTCTAAAGTAAATTGTCAGTTTTTAACTGCTTTTTGAAGGGTGCATCACTAAGATAATATTATGTACCTTTGTAGGAGAGAGCACTAACGCATGTACGCTCTGTTTGTTATACCGACAGGAAAGAGAAGCAGTGCACACACATGCAAACAATTAAAAATAAAAGATTACAATGTGAAAGATTATTGTATAAATCAAGATATTTAAAAAATAGTCACAATGACTTTGATCGATTGCACCCCTGTGCAACTACGTGCCCCATCAACGAATGCTCTGATGTGTCTGAATTGTAAAGGAACAAATCAACATCCAGATGATTTGCAATTCAACATGCAAGATTACACATGTAGGTCTTCGTGAATTATTCTGGATAAAACCATTACTTCTTTATACTGGCTAACTCTGTAGTTCCTGTAGTCTTCTAAGGATCCCAGGACAGGAGGCTGTTAGGGGACCATTGAAGACATGGCAAATCATGCCTAAAACTGCATGAATTTTCATTCAGTTGAAAAAAGCCTCTGCTATGGAAGGACTGTTTGGAGTGCTTCAGACGTTTGGATAAGTCAACCGCTACCCACAATTATCTCAAAATAAATTTCGAATCCGACCTGATCTATGAATAGGTTACAATACGTGCAACCCATCTGTCCCATTTCAATTATCAAATATACAACTCTGCATTTTGTTTTAAATGTGTTTATTATAATTTACAGTTTGGCCGAGAAACGAAGCAGCCTTAAAAAGTGGCACTTTTAACAAGTCTCCCCTGCTTTTGCAGTGACCTTCACAGTGATTTTTCAATTTCCACAATTTATATTTTATTACTGGTAGAATACACACATTCCAAAGTATTTTTGTAAATGCCTAATTCAAAGCAGATACCTCAATAGTACACGTAAAAAGGCTTGCTAAATGCAAAAAAAAAGGAACAATTTTCCAAAATGTATGTTTTATAGTGCATTTAGTGAGTGTACTTTGCCTTTTTTCCTTATGTGATTCATATTTCACCAAACCAATGTGATGCTCCCCTGCAGCTAAATCGACAACTCTTGCCCGGTCCATTTTGATTGACTGATCACTGCACACATGCTGTTATGTGCACGCTCCTGATTAGTAATTGGAACCCGAGTACATAAGCTTGGCTCCAACATGTGGATAACCAATGTTGTGCACCCACTCAATGCTGATTGTATTTGTTTGGTTTAGTGAAGCTTAAATAAGTTCATACCCTAAGTGTGTTGAATGAGCCTTCCTGCAACAAGCAGGATACATTATACAGATACATTATTCACTTATTGTGTAAAGATGAAATGAATAGGAAATGCTGGTCTACTTCCCATAAAATGTGCTTATGAATGCAATCCTGTTTTGCCCTTGGTAGATCGTTTGTGTTGTTTTTTAAGACGGGTGATCAAGCTGGGATGCAGCAAAAGGCTGAGGAACTGGAGGAGCCCAGGAACTGAGGACTCGTGTGGCCTGCAATATAACTATAAGCTGTTTGGCCTTCCTCAGGATGAGTGGGCCGTTGACTCCCCAGGATGTTTGCTGAGTGGTGTCAAGGGAAATGGGGTGTTTATGGTTGTTTCTGTGGAAGACTGGGGGCTTCATGACAGCAGAGACCAATAAACGGGACTCTGGTGAAGCTAGGGGGGTGACTGCCACGGTTCTGCCCGTGAATATCTTCTCTGCCCTGGCAATGCCTCTTATGAAACTAGACCTGAATGTATCTATTTAAATATTTTGAAACACTAGAAATGTCAAACCTGTTTCATATATTCAGTATTGTCAAACCTGTTTCATATATTCAGTATATTGCTGCGAAGTAACTTATGTGCTCATAACCGAAATAGCCCGTACAATTATCCACTTTAAGAGTTTTTCATGACAACTGCATCATATTAATATATATTCATATCATGTTTGCTATTGTTGTTCTCAGGAGAATTCAAGGAGTTGAATGGAGCATGTTTCATTCCAATTGAAATTATGGTTCATTCCCTTTTAGAAACTCCTGAAAATGGGTCAGAATCCCCTCAGATAATCATTTAGTTTTTCTCTCTCTCTAAATTGTTTTATTGCCGCCTGCAAATGGTGGAAACTCAAAATCCAGATTTGACCCCCTTCCAGGTAATTTATGGCCTTGCCGCCTGGATCAAAGAGGTGATTTGGCTACAGCAGAGAGAGACAATCCATTCGGGGAAGATCGCAGACGACTTCCCACACGCGCATCTCTATGCCGTGTGTTCGGAAGATCGCAACCGACTTCCCACACGTGCATCTTTATGCCGTGTATAGCTTAAACATGTTCGGAAGATCGCAACCGACTTCCCACACGTGCATCTTTATGCCATGTGCAGCATCTTAAGTTATGGAAGATCGCAAATGAATTCCCGCATGCGCTCCTGTAGTCGTGTTTAGTCGTAATGTAGTTATGGAAGACTGTATTCAGCTTCCCGGGTGCACTTTGTAAGCACATAGCTGAACCAGGGTGGGTAAGATGCTATTATATTACTAAATTATAACATGCAAATTCTAAATTCTGTAACAAACCAATGAAATTTACCATGTGGATCTACCCACCTGTTGAATAAAATTTTCTTTTGAATTAATAAATTGTTTTATTGTAATTTGTGTAGTTTTTATGATTTTAACTCCATCTTGGTTCCTTCTAGCCAACATTATGTATAAAATACTCAGGGGAAACGGTGTGCTGATTGAGACCTACTGCAGAGGCCAGTTGCAATGAAAGTTTTTAGGGGGTTCTCGTAAGCTAGAATGGGGGCCACGTACGACCGCTAACGGGATTGGTGAGGTATTGGCTCTGGAGGTTTGGCTTAAGAGGACCCATGGGTGTAATACACCGGTTCTTGTCAAATTCTCCTTAAGGAGCCCGATTGATACAAGCTGACCCGGGTCCGTAACTGTCACGAGGGAAAGGTACTCTTGTATTATGGTGGTTCCTGTCTAGCAATGTAGGGCTCCCTGAACTGAGATTTTGCGATTATGCTGGTCCGGAAACATAATCGTGTAAGGTTGGTAAAAGACCGAGTCTGGCATTATTGTTCCAATTTCTACACAATTACAGTTAAATTATATATTCACAATTTGATATGGAGTCAGATTTCAGGTAACCGTTGTGCAATGAGCCCTGTTCCCACGAACAGTGAAAACAAGTTAAAAGTTTTGGATGTCCTGTTCTCACAAACAGAGAAACTGATTAATGTTTTGTTCTGGTTCACACCAGCCAAGGAGGAACACGTTGAGCCTTCCACTCCGGCTATTTCCGTCGAATTGGTATAGCTGTGGGTATTACAGTTTTGTTGAATATTATCTCCTACGATAAAAGAGAATATGTATTAGTAGTATTCTATATAGTATATTGAAATGTAAGCAGACTTTCTCTGGAGAGAAAAGGTTGTGGATCTTTACTGCCTTCGGCAGACAAAAGCTCAAACAAGAAGGCATCTTTTTCTCTGACACTGTAACATTTTTGAATATGTAATCCAATATCATTGACCTTTTTTTTTGTTTTGACTGAAGACCACTCGTGTGAGAACACGCAGCAGGAATGCCCCGCCGTGATGTCAAGGCCGCCCCGCTCATCAGGTTGGGATATTGGGGCAGGATTTTGAGATAATAAGTATTCATTTTGATATTTCATGTCAAATCGTTTCCACATAGCTTTTATGGGTTAAGATATAATTTTAGCACACCATGTAGGATTTATTAACAAAAAGTGTTTGAGCTTATGTCAGTAGCACTTTAATACACAATTCAAATTATGAAATTAGCGCATCAGTCCCTTAGCAACCATAGCTTACCAAATCGATACCCTCATGCAACAAAGGTGTAAGTGACATTTTACAAATTTTACAGCAGAGGCAAAAAACTGCTCCAAGTAAATCTCTACCATATGGATTAAAATTTCCATGGTGAATGAGTGGGTCATTAGATGGCATTGAAGCCTGAAAAAGATTGATGCCTAATCATTAGCCAATGAAGAGAAAATCCTGATTATGTTACTTACGCCCTTTTAGCATGAGTCAGGATGAAGAGTTCAATATATGAGAAACACATCCTAAAAGCGCGTATCTGCAAAACACTGCTAACAGAAATAAAGGTGACCTCTTGAGAGTCTGTTCAATGTTCATAATTTCTAAATATGCAAAATAGTTTCCTGTTTCCCTAGTAAATGTTTTAAATGTTAGAAACATTTTAATGCATGGATATCATATGGCAGGATATACATTTGGCTTCCATTGCCAAAATTTTGAAGTATTTTATAAAACAGCTGGTCTATCTATACTGCATGACATTGCTGTCAAACTGCAAAGAATTTGAGCATGTTAAAGTGAATCATCAGATGTGAAGATACACTATACACCCCAGTGGGTAAAAACAATGCAAGGTATTTCTGAATTAAGGTCACTATGTCACCTCTGTGCTGACACTGATATCTGAAACCAGAAACAACAGATAATACAACAAAGGATAATACAGTGTGCACTGACTGTGGGCATATAAACAGTTTTTGATAGTACCAACTAGAACTAGCAATATGCCAAAAAAGGTGCAAGAGGCAGATACGCCCAGACTGAAAATGCATATTGTTTGTAAAAAAGGCCATTAACTAGCACTTACGCCCATTTAGCATGGGAATTGTTACGTACGCCCTTCTAGCAAATAAGAAAAATTGGTGGGAAAATTTTACTGGCAGATGTGCATTTTTAAAAATAGGACCAAGGGTCCTGTAGCTTACCGGCAAGCAGTCTTACAGCGATGATACAAGTTCTGAAAATTTCATGTGAAGTTTGACATTTGAATAAATGAAAATCAATGTCAAGGTCACTAAATAAAAGTTCACATACATTTATAAGACCTTCTGTAATACAATCCTAAGCTCTGAAGCAGTTTTGGTGATACAAGTCATTACAATATGTCAATATGTATTCAATATGTCAATTGTGCACTTTAAAGGTCACAGAATGTCAAGTTGCGGTCAGCAAATGGACTTCATATATGACTTTCTAAATGTCTCTATACAAACCTTGGCTCAATTTGTGACCATTTTGGTGATACAAGTCATTGTAATTTCACTGTCGAGTTAGACCCTCAAAGGTCACTGACAGTCAAGTTGAATGTCACCAAATGAAAGTTCATATATGACTTCCTATGTCTCTAATACAAACCTAAACTCCATCTGTGACTGTTTTGGCAATACAAATTGTGATTGTACAAACCCAAAACCAAGTCATTGTGATTGTAGTATGTCAAGTTTGACCTTCAAATGTCATCAACAAGATGTTTAAGTTCAAAGCTTTATTTTTTTTTGAATGTCACCAAATGCAAAAAAGTTCATATGTGACCTTTCCTTTTATGTCAATAACACAACTTTTAGGCTCCATTTGATGACCTTTTCAGTGACAGAAGTCACTGAATTTTCTCTAGGTCTACGGGCCATGCTTAGACCTTCAGAAAGGTCAATATGAAGGTCACCAAAAATGAAAGTTCATACATGACTAATACACCCCTATCACAGATGCTGGCTTTTCAATACAAACCTACACTCAATCTGTAACGATTTTGCTAATATAAGTCATTGAAATTTCACTGTTGATATAGTTTGGCACTTGCAGATTGAAGGTCACTGAAGGTCAAGTGTTTGAAGGTCTTTACAAATGAAACCGCCTTCATCACGGGCACATGACTTCCTATATGAACCACAACGACAAACCTAAGTTCTATCTGTAATAGTTTTGGTTGATAGAAGTCGATTTGAAATTTCACTATGAGCAGTTTGACCTTCAAAGGTCACCGAAGGTCAAGTTCAAGGCCTGTGGGATCAAAAATGAAAGTTCAATGTCTTTTATGACTTTCCTTTTTATATCAGCAAATGAGCCAATGCAAAAAAACCAAAACCATCTGTAACCATTTTGGTGATATAAGTCATGCAAAAAATTTCACTGTGAAGTTTTGTAGTATGGTTTGACCTTCAAATTCAACAAGGTCACCAAATGAAAGGTCAAGTTCAATGTCACCAAATGAAATTTCATACATGAGTTCTTCCTATATCCCGTCTCAATACAAATACAAACCTAAGTTCTATCTGTATAGTTAATAGTTCTGGTGATAGAAGTCATTGAAATTTCACTATCTGTAATAAGTTTGACCTTCTAAGGTCGTCACCGAAGGTCAAGGTCAAGTTCAGCTCAATAAAACCAAAACCATCTGTAACCAAATGAAAGTTCATATATGACTTTCTATAAGTGCTCAATGCAAACTAAGTTCTATTATGTTCTGGTGATAGAATCTTCAATATTTTGAAGTTTGCCTAGAAGGTCCAAGTTCAAAGGCCACCAAATGAAAATTGACTTTAAGTGCTCAATTTGCTTGACCTCAAGTTTGACGTTTCAAGGTCATCTGAGGTCAACTTTAACACAGCCAAAATATAGGTCATATATTACTTCCTACATGTCATTAATACAAACTTAATCTCTATCTGCAACCATTTAGCTTCCACAGGCGATTTGGCCCATTCTCCATAAGACCCAATGTTAAAGTACAGCGCCCCCCACTAGACCCACTTCCGTCGATTCAGTCAAAATGGCACTCGCATTGTACATAAAGTATATCAAGGTGAGTTGATTACCAGATATAGAAAAAAAGTTATCAGACAGTTTTTGAGAAATAATTTTTTGACATTTCAAGTCATATCTTTAAACATTGTTAATATATTCCCTGACCTTTCAAAGTTTGACCTTTCAAAGTCATCTGTGGTCAGATTTAATATTGCCAAAATATAGGTCATATATGACTTCCTATATGTCGATAATACAAACTTAATCTCTATCCGCAACCATTTGGCCTCCACAGGCCATCTTGCATATTCATAAAGTACAGCGCCCCCAATAGACCCACTTCCGTCGATTCAATCAAAATGGCGCTCGCACTGTACATTGACGGTACCAAGGTAAGTTGTTTGCCTGATTTAGAAAAAAATTTATCGCGCAGTTTTTGAGAAATGATTTTTTAAAATTTCTCAGTCCTATCTTTAACATTGGAGCCAAAATTTCAAGGGCCCATAAAATGGACAAAAATGATTAAAGAGCTTGGGACATGCACTGAGCAAGTTTATGAATATAAAGGGGTACAATTGAAAGAATTCCCATCGTCTACAAAAAAAAAAAAAAATGTAGAAAATGATTTTTATCAAAAATCAAAATTTTTTGTTACTTTCCCCGCCCCCCTCATTAACAAACATTCTGAGCGACACAGAAAAGCGATTCTGGTACTTCCCTGTTAGCCTGGAATCCATACTGATAAAGTGCTGGTTGCTCCCAACGGTCACTGACTTATCAGTCTGGCCTCAGTCGTATGGCCAGCGTTTAGCCCTTACGTCACTAATTAAGTGAATATATGAATATTCATGTTTTCTGCTCTTGGCGAGAACCACCAATCGAGTGAGTTAGCTGGCCAGCAACGGCATTTGTGAATGTTATTTGACATGAGCTTAAAAATTAGATTGTAACTTGCTTGCATTTACTCTTGGAGTGGTTGTTAGGTTTTGAACAGGATAATGTTTGGCCATATCTGCATTTTGTTTATTACAGTGGGATTCCCCGATATAATGAAGGCTAAATTAAATAATACTCAAATTACATAACGTATTTCACTGTAATTGGCATTAGCTATAGCTCGAAGGGCATGATTGCATCAGCTAGATTAAAGTGATATTCCACCCAAAAACTATAATTTGTATATCAATTACTCACCATTAGATGTCTTGAACGGACGAAGTTGTTCTTCACCTGGCGCAACTTTATGGCCACTGGAGAGTTTTGAAAAATTATCCAAATTCCTTTTTTGCTGGAAGCAAATGGGGTCACGCAGTAGCAATGGGAAAACTCCACAAAACATCCGTTGACAAACTTTCAAACCATCGTCCAACGCATCGTCCAGTATAATCCAAGTCAGCTTTGTCCACTCGTATCCTCAGAACTCTAGAAACGCGGTTATTTTTCGCTAAAATTAATAAAATACCACAGTTCTGCTTCAAGTAAGCTCGCGCATTCAACGGAAGTCCTGCCTCCCGGCTCGTTCATTGCCCAGAGACTCTGCTGCCACTCAGATGAATACTCGTATAAACACAAGCCGGGAGGCGGGACTTCCGTTGAATGCAGAACTGTGGTGTTTTTATTTATTTTTAAGTCTGTCTAAAGGGGGGAGGGGGCACCCTTGCGACTGTGAGCCAATCACAGATCTCGCATGGATTTTGTGCGAATATTTGAAAGTCAAACGTTGGCCTACCGACTGAGGCCAGACGTACGAGCAAGTGACCGTTGGGAGCGACCAAAGCTTGATACGGATGGATTCCAGGCTACTCCCCTGTGTGGTCACGTCATAAGTAGCACACGGTGGGCGATTGAGCGTCCAACAATGTTGGCATCCGAGTCAGATTCCGATAGTTCCTCAGAATTTTCGATTGAATCTGTCCATTTTGATGAGGAAGAGTACTTTTTTATGGAAGATGAGGAAACTCAACATAAAGCTGCTTTCACACCGAACGTGAAACGATTTTTTTCGCACGACAGATTACATTCAAAGTCAATTCAAAGACACGAATACATTTCGTGTGTATTCGCGTCTTTGCATTGACTTTGAATGAAATCAGTCGTGCGAAAAAATTTGTTTTGGCGTCGATGAAAGCAGCTTAACTTCTTCTGGATTCAGACCATAAAACCATACAGATTCCAGCCTGAGTACTCGAGCAATGAAGACAGCTAATTGTCAGTGTCTCCGCCTGTCCCGAACTGTACAACGCTTACCAGCCAAGTAGCGGAATGATTATTATTCCGGTTCTACAATTGTTTCTGTGCACCGCGTGTTGGATAACCAGCCTACTCACTTTTCAACCTTAAGTGAGTTCAATAGACCTGACGTTTGGTTACCTTACCTAACAAGACCATAATATATCAGGCTAAGTGGTGGTTGAACTCATGCCTGATCTAGCCAGTAGTGAAATGATAATGTTCGCGGCTCTACTCATTTCGGTGCACTGTTTCATGAGCTCTCGAAACAATGCATGTAAACCGTACGTACCTCCCAGCTTGCTGTTATGCTGTTATTAGCTAGTTAGCGAGCGAACACGCAGTGCGCAGAAACATAGAGCCGTGAATGATATCACAACATGTGTAAACCATATCTTGCAGCTTTCTTCTTAAGTATATGGGCCAGGCTCACGAAATGTGCGCCACCCCCCCCCAAATGTGTCCACAGACTAGCAAATCTTATATTTTGCTTAGATCATCCCAGAACCACCATGAATGGATAGAGCTCACCAAGAGCAACTTGGAACACCCCACTTTTGTCGGTCTGCGATAAATATTTCCCTGTCTGTTTTGCCCTTAAAGTTGGAGAAGTGGCCAAAAATGCCACTTTTTTGATGTCCCTGCAAAAAGTGAAATAGTTCACTTTTTGTTTTTTTATATTTAAGTGTGTTCTATTTTTTTTTTCTGTGCATAATAGACGTGTGGGCTATGTCTGACAGTCGCCATACGTCCCTATCGTCATTTTGTGTATTGCAGTGACATTTAATAAATTGTCCACAAGGTACTGGTTTCTGACTTTGATTTTAGATTTAGTACTCTAGGAAAATAAACAAAGGTCACTACACCCAAATAATCCTTCAGGATGAAGCAAATATATGATGCATTAGGCAAAAAAAAAAAAAAACCTCCAACCTACAGGGATTGAGTGGGATTTTTGTCCCCCAAAAAAATGACCTTTTTAAGAAAAGTTTCTGACTTAGATGTATTTTTAAAAAACTGTAAAAGATATAGCCAGTTGCAATTCAGGTATTGTCGTTGGCCTAAATCAAAGTGGAAATCACTGTTTAGATCAATTATTTATTGAAGAACGACATAGCTACAGCGCGCAAAGCATTTTGGTCAGTTTCTGGCTTAGGGTTTCTGCCTTAGATTTCTAAGTCAGAAACCCGGCCATCTCAGGCAGAAACCGGGGGTATTCGGCCAAATGTGGCCCCAGTCGTTACACAGGTGGTCAGGGACATGATATTCCATGTTGGTTTGACAGGTTAACATGTATTTTAGCCGATTTGATCGAAAATACAACCCCAATTCCTAAATAGTTGGGACAAAGTGTGAATTGTGAATAAAATCAAAAAGCAATGACTTTCAAATCACACCAGCCATTATTTTATTCACAATAGAACAGAGATAACATAGCAAATGTTGAAACTGATAAATTTACAATTCTATCCACAAAATGAGCTCATTTTGTATATAAAAATGTAAAATGTCTCAGTTTCAACTTTTGAAACGTTATCTATGTTCTATTGTAAATAACATATTGGCTCATGTGATCTAAAAGTCATAGCATTTTGATTTTATTCACAATTTACACTTCGTCCCAACTATTTCGGAATTGTGGTTGTATAACGAAGGCGTCGGTAGGAGGCCCGACATCGGACCGATCGGCCCACACTCTCAGTCAGGAACCGGGATCTAAGGCAGACACTGACGCGGGGCGTGGGCGGCCGCTGTGGCCGCAATCGGTGGCCAATCAGTCATAAACTTGGTCAAATAACATGCATGGGTGGTCGGGGACATGATATATTGTGTTTTCTAAATGTGTCGACTTGTATTTTTGAAGATTTAATCGAAAAATATTGGTGGCGTCGGCCCACGCTCTCAGTCAGAAACCGGGATCTCAGGCAGAAACTGACACGGGGCGTGGCGGCCGGTGTGGCCGCAATTGGTGGCCAATCAGTCATAAACTTGTTCAAATAACATGCATAGGTGGTCGGGGACACCAGACAACACCTACAACAAAATAACAATAAAACATAGAAACATGCAATCATCATAAAAAAACTCCCGGGGCTCAGGCTAGGGGAACCTAGGACCCAAGATTTAAAAAAAAGAACTGTCAAGCAGCCTGTCCACCAGCCTACAAGTGGCATCTTCCATTGGTAAGTGATCAATTACCTACTTGAGACTCTTATTCTATTAGTTAAGTATTATGGCAATAGAAAGTCAGTCGGGTTGAGTTTGGTACACTTTGACGGGTTTCTGACTTAGATTCAGTTTCTGACCGATATACCGATATTTTGAGCTAACAGACACCTGTTCTGGCTTGGTATTGCCTAGGCTACATACTTTTAAGCCATAAGGAGTGTTTCTAGGAGATTTTTGAGTTTTGATATAGGTTTTTATAACATTTTTTAGGTATTTGCAGACCAGAATTTCTTTTTTTTTTTTCAGCAGCGACGGGATCCCGAGGGGAAAAAAATCACTGTAGGGTTTCTAATTTCAGGTGATATACCTCTGGACATCACTTATATATAATTATAACACTGATTGGGGGCTTAAATAACTTTATTATCACTAGTTATAGGCCTCTGGATGGATTATAGGCAAACAGTAGGTTTTCGTGTTTCTGACTTAGACGAGCAAGGGTATAGAGAAATGCGTATAACTCTCCAAATATTCCACCAATGACCATGATATATGGTATTCAGAGAGTAGACATATACCTTTATCACATACAATTACCACTGAGAGCATAGGGTTGCCTGAATTAATTTTACACATTGTGTTAGAAAGCAGTTTGCACTCACGCAGCAATTTTGCAGCCACACGCAAAACATACCCCGACTTCAGGGCCATGGCAGGGTTGACAATCCCAACAGCATATTACCTATGTCCCATTTTTCCATCAGCTATACTATCCTTCTATACATATCAGGGCATTTTGAAAAGATATAGCTGAAGATATGCATGTCTTGAAACTAAGGCAGAAACCTGGCCCGAAAAATGAGTTGAGGGACCCAACTTTGACCAGGTACCATGAAAAAATGAAAAACGTCGCCGTCACACAGCTTTGAAATATGATCCCACAACACCTATAGATTAAAAAACCACTCACAGCTAAGCTCTATGGGGACTTTCATTTTTTTTCAGTACCCGGGGGGGCGCACATTTCGTGAGCCTGGCCCATATTTACCCCACTGAACTCTCTTAGATAGACTGAGGATAATTGCATTCTCTTCTTCTTTTTCATTATTTTTTTTGTTTTTTTTGTCTCTCATCAACGATATGCAATACTTTTAACTAAAACAACCACATCCCCCCAGTTGTCTTTTGATGACTTGATCCTTTTTTTTCTTTCTCTCTCTTACACAATGTCTTCATATGCTGTAGTGTTAATTTGTTTATTGTCACCTATTTTTCTAGCTTTTGTTTTGTTTGTCTGTCCCCCCCCCCGTGCCAAGTCCATATTGTTTGGGAAGATTTTATAGTGCAGCAATATCAGGCTGTTCACATCTATACTAGATTTGTAAGCAAACCCAGGACTCATGGCTCTTAAGTTTGTCAGCTGGAATGTGCGTGGGATTAACTCACCGGCAAAGAGAACCAAAATTATCAGTCACCTCAAAAAATGAAAAGCCGATATATGTCTGTTACAAGAGATCAAATTATCAGACAATAAACACGTAAAGCTAAGAACGCAGCACTTCAATCAAATACACTTTGCTTCATACAACACAAAAAAAGAGGTGTTTCAATTCTGATCAAATAAAAGCACGTCACTAATCCTCAAACACACGATAGCAGACCCAGAAGGACGCTACATCATTATTAATGGAACTATCAGTAACATCAGTCATTTAAAGTATCAATAGTCCAAACATGGACGACCCAACATTCTATCATGACTTTTTTGCAGCATTACAAAATTTTTCAACATCATTTATAATTATAGGTGGTGACCTTAAAGGGACACTCCACTCATTCATCATATTTGAAAAGGCACAATTATTTGCTAGATTCCCATAATCTCTACCGATCCTGAAAATTTTGTTTATTTCTGAGGTCGTTTGCCATTTTAAATCAATTTTTATTGGCATGGATCTGCATTTATGATGAGCACGGCCATTCTTACCAAGTCACATGATTCTACAATGGGAAGTGACACCACATGTGCTGTAAACAACCAGCCAGGGCAACAAATGTTCAGCTAAACTGTAATGATCGCAGTAAATCAAAAAGCGCATTGCATGATTTCATATCGTAACACTGCCATGTTAGTCACAAAACACTGTCGCTATTGCTCTTACTCGACAAGAGACGTCATTTTCGCCCCGCTGGTTTAGGTTTTTTCTAGTTTCTATTCGGGATCCAGCAGTATAGTAAGAATGCGGTAGTACAATGTGCACTTCGTTCAACTGCCTGTGAGCCAGAAACTGTGCACCAGATAATCAGATCTAAAATGCATCAACGGACAGTTTTCGGCGAATAAACAGAAAATTCTTGGTCCAGGCAACATTGATGAAAGTTAATCATGGCTTATTAGCATACACAGTCCTCATTGTAATAATACAGAGCTTTCTCATGCGGTGCGTTTCTCAAGAGCACATTTGCTCACTACGTTACCTACATAGTTCGTCCATTCAGTCAATGATTCCAGTGATGCAAGTTAGCATCAGTGCTTTTAGGAAACGCACCCCAGTCTGCTGCTAACCTGAGCTTGCTTGTCATTCTCCCCCGGTCAGTGTTCTGTCAATTTCTCCTTCCTGTCAAGATATGCTACCTTGCGGTTCTGCGCACGTACAAACCCATAATCTTAGGCTCTATTTCTTCCCTCGCATCTTAAATATCATATAAAATCTTAAAAATACAGTTTTTTTCATGCGCTTTTCCACTTATTGGCAAATAATTGCGTGTACACACTGGTTTTTCCTGAAAATGCTGAAATTAGACGATCGTGGCGTGCGGCATGATGATATTGCAATACGAATCAGCCTGCAGTAGCAACTTGGTGATTTGTTTGCTTATTACAACATACGCAGGTGTTAAAATGAGTTGCATAAGTTTGATTTAAAGACATCACGCCGCACGTTACTATCGTCTAACCGCAAGGCAGCACATCTTGGCAGGAAGGAGAAATTGACAGAACACCGACCGGGAGGAAATGACAAGCAAGTAAAAAACAAATTGGAGGAAAAAAAATCAAACAATTACAAAATTCTTATACTTCTAACCCCACAGCACCCACATTAAAAGAAACTAGAGAAACCAAGCTCCAACTTGACAACATTATCAATAAAAAGACTCAATTTATGTTACAAAGACTACGATATAATCATTTTGAACACAATGATAAATCCGGCAAATATCTAGCAAATCAGCTTAAATGCAACAAGGAGAAATCAATCATCTCAACAATCAAAGACCCAAAAGGAAATGTCACCAGTGGTCCACAAACCATAAACCACAATTTAAGACAGTACTACTGTGACCTACGTACACAGTGACGACAAGGGGAAAAAAACTTAACTGTAATAGAAATGTTTCTTGATTGCATTAATCTTCCCGTACTAACGAAAGACCAAGCCGACATCCTAGATGTCCCACTAACATCCACAGAATATGGAAAAGCGCTGAAAACAATGTCAAATAATAAAGCTCCAGGACTTGATGGATTCCCCATTTAATTCTATAAACACTTTTGGCAAATATTATCCCCACTCTTCACCAGAATGGCAGATGAGATAAATAAAAAGAAATGTTACCCCTATCATATGAACACAGCATTAATCTCAGTACTACTCAAAGCAGATAAAGCTTCATCTATGATGATTTCATTTTTCTTTCATGGCGAATTTGGGGGGGGGGGCATGTGTAGTGACTCTCTTGAGGACATAATTCACCATGGGCTCTTTAAGGGGATTGAGGCGGGTCTTTTGGTTAGAGGAAACAAGGAAGTGAGAAGGGCTGTGTTGTGTTGTCAGTTGTGAGTGCAGAGTGTGCAATAAATGGGACACGTCATTCTGCGTGCCAGAATTGAGAGGTTGCAATACCTACAGTTTTACCAAAGGTTAATTATTTATTCACAATGATTCCAACCCTACCTACAAAAAAATGGTTCAAAACACTAGACAGACATATAACAGCATTTTATTGGAAAAATAAGAAACCCAGAATAAAACTGACCATGCTACAACAACCAAAACATCAAGGAGGCCTTAGCCCAAACTTCCAACACTACTACCTGGTAAATCAATTACAATATATCATTAAATGGATCAGTGCAACCCATCACTGTTTGATATAGAACAAACAGACTGCCAGGACATAGCAATCTCAGACCTACCCTTCATCAGTGACACAATCAAACACCATAACTGCTTCAAAAACACTGCAATCACCACAACTCTGACAGCCTAGTGGAAAGTCAATAAAACAAGAGGCTCCTCAGAGCCTGTACTCGGGCTGGGTCTAGGCCTGGGCCAATCCATAGATATATATATTTAGAACACTAGATTACTGATGATGTAATATTTAAATCATTCAAAGTGAAGCACCCGGCCGCCATAATGATACACCCAACTTCTCCATAAAAATGAATGGTTTCCTATGAGGTCAATTTCAAACAAGTGAATATAAGCATTAAAATGCTGAGATGTGCGGCTGCCTTTTGCAGCAATAGTCATTTGAAGGGCTGTAATAAAAGTTTCATGCGTAAGTTAACGAAGAAACGCAAATTTGTCACTTTTATAGAAAAAATCGCATTCGCTTGCTAGCTAGCTAATTAGCCCTCCCATTGGCTTAAACAGACCGCTGACTAAAGCAAACGCAAGCGATCGATGACGGTCTCCAGCGAGCTACCTTGGTACCCTTACCGTCATGGGGACTGCATTGACCAAGCAGTCAATAAAATGAACAAGGTGGCTAACTAGCTAGCTACTTATAATTGACATTCAAGGACAATATTTCTTACCTGCATAATATTTAACCCTTTCGCAGGCACAGCGACATTTTTGTCGTTTTAACCAACGTGTTTTATAAAGTCTTCTTTAAATTCCCGATTATGGAATTCCTTGTTAGTTACACTCATTACCATTGGCTGTCTCTCAGGTCACCCAGCACTGTATTTTTAGCCGTGAACGAGGCATGGGATTTCCTAAAAACGCTAAATCTGAGACTACTTCCCCGGTCAAATTGTGGGACATGTGAACATGGCATCGACGAAGTACAAATAGCCGGCATTCTAGCCGTGTTTCTAAACGTAAATACAACGTGGATGAAGTTTTTGCTTTATTGAATGACTCTGACGATGAGTTTGAATATCCAGAGCGGAGTGACTTGGATCCAAACGATTTTAGCGATTCTGGAGAGGATTAAAACATAAAAACATCAGTTATGGGAAACTTATTATGAGATTTGGTTATTTTATTGTTATTTTGAATAACAATCATATTTTGGTAAAACCCAAAATTAACCCTTTCGCAGGCACAGCGACATTTTTGTCGTTTTAACCAACGTGTTTTATAAAGTCTTCTTTAAATTCCCCGATTGCGGGAATTCCCTTGTTAGTTACGCTCATTACCATTGGCTGTCTCTCAGGTCACCCAGCACTGTATTTTTAGCCGTGAAGCGAGGCATGGGATTTCCTAAAAACGCTAAATCTGAGACTACTTCCGGTCAAATTGTGGGACATGTGAACATGGCATCGAGGAGTACAAATAGCCGGCATTCTAGCCGTGTTTCTAAACGTAAATACAACGTGGATGAAGTTTTTGCTTTATTGAATGACTCTGACGATGAGTTTGAATATCCAGAGAGCGGGAGTGACTTGGATCCAAACGATTTTAGCGATTCTGGAGAGGATTAAAACATAAAAACATCAGTAATGGGAAACTTATTATGAGATTTGGTGTTATTTTATTGTTATTTTGAATAACAATCATATTTTGGTAAAAACCCAAAATTAATCCGTCCGTGGGGGTATGCATCTGGGCCAAAATTTGCCTGCGAAAGGGTTAATCCGTCCGTGGGGGTATGCATCTGGGCCAAAATTTGCCTGCGAAAGGGTTAAAACAATGGACAAATCGCTTTGTCTGTTTATTCAGAGTTCCAAAAGACAAGGAGGGGAGAAAGGCTTGATTGTTAGAAATCAGGAGAAAAAAACCTTTCTCTATCCCCTCGATCCGTGCTGTGCAGCGATTAATTTTTGAAAGCAGTGTTATGATGGGACGGGAGCAAAGATGACGCTTAGTAAAGGAATAGCCGGAGTTAACTGGCGCTTCATTTTAACAATGTTGGCATTAGCCATATGATTCAGTATGAACAATTCGGTCAACGGTATATATGCTCAATCAGGGTACAATGAAGTGAGGAAACCAGAGAGCAATTTGATAACGTATACGGACATTCATCGACGTTGCTTATAACGGCAAAAACTGCCAAGCAATTATCTTATCAGAGGGTCATTAAAAGCCTCCGTCACCTTCACTGAACTTTTCTGCTCGCGCTTTAACGTTGTCACCAAGTAACATTTCGATCTTCTCTTTAGTAAGTGTGCCGCTTTCCATCCTCCAAAAAAGCACATATTTAGGGAGAGAAAATGTTGCTCTGCACAGCGATAGCAAAATCACCTCGACCCGCTCGCAAGTGTTTTTGAAAATATAATTATACAGTAGGCGAAAATGAATGGGAGTGTACGTGCGAATTTAACTTCCCGGTGTATACGCTCCTGGGACAGATGCTTAACTTGAGTGCAGCTTATCAGCAATGTAGTGTTCTATATGTATATCTATGGGCCAATTGCAAAACCGCGCGCGCACGCGCATGAGCAGGACAATCGCGACCCCGGAAAAAAAAAAAAAAAAAGAAGAAGATCCGGACCCGAAACTTAGACTCGTGGCCTACCGGCCCGAGTAATAAAAAACACTAAAATCTCACCGACTGCACTAAGCCCCATATGGCACAACCCAGATTTCACTGCAAACAAATCTCCCCTAATCAGCAAGGAATGGGTAGAGAAAAGAATCACGCACCTCCACCATATTTTTGACCACAATTCCATGCTAACATTCCAACATCTCACCAACAGATATGGCATTGAGAAACGACAATATTTCCAGTACATCCAATTAAAACACTCAATTAAGGCAAAAATAGATATCTCTAACACACACTTGGAACCACCGCCACTATTAGACAGCATCAATAAAATAGCAGAATCAAACAAACGACTCTCCAAACTGCATAAACTAGTATCTCACACAGACGGCGCACCTCATATCCCAATAAACAAATGGGAAAAGGACCTTAACATCCTGAACATACTGAAAAATGCTTCTGGAAGAAGATCTGCAACAACATCATCAACATGTCCAGGAACACTAACATAAGACTTATACAGTACAACATCATTCACAGAACAGACATTACACATCACAAAATGTACATGATGGGATTAACGGAATCAGACACGTGCACTCATTGCAGTCTTAGAACAGCTGATGATTACCTCCATGCACTCTGGCTCTGTCCACCGATACAGCATTTCTGGAAAGAAGTAACCACCACACTATCGCTATACATCAGCTGCCGCATCCCGTTATCCCCCGCTTTATACTTGGTGATCTGGATACACTCAACGCATGCCCCAAACCAATTACTATACCCCTACTTGTAGCCCTGACTATTGCCAAAAAAACGATATTACTAAACTGGAAAAGTCGGAATAACATCAATATTTCACAGTGGTTGGATCTCCTAACACAACAGATTTCAATGGAACAACAGTCAGCTATACAAAAAAACCAACTTGAACAAATTAATGAAACATATCCAACACTCCTCAACTCTATTCTGCTGCCGGTGAGCTAATGCCGTAATACAGCAAAACCCAAGTATATTAAATTAACACTGAAGCCATCTTGAAGAAAAAAATGAAGTGCCTAAATTGCATCTAAACCCAAATAAATCATGCTCCCTACTGGAGAAAAAAAAAAAAAAAAAAAAGTTTAGTAATGTTTAAATGAATGAATCACTCCCCTGTCTGCCCTTCCACTTTGTTAGTTTGGTCTATGTCTAAACATCATATCAGTCTTAGTCCTAACTGTCCCCCTCCCCACCACCTCCTGTTACTGTTATTTAATTAGTTTTTTCCTGTCTTTTCTTTTTCATGATTTTGTCTCATTTAAAGAAAGCAAATACTAATCATCTGTCAGTTCCATGATTTGTTTGTCAGTATCATTCTGTATGGTTTTGTTTCATCAGGTTTTGCCTGATTCAGATTTATTTGTATTACCCATCCTCCTGTCTTTTTCTCTTCTTGTGCCCTCCCCTCAATACTTTGTTAATAAAAATAAAGCTGACCTCCTAAGGGGGGGAGTTTGGGAAGGGACCTGGATAGCTGTCTCATATGGGTCCTGGAGAGTAGGTAATCTAGAGTTCAATTGTTAGATGACTTGCACATGAGGTCAAGGAGTTTATGATCCCAGAAATGTATAGTTTTCAGATGTATCAATTTTTCAATTCTCAATATTATTTTTTTTTACAATTTCAATGCTGAGTTTTCATGAAGATTTTTTGTGTTTGCAGCCCTTTTTCTCTGCCCAAATCATGAAAATAAACTGAAATACGAAGGAATTCTAAATGTTTCAAGTGTCCTGACTCAGTTGAGCCATTCCTTTCCTGTCTGTTAAGCTGCAATCTTGAATTATAAAGCCTTAAATAAGGTAACACATAAATAGCCAGATTTGGCTTCTGCGCAAAGGGGTTAACATGCACGATGAACACATCTGCACTTGCCTGGTCTTTAAATTCCCAGAGAAAGAGTTTTTATTTTGATTTTAACGCTGGCTCTTTTGCATTGACTTTCTGCATTCCTCTCCCCCTGGCCATTCTCAAAAAAGCTTTGGGAGTGGGAAGAGGCAAATGGCATTGGTTACACTGCTTAAGTATGCATAGCAGAGGTTGCAAACAAGCCAGGGTGGAGTTTGTGGTCTGATCGTGAGAACGATTTGTTATAACCTATTTTCTTGTCAGGCAGAGCCATTTATTTGAAATGGGTATTTCACTTTACTTCAATTTGTTCATGGATATAATAGTCAGTCCAATCCCAAAAGTAGGCTATGTAGGTCCCAATGTGGAAGCAAAAGAAGCACAGCTACTTTTCACGGTTTTCTTTTTTCATAGATTTATTATGGGAGCCCATGTACTTTGAAATTTGAGATTTAGTTTTAAACAATCGTAAGCTCACAGCAGATAACCAAAGCAAGAAGAATCTTCACATTAACTTCCAGATATTCAGTCCTAAGGTACCCTAATAGGCTTGGAGACCACTTGATTCAAACACACATATTCTTGACTAATATGGCACCTTGTGATCTCGAAGAAAAAAATCTGCCGGTCTCAAGCTGAAGAAAACATCTCTGATGGACTGAATTTTTTTATGTTTGTCTGAATATTATTGTTACGGCCTCCCCCAAACAAACCAAGGCTCAATTGGGGACTGATACATAGCAAAGGACATCAGAACCGCTGAATAGTCAAGAAAAAGAATCAAACTTTATTTTTAACCAAAAAGAATTTTCAAAAATGCAAAGTAAACAAACAAAGGAGGAGATCCATTCCAGAAGAACAAAAGATAGGGAAGTCACAGTCGTACAATGGGCCGTTGAACCCAGCTCATCCCCCAAAAGTACCAATATAAACTTAACTTAAACTAAAGGGTCATTCCATGCCAAATCAACCAGGGGTACCCAGGTCACCATCTCAAAACATTTTGAAAAAAAAAATCATAGATGTAGTACTACCTGAGAAATTAATGTGTGCTAAGTTTAAGGTCAATCTAAGCAATAGTTTCAGAGATACAGCTATCTAAATATTTCAGCTATTTTTTCATTTATCAAAAATTTGACCTTTGTTCATGTTCAAAGGAGCATATGCAGCATTCTGTTAAAGCTGCAGAGTTGAGATTTTTCATACAAGGGCAACTTCTGCTGAATTTTCTATTTCTGTCATGAAAATGTGCCTATCTTTTATCTCTGATTGTCCACAAAGCTCCAAAAATGGAAAATCAAACAAATTTCCAAAATTTTTTGCAAACTTTGCAGCCCTGCTGCAGGAGAGTGACCTACAATTCAGAGCTGAAATCATTTCTTTAGCTTAGCCTAATATATTTTAACACTTCCATTGTGTTAAAAGCATGTAAATAATAATACCTCACCCATAGTGTGCATTCAAAATAACATACTTTCTCAATTTTTTGGAAAAAGACCTTTATTCAATCTACAAAAACCACAGGATGACAGTTAATGACAGTCTTGAGATTTCAGGTTGGCTATCCACTAATTTCCAAGAAAAGACTGTATTCTGAACACAGGGGTCATCTGAGTTCTTGAAAGAGTTGTAAATAAAAAGAATAAATAAATAAAATGATGCTCCCTTGGGTTAAAAGTCTTGGATTTGACTTTGTACCTGTGGCATATGATCCACTTAGAATTTCCTCAGCCATTAGGACTGATACTTACAGTTGTGTTAAAAGAAATAGCAGTATGTCAAAAAATGTGAATAAATTGCAAATATTTTTTTTAATAGCCTTCAGTTCCATATTTCAAATGTAGCGGAAACATTCCAAATTCCATTCCAAATCATAGCATGAGCAAATTTGATCAAGTCTGTGTGATTCTTTTACAGGAAGCAAAGAAAAGGAACATTAATCTGTTAAAAAATAGCAGTGTCAACAATTTTCTTTTCAAACTCAAATAATAGATTTAACTCAAGATTTAACTTCATGTTAAATTCCTGAACTAATATTCAGTTGCATTACCATTGTTTTTGATAACAGCTACGCATCTGCATTGAATCGAGTCAACTAACTTCTGGCACCTAGGATGAATAAACTACATTCCAGTTTCTGTAAATTTTTTGGGTTTTGCTTCAGAAACTGCATTTTTAATGTCACCCCATAAGCAGAGGTGAGTTTCGATGGAGTTGAGGTCAGGAGATTGAGCTGGCCACTCCATTACCTCAATCATGTTTGTCTGGAACCAAGATGTCGCTTGTTTACTCCTGTGTTTGGGGTCGTTGTCTTGTTGAAACACCCATTTAAGGGGCATTTCCTCCTCAACATATGGCAACATAATCTCTTCAAGTATTTTGATGTTGTCAAACTGCTCCATTATCCCTAGTATACGATCAACAGGCCCAACACAATAGTATGGAAAACATCCCCATACCATGTTTTTTACACCACCGTGCTTCACTGTCTTCACATTGTACTGTGGCTTGAATTCAGTACCCGAGGGTCGCCTGACATACTGTAGAGGACCATTAGACCCGAAAACAACAATTTTAATCTCATCAGTCAGCAGAATCTTACGCCATTTCTTTTTGGGCCAATCGATGTGTTTTAACCAATTCTGCACGTGCCGTTTTTACAACAATAGTGCCTTACTGGGGCTTCTTGCTGATAGCTCAGCTTCAATCAAATGTCTTCTGACTGCAACAACACTCACAGGTAACTTTATATCATCTTTGATTTTTCTGGAGGTGATGATGAGCTGAATCTTTGCCATTCTTACTATTCTTCAACCTGTTTTAACAGTAGTTGCTTGTTTCTTTCTGCATGTTTCAGGCATTTGTTGCCATTTTAAAGCATTTGAGATCATTTCAGCTGAGCATCCTATAACTTGCTGCACTTCTTTATATGTTTTCCCCTCTCCAATCAACTTTTTAATCAAATTATGTTGTTCCTTCCAACAATGTTTGGAACAGCCCATTTTACTTCACAATTCTGAAGGAAATATATTTTATAACAATGTGTGAAACATTTGCTTCCCTTCCTCCTTAATAAAGGACAATTAATGACACCTGTTTCTTCACAGAATGAATGAATTCTCTAATTAAACTCCATACTGCTATTATGTTGAACACACCCTTTTCAATGAATGAGTCAGTTTCTCAGAACAAGCAGTGTGCATGTCATGACAGTTGGGTTTTTCTTTTACACTACTACATCTTCAAGCAAATTATTTGCCATGCAGAAATATCACTGAGACCCAGGGACGTGCGGTCAGGGTAGGCAGTGCCCTTTTTTATCGCTAGATTTTGTCAACCTGTTTCCACGCACTATGCCTGAATCAATCAATTTGACCTTTTTTTCTGGTCAATTAAGCCTGTAATGATTAAGAGGTGATAGTGACAAAAAGATTAATTTACCTTTATGCTTTGATTCGAGACTGCAAGGAAGTAAATCTTAATAATTAATTAGGAAAAAATCTCAACTCTCTCGGTAATTCCGTATATTGTTTTGATCTTTTGTTTATCGGATTATGAAAGAAGACTGAAAATAAACTCCCTATTTTAAAAAAAATGGCATTAAAAAGTACGTGTTTAAGGGGGGAAATATTATCGTAAACATATTGACCACACATTGAACGCCGCATAAGAAAGGTTTTAATATTTGTTAATGGAATTGCGTTAACTTCCTGCACTCAAAAAAATGAAACCCCATGAAATGTTAGATTTACTTTATAATGTTATGTCAACTAGTTCCACGCAATAGCTTTGCGTAACCTTTATTTGACTTCTAACATTTTTGGCCAGTTTAATTAATTGCGTTGAGTGGAATGTACTTAACTCAGTTTTGTGAACCAGTTGACACAACATTATTAAGCAAATCTAACATTTCATAGGGTTTCATTTTTTTGAGTGTGTAAGCAAATATGAACAAACTTTCTGTCTCGTGGGCATTGTAAGTTCGAAGTGCTGAGCAATAATGTCGTGGATGGAACTGGCACGCCATTCTGCCGTTTAGTCTTGTAAATTAGTTAAGCAATCCTCAGATTGCTAATCAAGCAAAGTAATAGAGTTATCGTTTGTTTAACGGTGAGGATTCTGCCTACCCTAACTGACCTCCGACGGCACGTCACTGCTACTACCACTAACAGTGGTTCATCGGGTTATTGATGTTGCACTGCTAATTTTTTTTAAACACACCTGTAAACATAAATATCCATGTCAGCAGTACTCCCATTGGCTGCTGGCATTTCACATTGCTGTCAATCTGCAGCATCTTTTGTGTGAACACTTTTTACATCCCTATGGCATTAATGATCTCATCCTGAACAGCTTGGAATGCAGGGAAATATTGTCCATTCTCTTATCATTCTTGTCTGTTACAGGCTCACATCATGGGGGTTTCACTGGCTCAAAGACTGCATACCAAAGAACTCAAAAGCTTCCAGTACTCGGTAAGGTTCTGATAAAGCTGTCATGGGGGACTGGGAGAATGTGAGTAACGCCTCTGCATGGGTCCCCAATCCAAACCGTAGGCTAACCTGAGGGGGGATGCAGTGAGGTAATTGGAAGATGGAAATTGATTTATTGTGGCTCTGAGGAAGATCAGTGCACCAAGAGAGCGTTGTAAGCTGAGGGGGCCTTGCTGGCGCAAACATAAAACAGGCCTATTGATAGTAATTGCTCTGAGGGTCTCAGCAGCTAAGATCTGAATGGAATTTATGGACCCTTGTGGACTAAATTTGTGTCTGCCACCATTACATTTTGCATGTGTTCAGGAGCGCTGACCCTGATGAGCGCTTCACAGTCATTCCCAATGCTCCTGGAGCTCTGCTTAACAACAATCCTCTATTGCCAGCTGAATGGGGAGAGTGTTTCTGAAGAGCAAGTTTTATTCCCAGAAATCATCAGAATTTTTGCAGAAATGTGTGGGTTTGGTCTTTCTAGAAATAAAGTTATGCCTAAACACAAAAGGATAATGCCTGAAATGTATCTGACATTGAGTCGAGTCAATTAGAACTTTCTTAATCAAATTCTCCCTATGGTAACAAGTACAGACATTTTCACAATACAAATGGACAGCATGAAAACAATCTTTGGACTTCTAGTTAAATGGTTTGACGACAAAACCCCCGCATATTTTATACAATGCTTCAACATACTCTGCAGTGTGTTGTTACGGCGCTGCCGCTCTCTGTGTGTGGTCTGCCTTATTAATCCTGCCCACTGGCACTGATGGGCTTGGGTGCTTGTTTTTCTTTCTCTCTGTTGCCCCGGTGCACCTGATTGGGAGCGATATAAAAGGCTTGGTCATCCTGCGCTTGCAGCTGTTCTCCTCCTCCCGGCTCAGTTTTGTTCTGTTGCGTTTTGCTGGTTACCCCTAGATTGATTTATATCATATTTTTGTGTACTCCCATTATCCTAATTTGTCCTACTCTTTTTTTAAATCTTTACTCTTTTTAACTCTAGTCTGTTAAATTCTTCTTTATTAATAACTTTTATTATTATTGTTTCCAAACTGCGTTGGTCTCCCCTTTAGATGTACATACATGAGCCAGTATGTTACATATGGGAGCTTGTCCGGGGAGTTGTTCCGGAACTGGTATGTAACTTATTTTTCCACTAAATTGTTTGGTGGTTGTATAAGTTCATTTGTTGGTCAACTAAAAATTGGCCTTTGGTGTTTGTGCTCACAGGTGTAAATTGCCTTTTGTTGCAAGCTATCCGAAATTGGGGAGTATCACGCAGTAATTGTTTGCTTAGTATATTTGTTAAATTTTGGATTAGTATTTTGTTTGATAATTTGTTAATTGGTTTGTATTTTTGTTTTGATTTGCCGTGGAGGAGGGGAGTTTTTTTTCTTGCAGCCTACACGTTTTTTTTTGGCTGCAGGATTGATGCGTGTGCAGCGAGTAGATTGGGTACAGGTGCTTCTAATAAGTGGGTGGTGGGTAGGTTAGACCTACCGAGCGAACGTGAACCCCCGCTGTAGGAACAGAGCGCTTACTGCTGTTTATTTCTTTGCCTTTTTTGTTTTAGCTTGTTGTTTTTGGTATTTTGGACGCGCTGGGGTTGCCTAAGCAGTATGCATGTGGGCATACTGAAGACTAGGGGGGATATAGAGAGGGCTGTGTTTGGGAGATAGACGCGGGGCAGCTCTTGTATGGTGTGTTGAAGGGGTGGTTTTAGTACCTGTGCCTGATTGGTTGCCTGTTTTGCATGGTCGCGTTTATTTTCAGATTGTTTTTGATTTTTTAAGTGGCATTATCGGGAGGATAGACCAACATTGTTGACGTTAACAAAACTCGAAATGCCTATAGTGGAGGTAAAAAATTTTTCTCCATCTCCATCAGAGGAGGTGTTTGAACGTTTAACGAAAGATCAATTGTATCAAGTAATTGAACATTATAAATTTGAACATATTCCTAAGGATCATAAAAAGCAAGAGCTGAAAGGTCGTGTAAAATCCAAATTGGTAGAATTGTTTATTATGTCAATTAATCCAGCGGTCGATGATGTTGGCCCGACAGCGGCCTCTACTCCAAATATTAAACAGGGTTTCAGTTTTGAGCAACAGGTTGATCTTTTAAAATTACAATTGGCGCAAAAACGTTTTGAGGCAGCTGAACGTGAAAAAGAGAGAGCAGAATGTGTGAAAGAACGTGAATTAGAACTTAAACGCCTAGAGGCAGAAATGAAGAAGCAAGAATATGAAAAACAACGTGACTTGGAGCAAAGGCGTATTGAACACGAATTAGAGTTGGAAAAAATCAAACAGCGCTAGCTAGAAACTGAGAGAAATAACGATCTCCAAATGGAGAGGTTAAATTTAATTGCTGCAGGGAAAATGCGGGGTGATGGGAATTCCTCTAGGTCGTTGATTAGCATGGAGAAAAACATATCCAATATGATTAGGTTTTTGCCTAAATTTAATGACCGTGAACCTTACATTTTTTTTTCTCTTTTCGAAGGAATTGCAGATGAGCATGAGTGGAGTGACTCAGACCGTACACTACTGCTTCAGACTACTTTTACTGGACGTGCTCAAGATGCTTTTGTGGTGCTATCAGTGATGGAGCGAAAAAAATTACCAGTGCGTCAAAGAAGCGGTATTAAGGCCATATGAACAAGTTCCTGAGTATTACAGACAACGGCTTAGAAACTGGAGGAAAGGTGACAGTCAAACGTATGCTGAGGTTGCTAGAGACCTAGTTGGGTTTTTTAACCGTTGGTGTTCCCTCTGTTAATATTAATACTCGTGAGGACTTGGTAGAATTGATTATTCTGGAACAATTTAAGATCATCGTCCCCAACCACTTGGCTATATATATTAATGAGCACAAGATTAAAACGGTAACTGAAGCGGCAGTGCTTGCCGATGAATATGTTTTAACGCATAAGGTTAAGTTTAGAGATCATTCTGATGCCACTCTTACCGATGCTCGTGAGGAACATTGTCATCTCGTTTTAATGGCAATTCGAATGTAAGATCAGAAGTACAACAAGATTCATTTAAGAGCACTAAGTCTGAGACTAATCGCTATAATTATTGCTTGGAGGTTGGGCGTTGGAAAATGGACTGCGAAGTCTTAAAAGTTGAAAATAAAAAAGTTAAACCTGCCAAGGTTGGTCTGTGCGTAGCCCCTGTCCCACAGCCTATACTCGCAACTGTAGCGGTGAGAAACACGTCTTGATGTGTCCATGACACTGTCCTTGCGGGTGCTTCAGGCTGTGAGGTGCCTGAAAGCCCTACAGCAGAGCTGTGTAGTTCGGAGGTCGCTGATGAGTTGGTTGGTGGGAGCTAAGGGCCATTCATTACTGACGGTTTTGTTTCATTAGTGGGTTGTTCTGATCGAAAACCCGTAAAAGTCTTACATGATATCGGCGCTACAGAAACATTTGTGTCTGAATCTGTTGTGCCTTTTTCTGTTGACTCTAGCACTGGGAAAAGTGTTTTAATTCGGGGCATTGGAATGAAATCCATGTCCGTTCCCCTCCACAGGATCGTACTGAGTTCCGACCTTGTGGAGGGTGAGGTAATTGTTGCAGTTCGACCGGCATTGCCAGTGCCTGGCATAGGTGTGATTTTGGGAAATTTGTTGGCAAAAGAAAAAGTTTGGGCTAGTGGGCCATCATCACCAGTTGCGACCACTGAGTCTGCCCAGGTTTTAAAGTCGGATGGGTGTGCTACGGAATTTCCAGAGGTATTCACTGCTTGCGCGGTGACTCATGCAAAGAGTCGCACACAGCCAGTGGATGGCTTGTCGGAATCTCAACCTAAGTGTTCAATTCTCCAGTTGCCTGTATTACCTATGTCTTTTGATCGTAATGATTTTATTCTGCCTCAGTGACAGGATGATGGCTTGGTTGAGCTATTCGCTGTGGCGTTGCCTAAAGAAGAAATGGCGAACGCAGATAAGGGGTATTTTATTAGTGACAGTTTATTTGTGCGGAAATTTGTGTCTCTTAACAACGAGATGGGTGACTCCATTGTTGCAGGTCGTTGTACCAAAGAAGTATAGAGAACTGGTGTTACAGACAGCACATGGGGAGGGAGCTGGGCATTTCGGGGTGCGTAAGACGTACGATCGGTTGTTACAGCACTTTTTCTGGCCGCGTTTAAAACGTGACGTGGCGGCGTATATAAAAACGTGCCATACCTGTCAAGTCGCTGGCAAACCGAATCAATCCATCAAGCCCGCGCCTTTGCGTCCCATCCCACCAGTGGGTCAGCCTTTTGAACTTTTGTTGATAGAGTGTGTTGGCCCATTGCCTCCGTCGAAGTCCGGTTCTCTTTATTTGTTAACGGTCATGTGTCAGGCAATGAGATATCCAGCAGCATTTCCGTTGAGAAGTATCAATACGAAATCCATTGTAAAGGCACTCTCGCAGTTTATTTCAGTCTTTGGTATACCCAAGGTTATTCAAACCGATAGGGGTAGCAATTTTACATCTAAAATGTTTGCCGAAGTCTTGAAACATCTTTGCATTAAACATAACCTGAGCAGTGCCTATCATCCGCAGAGCCAAGGTGCTCTTGAGGGATTTCATCTTACACTCAAGTCTTTGCTGCATGCTTATTGTTCGGAGCTCCAGCGCGACTGGGAGGAAGGTCTCCCATGGTTGCTGCTGGCTGCTCATGAGGTATTGCAGGATAGTTTGGGTTTTAGTCCAAATGATTTAGTTTTTGCACATAAAGTCCTTGGTTCCCTGTCTGTGTTAAAAAATGGCTTGCAAGAGTCAGAGCCGCCCGTCAATCTTATTGATTACATCGATGGCTTTTGGCGCAGATTGTTTTTGGCGTGGCAGTGTGCCGCGAAAAATCTTCGTAAGTCGCAAGCACGCATGAAAAACGTGTTTGATCGAAAGGCCAAATCTAGACTGTTCGGTCCGGGGTATCAGGTTTTTGGCGCTGTTGCCAATACCTGGTTCTCCGTTTCAAGCAAAATTTTCCAGTCCATATATAGTGGTCTGTCAGGTGAATGAGCTGGATTATTTGATTGTGACGCCGAATAGGAAAAAATCATCTCAACTTTGTCACGTTAATTTACTTAAGCCATACTACTCTCCATTATCTAGGATGGAGGTACCTGGTGATTCAGTTGGTTCCGTTGCGCTGGCTGTTGGGGGTGCGACCTCGTCTCCTCCACAGAGGGTGGCAGCTGAGGGGGAGGATGAGGTCGGCCCCGACGACTGTATACTGTTGCCGCGTTTAAAGAATTCACAAATGTTGGAAAATCTTGATGGCCTTTTAGGTCATATTCCTGTTGAGCAGAGGGGCGAACTTCAGTCTTTACTTTTGTCATTTCTGAGTTTGTTTTCCGATGTACCTTCATGCACTAGTTTGATAGAACATGACATAGATGTGGGTGAGGCTAGTCTTATTGGACAGCGGTTTTACCGTGTGCCGGCAGTCAAACAGAAGATCCTGGATGACGAAGTCCAGTATTTGCTTGTTAATGGATTAGCCAAACCATCAATCTCCAGTTGGGCGTCGCCTTGTCTGTTGGTCGCCAAACCAGACTCTACTTTTAGATTCTGTACAGATTACCGAAAAGTGAACATGGTAACTAAACCTGACTCATTTCCACTTCCTCGCATGCAGGACTGTGTAGACCGGGTAGGCGCAGCTAAATATGTCACCAAGTGTGATCCCTTGAAGGGATATTATCAGATTCCTTTGACAGCAAGAGCTCAGGAGATATCCGCTTTAGTCACCGTATCTGGACTCTATTCTTACAATGTAATGGCATTCGGATTGCATAACGCTCCCTCTAGTTTTCAACGCCGTATGAATCGTGTAATATCAGGCCTTGAGGGTCGGGCCGTCTATTTAGACGATCTGGTGATGAATAGTGATGATTGGCAGGATCATATCTCCAGGCTTAAAGCTTTGTTTGAGAGGCTTGTTGAAGCCAACCTGACTGTAAATTTTGCAAAATGCGAATTTGCGCAAGCTACTGTAGTTTATCTGGGGAAGGTGGTGGGTCAGGGGGAAGTGCGACCCGTGCGTGCTAAGGTGACTGCCATTGACAATTTTCCGCCTCCTACCACTAAGAAGGAGTTGATGTGTTTTCTGGGTATGATTGGGTATTATCGGAGTTTTTGTTACAATTTTTCCACTGTAGTTGCACCCCTTACCAAATTGTTAAAGGACAAGGTGAAATTTACCGGGACCCTTGAATGCCAGCAGGCATTTGATAATGCTAAAATGTTACTCAGCGCTGCCCCTGTCCTGGCGGCTCCTAGGATAGATAGGCTGTTTAAGATTCAGGTCGATGCCAGCCAGGTGGGGGCAGGTGCTGTACTGTTACAATCTGATGATGCGGAGATTGACCGTCCCGTATGTTTCTTTTTCAGGAAGTTTAGTAAATATCAGTTAAACTATTCAACAATTGAAATGGAAGCTTTGGCCTTGGTATGGGCTCTACAGCACTTCGATGTGTACGTAGGCGGTGGAGTCCATCCAGTTATTGTGTATTCACATCACAATCTGTTGACTTTTCTGCACTCGCTGCAAAATCTTAACCAACGCCTTATGCGTTGGGCGTTACTTCTACAACCGTATGATTTGCAGATTAGGCACACTCACGGTGTAGAGAATGTTATGGCGGATGCGCTGTCGCGCGCCCCGAGTGTGTAATGTGACTTACCTGTTCTACTTCTCCTCTTTTACCCTATCCTGTCCCTCTTAGATTATTTTGCCAGGTGCCGGAATTATTGAGGGCCAGGGGGCCGGAGGGTTAGAGGTGATGATGGTGTGAGTGTGAGGTCTCCATCTGGCCCCTGTGTGAGTGTAGTTGGGATGTGGCCAGAGTGTATGCTGGTGTTTTGCTACACTGAGTTGGGTATACTGGGAATGGTCAATATTGTTTTTTTTTTTGGGGTTTTAATAGTATGAAGAGACCCCCTGTCATGGGCCTCTGTTTTAAGGGGGGGATATGTTACGGCCCTGCCGCTCTCTGTGTGTGGTCTGCCTTATTAACCCTGCCCACTGGCGCTGATGGGCTAGGGTGCTTGTTTTTCTTTCTCTCTGTTGCCCAGGTGCACCTGATTGGGAGCGATATAAAAGGCTTGGTCATCCTGCGCTTGCGGCTGTTCTCCTCCTCCCGGCTTGGTTTTGTTCTGTTGCGTTTTGCTGGTTACCCCTAGATTGATTTATATCATATTTTTGTGTACTCCCATTATCCTGGTTTGTCCTACTCTTTTTTTAAATCTTTACTCTTTTTTTAATTCTAGTCTCTGTTAAATTCTTCTTTATTAATAAACTTTATTATTATTGTTTCCAAACTGCGTTGGTCTGCCCTTTAGATGTACATACATGATCCAGTATGTTACAGCGTGACATAATGCAACAACATGGGTGTTGCACATCAGTGTAGCACTGACCGAGCGGACAGTCATGTGATCAGATTTGGAGCAGGGCACCTCTCCTTGTGGTACTAGTAATAAAACAAACTATTAAAACCGTTGTCCAGTCAGTCATAGTCTTCCCTCTCTCTTCTCACTGGTCCCAGAAGAGACACAGCAGTTCAGCAAAACATGCCTGAATAACTAGGCCTGAATCCCTCAGGAACAAAGAGAGAAGGCTCTGTGGTATCATCCAAAAACCACAATCTCAACCTTACAGGAAATCCTTTTTCCAACCGTTAAAAGTGTGTTCCACATGGGATCAGTTTAGTTACAAACCTCATGTTGATGGGAAACTAGTGTTTAGTTTTGGTAGTTTTAACTAAAACTTAGGGCAGGGGTAGGGAACCTTCTCCAGAAAGAGCCACTGTGGGTGCAGGCTTTCATACCAACCAAGCTGCTACACACCTGATTCAACTAATCAAGGCCCTTAACAAGCATTCCAGAGGTTGATTAGTAGAATCAGGTGTGTAGCAGCCTGGTTGGTATGAAAGCCTGCACCCACAGTGGCTCTTTCTGGAGAAGGTTTCCCTACCCCTGCCTAAGGGAGTCAGACAGAATAATTTGATCCGTAATGACGTGCATTACTAGTGACGGCCCTGTCCTCATTTAGCTATAGGAATTTAGTCCGTTCCATCCCTGCCCTACATGCCCTCCTACAGACATTGCAAAAATTACCCTTTCAGTGCCATTAAAATCAGAGGATCATCAACTATGAGTTTACACCTGTCCAATTCCTAAGACAACAGAGAAACACCATAGTTAAAGCCTTGCGACCATCAACAAGGCAAGAGCATGAACCCATTTTATTAATTTAATATTTGTTTTTGTACCCTTGAATTCCGCCCAAGATTTTCCCATACCACTTATGTTTTTAGGAGCAGTAGTAAAACCTTTCAAAGGCATTTGATAACTGATCTTTATTACCTCCAACAGTATTCATGTTTGGACCAACAAAGAGACTGAATCCATAAAACTATAAAAAGTCCATTGTGCTCAGCTCTGCTATTAAGAACATAAGGGCATTTTAATACATCAGTCCCCAGTTTCACGAGAAATAGTTTGTCATGGCTCACACATTCGGACCATTGACTATGTAAAGATGGATAACCTAACAGCTCCATGTTAGTGGATGGGACATCGGCCTCACTGAAATATTTACGAACGAGTCAAATAGTTTTTTTCTGAAGATGGTCTTTGTCATTTGAAGTAGTTCTTGCCATGTTGATATATTTTCAATTGTTCTTTTTATAAGTTTTCTTTTATTTACTTATTTGATACAATAAACAGGGGGTGTAAAGTCCTGATTAACAGCTTTGATTGCCAGCTTCTCATACAGAAGTCGCTGCCTCTTGATTTACTTCTGGAAATTTTATGGAGGAGGAGTGTGACCTCTGAGGAGAGATATAATGTTAACATTACACATGCATAAGTTGCTAGGTCCTAGTACTGTAGAATATAACCCAAAGTGATTTGCCTGAGCCACGAAAATTAATTGTAAAACGGTCGTTGCAGTGAACATAGCGTCATGCACTGTTTTTCCAAAGCTTAGCTAGCTCAGAGTTCTAAAGTAAGTTTGTATGATGTGGCTAGCTAGCTAGCTACTTATCCCTAGACAATGGATTTGTTAGCTAGCAATTACCGGACTATCCGTCAAAGACAACGACAGCAGCAACCATATTTTAGCAACCAATGACTGTACTTGGAAAAGATCTGATCAATCGAACCCTGTAACAAGCGTTTAGCCATAGTAGAACCAGTCTGTTGGCTGTGTACATCACCCAGCATTTACCGCAAACAGAGGTAGCCATTTGAGCTATGTAAAATGTTTCGGGGATGTGATTATGAGGAGGGCGGGTGTATGGGTGGAACCTCCTAATAATCACATCCCCTGAACATTTTATGTAGCTCAAATGCTACCTTTGTTTGCGGTAAATGCTGGGTGATTTTGGTCTTTCTTGGGACAATTTCGGGAAATACAAACTTTGGGTTTATGTTTTCTTTCTTTCTTTGATTGTTCGTGTCCATTTATTCTGGTTTAAGGTGTAAATGTAGACGTATATTCTATTGTAACTCCTATTAAATTCTTACTTTTGAATCATATCCTGAGTGGTTCATTTTGACGAAGGGTGATCCCACCGGTTGCTCTGCCTGTCAACAAATTTCAAAATTTAATTGCAAATTGATATCTTAGATGGCACTTAATACATGTAATTAACTAAATGAGTTTTACATTTTGGATAAGTGAGAGCTTTTAACAGTTGATGCACGTGTTTGGTATTTAGAGTGCCACACTTTAAGCAAGGGCGTCTAACTGTGAAAACCGCTGGATTCGGAAATTGTGCATTAGTGGTGTAAACAAGTACTCGAAGAATCAAGTATTTCCTGTATAAATCACAACCAGTTAGAAAAAAAATTAATGATTGATGATCACTTTGTAGTCCTACATTTTTTCAACATTTTATCTCAGTAGGTTCCTGGAATAAGTAGGCCTATAGTGCTCCGGACGTCATGTGACGTTGTTTGCGCCACCATTTAGGCTGGAAAAGTCTTAGTGAAAATGAATGGCACTAGCGCTGATTTCAAGCCATCAGAGTTCACTGCACACTTTCCATCCAAAGGAATTGAGCAATAACTTCATAAACTAGAAAAGTGCAGTTCCAGGGGAAACTGCGCGGGCAAGCTGGAAGCTGCCGATAATGTGAGGTTCAAGTTGTCGAAAACGTAAGTTTAAAGCTTCTGAAAATTAACACTATTTTTAACAGTAGGATATTTAATCCTTTAACTGTGATAGAAAAAAACAAAACAAAACAAAAAATGAGAAAAAAAATCTCCACACTTTAAAAGGTATGAAAATGTTGAAGGGAAATACTAGTTAAAGTGGTTTTGGTCATAAAAGAAAGTAAAGGGGTTGATGTGCTTCAAGTAGTACTGTATCGACATTTTAAAAGATTCAAATGCAAATGCTACGCCTGTAATTGAGATCAATGTGACAGATCAGACAACTGCCATTTAGATAGTGGACTATTTATTCTTATCATCTATTTGACTGTAAATAATAATGGTAAACATAAATAGTAACATTTTATGTTGCATGAATATTTAGAAAGTAACAAAATGATTCTGAATATTTTGTAGGAGCAAAGAACTCCATATGTGCCATAAACACAACATATTGGAGCAGCCTATAAACAGCAGAAAATTCAGCTGGAGGGATTAACTAATATGCAGGGGCCGGTCGCACGCACCTACTGCACTGACGACTGACTTGAAGTCAAGTTGCGCAACCATAGAGGCATTAATTTAAGACCAGCGCACGAGCTGGTAGTAAACTCCATTTTCATGAAGACCGGGTGTAAATTCAACACCTATCTGATGGGAGGCGCAAAGTGAATTTCCTCGCCGTTTCCAAAGGAAACCACTTATTAAGGGAGACCTCCCCACGGTGCGACATTACCACACATCATACCTATTTCATATTTCTTCATTATAAATTAATGCCGTTTCCTTCTGAAATGTTGCCATAAAAATATGCGGTCTAATTAAAAAAAACATCTTCGTTTTCACACAGTATTTATTTTTCAAAAAATTGCATCAATATTTTTACACATATAGCTTAAGATTACGGAGATTTTTCGGGCGCAACATGAAAAAACTTGCTAACATAAAAGCTAGGTTATATGTTTTCCCATTTTTCCAACAAGTTCATTAATTTTCCAGCCACTAAAAAGCCAGAACTCCTTTTAAAATCAAAAGCACATTCTAAATTGAAGAAAGTTTTATAGTTACAGAATCATCAAGCCCTGTAAATATTTTGACCAATGTCATTAACAGGCATATAAATGATTAAATCTATTTCAGGTAACGTGAGCTTACTGTGTTATCAATTGACTGAATTTAACAGTTAAATTAACACATTGTGTCCTTGTTATTTTAGCTGTAAGTTGAGTCCTTCGCGTATTTAACTGTGGTTTACAGTTAACATACACGGAACCTGTTTTATAAACTGACTGTAAAATTACAGCTGAAAAAACTGGCAGAAAAGGTGCCAGTTTATAACAGTGCAGCTAAGAAAGATGACCAGAACAATGAGCAGCACTGTAAATTGGGGTGTCATTATTTATCAATAAAAATTTCTGTAAAGAAATTTCTGTAAATTTCGGTCTTTTTGTGTTCTACGGCTACTGCTTACTCTGGCCTTCAACCCGGCTATTTTCATACGCAGAAAAAGCAATGTAAAGCGATGAACAAAAACGACTGGGGACATCAATTACAATTTTTTTATACTTAACTAGCTCTGTTTTGATACCAGTATTTCGCCTGTTTTAGATACGATCGTAAATATATTTAGGTAGTGCAAGCAGTTGCTGGTATATACTGGAATAGGAGCTCGAGCAATTTTTTTCTGCTTTGCAATTTTTACTGTAACGTGTTCTCATCTCATGGACGTGCCCTGCAAAAAACACCAGTCTTTGCTGCGCTCAATGTGCTCTCTTGGAGCTGGTTTGAGCAACTGTACCAATTACGATACTGAAAATTATTTCACTGAGTTAGACGCAGAATTAGATTCATCTTACAGTCGTATCAATCTTAATCTGAACAATGACAATGCTGAGGCCGGGAAAAAGTCCAGCAGAGGGCAGAATCGAACCGCAAATTATCTGTAACCCACAATTTCGCGGAGTCACACTGAGCCATGTGAGTTTATGGCATAGACTATATAAAAAGATGGACGCAGCACTCGGGTCTGAAAACTGAGGCCAATGCGGAAATCTCCAAAATTTGCATTCTATTTAATGGCCAGCAGATGGCGACGTCGGTGGTTGCAGAAAGAAGTTCAATCCTATAGAAGTCTATGAGAAAATGACCCTACTTTCCCACCAGATTTATAATTTAAATAATGATTTCCACATTATTTTATTGTATCTATCGCAAGTTTCAAGTCTCCTTCGATATATCATGATGTTAATTTTTGTAAATTATGGTTCCAAATAGACTAGAATAAAGGATAAAGCCAGTATATGCTTTAGGGGTGTAGCTATCCTCTGGTCCTTGTCTGATACGGTAAGCTCTACCCGTAGATCCACCCCTCACTTCTCCCCGGATATTCTGTTCACGCTCTTGTCCAATAGGAATCACATCTGGTTTCAAACTGACAAAATGGCGCAATTCAAATAGCCAAAATCGAGGCTTCCTCAAAGGTATGCTGAAACCAGTGGGTGACGTTACGGTTGCTTCGTCCATCTCTTTATGCAATCTATGGTTTATGGCTGAAGCATTTGGTCCAACGGAGATTTTAGCTAAGGCGTATCTAACATACTCTTACTTCTATCTCAAGATAGTACATCCAGTCTATGAAATGGAGGTACCATATTAAAGAGGAGGGTTTGCTGAGCAAAATATGTCAAAATTGTGTGTGTAGTGCCAAAAATGTGGGAACACGAGCAAGTTAGAAAACTGTTTTTCGCCTACCCAACGTGAATTGTCTTGTCTCACTTAATATAGGTTTTAATGAAGTTTCGGTTAGCGCTCCCGTCACTTTTCGGCTCATACTATCAAAACCATTTGTTTGATTGCTTCCATTGTAATATTTTCGTGACCAACACAACTTTTGCTCCAACTTGCATATAAAAATATTTATGTAGATTGGAAACTGTGGGAGTTAGAGCAAGTTTAAGAGAAGACTTCTGGACGATTTTATGGCTGTTTTCCACTCTAGCAGCGACGTCACCACACTCTAAGTTCCCAGGGTTTATTGTAAAAAAATTATAATAAAAAATTATAAGAGTTACAAAAATTTTGAACTGTCAAGAAATTATTCAAGGTTGGCTTAGCATTTTTCAGTTTGAATGACATTTCTAGCTAAAGGTATGACAGAGTAAAAAATAGTTGAAAATAGCTGAATTTAGAATAATCTGTCCCATTGTTTCCCATGGGGGAAAATATTGATGTAAAATTTAATAACTCATAAAGTATGAAAGATATCAAAAAGTTGAATGCAAACAATATAATTCAGATGAAGCTGAATTTTATAAAGTTTGAATGAAGTTTCTAGGTGAAAGTATGTAGGAGTAGTTAGTCAGCAAAAAACATGGAGAATAAAGAAAGAAAGAAAGAAAGAAATAAAAAGTAGGAAGAACATGAGTGTTCAAGCTTCCAGCTTGCCCACTAATTAAACATTATTGACCCTTATAAAGCCTCAGGTGTGCTTTTCACAAGTATTGAGTCGGCCGGATCAGACAGTGTTCCTGACCTGCAGTATCCAGGTATCTACAATTACTTGATCAACTTTCCCTCGTCCCACTCTGAAGAGTCTCTGAAAGCCTACAAGAGCCTGGAGGGATACATATGGATGCAGTCTGGCTTCATAATAAATAGGGCCTGTGTCCACAGGAAGTGGTTTTTGCCCAGGCAACATTAATTTTTAATGCAAATACTATGAAGTTAAGCATTGACAGCGCTCAGCGTCCTCGGTGCACAAATCGCCCTCAGCACACAGCTTTTTCCCACTGCGCTCTCGGCTGGAAATAGTTCAACTTTTGGAACACCGCTGGGCTCATCAGTGTCACTTCTCCCTCACTAACAACTCAAAACCGAAAATTGGGAGGGACTTAGCAATATCGACTGCAATCAGAGAAACTTTTGCTGCTGTCACAGTCGTGTTTCTAATCAATTAGCTAGCTACAGTTTAGGTTTGCTGACAACTTAGAGAGTATTAATGTTCAGTACAACTGTAGTGCCCAAAAGCTGTAACTAGGTACTCTGTAATTGCTTAGGTTACCATTTATTTTAATCTGGGTGGCTACATTTCCCTGAGCATGGTTGCGAGCTACATTAGCAACTTGGCTACACAGTTCAAACCATTAGCTTTATTCAGTTCCAGTGTCGCTTTTTGGAAATGAACATTCATTAGCTCAGCTGCAAAGAATATTCGCAGTTTCTTTTCATTGTATTAGCAAATCTTGACAATTGCAATGATGCACAGCGGAAGTGGTAATAAGACAGTTTTTATGACTTAGAAACAATCAGCACAGGAGAGTAACTCTGAATATGAGGTCATGGGAGCTTCCAGCTGCAAAAGCGCTGCTTGTGGACACAAGTTCTTAGTGTCTCTTCATCATGGTTACATTAGCGTCAGCAACAGGGCAGAATAATGTAACTAGCTATTCGCTGTGCATAACGTGTATGTTAACTGCCTTGTGTCACCACGTTATCACAGTTTGAATTTATGCCTGAAGCCATCACCTCATACATAAAATTATTCACTTTTCTTGAATACAGTCAACAAGATTTGCCATATGCCTGCTAGTATTTTAAACAATGCATTTTCTTGCCAATATGGCGGTTTTTGATTGCGTGACATTGGCTACCGGAGCTCTATATGTGCCATTTAAAAAGCTATCATGCTTGCTGCTTTATTTGTTTCAACTACTTCAGCCCCAACTCCAGGTAATGCTGGGGTTACGGGATTTTCAGTTGAGCGCTGTCAAACAGAGACCTCTCACCTGTTACGCATGATCACAACTCATCTCTGTTTGAAATTGCTTAATTAACAATCAAACAATTTATTCACTGAATTACCAAGACCAATACATAAGCATATAATTATTAAGAAATTATGAATCAGGAAATAACCAAAAGACCACCAAAAGGCTGCACTGAAACATACAAATAATTCATGCAATATTGTAAGGATGACAATCATGCGCATAATTAATGCAAAAGTTTCTCTGAATTCCATCTCCCACTTCAGCATGTTTTACACTCCGCGTACGCAGTTGACATAAGCGCTCTGTTATGGACCTCGCCCCCTGCGATCACAGATTCCGATGGGTCACAGATTTTGGTGTAACACTGGTAACCATCTGATGCAGCTACCACTAGATTCTAATTCTACAAAAAAGTAGAATATTAGTAATATTAGTGGGCTATAGCATAAGCTTTGTCTGCAACTATTCAGAAATAGCGGGTTTAAATAGAATGAATACATGCAACAAAAAAGCTGCAGCATTCCAATGTTTATTCAGAATTTGATTGTATGCGTTTTTAATTGAGTTTCAAACTATTTGGTACAACCCCAGTTTTAGAGTGGACTAATAAATAACACAGTAAACAACAACCTAATGCCACCCACATTGATTACAACATGCAACGTTTGTAGACTAGACCACACGGGAAAAAAAAAAAACTACAAAAAACCTACAAAATGAGTGTACATGAGACAAGTATTCCATCAGGGAAAATGTTGAATTTCTGCACCCCTATTGTACATAATTCAATCAAACTTCAGTTCCCTGACAACATGCTACTACTGCCCTGCGACATAGGTACAAGTAAATATAGGGCACTGGTGGCCCCAGAGGCTCCCGCCGTTAAGATAAAGAAAATGTCAAAGTTTTTGTTGACGGACGCACACATGGACGGATGCACGCACGAATGGAGCCCCATACCATAGCTCCCGTGCCACTCGGGTGGCAAGAGCTCATTAGGAGCCTGTAACTGAAAATGTTGATAAGACAAAGCAAATTGTCGAAGTTTTGGGTGATATTTTTAGGCCAGTGACCTAGAAAAAATAGGCCAAGGTCACCTTTAGGCACATCATTTGTAGGACTTTATGAAATGCATGTCCAGTAAGAATTAGGAGCCTGTAACTGAAATAGTTGATGAGATAAAGCAAAATGTCGAAGTTTTTGGTGATATTTTTGGGCCAGTGACCTTGAAAAAATAGGCCAAGGTCACCTTCAGGCACGTCATTTGTAGGCCTTAATGAGAGGCACGTCCAGTAAAAATTAGGAGCCTGTAACTGAAATAGTTGATGAGATAAAGCAAAATGGTGAAATTTTTGGTGATATTTTTAGGCCAGTGACTTTGAAAAATAGGCTAAGGTCACCTTCAGGCACGTCATTTGTAGGCTTTTATGAGATGCATGTCCAGTAAGAATTAGGAGCCTGTAACTGAAATAGTTGATGAGATACAGAGAAATGTTGATGTTTTTGGTGATATTTTTAGGCCAGTAACCTTAAAAAAAATAGGCCAAGGTCACCTTCAGGCACGTCATTTGTAGGCCTTAATGAGATGCATGTCCAGTAAAAATTAGGAGCCTGTAACTGAAATAGTTGATGAGATACAGCAAAATGTCGAAGTTTTTGGTGATATTTTTAGGCCAGTGACCTTGAAAAAATAGGCCAAGGTCACCTTTAGGCATGTCATTTGTTGGGCTTTATGAGATGCAGGTCCAGTAAAAATTAGGAGCCTGTAACTGAAATTGTTGATGAGATAAAGTGAAATGTGTTGACGGACGCACACACGCACGCACGGAGGGAGCCCTATACCATAGCTCCCACACCGCGAGCAGCGGGAGCTAAAAAGTAAACACGCAGAGCTGGCATTGCCTCCCGCATGCATATGCAAGGACCAGCTTCCATTACACCCACAGAAGGAGGGAAAAGCAAATGCATTGCATAGCACCAGAAAATCACAGAGGAGACCCGGCTTTCACAAGCCGCGTGCCCACACTGGCTATTCAGATTCTCTAAAGACATTCTGCACATAGGATTATTCGTGTTTATTATTTTTTGGGTGAATATTCCACTGCATAATGATCAAATGAATCGACTGTGTGTTATATTGTGTTTAGAGAAACATAATATCACACTGCTCAGGTTGTAACTCTGTAGGTTGTAGCTTCATACTCTGTCTCTAACATAGTATGGTCGGCCCTTAAAATGTTTGCTTTGAATGCAATTCCCTGTGCATGTCTAACCACAATTCAATGATCTGGTCTTGTGTGCATTTAGACGTTGTTAACTGGAATTAGCTAGACATAATTAATACCAGTAACCTGTAATGTACACCATCTCACTGTAACTATTAAGTCATGTCATTCTCACTAAACATCCTTTGTTCCCTTCCACAGTATGGGCCAAAAAACATGCCCACATGTGCACACAATGGGAATAAGCCAGTTCAATTTAAATACCTTCCGCTTTTTATTTCTGTTACTGTAGTTTAGATGAATCCTTGTTTGTTTATTAAAATCTATTTTATTTAACCTGGTCATTTGGTCTGATTATTATTTGGATAAACGCTTGCCCCTACCACGCCAGAACTGAGGCAGTTTTTTTTATTTATTGGTCACTGTTTTTATATTTAATATTGAAATTAGTGACAATAGTTTAACATGCCATTTATATCACTGATTAATTTCATTAAACTGATTATTTCGCTCGGATACCATTTATTTTGAGGATACAGAAGTACTGTATATCCCCTTTAATAATGGATACCCTGAGTGAGGACTGTTGAGAGGAACATATCTTAGCTTGTCTTCATTATTATATTAGCAGCATATCAAAAACATCAGATTAATACAGTATGCACAATTGAGAAAAGTCATTTTTATGACTATGAATACCTAGCCATTGGCTTTTGTTTGACACTAGGAAATAATGCAAAAAAAGAAAAAAAAATGCCCAATTAACTCCAGCATAGCTGTCAAAGCAGCCTGTTTTTCTGGTTCATCTGAAATACCATTGAGCCAAACCATATTCTGATTTTGGCATTTTCTTCATGAAACATTAAAGTGCGAGTGAAGGCAGGATAAAGATTAACTTGAAAGCATGAAATAAATAAATCAAGTAATCCGCGGAATATGCAGCAGAAAAGACATTCAGAGATTCAAACATTGACTTCCATTAAAATGTTACCCAGGAAGTTATGAGAGTCAGGGCATTAAAAAAGTACTGGTAGCTGCCGGATAGGTCACTCGGTTAAAGCACCGCATTGCAGAGCAGGAGTGACTATCACGGCGCGGGTTCGAGCCCCAGTCGTACCACCCAGCAGTGGTCAACAGCTTTTTTTTTTTTTTTTCAGAAGTAGCGCACAATTGGCCACTGTGCTACAGGGATGCAAATTGGGAAGTGGCTGCCGAGAAGGGAAATATAAAATGGTTGCTTTGTTCGTTGGCCAGCCGGGCGCTCCTCGGGAAGATTCTAAGCTTGTTCATGTTCAGGTATCCTCCGCCCTCGTTCTGAACTTGTGCGGATTCAACCAATGAGTGTAAAGAAGCAGTATTGATGGGCACATGCTTCGGAGGAGAGCCGTGAACCATCCCTCTCTCCTGAATTGGCAACAAGGGGTCGCGTATGAGCAAGCCTTGTACAAAGTTCCTCAATTGGGCATTCCAGATTCGGGTGGGATTGGAGACGCCAAATTAAAAAAAAAAAGTACTGGCGATTAATTATGAATTAGGGGGAAGGTGATGAAGGAGAAGAGATCAGTGGTTGGAGGTCAACAAGGGGGGGGGCTGACAATTAATGCAGAGGCATATTAATCAATGATGAATTACTCAGATGGATTAAAGTTCTGTTGATAATAATTGCAAATAACAAAATTCCTTTTGAGATGGTTTGATTTATTTCAGAAAAGCAGGGCTACCATTCAATGCAACCGTTGGCACATGGATCTCTCTTCTTTTCCAAAATCTACCACTAATCACAATTATGTGCCTGCTTGTTATTCTGTCTTTTTGTTGAGTAAAGCGTAAATAAAGGAGAGGTTGTATTACAACAATCTGTTATCATAAACTGTATAATCCTGTTTTATGTTAATGTTATTTGATTTATGAGCGGGCATTTTGTAAGACCTTATATTTGGCTACAGTGCAGCTCGGAGGACCACTTTCACAAGTCCAATCATAGGGTCAGACAAATTCAATTTTGCTGACAATGCAGGGTGTATACTTTTATGGCTTTCCTCCAAATGTCTCCTGTGTGAATCCTGCTTTAGCTGCAATGGGCAATTTGATGCATCCCGTGAGCTCTGGAGATATTTATCCAAATGACAAGTAAATCTTGTCAGATTCTCCAAAATTTTCAAAACAAACTTTGCTTTGAAGGTGTTTTTGCATGAACTTCAATCAATCAATCACTCAAACAATCTCTATTTGAAGGTGTTTTTGCATGAACTTCAATCAATCAATCACTCAAACAATCTCTATTTATGCCGCGCAATTCAAGAAAAAAAATACAGTAAAGTAAAACCTTAAATAAGGTGAAGTACACCACATTAGATACATGTCAAAAGACACAAAAACAGTGCCATGGGCACTGTAGCTCACTTGGTTTATTTCATGTTTTATTCTTCTTTAAGCTTACAAGTGATAGTATTTTTAATGCTTGGGGCCAACACTGGGACAATGAAGACACATTTTGTAATTTGTGTTGGAAAAAAACGATATAACTACAAGCTGTATCAACAGCGTCCAAGCAACATGAGGTAATCATCAGTTTTGAAGCAGTGAGGACACAAATTGTATGAGTTTTTCAAACAATTTCCAGTTCATGGCACATACAACTATGCATGGTATACTTTGCCCTGCATATTTCACGTTGATTAGTCACTGCCATGTCTTTGAAACAGCAGCTGTTAATCTGATTGACAAATAGCAGCCAGATATTTAAAGATATATTTATCATTGGAAAGACTATTTGATCCTGATCTAGAGATGCAATATGTAAAATTAGAACCATTGAGTCAAATGGTTGAAAGCAAATACGCAATTTTGCATTGTTTTTCTTACTACCGCGCCACATATCGGACAATCGGAATCAAATTTGCTGTACCTCTCTGTAGCGCTACCATTTGGCCAATCAAAGTAATTTGCATTAAGACTGCCCTTTCACACCTGATTGATGGCAGTAAAATTGAGTAAACGGGCCATAGACTGTATAAAAAGATGGATGCAGCACCCGGGTCTGAAAATTGAAGCCCATGCAGAAATCTCTGAAAATTGCACTCTATTTAATTGCCAGCAGATGGCTACGTCGGTGGTTGCAGAAAGAAGTTCAATGTTATAGAAGTGATTTATTATTTCAATAATGATTTTCCACATTATTTTATTATATCTGTCGCAAGTTTCAAGTCTCCTTCGATATATCACAATGTTCATTTTTGTACATTATGGTCCCAAATAGACTAAAATAAAGGATAAAGCCCAATATGCTTTATGGAGCATGGCTATTGTCAGGTCCTTGTCAGATACGGTCAGATCCACATGTCGATCCACCCCTCGCTCCTCCCTGGATCTTCAATTTATGCTCTCGTCCGATAGGAATTACATCCGGTTTCAAAATGACAAAATGGTACTGTTCAAATTGCCAAAATCGAGGCTTCCGAAATGGTATGCTGAAACCAATGGGTGACTTCAGTCTTTGCTCCCAATTAAGAGTCTTCAATCTCTTTTGAAGAATCACTTTTATAGGCTTGCTTTTAATGAATAAATTCTGATATAATACAATTGTTTTTTCTGGTGTTATTTTGTGCAAGTCTGTTTTTAAAATCCTTATTATTCATATTTTGATGTTTCATTCCCTATCTTTTTCACTCTTTCACTCAGCATGCCGCCTGAGTTAAATCAAGTCAAAGTGACTTCATAGACAAGCGAAGGTTCTAAAGTCAAAATGGTAAGCATTGGCTACCGTACTAAAGCGTTGGTGTTTGCTACCAAATGTCTATTTATGTTGAAATTCATAGGTACTTATGCCTACGTATACTGAAGTACATAATTAAAAAATGCTCAAAATAAATTCTCTGAATTAATAGCTGCATATTAGCATAATGCTATATTTTATTCAAAACAATTTACTATCTTGTGAACCCTCCTGTAGCTCTTGCATCAGCTTCATCCCCCGCTGAATGTGGTAATTCTTGAAATTTTTTTTTATTTACAAGATAGCAATCATAAGGTCTAGTATCACTCCTGTTCCTTCTCTCAATGTATCGTGTCCTCGCTTAAACTTGCTGAGTTGTTTTGCACCAATTTCTTTGCCAGATCTTACAGATATTGTGTCCCATATGAAACCCTCTTCCACTCCCCAAGATATCGTACCAACTCTGTGATGGTTCTGTCCTGCAGTCCCTCCCCCTCCTGCTGTCTTCACCTCCACTTCAATGAGCCACACTTGTTGCTCGTTGAAGTGGAGGTGAAGTTTAGAGTATTTAAGAGCTGCGCTGCATTCTGGTATTTTAGCCTCGTATGTGTTGCTGCTGCTCCCCTGTCTCTTTGTCATTTTTTTAAAAAAGTATATTTATTAAATGTCTTCTATTTTTCTTACCAGCCTGTGCGAGTGGGTCCCTTTTTCAGCCTTTGGGTACATGGTCCCAGTGCCTGCCAGATTGCTTGTCGCATCCGGCGGGACTAAACCTTGACAAACTCGGCATCTTGAAGGAGTAATAATGACTGCTGGCCCTGACCTGCTCTCTGTGTTGAACGGTGCTCTCTCCACTGGCTGTGCTCCTGATTATTTTAAGATTGACAGCATTCAACCGCTCCTGAAAACACCAAATTTTGATACAGCAATTCTTAATAACTTAAGCCCTGTTTCAAAACTACCTCTTATATGTAATGTTCAGGAAAAGTTGTTGCAAAGCAACTTTTAGATGTGGTGGATAACAATAATATTTTTGAGAAATTTCAGTCTGCTCTTAGACAGCAACGCTGCACAGAATCAGCCCTTCTTAGGTTACAAATGATCTTTTGATGAGCGCTGACTCTGGAGACTGCTCACTATTGGTGCTGTTGGATATAAGTCCATTCGATACAATTGATCATGTAATCATGACTTACAAGCTGAGAAATTGGGTTGGGCTCTCTGGGATGGTATTGAAATTGTTTTTCTCATATCTGTCAACCAGAAAATTTTTGGTTTCTCTTGTGATTATGTATCATCATCTGCACCGTTTACTTCAGGTTTACATTAAAGCTCCAGACTTGGCCCTATACGGTTTCCTATTTATATGCTTCCTCTGGGTTTGATTTTCATCAACATATTACGGTATATCTTTTAATTGCAATGTTGACAGTTTGTAGTTATATCTTTCTGTGAAAGCTGCTGATATCAGCAATGTGTTGGTATTGCATGAGTGTTCAGCCAATGTTCAAAATTAGATGGCAAATATTATGTTGCAGTTAAACTCATATAAAACTGAAGTCATTATTCTTGGCCCAAAGTTAATCTCAAATAAAATTCAATCATCTCTAGGACCTCTCGCTTCAAATATTAGCCCCTTTTCCCAAAATCTTGGAGTGATTTTTGATACCAAACTCACATTTGAGCCACACATTAAAAAGCTAGTACAGTCATGCTATTTGCGACTCCAAAACATATTGTTGCTAAAATTGGATCTGTTTCGTCTATAGAGGATACTGAAAAAAAAATCATGCTTATATTTCATGATGGTTAGACTACGGTAACTTTTTTTATTTACTTGCTCGAATAAGAGATCTTTGGCAAAACTATGAGTAGTTCAAAATTCAGCAGTAAGATTGCTTGCCAAGACAAATCAAAGAGCCCATATCATTCCATTTCTAGCATCTTTGCTCTAGTTACAAATTCATTTGAGAATTACTTTAAAAATTTTATTGATTACCCACAAAGCACTTCACGATATGGCCCCAAAATAAATCAGTGCGCTATAAATTCCTCATAGATTGCTCAGATCCTCAAAGCGAGCATTACTGACTGTTCCAGAGTCCAAGTTAAAAACAACTTGGGTGATCTAGCTTTTCCAGTCAAAGCTTCAAGAACCAGAAATGGCCTCCCAATCATAGACTGTATATAAAGATGGATGCAGCACCTGGGACTGAAAAGTGAAGCCAATGCGGAAATCTCTCAAAATTTAATGGCCAGCAGATGGCGACGTCAGTGGTTGCAGAAAGAAGTTCAATGCTATAGAAGTCTACAAGAAAATGACCCTACTTCCCACCTGATTTATTATTTCAATAATGATTTTCCACATTATTTTATGGTATCTATCAGCAGTTTCAAGTCTCCTTCGATATATCATGGTGTTCATTTTTGTAAATTATGCTCCCAAATAGACTAGAATAAAGGATAAAGCCAGATATGCTTTGGGGGCGTGGCTATCCTCTGGTCCTCGTCAGATATGGTCAGATCCACCCATAGATCCACCCCTCGCTTCTCCTTAGATCTTCAGTTCACGCTCTTGTCCAATAGGAATCACATCCAGTTTCAAAATGACAAAATGGCGCTGGTCAAAATGCCGAAATCGAGGCTTCCTAAATGGTATGCTGAAACCAATGGGTGACTTCAGTCTATGCTCCTAATTAAGAGTCTTCAATCTCTTTTGAAGACTCACTTTTACAGGTTTGCTTTAAATGAATAAATTCTGTTATAATACTATTGTTTTTTCTGGTGTTATTTTGTGCAAGTCTGATTTTAAAATCCTTATTATTCCTATTTTGATGTTTAATTTCCCATCTTTTTCGCACTTAATGCAATCGGGATTTATATATATTCACATTTTTTTTACCCGTTTCTGAAGAACGTGGTGCGGTATTGCTTGAAAGGTGCAATGTAAATAAAATTTATAATTTTTATATCATTTCCAGTATTCAAGTCACCTTGGACCAGACACTAATGAATAGATCATAGTGAACATAATGTGCTAACTCTGAATAACAAAATATGGAGGCCCTAGCTGTTAACCTCTATGACACAGTCATCAATCCATTCTGAACTGCAAACTAGTCATTACAGTTTCTCAAAAATTTTGAACATAATTTAAGAATACCTCAAAAATATAGAAATCTCATCCCTAATATCTATTTGCGTAGCCTCAATTCACATAGAACTATAGATAAAGGCTAGTGCCACTTTTCAATTGCACTACTGAATGCCTAATGAGGCATCTCATGGTTTTGTTTTCCTATGGAAGTTTACCTTATGACATTTGACTTGAATACCGTGTCTGTATCTAGCAGGAATTTTAACACAGCAATAAAGGATTACTTGTGGCTAGAGACAGGGCCTCATCCTTGTTCAAAACGTTAGCAGGTCAGTGAGCTTACAGACAATCCGTGCCTAACAGTTAACTTGTTAATCGCCAATGTACAATTGATATGTGTTACCTGCCATATTAGTCATACATGTTCTTCTCATCTGTTTTATCAGTACAATTGTTGCTTTTTATTTGGTATTTTAATGCATTCAAGTGCAAACGGACATAACATGCTGAGCGATTGACAAGCTAATTGTAAGGCAGGGATTGTCTGTAAGCTAACGTGCCAATGTTTCGTACAAAGATGAAACCCTGTCTCTCACCACAAGTCTTAAGGTTGAGTACGGTAAGTCTATTTTAATTGAAGTGCCCGACTGATGAACAATGAAGTATCTGCTTTGTCTTTCTCAGAGAGCATATTTAAAGCACCAGTTTAGTATTTTCATTAACTCTTCTCCTCCTTATAACATATAAATCAGTGGTGGTCAACCCTGGTCCTGGAGAGCCGCAGTTTTCAGAGCAAAGAAATCTTTTTTTTTTTGTATAAATAAATAATAATTAATCGATGCATTCCCATTACATCTAAGCCATCTTCCTGAGTTACTTCGGGGATCACGTGACTTACACTACGGTTTCTGCATCCAGTGCAACGCCTCCATTCTATACACACACATCTGAGATCATCAACAAACACTGGTGAGCTGATTTAAAACTGTATTTATTTAGAAATCCTAAATTCACAATAGCTTCTTCGCTGTTTTAAAGCTAAGATGACAAACAAATGGAGCTTGATGTAAATTCTGATAGGCCACAGAGTCGAGCTTGCTAATGTAAGCTAACTTGCCAATGGTAAGTCTATTTTAACTGCCCGCCTAAAACCAGTCACCTACTGGATTTAACTACGTAAAACAGTAAGAGCCTTCTATTGGATAATTACTGCCAGGGCCGGCTGAAGCCTGCTTCGACTGGTGGTGCAATGAAAATTGCTGGAGGGTAGAGACGTTTTGTTGACCGGGGGGGGGAGATCGTGTTTAATTATGTTGACGGGGGGGATTGTGTTTAATTTTGTTGACCGGGGGGGGAATCGCGTTTAATTTTGGGGGGGGGGAGACATCGTGTTTCATTTTGTTGGCCAGTGTGGGGGGGAGATCACGATTCATTTCCTTGACCGGGGGGGGGGGTCGCATTTCATTCTCAATTAAATTTGCATTACGCACTCCTTTTAATTGCTCTAAAATATACGTTAGTAAGTCAGGATGCGCTGGGGGGGCGTGGTAAAACTCTGGGGGAGCGTAGCCCACCCCTGCACCCCCCTAGATCCAGCCATGATTACTGCAGTGATTAACATGTTTCAGCTGGCAATACGTTACTGAACCCTAACTTATGCTGCTAGTACCTTCTCATTTTTAAGCAACTATGTCAGATCATATCCTGTGATTGTGGAAAAGGTGTTACTCTGTTTCAGAAGGGTCAAATTGTTGCCCTGCATCAAGCAAAGAAAACGCCTGTGGAGACTGCTGAAACTAATAAAATTTGATTAAGAATTGCAGTTAAGAGCTGTAAATTTTAATTTGGTCAATAAGTATAGATATGGAAGCTTACTACCCTGCCAAGATAACGGCCATTAGCGTATTCTATTCGCATAATATACACGTGGCCAAAAAAGGGAAATGTAACATTACTGTAAGAGTGGGAAAATGACATTAATCTTAACGAATGGGCACTCTGACAAAGCGGCCTGTGTAAAACGCATTGCAAAACCTGGAGTGCCTGTATTAGCTCACCCACTTTACAAACCCTACAGGAATATGTGGCTACAAAAAACGCTGACCTCTAATCTTGCTCACTCACCGTAATTACACCTTGCCAGAGACCTGCCGCACTGCAGATGACTAGCCAAAAATAGTGAACTCTGAAGAGGCACCTAACTTATATTGTATTTCATGTGTCAGTAAATACACTTGATGATTTATCAGATATGGCCAGCTTGCTAGCTAGCAATGAAGCAGGAGCATTAATATATACCTACAGCACCAAGTGCACGCATTAAATAAATCCGTTCTAGTGCCATATTTCAGCAGAGAGCATACTGGATATTGGTGAGTCCCCGCACTCATTACTGCACATTTTCACTTACAAGTTATTTTGCATGAACATGAAGTACCGCTCCAAAAACACAATCTTTCTTTGTGGGCGAGTTAATTTGCCATTTTGCTTTTAATTGCTGTTTCTTCTCCTCGAAGGTGTATCATCATTTAGTGACTTCTGGTATTCTGCACCATTAGGCCACATGAGTTTGAAGTTCTGAACAGTTGTATCTGGCTAATTATTTTGCTTTTGTCAGGCTAACGTTATTTACACTTGGGTTACTTTTTCTCCTCATTTGTATATGTTTGTGCCTGTGCGAATACATGTAGCTTGCAAGGCAATACGTTTTAGCTTAGCCCTTTCGTGGGTCTCAGGTGTAACGTTATTGTTTACGAAGAAACACAAGAAATTATTGCATGCATTTGCTATTATGAGCTAGCGAGCCAGCACTAGGTTAACTGTTGAAGGTTAATATGATGTGATTAAATAAGTGAATAAACTGATAAATATGCATAGTTTCGTTAAATGTCTTTTGGGGCGATTTTTTGAACAGTTGGATGGATTTTGAATCGGTTTTGGGCAGGAAGACCTTGGCTTCACAGTGTTTACCAAGGTCGCGCTCTCCTTGCTTAAGTAACTTCCACTTTTCTGTATACCCTATATGCTCATACTGCCACCCTACTGCCTAGCAGAGAACTGATTTTATACGAGCCCCCTATTAGGCGGCGTGGACCCTGGGACAGCCGCCCCCTTGGCCTCCATGGTCGCTCCTCTGGATTCGACGTAAGATGCATTGGTAATTTAGTAACCAGCGTGCAACTAAGCTTCCCTGCAAATGCAGCCTGCTGAATGCTGAAAACATTTTGATTAAGTGCAATCTTAAAGTGCAATCTTAAAATAGATTATGTTGCACTGCTGAAAAAAATCCGAGAGCAGATGAAATTCAGAGACAGCGCTGGGTTAATCGATTTTATTTCTTTAATATTTTTTTTTCCCCATCCACACAATATTCCGTAACACCGGTGTTACCGCTAGGGGAAGGTAGGCTTTAGGGCAGTGGTTTACCACTACCGACAACAGTATTTTTCAATTAATTTTCACCCAAAAAATTATGAAGAAGTAATATATTAGGACCCTTTTTAGATTTTAATGAACTCTGGATCACTCCCAAAGTGGAGGAGAGAATTCGGTGGAAGGATGGATAGGGGATCAGGGCGAAGGTGATGTTGTATGGACTTGGTCTATGATTGTGCGAACATTGGGAGCCCTAGGTGGCGAGACTCAGGGTGGGACTCGCGTCTCTCTTCGGAGTCCGTGTAGGCTTCCAAGCCCCTTGGGGTCCCAGGTGGTGGCTGTTTCTTGCTTCCTTCTTGGAGAGGGGAAGGGCGGGAGGGACGTAGAATCGAGACGAGCGGGGATTGTGGGAATGAAGGCGGTATATATAGGCGTGCGGACCAATAGGAATGTTGTGAATGTGAATGTTTGCCGACGAGGCAAAGTGTCCCGCAAACTGAAGCGCTAGCAAGGCGCTTATGAGCTGCGCCACTGCGAGTGGCCATGAGGTGGATACGCGAAGTATCTGTGAATAATTGCCAGCGAGGCAAAGAACGTCAGCATTTGTAATGGTTTGACAATTTTAGAATAAACATGGCAGTCATTCAACTGCACCATGTGGAATAATACAAAACATCTTTTGTATTCTTATCATCTTATTACCATCTGTATTATTATCAAAACATCTTTTGTGTTATCATTATTATTTTATACTGCTTAAAACATCTTTTATGTCAATACCCCAAAGCTTATAAACCTATTTACCCAGAATGTGTGTCTGTGTGTGAGTGCGGATGAGAGAAGCTGTACAGGAGGGGCAAGGTACAGAGTGGCACAGAAATGCTGGAGCCCTGCCAAAGAAAACGCCCAAGGAGCAGTCCAAAGTGGCATCAGGTATCCCGTAACTGCCTTTCTGTGACCTGTCTAAAGTAGACTGGACAATACTATGTAGAAAGGCGGGAGCTGATTAGACTGCAGTTACAGACAGATCTACAGCCAATTGATGTACAGCTAAAGGACTGTGGATTATAAGAACTGATGCCCGGGCAACGCCCAGGCAGAGCGCTCTCCAAACTGTGGCCAAGAACATCCCTCTGTTACAGTTTGTAATTTTTTACTCTTTGTCTGCTATAAACAACTATTTTTGACATTTGGTCTACAATTCTTTTATTTCTAGTCTCTCTCCCTTGAACACGTCAAATCAGACTCGACAAAAGGTGAAAAAACCCACAACCATAAATGTATGAGTTTTAATTTGCGAAGAACGCAACGTGCATCTATAACAAGAGTTGCTCAGACTAATAGGTAGAGGCGACAAAAGTCTGCTTTATTTTGAAAGCCTTGTAAAACATTGCACTACTGCGGAATTAAATGGCGTTTCCTTTGCAAATCGCTGACCACAAAGTTATTGATATGTCTATGATTTCTGTGCTCATGTAACTCGAGGAACAACACAGATTTACGAATGGCCTTGAGATGGATACGCGTGCAGTGTCCGTAAATGTTTGCCGGCGAGGCGAAGAACGTTAGCATTTGCAATGGTTTGACGGTTTTGGGATAGACATTTCTCTAAAATGTGACTGCGGAAGTTGGGGCGACAAGTCAGTGGTATGGTAAAGTGCTTATCATCGTAGCGTACAGCGAGATGGAGACGAATGTATCGAAATCGTCAAGTTCTCTCCTCCGATGAGGAAAGTAGCATACTGGCGGATTGTGTTTCGGTAGGGTGAGACGGTAAAGAACGAACTCGGTTCGCGTGAGCTTCTCGGCCACGAGGGGTGTATGGGAGGTAGGGAGGTGGCTAGTGTGTGCTGAAATGGAGATGTGGGGAAACTGCGAGTGGCCAAAGTAGTTGATGGGAGGGGCGGACCTGTAGGAGCAAGCGCAGAATTAGTGACTTAGGAAATGAGGAATGAGGAGAGAGGCGGGGAAAGACGCTGAAGGAGCCCAGAAGCCGGGTTTCAACCGGCGGAAAGGATGGGGGGGCGGGATGTATGTGCACGGGGCAAAAGTGCAGCCTGCGAACACAGGGACAAAAAAAAAGGGGACGAAAAGAGACCGAAGAGGTCGTGAACGGAGGGAGCAGGCGGGGGGAGGTGGGGGACTTGTTGTCGGAGTGGTGGAAGGGGATTTTCTTCTGCTTGAGTGCCCGATGGAGTCTGGCGACGGTCGAATGTGGAGCCTGGGATGAGCTTGAAGTGAACTGATTTGTTTTTGGTATTTTCACTATAATTAAGCCTTCTCCAGCACATCCACATCCCGAAGACTTAAAATTGGTTAAGGTCTGGGGCCGGTTGCATAAAATCAGACCCAGTCTTAGACTTAAATGTAATTTTAAGTCAGGCTTGCTATAGACACCTTAATAAGCCTGTTGCATAAAGTCTGTCTTTGAGTTACTTATTTAAGACTGACTCAGATGGCCTGTCGCGATATGCATAATGGGTAAAATAAGACGTTTAACAGAGGAGAAAAACATGGCGGAGGCAATAGCGACACTCGGTGGCAGCGGTAGATCATTGCACTTGAGTGCAGCAGAAGACCTTTGCTTATTAAAAGAATATAATGCAGAAAAAAGTATTATATTCAGTAGTTTTAACCAAGTTAATTGAAATTTAAGACGTCATCAAGTATGGGAAAAAATAACCGAAAAGGTGAACAGCATCAATCCAACGGTCGAGAGGACCGTAAAAGATGTTCAAAAACGTTTTAACACGTTGACTGCCAACTACGAGATAACTCGTAATGGCGGGTGCACCAAATCCTGCCAGTACGAGTTATCTCGTAGTTTAACATAGGTAACTTTGGGGATCAGCAGACTGGTTGGCAGTTGTCATAAAGGAAGAACTGGAGTTATGGCGGCGGATTGCAACCTGTGGAAGTGGGTATTGAACACAAAATTATTATCAATTTCCATTAACAGTTCAGCGACTTCGTCTGCACTCATACAGCGCCATTTTACAAAGTGTTGACCTTCAAATCAAATTATGGCACAATTGAGCAATGTCTTTTACACAAATACCGCTACAAGAAAACTCTTTATTGGTATACCGAATGCAACAGTTATATCCCACCACCAGCTACGACTTGTCTCGAATAGAGGGTTTTCACCCAGAGGATCATGGGAAGACGCTCTGTATCTGCCTATAAATAGCGCCGTAAACAAACATTGACTATATGTAAAAAAAAACCTAGAATGGCAAATGGGAGACCCCTAGAACCTGCTAGTTATCTCCTTGTCGGCAGTCAACGTGTTAAAAATATGGCACGGGGGGGGCGCTATGGAGGGCGGAGGAGAGTAGACGTGTCTCCTTCATGCTCAGAGAAAATGTGACCAAAATTAATTCTTATTGTACAATTCGAAGTATTAATAGCTCTGGACAGTTAATAGTATGCTTATAGTACTTTCTGGCTGAATTATTCTGATTCCTGGCTGACCACGTTGTCAACTGCCCGTCAAAAAGAGTCCACGAAAATGAGCCGCAAAGCACCGCAACCCACAATGCCAGCTTCCCCAACACCAGAGGGTGCTAATGCTGCTAACAACCTCGATGCTACGCTGCTACAGTCCATGATGGACTCTCTCAAGTGCGACATATTCGGGAAAATTGACGACCTGTCCACAAGCCTGCTGTCTGAAATTACATCTGTTAGGCAGGAATTAAAGAACTCTATTAAACCACTTCAGCGCACAGTCGAGGCTCATGAGGCGACGGTGTGTGAACTTGAGTGTGCAGCCACTGACCACAACGCTCGGATGGCCGAGCTGGAAGCTACTGTTGGCAAGCTAACTAAGCAAGCCGCTCGTCTGGAAGACAGATACGAAGATTTCGAAGGAAGATCCAGAAGGAAAAATATACGCGTGTTGGGCGTACCGGAGGGAGTGGAGGGACCCGACCCACTGACTTCATTGCCCAGTTACTGCAGGACCTGCTCGGGCTGAATGAGAAACCCTTACTGGACCGTGCACACCGGACCCTGCGTGAGAAGCCTAGAGAGGGGAACCCACCTCGGCCCTTTGTTGCAAGGATCCACTTCTTTCATATCCGGAGCCTGATTCTGCAGCGGGCTGGAGAAGTCTCTCCACTTCTCTACAAAGGCAAGAGGATCTCTGTGTTTCCCGATTACACCTCCTCCGTCAGGTTCCACGGACTTAATTTAAGACCCGTGGGGACCGATCCTTCCAGGCAGTAGCTCCCAGACTCTGGAACTCATTGCCACTGTCAATACGATGCTTAAATTCAGCTGAATCTTTTAAGAAGCAGCTAAAGACTCCTTTTTAAACAGGCTTTTAATTAGACGAGGGCTTAATTGGCTGATTTTCATTTTACTTTTCATTTTTTATTCTGATTTATGTCTTGTGTTGTACTCTCCTTGTGTTTTATGTGTATAGCCTTGTAAAGCACTTTGTGATTTTTATCTGTGAAAAGTGCTATATAAATAAAATTTACTTACTTACTCCGTCGCCAAGAAGCGAGCCGCGTTCACCACAGTGAAGCGCAAACTACGCTCCTACTCGGTTGTGCAGTTCGGTCTCCTCTATCCGGCAGTACTGAGAATCACCATGCCAGACGGGACTTCACACAGGTTTGATGACCCAGCTATGGCCACTGATTTTGTCAATAAAAACTGTAAGTAGACTGTTTCATGTAGTCGCGGAGCGCGACGAATGCGAAGATGATTGTGCTGTGGTTTTCTATACTTAAAAGTGCACTATGCAAGTTTGTTTACTTTCACTTCTGTTGACATTCAAACTCAAACAAAACACAGGTAGGCCGCCCCTCCCTCCCATAGTTTCCTCCTTCCCATGCTTCCATAACTGTCAACTCTTGTCGGTGATTGGCCGGGACGGTTTGTTATGTTTATTTGCAGTTTGTGACGCCTGTGCGGTCTCCAGAGCCCGGGGTTATTTTTTACAGTGAATTTAGGGGCAGGCAGCTAGCGGATCGGAGAGATGTCGGTGATTTGAGACAAAAATATAATCGCGCAGAAAGTAAACAAACTTGCATAGTGCACCTTTAAGCTGGTTTGTTTACAATAATGTGAGCTGCTTTTGCTAGATGCATTGGCCTCTCCATCTGTTTGTTCATTACTTTTTATTTTTATGGTGTTGTTTCTTCCTTTTTTTCCCCTCTGCTGATTTCCTGATCCAAATCAGGTTAATTGTTCTGTGGTATACATTGCTTTAGGCCTGGGGCCTGTCTCACAAAGCTGGATTTCGGCTTAGCGAGGTAACTTCTGGATTAACCCTGGGTTTTCCGTGTCACGAAGCTGGTTCACTTTTTAGCGGGGTACGTTGCCGCGGTAACTTACGCTGAACGCCTAACCTGCTCCGGAGCAGGTTAAGTTCAGGATAAGATCTAAGCGGGTATATAAGACCACCTACTGGCCAATCATTGTCTTGGAAAAATGGCCTGCCGATTTCTTGAGAATCCCGTGGAGGAAGCAGCATGAATAGTGAGAGGAGCGCTCCGGAGAGAGCGCGTGTTTCGTGACCGGCAAGACCCGTTCAATTTCCCCGAGGAGGTCCTGTACGAGTGGTACCGATTTTCTGCCCAGGGACTGAGGTACATTTGCCAGCTGCTGGAGCCACATGTTGGCAATGTGACCAGCCGCAGTCGGGCGCTTACAGTGCCACAGACTGTGTGTGTTGCGCTGAGGTTCTTCACCACAGGTAGGCCTTAGTGATTTTTTTTTTTTAATTATTCATTCATTTATTCTGCAATCTAGCGTGTGCTGTGTCCCACATGGAATGATATCAGCCAATCAGCCAAAAGGACAAGAGCAACACAAAAAGTTGGCTAAGTTAATGAATAAACAAACAAATGTATGAATTAATGAATTGATTAGGCCATAGTCCATTCATTCATTAATTCTTATAGGTACTTTCATGTATGCTGTTGGCGATGCAGAGAACCTCAGCAAACATTCATACTACCAGGCCATCCATAAGGTGGTAAGGGCACTGACAGGGCTCTTAAATGCTTTTGTTGTGTTCCCCAGTCACCTGCCGACGCAGGCAGTGAAAGAGGCATTTTATGAGATAGCAGGTAAGCTAATTTACACAATACTAATATGATTTTGGTAACACACAATGATTCAGGCCTATAGCATATTGTTGTAGGCTATATTTAATGTAGCATGCATGTTCCTTTCACAGGGTTCCCCAGAGTTATTGGGGCCATAGACTGCACCCATATCCCCATCTCGGCCAGTCCTGGGGACAATGAAGCGGACTATGTAAACCGCAAGTCTTTTCACAGCCTCAACATCCAGGTAGGCCTAGTATACACCGTAAAATACTAATTACGATGCTCAGCAAACTTTTTACATTCAGTTAGGCCTAGTTCATTTATATTACTTCGTTTCAATTTCATTATTTGTATCAATCAGAAATGTTACAATTAGCCTAATCAGTCTGTACAGTAGCCTATGTAGCCTCGCCTACTGAAGGGCCCACCACACAACACCATCATAGTTTCAAAAGTACATTGCTGCATTACTACTACTACTAACGACTACCTTTGACCTCAAATGCTACTGCAGATGACGTGACCATCAATTGATGGTCACAAGCCTTGAGGCTAAGCGGCCGAGCTCTGTCCATGACTCCCGAATCTTCCGGGAGTCAGCTTTGTGCAGGAAATTAGAGAAAGGTATGGCAACTTTACACTGAATGTTAGCTCAATTCTTTCTGAAACTGTTTTGTGACACTCAAATCCATTTCTTTTAACCTTTAGGGCAGTTCAGTGGAGTGCTGCTGGGTGACAGGGGCTATGCCTGCCAGCCCTTCTTGCTGACCCCATATCCTGACCCTGGTGCTGGGCCATAAACCCGGTTCAATACGGCCCTCTTCAGAACCAGGGTCAGGATTGAGATGACCTTTGGGGTCATCAAGGCCCGCTTTACCTGCCTGCAGGGGCTGAGGGTGGTTCCAGACCGGGCATGCAGGATTATTTCTGCATGCTGTGTACTCCACAACATCGCAACCATGAGGAGGGAGAGGGCCCCACCTCTTGATCCCCCACCCCCTGATGTGGTTGACCCCATCACCCTGGACTACCCCTCTGGTAGAGCTGTGAGAAAGGCCGTCACAGAGCAAATTTTTAGTAAAAAAAAAAAAAAAAAAAAAAAAACCATGCAGTGTGAATTCTTAAGTCAAGAAAAGAGGCATGTTTTTGTCTCTCTCTTTTATTTCAGCATTCACTTTTTTTCCACACTCCGGGGGAGAAAAACAACACACTTTAGTTTCCTTGTTTCCTATGCCTGAAAAAGAGTTAACAGTGATGTACATTGCTTCCTTTGCCTGAAATGAATTGCAGCTGAATGACCTTTTTCTTGTGCTCCAGTTTCTCCACCTCCAGTTTCAGTTTCTTCATCTTTAATTTTCTGTGTTCAATATCAAGTTGGCGGGACTCTCTCTCAAGCTTTTTAGCTTGTATGTCGAGCTCTAAAGATTTTTTGTGCAGTGCTCTTACACTGTCTGCTCCCACCTGAATCAAAAATTCACAGCACAGTGGCTTAAGCATTACTGGCTCTTTGCATGGGTCACTTTTAAGGCAAGCCAATATTACAGAGCACCCTTATGAAATTATTTACATCTTGTGATCGTCTACTTGCCTGTCTGGAGGTGGAGGGCAAAGACTCTGATTCCGGAGAGGGAGCGTTTTCCACTTCCTGTAACAGAGCATCATAGCAATTGATTCATTTCAGGATAAACAACACTCAAGCATCTCTTGTCCCTTGTGCAGACCACCATCATAGTTGAGACAACTGCTAAGTGCCCACACCTTTGAATGCGTGAAATTGAACAACTACATGGAAATGTTAAGGACTGCAGTGTACCAGCATCATCGGTCTCTGTGAGCACGCAGAGAGCGTGTCTTCATCTATTGGCTCCTCCTGAGTGGCCTACATGAGAAGTGGCAAAAGATTTTTTTTTCCTCTAATGTATGGTCAGCAGCAACAGATTGCTTGTAAATGTACAGGACAGTTTGAATTTACTGTTACCTCTATCAAAGACGGCATTTGTGTGGGTGGAGGTAGCAGCGTTGAAGTTAGGGTCTCACTATCCACTGTGCAAAAAAAAAACACACACACACACACACACGTTACTTAAGCTACTTTCACAATAAAATGATAAGTGTTTTAAAAGCAGCCCAGTGTTTTAAAATTTGGCGCACTGAAACATACCATGTACATATGCCGTGATTTGTGAGCTGCTACCTCCACCAGGGTCTGATGAGACTCCCCCCTCCACACCCTCCGTTATGGGGCGACCCTTATTATAAGATAAGGCCAACTCCTCTGCAGGAGTGTATGGTTGTGTAGGAGGACCCCCTCCCGTCTTTTTCTTGTCACATTTTTTCCTGTGAGCTGCACACAATATCAAATCAGTTCCATTGTGATCATTCTACAACAAAGAGACGGCGTGAAAGGTAAAGCTTTGTGCATGTTGTAGTGAAGACTATATATGCATATTGGTCACATCATATGTAGCCTGGAAGATATTATAATAAACTTACTGACTGCTTTGTACTTGCTCCCAAGTCCTTTCGGCTCCGCTGGGTTTGCAAGTGAAATGAGTTTAAATTGTCAAAAAGAATAAGAAAATGGAAACAGGCACATACATTTGAGAGACACACAGTGGTGATATAATATTACAATCCCAGTAACTTACACATTGACAGAGTCGGCCATTTTTTGCCAAGATTCCTTGCGGTTTCTGGCAGCTGCAACAGTGTTGCTTTTTGCCTGAATGATGTCTTTATATTTTTCATACATCCTTAAAATTATTGTTTGCTCCTCCATCGAGAAATAAGTTGCTCTCTGCGGCTTCTCCATGGTGCACAATTGGTCAAATGGAGTTAACACCGCCCCTTTTATGTGCACAAGCACAGATCTAGATGGGAAACTCCTGGGTTCACTTAACGAGTTGATAACCGGCTTCGTGAGACCGATAATCAAGACCGAGGATGTCTGGTTAAGTGCAGCTGGGTAACTGAGGGAAATCCCGGGTATGTTAATTCAGCTTCGTGAGACAGGCCCCTGGTCTATAGTGTCCTTTCTGTTATTGTTATTATTATTATTATTATCACTACTATTATAATTTTCTTGAGTGTATGCCTTTTTCTCCTTTTTATTTTATTATTGTTGTATTGGCTTGTTAGCTTTTCCTGTTAACTCTCTTTTTCTTACTCAATTAGACTTTTTTGGCTAACTACTGTTTTAGCAACGGGCATTCAGTGGATTCTACATGTGCATTTGCTTATTTTCTATAGGTCACATTTCATCTCAGGTCGCACTGTTGAGTTTCGGTTACAGCCATCATGGAGCATTTTGGAGTTTTTTGTTTGTGGCGGTTTTTGCACGCATCTCAATTGGGGAGATGCCTGTGTGAGGGTGGGATGGGGGGAGGGCTCTGTGTTTTTTTTGTGTATCTGTCCTACATGTTTTTTGTTTTTCTTGTTCATTTGGTTGTTGATTAATGTAATCTTCAGGCTAGCTGTGGGGTCAGTCTGCCTGTCAATGCCAATGATATCTCTACTCTTCCCAATTATTTTTGGATGGTCCAGCCCAGGTTGATACAACACCCTGATGGATGTGCACTTAAGTTCATTAGTTGGAACTGTAAGGGACTAAACTCCCCGGTAAAGCGCAGCAGGGTCCCACATCATCTTCAGCATTTGGGAGCTCAAGTGATATATCTCCAAGAAACACACTTAAAACCATCAGTTTATCCGAGAATTAAGAGTAGGTGGATTGGTCACTCCAACTATTCATCATTTCATAGCAAGTCTAGAGGTGTTGCAATTTTGGTACACAAATCAGTGCCCTTCATATGTGCTAATATGATCTCTGACCCAGGAGGCAGGTTTCTAATTGTTACTGGTAAAATCTATGACACCCCAGTCCCACTGGTAAATGTATATGCCCCCAATTGGGATAACGCAGATTTTTTTTTGGCAGCTTTTCTCTAACTTTCCTGATATGTCCTCACACTTCCTTATTTTAGGAGGTGACTTTAATTGTTAGCCCAGTCCAGGGTCAGACCGCTCCTCTACCAAGATCACTACCCCTTCAAGATCTGCCAGAATAATTAAGACCTTCATGGACGAGTTTGCAATTTTGGATCCCTGGCATTTTTTTTAACCCCTCCAGTAAAGCATTTTCCTTTTACTCCAATGTACACCATACGTTCACTCGAATAGACTACTTTCTGGTAGGTAACAGATTTCTCCCTTCTTTGAGCTCACGCTCTTATGAAGCCACAGTCATTTCTGATCACTCCCCTGTCACTATGAGTGTCCAATTTAGGGGGGCTGTTCATGAATAAACCCCATGGCGTTTTCATATACGTTTACTCGCAGATGAAAAATTTGTAGAAATGATTTCTGACCAAATTGATATATTTTTGATTATAAATAAGACTCCTGATATTTCTGCATCTGTATTGTGGGAAACTTTAAAAGCTTACATCAGAGGACAAATAATCTCCTTAAGCTATGAGAGAAAACAACAATGGAAAAAATTGGATGAGTTAACAAAACGTATTGCTCAGTTGGACACATTATATGCCACATCACCATCCTCAGATTTATATAAAGAACGTCTTTCCCTCAAGTCAGAATTTGACACACTTACTACAGACCATGCTGTTGAAGTACTCCTTAAGTCCAAAAGTAATTTTTATGAACAGGATGACAAAGCTGGCCCATCAATCACGACAGTCTGCCTCTTCTCACCAAATCCCCCCAATTAAGACATCTACAGGTATTATAATTGACCCCAAAAGAATTAATGAGGAATTGAAAAACTATTATGCTTTATTATATACATCTGGAACTGATTCGGATACGCAGGACTTCGACAACTTTTTCACTACACTCGAGATTCCTCCAGTTCACCCTGACATGATTGAAAAGCTGGAGTTGCCAATAACCACTAGTGAGCTTTCGATTGCTATTTAATTTATGTAGGGTGGTAAATGCCCTGGACTTGACGGCTATCCAATTGAGTTTTACAGAAAATTTCAGCACAAACTAGCCCCTGTCTTGATAGATATGGTTAATGAATCGTTTATATCTCTTAGTTTGCCCCCAACACTTAATCAAGCTTTTATCCTTTTATCCTTAAAAAGAGTAAGGACCCCCTCTCCTGTTCTTCCTATCAGCCGATCAGTTTGCTAAATGTCGCCTTAAATTGTTATCTAAAATGCTTGCCTTGCCCTTGGAAACTGTGCTGCCCACCATCATCTCTCCCAATACAAGGTTTAAGGGGATAGCCAGAGTCACCTAGGAGAAGACCATCAATTGTGCCTTGCTCAAATGCCTCTCCAATATGTTTCTGCTGCAGGATCCTGGAGTCATGGGTTGATCCTGCCCAGCAAGCCACACAGTTGGTAAATTTCAAATTGGCATCGCATATGGCTTGCACATTGATGCTGTGGTAACCCTTCCTATTAACATAGAGATGCTCATCCACACATGGGGCCTGCAGCCTGAAATGCATACAATCTATAACCCCTACGACATTTGGAAATCCCGCTATCGCATGAAAGTCCACTTTAAGCTTATTCAAAGCTGCACTGTTGGTAGGAAACGCAGGAAGTTTCTTACTCAATTCACTTGAGACCCTGTGGATGATCCGTGACACAGTTGATTTATGAAGTCCCACGGAATCACCCACAGAGTTCAGAAAACTCCCTGTAGCAAAAAACTGTAAAGCCACACACACCTGCAGAACTTCAGGAACGCTGTGGTTTCTTGCTGTTGTGGGATTAACAGTGTCTTCAAGTAGCTCAGCTAGCGAAATGATAGTTTCTTGAGGAAACCGAAATCTCTCCACTAGCTCTTGATTATTGTACCTCTCAAGTGGATTGTTTATGTCCCTGAAGACTCTCTCTCTTCTTAGGGCTCTCTCCAAGATCCAGATATTTGCCATGGAGCAAGTACCATGTCCTATTTCCAATCTAAATTTTTTTGTCCTTTTTTGAGATAAAAACAGTAAATATTGCTGTGTCTTTGTGTCTCCCAACTGACGGTCTGATAGTTTGTAGCCATGGCAACAAAGCTCTCATCTCAGGCTTTGCCAGGGGGAAAGGTGGCTAATTTTTCAGTCTCAAATTAAGTAAGTCTTAAGTTTTATGCAACAGACAGTCTTAATTAGACTAGTCTAACTTGACAATTTAAGATAGGTCTACAGCTAAGACCAGTCTTAAACTAAGTTTATGCAACTGGCCCCTGGACTCTGAGGTGGTCTATGCATGTGTGAAAATGTTTCTCATGCTCAATGAACCACTCTTTCACAATTTGAGCTTGATGAATCTTAGCATTGTCATCCTGGAATATGTCTGTGTCATCAGGGATTAAAAAGTCCATTGATGGGTTACTGGTCATTCTGTATATTCATATGCTCTGATGAATTCATTTTATTGCTGCAGAACAGTGCTGAGCCTGGACCTGACCAATTGAAGCAACCCCAGATCCTAACACTGCCTCCAGAGGCTTGCACAGGCAGCACTATGCATGATGGGTGCATCACTTTGGGGGCTTCCTTTCTTACCTGACATATCAATCACTCTGGAGTAGGGAAAATCTGGACTTATTCATCCACATGACCTTTTTCCATTGCTCCTCAGTCCGATCTTCAGGCTCCCTTTCAAATTGAAGACATTTTTTTCCCAATAAGCCTCAATAACAAGTGGCTTTCTTGTGGCTACACAACTGTTTAGTCCCAATCCTCTGAGTTCTTGTTGCATCGTGTGTGAGGAAATGCTCTTACCTTCATAAATAAACCTAGCCATGAGTTCTACTGTTGATTTTTTTTTAAGATGAGTCTTTACTGAGCATTTTAGTGTTCTCCAATCAGGATCAGTCGTGATTTTTCTCCAACCCATTTCTTCCTTGAACGTGACAGTTGACCACTATCTTTCCAGGTCTTAATAAGTTGCTTGACAGTTTGTGACCCCATTTTTGTGATTTCAACTATCTCGTTAGCTGTTTCCTGTGCTTGAGCCTTGAGCCTTAAGTCACAAACTGATGGCCGGACATTCTCCCTCTGGATTTTCTGGTAGAAAGCAAAATTCATTGTTCCATCAATTGTGGAGAGTCACCCAGGTCCTGAAGAAGCAAAGGAGCTTCAGACCATCACATTATCACCATCATGTTTGACTTTTGGTATGATGTTCTTAATGTGGAATGCTGTGCTAAATTTTGCCAGATGTTACGGGACCCAGTGTCTTCCAAAAGGTTGCACTTTTAACTCATCAGTCCAGAGAATATTCTCCAAAAAGTCTTCAGGGGTCATCAAGATGTTTTGTGGAAAATGCGAGATGATCCTTTGTGTTCTTTTATGGTCAGCAGTGGAACTGTGAACACTGTGACAAGTTGGGCCTGAAGTTCATTATATATTAGTTTGGGTTCTTTTGTGACCTCCTGGATGAGTCATTGATGCACTCTTTGAGGAGTTTTAGAAGGCTGGCCACTCCTGGGAAGGTACGCCACTGTTCCAAGTTTTTTCCATTTGTAGAAAATGGTTCTCATCATGGTTTGCTGCATCCCAGAGCCTTAAAAGTGGGCTTTCTTTCTCACCAGTTCTTGAATTTCTTTAGATTGTAGCGTTATGTGCTGCTTTTTACTTGTTTAATAATGCCAGATGGGTTTTATCTATGTGATGGCAGTTATCATGTCAAGGTGTCTCTGGAGAAATTGAACCCCCTCATCAATTGAATCGTTTAATTGGTCGACTCAGTAATTAAAGGGGCAATACTTTTTCATGTCAGGCTAAGTAGGATTGGATAGCCTTTTTCCTTCAATAAAAGGAATCATTTAAAAACTCAATATTGTGTTCACTTGGGTTACCTTTGTCAAATATTAAAATTCATTTGATGATCCTGAAGGAATTGTGATGACATTTCCATAGACATTTATTGGTGAGCGGATGGTGCTGTTTATATTCGATTACAAGCCGAAACTTGGAACAAAAACTGGTCCCTACCAGGTTAACCACGCAGAAAAAGTTTCCATGGCAATCTAACCAGGATAAGAGAGCCACTTTCAGGACAGGGAAAACCCTGACTTTTGACTTGACATGCCTCAGTAATTTTGCTTTGTAGTGCATTCCAATGGCCAATTTTATGATCTAAGCATTCAGTGTTTGTTAGGTACAGTTCTGGAACCAGTCGCGAGAGTCGAGCAGTGAAGGAAAAATGGGATTTTATTGGAAAGGGGGCGAACCCCCGCAGAGCAGGAGGCGACAGTACAAAGTCCACAATCCAAAATCAAAATCCAAAGGCCGAAATCCAAATCGTAACCAGGGCAGCAAACACAAAAATCATGGTCGGGCAAAATGGGTATGGTACACAGATGCAGGTGGAATATCCAAATCAGAAGCAAAAATCAATAATCAGGGACAGTCCAGTCAGAAGAGAATCACAAAAGAGTACAAGGCGAAAACAAGCGTGGCACAAAGGAAACGTTCTGACGGGGAGCTGCCGTGAAAAGACTGCTTAAATACACAAGGGAAGTCACATGCTATGATCAGGCACAGGTGAAATGGATCAGACTAATTACGTGGGAGCAAACACGAGGGAGAACCTAACCACATGAAATTGGCACAAGCCAAAACGCGGTCAGGGATCACGAGACAGCCTATGACAAAACATACAGCTCCGGTTAGGGAGTTCTAATGTGCACAGATAATGAGAGGCAGGACAGAGTAGAGCAGGTGCGGAGGATCCGCTGAATTTGCAGCAAAGACAAAGTGAAGGCAAGAGGCGGAGACTAGAACAGGGCGAGTGCTGAGAGCTTGTTAATCAATTAGTAAGTGCAGCTATACAATCCCTGGTGCTTGTTAGTAAGTTAGTATTATATACAATGTTAGTCTTGGTTAGTAACTTTAACAAAATAACAAACTGTTAGTATGGGTTAGTAAAATAGAAAAGCAAGGCAAAGGAAGCAAACGAGATTAGAAGGAATGTTTGAAACCCAGAAACCATGAAATCACCTAAACATGTGACACGAAGGACTTGGGGAGAAGCTGTAGTTTAAAAGACCAGACAGGGGAGACAAAGTGCAATGAAGGGCATGGGCAAAGACATGCACCGGACTGTAACAGAAATGTGGATCTGGCATGGCAAAAACAAAAACATGGCAAAGAACTAAAACTAGGCAGAACATGGCAAAACAGAACAGGCATGGCAGAAACATAACGGGGCATGGCAAAAAACAGAACAGACATGGCAGAATCATAACAGTGTTGTAAATATTCTGTGTGACCGACCAAACTATTCTCTGTAGCCTGCTGTTTTCTGATTGAATATACTATTGGAGCTTTGTCCGAATTTAGCATCAGCAGATTGACCTGCTGGTGTTGTTCCAGTTTGATGAGTGGGTGGAAAAATAAAAGAGGCCTTGCACTTCAGATAATGATGCATATTCACAATAGCATTATCTATACAAATACAGTTTGTAGAGTGCAGTAATATTTATGACTTTCAAATTCAATTTGGAGGAAGGGGAAATGAGCGTGTGGACTGAAACAGAGAATATTAATGGATGTTTATAAATCAGAATGAGGGAAGGGGCTGTTTCTTTTTTCCTCTGCCACACAGACTTTAAATTCAGGGAAATTGAAAGCACAATACTTTTTAAAGGTTTATTCATTTTGAATATTGTTCTTGCAATGTATTTTATATGAAACTATTTGTATTCTTTTTATTTTGATGATTATGAAGTCGCTGAGAGCTAGGAGATGTACCATATGTTGCCTAGCAACTGCACTAGAGCTTACAGCTATGACAACAGGACACACTAATGAGGACACGGAAGAACAAGCTTCATAGCGCATGGTGACTACAACACAAGGTGGTTGGACATGAATTCATTATACACACATTTGAGATTCTCTGTAATGGATTTTAGCACAATTTGACCGGCTCTTTCACAAAGCTCAGGAACAAGACTGCCAGTTAATTACACTACGCACCATACAACACTGAGTAATGAGCACACAGCATGCATTATTTTCTTCTTGCTGTTAGACTTTGCCCATATAATATTGAGCCTTTAAAGCAGACCTGTAATAATTATTGAACCCTAATCTTGCAGACAGTGTTAAATATAATGCTATAATGGGGAAATAAGAGTGTACACTTATCAGCCATAACATTATGACCACTGAGATGTAAAGTGAATAACATTGATTATCTTGCTACAATGGCACCAGTCAGTGGGAGGGATACATCAGGCAGGTAGTAGTGTTGGAGAGGGGATGTGTAAGTTATTTGTCTCCATGCATTTTGACAATTTTCAGTTGGCACATATACATCGCCAGCATCGCCAGCTGTGCCATTAGCCCCAACTTCAACAAAAAATAAACTTGCAGTTTGCATCTACAAGAGCTAACATAACAATGCTAAAAAATCCCTTGTAATTGAAGAAAAGAGACCCGCTGTGAGCTGGTGCTGTGACAGCGAAGTGTTTCCCATCAAGTGCTCCTATACAGTTGGGGTATAGCCCTTTATCATTGAACCTGACAATGATCTTCTTCCATTCTTCCTCATTAGTTGGGACCTGAAAACAGTATTTTAATAGATTATAAAATAAGAAAGAAACAATAATGTTTGATACCAAATACTTCAAGAGATTGATAACAGTCATTGCTCTGTTTCTTGAACATTCTGCGCAACCAGAGCAAACAGAGTGTATTGGTGATGAGGAAGCTCTCTTGGAAACCAACCCTGAGGCTGTCACAGACCCTCAAGGGGATTTAGCATCAGTATGGATGTCTGTTATGCACCGGACACAGAGCTATCATCTACAATAACTAAAGGCTAGAAGGAAAGTATGACTTCACAAGATAAATTCAGGGAAGCTGTTCTACAGCGTTTAAACAAACTTGGTCATAAGGCTGACACAAACTCTCCTCATCAGCAGTTTTTGTCCCATTTAGGGCAAGAAATGCTTGCTATCACTGATCCTAAACTCCTTGGAGAATTAAAGAGTAAATTGCAGAAAATTGCATTTGATTATCATGCAAAACAAGAAGATCTTAATGAGCCCTCAGACTAGTAAGATAGTAAGTGCAGAAAATGATTTAGTCTCTGTCATTGTTTAACCCAATGAAGCATTCCTTTTCTCCTGTTTCTAACAGACTTTACTCGTTGTATTCCAATATGCAAAATACACATTCAGTGTACTTTATTTTTATAAGTACAAGAGATAGCATGAATTTATATGGTTTCATGAATAGGGCCTAGCTGCATTTAACTGTTGTTTTGATTAAAGGTGTGAAATCTAAAAATGACCATCTAAGATATCTTGAATGTATTTTACACAGCATTTAACTACTGACAGATAATTCTAATAATTCCTAAAACTTGTTAGTAAAGGAAAATAATTGAAAAACAAATCAGGATCAATCATTAATTTTCAGAGATGTTTTGCTTTCTTTTATTTTACCCCAGCAGCCGCTACTGAACAGGAGTGATTCAATCCATCTACAAACGTTTGTAGTTTATTGTGTTTTTTAGCCATTGCATGTAGGCAGCAGGCTCAAAGTAAGCTGTTATTCATAACAATCTCCGTACACCGTTTCAAGTGATATCCAGATACTGCATCTCTCTTTCGTGGGTATTGCCTGTTTCACAGTTTAATGGAAAACTATAAGGCAAGGGTGGAACTAGTGGATAATCATTTGAAGGAAACGTAACTATGAAAGTCATACACAGGCACAGGAACAGTGGAACCAAACATTCCACAGGGATTTGCACGTTTTTACCAATTAAGTCTCACACATACAAATGTGAATTTATACTATCCATATCAATTGGATATAATACAAGAGAATGCACTCAGCAGTTATTGCTGCTGTGGAATTCACATGCATAGTCCATCAGTTGGTGAATCTGAGAGCATAATATGTCAGTAAAATAGCACTGTTGTATTTTATTTTCCCATTCATACAGCCTTTGCACCATGGTTGCATTCCAGAATTAATTGGTGTGTCTTCATAGAAATTCCTCTGCTGACTTGTATACACACGCACACATTCATTCATGCTCAATGGTATTTCTGAGGGAGGATAGCGACAATAAAATATGTTCATGGGAGAGGCCCTTTGGGCCTTCAAGGCATTTTGTGAAGACCCTCGGAAAAATATTGAAATAATTTCTGTTCTCCTATTTATTTACTGATTTATTTATTCACTGAAAAAGTAGTAATTATTTAATTTGGCAAATGGTTGGTTAACAGAACAGGGAAGTAGAATAATCACAGTTTTATCTCTGATATCCGGGTGAATCAGTGGCTGCATCCGAGTAGTTTTTTTTTTTAATAGAACATTAACCGTACGGTTAGATGCATTTTACACTGGAAAATAATGACATTACCTCAGATTGAGCAGTATGAACAAAACAAAAAACAGACAGGAATTACAAAACAAAAGTAAGCTTTTTTATTTCAATTTAAACGGATCAAATGAAGGTGATTTATGGGCTTTCTTATCTTTAGTGGTACTTAACAATTGAATTTTTGCTGTTGCTGTTGCTCACCTCCTGGTTGTGCTGTAGCGCTGTTCATTGGTGTTCATTCTGCTGGAGTTGAGGGGGAGAGAGGCGTGCAGGGCTGGTTGTAGCAGACGATTTACTCTTGTTTAAACGGGGTTTTCTGAAACTAATTCGTGTGTAAAAGTTCAAACATTAAAAGAGGTAAGACAATTTGTTCCCGAGGTATAACCTTTGTGGCATTAGGGGCAGGGAGAATCTTCCCCTCTTTTTTTCCCCTTTTTCCCCCTTGTAACAACTCAGTTAGCAAATAGCCAAATTAAGTCGCTAATCTGGTCAAACAAAGGCGATGGGGGTTTTTTGGGGTTTTTTTCCGGGGGTTTCAGTCTCCTGGGAACAAAGTAAAGTAAAATAAATTTAAACACTAAATAACTGGCCAACTAAGTAAATTGTAGCCTACGATTTACATAGTAAAACAGAGTTGTTTTCAAGGACTGAGCTGCTGTCACATGGTTTTTCTGAAGCTGATTTAGCTAACAAACTTCAGCAAGCTCTCAACGCTAAGAATATTATCGAATTACCTGGATATCTAGCGAACTATTACCTGGGTTGGTTTCATGCTTGCTCGCTTGCCTTTCATACAGTCTTCTAGCCCCTAGGCTAAATATTGACATACCAGGGTTTTTAGTCTCGTTCGGTCTTTCTCTTTACCACATAAACGTATTGCCAAGCTTGAATGAAATATTAATGCAAACCGGGGTTTTTGTCTTTTTCACATCTTATTATTACCGAAGTGCTCTTCTGATTAAACACATTGCAAATTAAATTATTTTTGTTTTTTACTCCGGTTGCGGTGCCTCGATCAGCTGATTAAAGTTTAGTTGCTTGTTTGAGTGCTTCGCGACAGCTTGTTGGGCAGATACCATGTTCAGTGCGCTCACACAGTAAACAACTTTTTTTTCGGTCCGTTTGAATTAAAGGGAACCGGAGCTTTACTCTGTTTTGTTACCTTTGGTTGTATTTGTGGCTAGTTAGCTAGATATTAACTGTTTGCATTTTTGACTTGGGATCTGAGATTAAGCATTTAGTCAGTAGGGCAGCTGTTACTTAAGTTGTTCATTCAGTTAGGTTGGAATTTTAAACGTAAGGTTTACCAAAGTGCTCCCCCCCCCCGTTTCTCCTGGGCGCTATAGCCAGTCTGTTTTATCTGGATTCTCAGCTAAGAACTGCATATTTTTAGATTAGTATATTGATAGCACTGGGACTATATAAAGTCAAGTCGGCTTATTCAGAGTGCCTATTATATATCGAGTTAGTCTCAATTTGGTATTTCTTTTTTTTTTTTTTGGTAACTGAAACTAAGCCCCTGCTAAAAGAGGCTTATTATCCACTTACATAGTTTCCCTGCGGTTTCTATTGTGACTGCTGCTTGGGGCTTCTCAGGTTAATAAATTGTGGACCCTGAGCTTCTGTCTTGGCATTAATTAATTTTCCTTGTTACCTAGGGTGAGCAAAGTCATTAGGGAAGGGGGTTCAAAATGTGGCCAAAACTTTGTGACGGTTGCAGGATGATCGCACTTTTGGAAAGAGATTTCCAGGGTGGATTTCCAGGCTGTCACCGGTGCCAGCTAATTGAGCATGTTCTTCAGGGCCAGTTGGCTGCACAACATAATTCGCAATCAGTAGAGTTCCTAGAGGAACTAAGTAGTATGTCGTTTAGAGAAATGGTGTGTATGCCAAAGCAGGGGTGTGCGGAGACCACAGAACAGGTAGGGAGAGAAAGTTGGGTGACTGCAGGTCGACAGCGCAGGAAAGGGCGTGCACGCCGTACAGCGAGAGCTCCTCCAGTGGTTGAGGTGTCCAACTGATTCCGGCCCTTGCAGGAACTCGACTTGGCCCCTGACCCTGAGAGTGGGGGGATTGATGAGCATCAGGGCACCCTGTGAGCCTCTTCCCCTCAGAAAAGAGAGTTAGTGATAGTGGGGGACTCAATCATTAGAGGAATAGACAGCTTGGTCTGTTCACGTGACAATGAGTCTCGTACGGTATGTTGCCTGCCTGGTGCCCAGGAAGGAGACCTCCTGGAGCGTGCGGACAAGCTCCTGGCCAGAGCGGGGAGGGATCCAGTTGTCATGGTCCATGTTAGGAAAAATGACATAGGTAAGGGCAGGTTTGAGGTTCTGCAAGGCAAATTTGTGGAATTAGCTGAGAAGCTTAGGAGCAGATCCTCCACGGTAGTTTTCTCCGGGATTCTACCGGTACCACGTGCAAGCAGAGGATAGCAGAATTTCATCTGGAGGTTTAACACGTGGCTACGAACCTGGTGTAGGAAAGAGGGGTACAGGTTTATGGGGTATTGGAACTTTTTCTGGGACAGGGGTGACCTGTTCAAGCCTGACGGGCTACACCTGAACCGGAGGGGTACCTTTGCACTGGGTCAGCATAGGTTGAGGGTAGCACAGGATTATTTAAACTAGGGACTTGGGGGGCAGGGAGGTTAGTGAGTGTTACACATAGGGAAATGCAGACTGCCCTGATGGAAGCTGACAGCATTACATGCACTATTGATGATATACTTTTAAAGCAACAAAGCGTAGTGGGGGGCTTGAAGCAGCAGCCACATGGGAAATCAAGGGGGAAGAGGATTAGTAATAACCTGAAATGTTTTTATTTAAATGCAAGAAGCATAAAAAATAAATTTCCAGAACTTGAGGCCGTTATGATTAGTGAGGGCTATGACATAGTTGGGATTACAGAGACATGGCTTAGTGAAGCGGATAGAAGGTTATAAGCTCTTAAGGAAGGATAGATGTAATCGGCGAGGAGGGGGCGTAGCACTCTATGTGAACGAAAACATAAATGTACAGGAAATTCCCGAAATTGAACATTCCTTGCCCTGTGAAGATATCTGGGTCAGGCTCATTGGTAAATACGAGACAGGTTTAAACAAAGGAGTATGCTGTCGACCGCCAGCTTTGGACAATATTGTCAATGAACTGCTCTTTAAGAGGATTAGGCAAGCTTGTAGAGGAGGAGGTACTATTATTATGGGAGACTTCAATTATCCTGGTATCGATTGGAAAATGGTGAAAGGACAGGGTAAAGGGGAGGAAGAATTTCTGGATGTTATAAATGACAATTTTTTGGTGCAGTATATTAATAAACCTATAAGAGAGAAGGCAATTTTAGATTTGGTGCTTTGTAATGATTCTGATAGACTTAGCAATGTTGAGGTACTGGAGCCACTTGGGACTAGTGATCACTCTACTGTTAATTTTGACGTTTCATGGGAAGTTAAAAAGCTGTCTTCGAAAACCAAAATTTTTAATTTTAGGTGAGCAAACTTTGACGGGATGTGCTCATATCTAAGCGAAATAAAATGGGAGTCACTTCTGGACTGTGAGTCTGTAAATGAGACGTGGGAAAGATTTAAGGGGGTTTTACTTGATTCACAATGTAAATCCATTCCAAAGGTGTCCAAAAGTAAGCTGAAAAAGCAAAATCCTCCATGGATGACCACAGCTATTTGTAGGAGTCTGAGAAATAAGAGGAATCTTTATAAGACGTACATACAGGATAACAATGAGAATACTAAGGCTGAATACTGTAAAATGCGAGCTGTGGTCAAAAAAGAGCTGAGGAATGCTGGAAGACTGTGTGAAAGGCAAATTGCAGAAGGGGCAAAAACTAATCCTAAGCGCTTCTTTCAGTACTGTAGCAGAAAAAGGAAAGTCAAAGAGGAGGTTAAATGCATAAAGAATAAATATGGATCGCTGCTATATGATAACAAGGATATTGCGGATACCTTAAACGGTTTTTTTGTTGAGAATTTTACCTCGGAGCTGGTTTTTTCTTCGGCCAGAGGGCATGTCCAACACTCAAGATTATTTTGTGGAAATTGAGGTTAGGGATAATGAAGTATTAGACAAGTTGCATAAACTAAAGGCAGATAAGGCGGCGGGTCCTGATGCCTTATATCCTAGAGTGCTCAGGGAAGTTTGTGAGATCATCTTCAAACCGCTCTCCGCCATCTTCAGACGGTCTTTAGAAACTGGAGAAATACCAAATGATTGGACGCAGGGCAATATAATACCAATATATAAGAAAGGGGACTGTACTGAGCCAGGAAATTACAGGCCAGTCAGTTTAACTTGCATTGCATGCAAAATACTGGAATCTATCATAAAAGACGAGCTGGAAGGGAAGGGCATGCCTGACAAACTTTCCGGAATTGTATGAAGAGGCCGCCAAGACTTATGATCAAAGCAGGGCTTATGACATCAAATACTTGGATTTTCAGAAAGCGTTTGATACAGTACTGCATAAGAGACTAATTTTTAAAATGAGCTCCATTGGAGTTACAGGAGGTATTCTGGAGTGGATTCCAAACTGGTTACAGGACAGAACACAAAGAGTGGTGGTCAGTGGAATCTCACCTCAGCTAGGTATGATGGGGAGTGGCGTCCCTCAAGGATCAGTGTTGGGACCCCTGCTGTGCCTCATCTACATTAGAGAGCTTGTCAATATTCTGAACGCGTTCAATTTGAACAGGCATTCGAAAATGAACAAGTCTCCGTTCGTGTTCAGGTAGAAAACGAACCGCAGAGTGTTCAAAAATGAACGAGCGTGTGTTCATTTTGCGTTAAAAAATTAACAAGTATGCTTTCATTTTTGACCGAACGGAATCCAAAAACGAATGCAGCTACCCTCTCGTGTTACAAAATGAATCTGCTCTCCACTACGCAAAATTTACACCAACATGCGTAAATATTTTCTTCTTACAAGAAAAAAAATTCCCCGTCTCCCATTTAGAAGTAGATTGTAAGGTACATGCTTATTAAACGATAGTTTTCACATCGACTAAAAAATCCTACCAAATCTCCAGTTTCGAGATTATATCTTTACCGATCGTCAATCTTCCGCAATAGGCTTACACTTTTCATCCAGTTCGATAAGATGCTTTAACACATTCCACACTCAAGACCGGAGATAAATTGTGATTCAATGGTACCTGGGTACGTTCAGTCAGCCAAAACATTCAAATGTTGCTGTGTGAATACTTTCCTGGAATGAACATCGCTTGCGTGTGGTGTCAGTATGCCACTTTTTCCTTCTTATGTAAAAAAAGCATTTTAGAATTCCAAATCATGATGTGACAGTTCGGCAATTTGTATGCAAAAGATTGTAAATAAATTAAATTAAATACATTAAAATAATAGGCTAACTTACGCATTGTATCACATCATCTGCGCGACAGCCCAAGTTTAATTCTACTATTCTGTGAGTATAAGAACTAGGATAACTTAGTCCCGCTCATATCAAATTGCAAAATTATCTGCGATATCAATCCTTTCTTCTTAAACCCGTGAATGCGCAAACCAAAAAAAAAAAAAAAGCCACCCTTTGCAGCCCTAGCATTATAACGATGAGTACTGCAATGATATTCAGATTTTTGTTCCATTGATTGTCGCAGATTTTGTCATGCGATATATGCAGTGTCTACGTGTCTGAAAGTCGGACAGGTTTTTAATATATCTCCGTGTCCGACAGTCGGATGGTTTCAATATAACTCCGTGTCCGACAGTCGATTATTGTTTTTAATTTCTTCAAATCTGCTGAATCTTTTAGATATTAAAAGTGACCGTTTTGGTAAGAGGGCTCAGCTCTTCAAGATGAGTACCGAGAATTTCAATCAATGTTTCTGTTTAAGCTCTGCTCAATAAAGTGAGTCGACATTAGTGCGGGACTTTGTGCATTTATGACGAATTTAGCGACTGTCGGACAGAGATCCTAAAATACTCCGTGTCCGAAAGTCATAAAAGTTCTAATTTTACGAGTATTCCAGCAATTATTAGATGTACAAACTTGGCCATGTTTGTGTTTGACCTTCATAAAATGCAAATTGATAGCTATCGACTTTTCTTGGTCTTTTTATTTGTCTGTTTTCTTCCGTTGAAGATAGACAACAGTCTTTATTCGGTCTCTCTTTCGAAAATTAGTCAGATGGATCGAACGGATTCACACTTTATTTCCACACCAGAGATAAAATAGTGCTTGTAGTCAGTGAGCAAATCAATTCCATGACCATTGACATTGTGAATTAAATATTGCATGCACGATCAAGACTGTCGGACGCGCAATGCAAAATACTCCATGTCCGGTAGCCAGCAGAAAGTAGAAGTATTGATAAGAGAGCACATTTGTAACGACATAAAGAATAAAAATATATCACCAACATCAATGGGCACTGCAATCAATTTATTTGGGCCATTTTTATAAATACAACGAAGTCTGTAAAATGCCTGTCGGACATTAAATGCAAAATATTCCGTGTCCGACAGCCAAAAAAAAGAGGACGATTAGAACAGATTGATGACCAAATAAAGAATAAAAAGAAACATTTTAACAACAAACAGAACATCCAATGAACACTGCGATTTATTTATTTGAGGGCCATCTTTTTTGGATGCTCTGTTTTGTTGGTGATATATTTTTATTCTTTATTTTGTTATAAATCTGTTCTCATATCAATACTTTTACTTTTTGCTGGCTTCCGACGTGACCGCGTTTTTTAACAACCTAAAGACTGTCCTCACCCGCTATAATTTTGAGGCAAATGACATCTGGAACATGGATGAAACAGGTAAAAATTTATATTTAGATAAATTTAAAAGCAACAGTGATTTGCACCAGCAATAATTCATTTCACTCATTATTTCAGGTACCACAACGGTTCAAGTGCCAGACAAAGTCATTGCCACCAAGGGCCAGTGCCAGGTCGGTGCTGTGACCTCCGGGGAAAGAGGGACATTGGTGACCGTTGCCTTTGCTGCCAACGCACAAGGCAACTTTTTGTCCCCCTTACTTTATCTTCCCAAGGAAGAAGTTCCATGACCACTTCATCCGGGATGGTCCCCTGGCTCCACTGGTTCTGCCAATGGATCGGGGTGGATGGAGGAGACAGATTTTTGGCCTTTTACAGCATTTAGCAAGACACACCAGCGTGACCCCAGAGTCAAAGTTGCTGCTACTCTTAGACAATCATGCATCACACCTCTCTGTGGTAGCTATTGACTTTTTGCAAGTCACAGGGCATTGTACTCCTGTCTTTTCCACCCCACTGCTCCCACCGCCTTCAGCCGCTAGACCGGAAGCGTTTTTGGCCCTCTGAAGCACTACATTAACAGTGCAGCAGACAATTGGATGCGAATGAACCCTGGAAGAACTTTGACCATCTAAAACATCCCAAGTCTTGTGGCTAAAGCTCTGCCTCAAGCTGCGACACCAAGCAGCATTTCGTCTGGATTCGAGTGTACCGGTATCTGGCCCTTGAATCCAGATATTTTCAGTGAGGCAGACTTTGCTCCAGCTTTTGTGACCGACCGTCCTGCACCAGCACCAGCTCCATCCCCAGTGCTAGCGCCTGCTCCATCACCAGCGCCCTCTTCATCACCAGCGCCAGCTCCATCACCAGCTCCATTGCCAGCGCTTGCTCTCCTTTGAGACACCACCCAGATAGCAAGCTCCTCCGCTCCGGATCTGCCCCGGCTCTGAGCCGGATCAGCTGGAGTCGGCACAGAGCCGGGGCACATCTGGAGCGGAGGTGCTTGCTATCTGGGATAATTTTTATAATAGATCTCGCACATTAAACATGTTCACGTTCACTTTTTGGAACATTTGAAGCCAATTAAAATGTTTAAAACAAATGTCTGGCTGTTTTTGCTTCTGTTTTAACGACAGAAATTTAAAAGATTCCAGTAAATTTGATCACGTTATTTTTGCCCTGCCGTGCATTACTTTCACCCCGCTGGATGGGTCGAAGCAATCCGCAACTTCCGCTCGATGTCAAACTGTGTGCAAGTCAATATATATGGTGATGATTTAGCACCTGATATTGACAGAGCACACACGAAAGTAGTTAATCGCTCCGAATTTTTTTTTTCGATCTGTAATGTTATCTTTTAAAATGACGTCCATGTGAAAAATGTAACTTTCGTACCAGCTCTCCCCTATTTTAGGATCTCTGTCCAACAGTCGCTAAATTCTTCATAAATGCACTAAGTCCCGCGCCAATGTCGACTCACTTTATTGAGCAGAGCTTAAACAGAAACATTGATTGAAATTCTCGGTACTCATCTTGAAGAACTGAGCCCTCTCATCAAAACATTCACGTTTAATATCTAAAAGATTCCGTAGATTTTAAGAAATTAAAAACAATAATCGACTGTCGGACACGGAGTTAAACTGAAACCATCCGACTGTCGGACACAGAGATATATTAAAACCCTGTCCGACTTTCGGACACATAGACACTGCGTTTCTCATTAATTGTACAGTATTTTTTCAGATTTAAATCACAACGCATGAAACTGCCGCTCTGTGGGAGCTGCCGACGACAAATCCAGATCTAGATAAGCAGATGAGCAAAGTAAAACCTGTGCATGTGCACAGTAGGCTATTATAAAATCAGCATGTCTGAATGTTAATAAATATTTATCTCCCCCCCTTCCCCCTCTATGAATACAACCTTTATTATAAGGGAGTTATCAGTTCAATTAATGTATAAGCTTGATTGCAAGATAAACGACTAAGTAGTCTAATGATGCCATGGGGATTAGGTGGTTCAGGGATACGAGATCATGGAGTGAGACCTGAATTCATGCGACACGCTGGAATACCGGTGACAAGACTTTTGGATGATGTGCACGATTAATACTTAATTTGTTTTTGTTTAGATAACCGGAATATGTTTTTGTTCAGAGAACAGGAGTAGGTCGCATATAATCCCATTCCTGAAGCGTCACCTAAATTGGCAAATGATCTTTAGCAGGCGGATTATACCCAGTATATTAAAAAAAAAAAAAATCTAACAATGACAATGAGAACAATTTCACTTTATATGAAAAAAAACCTAACAATGACAATGAGAGCTATTTCACTTTGAGGAACTGAAAATTTAAAATAGGCCTGTACAAGCGTTTATATAATCCGTCATCTATATTCAGTCGTCGTTCACAAAAGAATGTCCGCGCCCATAATCTAAAAGCTCACTTCACGCATAGATGAATGCATCAGGCCTTGGGCATGCATCGGAGAATGAACACATCGGGAAATTAACGCATCAGAGCATGAACGGAAGGGTGTTCATCATCAAACGCAGTGACCAGGTTTGCAGCCTCGAACGCATCCAAAAATGAACAGGCGTCCGTTCAAAAATGAAAGCGTTCACTGTTCAGAATATTGACAAGCTCCCTTAATGACCTTGATAGAAATATTGAGAGCAAATTAGTTAAATTTGCGGATGATATTAAAATTGGGAAGTTTGGCAAATAGTTCAGACTCTACTAAAGTGATCCAGGAGGATTTGGATAGAATCCAGAGTTGGGCAGAAATGTGGTAAATGAAATTTAATTTAGCAAAATGTGAAGTTGTACATGTAGGTAATAAAAACATTAGACAGGATTACTTTATGGGAGGTTTAAAACTGGAATGTGCTCCACATGAAAAAGATCTAGGAGTGATTGTTGACCAAACCCTCACAGGTTCTGGTCATTGTGCCGCAGCAGTTAAAAAGGCCAACAGGATGCTGGGATATATAGCGAAAAGTACTGAGTATGTCTTAACTCTCTTGTACAACACATTTGTCTGACCACATCTGGAGTATTGTGTACAGTTCTGGGGACCATACTTCAAGAAAGATATAGAGGCTCTAGAAAAAGTTCAGAGAAGAGCAACTAAGCTGATTCCGGGCATAAAAGATGAAAGCTATGAGAACAGGCTGAAGATCCTTAATCTCTTTAGTCTTTGGAAAAGGAGACTCAGGGCTGATCTGATTGAGGTCTTTAAATATTTTAAAGGGATTGACAAAGTGAATTATGTAGGATTCCTTCGGCCAAGTTCTCTTAGTAGAACTCGGGGTCACAAATGGAAGTTGACCAAGGGTAAATTTAGCACTGATATTAGGAAATATTTTTTCACCCAAAGAGTAATTTCGATGTGGAACAGCTTGCCTGACCATATTGTTGAGGGAGAAACCTTGGCAATTTTCAAGAGCAGGCTTGACTTAAAGCTAGATACCATTGAGACATTGAGTATCTGAAGAGATATATTCACAATAGTTAAAAGAAACTGGCGAGCCTAGTTGGGCTGAACGGCCTGTTCTCGCCACTCATGTTATGTTATGTTATTTTAACTCATTCCTCCAGTAGTTCAAACAGGGTTTTGTTTAAAAATATCTACATTAATGAATAAAAAACTACCCTAAAAGCAGCAAAGAAAAACAAAATCCACATTCTTGTTTTAATCAAAATGACCAAACTTGACTGTCTACTCATACAAAGGAGGCATCTCATGGACTGTAACCAGCTCCGCAGCTAGCTCCAGACCGTGTGCATATATTTACATTTAAAAATGAGATGGTTTAAATTTTTTAAATTTTATATTCACAAAAAATACAATTATTCACATCAAAATTAAATTTAACCTTAGGAATTTGTTTTTGGGTATATCTTGGGTATGTAAGATTTAAAAGTGTACTACCTTTATCTTAGGTGGTGGAGGAAGTGAGATAGATCTTAAGCATATTATCTTAATATCTTCAACAACAAAATCCCCAAGAATATGTTTCTTTTTATAATTTTCTTTCAAAAGAGTGTTTCTAATAATTCTGCTGTTAAATTTACCATCAGAGAGATCAATACCTTCAATGCTAAGCTGCCTCAGTCCAGGAGTAACGTTACAAAAAACAAAATATCCTGTCTAACCATTGATTTTAAAGAGGTAGGCATGGTAGGTAAGCATTTAATCAACACATCGTAAACCTTTACAATACATTGTTGTTGGAATTATGCACAGAACTTTGTCTGATCTACAACCCCAATTCCAAAAAAGCATCCAATATTGCTGATTCATTTATTATTTGTTGATTTGTGTTTTTGATATGTTGTCTATGTTCTATCTTGATTAAAATGTGGGTTTATGCTATTTGCAAATCAATGGATTTGGTTTTTATTTACATTTTACACAGCATCCCAACTTCTTTGGAATTGGGGTTGTAATGTATTTCCTTCATCAATCCCTTTTGACCTCCATTCCCCTGAATATACTTATTTTCTGTTTAACAATATGTGTGCGTTGTTCTATACTGGTGTTTTATGCAGTGAAGTTATGTTTATATCAATTTAGTATCGTAAACTAAAAGGAATGTCAATTCATAATAAAAGATTTGAGCTATTTTAATTTCAAGACTCCATGACATCAAAAACAATTGCATTCACACTCCCATCTTCATTTTTTTTACCATATCTTCTTTTTTTATACGATGAGATTTGTTTTTCCAAATGAATTTAAAGTTGTCAGTCTTTGAAATGGGTTATGAGAAGGCTGGGTACATGAGTCTGCCAGTTTCAAGCATCCCAATTGCTCTAAGACGTTCAGCATGTTGGGGATGTCGCATTGCAAAAAACAACCAAAGAATGTAAAATAGTGGTTCATCAAACACGAGGAATCACTTTCACACATGAATTGGCCACCGCAGAGTCTGGACCTCAGCCAGTTGAAAGTCTTGGGGATGTTCTGGAGAAGACCCTTTATGCATAATACAAATAATGCCAATTTTTGCCTGTTGTGCATGAGCCTATTTAAGGCTTTAGAACTCAGTATTTGCGTCACAGAGACTGGAAAAAATTATTCCAGTGAAGCAAGACATTGGGAAATTCAGTAACAGAATTATTTCGCAATTAAATTTCAGAATTTACGGAGGCTGGCGTCTATATTTGTGCAATGGGGTAGATGGAGTGGTTTAACTCACCTATCTTCGGTACATATCTCAACCAAAAATTAAAGCAAATCTGGTCGGAAATAAATGTTGTAACATTGTTTAAGGTTGTCGAAATAAGATCATAACAAAAGTTGCGGTGCAGTGGTTAGCGCTGTTGCCTCACAACAAGAATGTTGTGGGTCTGAATCCAGCCTGGGGTCTTTCTGTGTGGAGTTTGCATTTTCTCCCTGTTTTTAAATGGGTTTCCTCCAGGTACTGCGGTTTCCCCCACCCAGAAAAACATGCATTATAGGAACACTCCTATACTGGTATCCCTGACCAAGGAACTGGTTTTAGAACTGGAGTTGGTCCCCGGCACTGCTCTGTGGCTGCCCACTGCTCCCTAACTACAGAGTGAGCAAAAAAAAAAACTATACACTTTTAACGGGTCATTTTGTGATGGTGTAGCAATATACATGTATACAACATATTTTGTACTTTTGCCTCAGATCTTTCCGCTGATATTGGTACCAGTTACACCTCATTAGGTTTCAGGCATGACTGCACAGAGGACAATTAAGTGACTCAAGTGAAATCTGACTTGTGCCAACTGACCAGGGCTGGATATGAAATTGACCATGCATGTTATAATGGGTTGCATAGTCATATGAACTTAAAAACAGGCATATGAATCTTGCCTGTGCATTGGTCGTAATGACCTGGCACTACCAAGCATGGTGTGTCCACAGTTTACCCCCAGGCAAAGGGCCTTCTTGGTCACTGAATATCATAGGACACAGAACGTTACAAATGTGCTGCGGAGTTTTCGGCGTCAGTTTCCTAACGTGCCATAAATGTTTTATGTTGACTTGAAACTTCACAGAGGGAATTCTGTTTTGTTTGCTTTGTATCAGAGCCTGATCAGTTGGCACAAGTGAAATTTCACTTAACTCCTTAAATTGTACCACAGCAGTCATGGGTTTAATCTAACAAGGTGCAAACTGGTATCAAAAGAAGCAGAAAGAGCTGCTGAAAAACGTACATGTAAAAGATGTTGTATACATTGCTACAGAATATAATAATTTGACATTTAAAAAGTGTATAGTTTTTTTGACTCACTCTGTATTGGATGGGTTAAATGCAGAGGAAAAATTACCTCACGGACTTCAATAAAGTATATCTTGTCTTATCTTATCATTTGTTTTCACAAAATAATCCTGGTGTTTTTATTTTATAGTTAAATGTAGTGATTTTAGCCTGCTTTGTGCACTTGGTCTTCTGAGAGGGACATTGTGTGCTGTAAAGCCATCTAGCGCAAAGAAACCTGTAGCATGCCAAACTTCCATATAACTAAGGGCTCTCGCTATTATTTTTATTGCTTTATTTGATTGTTTATTGCCACCTGTGGTCTCATGGTTATATTGAAGGCCCAGGGTCCAGGGCCACAGTCAGTTCGCCACTGAGTAACGGAGAGGTCAGACAACAGCACGTCACGTCTCCGGAAGAAATAACAATTCTTGGACTGGGAGGGTAGAACCTGGTGTATGGCCAGCTAATATTTATGATGGAACACAATTTTTACATTTTATTATGTGTAGAAGGCAAGGAACTGAAGGATGTGGGCAAAAAACCTCAAACCTCAGTGCTGCAACCTGATAAATCTACTTTAGTTTAGATTTTGAAAGCACCATCTACCTTCTCTGTCTTCTTTTTTCTTTTTCTCATCTGTGATTTTCATTAGGAAGGTGGGGTGTCATTGGTCTCCTGGAGCAACCATTCTCACTCGAATTTCACACAACAAATAAAGAATTCTATTTTCTGCTCAATCAAATTCTGTTTAAAACATTTAATTTTCTTAGAATTTATTTCCTGGCAGTAGATTTTTTTAGACTGTGGAGTACACAAAAATATAGTTGTTTCCACAGAAAATAAAACAATGAGACACACTTATAAGCGAGGAAATATAACTATGTACATTAAAATAGGACAATATAGTCTATAAGGCAACAGGAAATACCTTTTAACAGTATTTGTCCCTTCTCCTGAAAGAGAAAAATTGCCATTGGACCTACTGTGACACTAATGTGTTACAGATAGTTTTTATTTATTATTTAACAACACTTTCAGCGCATTATTTTATGGCTATATCCCATCAACATTTGTACATTAGTACTTAATTTTAGAAGGAAGCTACATTGTATTTTATTTATTTATAAGCTTTTGCTAGGCAAACTTCCCTCATATCCCACTAAGCTCTTATCCATCAAAATCAGAAGTCGGCATACCAGATCACAAGAATGGATTTAGTTAGAGGCTCCCAGGACTAGAACAAATTTGGGCGGTACCTCTTTTAATGCATTCACACCTTGTATGTGGAATAATTTCCTTGAAGCTAGACAGCCTTATCCCCTTCATGTCCTTCAAGAAATTAGTGTTGGATATATTGCTTCTGGAGGCCAGATGTATTTGCTTTTAGTTTATGGTAGGATTTGCTCTTTTATTTTTCTGTCCTATGTTCTTATATACATAATTTTTTTTTAATTCATTCTTATTATGTTTTATTCTAGTTTAAAACTTGTTATTCCTTTAATCTGAAATCGTTGTTTGTGACTTTTGCGTATTTTTATGTGTGTGGTTTGTCTTTAACCTTCCATTGTAATTGTTTTTTTGTAATCAGGGCTCCCCTGCAAAAGAGACCTCTGTCTCAGTGGGACTTCCCTGCAATAAAGGTTATTGATTGATTGATTGATTGGACTCATTCTGAACACATGTAGGAATCAAATCACATACTTTTCACTCATATGTCAATTTAGCATAACATGCATGCCTTGGGAAAACATGCAGACTCCATGCAGAAAGGCCGCAGGCCAGATTCAAACCCAGAATCTTCTTGCTGTTAGGTGGCAATGCTGCCCACTACACCACTGTGCTGCACAGTCACAGATAGTGACACCAATTCAGGAGAATCTTTCCTCATATACTTTCTACTGTTTCCTGACTTTAATGAAACTCTCAGGCTAACTGATACCAGCTCAGTAAGTCAGTCTTCTTGGCTCAAAGGCAAGGTTGGTAATTTATCCACAGACCTGAAATGGCTTTTAATGAATTGATTTGCTTATTATTTATTTATTTATTTAATTGTTTAATGGATAGTCCCTTAAGATGAATCATCTTGTTTTCAAGGGAGTCCTTAACATGTACACAGACAGAAACAAGACAAAACATTACAACAGTATTGCATTACTTTACAGGATATACAAGAATAAGACAGAACATTACGACAAGACAATAATATCTACACAATACACACTTGGCCCAACCATTCCCTGTCCCCCCAGTCCATCTAGATTCACCTCTAGATTCACACTTATACATGAATGGTATTATACACCCATCATGTAATATACCCATCATCAACTACAGTACATACATTCATTATCAGTAAGAGGTAATTTATCCACAGTTCACCACAGATCAGCATTGTCATCAGTAATTTATCAGAAACAAGAACAGGGTTTTTGTAAATGAATAAAAAGGGATTTCTTGAAGAGATGAAAAGAAGTGATAGATTTTAGAAAATTAGGTAAAATATTCCAATCTGACGGAGCTTTAAATTTAAAAGAAAATCGATCAATTTCCTTCTGAATTCTCGGAACAAAGAAAAACAACTGTCAGTATGCCGCAAGTAGTGCTGTGAGCTATATGGGATCAAATGTTGTTTTAAGTATGGAGGATAATTATAATAAATGCATTTGAAAATAAACTGCAGCCAATGAAACTGCCTTCTGGACTCAGGTGTTAACCAATTTAGAGAATGTTACAAAGTGCAGTGATGAGTTCTGTACGGACATCTTAATATAAATCGGCAAAGGTTGTTGTGACTTTAATAGAGGACAAATTGGTTTCTGAAGTGTTCTGATATACAATATCTGCATAATCGAGTATAGGAAGAATAAGCTGTGTGACTATCTTTTTCCTAATCTGTAGAGTGAAGCAGTTTATTGAGCAATACAGAAGACCCAAGCTGCAGTTTATTTTCTTGATAACTGAGTCAATATGTACTTTAAGGGTAAGTTGAGAGTCAAGCCAGACACCAAGATATTTAAAACAATCTATTACCTCAAGAGGAGTGCCATCGGGATAATTAATGGACAGTTTACCAGAATGTAAAAGTTTCTGTCTAGTACCAAATAACATACTGTATGATTTCTTCTTATTAAGTTGAAGTTTGTTGGATGAAAACCAGTTTTGTATGTAATCAAAATTTAACTGTAATATTGACTGGATTTGAGAAATATTAGATCCAGAAGTGTAAATAACAGTATCATCCACATAAAGATGAATTTGACAATCAGAAAAGGCTTGTGGTAAGTCATTGGTAAAAAGCTGAACAATAGTGGACCTATGGAAGAGCCCTGGGGATACCCTTTTGCATTAACATAAAGTCTGACTGTGTGCCATGAAGAGAAACACATTGGTATCTGTGATGAAGGTAGTAGTTGAACCAGAGCAATGAGCTTTCAGAGAGTCCTATGGCATGGAGCTTATCGAGGAGGAGATAGTGGTCATCCATGTCGAAAGCCTTGGTAAGATCTATGAATATTGCACCTGTGAGTATATTGGTCTGAAGAGGATGTTATGTCACTATTAAATTTAAGGAGAGCCGTTGTTGTAGAAAAATTTGATCTGAAACCAGATTGATATGGGGATAGAATGTCAAACTCATCAATATAATGAGTTGATTAAAACCTAATTTTTCAAATAATTTGACTACACAGTTTATTATGGAAATAGGTCTATAGTTAAAAACATCATGAGAGTCACCACCTTTATGCAGAGGTATAATTCTGGAACATTTCCAACTTGAGGGAACATCACAGGTATCAATTGATATATTAAATAAATCTGACAAGGGGTATGACAGAATGTAAGAGGCAATTTTTAAAAACTTGATTTCAAGGCCATCTGGACCAGCTCCACTGCTAGAGTTAAGTCCATCTATGACCTGTTGTACATCCCGTGGACTTATTTTCCTAAAGGAGAAGGAGTGAATGCAATTAACACTATTCGGTGCTACATTGTTGTAAGAGGGGCAAAAGGAATGAGAGCTACAGATCTTGGAAAAATGATGGATAAAGGCATTAGCAATTGTTGAAGGATCGTTCACAACTTCGTCATTAATTCTCAGATGAGTAGTGGAATCTTTTGAGGATTTACTCATTATGCTATTAATTGTGTTCCAGAATTGTTTTGGGTTTTTAAAATCGTTAATAAGTGAATCTTTATAGTAGCTGGATTTTGCATTCCTAGTTTTAGTTGTACAGATGTTTCTTAGTTGTTTATATGCATTCCAGTCACCTATATCTTCTGTGGAACAATATTTCTGCCACGCCTTATCCCTTTGTTTGAATAGACCTAATAAGTCAGCATTTATCCATGGTAAGTGTCTACCCTTAACTTTCCTTATTGTCCAGGGGGCATGTTTGTTAATAACATCAGTAAATTCCGTGTAAAAATAATCCCAAGCATTGTTAACAAAAGGTATTAGTTGTATTCTATCCCAATTTATAGCACTTACATCTTCAATGAATTGTTCAACATTGATATTTTTTATTTTTCTTACTTTTATACACTTTGGTGGAAGACGAGGAACTTTAATTTTCCAAACACAGAAAATAATTGAGTGGTCACTTAAACTGTCGGGTAATACCCCTGAACACCCCTAAAATTGAATATATTGTCATTAAAACCTGCATTACTTGATGTCATGATAATTTGTCTTCATCAACCTGTGAAACCTGAGACAGATGACAGTAGGTGCACTCTTAGTGTGACTACACCCATAGGCTAAAGCTGTTCACAGTGCTATATCTGCTATGAGAATTTGGATTTGTCTTAAATATTTCTAACTGAATTCTCAGCCAAGTTATTTTATCATTGCTCTAGTCAGATAATGACTGTAGAACTAGAGAGATTTCTTTTTTGTTACTTTTTATTATTCAAAACAGAAATGGGGGCAATATATTACCCTGGCCATTATTGTAAGTCTTAGCTTTCATAATGGCTGAAAATCTATTGTTTCTTAATATGTTGGTTTGGCCTCAGCATGCCTCTTAAGAGTGTATGAGATAGGTCCTGGAATGAGTCTGAGCTGAGCAAGGCTACATTGGTATGTATATTTTATGGGGTCCCTGAAAGTTACGAAATTTCTTATTTTGGAACCAATACTAGAAAGTGCACCTGAGTTGGGTCTCAATATTAACATGTTCAAGACCCAGCAGTACCCCAAAAAGTATGGTGACCACAATAACTGATTAGACTGAGACAGATTTTTTTGCTCTGTTGGCTAAGTCATTCGCCAGATATGAATCAAATTGATCATGCATTTACATGCTGAAGCGGTGATTGATATTGAAGGTAAAAAGTCCCTGAAACAAACAGGAACTGAGGATGGCTGTACTAGCCTGGGAGGGTATCACTAGGCCCTAGGAGTTTAAAACCTAATTTTTATCTAATTGGATCAAATTTGGAAATCCTTTACAATGTGATCCGCAAATTTGAGGATCAGACAACTCAGCCAGACTTTTCTCTGGTATTTCAAAGCAATTGTGAATAGGATCAACCTGATCCAAATTCAGAATTTTTGAGATGACCAGATCCTAAATATTAGCACTTTAAATCTCCACCTTTGTGGCTTTTCTTTTATGAAGAGATTTCATATTCGAGCAGAGATGTCAGTAAACAACTACAGTACCTGTCAAAAGTTTGGACACACCCACATTTTTCTTACAATATATGTTCAATAAAGAAATAAGCAGCCTTTATTTTGCAAAAAAAAGATCTAATTCTGTTTCAATATTTTATTGAAAATGCGATGTAAGGCACATAACAGAACAACAGTCTGCATAGTTTCGTATTTTCCAATTGAGGCCCCCTGTACATCCCTCCCCCCACCCCACAAGATGGTAGAGACAGTGACAGAAAACAAAACTAACATTACGGGTTACAACTGGGTGACCATTAATAACTGTGCCAGCACAGCCATATCCTTATACATGCTGGTACAAATAGTCATGTTTAAACTGTATACCTGCCACAATTGACAGGAATATCAATCACCCATCAGGGCGGTAAATACTCATTAATATGGCGCTAGCAATGTAAAAAGAGTGTCTGGCAAAGAAGGGAGAAAATTAAATAAGTAAGTAGAAAAATACAGACACACACAAAAAAACTAGGTAAATAAATATAAAAAAATATATTATTAACTAAATAGAAATAAAAGATAGATATATATTAAATAATAACAAATAGCAACAATGATCATAATAATAATAAAAACGGATAAAATGAGATTGGATAAAACAAGAGAAATCAGAGAGGAGTGGATTCAGATCTCATGCATGTCATCTCGCCCATAAGGTAGTAAACAAGAGATAGACATAGGTGTCAGGTTAGTAAAATAAAGGTGATAGGAATAATCGAAAAAGCAGTGATAGTGGTTTAATCCAGTCTGTCCTCAGGTTGCGTAGGGCCGGCAGCAAGCAGGTGGCCCCGCACAAGCGCCTCCCCACCATACAAGATATGTTGAGTGGGAGCATATGCCGCGTGGGGCAGTGCAACATGAATGTTTCTAAGGGAATTGAGAAAACTTATGGTGCTATTTCATCAGCAGGAAATTTCTCAAAATAGTTTATCAGTGGCTGCCAGGTGGAATAAAATTTACATGATGAACCTCTAATTGCAAACTTAATTTTTTCAAGTTTAAGGAAGAACAGGACATTGCATAGCCAGGATTAAAGTGAGGGTGGCTGGGAGGACTTCCAAAGCAAGAGAATTCTCCTTTGGGCCAACAGAGAGGTAAAAGCGATCACATTTCTTTGAACACTAGTAATGGCAACGTCTTCAGCGGGAGTTCCAAAAATAGCCACATGGGGAGATGGCTCGAGTCTGCACTGTAGCACCTCGGAAAGTACTTTGAATACAGATGTCCAAAACCCGGATACCCTAGGGCACAACCAAAACATATGCGATAAGTCACAAGGCAAAGATGAACATTTACTGCATTTATCGTCCACATCCGGGTAGATTCTGGAAAGTTTAGCTCTACTGTAATAGACCCTATGCAGTACCCTAAATTGGATAAGACTCAATCGGGCACACGAAGATGAAGAGTTTACCGCTTTTAAAGCCTCCCCCAGAACTTATCCGAAAATACACTCTGTAGTTCAGCCTCCCAGTCCGCCTTGACCCTCTCCATACAATCAGTATTTACTGGTAGCAGGCGCTCATGAGGTAGGAGATATGACCTCGTTCCAAAGAGTCAGCCAAGAGTACGTGATCCGTACCAGAGACAGATGGAATTTGAGGGAATGAAGTGGTGTTTGTTCTAGCAAAGTCTCGTAGCTGGAAGTATCTGAGGAAGTCCAGCTTGACATGTTCAAAGGCAGAGTGCAGTTGTTCAAGACTCGCGAAAATCCTATCAATGTACGGGTCATTTATACAATTCAGTCCCCCCTGAAACCAAGAGAGATACCTAGGATCAATTCTGGCTGGGGGAAAGAGATGATTGTTACAGATAGGTGTTGTTCGGGGGATAGTAGTCCATCTGAAGTGCCGTCGTACCTGCGCCCAGATCTTAAGGGTAGCGACTACGATAGGGCTACATGTGAATTGGGAGGGGAGAAATGGGAGATTGGCACAAGCAAGTGCCCTGGGAGAAGTAGTATGCAGGAGTCGGCCTCTAGCTTGACCCAGCCGCTCTGCGGTGAAGTAAACCAGTGTAATATTTTATGAACATTCGCCACCCAGTAATATCCGAGAAAATTAGGCAGCCCAAGCCCACCCGAGGGCCTGCTCCTCTGTAGAAATGTTTTGCTGATTCTCGGATTCTTGTCCGCCCATATAAATGTGGAAATCATAGAGTCAATTGAATTAAATAAAGATCTGGGTAGAAAAACCGGCAAACACTGGAAATGATATAAATAGCGAGGTAGTATGTTCATTTTAATTGTTTGGACCCCTACCGCTAGGGAAAGAGGTAGAAAATTCCACCTTTTTAAATCAGATTTGATTTTAGCCGAGATAGCCACAAAATTATGTTCGTGAAGGGAACGGATGGAGCGTGTGATGTTGATGCCGAGATATTTGAACCCAGATTTGGAGAGCTTGAAAGGAAAATCTGAAGATGTAAGTTCCAGAGCCAGATCATTAATTGGGAAGCACTCACTTTTTTGAAGATTTAATTTGTATCCAGAGAATGTGCTAAATGATTTTAATGTTGACAGAATGTGGGGGACACTAGACAATGGGTCACATACATATAACAGCAGATCATCAGCATGCAAAGATATTTTGTGTTCTGTTCCCCATCTCCGTATGCCCAAAAATTGCGCCTCCGAATTCAAGGTCACGGACAGCGGCTCTATAGCCACCGCAAACAGGAGCGCGGAGAGCAGACAACCCTGACGTGTCCCACGGCAGAGAGGGAAGTATGTTGAGCGAAGAGAGTTTGTGCAAACAGATGCATGAGGAGAGGCATATAGCAGCTGGATCCAAGACAAAAGCTATCCCCGAAGCCCAATTTCTTCAATATACAGAACAGATATTTCCACTCAACCCTGTTGAGGGCCTTCTCAGCATCTAAAGATATGACCACTTTAGGATCTGTGGTGGAGGAAGGAGTGTGTATGATGTCGAGAAGACTTCGAACGTTTGTGAACAAGTGCTGCTGTCTAATAAATCCTGTTTGATCCTCTGAGATGATCGAAGGCATGACTGATTCCAGACAACAGGCAAGAACCTTAGCAAGAATTTTTACATCAACGGATAATAACAAGATCGGACGATAAGAGGAACACTTTACAGGGTCTTTATCCTTTTTTAGGATTAGGGAGATAGAGGCCTGCATGAGAGTGGCCGGCAAGAAGCCCAGCCTATATGAATATTCAAACATGTCCAACAGCAGTGGGAACCCATCAGGCCCAGGGGATTTACCACTGTTCATTAGTTTGATCGCGTCTGTAATCTCAGCTAATGGGAGGGGCGCTAGCCCAGCGTATAGTTCGTTAGCGTTTGGCCTTGTTAGCCAAATGTATAGCGCTTAGCTGCTTTCCCTGCCAGCTTGGTGCCCAGTTCGGTGCCCAGTTCGAGTGAGATGTAACATCTCTTCAGAGAACATACCTTAGTCCAGTATGGTTTGTGACAACGTGTCTCTCAGTTCGGGAAAGCAAGTGTTTACAAGACCTGAGCCCAGTTAGGCACTGGGCAGTTGTCAGCTATTCTTTGTAGGCCGAAGCAAAAGCCTCGGCTTCTTCGGCTGTAGCAAACCCCCTTCCTGGCACCGTCCTTAAGCGTGATGACTAGCCGGGCTGGAAATAGCAGAGCTGGCTTGAGACCAAGGCTATATAATTTCTGCATGACATCTCGGTACCTTGCTCGCTGTCCATGGACCTCGGGGGTGTAATTTTCAAAAATCAAGACTAGTTTTCCTTTATATAAAAGCTTGCCTCGTCGTTTTAGGGCTTCCCGGATGACAAGATCCTTCACTTGGTAGCAGTGGAATCGGATGATGACCACTCGCGGCCTTCCTCCCAGGGGTGGCTTGGCTACAAGTGCTCGGTGAGCGCGGTCTATCTCCGGTGGAGACTGCAACACTTGACCACCTAGGAGATCGTCCAGCAGATCAGAAAAGAATGTCGTCGGCCGGGGGCCCTCAATAGCCTCCGGGAGGCCAATGATCCGTACGTTATTTCTTCTACTGCGCCCCTCTAAGTCAACTAGCTTAGCCATTAGCTTGGCGTTGCTATCTGCAAGTGCCTCGCACCTCTCCTCCAAAGCATGCATATGTTGGTCGGACGTGTTGGCGTTCGTCTCCAGCGAGAGGATGCGATGACCATGGTCATCCACCGTGTTTTGAGTCTGGGGCAGCTTCTCTTCTAGGACCGCGAACACCACTTTAAATTCAGCAGAGATGGAGGCTCTGTGATTTTCTAGCAGGCTAGCTAAGTCAGCAAGGCCGAGACTATCGCATGTGACTAAAGAGTCAGCCTTCTTGAGCTCGTCTTTTCGTTGCTGGTTCGCTTTTTTTGATGCCATTTTTGCCAGAGTTGTTCAGCTTCAGCGTTAAATGTTCATGGAAAATAGTTTTGTGAAAAAAAAGGGGTGATATGAGTGACTTTTAATCGAAGAATAGCAGAAGAGCGGCACTCATGCGACTTCTACATTCTGTTCCCGACTGGAAGTCCCAAGATCTAATTCTTAAATCCATCAAACTAACCACCATTTGTTGTCATACTTGCAGCGCATTCTCAATTTTTTTTTTTTTTTTAACAAAGGCAGTCGTATGACTATAATGAATTTGCAGTTGGACGGCTGTCCAACTTCCCAAAGATGTGCTGCACATGAGGTGTGCTTTCATCAACCTTTTTGCCCAATAAGTCCCAAAACCGCTTGACTTTAATTTGGCTGTTGGAAAATGGAAGGAGTTTGTCTGTTTACTTTGCAAAATATGGCTTCTTTGAGAATTCCAAAATTTTGGACACTGTTCAAACAAGTAAATTATTCTCTTTCCACTTCTGACTGTTTACCTTTTACAAGATTCAATTTGAGATTATATAGAGAAGTTAAGCCGTTTAAATTTCTGTAAAAACGGAGCACTGTGACATTAGCAAAGCATGTCCAAACTTTTGACTGGCACTGCACATTTAAAGTGAAGGTTGGACTTATGCCTTTTTAGTTGCAGATATATTTTTATAAATCTAAATCTAATTTTGGATCAATGTAATTTTGTGATTACAAAGTAATCTGGATTAATGCAGTTCCTGGAAGTAGGCTATAGTGGTCTCTGCAAATGTGAGAAAACTGGGCAGCAAATAATGTAGTGCTTACATGAAGGAACTTTACCACCTTATTTATATTGAAACATATTTTTAAATGAATTTTGAAAATTCTCCCACTGGAAATCCCCTCTTCCAGAGGTATCGCGGCAATCCTAGTTTTTTTAACAAAATGATTGCAATCCATTGTTTAAGTTTTGAGGATTTGATCCGTATTAAGTTGGAATCAAATTATTTGATCTGACCAGATTTTAAAGTCATGCCAGTCCTGATCGCTCGGTTTTGAACTACCCATTTTTAGGATTTAATCCAGTCTGATAGGCCAAATTCGACTGTATGACCTTGGCACTCCTGGGCCCAAGGAAGGTGCTTTGGATCTAGCTTCACAGACTTCATTAAATGCAAAAGGAATGCAACAAAATGTTGACCCATTAAGACTGGATGCAACATTTGCATGAATATCCCCTTCAGGTTGAGAGGGACATCGACATGCTTCACCCTTTGGGACTTGATGCAATGTCTGCGCGTTTTAAATGAGATCATTTTCATGAAACCTGGCTGGTGACATGGTGACATCATGATTTGCTGAAATAAACATGAGTAAAGAAAATCCATCATGGGATTGTATTTTTAAAGGAGGTTTCCACAGCTGCATTTCAGGCAATGACAATGGCTGATGACCGAAGCAGGGGGAGCAACATTGATGCCGAGTGCTGCAATCTTTTTGACAAAAACAATGAATTAAAAGATTCAGACTGAGATTATGATGCCATTGCTGACCCGCTAGCCGAGGCATAGTGGTTGAGAGACTGGTCTGAGGAAGTGTTTGGTTAATCCCTGGCTGTGTTTCAGATACCCAACCACTTGGGTGTGACGTATTTATACCCCTTCTTTTGAGTTGCAAAGTGCTGGATTGTAATTTTCCATCTGTGCTTAAAACTGCCAGTATTTACAAGTAAAACGCTTTGTCTTTTGAAAGTAAAATGTAAACTTTAATGATAGTAATTTTCTGAAGTTTCTTCCTTATTCAGTTAATACAACTCCACTTCCAAAAAAGTTGGGACACCGTGTAAAATGTAAATAAAAACAGAATGCAATGATTTGCAAATCACTTAACACTTAAATTATATTGAAAATAGTACAAAGACAACTAAACTGAGAAACTTTACAGTTTTTGGGAAATATCTGCTTATTTTGAATTTGATGCCAGCAGCAAATTTCAAAAAAGTTGGGACAGGGGGTTGTATATGATTGTGTTGCATCACCTCTTCTTTTAACAACACTAAGTATTTGGGAACTGAGGAGATCAAATGCTGTGGTTTTGAAAGCAAAATATTTTCCCATTCTTTCTTGGTTAAGAATTTCAGTTTTCAACACTTCACGGCCTCCTGTGTCATATTTCTCGTTCTAATATGTGCCAAATATTCTCAGTGGTGGATACAGTAGGTGTGGACTGCAGGCAGGCCAGTTTAGCACCCAGACTGGTTAACTACAGAGCCATGTTGTTGTAATACGTGCAGAATGTGGTGTTTGGGGGGCGCTCGGTGGCTCGTCGGTCTGGGCGCGCGCACCGTGGGGGCTGTATCCCTCTCGCGGCGACCCAGGTTCGATTCCGGCTCGGGTCATTTGCCGCATGTCTTCCCCATTTTTGTCCCCGACTTTCCTGTCTATCTCCACTGTATAACTGTCAAATAAAGGAAAAAAATCTTAAAAAAAAAAAAAGAATGTGGTGTTTGGCACTGTCTTGCAGAAATAAGCAAGGCATTTCTTGAAAAAGATGTCTGGATGGCAGTATATGTTGCTCCAAAACTTGTATATATTATTCAGCATTAATGACGTCTTCACACGTGCAAATTACCCATGCCATGTGCAGTAATTCACCTCTATCCTATCATGGATGCTGGCCTTTGAACTGTGCGATAATAAAACTGATAATGAGCCAGATGCTCCTATGCTCTTCAGCCAACAGGATGCAGCATCCACAAATTCCAAAAAGTATTTCAAAATCTGATTGGTCAGACCACCAGACAGTTTTCAATTTCGCCTCTGTTTATGTTAAATGAGCTTGGGCCCAGAGAAGGCAGCAGTGTTTCTGGATTTTGTTTAGATATGGTTTAATGTTCACATAGCAAAGTTTTAACTTGCATTTTTTGGATGCAGTGACTAATCCTGTTCACCAACAATAGCTGACAGATGTATTCCTGAGCCCATGCAGTGATTTCCGCTTCAGATATCTGATTTTTTTAATGTGGTGCCACCGGAGGGCCTGAGGCTCTCAGACGTTGAATATTGGTTTTCAGCCGTATCCTTTGCATATACGTATTTCTCTGGATTCTCTGAATCTTTAAATTGTATAATGTATCACAAAGGAAAAAATCCTCAAATTCTTTCCAATTTTGTGTTGAGAAACGTTATTCTTAAAATTTTGCACTATTTGCCCTGGCAGCTTTCTCACAGTGGTGAAGTTCTCGCTGTCTTTACTTCTGAAAGACTTTTTATGCCCAATCAAGTTACTAAGCTGTTGCCAATTAACCTAATTAGCAGTGAGATGTTCCACCAGTTTAATTTCTTTCACATAATACAACTTCTCTGATCTATAGTTGCCACTGTCCCAACATTTTTGAAACATGTTGTTGGCATCAAATTCAAAATGAGCGGATATTTTTCAAAAAACAATAAAGTGCCTCTGTTTAAACATCTACTATGTTCTCTTTGTACTATTTTCAATAAAATTTAAGTTTTAAGTGATTTGCAAATCATTACATTCTGTTTTTATCTACATTTGACACAGTGTCCCAACTTTCTTGGAAATATGGTTGTATATACTTAACAAAAAAGTTAGAGACCACTTTTTTTTTTTGTACTAATGTTTGATTTGAGAAATGATGACAATGTAAATGGTAAATACAGAGCTGCACAGATTTCTCCATTCTTTGTGAACACAATTCATGTCTCATTGCCCATGCATAAACTGAGACTTTCCTTACATGGAAAATTACATAGAAATGTGTCACATGTAAGGCTTACACATTTTCATCAACATCCTGCTCTTGGCTGGCGTGGATAGATTTTCATGATTGGTTTTTGAGATTTTAAGGTCCGCTGAACAGAATAATGCATGAAAGACGTCATTTAACGGTGGAGCAGGCTAGTAGAGCTATTGTTTTTTTGGAAGCAGGGCAGTCCAAATGAGCAGTGGGTCGGAAATTCAATGTCAGCCATAGTGTGATTTACAGATTATGGGAAAGGCACCAGCAGATCGGGACAGTGAAACAGAGGCCTAAAAGTGGACGTTCAAGGAAAAAAATGCCTCAACAGGACCGTCAGTTAGCCTTGTTGGCTAAGCGGAATAGACATTCCTCTTTAAAGTCATTGAATGCTGAATACAGAAATGTGACTGGTGTACAAATTTCAACACAGACAATGAGAAACAGGTTGTATACATCAAATTTGCATGCTTGCCGACCAGATAAATGCCTACCATTGTCCAGAGAACATTGTGTACATCGGGTCGAATGTGCCAGGATGCATGTTAAAGGTGTCATCCCACAAGAAACAGTGTATTACGTGTACGTTCTGAAGTGCCATCGGTCAACATGAGTTGTGTATGCACGCTGCGTGTGAACATGAATATCAACCCCCCACTCTGTATATAGCAAATTGAAAAAAATAGATGGAAAAATGGGCGAATCGGAAAAGCTCAACGAACTTACATAGGTTTGTAAATTATTATTCATGGTCTCGCTCTGGACTCGCCCACTTTGACTTGCGACCGCCCACCAAATTATTGGCAGCCAGCAGGAAGTAGCAGCTGAGAAGCAGGAGGAACTGCGAGTCGTTAACATGGCGGAACAAATTTGTTCTTGTGCTATTTGTGGCAATAAAACCTCAACGCTGCATGCCTTGCCCCAACGAGATATATAAACTAGAGGCGCTACGCTGTTTGTTCCAGATCAGACAATGTGTGCAGAGCTGACCACCATCTTATGGCAGGTGTACCTCCCGCTGGAACTAATGTAAACAAATACGCTCTGGATAATATTTCGGTAAATATCAGTAATAATCATTCAGCAGCGTTGATTTCCGACCTTTTCCTAACCGATAACGAGAGAAGAGTCAGCTTGAAGCGCCATTTCTGTCTATTACCGCCCACTGCGTTTAACAAAAGCGAAGTTGCTAACTAAGTTAGCAGCTTACATAGTTTGTCCATTCATTGTCTATGGTTCCTACAACGCAAGTTAGCATCTGTGATTTCGGGAAACGCACCCCTGAGCGATAGATATTTTTCCATTGGGTCTGTTTGGAAATACAGTGGTATACATCCAGTCTATCTTAAAACCCCTTTGGTACGGTAATATTATGACCGATCTTGTTCTGTCAGGTTGGGTTTATTTTCTTTAGCAGTACCATCTAGGACAGGGCACTTGTAATTTATCATCGCAAGTGCCGGGAACCTTGATAACAAGTGTCTTATTGTGACCGCTGCCAAGTGGGGAAACTCGTTTACAAGGAAACTCTCGCTGAAGAAATGCCTATTTTTTTTAAGAAAAAAAAACCAAAAACACTGGTTTGTTATTGGATCTTAAAAAAAGAAAAAGAAAAAACACATTGGTTTGTAATTGGATCAGACATATATCGATGACTATTTTTTATTTGATAGAAACACTGCTGCATGGTGCAGACCCGGACACTGACATTATGAAGGACGAACAACTAAACCTATTTTTGTCCACTGACAGTGAAGCAGCTGCTGATTTCAATGGGTTTTCGGACTTGCCTGACGCTGAAGTTGGAAGTGATTCAAAGTACTGCGGTATTTTCGCTCATTAGGACTGCAAGTATAGCACTCAGTGGAAATTCAATAATACCAAATGTTTATGCAATCACGCATGAATAAGATGTCTATTTCCCATCCAAATAACCAGGCAGATCCGGTCCTATAAGCCACGATGTTACCCCCGAGGTAACCAGGTGATCTGGTAGTAGGAATGGGCTAGTCATGACTAGCTTTACACCGTATAGCTAAGTTTGATGATTTAAAACCAATAATCTCCGTTGTTCAAGCTAAAAATAATTTACATGTGAAAGGTTAAGTCAACAACTTTCCCTCTCCTGTGGCTGCAATTTACGGTGACACAGGTCAGGCATTTAGAGAAAAATTTCTGGAAAGAGGCATCTACTTTGCTGCACCTTGCTGTATTAGACGCCCGTCACAAGATGACAACCAGATCTGCATATCGAAACCGTAACATAGCGCCTCTAATATACAGTCGCGCCCAAAATTATTCATACCCCTACAAATTTTTATTTTTTTCCGAGATATTTTTTGACAAATCAAATTTATTCTTGCACAAATGACACAGTAAGTTGACATAAGGCTGTAAGAAGTACAGTAAACAATTTTTCAAGAAATACAATACTTTTTGGTATTTTATTTGACAGATTTACAAAAAATGCCATGTCCAGAATTATTCATACCCTTTTCTCAGTAATTGATGGCAAAGCTTTTATTCACGATTACAGCCTCCAAACGCGTCCTGTAGTTGATCACAAGGTTTCTACACATCTGCACGGGGATTTTGGCCCAATCCTCTTTGGCGAACTTCTCCAGGTCCTTAAGGTTTGAGGGTCTCCTTGCCATGACCTTGGTCTTCACTTCTTTCCACAGATTTTTGATAGGATTGTGGTGGGAGCTCTGGCTTGGCCATTCCAAAATGTTCGCTTTGTTCTCCACTAACCATTTCTTCACAGATTTGGACGTGTGTTTAGGATCATTATCCTGTTGGAAGATCCATTCCTGCCCAAGACCAAGTTTTTCGGCGGATTGCTTTATGTTTTCACTAAGGATCTGGATATACTGGTCCTGTTTCATGATGCCATTAACTTTAACAAGGTCTCCGGGCCCATTCGCTGAAAATCAACCCAGAGAATGAAACTCCTGCCGCCTTGTTTGACCGTTGGGACTGTGTTTTTCGGGTTGAATGCTTCACCTTTCTTACGCCAAACAAAAGCACCATCTCTGTGCCTAAACAGCTCCATCTTTATTTCATCGTCCATAACATTGACAGCCAGAAGCTTGTATCTTCATCCAGGAGAGTTTTGCGAAGGCTAGACGAGCTCTTGTGTGTCTGGGTTGGAGAAGTGTTAGTGGCGTAAGAAAGGTGAAGCGTTCAACCTGAGAAAAACTGTCCCAACGGTCAAACACGGTGGCGGGAGTATCATGCTCTGGGGTTGTTTTTCAGCGAATGGGCCCGTAAACCTTGTTAAAGTGAATGGCATTATGAAACAGGACCAGTATATCCAGTTCCTCAGTGAAAACATTAAGCAATCCGCTGAAAAACTTGGTCTTGGGCAGGAATGGATCTTCCAACAGGATAATGATCCTAAACAGAGGGTCAAATCTGTCAAGAAATGGTAAGTGGACAACAAAGTGAACATTTTGGAATGGCCAAGCCAGAGCCCTGACCTCAATCCTATCAAAAATCTGTGGAGGGAAGTGAAGACCAAGGTCATGGCAAGGAGACCCTCAAACCTTAAGGATCTGGAGAAGCTCGCCAAAGAGGAGTGGGCCAAAATCCCCGTGCAGACGTGTAAAAACCTTGTGATCAACCACAGGAAGCGTTTGGAGGCTGTAATCGTGAAAAAAGGCTTTGCCATCAATTACTGAGAAAAGGGTATGAATAATTCTGGACATGGCATTTTTTGTAAATCTATCAAATAAAATACCAAAAAGTATTGTATTTCTTGAAAAATTGTTTACTGTACTTCTTACAGCCTTATGTCAACTTACTGTGTCATTTGTGCAAGAATAAATTTGATTTATCAGAAAATATCTAAAAAAAAACCAAAAATTGGTAGGGGTATGAATAATTTTTGGCGCGACTGTATATACCTCGTTGCCTTGCCCAAGAATGTGGAGTTGAGGAGGAAATGGTTGGAGTTTATCTTTGGTACACAACCAGCGAACTGCAGCTCCTAATTAGTTCTGTGGCTTTGGTTGATATTTGTTGCAATAGGTTACTCAGTGTTGTTTGTTTTTCATGAACGTGACTGTTCAGGTGGTAAAAAGAATGGGCGACACTAATACCCTCTTCTTACCACCTGAACAGTCACGTTTATTGAAAATAAACAACATTGAGTTACTTATTGCAACAAATATGCATCAACCAAAGCCATGCCTTTTTATGCTTTCACACTGAATGCAAAATGAATTTTTCGCAGGATAGATTACATTCAAAGTCCATGCAAAGATGCAAATAAGAAACACATGTATTCACGTCTTTGCATTGACTTTGACTGTAATCTGCCGTGTGAAAAATTTGTTTTGCATTCAGTGTGAAAGCAGCTTTAGTCTCAATTACTGGCGGGGTCTCCTGGCAGCACACATTCTCCTCTGTGGGCATTGGGTGCAATTACAACGTGCACCTGACAAAATATAGGTAAGTGTGTTTCTTAGGTCAATGTAATAATTAGTAAGCTATGACATGAGCTAATGATCTTCGAGTGGTCAATGGTAGCCTGGAATTCAAGCCATTACGCTAGCAAATTGACATGTCTGCATCTCGGTCAACTGCGTCTAGCGGCGTGCTGTGTCTTCAGGTAATCTGGGAATAGACTAGCACTAGACCAGCTATCAGGAAGAATGCCAAGACTGTTGATGGTGTAAAGAAACAAACCTTTATTTTAAAATGTTTCCCACAGTTTAGTGCAACGTGAAAGGCCATGATGACGATTGTGACAAACATTCGCCTCTTGGAGAAAATCGAAGTTGACATGCAAATATTACCATTCCGAAACGTTCATCGATAAACGTTCCGGTAGCGGTTCTTGTGCTGCTTCTGTTTCCTCCTCGGATTCAGGATCAAACACGTAGGGCTGTATCTCTGAAGCCATTGAGAGCAATTTAGAAATCTGCACTTTGAACTTATGTCTATAACAACTAATCAAACGGACGGAGAAACACCTCTAGATACAGCTGTGTGCGTGTGGGGGCACAGTTAGCCAATCAGAGGCAAGTTAATTTACATACGGAATATTCATGAGCATGAGGCGCAATCCTGTTGTTCCTTCGAGCCATTTTCTGTACCAAACTAGAACAGAGTGAAGTAGGCTAACCAAAGCATTTTTTTCTCCAAAAATTGCTCGCAGGGCATTCAATAACTCCAGAGACCATAACAAAATTAACGAAAAAGGCGTGAGGTGACACCTTCAATCTCATAATCAATGGATTAAAAAGTAATTCTTTTCAAAGACAAATCCAGGTTTTGCCTGGATTTCCACGATAGTCAAAGAAGTGTCTGGAGATTAAAAAATGAGAGATTTACCGACTGTTATGTAGAGGACCATGACCGTTTTAGGGGTGGCTCTATTATGGTTTGAGCAGGCATCAGTTTGGAGGGATCTACAGAGATGTATGTCATTCAGAATAGTACCATAATGGGTGCTTGATATAGGGATGAAATCCTTCATCCAATTGTGAGATCCTATGCTGGTGCTGTTGGGACTGACTTTGTCGTCATGGGTGATAATGTTCATCCAGACACAGCCAGAATTGTGAATGACTATCTCCAAAGGAAAACAATTGACCAGATGGGCTGGCCTGCCTACTCTCTGGATCTTAATCCTATCGAACATGCATAGGACGTTCGTCAGAAAAGGGTTTCTGCATATTCAGTTGCTCCGGGAAACTTGGACGAACTTGCCAATGCAATAGTAGAGTAGTGGCGACAAATTCCTCAGGCGTCCTTCAGGAATCTTGTCAAGAGCTTCAGCAGGGATTGCCAGGTTGTAATCAGGTCACAAGGAAGTCATACTCATTACTGACAATCAGATATTGATGTCCCAGAAAAGAATATTTCAATTCTGACAACTTAAAGATTTGTGCTCATTTCATTAGAATAACCGCTTGCTCTAAAGTGGGTTTTCATGGCAATTTTTGCTGGTGGTCCTTAACATTTTTTGTTGAGTTAGAAACAAGCTGCTAAGCCTTTCTTATGGTCTTCTGGATTTGGACACGTTCCTGTCAATCCTTTCCCAGTATGTTCCTCTGTACAGTTTTTTTCGGAACAAACTCCCAAACCTTCTACGGTCATCAGTATTGGAACTGCCTCCTTCCTACGTTACTCCATCCTGCCCTCGGACAGTTCAGCTTTGGCAAAGTTTGCACTCCATCTGGCAGTCATCCCGGAAAGCCACTGGCTGGAAATTAGTATGACTACACTGCTTTGCCCGTGACATCTGTATGGAATTGTGCCATTCTCCTCTGGGCTCTGTCTCACTGTTACTGTTTGAAAACCAATAAACTGTATCATAGTATTGTACTCTGCCTGCACACTTGATCCCTCGTCTGGATCATAACAGTGCAGCCTGAGGAATGGAATCAGCAGAGATGCCAAGCCCGGTTGACAAGCTGAGGTTCCAGGTTGTGAGGATTAGTCAGTAGGAGCATGAACTCCAACAGCATCGCCAGTTCGTTTGAGCCTTCTTCAATCAACTAGTGGCCATAAAGGATATTTCACGGGACTCCGCCACTGCCACTCAAGCAGCAAGTGCCAATCTGCAGCAGACCCTCCCTCAGGCAATAGCCCATCGGGAGCTGAGCCTTGTAGTTCGGGACTCCTGCAACAGTGACCCCACCACCTGTTGCAGTTTCCTAGCTCAGTGAATGATGGTTTTTGAACCACAGCCATCTTCATTCCCCACAGAACGTTCCAGAGTTGCACTTGTCATAACTCGCCTCTCTGAACGTGCCAGGTCCAGGCTATGTTAATTATCTGCGTCCTTCCCCCAGATCTGGGCCACCTCACTGATTTGGAGCTCAGAATTGATGTTCAGTTGCCAGAGTGGTGGTTGGACTGTTGGGCAAGGTCAGAGGCGCCTTCCCAGCCTGCATCCCAGGATGCTCAACCCAGAGCTTATCTCCACCTGGCCCCTCTGGTAACCATGGCTGTTGACTGGGCTCGGCCTCAAGCTACCCACTGAAGAACAGCTGCGCTGGATGAGGTTGAATCTGTGCCTGTAGTTCAGAAGTGCTATCCATACCTTTGACATGAACATCATAACCCTTATGTGGACTGGCCTTCGAGATCCATTCTGGAGTGCACTGGCATTCCGAGATCCATTCTGGTCCTGTTCTCAGTCTTGTCTTTGCACAGCTTCCAGCCTCAATGCACCTCCACCCTCTAGACCTGAAGGGTGTTCCCCTCATCTATCATGACCTCTGCGTGACATGTAGCAGGGCCCAAGCAATGTCCCTCTATAAACAATGTCCTCTGAAGCATGGTCCCCCAGTTTATTTATGTCTACCAAAAATATTTACCAGTCTTCTCTCAAACTCTGGAGGAGTACACCCACTCTTTCTGCATGATCATCCACAGGCTGATCATGATCATCCACAGGAAAACCAACTTTACCTGAACCCAGAAAGGTGAAAATTGCATCACATCACTTTTTCCTTCCTGGCCTTTGGTTACCAAAAATACTAAGCTTGACTCCCTATCACATCTGTACCCTCCGGTGCCCAAAATCCACTAAACACCATCCTCCCAGGTAGCAGTCTCCTGGCCATCAACAAGCTACAAGTGGAAAGTGAGGTCGTAGAAGAATTGGAGTTAATCTTGTCCACATATATTCCTCTGTCCAGTTTATTAGGAACAAGCTTCCCATCCTTTTACTGTCATCAGGATTGGAAATGCATTCATCTTAAGCTACGCCTTCCTGTCCTGGGACAGTTTGGCTCTGGCAAAGTGTGCACTCCATCAGGAAGTCATGTCGGAAAGCCACTGGCCGAGAATGGCAATGCTTACTAAGCTTTGTCCACTACGTCTGAACTGAAGTGTGTGCTTTCTTCTTCTGGGCTCAATCCCATTGTTATGGTTTTACTTTCAATAAACCAAACTATTGGATTGTACTCTGTCTCCGCACTTGATCCCCAGTCTGGATCATGACACGATTGCAGTTTATACATTTCCAGTATTCCAGCTTGAGTGATAAATGGCAAACAAATGTATAAACAAAAAATAATACATGGAAATTTGTCAAGCAGTAAACTCTTGCAAAAATGCTCATAATAAGGCAAATTACTGATAGAATATCATGTCAACGCCAGCAGGTTCTATGATAAAACCAAGTTTCACAAATAGGCTGCCCTGTTCTATCAAGAGACCAATTTATTATCTGCAGCAAGGGTACCTTCCCCATGTTATTGAAGTTTTAGTATAAATATTTGCTAAATTAAGCTGCAAGGACGTGCAGTGCATAACGTGGGATTAAGAATGCATCATAATGCTTCTTTTTTCTTCAGATAAAACACAGTGCAATGGTAAAGCCATGCTCATTTTAATCCTACATATACAATATATACTCTGCCAACAGCTTGTTATTTGGTAATGAGCAATTCAGGAGTGGAGCTACACTCTATGCTTGTTACCAGCATGCTTCTGAGGATATTCACAAGGGGGACGTGTGATCAATCTGTGGGCCAAACTCCGTTCTCTGTCTTTCATCTTCGAACCCGTGGGAGTAATTAGGAGAAAAATCAGTCTTTGATCAAGTAATGCTCAATTCTTTTTACAATATAAAATGCTTGTGAGGATTTTCTGTGGAGGGATCTACCAATTAATAATCTTAACTCCCCACTAAAGCCCCACTGCGATGTTGGATGAAGGTCTGTATATGATTTCAGGTGTTGTGGATAATGCACATTGTTTGAAATTGTATTCTGCACTGGATACCAGAAGCATAGACAATACTGCTGTACTGTATTGTAAAGGCATTGGACCTCAATGCAAGAAACAGTGCAACAAACAAATTTGTGCTTTTACCACTCGCATGAGTGATTTAAGACAACTTGCCCCATTCGTCAATTTAGGCCAACTAGACAACAGAGGATAAAACTTTAAGAAGACTTTTAAAAGACTAACATCTGACACCCTCTCACACCTCAAGACAAATCATAGTCACAGACTAAAATTTTGCGAAGACTGGGGATCTTGCAGGGTCACTACTTGCAAGACTGCAACTCAATTCCTTTTGAGATTATTTCTCATACAGGTCCAACCCTTCAGTTTGTCCATATTTAGTATGGATTTTGAGTTTATGAAATCAGTACGGGCGTATTAGTAAAATTGTACAAAAATCGCGGTTCTTACTAATAATTTTTTTAATGGATAACATCGCATGAACATCACAAGAAACATGTCAGTTTATACTGATTGCTCGTAAATAAAGTCATACAAATTTTTTTACTATTATTACTCCAGCTACGAAGCGTAGGCTAGCTAGTATTGGAATCATAAGTTCTGTCTGTCCGCGTTAACACACTTAAGGCATTGCATGTTACTAGCTGGCATGAAAAAGAAACCTTGAGTTCAAAGATGGGTATGATAGGTACGAGAGATTATGTTTATCATAATTATACAAGTTTTAATCGAGCCTCTCTTCATGCAAGCGCCTTGCAGTCATCGCGGCTGGTTCGATTCCTCATGGTCTCTCGTTTGAAAAATAACTTGTTATTGGAGGTTATTAATTATTTGAAGCTATTCATTTTGATAACGATGAAAGAGCAAATGAAAACTCACCATGGTAAACAAACAACAACCAGATACTTTTCGTAGCGCAGCACAATTTGCCATTGGCCAGAGTGAACCACTTTTCAGAGCTTCTGCTCATCATGGATAAGGCCCATAGAGACTGCATTAAACAAGGTACGGTCTGCACTATTGCAATAAGAATATGGATAAGAGATTGGCGATTTTGGTCAAGATTTTCATGGAGTGGAGCGCAATCAAGGATCCCTGACATGTCCGAGAGTAACATCAGCACAAATGTGGCAATTTTCACTGTCCTGAGTGAGGCTTGGAGGTTTTTTACTTTCATAATTGAATAGAAAGTTTATTAAGCATGTAAAATATTTTAACATGAAAATTTCATGCTCCATTTATAATTTCATTAATAAAAAATAGTTATATTCAAAGAATACATTGAAGAAATTTTACGGATTTTTCCTACCAGGTGCAGGGTAAGAAAAATCATAGGCCTACATGTCAACCTGTATGATTTCTCATCCTGCACCTGGTGAAAATTTACTACAAGAGTCTTAGGGCAGAGAAAAATGGAGCAAAAATGGAAGCAGCTTTTAGCCACCACTGTGTGTACAGTGCATTGTTCAAAAAAAAAAAAAAAAAACTCCACCAGTTTCTCTTCCTGTTCTACCGTTCAAGAGAACCACACACTCTTTTGCCTCCTCTCCATGTCTGTTCAAACTAGTCTGCTTCTTCCTGCTTGGTGCAGGGAAGAGCGCACCTATTGGTTGTTGATAATGGTCACATCATTAAACAACGCAATTTGCATAGGACTGGACTAAAGACCGATATGTTTAATATTGATATTGTCATAACACCAAGATGAGAAAAAGACTGCCTTAAAACAGCCTGGATTGAGTTTTATGACTACCTTACATCTGACGACCAAGATCACGGGAGTGCGCTGCAACTTTTGAAAAACTCTCATGATTTTATTCCAATTTTGGAAATTTGTTTGCGACTTTGAAATAGCTTGAAAAGTCGTTTGGTGTAAGCCTGGCCTTAGTTGCATTTGGATTTTTCTGCTGAGTTGCGAACAAAATTTTTGGGTGGTCTTGAACTCTCTTATTAATCATGTTCACTCAGGCTCCCAGATTCTAAACCTATGTTTCAGACTGAGTATATTTATCATTTTTTAGGCTGTATTTTGATTCTTTGTGCTTAAAGCGAACGCAAAGGCATTGATCAAACCAAGCACCCCAAAAGACCATTACAAAATGTAACTAAAACGGGCACAAAATATTTTTAGCCATTTTTTTCTGATTTGTACTTAATCAATTTCTGAAGCGATCCTCGAGCCGCTAGAAGGCAGCCATTTTCCCTTTTACCGAGGGCTGGCGCCACTGTTCAGTGACATCACGTGCCTTGTGCTCTCCTGTCTGGAAATGTAGAAATAGTATCGCTTATCACTCCCGTTCTGCTTTTGTAATAGACAGCGTAAGTGCTAAATCCAATACGGTAGCACTCGATCATTCGTAGTTTTAATTAGATTTCAATGCCTGAAAATGTTGGTGTACGCGGAAGACAGTGTAACAAGTTCTGACGACGATGACGTGGGCAAGGACGGAGGCTTACAAGGCTATCAGTTTGAGCCCAGACTATCAGTGGCCGGGGAAAGCGAGGAAGAATTGGCGAGTGGCAGTGGCAGCAGTGAATCTGACAGGATCCTCAGGGATGGCAATTCTCCGCGGATCCACGGATTTCAGATCACAATAGATCGTTCAAGAGATTCGTCTAAATCCGATATTTTTTTTTTTCCTTTTGGGGGGGTACTGGCAGGTATGAAGTCACCAGTGCGAATATAACTATGATAAAATATGGTCTACCGGCCGGCACGACTTCACAATGGAGTGCTTGTACGCTCTCTGTGGTGCTTAACACCATAGCAACAGTGAATGGCAATATATCGCAACAGTTCACAGGAAGCTATGTGCTTAATATTTTCGGTCCCTCTTTGTTGAGACTTTTTCATAATATGAACAAGTGCACACTTAACTGGTTGATTTCAATATCGTTTGGAGTGTAAGTTATCATTGAATCTGGCTATGCTTGCCACCGTGTGCGGAATGAGTCAGTAAACCTTATAAATGTAATACCGAAATTGATCAAATTCCCTCTGTTGGCTAACATGATTAGGAATGAGCACACAATGTTAACTAGCTAGGTCAGCTAAGACCCATCACCCCACAAAAAAAAAAAGAAGAAGCATATTTCAGAAATAGTCCAATCTGAAGTTAATATAGCTCTGCACTGTCCAGTAATCGTTCGCGATGAGAATGCCTTTGTTTGCCGCGTAATGTCGCTCTGCTCGATCCGATGATTCAACTTATTTCACATGCAACTTACTAACGTCATGACCAATATTTTCAATAGATCACTAAAAATATAAACTATGCTGAATGAGCTTGGCTGTGTGGCCAGCCAGCTGACGTTTATGTTCGTTTCATTTGGAACAAGCTATATGGCCTGTGCGATATCTGATTTCAGCTTAAAACGTAATTTAGCTTCAGTTAGCAAGCATGAACAGCCTCGAACATGTGCATTTATAGACACTGCACTTTGCTGGTGTTATCTCTGTCTCAATATTTAACTAGACCTCAGTCCTTCGTCTTTTTTAAAGATGGCAGGTAGATTGAAATAACGAACGTGCGCTTTAATTAATTCAATCTCAGATAAATTTTTGGGCGCGGTAATGTTTCTGTGGTGGCAAATTGGTGAGTTCTTGAAACATAGTTGAGTTTCTCAAGTGTATTTGCGAAATGGTGAAAATTCTCTCATGCAAATATGAGTCGTTGATAAAAGAGATCGACAAGGACGGAAGAAATAAGTTCAGATGGGAATGGTTTGACAAAGTTGCTGCTGTCAAGGTGAAAATCGAAGTAAATTCGAAGAAGTCTCGGACAGTTTAGCGAACTTTGTGAAGAAGTGCGATGTGCCAGGGAAAGTGCTTTGTACATACTGCAATCATTTGATAAACTATGGTTCTCGTGGTTGTATTGCAATTATGGAACACGCACAGAGAGTGAAGAGACATGGATAACAAGTAAGTCCCAGTTGTTTTTTTTTTTAGATGGCAATATGTCTGTGTATCCAGTTATTGCTAGTTTAGATGACTTCTAATTAATACACAAATGTTCAAAACCCAGGGGCTTCAAGGGAGTAAAGCCCCCCTGAACTCCCTACCGGGCTCTGCCCTGGACCCAGCTGGGGGCCCATGGTCCCCAGACCTCCGGCTAGGTTTCAGCTGAAATCATCAACCTCTGTTGCCATCCCTGGATCCCAGAGGCAGGAGGTGCAGCTCGCCTGGGGAGTACACAATGGTGTCAGTGCGGCTGCTGTTCACCCATGTGGCTGAGTCGTGAGAAAGAATGTTTATGCTGTCAGGAGAAAGCACCCATCTGTGCACACGCTGTACCTTCCAACAATAAAATAACAAAACTACAATACACTACTCTGGCGTTCTCATATTCAATTTATTTGTTGAAATTAGCTTTGCTACTAAAACACACAGGCAGTGTTCGTACAACTTACAAGTGGATTAAATATACCCCACATTGCGTCATTCTAATTTTCTTTGTTCCGTTCGCAACCATTTCGTCCTATCATTATAATCAGACACAATGACCGCCCACACACAATCTGTCATCTTCACTTTACCTGTCTCAATATATCCTTGGCTTCTTGTCGTTTCAATCTCGCCACAGTTGACGGTCACGGTTGTGGAGTCTGACGGTGAGCGAACTCTGTCGGCACTACGTCAGGATTCAACTTCCTTGCCCGACGGGAGAGCTGCGACAGTGATAGCATGCATTTCGCATACATGTCCGGCACAAAACAGTCCTCTTGGAAATGGACTGAACATATTCTTGATTTTCTTGTAGGCTAACTGTCTGTCCTGCCGATATTTTGTACCCATCTCCTGAGAGTGTCGGGCCTGTCCAGCGGGAACAGGTGAAAGGACAATTTCCCCTTGACAGGCGATCCAGACACGGTTTTGTTCTCTCCCTGCAACGCACCCGGGTAATTTTGGCGCCCTACGGCCCAACAGGTCGGCATCGTGGCTGTAATCGACGAATCTGCTACTCGTATATCCCCAAAATGTCTGAGTATACAGGAAAATTTGATAACTTCAAGTGGAAATTTCGCATGAATGTATACCACTGAAACAAAGGACTCGTGATGACAGACTAAGTCTTGTGACGAAAGCGGAAGTTACAATTGCTGTGATTTCATTGGCCGATGAATCCCAGGGATTTCGACATGGCTGCCTCGGCGAATTGAACGATTACTGTGGAAAGCGGCAACTTTCGATGGTGTGTGCAGCTTGGAAAAAAATTTTAAAAATTTAAAGAAAATATTTTTGGAGCCAACAGTGTGTCTACTTGAAGTGTGTATGTGTGGAATCGCTGCCTTTACGTTCTCTTAAAAAAAAATGAAGTTTATTGGTTGGTAAAGACATATTTGACTGCGCAAAACTCATAATATAATTTCCAAATTTAGTGATGTATGGACCATCTTTTCTCTGCCAGGACTGTTTTAGAGGTTGTTTTCATATCAAATGATTTGTAATTGATTCCAGTGATATTAGACTGCACAACTCCGGAGAAATTGAAGAGTTTCACCGCAAAACACAATAAGCGCCACTTTCAAAATTTTTGGGCCCTCACTGCAAGAAGATCATCATTTGTAGGCCGGTACTCACGCCAATTTCAGCCAGTAGCAAAACATATATCCCACCGTTAAGCATAGTTGAACATTAGCTTTAATTCCAAAGCGCAACAAATGCCAAGTCAGTTTTTCCATTAATAGCGATATATCCACACAGCCTGTCAGTGATAGATTATCCTGCACTGCCAACAGGCTCTGATTTTTTTAGAGACTCTTTTTTTGGGCAAAACAAAAATATGAGTGTCATTTCTTTCCTGCAAGCTTTGCAGAAGAAAAGATTCCCTAATTTATTTGTCAAGAATGCATTTCTGAAAAGTAAACATTTTATCCTCGCTGACTGCATTTTTGGCCACACTGAGCGGCAGATTTGCAAGCAGAACAGTGTACACTAGCGGAAGAGTGTTACAAAAACACAGAAATGTTCACGTTAATGATATTGACTGGCAGGCATTTGACCTCAATTCGCACATCTGGGGATATGTTGCGTTATGCAAAGCAATCACAACAAAATTAATTTTTTTCTCACAAAATTCATTATTCTAGAATTTAATTGCATTATGGTATTGTGTTTCAACTTGCTTAGCAAGGCATTACATTACATAAGATAACATGAGTGGCGAGAACAGGCCGTTAAGCCCAACTAGGCTTGCAATTTTCTTATTACTATTGGGTCATTCCATGTCAATTTACACAGATTCCGGAACTTCCCCGTTGACATCTCTAAGATTTGACTGAAAAAAAAAATCTAAAATTAGTTTTTGACCACAAATGACGGAATCCCACATTTCAGCTTCATATCTTCAGTCATTTCGGCATTATGGCCCTGGGAAATTCGAGTGCCATGCCCACTTTTTCCTGCACTTAATTTGTGACCATATTTAGAGACCTGTAACTTCTCTTTTATTTGAGCTGCGGGGCTAAAAATTGATAAACGGGTCATTGATTGCCTCCTCTCGTGGAAATGGGATCTAGTTCCACTGTGTACAATATTAACCCTTAAATACTGGATTTTTGATTTTTGGAATATTGGAGGGTCCATGTAATTGAGATTTGTGTCTTCGAAGGTGTTTTGACAACTTCTCCATCATTTGCCTTGAATGGGTTAATGACCAATATATTTTTTTATTTTAAAACATTTCTCCAGGATGTGATCAATAAGTCATAAAGAATATTATTTTTTTTGCAATTCCAACCACCAGAACTAAACACAGAGCTAATCAGAAGTTTACCTAGTTTCCAGATGCCAATATGCCCTTGAAGGTTTAACAAGCTAAAACATGATCATTTCATGAAATTTCATGAAATATCACCCTGATTTAATTAATAAGTTATTCTGTGTATCATTATTTGTTATTAGATTGTGATTTTAACCACCAAAATCTTCAATATGGAGCTCATAAAAGTTGACCTATGTGGGCCAAGGGTCCATTTTTCAAAAAATCGCTTCACACAGAAGGAGCTGGATAAGCAAACTTTTTATTGCCCCCAGATTTGGATTAGGTGTGTAAGTTCGTCATATTAAAAGCCAATTGTCTATCTCTAATGGAGACATCAGGGCCGGATCTGGGGGGGGTTTCCTGGGTTCCGGAATCCCCTCCCTGCCCTGAGCATGTACCTTCAAAATAAGCAAAAAAAAAATCCTCACAGGACTACCCAGCCACACGGGGAAAAAAAAAGTTATCCATACGCAATAGTGGATGCAGTCTCACAGCTGAGTCAACGGGGGGCACCTATGCAGGGGAAATCACTGATGCTACGCCAGCCTTGAAGTTACTTCCCTTCGTTTCACCACTTCCGACCATGCGCTTTTTCACCTGAAAAACAACATAGCTTAAGAGTCGTTTTCAAATTCAAGTAGCGAGTCCGCAAGAACCATGCCAAGGAAAAAACCACAACCAAGACACAATGAACCTTTGCTATATTTCTGTGCTGAAAGACAGGAGGTCAGTGCACATTTTCTTGCATGATCTAATAAAAATCATACTCTATTTGAACTCAAGGTTTGAAATTTTGTTGTTGATTTTTGATGAGGCTTTTACATTTAGGATATTTTCTCAGTTGCATGGGTGAAGACATATGATCTTGGTGTAGATTTACTGTTAAGCTGATTGGGTACTTGGTTTAAAAGGCATTCCTGTTAGTTATTAGAGATATTTTAACATGATCTATTTTAGTTGAAATTGGATGTAGAATGCCTGGAAATGGCTCGATTTTTGCCTCAGAATTAGCTAAAATGCAGGATTTTTCGGGGGCTTCGCCCCCTGAGCTCCTACAGAGGCAGTGCCCCTTGATCCCGCCAGGGGGCCTATGCAGTCCCCTGGACCCCCGCCAGGAAACCCCCCCTCACAACTCATTTGATCCGGCCCTGGACATGGTGAAATCATTGCCTAAAATGAGGGTTCTAAAGGGTCCGGTTGTCCCATGACTATTTTTGGGACCCCGCCATAACCCCACTAATGATTTGGTGTCCCTGAAAATCATCTAAGTTACAGTAATGTCATCATTTTTGATGAAGAAGTTGTTAAAACGCCTTCAAACACACAAATCTCAATTACCTGGACCCTCCAATATCCCAAAAATCATTATCGCATGAAACAAAATCCAGTTTTGGTTTTCTTGGTAAATATATTATGAAAACCACTGGATCACCTTAGTTCGATTCCATTTCAAAATATTACGGACAATTTGTTCGTAACAAATGTAACAAAAATCGCTAGTAGTGTACGTGTGTCTGCATGTCTCTAGCTGAATATTTAAGTTAGCATTATGAAGAGGCTGATTTTTGCATGACAGTGCTGCATTTCTCCATTTTTGACTTAGGATGCCCAAAATGTAACTTACGTTGAGCAGTGAAATTGTTGCACGTTACCGCTCCCCAAGTATCAGTCGCACTGGCAGGATAAGAGCACGGATCTTTAGAACAGTGCACCGTTTGTCAGTCGCCAATCCATGATCATTTTTATTTGATGATTTGTATGATCGATTATTAGCATTAAATGTGTGATTTGTGAACAAAGCGCCCATGCTATTTAAAGGAATAATATTGATAATAATATATATATAATTATATAATATTGAGAGCCCATAAGAAAACTTTCAGGCATACTTTACCATTTATGAAGAAGTTGTGAGCGTTTTTGTGTGGTAGTCCTAAGGCCACTACTGAGCTGCCATGCAGCCTCCCGGAAGGGCGATGCTTGACGTCACATGGGCGCAAGGGTGAATCTCCACTCTTCAGTACAGAGGGCAACGAGATATATAAACCAGATGTGCTAAGTTGTTCGTTCCAGATCAGCCGATGTGTGCAGAGCTGACCGCTGGAACCCATGTAAACAAATATGCTCTGGTTAATATTTCGGTAAATATCAGTAATAATCATTCAGAGGCATTTTGATTTCTGGCCTTTTCCGACCAATAACTAGAGTTAGCTTGAAGCGCCATTTCTGTCAATTACCGATCATTGCGTTTACCATAAGTGTAGTTGCTAACTAAGTAAGCAGCTTACACAGTTCGTCCATTCATTGTCAATGGTTCGTACGATGCAAGTTAACATCTGTGATTTCGGGAAACGCATCCCTGAGCGAATGATATTTTTCCATTAGGACTGTTTGAAAACAGTGGTACACATCCAGTCTAATTTAAAACCCCTTAGATATGGTAATATTATGATGACCGATCACGTTCTGTCAGATTGGGTTTATTTTCTCTAGCAGTACGATCTAGGATGGGGCACTTGTTAATTTATTATCGCAAGTGCCGGGAACCTTGATAACAAGTGTCTTATTGTGACCACTGCCGAGAGGGGAAACTCATTTACAAGGAAACTCTCGCTGAAAAAATGCCTATTTTTTAAAAAGGAAAAAAAAAAAACACTGGTTTGTTATTGAATCAGACATGTATCTATGACTATTTTTTGTTTGATAGAAATGCCGCTGCATAGTGCAGGCCCAGACACTGACATTATGAAGGACGAACAACTAAACCTATCCGCATCCACTGACAGTGAAGCAGCTGCTGATTTCAACGGGTTTTCGGACGTGCCTGACGCTGAAGTCGGGAGTGATTCAAAGTACTGCAGCATTTTCGCTCATTAGGACTGCAAGTATAGCGCTCAGTGGAAATCAATAAAACTGAATGGTTACTGAGTAATTTAACAACCATCCCAATGCTTGTGCAGTCTCACTTGCCATGTATAGCATCTACGTGCTGCGCCCATGTGACGTCAGAGCATCTCCGCGAGGATTTCTCTGATTGGATGAAATATTTTCAATGGCGGCATTCATGAAATCGTCGATGATGGGGGAATTCTGCTTCAGGACCGACTTTCGGAGATGGATAGCTTAGTTGTATGAGCTCTATATGTTCAAACATTCACAGGAATCGTTAGTTTATGACATTATCTATCTTCCAAACTGTATTTTGAAATTCCGTTGTCTATTCCTTTGAATCTCTATCAGATAAATAATACTATTATTGCCATAGTTGGGAAGCAGAGCAGAAAAACTGCGCCTGACTAAAATATTGGTTATTTTCAGTATGATTCACCTATCCTTTCATGCCCGACAAAATTAACATACCTGTTACTCCCCTGACTACAGCAGGGGAACATAAATATACCACTAAAACTTATGCCGAATGCGTGATAGTTGACAGGTATGTGTCATGAATGCAAACTCACCACACCTGATAATGTTGAGAGTTTTCAGAGTTTCTGTAATGGTAATTTAAATGAATGATTGAAAACAGGTCATGACCAATCATTATTTTTAAGGGATGGTTTGAGCTTCCCCTATTGCTAGTTCACCAACCACCACTGTTGTGCATGTCTGAGAGGTACTGGGGTAACATGAGGCAAAATTAATGTCACTCACAACACTCTTGCCTCAAATGCTGACATCTTTCGAAATGCTATTGTTTGGGTGAGTTTGACCTTTTTATGAAACACTGAGATAAATGCATTGCCAATAAACCGGTCAGGAAACTAATTCAAAATGTGTCATGGTTCTGGATGTTTGAGTGGTTAAGGACTTTTCTTTTTGGCTCTCGTCCTAGGACGGTATCAAATTCCTTTTCCATCGGATTCTTTACCCAGCTGGCTGATTGAACTTGGGCGGCGCCTTCCCTCTCTATATAAGCCGGATGTCCGCCACGCCTTCTTCCCTAGAGTGTTGTTTGTAGTAAAGCACGATAGCTGAAGATATCTGTAGTCAGGATTTATTTGACTTTATATCTTCTCGTCATTATTAGAGATTCTATTTCTCTAGGGATATTCCCTTTTCTTGTTTTCCTCTCTTTGTATCGCACTATTTGAGGTGCTTTGTTATCTCGGTTCCCGAGATTCTACTTCTTTCTATCTCACTCGCTTTGCTTCCGTGTAGTCGGGCGTTTGGACGTCCTTTGGAAAGCGAGTACGTTTCCTGTCTTGTGGTCTTTATTACTCTCTGTGTTTGTCTTTAGTCTGTACTGCTCTGTTTTCCTCTTGCCGCTGTGCTTGGCCGCCCTATTCTTTGGGCCATTACAATATGGACACATGCTAAATATTGAAAATGATCAAAAGTGACAGTGACCCAACCTGCTGTGCATTGCAGAGGTCTTAGATTCTTTACATCAGCTGGCACAAAACAACTTGACTGCAGGTATTTTTCTTAATGTCCTTCTCTCTCTTATTATACTAGTTACATATTGGCACATAGATAAGAGTAGTCCATCATTCACAAGCTGGCTCAAATTGTAATTAAGATACACCCCCCCAATCTGTCAGTGATGGGTAAAAATCCAGGAGTGTGACTCTTTCTTCCTGAATTTGGGAGCGCACCTGAAATGTGCCATTCATGCGAACACCGCATGTTCGATGAGATCTTCCCAGCCATCAGTCATGGAGGCCGACGAGAACTGCGCCAGGTTTACATAGCTGTTAGACTAAGCAAAATGATTTGTGATGGAAATGCAGTTAGACTGAGGTATTGCAAAGGAAAGTGATGATTGGCTAATGATGGTTCCAGAACATGGAATACAATTCTGTGTTTGAGTTGGAGCATTACAGCCATCCTTGTGAAACGGTAAACCTCATTAGAATTAATTATTGAGGTGTGCAGAAATTAAAATGCGCAGTGAAACTTTAAATCAGCAGAATAAATTGCTTTGAATAATTGCATTACTTTTTTTCCCACACTTTTTGCAGTGCGTGCACAGAAGAAAGTCACGGAAGATAAGAATTACAGAGAATTACAACAGGTCATGACACATCTTGTAAAAAAATTTGATCAAAAAAGGTAATGTGAAATACAAATAGGGGTTCGTTTCAAGAGCACTCCCGCATCAAGGTTATGTATTATTTGTAACTGTGTACTGCGTACATCTTATGATAATCTGGTGGCATTCTGGACCCACTGATGCACATATACTGATCAGTCATAACATTATGACCACTGACAAGTGAAGTGAATAACATTGATTATCTTGTTACAACGGCTGGTGGGATATATTGGAGAGCAAATGAAAAATTTGTCCTCAGAGTTTGTGTTGGAAGCAGGAAAACTGGGCAATAGTCAAGTGACTCTGACAAGGACAAAATTGCGATGGCTGGATGACTGGGTCAGAACATCTCCAAAACGTGTTCCTGGTCTTCTGTGGTCAGTACCTATTAAAAATGGCCCAAGGAAGAAAAAACCAAGGAACAGGGTCACAGGCAGCCAAGGCGCATTGATGTGCGTGGGAAGCAAAGGCTGGCCCGTGTGATCCGATCCAATTAAAGAGCTACTGTAACTCAAATTCCTGGAAGAGTTCATGCAAGTTCTGACAGAAAGGTGCCTGAACACACAGTGCATCGCAGTTTGTTGCATATGGGGCTGTGTAGCCGCAGACTGGTCAGGGTGCCCATGCTGACCCGTGTCTACCGCCGAAAACGCTTACAACAGGAACGTGAGCATCAAAACTAGACCACAGAACAATGGAAGAAGTTGGCATGGTCTGATGAATCACGTTCTCGTGTACATCATGTGGATGGCCAGATAGGTGTACGCTGCCTATCTGGGGAAGACATGGCACCAGGATGCACTATGGGAAGAAGGCAAGCTGGCGGAAACACAGCAAAGCTTTGGGCAACGTTTTGCTGGGAAACCTTTGGTCCTGCCATTCACGTGGATGTTACTTTGACACTTACCACCTTCAGTACCAGCATGGATAAAGGTTCCACTTTCGCCAACGCGCCGTTGCCGTGTGTCAGCCAAAAGTCAGATGGACGTGCCCTGCTCACTGAACCGAGAAGTAGAGTGAGTGAGAAGGCATATTAGCTGGCCGTTTCACTCATATCTTAGTGTAAATCCCCATTGTAAAGAAGTCCAAATAAGTGCAGCGTTGAAATTTTTTCGTCGGACAACATGACGTCCATTATATTTGCAGTATAGTGTAAACGCCTGAAGTAATTTTTGCTACAGATTTTCTTTTGCGCAGTTGGCGATATCAGAGATGCCAAGTCTCACGCATTCGGCGTAGGTCTCACGCATTTTTTAGGCTTATTCACCGTAGTCCGCAATTATTCATTGAATGCTTAATGAGATTCTCACGCGGAATTAAAATCCTTGTGCATTGAAGTTTCCGTTTCACTTGCGTAAAGGTGCACCTCATCACAAATAACATGGACAGCGATTATGACTCCGGACTTCCCATGCTTCTCTTTACTCAGGGATTGGAAACAATGCATGTGTTTCATGATCGTTTAAATTGTTTTAAAGAAATAAGACCATTTGAAACGTCTTTATGCAATTCCATTGCTTTCAATCCCTCAGTAAAGACAAGCCTGAGAATTCCCGAGTCATAATCGATTTCCGTGTCATTAGCGGGGAAATCCACCGTAATGCACGTGAAACTGATTAACTTGATGCACAATGACTTAAATTCCGCGAGTGAATTTCTTCAGTGCACGTTGATTGAATAATTGTTGACTACGGCACAGGAACGTGAATGCCACTAAGAGGAGAGACGTGAGACTTGGCATCTCTGCGATATATTTATTTCCAAGAAAGTAAATGTCTGCAAATTCATGTATTTTTGCCATAATATTTTTGCCAAAATATTTGCCGATAAGAATTAAGAAATGACACCTTTAGTTCTAAAGCGCTGCTATCGGAGAAAGCAAAACAAGAACAACATGTTTTGCCACCACTTTAATATTATTTAAATTATGAACAAAACCCGCACTTCTGAAAATAGAAATAAAATACACAAATATATTTGTAGCTGTAACTTGCAATAACGGTGTCAATTTTCCTAAGTCTGCAAGAAATGTTTCGGCCTTTGGAAATCCGGAGGTTTTAGTCCTCGTTGTGTATAAGCCGAAGAACTCTCAGTCAAGAAAGCGGTGACTTGTTCAGTCGGATCAAATGGTTGAACGTGAAGTGTGCTAACTTTTGTCGCCTTTTACTCATAATTTGAGAGCTAATCTCAAGAATAAACTTTGAATGTTACCTACGAATTAACAAAATAAAGCCCTTCTCAGTTGCAAGTGTCATGGGGTAGCGCAGATTAAAACCTGTTCTCACAGTGGGACTGATTATGTTTTCACATTTGTGTGAAATGATCACTTATCCGCCTTAGGTATACTGTGTAAAACATTTATATTCAGATTTAATGATATAGTTATCAATTTGCGAACTGTGTGCAAGCCAGTGTCTTACATTATTAAGACCAATATTTCGCCATGGCAAATTATCGACATATACAGTGACACAAGCAAGATTTAAAATTTTGGGCATCCAAAATAATACTAGACAAAAGAATTATATAAAGTAAGTATAAAGTATTTTATATCATGTTGAATGCTTTGTGGTTCACAAAATCATTGAAGCGTGACCACAAGCGCAGACTACGCTTTGCTCAGCAGAGTAAAAACAAGGCCTGGGAGATATAGAACCTATACAATGTACAACAGTTGATGAAAAGCATCTAAATGGCTTTTCTGAGAAATATGTAATAAAAATGGCTTGAATACACCACCGTTAACTGATCTTATCACAATTACAGGTGATCCTGAAAGTGTTATTATATCCTAATAAATTAACATACAGCTATATACTATATATAGTAACAATCCATATTTGTCTCATCTTAAAAGGACAAATGTGTTTCAGATGTATTCCAGTTATGATCCAGAATGATCCGGAAGGCCAATGTCTCGTCAATCATGTACATATCGAGGGCTGACTGCAATAAAAAGTTATGTCCAGATGTTATATATTGGACATAACTGTTTATTGCAGTCAGCCCTCGATATACTCTAAGACTCTTGGATAAGGATAAGTATCTATAACAAACATTCCATGTTTATTATTTAGTGAGCTATTTTGACACCCAAAGGAGATAGTAATAATGTCAAAATACAGGGATGGTTCCAATTTTCGCAATCTGGATCCATATTACCGGTCTCGCAACTTAACAACACTCGCACATTATTTAGCCAACTATATGGGACAACTTTGTGAAAATATCGTAAGTGTTTTTCATAGGAACCTGGTTGTTTTTCAAGATGAACTTTACGTTTTGCATCAATTTTGGTCAAGGCAGATGCATTTTTCAATGGAAAATTGACTGAAATTTCTTCAGTTTTTCACACATATACTTATGTTTGGTATCAAAATGTCCGTCATGTTGTGTAGCCATTAAAAATCATCTGGTTTTTTCAGAACAATCATTTATAGGTTTAAATATGGACTTTTCGAGGCCTTGTCCCACAAAAATTTTGCAATCACTAAATAGGTCACAGTTCACTTCCTGTATGCAAATTTCAAATTTCAAATCTATTTTCTGGACAGTCCCACAAGTAGGTACATATAACCAGAAGATGGTTCAAATTGGGCTGTGGGCAAATTTGCCTATATGCTGCAAAACCTCCTTTCCCCAGATCTCAATCCGATCAAGCATCTGTGGGATCTGCTGGTCCGATTCATGGAGGCCCCAGCTCACAAATTACAGGACTTAAAGGACCTGCTGCTTGGTGCCAGACACCTCAGCACACCTTCAGAGGTTAAATGGAGTCTATGCCCCAACGGGTCAGGGATGTTTTGGCAGCAAAAGGGGGACCTACACAATATTAGGCAGGTGGTCAGAAGGCTGTGGCTAATAATGTTATGGCTGATTAGTATATTTTAGTCAGGGAAACATCGTGTAACATTAGGCATTGCACTTATTAGATCATAAACAGAAGGAAACACTTGTCAAATGCATTTAACTGTGTGCATTTCCGTGCTTATAAATCAATAAACTACTTCCAGTGTGGCAATGACACTTACTGAGCATAACTTCACTTGGAGAAATACAAGCAAACATACATGGATGCCTGTTTGATTGCTTCATGTTATTAAATAATTCAGTGTGGTAGGTACATCATAATCAAGAAAATTCCATTGTTCTACTTGAAAGTTATTTTTGTGTTTCTTCTGTAAGAATTTGAACAGCCAATATATTTTAGCATTACTGGCCCTGGGTCAAATATACTGGCAATGAAGTTAGGCCTGTGCTCAGTAATGAAATCTGAATTGCAAATTAAATCTGCTCACTGCAAGGACAGGGTCATTCACCTTTATCCAACAAGGTGAGAAAAAGCCAAAATCAGAACAAAAATAGCATAAATCACACCACGTACCCCTGATATATTTGAACTTATGGCCATTCTGTGGGATGGCATGCACATTTTTATGCATTTAACATTCTTTGCTTTGAATCTCTTGTTTGCAAAATTGCCCATTACTGAATTTCATTAAACATTGAGCAGAAAAATATTCATCATATGTAAATAGTTTGATATAGTGTCTCCGCGTCCATCCGTCTTCAGAAAATCTACAGCTCACTGAAGCTATGATGGCATAATATTTGTGTTTTTTTAAGTCATGCTGTATTGTTTTGAAATTTAAAAACGCACACAGTGTCTTTTTGTACCATATACTGTGGTTGCTCATGCACATGCTGTCACGATTCTGGTTTTGCCATGTCTTTTATTTTTTGACTTTGCTTATTGTGCTTCCTGGTTTTTCTGTTTATGCCATTTCTGTATTCTTTGTACTTTTGTCACCCCTGTCTTGTGATCAGTATGGTACAGTCTGTCTTCCCAGTCTGCGTGCCTACATCCCCAATGCCCCAGTGCAGTGACGGGGACGCTGTACTGAAGGAGACGCTGTCTTTCGGATGAGATGCTAAACCGAGGTCCTGACTCACTGTGGTCATTAAAGATCCTATGACACTCTTTGATAAGAGTAGGGGGTTCCCCGGTGTCATGGCTAAAGTCCCAACCTGGCTCTTTCGACCTGCCACCTAATCATCCCCTGATCCAATTGGCTGTGCAAATTGCCCTCTTCCTCCCCACCTCAACCCCCAGGGCTCCCTTGAAAAAGAGATTTCAATCTCAACAGGACTTCCCTGGTTAAATAAGGGTTAAATAAATAAAAATAAAATACGTGCTTCAGGTGATTTCAGTGGTTTCTGGTGTTTCACATTATTACTTCAATTCTCGTTTACTTCCTTCACCCTGCTTCCCTTGATTACTAATATAATAACATTTATATTTGGTATTATAATTTACTAACCTAACTAACCTATGTATATACTACTAACTAACTAACGAGCACTTGGATTAATTTGTAAAGTTGCACCGTTACTAATTACTACTAACGCAATCTCAGCTCTCGCCCTGTTCTAGTCTCCGCCCCTTGCTTTACTTTCGCTGTATCTCCCTGTGTTTCTGCGAAATCTTTCGCACGTGCTTAATTGCTATCCTGCACTCCTTGATCTGTGCACGTAGAACTCCTTGACCGGGGCCTTCTATCTGTCATAGGTTGTCTATGTGAATCCTGTCCATGTCTTGGCGCTTGACAATTATTGTGTTTAGGACCCCATGTGTATTTCCCTTTGTTATTAGTCCTTATCCAAATCACCTGGCCCTGCATAGCATGTGACTTCCCTCTTGTCTATTTCACTGCAGCTTTTACTCTGTCAGAACGTTGATCAGTTTTCACTAGTATGCCTTTTGATTATTGCTTCTAATTACGACATTTTTTGTACGACCTTGACATTGCTTGCTGTCTGTTGTTCTTGTTTGCTACTTTCTGAATTCTGACCCTTTTTCTGTTCGACCACGATTCTTGTTATTGATGCCCTGTGTATGACCTACCCTTCTGGATTCTGACCACGATTTTGGATTACTGTTTTGTGTACCGTTGCACATCTGCTTCTCTGGTTTCGACCCCTGCCTGTTATTCAACTTCGTTTTTGGATTCTGATTTTGGCTTGGCGATTCCTGTGTTTTCTGGTTATGACCCATTTTGCAATAAAGGCTTACGATTTTTGGAATTTTGGTACTCGCATGTGGTTCCTGAACGCATCATTACACATGCCTTATAGTTGGTTAGTAATAGCACTGAGATGAAAAAATTATGGTGAATAAACTGGATTGCAGCGTTTTTAACGCAAGTGTAATTCCAAGATGTGTTCCCGGGTAGACTTTGCATTTTTTTTTAAATCTGTTTTGCGTCCATGTTCTAACTTAATTCCCTTTCAATGTCCAAGCTTCAGATGATCGTAAATATATATGTGTGTGTGCGTACTTATGGAGTACCTGGTTCTGGATGAAGCCAGGCTAATAGCCCAGTCCTGCAGTCATTATGCACAACCTTACACTGCTGCCATGCAGGCCTTACAGCGACAGTATGGGCAGCCACATCAACTTGCACAGAGCGAGATTGCAACAATCCTGAATGATCCTGATCTCAAAGTGGGAGATGTCAAAGCCTTCCAGAGCTTCGCTCTTAACGTCGACCTGCTAGTGGGAATGTTGACATCGCTGGAGGGGCCCAACGGGATGGAAGTCATGTCAACCGGCCATGTGGATCGGCTTCTGAGTAAGCTCCCTAAGCAATCAAGGGACAGCTTCGTGGAGCATCTACAGGCTCAAGGTCGCCTCAACACAAACAGCCTGAACCCATACAACTTTCGCGACCTTTCAGAGTGGCTCAAAGTAAAGGCCGAGGCTCAATGTCTGTCCGCAAAAATGGCACAGCGCCATCGTACTGATGAGCCGCAGCCCTCCAAGAAGGACAGGTAAGTTCCTGCACCCAGACATTACAACCAGCCTGTCTCAGTTAATCATGGCTCTGACAAACCTGAATCTGACAGTGATCAGCATTCAGAGACACTCCGGTCAGAGCCCAAGCAACAGAAGTTCAAGAGGACTTCACACTTGGACTTCTGTGCAGAAGTCCAAGTGTCTCTTCTGCAAGAGCACCGATCGCTATTTATCACAGAGTCCAAACATCTTCCAGCACTCACCAGAAGAGGTCGAGAAGTGGATAGCAGACGGTAAGCGCTGTCGTAAGTGTGGTCGCACCAACCATGAGCAGGACACCTGCACCTTAAAGAAAGCATGCAGTGAATGCCAGGAGATTCACCTCAGAATTTTCCATGCCGTCGCTAAACCAGGCCTTCGTGTTTACCTCATCACGCCAAAGGATCGCGCCTCATTCGCTAACTCCAAGCAAGGTGTACCTTCAAGTGGTCTCAATACTCATAAGCAATGGGAGCAGGTCGCTGCACACCTACGCAATCTTAGACGATGAGGCTGAACGCATGATCATACTGCCAGCTGCCGTCCGACACCTGGACCTCAAGGGCGAACCCGAGACCTTCCCTCTGCGCACCATCCGCCAGGACGTGGCCCGCCTCACTGGTGCGTCGATCGACTTCCATGTGGCTTCCCCAGCGCAGTCTTCAGAACAGTACATGGTCAAGAGTGCCTTCACAGCCAGTCGGTTAGCCTTGTCAGAACAATTCTACCCCGTGACTACCCCGTGACTACACTCCAGAAGCACTATCGTCACCTGCGGAGCATCCAGCTGCAGAACTTCAGTAACGTGCAGCCGTTACTGCTAACTGGTGCAGATTATTCTGAAATGATCACCGCCAAGGAGCCTGTCAGGGTTGGCGTCAGAGGTGGACCTGTAGCAGTTCGTACAGCACTCGGATGGGCGCTACAGGGTTCCGATGGTCTCCCTTCTCATGCTACTTCCTGCTATTTCACATCACTCAAGCCAGCATCAGCCGACCTCTACCAACATGTTGAACATCTCTGGCAGCTTGATGTGCTCCCGTTTCGAAGTGAGAAGCTAGCAGTCCGGTCCCGTCTAGACCAAGTGGTTGTAAGCATCCTTGAAGCACACACCGAGAGGGTGAAGGTTAGCGATACACTCCGGTTTGCCACGCCTCTGCTCTGCGCTAAGAATGCGCCATCACTGAAAACCCCTCCTGACACAGTGATGCCCTTGCTCCGCAGCACAGAGTAGAGACTACAAAGGGACCCAGCGAAGGCTAAGATCTATGAAGCGGAGATTCAAAAGCTCATTGATAGAGGGTGTGTGACTAAGCTCAAAGCAGAAGAGTTAGATCAGACTAGTGAGTCATGGTTTATTCCTCATCACCTTGTCCATCACAATGGCAAGGACCGTCTGGTCTATGATTGCTCCTTCACCTATCACAGTCTCTCCCTCAATGAGCAACTCTCCCTGGTCCAACACTTGGACCTTCCCTCATCGTAGTTCTACTGTGGTTCCGGCAGTATGTTGTTGCCATCAGTGGAGATGTCCGGGCGATGTTCCACCAGGTGCGCCTCCTGCCTGAGGATCGCCACTGCTGAGGTTTGTCTGGAGAAATCTGCATAGAGAAGAAAAACCTTACATCTACCAATGGCAGGTCTTGCCATTTAGCCCTGCTGTGCTACGTTTCCGCTGCATAAACATGTTGAAGACCACGCAGAGGGAAATGAGGACATCATACGGTCCATACAGCTGTCGTATTATGTGGACAATTGTCTCCAGAGCCTTTCAACACCAGAATCTGCCAAACTCCTTGTGGACAAGATGCGACAGTGCCTAGCCTCCGGAGGGTTTGAGATCCGGCAGTGGGCGACTAACTTCCCAACCGTTGTCTCCCACCTACCCTCCACAGCCAGATCCGAGAGCACAGAACTGTGGCTCAGCCAGAAGCGCACCGACCCGCAGGAGCTGGCTCTGGGCCTACAATGGCACTGTTCAACTGATCAACTTGGTTACAAGTCCAAGCCAGCAGAGAGTGAGACTCCCACCCTGCACCACATCTACAAGGTTTTCGCTAGGCTATATGATCCTCTTGGTGCCATCATTCCCTACACAACACGGGCCAAGGTCCTTGTCCAGAAACTATGGGCTAAGAAGAGAGGACGGGACGATCCAAACCTCCCTCCCAACATCCTTGAGGCCTGGACCAGCTGGGAGTGGGAACACCCGGAGATAGAAAATATCTTTCTCCAACGAACCTGTGCACCACTAGAAGTTGCCACTGAAGCCACAGATTACACCCTGCACGTTTTCTGTGACGCCTCCAAACATGCATATGGTTCATTAGCCTATCTAACCACCAAGGGTAATGACACAGTCAACATCTCATTTGTGATGGCAAGGTTCAGGGTGGCTCCAAAGCGCCAACAGTCAATGCCGCCTTTGGAGCTCTGTGCAGCACTGACAGGAGCCCAGCTATGCTCCCTACTTCACCGAGCACTCACGCTAAGCATCACCCAAACCTTTCTCTGGACTGATTCCATGACCGTACTGACCTGGCTGACATCGGAATCCTGCAGGTTTAAGGTCTTCATCGGAACCAGAGTGTCTGAGATCCAGGACCTGACATCCCAGCACACCTGGTGGTATGTGGATACAGTCAACAATCCAGCTGATGATCTCACCTGTGGCAGACCCTGTGTGAACTGGCAGCACCATATTGGTGGCTGCAGGGGCCACCGTTCCTCCGTGACCCACCTGAAAAATGGCCATTGCTTCCTACCTCTAGAGAGCCAGAAGATGTGGCAGAGCTCAAGCAAATTACTTTCTGCGGCCTTACACAGACAAGTTTGGAACCCAAAATGCCTGATGTTACGCAGTTCAACAGCTGGACAGACCTAGTTGAAGCAACTCAACAACGCATCCACGGGGTGACAGCCGATCCTTCCTCACCTCAGTATGACCTCAGAGAAGCCGAAGTCCTCCTGCTGAAGGGCAGCCAAGCAGACTGCTTTCCAGAAGAAGTGAAGTGTCCAAACCACTGCTACCCAGCAGTAGGCCCAGTGCGCTCTCTCCAGAGATGGACCAGGCTATGGGGCTCATCCGTGTTGGTGGACGTCATTGCCAGATGATGGTGGACCACTTCTGGGTGCAGTTCATCAGAAGCTACCTACCTTCTCTCCAGGTCCGCCAGAAGTGGCGGCAACACACTGATGATCTCCTTCAGGACACTGTGGTGACGATCGTCGAAGCTCAGCTACCGCGCACTCACTGGCCCGTGGGGAAAACTGCTGCTATAACCCCTATCCTCAAGAAACCCGGTTCAGACCCTAACAATCTAAATAATTTCCGTCCCATCTCTAATTTACCCTTCTTATCTAAAACACTCGAAAGAATAGTTGCAGCCCAGGTCCACACTCACCTCTCCAACAATAATCTGTTTGAAGAATTTCAATCGGGTTTCCGTCCCCTTCACAGTACTGAGACAGCCCTAGTTAAAATCATTAATGACCTCTTGATCGCCTCAGACTCTGGACTCCTGTCATTACTAATCCTTCTCGACCTCAGGGCAGCATTTGATACCATCTCTCATCACATTCTCCTTGACAGATTATCTTCCATTGGTTTCACTGGCACGTCACTCACCTGGTTCAGATCTTATCTCTCCGACAGACACCAGTTTGTTCAACTCAAAAAATTCAAATCACAGCTCTCCCCTGTCACCACCGGTGTACCTCAGGGTTCTGTTCTGGGTCCCCTCCTCTTCATCATCTATCTCCTCCCACTTGGTCACATTTTTAGGAAATTTGGTATACATTTTCATTGCTATGAGGATGACACGCAGCTCTACCTCTCCACTAAGCCCAACACCACCCTTCTACCATCTTCCTTTTCTGACTGTCTTTTTGAAATCAAATCCTGGTTTAGTCAAAACTTCCTCAAATTAAACTCCGCTAAAACAGAATTTCTCCTTGTTGGCACCCAGTCCACCCTAAATAAATCTGACAGCTTTACACTTACAATTGACAACTCCGCAGTTTCTCCTTCCTCCCAAGTCAAGAGTCTGGGTGTCATCCTCGACAGCACTCTCTCTTTTGAATCACATGTCAATAACATTACTAGGTCTGCATACTTTCATCTGCGAAACATTAATCGTCTCTGTCCGTCGCTCACTCCCACCAGCACTACCATCCTTGTCAATGCACTTGTCACCTCCCGTTTAGATTATTGTAACTCCCTCCTCTCCGGTCTCCCTCAAAGGGTCACTCAGAAACTTCAACTTGTCCAGAATGCAGCTGCCCGGACCATCACTAGAACCACCACTACTGATCATATCACACCCGTTCTGCAACAACTTCACTGGCTCCCCATCAAATTCTGTATTGATTTCAAGATTCTCCTCCTCACCTTCAAAGCTCTCCACAACTTAGCACCTCCTTACATCTCTGATCTTCTTTGCATCTACACACCCTCCCGTACTCTTCGCTCCTCCTCGTCCATGCTTCTCATCACACCTCCCGCCCGTTTAGTTACCATGGGGTCCAGAGCCTTCTCCCGTACAGCTCCTCGTCTATGGAACTCTCTCCCACAATTCATCCGTGATTCCGATTCTCTGTCCTTATTCAAATCTCGGCTCAAAACCCACCTTTTTAGACTTGCCTACTCCTTTTAATTGGTAGTATATTATGGATAATTGTTTTCTTTATTTATCATTTTGGTTGTTATTTCTATTGCTGTTATTGTAATTTATCATTGTTTTTATTTTCTTTCGTGTTTTCCTTTTATTACTGTTTGTTCTTAATATTGTGTCATGTTCGGTGTCCTTGAGTGTTTTGAAAGGCGCCTTTTAAATAAAAATGTATTATTATTATTATTATTAAGGTGGCCAAGCTGAATGCCAGTGCTGATGGCTGTATCCATGCAGCCGAGGTCCAAGTCAGGGACAAGACTTAACTGCGACCAGTAGCACGTCTGGTCCAGCTACCGGCCGTTCCAGGCGACAAGGCCGATACAGAGACTGAGGCACCAGCTTAGGGAATTTATTTGTGTTTTCTACTTCATAGCCATGCTATTCAGGGGGCGGCTGTTACACATTCCCTGTTGTGATTTTGGTACATATGTGTATTACATTTTGTTCAGGCACCTTTCAGGATGGCGCAGGTCCTTCCTGCTGGTAGGGACAGGATGAAACCCTTGGAGCGATTGTCAGACCTTATGCTGGTGCAGTGGGTTTCTCCTGGTGTAGGACAGTGCCTGGCCTCATGTGGCCAGAGTGTGTAGGCAGTTCCTGGATGATGAAGGCATTGATGCCATTGACTGGCCCTCTTGTTCCCCTGAAGTAAATTCAATTTAGCACCTATGGGATGTCATGTATCGGTGCATCCAACACTGCCAAATACTGCCACAAACTGTGCAGAAGCTCACTGATGCCCTGATCCAGGTCTGGGAGGAGATCCCCCAGGACACATCCGCTGACTCATCAGGAGCATGCCCAGACGTTGTTGGCAGTGCATACAGGCACATGGGGGCCATAAACACACGTGTCACATAATGAGTTGCTGCGATAAAATTTATACATGTTAAATAAGCCTGTGATTTTGAATTCAACCCTCGATGGGTAGATGATTTTGGTTTCCATTGACCATTGTTACATCATTTTTTTTTCTTGACAAATTATACAATATACATCGGGAAAGATTTTCAACTTGAATAATTTGTTCATCAAGATCTGGCGTTCCTTTAATTTTTTTTTGAGCAGCTTATATATTTTTGTCTTATGTTGCAGCATATATTGCAGACAGGGTATGACTAATGATGTTACCCATGACGCCTAAGTTCCAAGGCCTGTGTCAAAAAATATAAATAAAAAATTTTGAGATAAATGGCCTGGACAAAGTTTTAAAGGTGAAGGTCACTGAGCCAAGGTCAAAGGTCATTCAGGTACAAAACCTTGACGAGGCACGCCTGCACACCAAGGCAAGTCCACATATACAAAATCAAGTTTCTAACCCAAGTGGTCTGAGAGAAATGGCCTGGAAAAAGTTTTAAAGGTGAAGGTCAGTGAGGCAAAGTCAAAGGTCATTCAGGTACGAAACCTCAACGAGGTACGCCTACCCACTCATGCGAGTACACATGCAAAATCAAGTTCCTAATTCAAGCGGTTAGAGAAACAGTCCGGACAAAATTTTCCCGCCCGTCTGCCTGCGAAGGGGACAACAATACCCCTCTGCCCCTTTAGTCGGGGCTGAGGGGTAAAAAAACCAATGTTACATGGTCATTATACTGCACAAAGCCCCATAATCGTTGCCTATCTGGCTTGCAGTACATTGTTGGTCCATACAGATTCACAATATCCATGTGGAAATGTGCATCTGTGTGGCTGAATGCATGCCCCCTCATTTATTTACTCCCTCTGAACATAAGAATTTGTTGACAAAAACAGAATGTAAAATGTTATTGTTGGGAATACTGTGTTTATGAATATTTTGCTGGGACTTCTCTACCCTGGACAGCAACTCCAGTCAGAGAGCAGACTGGACACAGAAATTTCCTTTCTTTGCCTTTTATATAGGGAACTTGGTATTACAGATGAATTGGGCTTTACAAAGTTGTGAGTAGTTCATCTGTGAGCAAGATAAAGAAACACAAAGTATACAATCATTTCATGAATGAAATAACAACAGCCTTAGCTGAATCAATAATACCCATATCTGTAGCAAAATAGCAGGCTAGTAGAATGGCTGTATAAACAGCAGTCGAAACGGTACGACCAGAATAAACGGAGCAACACAATACAGCATAATTAGCTGGCAAGTCTAGCTAAATAGCATGTAAGCCAAACACAACAGCAGCACAGAGCGAATCTCAGAAGTGCATATAAGAGGCGATATAGCACGTAACGTCATGAAACCGCACACAAAGTTCAACACACATTAGATTAAATTACATAATGAGCTGCAACTTACTCTTCACAAATGCGCTCATTGAAAAATACACTGAAGACTGCCAGTATCATGACTTCTCCTGCCGTCTCCTCAATGCAAACAATTAGGACCCCAACAGTGCAGCCTACAATAATTGACTGAGAATAAGTCAGGGAACCATTGGCTGTGAAATGGGGGTCTGTGTGACCCTCCGAGGATATGCCTTCCCAGACCATCTGTGATATACTGCCAAATTGTTCATGCTGGATGATGTTACAGGCAGCATAACATTCATCACAGCATTTCCTGACTCTTTTATGCCTGTCACATGTGCTCAGTATGAACCTGCTCTCATCCGTGAAGAGAACAGGGCACCAATGGTGGACCTGCTGATACTGGTGTTTTCTGGTAAATGCCAATCGAGCTGCACGGTGCTGGGCTGTGAGCACTAGTTCCATGTGAGGACATCAGACACTCATGCCACCCTCATGGAATCTGTTTCTGATAGTTTAGTCAGAAACTTGCACACCAGTAGCCTGCTGGAGGTAATTTTGTTAGGCTCTGGCTGTGCTCCACTTACCCCTTCTGGCACACAGGAGCAGATACCGGCCCCGCTGCTGGGTTGATGCCCCTCTATGGCCCTGTCCAGCTGTCCTCCTGTAACGGCTGGCCTCCTAGTATCTCCTCCATGCACTTGAGACTGTGCTGGGAGACACAGCAAACCTTCTTGCAACTGCATGTATGAATGTACCATTCTGGAGGAGCTGGACAACCTGTGCGACCTGATTGGGTGGTAGGTACTGCTGAATGCCACCAGTTGTGACAAAGACACTAGCAGCACACAAAACCAGTCAGTCAGGAAGGATAAGGCGAAAGCAATTGTTTTTGACCACCACATGCACAACCTTTCCCTTCTTAGGGGTTGTCTTGCTCCATTGCACCTGTTGTCAATTTCATTTGCACTAAAGCAGATGAAATTGATTCACAATCACCTTTGCTTCCAAACTGACGGATTGATATGCCTGAATTTACGGTTGTGTTTAAAAGAAATAGCAGCACAACATCAGTAACCTGATGAACCACTGTTATTAGTAGTGGTGATATTCCTGCGTGGCAAATAATTTACTAGTAGATGAAGTAGTTTAAAAGAAAAACAACAGACCCCACTGTCATGGCATGCACGCTGCTTGTTCAGAGTCATTGACTCATTCATTGAAAGGGGAGTGCTCCAAATTATGGCAGTGTGGAGTTCAATCAGAGAATTAATCCATTCTGTGAAGGAAAAGGTGTCATTAATTGTCTCTTATTAAGGAAGAAGGGAAGAAAATGTTTCTCATAATGTTATAAAATGTATTTCCTTATGAATTGCAAAGTAAATTGGGCTGTTCCAAACATTGTTGGGAGGAACAACGTAATTTGATTAAAAAGTTGACTGGGGAAGGGGAAAACGTATAAAGAAGTGCAGCAAAATATAGGATGCTCAGCTAAAATGATCTCAAATGCTTTAAAATGGCAACAAAAACCTGAAACGTGGAAGGAAACAAGCAACTACTGTTATAATGGATTGAAGAATAGTGAGAATGGCAAAGATTCAGCCAATAATCACCTCCACAAAAATGAAAGATGATATAAAATTACATGTAACTGCTGTTACAGTCAGAAGACGTTTGATTGAAGCGAAGCTGTCAGCAAGAAGCCCCAGTAAAGCACCATTGTTGAAAAAAAAAAAAAAAAACCGGTATGTGCAGAATTGGGTTAGGAACTCCGTTGCCCGTCCACGGGCAATTCCCCTTTAAAAAACTAAAACAAAAGCAGTGTGGGGCTCTCATACATTGTACATGCATGTCCATGGTATGGTTGGAAAGCTTAGAGTCTGTACTTTTCAACTACTTTTGTACACTAGCAGTAAAAGTCAATTCAATACTATATAAGGAGGAGCGCATGGAGTGAGACGTGCTTGTGAGAGCTCTTCACATGTCTATTAATTGTTTAAACTAGCAATATTTCATTCAAGTTTTCCTCTCGAAACTTTTCACAACTTGTTTATCAACTGTTGGACTGTTAAGAACTGCAAAAAAGTCCCGAAAATGCCGCTGACACAAAAAGATAAGGCTAAAAATGACTTTCCATCAAGCAGCGTGGTTGACGAAGGCGAAGCAGGAGCGGATAACAATGGTGACCGCTCCCCACCAACAGGTGCAATGCTGAAAGCGATGTCAGACGCCATTCTGAAAACCATAAACAGCCGGTTTGACCAATTTGAAACAAAGTTTATAGCTCTTCAGTCTTCACACAATATCCTGAAGGCCTGTATGGATTCAATGGACGAGACAGCCTCAGACCACAAGTCCCGCATGGTGGCAATGGAGAAAGCTATATGTGAGCTGAAAGTGGAAAACAGTTGCCTTCAAGCCAAAACTAACGATCTGGAGGGCCGATCCCGCCGCAATAATATTAATATTGTGGGCATTCCAGAGGGAGAGGAGAAAGGACAACTGACGGAGTTCGTAAGTGCCCATATTCCCAAATTGCTGGGCGAAAGAAACTTTTTCAAACCACCGCTCATTGACCGAGCACATCGCACTCAACAGCCAAAGCCCACGGAGGAAGCCAGGCCTCGTACACTCATCGCCGGGGTCCATTACTATCAGGAGAAAGAGCTGATCATACGGCCAGGTCGACAACGATGCCTGGAGTACAGCAGGCAGCGAGTGTTCATCTTCCCGGACTACACGGCAGAGGTGCTGGAGCAGCGACGCGGATTTCGCAAGGTCATGCAAACCCTGCGGGAGCTGAAGGCTAAACACAGTCTGTGTTTCCCAGCCAAACTTAATATCCAGCACAATGGCCAGCCAAGGGTCTTCACCACCCGCAGAGAAGCAAAGACATTTGTGGACATGGCCATGAGACGTGGAGCCGGAGATGAAGGAGGAGATTAGAGTAGTTTGGATGGTGGGAAACACACACTGGGAATATTACAGAGCACTTCAAAAACAACAAAGACGGTATCATATTATTCTTTTTATATAATTTGAGACGGTGTGGGGGACTTATCACGATTTGTCATATTTGTTTATTGACGGATTGTCAGAGAGGCACGTCCACAAGCCATACGCCTGGTGGACCTCGTAGATGAGATGAGGAAGGTGATGCTTCGTTTGGGGAAGTGTCTGTGGGGAGGGGGTCAGGGTTTTTCAGTGTTAATGTTGTTTAGAGCTGCCAGACAATGTTTTTTATTTTTACTGTTTGCTTCTATGTTGGTATGCTTTCTAGGCTATTTTTTCTGTTTCACAGCTATGTAGGTGATTTGTCACTACTTAATTATAAAATCAAGTAAATAAGAGTAATATAACATTGGTTTCGTGGAATGTACAGGGGCTTGGACACACCATTAAGCGGGGCAAAGTGTTTGCACATTTAAAATCTCTGAAAGCTGACATTATGTTTTTACAAGAAACTCATATTAAAGCTACAGAGTAGAGGCGACTGAGGGCTAATTGGATTTCTCAAGTTTATCAATCCCCTTTTTCTTCCAAAGCTAGGGGTGTTGCCATTCTTTTTTGCAAGAATATTCCATTTCAGCTTGTTTCTATGGTTACAGATCCAGATGGCAGGTATATTGTGATTACTGGAAATATACATTTGCTCCCTGTCATGTTACTGAATATACAGTGCCTGACAAAAGTCTTGTCGCATAAGGACATAGTAACTAAAAATAGCATACAACTTTATTTCTAACCAATCAATTGTTACAATAAATGGTCCATTTTAATGTCAAGGGCTTTCACATTAATAATTTGGTGCAAAATGAAACCGTCAAAAAGTGTTCTGATGTTCACAGCTTGGCTAAGCCCGTAACATCTTGTCGTCTCTTCAGATGATGCAACAAATCGCAGATTGGAGTTTAACCTATGACAAATACTGTAATTAACACATTCCCAGATGTGTATAGAAATAACCCCAGCACACCAGACTTTCATATGAGGTGCGACTAGACCTCTGACAACATACCAAAGATTCAACCACAGACCAAAGTGCTGATCATCAAGAGCCTGAAGACTGAGTCTGCTGCTGAGGTGGCAGACATCTTTAATGTATCCAAATGTCAAGTGGAGGGGATGAGCAAAAGATTTGAAGAAACTGGTGACGTTCATGGCAAGCGCAGGTCAGACAGACCCCGGTATGACAATTGTTTGAAAGGACCGTTTGTTGCTTCAACTGTACAAGGCTAGCCCTTCTTCAACTACAGCAAAGCTACATGAGGAAATGTCACCAAAAAATCCAGGTATCTACAAGAAGAGTTTGTCAAATTCTCTCTCAAAGTGGTTTTCATAGCCAAATTAGTACACAGAAGTCTGCATTAAACAGAAAACAAAAAACCTGCATTGCATTTGCCAAGGCCCACAGCTCGCAGAAAGGATTGATACTGGAAAAGTGGCTGAAAGTTTATTTTTCTGGTGAATCATCCATTGAACTGCATGCCAGTCGCCGTACAAGACCTGTTGGAACCCTCATGGACCCAAGATTCTCCCAGAAAACAATCATGTTTGGTGGAGGAAAATCATGGTTTGTTGTTACATCCAGCATGGGGGTGTGAGAAAGATCTGCAGAGTGGATGGCAACATCAACAGCCTGAAATATCAAGAAGTTCTTGCTGCCTTTACTTATACTGCTGCTCCTTCTCATTCTTCTGCCTCCGTGTCACAGTTCCTGAAAGCGAAGAAGGAGAAGGTACTCCAGGATTGGCCAACCCAGTCACCTGACATGAACACTATTGAGCATTTCAGGGGTAAGATGAAGGAGGAGGCTTGGAAGATGAAACCATAGAATCTTGATGAACTCTGGAAGTCCTGCAAGACTGCTTTCTATGCTATTCCAGATGATTTCATCATCAAGTTATCTCAGTCATTGCCAAGACGTATGGATGCAGTCCTCCAAGCTCATGGGAGTCATACGCAATATTAATTCTTTTTTCCAAGGCACCATGGCTTTATGTTCTGATATTATAGTGGCATACTTGTGTATTCAAAATAAAGTGTATGTATAATTTCCACATTTTTTTTCAATGCGACAAGACTTTTGTCCAAGCAAAATCTGACCTTTCTGTACAAATTAAATTATAAAACTCAATCAATGACACAAAACTCTATTTTGGTATATTTCGCATAATCTAGAGGGCTTTGCCTTTCATATAAGCCATTTTTGATTCCAATTGATCAACTACAAGTCAGGTTATTATTTGTTGTTCCTACAACTTGGATAAGCGACAAGACTTTTGTCAGGCACTGTATATGGTCCAAATATTGATAACCCTAATTTTTTTTTGGAAAGTGTTTGATTTAATTCCAGATCTCAATACTACTATTTTGATAATGGGAGGTGACTTTAATTGTTATCTTGATCCATACCTTGATAGGCTTTCCTCCCATTCCCCACCTGCCATCACATCTGTTCAAACTCTAAATAATTTAATTAAATCTAGAAACATGGTTGACATTTGGAGATTACAACACGCAACTGATAAGGATTATTATTTTTTCTCTCATGCTCATTGTGAGGATAGATTACTTTATAGTAGAAGCAAAATTAATATCAAACATTAATTACACTAAATATCACAATATATTAATATCAGATCATAGTCCAGTATCACTTGAATTGAACCTTGCTTTGCCCAAACAAAGATATTATTGGCGTTTTAATCCATGGTTGCTGACAGATCAAGAGTTTATTAAGTATATGGCAACACGGTTCGAGGAGTTCCTTGAAACTAACGATACTGGGGATGTTTCCGATTCTACACTTTGGGAGGCCCTCAAAGTAGAAATGAGAGGCCATATAATTTCATTTGAAGCCTCCAAAAAAAAAGGGAACAAGATTGAAAATACACTCCCACATTTTGAACAAATTAATAGGAGCTCTCTTCTACAAGAAGATTTTAATAAGATTCTGAACTTAAAATTTGAGTTTAATCACATCCTCAGCGGGAATATTAGCAAACTTCTACTCAAGCTCAGACAGAGACACTTTGAGATAGGTGACAAACCAGAGAGGCTGTTGGCTAGACAATTAAAAGGAGCACAGGCGAGTCATGCAATTCACAAAATTAAATCCAAAACCGGTGACTTGCTAACTAATCACAAGGAAATAAACAATCGCTTTAAAGAATTTTTTTCAGAATTAGATACTGCTAAGTCTCAGGCCACTAGTGTAGACTTTGCTTGCTTCTTTGTCTCTCTTAATCTACCAAAACTTGATGAGTCAGCTAGGTTAGAACTGGACTCAGATATCTCAGAGAATGAGCAGATAAAGGCAATCAAAATATTTCCCTCTGGTAAAGCACCAGTTCCAGAAGGATTTGGTTGTGAATTTTTCGAGGTATTTCATAAAACTCTTGCCCCACTTTCACTCAGGATGATCAATGATTCCATTAAAAATAACAGATTGCCAAAATCCTTGTATGTGGCTAATATATGTATTCTGTTAAAAAAGATAAGGAGGAAACCGAGCCCGGCAGTTATAGACCTATTGCTCTACTTAACTTTGACCAAAAATGTGTCACAGAAATACTGGCCAATAGACTGGGGAGATATATCTCATCCATCATACATCCTGACCAGACGGGGTTTATCCCATGCAGATTTTCATTTTTTAATGTGCGCCGGCTCTTGAATAATTTATACACCAAACAGGTAGGGGACTCCCAAACAGCTATATTGTCTTTAGATGCCGAAAAGGCATTTGACCAGATAGAGTGGCCCTATGTGTTTGAGACACTACAATGATTTGGGTTTGGAAACATTTTTATCACATGGGTCAAAATGTTGTATCTCTGTCCATCATCCTTTATTCTCACTAATGGCGATAGATCTGGACCTTTTGATTTAAAATGGGGCGTCAGACAGGAGGACCCTTTAGCTCCTTTACTTTTTGATATAGCCCTTGAGCCTCTTGCCATAGGAATCAGGAATCATCCTAATATCAGAGGTATTAATGTTGGTTACCTGGAAACATGTGTGAGCCTCTACGTGGATGATACATTGATACACCTCACGGACCCAGAAGTTTCTGTTCCTCCTTTGTTGAATTTTTTTCATTCATTTAGTAAACTTTCTGGCTACACAATTACTGGGGCAAGCATGAGTTTATGCCTCTTTCAGACAGCATAGACCCAGACTTCCTAAAGGCTTTAGCATTCAAAATAGCACATGATTATGTGACATATCTAGGACTTAAAATACCACGTAACCCCAAACTTTTATTTAAACTTAACTATACCAATATGCTCACAAAGCTTAAACTGAATATAGAGAACTGGAGGATCATGCCCTTATCCATGGTGGGGCGCATCAATGCAATCAAAATGGTATCTTTACCTAAAGTTTTATATTTATTCCAGATTCAGCCAATCTTTCTGCCTTCATCATTTTTAAAAAAATTGGACACAATTATTCCTCCATTTGTCTGGGGTTATAAAACACATCAAATAGCAACCTGCAAAAGCCATCAAATGAGGGAGGCTTAAGCCTCCGAGAATTTAGGAAATATTTTTGGGCAGCTATAGCCTGACTCCGCCAGCCTTCGTACTTCCGCTTAATTTCATTTCGCTTCATTACTCAGTCTGGTCACTTGGAGCTCTGCCTCATTTACCTCCGCAGAAAAGACGCTGGACCAACCAACGAACAGAAGGCGTGGCCGAGAGCCATGACGTAGCCATGACGCTGCGCCGAGTTTGGAATTGTAGTCTCCGAAATCAACAATGGCCACAGACATAGATACGCGGGAGGACATAGATTTGCTCTGTCGTGGAGAAAATCCCTGGTATCAGCGACTTAAAGCCACAACAAAAGGAATGTTTGGTTAGTTTTTTGAATGGAAATGATGTTGTAGCGCTAATCCCTAAAGGTTTCCAGAAAAGTTGTCATATCTACTTAATATCCATCATGAAACATATGAAATAGGCACCCAGTTCATCTCTGTAAGAGACAGCCGAACCACCTCAGCTAGCTTGTAGCTTCTAGTGTTACATTGCCTGCGAATTTCACACTATTTAAGTTAGCAGCGAACTTTTTAAAAGCCGTGTTTTTGTTCGCGTCGCAAGACCTATTCGCTGTCTCAGTGTTATGTTGTCATTATCCGTGAATGAAATGGCTGTCTGAGACAGCCAAACGCTTAGAGCCAAACTATGCCACTATAAAGTTAGAGAGCTGGGTATGATGTTAGCGCAAGTATGGTTAACGGTTCAGTTTACGTGTCTACGCAGATTTTGTCCTAATGTGAATAATGCGTTGTTCTCGCCGATTCTGCCGTTGGTTTCGGGTCTCTTACGTTTTTTTTAATAGCAGCAGTATCGACAGGATAAACGATAGCTCAACAGTTTGTTTCTTGTAAGGAGAACAGAAAGAGCACCTTTGGTTCTTTTAAGTGAATGAGTGAAGGCGAAAATGAGGTAGATGGGCATATGTATGAGTATAGTATTAATTTTAATGTTCTGATCAGTTTGTTTTTGCTGCATTCCTGGTATGAAGGACTGTGTTTACAGCGGAAGAACTAGGCGGCTGAGCGGGCGCATAACATACGTCATCGCCAAATGTTAGTGATTAGTTTACGGGTACACCAATGATTTTAAACTTCTGGCAAGCGCCCACCCACCAGGAAGTAGACACTTGTCAATGACGACTGACCAGACTCTGTGTACAAAGCAAAGCGAAGTAGCAGAGTCTGGTTTTACCACGCTAGGGCAGCTAATGCTAGAGCTCTGATTTACTGGCAAAGAGGATTCCCAGGTGAAACATCTCTCAAGGGTGAAAACTCCCCCCAGTGGTTAAGTATTGAAACTGCAGCAGTAAAAAAATTCTTCTCTGTGTACTTTGCTTTTTTCTAGGACTGAATCCTCTGAAAAATGCATTGGTAACAATTTTATTGCAAAAAAATTCTCTTAGAATTCTGAACCAAATAAAAAGTATTAACAAATTGCCAAATGTTTCAATTTACACTCCTATATGTCACAACCATTTTTTTGCCATCTCTGACAGATGGAGTGTTTGCTGTTTGGAGGGAGAGAGGACTTAGCACTCTTGGAGATCTATATATAGATAAAAAGTTTGCATCATTTAATCAGCTGAAAACAAAATTTTATATTCCTAACTCTCATTTCTTCAGTTATCTCCAAATTAGACAATATATGAAAGAGAAAATCCCAAACTTTGAAAACATGCCAGAGAACTGCCCATTTTATGAACTCCTACACCTACCTCCAGATTCCAAACACCTGATATCTCGTTTTGTGTCTTATTTTACCACCTCTGTTTCCACTAATCATCTGAAAGAAGTTTGGTCTACCGAACTGAACCTTGAGATATCTGACAACACTTGGTCTGAAAGTCTTTCTAGAATTCAAACTTGTTCAATTAACGTCAGATACAAATGAATTCAATTTAAAGTTAATCATAGACTTCATTATTCAAAGACCAAACTGCACAAAATATATCCATCAATTTCTCCATTATGTGACAGATGTAAAGTGGCAAAGGGCACATTAGCACATCTTTTTTGGTTCTGTCCTCATTTAAAAATTTTGGTGTGAAATATTTAAATGGTATTCTAGGATCTACCACAAGAACATTCCTCCTCATCCAGAACTGGTGATCTTTGGATGTTCAGAAATTGTCTTAAACTATACATTTGAGCAACAATCAGCATTGATGCTAGGTATGGTAGCTGCCAAGAAAATGATCTTAACAGAATGGAAATCTACTACATCTCCCTGCTTCCAAAAATGGCTTAATGAAATGATAACAATTATACAGATGGAGTGAATACGCTTTCACAGATCCAAAGCGTCCAACAGATTCTTGAATATATGGGGTCCATTCATTGACTGTTTTGAACATAAACATCATAATCTTGATCCAATTCCGTACTCTATTGTGCTGTTACATTGTGAATGTATCAATGGACTTGACAATGATGATGATTTTTTTTTGTGTGTATTATTTTGAAGGCCCGGTGTGCGGCTCTGGGGGGGATTGGCTCTGCGCGGTCCTCATTCCCGGGTGGTCAAATACTGATGCTCTGGGTTAGTGGACCAGGCCCAGGCGTCCATGTTTGACTACCTGGTGGCGGATGCCGTGTGGGGTTGGTCTTCCCTCTGGAGCTGCACAATGGGCCTTTAAGGACAATAGGCCTGCATCAGCCTAATGGGGTTACTTGTTGTGACAGGTGACTATACAACTGTTACAAAATAGCTGTGAACTATACTTGTTTTTTATTTTTGTTTTGTTTTATAATTTTATTTTTCATTCTTTGTCTGGACTTTTGTCCTGTTTTGTCTTCTATTTACAAAACTGGAAAAACTGAAAATAAAATATTATAAAAAAATAAATAAATACAACCCCAATTCTAAAATAGTTGGGACGAAGTGTAAATTGTGAATAAAATCAAATTGCAATGACTTTCAAATCACATGAGCCAATATGTTATTTACAATAGACCATAGATAACATTTAAAATGTTGAAACTGAGACATTTTACATTTTTATCCACAAAATGAGCTCATTTCAAATTTTCTGGCTGTAATGGGTCTCAAAAAAGTTGGGACACAGGCAAAAAAGGGCTGAAAAAGCAAGTAAGAGAATCAGCTGAAAGAACATTTAGCAAGTTATTGCATTAACTGGCATCAGGTGTGTAACATGATTGACTATAAAAGGGATATCTTAGAGAGGCTGAGTCTCTCACAAGTAAAGATGGCCAAAGGCTCTTATACCTGTGAAGGCTTGCGTAAAACAGTTGTGGAATACTTTAAAAACAATGTTCCTCAACGTCAGATTGCAAAGGCTTTGAAGGTCTCATCATCGACAGTGCATAACATCATCAAAAGATTCAGAGAAACTGGAAAAATCTCTGTGCGTAAGGGACAAGGCCAAAGACCTTTACTGGATGCCTGTGATCTTCGGGCCCTAAGACGCCACTGCATCACTCACCGGCATGATTCTGTCATTGACATTACTTAATGGACCCAGGAATATTTCAAGAAACCACTGTCTGTAAACACAGTCCGCCGTGCCATCCACAGATGCCACCTAAAACTCTATCGTGCAAAAAGGAAGCCATTGTTGAGCATGATCCAAAAGCGCTACCGTGTTCTGTGGGCCAAGCCTCATTTAAAATGGACTGTAGCAAAGTGGCAAAGTGTCCTGTGGTCAGACGAGTCCAAATTTGACATTCTTGTTGGAAATCATGGGTGTCGTGTCCTCCGGGCTAAAGAGGAGAAAGACCATCCCTCCTGTTATCAACGTTCAGTTCAAAAGCCAGCATCTCTGATGGTATGGGAATTCATAAGTGCATATGGTGTGGCACACTTGCATGTTTTAAAAAGCACTATGAATGCTGAAAGGTATATAAAGGTTTTAGAGCAACATATGCTCCCCTCCAGATGACATCCATTCCAGGGAAGGCCTAATGTATTTCAGCAGGACAATGCAAAACCGCATACTGCAGCTATTACAACAGCATGGCTTCGTAGTAGAAGAGTCCATGTGCTGAACTGGCCTGCCTGCAGTCCTCATCTTTCACCGACTGAGAACATTTGGCACAAAATTAAACAAAAAGTCCGTCAAAGGAGACCCAAAACTCTCCAGCAGCTGGAAGCCTGTATTTAACAAGAGTGGTACCAAATTCCAATGGCTAAACTCAAGAAACTTGTCTCCTCAATGCCCAGACGCCTCCACTCTGTGTTAAAAAGAAGAGGGGATGCGACACCATGGTAAACAGGCCCCTGCCCCAACTTTTTTGAGACCTGTAGCAGCCATCAAATTTGAAATGAGCTCATTTTGTGGGTAGAATTGTAAAATTTCTCAGTTTCAACATTTGCTATGTTATCTCTGTTCTATTGTGAATAAAATACTGGCTGCTGTGATTGAGAGTCATTGCGTTTTGATTTTATTCACAATTTACACTTTGTCCCAACTATTTCGGAATTGGGGTTGTAAATAAAAAATTTTAAAATACTATATAATACAGTCCTACAAACCGAGCATGTCAACAAAAGCATTGTTCAAAATAGTGACCCTCATGACGAACACTTGTATTTTTCACGATAATCAAAGTTGGTCAATATCTACAACCTATATGTCATATGAACGGCAGGACCACAGGTTTTACAATGGTGCATAGCAAAATGAAATCAACAATACGTAGTTAGGTAAAATGACCAAAGACGCTGAGCATGATGTTTTCCCTTTTATTTTTCGGTATGCTAAAATTTTACAGCGTCATTCAATTTGATGTGAAGTTACCGAGTTATCTGCATAATTTCATGGTAATACAGAGATCTAGGCCTTGGAATTTGGGCATGCAATTCTAGGCGGAAATTGTCAAAAAAGCCTAAGATCTTAAGAGTTAAAATTTGCCGAGGAACACATCAATTGCCCCAAAGAGAAATGGCGTAACATTCTGTTGACTGATGAGAGTAAAATTGTTCTTTTTGGGTTTAGTAGTCATCGATAGTATGTTGGACAACCCCTGGGTACTGAATTTAAGCCACAGTGCACTATGAACACAGCGGAGCATGGTGTTGCTAAAAATTATGGTATGGGGATGTTTTTCATACTATGGTGTTGGGCCTATTCATCGTATACCAGGGATTATTGATCAGTTTAAATACATGAAAATACTTTAAGAGAACATGTTGCCATATGCCGAAGAGGAAATGCCCCTGAAATGGGTGTTTCAACAAAACAAGGACCCCAAACACACGTAAGCGAGCAACATCTTGGTTCCAGACAAACGGGATTGAGGTAATGGTAATCCCCCGACCTCAGTCCCATCGAAAACTTGTGGGGTGACAATAAAATGCAGTTTCTGAGGCGAAACCCGAAAATTCACAGGATCTGTGGAATGTAGTTTGTTCATCCCGGCTGAAATATCTGTTTCTAGGTGCCAGAAGTTGGTTGACTGGATGCAACGTAGATGCGCTGCAGTTGTCAAAAACGATGGTTATTATAAATATGAACAAAATATTACCAGTAATTCAGTAATTTAAAGTGAAGTTAAATCTAAGTTTGATTTGATTTTGAAGAGAAAATTGTCAACATTGCTATTTTTTTGAACAGATAAATATTCCACTTCCTGTAAAAGAATAACAGACTTGATCAAATTTGTCAATATTTTGATTTGGAATTGAATGTGTAATGTTTCCACAATGTTTGAAATATGGAACTGAAGGCTATAAAAAAAATTTGCACTTTATTCACATTTTTTAATGTACTGCAATTTTTTTGAACACAACTGTAACTGTCTTGGTGTTATACTATGATGATTAAGTGTTGCCTTAATTTTATTGAGTAATACATAATACAATAACTACTCCTGGTTTAAAAAAAATGAAAGTGAAAAATCAGCATCGAAAACATTGACTTTCTTCCACAGATACTTTATGGTTGGGAATAATACTGCAATTGTGCAGCACTCACAATGTAATGCCATTAGCGGCATCTGTGTTTGCCTTCAAAAGGGCTGTCATTTTCTTGGGAATGTGCCTCAGCAAGCAAAAGAAGATTGTGCTCCTCCTTCTGATTTCATCTATTTCTTTCTTGAGTAAACTGAGATCTGAGGATCCAAATGTACTGCCATTGTCTTTGAAAACTAGCTCTGCTTTCCATCCATAATTATTTTAAAAGGAATTGAATCATCAAAGGCCTCTTGCTCAAAAAGCATCGCCTCTTCAAAGTACCACATCTCTCACCGCAGAGTTGACTCTAAACAAATAGAATCAAATGAATAGTTAAGGAGTGAGGGACAGGCAGGAAATAACTATCATTAATATTCATTTCTCCTGCCTCTTTTATTAGCGGTGGCAGAATTTTCTAATAGACATAAATTTGTCAGGTTACTTAATGTAATTTGCCCATGGAAATGTAATTTCCCAAGGAGGGAGAACCTATTCACCAACCCTGGCTGTGTGTGTGCGCGTGTGTGTGGGTGGATGTGTGCGTGAATGCATGTTTTTCTGTGCTATACGATATGCATGTGCAGAAACGAGGGTTAAATGTACAGTAAATCTTTGAATTTTCAAAAGTAAAACCATGCCCTTTTCTTATTTCACACTGTATTTGAAACATGAGTCATAGTAGTAGCAGCAGTAAAATACCTTTGTAGCGAAATGGGACATTTATTCCACTGAGTTCAAAACCAACTGGGCCAATAAACTGCTTTTATTTTTTCTGCATGGTTGATGTGCCCTCCTATAGCTGATACCCACGAGCCCACTCAGGTCACCGAGTGCCAGCACATCAGCTCTCCCTCATCTTTTCAAATGACCCCCTTCTTAATTTTTTCTTGACCTGATTTCTACTGTCGTCTTACTGTAACTCAGTGGTAGTCAACCCAGGTCCTGGAGAGCGCAATGTCTTCTGGTTTTTGATGTTACTCAGCACTTAATTGATGAATTAAAGCAGTTGATTACACCCTTAATTCATCTCACCTGGTGTCAGGTTTAAATAGGGTGGAGAAAGCCAAACTCAGCACACCCTGTGGCTCTCCAGGAGCAGGGTTGACTACCACTGCTCTAATTGAAGTACTTCAGTGCATCTGTAACCATCAATTCTGTTTTATTATCAATTTTTTTAGCATTTACTTTTTTCCTTGCGGCTGAGTGAATCTACATTCCTATGTGTGGCTCATTGAAAATGATTCATTTTGCTGCTCTGCCCTCCTCAAAGATTTGCATCCTGGTGCTAAGCCTGAGCGTGTGAGCTGATTTATGACTTGTTTGCCAATAATGTGGAAAAACATGCATCTGCCAAGCTACTGCTCCCTGAAGAGTCATCATGTTTTTTTTTTCCCCTATTGAAGTTGTTTTATGTATCACAAATACCTTAGAAACGCATTAGTAATGAGTAATGGTTGTTTTAGAAGAAATTTACACCTCTGAATCATATCAGAGCAAGCTAGACTTACAGTATTGGACTCTTATGTCAGTCTGCGGAGGGTTACCACATGTACTGTAATGGCAAAAATTCTGCCCAGCCAGCCGTGTCTCTGATACATAAATGGTTTTTTCAGGTTCACAGTGATAAAATATATTTCATCCAAGCACTTTTGGAGTGAATTTAACACAAACCATGCTACAGTGTACATTTGAAATCAGCTTACATGTTCCATGCTTCACTGGGTTAGCAAAATTGCTCTTATGAACATACACAAATGCATTTGCTGGGAAGATGGATAATGTGCGTAAAACATTAAAATAAACGTACATAAAAAGGCTATTAAAATGATGACATCGAAAACAAGTGCTTGAAATTTTACATTATTTTCATCATTGTGAGAATGAAACATAAGATTTTAAATAGAATGAGGTCATTTATGATATAGTGTGGTTTATGCCATTTATATTTTATGAACTCTTTTGAAGCAAGAAACCAAATAGGCAAAAAACCTGCAAGTGAGAATGCTGAATTTTCATTAAATGTTGGATAAAACTGAGCACTGAAATGGATAAGTTGCAGTTGCGTAAGCTTTAAATTCAGCTTCTAGATTCAATTGAGGGTAGTGTAATAGTCAGGGACTATAAAATGTGATTCTACTGCAATATCAGAGTGCTGCAAGGTGGTCCCACCTTTTTGTTTGTGCAGTACTGGAGTCAGGGACCCTACATAGTGACCGCTGCACTATCCGAACCAACAACCATAAGAGAGAACTCCTATCGGTAATGGGTTGGAGCAGGTTATTCTGTCTATATTACACTGCTCATCTATCAGTAGTGAATATTGTGGAAACCTGGCATTGTACATTCAATGCTTATGTACTGCAGAATAAGTGGCATTAAAATCTGCACTAAGTGACTGTCGACTCTGCGCCAATCAGCTATCTCAGGGCTCCTAACTAGCTACATGGTGGTATCTGTCTCCTGCCCACATTACAGGGGCCACTGCTATTCTATCTTTGAGAAAGTAACTAAACCTGGATTGCTGTTGCAAATATCCAGTTTTATAAAACTAGGCTGTATTTTGTGCAGAATATTCTGGTCATACTTTCCATTAAACATACAAATAGAAAATCAAAAGCAATAAAATTAAAAGGGATTATTATTTTACTTGAATACTATGAATAATCAGGCCAAAATTAAACTAAAAGCCTAACTGCAAGCTTGAATTGTCAAGATGAAATTGAAAATGGCAATGAAAATAAGGAAAACATCAAAAATGAAACTCAAAATGGAAAGTAAAGCCTAAATAGCAAAAACGTCTTTTTTTTTTTTCATTGGCCCTTTAGTATTTGACATTTGGCTGTTTGGCATTTGCTGCTTGTCATTTTGAGTGGGACAACATCCCTCTCCCAAAACTTCAGCAATTGGTCTCCTCACTTCCCAGACATTTACAGTCTGTTGTTAAAAGAAGGGGATACTAAACAATGGTAAACAAGGCCGTATCCCAACTTTTTTGAAATGTGTTGCTGCCATCAAGTTCAAAATGAGCTAATATTTTTCAACAAATGGTAAAATGTCTCACTTTCAACATCTGATATGTTGTATATGTTCTATTGTGAATGAAATGTCAGTTTATGAGATTTTCAAATATTTGCATTCTTTTTTTATTTACATTTTACACAGCATCCCAACTTTTTTGGAATTGGGGTTGTAAATTAGATATCGGTTTAAGGAAATGGTCAGATCATGGATTGGTCTACCTACATCAGCTATTTCATGGTGATAATCTAAAAACTTTTGAACAATTGAAAAGTTTTGACCTGCCTAGAACAAATTTCTACATGTATTTGCAGTTAAAGGGGAACTCCGGTCGATTTCAACACGTATCTTTGTTGTTTGTGTTGAAGGAGTACTGTCAATAGCGAGACAAACGAAGAAAATTGGTTTTGCCTACACCGAGTTATGCTCCTGCTAGAGTTCGCACCCTGCGGCTCAAAGCGGGGCAGGCTTTTTAACGTGCTTTTAGCCTCTTAACACGATCGAGATGTCATTTCAAGTCCATAGCCATGTTAACCTAACCCTTCCAAGTGACCACAGCGAATTTGACTGCAGTAGCTGACCTAGAAATTGTAAAAGTTGCGCTAATTCACTCAGTGCACATACCTCTGTTTACTTCCTGTGAAGTCCACACTAGTTGATTGTTGAACTCGTATAATCCAATATTCCAAAATGTAATTTTTCCACCAAGAAATTATGGTTACGAACTGCTGTGGTTATGTCCATCGGATTCGGATGAACTATCCATCTGAGCAGATATTTTCAAGATACTGACAAAATGTCGTTGTTGTTCCAATGCTCCGTCTTCGTCTGTCAGCTCTTTGATCTCCACTCTGATGTTGCCGACACTCACCAGTAGTGCTAATTCCCAATGAGCACACGCGAGAGTATTAAAATCTAGTTGTGATGTTAGGCTGCGGTGTAGCTATGTTGCTATATAGTCATTACTATGGACGTAACCACAGCAGTTCGTAACCATAGTTTTTTGGTGGAAAAATTACATTTTGGAATATTGGATTGTACGAGTTCAACAATCGACTAGTGTGGACTTAACCGGAACACAGGATTACCATGAAATTTTATGTGAGGTTGGACTGTATGAATGGGAAGAGGTGATAAAATTTCCAGATTCTTTTGAGGCATTTATTCTTGATTAGCAAGTTTTGTCCCAGCAAAAATATAGTTGTAGCCTTCATCAAAACATTTAAACCATGGTGTTCATTCATCTATATTTATCGCGCACAGAGTATAAGGGGTGCAAACTAGTGAGGAAAATGGATTGCGGCCATATTGGAGCGCCCCCTATATGTTGCGCAAAGAAGATCCCAGGCCGAAAAACGCTCTTTCCACTGACCATCCCCCTTTTAATTCAATTTTCCATCTTTTACTTTGGGATAAAGTTCTCGCGGTGAATAAGAACAACCCAAAAATCTAATTTTGGTAATTTGGCATTTTAGGCCCTATTTCGGCTTGCACTTTATAGACCCCTAAAACCCAAACTGGTGCTGGTTGGACCAAAAAATTTGGGGAATTTTCTAGTTAGGGTAGGAACATAAAACCACCAAAGTTTCAGCAAAATTGAAGAGGGTGACTATCACCACCTGCCTGAACCTGCCTGAAATTTATAGACAATGGCTCTTAAAATGAGTACAAGGGCTAGTGAAATTCAATTGGTTGATGTCAGCCATCTTGTTTGAATGATCACTTTGTTCTTCCAGGTTTTCATGGCAACCTTCACCATAATGAAGCATGCAAAATTTAAAGTTGCACAATGGTTTAAGAGTTATGACCATTTGTTTGCTGTAGCGCCACATACAGATGGATTTAAACCAAACTCAGTGTGAAAATGTTGCATGGCCTGTGGATTTGTGATATCAAGTTTGGTAATGATTGGACATTGCATTAAGGGGTTACAGCTCTTTATATCAATATAGGCCATGCCCTTAAATTTTGTGTGAATTGATCTCACTGCTTAGAAGGAAATAAAAATGAAAGGTTTCGCAAAAAATTCAAAATAGTAAAAAGTTTTCAAATACAAAAGTTGGTGTGGCTTACATGGATTCATTGTTCTTGACCCACAGAATCTAACAAAAGAAGAATTTTGTTTCTACAACCTATGGTTTAGAAGTTATTGCCCAAGACATATTGTACCTCTCTTTAGCGCCGCCATATGGCCAGTCAAAGCAAGTTTAACAAAAGTGGCCCTTTTCCACATCTTTAACGAAAATATAAAGTTTAAAGGTCCCCGATTGTGCTGTATTTAGTTGTTTAAAATATGTACATTGGGTCTTTAAAATCTTGTTAAGAATTCGGTTAAAAAAAAACCCACACACATCCAGGCGTAGTGAGACCTCTTCTCTCACCCCGTCTGTGCGGGCCTGAAACACGAGCCGTTTTGAAATGGGCGGGGAGGCTATGCTAATGAGGCACTGCTCTGATTGGCTGCCTGGCTGCTTTGATTCCGGGGGAGGGTGTAGACCCGAAGAACCAGGAAACCCAAATGGCTGATATTTTAGGACAGCTTTTCATGGCATGTACTGCTGTGAGACCGTACCTGTTAGATCCCGAATCCGACGCCGAACGGGAGGAGGAAGCAATTGAAGTATTGCAACAATGTTTACAGCAGGATTTCAATTAGTGGCAAGTTGAAATTTTAGTGTTTTGCTCTTACTGTCTCGCCTTGCATGCATGTGATTGTAGCTGTACTGTTATATAGTCAGGTTATATACCCACTTAGCTATCCGGAGGAAACTTTGCTAAAAGCTCCTGTTAACCATTTCCACCAAAACGAAATGCAATTCTGACACCAAGCTGCTAAATGAGTTTGTGGCAAAAACGCAAAGACGATGTAAGCGTTGCTTATGTGGAGCAAGCGAATTGATAATTTCTACCAAAATAAAAGTCCGTATCTGATCTCCACTTTTTTCGGCTTTTTATTCGCCAGAACAATTTTCAAAGGTGGATGAAATTCCGCCACGGCAATGCAGAGAAATCGTTTGTTATACCAGACACGTTATAGTGCGTTTTGCGCTTGCTTTCACTGCGGTAGCCTCAGAGAGCTAAACTCACAGCACGGCAAAGTACTTGGCTGACCCCGGTCATGAATAAGTAAAAAGATCGTTTCACAACAGCAGTAAACAAACCCAAACACGTACCTTAAGCTCCGCAAAGCCTACGTCTGGTTTAACTGCAGCCTTATCAGCCCAACTTTGCAGACACGCACAACACCTCTCCAGTTAGTTTCAACTGTCGCGGCTAGGGTCAGGTAACGTTCTGATGAAACTACCACCTTGATGCTAACCAAAGTAACACAAGCATACCAATCTGAATTACTGCATATAAATGAACCAGGAGCATTTTTTAACTTGCACGAAACACAAACTAACATACAATAGTAACTGAGCGGTCATCATAACGACAGAGACAAACGTTACCCTGCAATACAGGTTTTACAGGCAGTAAGTTCCGTTACCGTTAACAGTTGTACCGAGCATCCAAATTACAAACAAGTATAAAAAGCTAGCTTCAAATGAGGTTTATGTTCACACACCTTCTGTTAATTGTCCCCTGATATTACTCTTGCATATTTAGGACACAAACATTAGCAATGGTAGCTTAGCTACATTAGTGCTACAGCCACATTCAACAGGCTATCACGTTAGGTAGGCTTATGCAGTAAAGCTACACAAGTGGTAAAACCTACTGCTTCCGCGTTTGTGAGTCACGGACAGTTGCTACCAATCCAGGCTTTATCTTCAGATATTTTACAAAGCCTGCATTTGAGGCCAGTTGTTATGCTGCATTCGATTTGGCTCGGAAGTTGGAAGTCGGGGCTGGGAATAACGTCATACCCGAGCTAACTGCATGCTATTCAGTAAGTCGGAAAACTGACTTGAGGTCAGTGGGGTGTCCTCTAGCCAGGATAGCCTTTATTTGCTATTGTTAGCAATACAAGTTGATAAGAATGCATTACTCTGTATTTTTCGCTTGCAAACACCGTAGCAATAAGTCCACTGATAAACTCTATTCAATACTGTGTGTACGACTGATTTAATGAAACGTGAATTACCCAGAATGGCAAATATAAAGTTTGTTACTACAGCGTTTGCTTACTTTTGATTTGCGGTGCAGCCAAATTAACTCGGAACTCTGAACTTGGGGTAGGTGAGTAATCTCCGACTTTCCTTATCGGAAATCTGACATCAGGGGACGTTCGACTTGAAATTTTCGAGAGAGAGCTCGGAAATCCCGACTTCCCAGTACAAATCAAACGCAGCATTAGTGCTAACTATCGTTTGCGCTCCTGCTAGCCACCCGTAACACGTTAGCTTCTCTTACATTATTTGCTGTTATATCGTTACTTACAGCTTGTGGCTCCGAGCGCTTGATCAATTCAACTGCTCCAGGTTTGAGAAGCAGCTGAGATGCATATCCAGCGTCGAATTATCCTTTATTGACAAAGCTGTCTTAGGTGAAATGCTGAGCACAAACAGCTAACGGTCCCTTTATGAGTGTGGCTGTTTGCCGCCAGCAAACAAAAAAGCTACCCTCTGATTTCTGGTGGCATCGTCTTTTGGAAGAGAAAATAGTAGTGCTTTTTTTTGCGCATCCAAAAAAAAACACGGATGAGCAGCTTTGGGAGACATACTGACAAAACTGTACCTCAAATGATCTGCGGTTCTTCTTCTTTTGTATTTCCGAAATTGTAGACGCTACTTAGGCGTAATATGATCCGCGTTTGTTTGTGCCTGCTAGAATAGTTCCTGGGGTGGGCAGGTCCAGCACCGTGATTGGCTCTGGCTAGGTCTGTACTAATTGGACGGCACAACCTGACGTCAGGTTTTTCCCAGATCTCGTGAAGATCTCGGGACGAGCTGCTCAGAGAGGAAATCACGTTCAGAAAATCACGTTCTCGGATTGCGGCAAAACCCTTGTATTTTATGTTTAGAAACTTTACAGAGGTTGAGTATGGACATCCAACATTATAACATTACTTGTATGTATTAGAAGGGTCAGCATAATAGGTCCCCTTTAATGATGACAGGTGATAGCTCAAGTGAGTATTGGGGCAATTGAAATTTGATTGGCTGATGTTAGCAATGTTGTTTGATTTATCAATTTGTTCTAATAGATTTTCATAGCAACCTTGACTAACATGAAGCAGGCAAAATTTCAAGTTGATCGGGCAAATTGTTTAAGAGTTATGACCATTTATTTACTATAGCGCCACGTATAGACGCATTTACACCAATCAAGTAATTTATAATCTGTCCATTCATATATACCTCCCCACCAAATTTCACCTTCATCCCTTCAGTGGTTTGGCAGAAGAAGATCAAAGTTAATGCAGACGGCGACAATTTGATTAGCTGATGTTGGCCATGTTGTTTAATTTATCAGTTTGTTCGTATAGATTTTCATAGCAACCCTGACTATGAAGCATGCAAAATTTCAAGTTGATTGGACAAATGATTGAGGAGTTATGACCATTTGTTTGGTCACATATGGACAGATTTACGTCAAATTCAGTGTGTTTGAGTGACCTGGCCTGTGGATGATAGATCTTAAGTTCGGCAAGGATTGGTCATTGCATTCAGGATTTACAGCTCATTATATCCATAGAGGCCAGGCACTCAAAATTCATTGGCTGACAGTGGACACATCCCTTCACTTAGCAAAATTCTGTTCCCTGGGATTTTAGATCTTGGTCTGTAGATGCTGTCAACCACGTTTTGTGTAAATTGATTGCACCATGTGCAAAGGCATTATCAATGTTGAAAAGTATATAGAGGTTTTACAAAAACATATGCTTCCATCTAGACAACGTCTCTTTCAGGGAAGGCCTTGCATATTTCAGCAAAACAACGCTAAACCTAATACTGCATCCATCAGGATAGAATGGCTTCACAGTAGAAGAGCTTGAGTGCTGAACTGGCCAACCTGCAGTCCAGACCATTCACTAATAGAAAACATTGGGCACCTCAAATAACGAAAAATCCGGCAAAGAAAACCCAGGACTGTTGAGCAGCTAGAATCCTACATCTGATAGGAGTGGGACAACATTCCTGGCCTAAAACTTCACCAGTTGGTCTCCTCACTTTTACAGACTGTTGTTAAAAGAAGAGGGGATGCTAAACAATGGTAAACATGGCCCTATCCCATATTTTTTGAGATTTATTGCTGCCATCAAATTAAAAATGAGCTAATGTTTTTCATGATCAAATGTCTGACTTTCGACATCTAATATGTTATCGATGTTCTATTGTGAATAAAATGTCAATTTATGAAATTTGCAAATCATTACATTCTGTTTTTATTTACATTTTAACATTTTACACAGCATCCCAACATTTTTGGAATTGGGGTTGTACATCAAAGGCCCATAAACTCGCCTGTGCATGCATACAGCTGATAGACAGCAGAGTTTAAAACTCCTTTTTTGTATGAGTTCTTGTTTCTGAAATATTAATGAATGACAAAATCTTTCTGTGAGCTACATTTCAGCTGCTTGGGTACTCAGGATAAATCTGTCATGGAGCAGAGAGCAAAAATAAATTGCTGGCAGTTGAGCACAGCTGCCTCTCCGCAGCTGAAACCTGTCCATAACATGCCAATGCCCCTTTCTCTCTCCCGTGTTGTAAGCCGTGCCATTTTCTTGAAACCGTAGCATTTTTTTTTTTGTTGGCTTTATATAAGCTATTGACCACACCCAAAAGATCAACTCAAGCATCACTGTACATGACAAACAACTCAAAGTTCGTTATTATGGAGATGCTCGGTGCTTCCACGTGGCGCGCGTCAGGACTGAATCACTGATACTCTTTTCTTTATTTCACTCATATCTCACTGGAAAAACAATGAAAACTCATTTGATTCTTCAACTTGCAACAAAAACTGTACATAGCTCATGCATGCCTTCTTAATGGCGCGAAGTATAAATAGTGGAATGATTCAGAAAATGGATTATTCTTTCAGTTGTATGTCTTCATTACAAATAGCAACAGACAACATATCTATCAAATAAATCAACACTTATTTTTGTTAACTTGAGGAAAAACAGTATGCTGTAGCTGAAATACAAAGAGCACAAGTCCACCCTCTCTGGTACTTTTGTGATTTGAGGGTGTTGGCTGATTGTGCAGGTTGAGATTTTCTGCCGTGACAGCAACGGCAATGTCATGAGGCTTTTAAAACTGAGCCAAGGAAATAGCACAGGAGTCCAAGAGCCTGTGAGGCTGGAGGAAGCAGCTTGGGATGTGACGCGGTTGAGTGGTAATCTCAGAAAATCTGCAGCAGACACGGACCAAAATGCACTCGGCTGGTTTACCGCCACTCCAATGCCACTCTCCTGAAAAATGCTCTCCAAGGCCCAAGCCATCCCCTGAGATGTGCTGCAGCTGAGAGAGGTCAGAGGTGGGCTCTGTCTGGTATTTATTTCGGATGGGGTCAGAGAGTAGGGCGCGAGTTGTGCAAAGAAGGGTGAGAGCCATTTTAATGTCATTAAATTTTTTTTTTTAAATGTCATTAGTTCAAGCAGATGAATAACTTGAGCAAATGATACGATAGCAATCTGTTGTCAAAGTATAAATCGTTGTTATCTTGTTGAGGACTCTGAGTTCCCCATGGGTGCCAAGTCAGGCTTCCTAAAGCACAGATATCCAGTTCAGGGGGCCCAAAACATCTGCTGAGTTTCAGGGAGTACTCAGAGCAGCACCTGCAGTTCATTTAAGTGAATGATTGATAACTGCGCGACATGCTTGTTCTTAAGTTCTTAATTGGCACTCAGTTAAAAAAAAACTACAAAAACCTGCAGTGTCTCTGGTCCATTGCGATTTAACCCTCGTCCAACCGGGGGTGGTAACCACCCTCCCCCCCCCCCAACAGATTTTTTCCTGTTGCACAAAAACGTTAACAGATACAATCTAATGCTTCTAGGTAATTGTTTATTCATCCTTTGACGTCATAATATTGAAATGTGTTTTATTTGTACTTGATTTGAAGAGAGGACATCTGTAGCTGTTCACTGATACCGAACAAGATGATGTTTATCACTTAATTTTGAAATAATCAGGTCGGGGTTGTAGTAGAAAAACCCTTGGTTGGACGAGGGTTAAGACAACCCCTTCAAAAACTTGAGTTCATGAGCACTAGTATATTGCATTTAATCAGTGAATCTGAATCAGCGCTTGTATTATAGATTAGGTAGTGGGTGTAAATACAGTATGTATTTAATTCAGAAGGTACATTGAATGTTATTTTCCTACAAAAAAGTCATATTACCAATTAAATTCTATTTTTTGTGCAGCATTTTGAACAGAAGACTTAATAACAATATGCTTTACAGATATCAGATCAATAACGAGATTTCGAAGACTATGCTCGAGGTGACAGTGGCCAGGAAACGCTCCTTTATTGGTTATACAGTAGAATGCTATATATGAGCCCTTAAGAACCATACTGGGCCAACCCATGTTGGGCAACTTTTGAGAAAATGGGACTTAAAGTTGCCAGCCTCCCGTGTCATCTAGAGTAACTGGGAACTAGAAACACTGCTTATGTTAAAAACTCATATATGTACAATTACGTAATGCACTTCTTATGCAGGTTTTGGATGCCCTTCTGTTTCATTTAAAGTGAAAGGTACCTCCTTCTGAAGCGGAACCATCATCTTCTGATTCATTTGGGACAAACTCTGGGTCTCCATTATCTTACACTTCACCATCATCATCGATGATAGGATGCAGTTCCTCATCAGTGAGATACCTAGCCGCCATGTTTACATTGAATTATGGGAAGTTGTGGGATGGTCCACTATGGCTAAGGCAGTGCAGTGCATACGTACAGTGGCAGAGAGGATGTTTGCTTGTATGAACAATCCATGTGGGTAGATTGGGTTGGCTCATTTAGGAAATGTAGATCTTAGTTTTCTGCACATGCTGACTACCTCAACTCTATTTCGCCAAAAGTGCGGGATGGCCCGGTATGGTTCTTAGGGGCTCATATACTGTTATCTAAAGAGTAATGTAACTTAATAAGTGATTGCGCACATGGCAGTATAGCGCAGTACAGCCACCATGACATAATCATTATGCCCCCCAAGAGTGTGCATGCCCTCCCTAGAAACTGATTCGCAAGCAGCTTGTGATTTAAATTCCTGAACACTAAATGGCTTTTCACAAACTTTGTGCATGAAAAACATTCATGAACTGTCCACGAACTTATTCCCGAAAAAAATCACGCGTAGTTCACATGTAACATCACACCCGTAAATTCCACTAATTTTTTCGAGGCAGCTAAAAGCTAATAGCCGTCTCTTCATCGTCATCATGCCAGGGATATTCATTCATCAATTTACACTTTTCCAAGGATACTGTGGATGTAATTATTTCTGCATTAGATTGCCACAGTAAGAAGTCCATCCTCAGGGCATGAACCAGCAACTTGTGGATCATTAGGCAAGGATCATACCACTTAGCTAGTGGTTTCAATTAATAGCTCAAACTCGTGCTCACCACAGTCCGTGTGTGATGAGAAGTTAAAGCCGAGGAAAAGCATTCTTGTCAACTTATATGGCATTCCCATAAGTTAACCAGATTTTTTTATCACAGACCCCCAAAAATTTGCCGATGCAGGATCTTAATTTCCGAAAATGGGTATGTTTTCGATTGCGCAACACCCTTGCACAATTGTCCAGTGTCATCTCTCGTCCACTTTTCGGTCATTACTACGCATGAGATTGGTGTTTGAAGCCTCCGGGTCTATAGCATCGTCAGGTTTTCCGTTAATTATTGGGATAGTTTTTTTCGGCTGTCATGACAGTGTAAGGGCCTGAAAACAAAACAAACAGGTTACATGCTTTTTGTCACTGTCTGTCTTCATCCACCCAATTGATTGCATAATGAAGCTAGAGGAAATTTGAATTTTATGTCCGGTTAACTACACTCTTTTTCTGAAATAGAAGTCTTATGATTTTTATTTTTTATTTGTTTTTTCATTTCGGCATGATTATACAGTCGTTCCATGACAATTTCAACACAACATGTATCATGACCGAAAGGGTCGCGGGAGAAGCGAAATCGCTTGTCAAAGTCCCGCCCCCAACTCCCAGAAAAACAATTTGATTATGGTTAAGATATCATAAAGATTTATAAATCACAACAGAGCTGAGTGTCCATTTACACTACGATTTAAACGTCACAACATAAAATCATAGAGATTTATGAACATCATGAAGAATTTTAATCACAATATAGCTGAGTGTCTATAAACAACCCCTATTGTTTATGCCCGTTATGGTTCCGTTTAATTTATCCAATGCCATTTTGTTGGATAAGTTTATAGTTATTCAAACATGCACATTTCAAAAGATACTTAAAGTCCTTCAAATTGTCTGCCAGTCTAATATTGTCTTCAAGTATGTTCCATGCACTGACTCCAGCCACAGATAAGGAGTGCTCACTCCGAGTCGATTTGACCCTTCTAGTTTGCAACAACATTCTGCCTCTTAGGTCATGAATACATTCACGCTGGAGAAATAGGCATTGTATATTTAGGCAATTCTTTGTGGTATCCTAAATATACAATTTGCAAGGAGATGAATTTTATTATATCCTGCAATTTGAGAAACTTTGCCTTAATAAACAAATCGTTTGTATGAGTTCCATAGGGAACGTTATGAATAATTCTAAGGGCCTTTTTTTGGAGTTTAAACAATGATTCTATTGTATTATTATAAGTGTGTCCCCATACTTCAGCGCAGTAGTGTAAGTGGGGTGCTATGAGTGCTGAATAGATTATTTTAAGAGACTTGTGTTTTAATAATTTCTGCATTTTCCAAAGAATAGACACGCTTTTAGCTAACTTTCTTTGAACCAAGTTTACATGTGGTTTCCAGCTTAAGAGATTATCTAACATAACTCCCATGACTTTATATTCGTTTACCTTTTCAATGCTGGTACCATTTACCTTTAAGTCTATGTCGTCCCTTTAGGCCTTTTTTTCCCAAATATCATAAATTTGGTCTTTGTAAGATTTAATGATAATTTGTTTACATTAAACCACGTGTGAAGTTTAGACATTTCTTTATTAACCAATTTTGTCAATTGCTTGAGATCGACACCTGAGCAAAAAAATAGTCGTGTCGTCTGCGAATAAAATTAGTTTTAGGATATCGGACACCTTAACAATGTCATTTATGTAAATTATGAACAACTTGGGACCTATGACTGAGCCCTGAGGAATTCCACAGGTAATGTCCAAGCAATTCGATTTGCTATTGCCCATCTGCACAAATTGCGTCCTACTTGTTAAGTAATTTTTGATCCATTTTAATGCGGTCCCTCTTAATCCATATTTGTAAAGTTTTTCAATCAATATATCGTGATTTATAGTGTCGAATGCTTTCTTCAGATCAATAAATATGCCTATAGAATATAAGTTTGAATCTAGTGAATCTTTAATCATTTCAATAAATTCTGTTAGGGCTAGTGTTGTCGAATGCTTTTTCCTGAACCCATACTGACTGTCACACAGTAGTTTGTGTTTATCAATGTACTTGTCCAATCTGTCATTGAAGAGCTTTTCTAGGACCTTCGAGCATTGAGGTAAAATCGAGACAGGACGATAGTTTGAGAAATCATATTTATCCCCACTTTTGTAGAGAGGGATAACTTTCGCTATCTTCATTTTATCTGGAAACACTCCGCAGGAGAAGGATAGATTGCATATATGCGTAAGTGGAGTTACAATTGCGTTAGTTAGTGTTTTCAGTAATTTCATATCTAATTGGTTTACATCAACAGATGTCTTAGCTGTACAATTTTTCAGAATTGATCTGATTTCAGATTCGGTAACAGGAGTTAGCATCATTGTGTCTTGGATTTCCTCATCCTTGTCAAGGTAGTCCCATCTTAGGTGTGAGGATTTAATACCCTTTGCTAGTTCTGGCCCAACATTCACAAAATAACTGTTAAAATTCTCCACGACCAATTCCATGTTCTCTACCTTTTTGCCATTTATATTAAAGAATGCAGGGTACTCCCTCCTCGGTGTCCTCCCAGAGACGTTCTCTATTATATTCCAGAGATTTCTGGTGTAATGTTTATTTTCTAATAAAAGCTTTTCATAATACTCTTTTTTATGTTTCCTTAGTAAATGTGTCATTTTGTTTCTGTAATTTTTGTACCTAATTTCTGCTTTCTCAGTTCTTTCTCTCAGAAACTGTTTATACAATGTATTTTTTCTTCTTACAGGCATTTGCCAGTACTTTTGAAACCCAAGGTTTTCTCTCTTTGTTTTGCTTCAGTTTGTTCGTTATTTTGACTAGACAGTGTTTATCATACAGGGAGTTTACTGTCCATAGAAAAGCCTCATAGGCTGTATTTGGATCTTTCTCTGCTAATACATGATCCCAATTCTGGTTCAACATATCTGATTCTAGTTTCTTCAGCCTTTTTTCGCTTTTAATTCTGACTTCTGTGTGTTCCAGGGTTTTCGATCTAGCCTGGTCCCTTATATCTAATTTGCAGTTACAAATAGCAAAAACTGGTAGATGATCAGTAATGTCATTTATCATGATGCCACTAAATATTTCAGAATCTAATACATTAGTATACACATTATCTATCAAGGTGGCACTGTGTCTAGTAATCCTGCTTGGTTTTGTGATTAATGGTTGCATACCCATGGCATACATGGTGTTAATATAATCCTCTATTATAGAGCTATTATTTGGATTTATCAAGTCAATATTTAAGTCCCCACACATAAAAACATTTTTCTGGTTCATATTGACAAGTAATTCACCCATACATTTACTAAAAACATCAATTTGCGAATCCGGTGCTCTGTACACACAACAAATAACCGTATTTTTACCTTTCAACCTAGGAATCTCAATTGTAAGGCATTCCATTACATTTTCCACAACAATTGATTTGCATTCTAGTACCTGGAAGTTTATGGCCTCATCAATAAATAGTCCAACACCCCCACCAGCTTTATTCAGTCTGCTCTTATACACGAAGTTGTAACCCTCCATGTAGAAGTCCTTGTCCTTTTCTTCTTTAATCCAAGTTTCCGATAATGCGATGATGTTGAACGGATTAGCAAATGACAGAAGGTATTCCTTTATTTGGTCAAAGTTTGCATATAGACTCCTACTATTGAAGTGAATAATGGACAAACTCCCTTCCATTTTAATGCTCTTGTTAAATTTTTCTACAGTAAAGTATCCGCATGCGTTTGTTTCGTTGTAGAAAAAATGGTTATCCGGATCAATTTCTTCATTAGGGTCTATTCCTGAGTTTTGGTGACTTGTCGTTAAAAAGCCAGTTTCCTGATCTACAGTTTGGTTCATCAGATAACTGCTCATAGAGATTTGTCAGGGATTTTAACCTGCCTCAGTGGTCAAAATTCTCCAGATCCCGCATCATCTTGATCAGCACCGGTCTGGTAGTTTCCGGTGAAGACCCATTTGGTTTGATGAAAATTCTGCAGTTAGCTGACCAAGTGCTGTGTATCTTCCCTGCTTTCTTTAGTTGACGAGCTTTCCATGCGATGGTTGCATTGTGCTTGGTGAGATTTTCATTTATGAAAACATTGGATCCTTTGAGATTTTTCCCTTGCTTCAACAGAGAGATTTTGTGCTTGTTGCTTGTAAGTCGTAATAACACGGCCCTTGCTGCACTCCGGTCTCCGCTTCCACTCCTTTTCGGTAGCAGATAACATGAATCCACATTGCTGGGATCCAGAGAAATACTTTTGGTCCGAAGGAATTCCATCACCTGCATTTCCACAGATTTATTGTCCTCCTCGCCTCCATCGTCGTCAATTGCTGCTGCCCTGGCATAACTCCTGGGTTTGATTTTGAGCCCTGTCAGGATTACATCATTACGTTTCTCTTGTTGCTCCAGCTCCGCCAGTTTGTTTGATAAAGATTGAATCTGTGTGTCTTTCTTGGCAATCTCTTTTTTGAGATCACCGTTTTCCTTCAAAAGCTGGTCCAGCTGCTCCTTCATACTGTCCCACCTCTCCCTCATTTCATTTCTCAATTCTTCGAGGGTCTCCACAATTGATGTAAGATCCGGCGGGCTTGGTTTGTCGCTTCTTCCCGTTTTACCCATTTTCTTAGTTCAGAAAAAAAAGGCTCTATTACAGAGTTTGTGAGAAAGTTTATCACTCAGCTTTTCTCCTGACTCTGTTGTTTTCCTGTATTGCCTGTATTGCGTGCAGTCGCTGTTCGGAGTTGTTGCTCCTTCAGTGACCATGACCAGTGTCATGATGATGATAGATTTTATTCTGTCGCATTCAAAAACTCAGCGTTCTGTGTTTGACCATCCTAACTCAACAGCTGATGAGTAGTTGATGTTAAGGCCAGATACAATAAATTCCCTACCTGACATGTACAGATTTAATGGATATTTTTGTCTTCCTTCCTATCTCTCCAAATTTACGCAGGTTTTGGTGGTAGATGAAGAAGAGGTGGGAGTCAGTTTCATGGCTTGCAGTAGGGGACTCAAGCCAGACGTTAATGATGTGTCCTCCCAACCACTTAGTGATGTCATACGTACTTTACATACAGCCGCCCTCACTAGCAAATGACGGCTCACAGTTTTAATTCAGTCCTTCTGATCTTGACAATATCAAGAATAGGTACAAAAGGACTCGCATTTACGTCAAGTAACCCACTATTGTCACGGTAATTTCTGAATCGATTTAAAGTTTACCCAAGCCTAAGTCCAGTCAAAATCACACTATGTATCATTCTGTATATCTGTCTGTTTTTTTAATTGGATTCAGTCTAGGTACAATAGACAATGTTGCTGTGAAACATTGTATGCTTCTTTTGTAGTTTAAATATTCCCATGCACTTTTGATTATCAAATTTAGAATGTACATCTGAGAATTTCGCCCAGCTATTTCCCATAGGATGCATTTCAATGAATGAGTGCGGAGTCCGCAATGTTCATAATTTGTGAAGACGGTGACGGTGTTCAGGGAACAATTTGGCTGTTCAAGAAACGGGTAGCTATTGCAATCAAGTGGGTGAATCGCAGGCAGCATAGGAGTAAGCTGGGAGAAGACTAGAAAGACATATCCTACTGTTAGCATCGCGCTGCTATAATATAAAGACCTGCAAAATCCATTGCTCAGTTTTTGTTTTTATTCAACTGAAGTTTTGAGCATCCAGTTCGCGCTTACCAACTTGATCGCGATTGCTACGCGTTTCTTTAACAGCCGAATTGTTACTTGCACTTTTTGTGCAGAAAACTGAGAAACAGTCCATTATTATGATCGACTCCAATAGAACACAAGGTTAATAAGACCATTACCAACCTTTTAAAAAATACTTTACTTATAGTTTCTAGTGACCAATCGCAATCTAGTCAAGTTTAATAAAGTGTGTTGGGAAACAGGATTTTTGGGTATTGGCAATATGAGGTGAGCCAGACGGTTTGATCAATAGGTATTGAATGTGTATTAGGAGATAAAGAGAGGCCATCTGGTCCGACAGGGCATATCACCTATTTGCCAATTCCAGCTGGGATCTCCGTTTGTCTTTAGTTCTGACAGGACACAATAAGCACTAGCGCCTTTTAGTGGGAGGTTCCGTATGCCCATATATGGAGCTCATTTCCGAGCGTTGGGGGTCTATTGAACCAATTAAGTTGAGTGGTTCAGGAGAGGCCCATTGCAGAGTATCCCTTTTTATCAATGTGTAAACCCGAGGACCAATCAGCAACAACTTCTCATAACATTAAAGAAATCATATGCAAATATCTGTACTTTTACATGTATAAAGTTTCTTACGAAATTATGGAATTTTGAACTCTGCATCATGCTGTTGTTCCCACGGCTGGCTATGTAATAAACTTTTTTCCTGCTTTTGCTACGAACATCGGAGTCTGGTTCTTCATCGGGACAACGTTCTTGGTTTTTATTAATTAACCTACAAGTGGAAGCAAGTTTTATACAGTGGTTGTTCGTAATGTTCGCCAGCTTGCAGGAGAGTAGCTAGCTAGCTTGCTAACCAGCTAATTAATGTAGCGTGAGTCAATCAAACCATGTTTGTGAAAAGCGCACACTTCAATTACCCGAGACATATTACTGTTTCCACATCTGGCTATTGCTGGTGAGAATATATGATTACAATGACATTACAGTACAATAAAAACGGAAATCAATGAGCTATGGATTTCACCATAGACAAGGGGGAGAAATGACGTCAGAAACTTTTGGCCACTGATTGGACAGTTTGACTTACTGTGACAGTGGGTAATATTCTGATTGGCTATTCAGTGGGCAACGTGCTGATTGGCTTGTCTACCCACAGGAGTAAAAATAGGGCCATTATTCGTTACTCAAGGTTCGTAAATCTGGTTGGTGCTTGCAAAAAAAAAAAAGTGTTGCACGCGAAGGTAGGAAATTTGAGCATATATGCAACTTCACTGCCACATAGGAAGGTAGGACATGTTCACACATGCACAAATCTATTTCACAAGCTCAAAACTTTTTTGCACACGCACAAAGTATTTTACAAACTCAAAGCTTTTTACGCACACACAAAACTATTTCACAAGCTCAAAACTTTTTTACACATGCACAAAACTATTTCACAAGCTCAAAACTTTTTTACACACGCAAAAAATATTTCTACAAGTTCAAAACTTTTTAACACATGCACAAAACTATTTCACAAGCTCAAGACTTTTTTACACACACAAAATATTTCCACAAGTTCAAACCATTTTTACACATGCAAAATTATTTCTACAAGTTCAAAACTTTTTTTACACACACAAAATATTTCTATAAGTTCAAAACTTTTTTACACACGCACGCACAAAATATTTTCACAAGTTCAAAACTTTTTTGAACACGCACAAAACTTTTCACCTAATTTGATTCCATATAGTTTTTCCATGCAGGAGGCAGCTTGAAGCTGTCATTACCAACAAAGGCTTTTCTATTATGTTATTAAATAAATTTCAGTAAGTGTGTTCAATACTTTTTCGCTGTGTCATTCCACTTTATTACACATAACTTAATTTATGGACTTATTTGTTTTGATTTCTTTGTATGTGTGGATTACTTGGGTTGTTATCAACATCTATTGAAAATTTTGTGTCAGTAGCCCCATTAGAAATATATTTACTGAGAAAAATGTTGACACGTTCAATACTTATTTTCCCCGCTGTATGTGATAAACAGAATCTTATACTCTTGGTAGTATCATTAGAAAGTTATGTAACTTGAGTAAATTTTCGGTTTGTTGCTCACTAAAGCTCACAACAAATGCAATATTTACTCAACTTGTTTCATAGTTTTCATGTGACAGGCCCACTCATTTTAGATAATTTATTACAGTTTTTGTCAATCGCTTTGACACTAGTTTCAGAACCTTGATATCATTTTTCACAACTCTAGATACAAAACTCAAAACGGTCACCACTTGTATCACAGGCTGTCCAACGTTCAAAACATTGCATTGTGTATTCATATCTTTAAAGAAAGCTTGCACTCACAGAATCATTAGTTCAAACAACTCATTTATCATGAAATATCATAGGGACATTTCTTTAGATCACCCACACACAACATGCACATAGTTTCACTGTTTAGTTGTTCGTACAACCATTAAATATTGTAGTACAAAATATGTGATACATGTTTCATCCTGCGCTACACGTAATATCACTGTAAAAGGATTAGTAGAGAGAATACCACAGACACAGTGGAATCATTGAACAAAGCTGAAATTTATTGATGATAACAAACTATATGACAACATAGGTTAAATGAAAGCAACAATTACTGTAACAAAAAAAAAAAAAAAAAAGTCCTGCAAAACAAACTGACATGTTCCTCACCTGGCTACTGTACAGTAAGAAAAAAAAGCTAAACAAAGGATCAACAATCACTCATCATCCCCATCAACCCTGTCTTGTGGATTGGGCCACAGGTTCTCATCCACATCCGCAACGATGTTTTTGTTTGCCAAACATCTTGGAAAGTACCTTTGCAAGATGGGCGAATCCAGGCCTGACACTGGTCTGCTGTAATGTCATCGCAGGCATTGTCCATGGCCTGAAGAAGGGTCACTTGTTGATGCGGATGCCGATCATACACTTTCCACCTCTATGTGGAGAAAAATTCCTCAATGGGGTTAAGGAAAGGAGAGTATGGGGGCAAGTACACAGTGAGGAACTGTGGATGGGCCTGAAACCATGCCTGCACCAGATGAGCGTGGTGGAACCTGACGTTGTCCCACACAATGACATAAATTACACCAACAGCTCTACAGACCAGAGTTAGCTCATCAAGAAATGCAACAAGGAGCTCTGCATTGTATGCGCCAATCAGAGATCTACGCCCTACCACACCATCTTCTGATATCGCTGCACACATACTGACGCTAGCCCCACGTCGTCCAGGTACTTGTATGGTTGCCTGCTGGCCAATTAAATTTCGCCCTCTCCTCCTTGTCTTGGCCAGGTTGAAGCCTGCCTCATCCACAAAAACAAATTTGTGATGATTTTCATCCGCATCCAGGGCCATCACCCTCTATGTACAAAAAGACATGTTGGAAAGAGAATTACTGTACAGTATTGATTACAGTACAATGATGGGGAATTTTTCACAAACAGGCATGATGAAACTGAACATACCGATCCTCAGTTGCTTCACTCTGTCTGCATTTCTTTCAAAAGGCACACGGTACAACTGTTTGAGGGACACCTCGTGCCTTTTCAGAGCACGTGCAATGGTCGGCAAACTTATGGCTTCCACATTCCTGAAGAGATCTTCATCGTCCAGGATGTTCTGTCTGATTTCTCTAAGCCGAATGTCATTTCTGGCCCGGACCATGTTGACCACAGCCCGTTCCTGTTCCTCAGTGAGGAGTCTGCCTCTGCCTCCACTATTGGGTCTAGTCTCAATTCTGTAGGGAATATAACAGGAAGAACATGTCATCATACTGTAGAACACATTTTCATAGTCCCATTACCTGCTCTGTGCTGCACATTGGCCTGCAGTGTACAATCATTTGACAATTACAGTAAGAGTAGCCAACAGTACTGTAATGTTTACTGTAGTGCATGCTGAAGACTTACCGGTTCTCATTGCGGAAAGTTCTAATGATTGAGGCCACGGTTGATCTTCTAAGGTTTGGTTGTATCATTCTCGCTGCCTCAATCATTGTCATGCCATGATAGATGACATGATCAACAACCATTGCTCTAATCTCATTGGAGACTCTTTGCCATTGCTGTCTTGGTCCTTTTCCTCGACCCCGTTCCCCCACACCTCTCAAACGGGGCCCATGGCCACATCTCAAACAGGGCCTATGGCCGCCTCTCAAAAGGGGTGCTTGTCCCCTGCCATTCCTTTGACCACGTCTTCCTCCTCTTCCTCCTCTTCCTTCTCCTACTTGACCTCTATGGTGCCCACCTGCCTGCTCCATGTTGTATCACTACAGATGTTGTTGTGGATGCCACTTATTTATACCCATACCACAAGGTCAGATCAATCATCAGTAACGAATTGGTGTCACAGGTGGTGTCAATCATTGTCGTCATCCTGAAACTTTCATGATCTGAACATGCTCATCCTCAGTTTCCATAAGACTATGCTTTAAGAGTAATGCAACAGTTACTTGTCATTTTGAGCAGTTGCATCAATTGATAGTTAGATTAGTGTAATGAAATGAATAGACAGTCATCTCAAATGTAATGTGTGAATTGCATTTTGAAATGGTTATACTTTGATGTTAAGTTGTGTCATTTTGAACAGGTGATTATAGTTCAATGGACAAATGATCTTTGGTTTATGTGAATTGTATCCAAGAAATTGGAAAAAGTGTTAAAGTTTTGAAAAAAGTGCATTTTGATCATTGGTTGTGAGTTTTGTATCTAGAGTTGTGAAAAATGATATCAAGATTCTGAAACTAGTGTCAAAGCGATTGACAAAAACTGTAATGTTTTGATGGAAACAACAGAAATCATAGCAATAATTTAATACAAAGTAAATTTCAACAAAATCATGGTTTCATAATGATTGGCACCCTTCAGTTTGTACTTTGTGCAACCACTCTGGCGAGGATAACAGCATGGAGTCTTTTCCTGTAATTTTCAACAATGTTAAGGCACACATTTGGAGGGATTTTGGACCATTCCTCTGAACAGATCCTTTCAAGATCCTTCATATTCTTGGGTATGCGTTTATCAACTGCGCTCTTCAACTCAGCCCACAGGATTTCAGTTGGATTGAGGTCTGGCAGTAGAGATGACCATTGCAGAATGTTAATTTACTGTATTTTGTTGTCACAGAAACATTTCTGTGTGGATCTTGAGGTATACCTTGGGACATTGTCCTGTTGGAAATTCCACCTACGGCTAAGTACCAGGCTCCTGGGAAAGGCAACCAGATTGTCAGCCAAAATATCCTGATACTTGGTGGAATTCATTATGCCATTAATTGTATCCTGGGCTTCTGGACCTTTTGAATTAAAACAGCCCCAAAACATGACTGACCCACCATTATATTTCCCCATGGGGATGGGGTGCTTCTCTTTGTATGCATGTATGTTTCGATGCCAAACATGCTAATACCATATTTGAATGAAACATGCAATTTTGGTCTCACCTGACCAAAGCACCTTGTTTCAGTTATATTTTAAATTATGTTTGGCCACCTGTAAGCGCTTGTCTCTGTGTCTTTTGGTCAGAAAAGACTTTCTTCTGGCAATCCTTCCTGTGGTTGAACCTGAACCTGTGGTTGTGGATGTGGCGCCTGATGGTGCTTTTTGAAACCTGGTGATCTCAAGATGCCACCAAGGCCTGCGATTCCTTCACAGTGCTTCTTAGGGATTTTATTACTTCTCTCACCATCCTTCTCAGTATCCTAGAGGACAAAATGCAGTTGCATCCTCTACCCTTGAGGTTTCCAACAATTCCATATCTTCTGAATTTTTTAATAATTGCCCTGACAGTGCTCAGTGGGATATTCAATTGTTTGTGAATTTTCTTGTAGCCATTACCAGATTTATGAAGATCAATGACTATCTGCCTCTTTTGAACTGACATTTGTTGTTTTCTTTATAGTGTTGGATGAAAAAAGGGATATTCGGTTAATGCCATTTCCCAGCCAAGATGGAGGGCAGTGGACCTCCAGTGATTTCGGCTCCGTTAACAACCTAAGTTGTATAAAAACGCCGTTTGCTACTCACTGGAAAGTAATCAAGCTTAATTATTTTGCATTCAGGTAGAGGAAATAGATTTTTAATTAAATCAGTGAATGATTTTGGTTGGTTCCATTGGCACGTTAATATTGTACAGTATTTCTCAAATGTTGTTATTTAAAGTTAAAATATATATTTTGGAATTTTTAAAGAACTGTTTGTGCATTGCCAGTGAGGGGTGCCAGTAATTTTAAAGCCCACTGTATCTGAGGTTATTGGCAGAAATTGAATGAAGACCTGTGTGCAAGAAGTACCTAAGTCACCAAATAACACTTTTGTGATTTTGGGGGTGAAACAAAACATGTTTTTATATAAAATCATGTTTTGAAAACTTTCACCCCGAAAATCACAAAAGTGTTATTTGGTGACTTAGGTACATCTTGCACACAGGTCTTCAAATTGTGTACATTTTTCCCCAGAAATGGTTTTTCCGACCATTTGACTGTCACTGTATATTTAATGTTTGAAGAGAGGTGTTTGGTTGTTTATTGGTTGTATTGATTTGTTCCTTTTATTGCATAATCTCATGCTGTAAAATAGTAGCCATGGGGATACTGGCTGCCTTTTTTGCTGTTGTGTCCAAGAAGTTTTGATTATACAAAGATTGCTTGGCCGTCGAGACCAACTAAAAGCTTAACCAATGAGCATGGCATATGCTACCTACCTTGCAATTGCAAAACAGTGTCAATGAAGGAGGCTCCGATGCATTAATTATGAACTGCTTAATCTGGCAAGTTGCTGAAGACGGGGAGTCAGAGGGGAACTACATGCCAGAGTGCCTCGGAGCATGAGTTTCATACACAAACATCTGCTCAAGCTCTGATACAAATGAGTCTTGGGCCAGACGAATGTATACCCCCACTCCAAATAGATCTTGAGCAGTGGCGAGAGCTCCCATTAGCTCTCTCCAAATCAATGTCTCTTTCTCCGGAGCCCGCTGTGGCTGGATGTAAGGGAATTTATGCAGCTGTGATCCACAGCCAAATGACCAGACAAAGATTGGCTTGCATTTCAGAGTTAGCCCATCTCACTTGGGAATAAATGGGTTTTGTCTTCTCTTTGAACAGCAAGGAAGGACATCATATTTATGTATATGAGTCTCCTTAGGAATATTTCTAAGTCAAGGATGCCTTGATGTAATTTTAGCATATAGATAAGAGTCCTATGCAGCTGTTTGTTCCCACAATGGAGATTTTAAATAGCTTTTAATGGCACAGCAGTGGTGTAATGTTTGGCACAAATTGCTCCTTGATGACACAGTTCAAAGGACTTGAAAACTGAAATACACACATTGGAAAGGAATCTGAAGGAGCGCCAAGTTAATTTTAAATCCATATGTGCTGTTGCTTCTGCAATTGAAATCTGTGCAAATCAAGACGATCTGTCCTTGTCAAACAAAGTAGCTCTGCGGACCCAAGGTGACATGAATGAAAAGACGGCCAAACCAGGTTGTGAACTCATTTCATCGTGTCCTTCCTAAGTCACAGTCAGGCTCCCAACTTTGGAACTGTCCTGTGTCCTTTTGCCGTTCTAAAATTAAAACAACTTTTTAAAAATTCGGATCAATTGGTCAGATGTCGTTAAATAGCTTTTGACAAGGAAAACAAAGTCTTAAGCCTGCCAGCCATAAATCTACATACAAGATGAATTTGTGATATTACTTTAATGAGGTTGTTTCCCTCTTTCATTCGTCATCAAAATCACTGTAGAGTAATGGGCCATCATGATAACAGGAAACAGATATAGCAATGAAAGCAGTCAAAAATTAGCAAAATTTGACAGTGATGCATGTTTGTGCACAGATCTATCGGGAAACTGAAAAGCAGGCACCTGTACAACAGAATATATGGAGAGGTACACAGGTCATAATTAATTCAGTTAAGGTCCCTTATTTCTGCCTACCCCTTCAAAGTTTGGAAATCCAACTTCAATTTAAAAAATCAAAAGCATGTTGCTCGCCAAATAGACTATTAGATTTCAGGAGCGATTATACTTTGTTTGTGTCCATGGCCTCTATCTTACACCCAGCACAATGGGGCGCAAAACGTAGTGCAAGTGTCTTTGCTACTTTAGGACCGATGAAAATACCAATTTCCCGTCCAGCGTCCTCGCTGCCTAAATAGCCAATTCATCCCCGCCTAACTGAGCACCCATGGGCGTGTTGGTCTTAAAAAGAGGTGTAGTCAGGCACATCACTATCTTGAGACCGAAAAAAGCGATTGCGCTTCTGACCAACAAAAACCTGGTCACAACACACGTACACTCTGCTTGTCACACACTACCCATGCAGGGACGAGCAGCAGCACATGTAAACGATGAAAAATAAAGGGATCAAGATATCAAGATATCAAGAAAACACACATTTCAGAATGATTTAGTGTGACCAACGTCCGCACATCAGGGCATGCTGTGATACAGGCTATTTATTTCGTAACTGAACCAGTTCCATCACGTAATATGCGATTCAACATGTGAGGTTATGCATGAAGGTGTTCACAAATTCTTCAGGATTAAGCCAGGACTTCTTTATATCGGCGAGCGCTGTCATTCCCGCTGTTCTTCAGGAGATCACTCCTGGAGGGGTGGCTGTTCGGGGACAATGGTTAGCCTATGTATTCATTACATGGCACATCCTCTAAAACAGTGCATGGATATTCCTTCCATCACACAAAACACAAACTGTAACAGAACGAATGTTTGAAGCGCTGAAAATGCACTTGTAACCCATCTGTCCCGCATCTATTATCAAATACAAAACCCCACATTTCATTTGAATGACATGTATTTGGACCTGCCCTAAATGCAATTGCGCCACGTGCTTTCGACTGTGGGCTTAGATTGTTAAACTAGGGCCCCTTGAGTTGCACAGTTTTCAGTTAGTGGGGTTTTTTTTTTTAAATTTTTTTTTTTTTTTTTTAACTTTCACTCAGCTTTCATTCAGTATTCTTACAATTGGGAGGGGGCTTCTAACTCCGCCCATCCTACTTCTGTGTGTTTTTTTTTCATCTTGTCTTTCTGCTTCAGATGCTTTGCCTTCATCCCGGAGCCATTTTTGTACCGAAAAAGAGCTGATATGGTTATGGCATCTTCCGAGAACCTTGGCAGCAGTCAGCGTTGCTAGATGAAAGCGATTGCTGAGAAGCATCGCACAAATGCAACGATCCTGCATATGCATGGTCACGCATGGGTAACCAGGCCATAGGTGATCTCAGGTGCTTCTAGTCTGCCTATATTGTATCTGCAGCCGTGAAAAAGTTGCACAATGCACTCCAAAGTGTGCAGCAGCTCTGGATGCACTCATTCCGGCTGTCAGAATCCCGATTGCCTGATCCCTATTTTGTTGTTTCAATCGTGGCATTGTGACTTTAAGCCTGGCTTTTTATAGCCAGGGTTAATGTTGAGAAATGCACACAACATTTCTTTGCTCACTCTCTTTTTCGTGGATCATTTGGGGAGTGCCATATGTACTGGAATATTGTTCTCGGTATGTGGCTTACCAATTAGTATTCACCATTTGTGAGCTAATACTCCACTTTACATATCCTTGTATTTATGTTTTCCTGAGTAGACTATTTGTAGAAAATTTTGCACACTGTTACTTGTTGTATTTTGAATGCCTCTTAGTATAATTATGAGATTGGTTTGTTTTACGACTAACAACTTATTGAAACAGCATTGTTATCTGTTAATAGAATCTCTTCAGCAAGAGTGAAAGTACAGAGTACAAGTGATATATAAGGAGAGGGCAGTGAACCAGTGAATCTTCACCCCTACTTCCCTGAGCATGCAAGTGAAAAAAGTTAATGTCAAGCCTTGATATAGCAAAGTTACTTTGGGATTTAAGTCTGAAATCTCGCTGACTTCAATGTTGTTTCCATGCACTTCTATCCCAGACAAAAACTGCATCTCACAGGATTGTGCGTGTTGGTAAATTTCTGTTTTACTGCTAAGACTGATCAATTCCTGTGCAGTTTATGTTTATTATTAGGCTAAGTGTATCCGGATATTTGAGGCATTAAATCAATGTCCGTGAAAAAGGAATGGAAGTGGATTCCTGGATATCATGGTTGCTAACGCAGACTTTCTACTCACATTTTAACTCTTTTGTGCAGATGTAGACGCCAGCGGACATGGAACTGCTCTATTTATGCATGCAGTTGCACTATTTTTTCACTAGATAGCATCCCCGGATCAGTTATTCAATATTCACTAACAAGCCGAGCTCGAACATGGTTTAGAATATAGACGAGTTCAGTCCCATCCCTGTTTTTCTGGAGTTGCATGAATTAAACTCCTAAGCTATGTAATGACGGTGGAAGTAATGAGACCAAATGCAGCGACTGCCAGAGTGCAGGGCTGAGGGAGGAGATAAACTGCTGCACGAGAGAAAGAACACGAGAGCAGAACGAAGCCAGAGGCTTCACAAATAAATATGTCCAAATGGACGAGAAAACTCCAAAGGCACTAAATACCGGTGCAAATAAAGGAGAGGAAACAAGAAAGAAACTTAAGAAATAAATTCTTAAGAATACTCTAAAAATAGCTGCGAAATAGTTCGCTGAACACCAGAGTAAATCTTTCCGAGCTTGTGTGAACTCAGAAGATCAGACACTCAAGCAAAGAGGCGCGGCAAACTTCTGGTTTAAATAGAACCAGAAACAGGTGCCGCCCATCTTCAATCAACCAGCTGGTGTAAGGAATTCGATGTCGTCCCAGATGAAAGACACAAAGAAAGCCCTACACCAAACACAGAGTACACAAACCATGACAGGACCCCCCCTTAAGGAACGGCCCCAGAAGTTCCCCTGGAACACCGAGCGCGGAACTCAGAAATTAACGTAGGGTCCAAGATATCTCGGGAAGGGACCCAGCACCGCTCTTCTGGCCCATACCCCTCCCAGTCAACCAAAAATTGAGCCCCGTGACCGACACGCCTTTCAGCTAAGATGCGCCACACGGTGTAAACAGGCCCCCCTTCAACTATGCGCGGCGGCGGCGGTGGTTTGTCGGTTGGCGCCAGGACGCTTGTGCTAACAGGTTTAAGCCAGGAAACATGAAAAGCAGGGTGAATGCGCAAGGATCTATGGAGCTGCAACTGGACAGTGACAGGGTTGATCTTCCGCACGATCTTGAAAGGGCCAATGGAGCGGGGAGCCAACTTCCGTGACTCCAACCTCAAAGGAAGGTCCCGAGTCGAAAGCCAAACCCTCTGGCTGACCCGATATGACGGCGCCAGACGGCACCTCCTATTGGTAGTGGTCTTCTGTTCCCGCACCGAGCGTAACAGAGATAACCGGACCCTGGCCCAGACCGACCGACATCGCAAAATGAAATAATTAACAGAGGGAACCTCCGAATCCCTCTTGGCCTCAGGAAAAAGCGGCAGCTGATAGCCCAGCTGTGCCTCAAACGGGGAAAGGCCTGTGGAGGACTTGCATAATGAATTGTGGGAGTATTCAGCCCACACTAAAAAACAACTCTACGACGTAAGATTATCGGCCGCTAGGCTCCGAAGTGTATTCTCCAGGGATTGATTAGTTCTTTCAGTCTACCCATTGGTCTCCGGGTGACATCCAGACGAAAGTCTCACGGATGCCCCTAGTTGGTTACAAAATGCACGCCAGAACTTCGCCATAAACTGCAGGCCACGGTCGGAGACCACATCCTGAGGCAGGCCATGCAGCCGGAACACATGGTCCACAACAAGGAGGGCTGTCTCCCGTGCCGAAGGCAGCTTAGGGAGGGCAACAAAGTGGGCGGCCTTGGAAATGCGATCGACAACAACCAAAATAACAGTGTTGCCGTCAGAAGCCGGCAGACCCGAGACAAAGTCCAAAGCAATATGGCTCCAAGGACACTTGGGGAAGGGTAATGGCCGCAACAAACCCGAGGGAGGGAGATGAGAACCCTTGTTCCGTGCACAAACGCAACAGGCCGCCACAAACTCCCGGATGTCCTTATCCATACAGGGCCACGAAAAGCGCCGGGCCAAAAACTGCTTAGTCCAATGAACCCCAGGATGACCAGCCAAGAGGGCAGAGTCACCCCACTGGAGAACCTGAGAACAGACCGCCACAGGAACGAACAAACAGCCAGGCGGCTCCCCACCTGGACCAGAATCGGACCGCAAGGCCTCCCGAACTACAGTCTCAATATCCCACAGGACGGGAGCCACAATCTGAGCTGAAGGAATTATAGGCTCAGGAACAGGGTCGCGGCCAGAGTGGTCCTAAATACGAGACAACGCATCTGGCTTGATGTTTTTAGAACCGGGGCGATAAGTCAAAGTAAAGTTGAAGCGGTTGAAAAATAATGCCCACCGCACCTGCCGGGAATTACGCCGCTTAGCTTGTTGGATGTACTGGAGGTTCTTGTGATCGGTCCAGACCACAAACGGGTGTTCAGCCCCCTCCAACCAGTGGCGCCATTCTTCCAACGCTAACTTAACTGCCAACAACTTCCAGTCACCAATGCTGTAATTCTGCTCAGCCATAGACAATGATCGGGAGAAGTAGAAGCACAGGGATGCAATTTATTGTCCCGAGGAGAGCGCTGGGACAAAATGGCACCCACCCCGACCTCCGAAGTGTCCACCTCCACCACAAACAGGAGGGAAGGATCGGGCACAACAAGGATCGGCTGTGAACTAAACAGTCTCTTCAATCCCTAAAAGCAGCATCAGCTGTTGGGGTCCAAGGGAACGGAGAGGAGACATTCTTCTTGGTCAGCGCAATAATCGGGCAGCAACACCACTAAAATTGCGAATGAACCTCCAATAAAAGTTCACAAAGGCTAAAAAACGCTGCACCTCTTTTACCGACTGTGGAGTGGACTAATCCATAACCGCCGCCACTTTGTCCGGGTCCATATGGACTAACCCTGCCGACACAATGAAAACAAGAAACGACACTGTCTTGGAATGAAAAAGGCATTTCTCAGCCTTGACAAAAAGCTTGGCTTCAAGGAGGGTCACAAGCCCTTGTCGAACGTGTTGTTTATGCTCCGAGAGAGTTAAAGAAAAAATCAAAATATTGTCAAGATAGACAAAGACAAATTTCTCCAACATCTCTCGAAGTGCGCTGTTAACAAGTGCCTGGAACACCAAGGGGGCGTTGGCCAATCCAAACGGCATGACCAAATATTCGTAGTACCAGTCATGGGTATTAAATGGCGTTTTCCACTCATCCCCCTCCTTAATCCGAACTAGATTGTAGGCATTGCGGAGATCTAATTTAGTGAAAAATGACGCCTCCCGCAGTCGTTCAAATGCGGAATTCATCAGGGGAAGCGGATAACAATTCTTAATAGTAATGTTGTTTAAGCCCCTATAATCGATACAGGGTATCAGCCCTCCATCCTTCTTCCCTACAAAGAAAAATCCCGCTCCGGCAGGAGATGTAGAGGGTCAAATGAAACCGCTTGCCAGTGCCTCTTGAATATACTCCCGCATGGCCTTGCACTCAGGACCTGATAGCGAGTATAATGAACCCCTAGGAGGTATAGTACCGGGGTAGAGCTCTGTAGCGCAGTCATACGCACGATGCGGAGGCAAGGAAGAGGCCCGTTGCTTGCTAAAAGCCTCGGCAAGGTCGGCGTAATCAGCGGGAACATTCGGAGGCAAACTAAAAGTCAGAGTAGCCCCCAAACTCCAACTCTCTTCAGGATAAGGAGCCTCAACCATTGACTCGGAGTCGGAAATATCCTCCAAAAATAAATCATGCTCCGGCTGCCGCCAGTCAAATTGGGGATCCCACTCCAAATTATCCTCCGCCCTATCATCACCCTCAGGTTTGCCAAGTGAGACGCTCTCCTCCTCGTCACTCCAGGCATCAATCTCCCCCAGAGATTGGCGTATGGGGCGACATGAACTAGTTTGGCTACAGTGAGCCTTACAATTAGAACCCCATTGAATAATGGGACTATTGTGGCTGCCCCAAAAAAAGTGTGGCCTATGCTTGACCAACCAAGCATGACCCAAAACAATAGGCTAACTCGGAGAATTGATAAGAAAAAACTGAACCCTCTCGGAGTGACCACCAAACTGGATGAGCATAATCATAAAATCAGTGACCTCAGTAACAAGACCAGTTCCCAATGGACGACCATCCAGAGCATTAATAGCGCGAGAGTGCAAAAGAGAACGGATAGGTAAGGAATGCTTCCTACCCCACCCAGCATCCACAAAACAATCCACGACCCCTGAGTCCAAAAAGGCTTCTACAGATATTTTCTGATCCTTAATAATCTACTGCACTGAAATAAAAGTGCGAAAGGGAGATTGAGTCTGTCCCTCTAGCCCCCCATTCCGCTAGAGAGACTTCCTGTTTCCCTTATGCTCAGGGCAGAGTGGTCGGATATGTCCCGGTTTTTTGCACTTAAAACAAATTATACGCTTTCGCTCAGGATCACGAGCCTGGCGGACAAATGATCCGTCCACCTGCATAGGCTCACTGCGACAGGGCAATTCTATAGGCGGAGCTGGGGCTACGTGCGGATCTGGTGTAGCGCCCAAACATTTGCTTAGAGGAGGCTGCGTCACTCGTCTTTCTCTGTTACGCTCACGAATGCGGTTATCAATTCTAACTGCTGAACGAACCAGAGAATCTAAAGAAACAGAAGGTTCTAAGGTTGCCAGAGCATCTTTGACTGGTTCAGATAACGCATGAATAAATAAAGTCATAAGCGGGGCTTTCGGCCACCCTGTTTCTGTGGCCAGAGAACGAAATAAAATAGAAAACTCGGCCACACTCTCACTCCCTTGGCGAACATGTATTAAGCGAGCAGCGGCGTCCTGACCAGACACATCATGGTCAAAGACTGAAATCATTTCTTTCATCAGGCTGTCTGCTGAACTCACAACAGGCGACCCGGACCGAATGAGAGGCCCCGCCCAAAAGAGACTGTGCCAGATAGTAATGACAGGATGAAAGAGACCTACGATTCTTTATTGAGAAATCACGAAGGTTGTGATTTGAAAAATATCTGGCACTGAGCAAGAAAATCCTGACATTTTCAGGGTTCCCCTTGATAACAGGGCAGTAGTTGTAACTTGGGCTCACGGGGGATTTGAATGGATTGTGCTTGTGGTACGTTTTGTGTGACTTGAACCGTTAAAGCCCTGATATTTTCCGTAAGACTTAACAGAATGTTCTCCTGCCTTTGCAACGCCCCTTCCTGAACACACATACGATCCGCCAACTCAGTTTGCTGTTTATTTAGACTAACAAGCCCTTTGCCGTGACCAGCGAGAATAGTTTGTTGATTCGCAACCAGCTGGTCTTGCAGCGTAGCTGCTGGACTCTCTATGACTGGCTTGAGTTAGCTGTAATGACGGTGAAAGTAATGAGACCAAATGCAGCGACTGCCAGAGTACATGGCTGAGGGAGGAGATAAACTGCTGCACGAGAGAAAGAACACGAGAGCAGAACGAAGCCAGAGGCTTCACAAATAAATACGTCCAAACGGACGAGAAAACTCCAAAGACACCAAATACCGGTGCAAGGAGAGGAAAAAAGAAAGAAACTTAAGACAGAAATTCTTAAGAATACTCTAAAAATAACTGCGAAATCATTCGCTAAACACCAGAGTAAATCTTTCCTGGCTTGTGTGAACTCAGAAGATCAGACACTCAAGCAAAGAGGCGCGGTGAACTTCTGGCTTAAATGGAACCAGAAACAGGTGCTGCTCATCTTCAATCAACCAGCTGGTGTAAGGACTTCAATGTCGTCCCAGATGAAAGACACAAAGAAAGCCCTACATCAAACAGAGTACACAAACCATGACAAGCTATGCCTGATGTGCAAACTGTTCAGTATACTTGCCCATAGTATCTATTCAGCAGTTCAAAAAAAAAGATCTCCTGCCACAAAAAAAATCCTTGTCATCCTTGTAGCAACCAGTTCAGCTAGAGTGAGCCAAATAGTTCAGAAAAATCAGTTTTCTGAAGCAAAAATTCCACATGGCATAGATACCATGTCATTCTATCATCACTTATAGTCATCACATATCAAAAATGCGTGGTTCCCTACCGTGGATTTATGCGGAGATTCCTCCATTGATGAATTCAGCACTTGCTTATATCCTTCTAAGTACTCTCGTTGATTAGCCAGTCACTCAATTATATGGGCCAGGCTCACAAAATATATGCCACCCCCCCACGGTACTGAAAAATAATGAAAGTACCCATAGAGCTTCGCTGTGAGTGGTTTTTTAATCTATAGGTGTTGTGGGATCATATTCCAAAGCCGTGTGACGGCGACGTTTTTCATTTTTTCGTGGTACCTGGTCAAAGTTGGGTCCCTCAACTCATTTTTTGGGCCGGGTTTCTGCCTTAGTTTCAAGACATGCATATCTTCTAAAGCCTCATACATGTACAGATATAGCTATATCTTCTCAAAATGCCCTGATATGTATAGAAGGGTAGTATAGCTGATGGAAAAATGGTATATAGGTAATATGGTGTTGGGATTGTCAACCCTGCCATGGCCCTGAAGTCGGGTATGCGTTTTGCGTGGGCTGCAAAATTGCTCTTGCGAGTGCAAACTGCTCTCTAACACAATGTGTAAAATTAATTCAGGCAACCCTATACTCTCAGTGGTAATTGTATGTGATAAAGGTATATGTCTACTCTCTGAATACCAAATATCATGGACATTGGTGGAATATTTGGTGAGTTATACGCATTTCCCTATACCCTTGCTCATCTAAGTCAGAAACACGAAAACCTACTGTTTGCCTATAATCCATCCAGAGGCCTATAACTAGTGATAATAAAGTTATTTAAGCCTCCAATCAGCGTTATAATTGTATATAAGTGATGTCCAGAGGTATATCACCTGAAATTAGAAACCCTACAGTGATTTTTTTTTCCCTCGGGATCCCGTCGCTGCTGAAAAAAAGAAATTCTGGTCTGCAAATACCTGAAAAATGCTATAAAAACCTATATCAAAACTCAAAAATCTCCTAGAAACACTCCTTATGGCTTAAAAGTACGTAGCCTAGGCAATATCAAGCCTAAACAGGTGTCTATTAGCTCAAAATATTGGTATATCGGTCAGAAACCAAATCTAAGTCAGAAACCGCGACTAAGTCAGAAACCCGTCAAAGTGTACCAAACTCAACCCGACTGACTTGCTATTGCCATAATACTTAACTTATAGACAGAATAAGAGTCTCAAGTAGGTAATTGATCACTTACCAATGGAAGATGCCACTTTTAGGCTGGTGGACAGGCTGCTTAACAGTTCTTTTTTTTTATTATTTTGGGTCCTAGGTTCCCCTAGCCTGAGCCCCGGGAGTTTTTTATGATGATTGCATGTTTCTGTCTTATAGTTATTGTTGGTTTGTTGTAGGTGTTGTCTGGTGTCCCCGACCACCTATGCATGTTATTTGAACAAGTTTATGACTGATTGGCCACCGATTGCAGCCACAGCGGCCGCCACACCCCGCGTCAGTTTCTGTCTGAGATCCCGGTTTCTGACTGAGAGTGTGGGCCGACGCCACCGATATTTTTCGATTAAATCTTCAAAAATACAAGTGGACACGTTTAGAAAACACAATATAACACGTCCCCAACCACCCATGCATGTTATTTGACCAAGCTTATGACTGATAGGCCACCAATTGCGGCCACAGCGGCCGCCCACGCCCCGCGTCAGTTTCTGCCTGAGATCCCAGTTTCTGACTGAGAGCGTGGGCCGATGGGTCCGATGTCGGGCCTCCGACCGACGCCATCTTTATACAACCCCAATTCTGAAATAGTTGGGACGAAGTGTAAATTGTGAATAAAATCAAAATGCAATGACTTTTAGATCACATGAGCCAATATGTTATTTACAATAGAACATAGATAACATTTCAAAAGTTGAAACTGAGACATTTCACATTTTTATGCACAAAATGAGCTCCACACGGGGAGGGGGGGCCATAGCGGAAGAGCCGCCCAAACGAGGCATTTCAGGGAGAAACTGCAATGGACTACAAATGGGGTTTTTTGAGGATGGCAGTATGAGTGTAAGACCCACGCAGCTCGACCAAGGAAGGAAGAGCCCGGGTTGAAGGTTTATGCGTGTGGATTCCTAGTATTAGCACGCGCGACGTCCTGGCTGGTGCGAATCACAATAAAATGGATATATTTTCTCCGTTCGAACAACGGGCACAAAAAGCACAACGGTTACAATTAATCTGACTCCATAATAAATTTAGAATACCAAATTTAGTTATACCCTCGTTAAATATCTGACTCAACTTAGAATTAGAATTTATAGTTTAGGGACACATCGTGAATCTCGGGGCAGCTACGCCCGACTCTTCCGTGAAAACCAGTTACTCAACCGACGCCCCCGGGTAATAGCGCAGTTGCCGGATCTTAGTTCGGTGAGAGTTCTAGAGGATGGAAGAAATTACCATGATAGTAGCAACTTTGGCCTAAACATATCATGAACCCAGATTTATGTGCACCAAAGGGCCCCTTAAGGGGATCGGCCAGGCACCCGCTTATAAACTCAAGAAAGCCCTTAAGGTCAATCCCCAGGACTGATACTACATAAACCCTATATATAAGTAGACAGATTTATGCGCACCACAGGGCCCCTTAAGGAGATCGGCCAGGCACCGGTTTATAAGCTCAAGAAAGCCCGTAAGGTCAATCCCCAGGACCGACACTACATAAACCCTTTATGTAAGTAGACCGTAACTTGCAATCCAACTTAAAACCCATCACTACCTTTAAACATCAGCTAGCTAGTCTGGAATGATAAGGACTCGCCCCTAAGTACCGGTCGAAGCATTGGCTAGAAAGAATAAAAGGATTAGGAGTCACGGAGACCATGCAAGCTTAAAGGAATAACAATGATTTATTCACCAGGTAGGCAAAAGCTTAAATCAAACAAATCAACACTAAGCCAATTACAAGTTACACACAATTTAGAAAAGGAGAATAAAGTCATACCTGGAGGAAAAGGATACACGCACTAATGTGCGCGGGAAGTTCGAATTACGATATTACATAATTGAAAAGGACTACTCACGCACTTACGTACGCGGGGACAGATAGGATACGATCTTCCCTGACTATATAGATTGGCTACATACGGCATAGGGAATGGCTACTCACGCACTTACGTACGCGGGGACAGATCGGATACGATCTTCCCAGAATGGATTGTTTCTCTTTGCTTTAAGCCAAACCACGTCTTAGATCCAGGCGGCATGGCCATAAACACCTGGAAGGGGGGTCGAATCCGGTTTTTGGGTTTCCACCATTGGGAGGATGTAATAAAACACTTCAGCAGAGAGAGGAGAACAGGGTGATTACTAGAGAGGATTCTGACCGAATTCTCAGGAGTTTCCAAAAGGGAATGAACCATAATTTCAATGGGAATGAAACGTACTCCATTCAACTCCTTGGATTCCCCCGAGAATAACAAGACCAAACATGATATGAATATGTACTAATATGATGCAGTTGTCATGAAAAAGTCTTAAGATGAATTAATATATAGGTAAATTGGGTTATAAGTCCAGAAGTGATTTCTTTGCAGAATATTGAATATATAAGCATATTATGCACTTCCCAGAGGTTTATATTATTTGAAACAGATTAATATAACTGGACTTTAACTTAAGACTTAGGCCAGTAATATGACTCGACAGGGGCATTGTGTCAGCCAGAGCCCTGCAACAACCCCCGTGGTGAGACCATTGCCACCTCCTGAAGTCCAAAAGTTTTACTGCTATCTGGCATGGCTCTGGACTGAGCTTATCAGCCATTTGTCACATACAGTCGCTGGGCTCCCCACGCATCAGCGCTTACCAGATCTTACAGAGCTGCCGCTCAGAACCCAACCCAAAGGCACAGATGAATTTTACTGGTTTAGAAATGGAACAATCTTTTGTAAAATGAAATATGCAATGTCTACAGTCCACCCCCTGAGCGCGTGGATAGAAGCTCTACCCACGGGGTCATAAATAGCATCAGGGAATATTTGCTGAGATTATGGATAGAATATTGATGAGAAATTCCAGATTTGAGTAGTTCAGGTTTTCATGACAGTTGCATCACATGTCAAAATGGAAAAATGGATTATTTCCTCTCAGTGCGATATAATTGAGAATTTAGAGAAGTGTGATTTGGAAAATTAAAAGAAAGAGAGACAACCGTTTGATTAACAACATAAACCATGGGAAAAAACTTAAAAGAAAACAAAAACAAAAAATTAAAAGTATGCTATCTAGGTTTGTTCTATGAGTCTATTATCTGAAGTTAGTTGGTGTACTAGTTGAACTAATTTTATTACGCCAAATGAAATGATAGTTCGAAAAGTAATTTTCCCTAAAATCAGTAATAATAGAAATCGCAGAACAAACCAGCACATAAACCAAAAACTTTCCCACACTTGACTAGGGAAAGCAAAAAGATTATATGTGCCACTAACTATGTAACCAACCAATTGGGAAAAACCCCAGAGGGAAAAAATCCAATGGAGGTCACAATATCAAATTATTTAGGCATTCAGTTACAAGTGCAATTAAAAACACACAGTTACAAATGAAAACAATAGAATATTTACATGAGGTATATTGCGAAGTTACGTGGTGAAATATTGGAAATTGTGAAATTCATATGTTCAGACATTCAGCAATTTATGTCACGATATGATATGGAGATCAACTGAGAGGGTGGGGGCTGATACACATAATAGGCTGGTCAGAAACTGCCTCGTAGGACCTCCCAATTTGAAAAATATTCAAGGCAAATTAGGCTTATCTGGATCAATGCATATGTAGTTCTACCGTACTTTAAGAACTTTTAAGGCACACTACCTTTGGCCTCCAGTGTAAGGAACCCATATGCTCCAGTCCTTTAACCGCCGCATCATAAAATAGGATTTGATTGATTCCTCTCAACCTATTTTTGTATCAACCCACACCCTTTACATGTAATTCACACATCACAATCACAAACACAACTGCAGTTTGTCCATATGAAAATGTCCTTTGTCCTGTATGAATCCGGTAGCTGTAGAGATGTTTGAGGTCCAGCGGCCGCCCACGTTGGTGCACATATCGTTGGATTTTGAATGTTTGTCCATAATAAGTTGAATAGTGGAAGAAATGGCTCCCAAGAGCCAGAAGGGTGGACAGGGATTATTGTGCCCTGGCGTGTCACACCCTTGATTTGCTACCATGTTTGTGATGAAATCCCAAAATCCAAATCGAGCTTCTGTTCCTCAGGTGTAAATGGCAGTCAGGTCCTTGAATCCTTGATGCCTGTATAGAAATTGTTAGAAACAGCACCCTGCCAAATTGACAACAACAAGGGAGACCAAGACAAGACACGACCAAGGTAATCTGTTATAACTCAACCCGTAGGAATCAGAAAGTGTGAAAGTTAATTGGTAGCATTTTGAAATGAGACACTCAGGATGCATTTGGGTTTTCCTGAGCCAGCAAACTGTCCTGTGGAAAACAATGGATGAAAGAGTTAATGCAGTGCATGCAATTACCCTACAATTCACATGTACCCGCCGTCTGGGTAACCGTACGATACCTCAAGGGGGACAGTGACTGAGGACGAGTGAATGGCACTGTTGAAGATTCCATCACCCCTGTTTTCAGAAAGAAAGAACAGATGAAGTTAGTACCAGTTTTAATGGAACAATGCTTTATGGCTTTCCCCTCGGATCAGGATAAACACATACAAACATGGAGAAACGCAAGTGGTGTGTGTGTGTGTGTGTGTGTGTGTGTGTGTATGTATGTATGTATGTATGTGTGTGTATGTATGTATGTGTGCGCGCGCGCGTGTGACTAAGGGTTGTAAAGTGGCTCGGATGGGGCCTGTTACCCACGAGCGGGTGTTTTATGGCCCCGCAGCTTGTTCCACCCCCTGAGAGGGTTAGACATCTGCGGTAAAACCAAGGCTCTCAGGTGTGAAGACTGTAAGAGAATGAACTATGCAGGGTGAATGTCTGCATAGCTTCAGACACTGAAAAGACAAACGATGACAAACAGACATTGAAAATAAGCTGAACCATGCAATCCAGCAGGAATGCAGTCAACTATCGTTGAGTTACTGATGTACTAGTAACCCTGATTAATTCATGCACTCTATAAAGAGTACAGGCCTATTGATTGAAGTGATCCATGTTTTGAGGAACATAGTCCTAACTGACAAAGGGGTGAATAGGATCAGAGAGAGGGAGCACAAGCAGAGGAATGGCAGGCTGTGAGAAACACGGCAAGTATGAGTAGAAAGACACTAATCTTTGCCAAAAGTGACCAAACCCATCTGACTCCAATACTTAAGGATGGATGCAAATTTAATAGAAATGAATTTTCACTTTGATCCTTTGAACCTCCCCTCTCAGGGCGCAGTTCTAGGCTAGATCCCTTCCCACAGGGACCTTCGCCCGGGCTCCCCCAGGTTCAGAACTCTGTCTTCTGCTTCCCGGCGTCTTCTTTTCAAAGCTCACCGATCACAGAAGCACCACTCGCCTACTGACGCATTCGCTTTTGGTTTGTGGTGGCCTGACTGTACATTGAGCAATAGTGACCAACAAAAGGGACTTACTGCCATCGCGACCCGACCGGCCGGTGACCCAGTCGATAGCGATCCCCGAATCCCGTAGTGGTTATCAGCCACCCAGGTGGGAGCCGACGGTCTGACCCCTACCCCACTTAGCTATGGGTATAGAAACTTTGACCGTTTTCACCAGCCTTGCCTGTTCACAGAGGTCGTACTATGCGTCCCTCTGCTTAGGTGTGGGCTGTTGCCCACGCATCCACGTGATGCCCACACACTTAAAGGCGACAACACGCCGACTAGACGGTACCACGGCAGTATGTCAATTCATACTTCACTGGACACGAGGGCCTTCAGTTTACTCCCCTGCACTATATATATGATTTAACGTGCCTTCGGAACTTTGCAGCCCCGCCGCCGCCTGTTTTTCCCCAGGTTCGGGGAGCCTAATCCCCTGCCCAAGGAAAAATAAATGTAGGGGAGGAATTTTTCTCCCTGAAAGGCAACTCATGTAGGCATTCTAAATCTAATTACCTACTTCCATGAGGCCATAAACAGTACCCCCTGCTGGGGCAGACAAAAGACACTCAATGTCCCACTAGACATTTAGAGCTCAGATGTTGCTTGATGACTAGTGGCAATGACAGTATACAACAATGGTTAACCAAACATTAATTCCAATAAACGTATTTGGTGGTCGGTGAAATCCACACAAAACGTAATTATACTAGACGGTTTGCTTCAAACATAACGGTTAAAAGGCAAGTACGTTGTTAGTGAATGGCCACACTCAAGATGGTGGTCACAGCATGCGACTTAGTGTTGGTTCCGCCTTCTCCTTCTCCTTCTCGGAAGGAAGACCGGAAACCAGCATTAAACGTGGCAGTGATTGGCCGATTTGAAGAGCGCCATTTTTGACTCAGATTTATAATGAGGGCGGGTCAGCCAACCAGCTCACCGACAACGGGCCACGTCACCATATTACACGGATTGACTCGGGGCTGTATCAGCCAACCAGCTCCCCGGCGAATAGTCACGTGACCCAATGGGTCGGCTAAGACTTTCCCCCCTCTGGAGGAAGCACCTACCCACATGCAAACTCAACCAATGGCTGCCCTCAGATGAAACCACGTTATATTCCCAACAAAACGAGCTAAAAATGGCGGGCCGTTCAACTTGATAATCCTTTGTGCAAAGGTAATATGGCAGCTTCAATACGTACTTGGGATAAGCTCAAATGCAAGGCGATTTTTAAAGCCGTCATAATGGCAATTTCCCAATTTTATGTGCAATGCGAAAATATTCAACAACCTCAGTAATGAGCTTTCCCGTTGCTATGTCCAGGACGCATATTCTCCCACAACCCGCACAGTCCAGTTGCCTGAAGCAAAAACAACCTGCAGTCCGAGAATCCCACGTGTCCCGCAACAGCAAACTTCAGCCCACACCGAAATTGCTGAACATTCCGCCGGCGAAAAACCACATTACAAACCCAATCAGGAATTAATCTAATCACCGTCCGTGTCCCAAAAGACTGCCGCACGAAAACTTCTGCGAATTTGTCCAACCGAAAACCCAATGGTGCAGAATGCACCCTACTTAAACTTTTGAGTCCAATTATTACAATTTTCCGAATGCCGTTTTGCATCCCTCTCAGGGCGCTGATCAAAAGAGCGCACACACTGGGCAGTGAAACCGTAAGCTATTACCTTTACACAAAGTTTAACAAGACAAGAGGATGGAAATATTTGTCAACTCAAACCGAACCAATGATGCGGGTCAGAGCACTAAAGAACATACTTGCAACCCATGTGCGATTGTTAGAACGATAAAATCCGTAAGTCCAATGATATTTCGAAGCTAATCTCCTCACTCCCCTACGTACAAGACTCCTTCAAAATCGCACTGGCATTTCACCAGTGTCCCATTTCTTCCAGTATTTGGGCAAGATTGTCTGCACAGTTACAGCAGGACCTTGCACCAAATCCATCAAATGCACACAATTGCTGATTACTTTCGGTACACATACGCAAACCTTCGAATGCAATATACACAATCTTTTCCGATTTCAAGCACAGGCCAAGGGTATTCAACACTTTCAGTGGCAAGCTTTATCTCTGCCATTGCATGGCCACAAGGCGCGCCCCCCCATCCGTACGGCCTAGGTACAAATAATGAAACCAACCTACGGTTTAAGAAGAGCACAGCCCAATGTGCCCAGCAACAACAGATATTCGCATCCACTTAAAAATGCCGAAACCCCCGACTGTACACAGAAACCCAATCATCTCCCACTTGCCATTAAACCTTCTACACAAAAGCACGAAAATATCAAATGACCCTGATTAATCTGAAAACAGAACAGTCTAAAGAGATAACAGAAAAACAAAGAAGGCTCATGCAAACATTCCTACAACTTGCACTCCATTCTCTGATCCCGAAAAAGATAAAATTGAAACTTGTGCCTGGTTTCTACGGTCCCAGGCCTATTTGGGGATATGTCGATCCCTTAACAACGGTCTCTATGCAGTGAATTCTAACTTTCCTTGAATCCTACAAAGTAGAAAACACCGCATTACTTACCACATGGGGATGACGACTGATGGAGCCGACCAGATCACGTAAGAAACCAGGATCACATCGGATGTGGGGATTCACACTTCAGCCAGCACAATGCGGAAACATTTCGGAACGCGTCGGGAAACAGAATCACGCACTCCCGATTATAGGCATCGCCAGTATGGTACGCAAGCCGTCATGCCGCAAACTGCAAAGGTTCCCAAACCGACATATTACGGTATAATACTCGACAGCGATGACGTCGGGGTCACCAGCTGTAAGACCCACGCAGCTCGACCAAGGAAGGAAGAGCCCGGGTTGAAGGTTTATGTGTGTGGATTCCTAGTATTAGCACGCGCGACGTCCTGGCTGGTGCGAATCACAATAAAATGGATATATTTTCTCCGTTCAAACAACGGGCACAAAAAGCACAACGGTTACAATTAATCTGACTCCATAATAAATTTAGAATACCAAATTTAGTTATACCCTCGTTAAATATCTGACTCCAACTTAGAATTAGAATTTATAGTTTAGGGACACATGCGTGAATCTCGGGGCAGCTACGCCGCCCGACTCTTCCGTGAAAACCAGTTACTCAACCGCGCCCCGGGTAATAAGCGCAGTTGCCGGATCTTAGTTCGGTGAGAGTTCTAGAGGATGGAAGAAATTACCATGATAGTAGCAACTTTGGCATAAACATATCATGAACCCAGATTTATGTGCACCAAAGGGCCCCTTTAGGGGATCGGCCAGGCACCGGTTTATAAGCTCAAGAAAGCCCTTAAGGTCAATCCCCAGGACCGATACTACATAAACCCTTTATGTAAGTAGACCGTAACTTGCAATCCAACTTAAAACCCATCACTACCTTTAAACATCAGCTAGCTAGTCTGGAATGATAAGGACTCGCCCCCTAAGTACCGGTCGTAACGTGGCTAGAAAGAATAAAAGGATTAGGAGTCACGGAGACCACGCAAGCTTAAAGGAATAACAATGATTTATTCACCAGGTAGGCAAAAGCTTAAATCAAACAAATCAACACTAAGCCAATTACAAGTTACACACAATTTAGAAAAGGAGAATAAAGTCATACCTGGAGGAAAAGGATACACGCACTAATGTGCGCGGGAAGTTCGAATTACGATATTACATAATTGAAGAGGACTACTCACGCACTTACGTACGCGGGGACAGATAGGATACGATCTTCCCTGACTATATAGATTGGCTACATACGGCATAGGGAATGGCTACTCACGCACTTACGTACGCGGGGACAGATCGGATACGATCTTCCCAGAATGGATTGTTTCTCTTTGCTTTAAGCCAAACCACGTCTTTGATCCAGGCGGCATGGCCATAAACACCTGGAAGGGGGGTTGAATCCGGTTTTTGGGTTTCCACCATTGGGAGGATGTAATAAAACACTTCAGCAGAGAGAGGAGAACAGGGTGATTACCAGAGAGGATTCTGACCGAATTCTCAGGAGTTTCCAAAAGGGAATGAACCATAATTTCAATGGGAATGAAACGTACTCCATTCAACTCCTTGGATTCCCCCGAGAATAACAAGACCAAACATGATATGAATATGTACTAATATGATGCAGTTGTCATGAAAAAGTCTTAAGATGAATTAATATATAGGTAAATTGGGTTATAAGTCCAGAAGTGATTTCTTTGCAGAATATTGAATATATAAGCATGTTATGCACTTCCCAGAGGTTTATATTATTTGAAACAGATTAATATAACTGGACTTTAACTTAAGACTTAGGCCAGTAATATGACTCGCACAGGGGCATTGTGTCAGCCAGAGCCCTGCAACAACCCCCCCCGTGGTGAGACCATTGCCACCTCCTGGAAGTCCACAAAAGTTTAACTGCTATCTGGCATGGCTCTGGACTGAGCTTATCAGCCATTTGTCGCATACAGTCGCTGGGCTCCCCCACGCATCAGCGCCTGCAGATCTTACAGAGGTGCCGCTCAGAACCCAACCCAAAGGCACAGATGAATTTTACTGGTTTAGAAATGGAACAATCTTTTGTAAAATGAAATATGCAATGTCTACATGAGCTTAATAAGGACCCTTTTTTGGACTTTGAACAATCAGGAGTACTCTAGGGGAGTCCAAGATCAAAATATCATAAATAGCATAATAGGACCCCTTTAATACTCCAGCCACAAAAAAAGACAGAACAAGAATTAGAAACCAAATTCGAAGAAAAAATCAAATTATTACATAATTCACATGCAACTAATCCCACAGAACAAACACTAAAGGAAATCAGAGAAACCAAATTTCAGCTTGATAATATTATCAACAAAAAGACCCAATTTTTACTACAAAAATTACGATACAACCACTATGAACATGGCGAGAAATCTGGAAAATATTTAGCAAATCAGCTTAAACGCAATAAGGAAAAAACATTCATCACAGCAAACATTCGTCACAGCTATTATAGACTCGGCCGGGAATAACATCAATGACCCACAAACCATAAATAACATTTTCAAAAAATTTTTAGACAGATTTATACAGCAATGAAAGGGAAAATACCATAGAAGAAATTGATAATTTCCTGAATAATACTCCCGCATCTCTCCTACAATCACATCAACAACTTGGAAAAACTACTATCAATTACAGAATATGAAAAGGCACTGGAAAAAAATGGCAAATAATAAAGCACCAGGCCCAGATGGATTCCCTACCGAGTTTTACAAACATTTCTGGAAGACGATCTCACCACTATTTATTAGAATGGCAGATGAAATAAAAATATCACAAACCATCCCCTCACATTTGAGCACCGCTAACATCTCAGTACTGCTTAAGCCAAACAAAGATCCCTCCCTTTGTTCAAGTTACAGACTGATCTCCCTCATCAATATAGACATAAAAATCATAAGTAAAGCCTAAGCGATCCGGCCAGAACCAGTCATTCAATCTCTCATACACCCAGACCAAACAGGATTCATAAAAGGCAGACATTCATCAAACAACACACATAGATTATTCAATATTATTCACACAGCTTATAAAAAAAAAATTAAAGCCATTGTCCTGTCACTCGATGCAGAAAAGGCCTTTCATGAGAAGATGACTTGGATTGATGGATGTCACGACCACTATCCATCACAGGCAGAATTTCTACAATAAAAATTATGATACTGTGACAGTTGAAGGGTCCTGTCACTAGAAATGTCTCTTCATAAGTACGTGCCCTGACTACCTTGCCAATGAGCCTGGCTCTTTGGCGATGTGGTCAGCGCGTTTGACTCTTACCCGGGAGTCTGGGGTTCAATTCCCCGCCCGGGCCCTCCTTCAGCCTGCCACAATACTACCCAAAATCACTTACCTATTCACCATGATCCCCATCCAACCAACAGCAAAATGGTTTAAAAAATTGGACTCATTGGTAACAAAATTCTACTGGAAAAATCAAAAACCTAGAATAAAACTATCAACACTGCAAAAACGGAAAGACCATGGAGACCTGGAAGCACCCCACCTCCAGAACTACTACCTGGCAAGTCAAATGCAATACCTCATCAAATGGATACATGCAAACCATGATCCTATCCACCCCTGGATTGACATAGAACAGACAGACTCAAAAAACATATCATTGGCAGACTTTCCCTTCATTAGCAGTACCATTAAAAAACAGTTGTTTCAAGAATCCTGCCATCTCCACAACTCTGACAGCTTGGTGGAAAATCAATAAAATGATAAACTTCACAGTAAGTCCCAGTGCGCACACACCAATTTGGCACAACCCTGTCTTCACTATGAACAAATCACCGATGAATGGCAATAACTGGAAAGAAAAAGGGATCTCACATCTACACTATATTTTTGAAAATACAACCCCAATTCCAAAATAGTTGGGACAAAGTGTAAATTGTGAATAAAATCAAAATGCAATGACTTTCAAATCACACCAGCCAGAGTATTTTATTCACAATAGAACAGAGATAAGATAGCAAATGTTGAAACTGAGAAATTTTACAATTTTATCCACAAAATGAGCTCATTTCAAATTTGATGGCAGCTACAGGTCTCAAAAAAGTTGGGACAGGGGTCTGTTTACCATGATGTAGCATTCCCTCTTCTTTTTAACACAGAGTGGAGGCGTCTGGGCATTGAGGAGACAAGTGTCTTGAGTTCAGCCATTGGAATTTGATCCTACTCTTGTTTAATACAGGCTTCCAGCTGCTGGAGAGTTTTGGGTCTCCTTTAACAGACTTTTCATTTAATTATGCGCCAAATGTTTTCAATTGGTTGAAAGATCACGACTGCAGGCAGGCCAGTTCAGCACACGGACTCTTCTACTATGAAGCTATGCTGTTGTAATAGCTGCAGTATGTGGTTTTGCATTGTCCTGCTGAAATACACAAGGGCTTCCCTGGAATAGATGTCGTCTGGAGAGGAGAAAATGTTGCTCTAAAACCTATATATACCTTTCGGCATTCATAGTGCTTTTTAAATCATGCAAGTGTCCCACACCATATGCACTAATGCATCCCCATACCATCAGAGATGCTGGCTTTTGAACTGAACACTGATAACAGGAGGGGTGGTCTTTCTCCTCTTTAGCCTGGAGGACACGACGCCCATGATTTCTAACAAGAATGTCTAATTTGGACTCGTCTGACCACAGGACACTTTACCACTTTGCTACAGTCCATTTTAAATGAGCTTTGGCCCACAGAACAAGACGGCGCTTCTGGATCATGCTCAACAATGGCTTCCTTTTTGCATGATAGAGTTTTAGGTGGCATCTGTGGATGGCACGGCAGACTGTGTTTACAGACAGTGGTTTCTTGAAGTATTCCTGGGCCCATTTAGTAATGTCAATGACAGAATCATACCGGTGAGTGATGCAGTGGCATCTGAGGGCCTGAAGATCACAGGCATCCAGTAAAGGTCTTCGGCCTTGTCCCTTATGCACAGAGAATTTTCCAGTTTCTCTGAATCTTTTGATGATGTTATGCACTGTCGATGATGAGACCTTCAAAGCTTTTGCAATTTGACGTTGAGGAACATTGTTTTTAAAGTATTACACTTTTTTTTTTACGCAAGCCTTCACAGGTTGAAGAGCCTCTGGCCATCTTTACTTCTAAGAGACTCAGCCTCTCTAAGCCAATCATGTTACACTCCTGATACCAGTTAACTTAATTACTTGCTAAATGTTCTTTCAGTTGATTCTCTTATAATAATTCCTTTTTCAGCCCTTTTTTGCCTGTGTCCCAACTTTTTTGAGACCTGTTGCAGCCAGAAAAATTAAAATAAGCTCATTTTGTGGATGAAAATGTAAAATGTCTCAGTTTCAACATTTGAAATGTTATCTATATTCTATTGTAAATAACATATTGGCTCATGCATATTGGCTCATGCGATCTGAAAGTCATTGCATTTTGATTTTTTTCACAATTTACACTTCGTCCCAACTATTTTGGAATTGGGGTTGTAACACCCTGCTTTCCTTCCTGCAGTTAATTGAAAAATACAACATTAATAAAAATCAGTGTTTCCAAAACATCCAACTAAGACAGTCAATTAAGGAAAAAATTGATATCACTAACATTGACCTCAAAGAATCACCACTATTGAATGATCTAAGCGAAATTGCAAAATCAAACAAACCTTTTGCTAAACTGTATTAACTCATATCCTCCCTTGGTTCTGACAACTCAATATGCATTCCAATACATAAATGGGAAGAAGACCTCAACATCAAAACTAACGCTAACTTCTGGAATGAAATCTGCAGGAACATCTACAACATGTCACAAAATACTAATATTAGACTAATCCAATACAAGGTAATCCACAAAACACATACAGTGCCGTGAAAAATTATTTGCCCTCCCTCCTGATTTCTTATTTTTTTGCATATTTGTCACACTTAAATGCTTCAGATCATCAAATAAATTTTAATATTAGACAAAGATAACCTGAGTAAATATAAAATGCTGTTTTCAAATGATGATTTCATTTATTAAGGAGAAAAAGCTATCCAAACCTACCTGGCCCTATATGAAAAGTAATTGCCCCCGCTTGTTAAATTATGAAATAACTGTGATTAACCACATTTTTGAGTTCAATTTCACTAGCCACACCCAGGCCTGATTGACCTGTTGAATCAAGAAATCACTTAAAAAGAACCTGTCTGATAAAGTCAAGTGGGCTAAAAGATCTCATAAAGCAACACATCATGCCGCGAACTAAAGAAATTCAAGAAGGGATGCAAAACAAAGTAATTGACATCTGTCAGTCTGGAAAGGGTTACAAAGCCATTTCTCAGGCTTTGGGACTCCAGTGAATCACAGAGAGAGCCATTATCCACAAATGGAGAAAACTTGGAGAACAGTGCTGAACCTTCCCAGAAGTGGCTGGCCTACCAAAATTACTCCAAGAGCGCATCCACGACTCATCCAGGAGGTCATAAAAGAACCCAGAACAACATCTAAAGAACTGCAGCCGTTACTTGCCTCAGTTAAAGTCAGTTTTCATGACTCAACAGTAAGAAAGATACTGGGCAAAAATGGCATCCCTGGGAGAGTTCCAAGGCAAATACCGCTGCTGACCAAAAAGAACACAAAGGCTCGTCTCACATTTGCCAAAATACATCATGATGATCCACAAGACATTTGGGAAAATATTCGGTGGACTGACGAGACAAAAGTTGAAATTTTTGGAAGGTGTGTGTCCCGTTACATCTGGCATAAAACTAACACAGCATTTTATAAAAAGAACATCGTACCAAAAGTCAAACATGGTGGTGGTATTGTGATGGTTTAGGGCTGCTTTACTGCTTCAGGACCTGCATGACTTCCTGTAATTGATGGAACCATGAATTATGCTCTCCAACAGAAATCGACGGAGATTAGCAGTCAAGAAGTTGGTTCATCGGTGTAATGAAAGTAATTTCTTCTGTGGAGTAATTGTACATTTGAGCAGTGCCATGAAGTCAAGACCTGTCTGCCGCGGTAACAGTCGTTAGCACAGCGGAGACGTCTGGCAACGACCGCAACCCGATTAATTTCAGCCTGATATCATCCTATGTTCTGACCAGATAGTTTTGTGAAAAAAAAGTGGAATTTATTCACTGGACTGTGAGTTAATAAAGTATGGGCTAATGCACATGATACTAATTAATGTTAATTTCCTACATCCTTTTTGATAAAAACTTATTTTTGATATCAAATTTTGGTGTCTTTATTTGAGCCAAAAATTATTTTAATTAATTTAATGAAAAAAAACCTACTTGGGTCCAAGAGGTAGTTTTATCCTCACTATATCTCTTCTGTGTGCTAAACAAAATGAACATGAATTAAAACCATATATATATATATATATATATACACTGAACAGCAAAAGAAATGCAAATACTTTACCGCTCAAATTTTACATAATTTAGTCAATAATATTCACAGGCCTTATTGTTTCCGAGTCCAAACAGGTGTTGTCATGTCATAACCAAACTTTGGGTGTATGTTGTCATGAACTTTCCTTTCATATGTCACCGCATGACATCCCATACATTTGCACGAGTATTGTGCTTCTTAGGATGTTTCATGAAACCCTTTATGCACTTGCAATTCCTTACACCAATGGTAGTGAGAGGTTGAGCAAATTTATTCACTTTCATTCATTCCAAAAAATGAAGAGATATGCCAAGACTTATGCGGCAACAACGTGAGCAGGCGCTTGGTGGTTTGCATGCTTTTCAGCGCGTCTATGATATTGCAAATGACTTCAATGTCCACATCACAACCATTTATCGCCAACAAGATCGTTTTAATGCCACCAACACAACTGATGATCGACCTTGAAGTTGACGTCCAAGGGTCACTACCGCACGTCAAGATCATCATATTCATTGAAGAACGATTGTGTTGCCAGACACTGCTAGGCAAACCAAAGTTAGACAATCCACTTAACACCATATAAATGGTTGGTTGTGTTCAATATGCAGTATGGAAAAATTCACCTTGTATGAAGGGGGCAGTTTCTGTAGGAGGAAGAAGAATAAGTGGCTGTTCCCCCCTGAATCCCTTCCATTACAGGCCTCCCTTGGTAAATGTCAAGGGCCAGCTTCTCTGCAGGAGTGAAATCTGTGGTTGTTGGGCCACCCGCTGTAGCTTTTTTCTGAACAGCTAAAATCAGAACAGACAATAAAATATGTGAGCAGGCAGCTTCTAAGTAATTTATACACCTTTTTTGTACATCTTTCAACAATCAATGCACTTACTAGCCTGCAAAATGTTCTTCTACTTGACTGAGTTGTTGCCAGGTCTTCTTCTGTGCAGTCATGTCGAACTTACTGACACCCCTGACTGGCAATGCTCGAACAATACAAAAAAAACAAGTGGTGCCTGGCACAAAAAACCCCGCTCCTCGCGCATACTTTGACCTACTTGTACGAAATTCAATAGGCATCTATTCTGGGTCAGCGGCAATCCCTATACCGAATTTGGGGTGAATCTGGCCATTAGTTTTGCTGCTAGGGTGTTAACAAACAAACAAACAAACAAATAAACAAACACACAAACACAGAAACAAACTGAACCAAAAACAATACCCCTTGCCCTCACCCTTCGGGTGGGGCGGGGTAGTAGATAAATAAAAAATACTGACCAACATTAAAAACACACCACCTTAGTTTCATGGCCAAGATACAAATTATGTTTATTATGTGCAAGTGTTATAAATATGTCTGATACCTCCTGACAAGAGGCTCTAACGTAAAATTAGGTTTCTGACAGGAGTTTATGCCATTACTGTCCGAAAAATCTAAAATCAAGATTTTTGTCACCAGGGCAAAATCCAATGACAACATTTTGGTTCTCTTCCCACGATCTGGTTTTTCAAAATGTGACAAGTGGAAAACCACTTAAGTCAGTCGTTAAACATGATCATTAGATGGCTAACGAGGCATGAGTTAGCAACATAGAAACATACCCTTAGAAAGTTGTTTTTTGTTAGATTTTGTGGGTCAAGAGGAATCGATCCATGTAAGCCGCACCCATTTTTGTATTCACAAACTTTCCACCATTTTGAATTCTTGTAAAACCTTTCATTTTTATTTCCTCCTAGACAGTGACATCAATTCACACAAAACTTAAGGCCGTGGCCTATATTGATATAAAGAGCTGTAACTTCTTAAAGCAATGTCCAATCATTACCAAACTTGAGATCACACATCTACAGGCCATGCAACTTCATCACACTGATTTTGTTTAAATCCGTTCGTAGGTGGTGCTATAGCAAACAAATGGTCAATAACTCTTAAACTAATTCTATGAGCAACTTTAAAATTTTTCTTGCTTCATCATGGTGAAGGTTGCCATGAAAGCCTGGAACAACAAAGTGATAGTTCAAACAAGATGGCTGATATCAGCCGACTAAATTTCATTAGCCCCTACTCTCACTTTAACTGTCATCAATCATGAAACTTTATACTACTGTTAAGGATGTGTAAAAGGGCAGTTTTAATGTAAATTACTTTGATTGGCCAAATGGTGGCGCTATGGAGAGGTACAACAAATTTTATTCCAGTTGACCAATGTGTGGCGCCGTAGTAAGAAAAACAATGTAATATTGCATATTTGTTTTCAACCATTTGACTCCATGTGTGATGGTTCTGCCCTGCAGTCCCTCCCCCCTCCTGCCGTCTTCGCCTCCACTTCAACGAGCCACACCTGTTGCTCGTTGAAGTGGAGGTGAAGTGAATAGTATTTAAGAGCTGCACTGCCGGTGCATTCTGAAGTTTTAGCCCTGTTGTGTTGTGCCGCTGCTCCCCTCGTTTGTGGTTTGTACCAGTTTTATTAAAAGTCTTTATCTTTTTACTCAGCCTGTGCGTTTGGGTCCCTTCTCTCCCTTTTGGGTACATGGTCCCTGTGCCTGCCGGTTTGCCGTTTGCAGCTGGCGGGGGCAAGACCATGACACCATGGTTCTAATTTTGCATGAGATTTGCATTCTAATCTCTGCATGAGGATCAAATGAAGGGTTGATTTCCAGAAGTGCGCAAGTCCGTTTTCGTCTTTTTAGAGAAACAAGATTTTAAGAATTTGACAACTTGTGGGGATCATGTTACATGTTAAGCTGATGTAACCGTAATGAAATATCAGAAAAAATATGTCTTTAAATATATTAGGAGACCTTCTAGCCTCTATCTTGATTCTTGGCCCAGATATTTCAAACACCAGTCTGCAGACTTGACTACTTTTAGTAGCAACTGCCCCAAAATAACAAATTGAACTTTAAAAAATTTAACAGCATTGAATTTTATTATTTCAGAGTATGAAAACAGAGCATCTTTTTGAAAACAAAACACACCACTTTCTAATGAAAATGAACAGCAAGTATAGTCATACCAGTATACTAGTCATGGATGTCAAAAAGCTTCTTGAACAAAATTAATGGAAAATATTTACAGTGAAATAGAAGGTAAATGCAGCTAAACAAAGGTCACAATAAAATGCCATCTCCATAAATTATGAATGGGCAGTACCACCATCCAAACAGGTTTAAAGACTTCATTCGTCATCGATAGGGATATGGTGTGGTAATTAGAAAGTTCAGCCGAAGAATAAGCAGCTAAAAAAGATTACCTTTTGCCAGAATTATTTTTTGCTTGTTTTAAGCCCATATTTCTGGCTGCTTGGTTTTTTTTTTTTTTTTTAAGGTCTTTAGGGTTCAGTCCACACCCACACATCCTGGCCTGTAGAGTGAGCCATTTTGGTTAGGTAAGAAAGCTACAGTGGCTGCTATTGGCCAACCAATTTTCTAAGCGATGCTTTGATTTGCTGACTGGACGTGTGTACTTTTAGAAGTTTCAGACTGGACTTTGTCACTGCTAGAAGTAGCTTCTTGGGGAATTTCCAATTCACTGCTCATTTTATATTGTACTGGAGTGCTCCTTAGCCAAAATTAGCTTATGTGGCTTATTCCTCATCAATGAAAGTATGGATTTGTAGTTTTATCTGATTTTTAATGAATATGGACTTGAGCACTTATAGAAATAACCCCTTCAAATAGTCTTTCCAATGAGCAAAATAAAGCTTTCAATATCTGCCTGCTATTTGTCAATCAGGTAACAGCTGCTATTTCAAAGACATGGCAGTGACTAATCAACCTGAAATTTGCAGAGCAAAGTATACCATGCACAGTTATGTGGCATGAACTGGAAATTGTTTGAGAAACTTATACAATTTCTGTCCTCACTGCCTCAAAACTGATGATTACCTTATGTTGCTTGGACCACTTAGTTATAGCTTGTAGTTACATTTGCTTTTTTTCCCTACACAAATTACAGAAGGTGACTTCTTTGTCCAAATGTTGGACCCAAGCATATAAAATACTACCACTTGTGAGCTTAACGTTACACTAAAGCCTGAAATAAACCAAGTGAGCTACAGTGCCCATGGCACTATTTTTATACCCTACTGAAACTGGAAGAGATGTAATGGCTCACTATAGTTCCTTAACACTTAGACAAAACTTAAATATGGAATTTAATACCTGGTTTAATTTTGGTAGATGCTATTTGCAATAAACTTTAAGGGTGCCATTAATTGTGAAACCTTGATCTGTAGGGAAATTATTTTTAATTAAATCAGGACATGATTTTGATAGGATTTAGACTTTCTCTATACATATATTTTGTGGATTTATTGCGTGTGTGTGTGTGTGATTGTGTGTGTGTGTTTTTGCAACACTGGAGAGATTTCAGGGATTGTTGTTGTTGTTTGTTTTATTATCAGCAGATAATGATTGATGCATTTAATTCATGTTCATGTTTTTAGCACACATGAGAGATATAGTGAGGATAAAACTACCACTTGAACCTGAGTAGTTTTTTAAAATTATTATTATCAAATTAATTAAAATGATTTTTGGCTCAAATAAGGACACCAAAATTTGACATCAAAAATAAGTTTTTACCAAAAAGGATGTGGGAAATGAAAATGAGTAAGTATCATGTTCATTTGTCCATAAGTTATTTACTCACAGTCAAGTGTATAAATTCCACTTTGTTCCATATGCGTTAATTGAATAATTGCTGACTACAGCAGGGGAACGTAGATATGCCACTAAAACTCACGCCAAATGTATGAATTGACTGGTATGCATTATTGATGAAAACTGACCACACCTGATAATGTTGAGAGTTATCGGAGTTTCTGTAATGGTGATTTAAATGAATGATTGAAAACAGCTGATGACCAATCATTATTTTTAAGGGATTGTTTGAGCTTTTCCTATTGCCAGTTCACCAGGCGCTACTGATATACACTGATCAGCTATAACATTATGACCACATGGCTAATATTGTGTTGGTCCCCCTTTTGCTGCGAAAAAAGCCATGACATGTCAAGGCCGGAACTCCATTAGACCTCTGAAGTGCGCTGTGGTATCTGGAGCCAATATGTTTGCAGCAGATCCTTTAAGTCCAGTAAGTTGCAAGGTGGGGCCTCCATGGATCGAACTTGTTTGTCCAGCACAACCCACAAATGCTTGATTGCGCTGAGATCTGGGGAATTTTCAGGCCAAGTCAACACCTTGACCTTGCTGTTGTGTTGCTAAAACCATTCCTGAGCCATTTTTGCAATGTGGTAGGACGGATTATCCTGATGAAAGAGGCTACTGTCATTAGGGAATTTCATTTACACGGAAGGGTGCACTTGATCTGCAATAAAGTTTAGGTAGGTGGTACATTTCAAGTAACATCCACATGAATGGCAGGACCCAAGAGTCACCCAGCAGAACATTGCCCAAAGCATCACACTGCCTCCGCCGACTTGCCTCCTTCCCATAGTGCATCCTGGTGCCATGTAATCACCAGGCCAGCGGCGCACACACACACACCCAGCCATTCACATGATGTAAGAGAAAATGTGATTCATTAGACCAGCCCACCTTCTTCCATTGCTCTGTGGTCCAGTTCCGATGCTCACGTGCCCATTGTAGGGACTTTTGGTGGTGGACAGGGGTCAGCATGGCCGGTCTGCAGCCACGCAGCCAGATACGTGTCAAACTGCAGTGCGCGGTGTGTTCTGACACCTTTCTATCAGAGCCAGCATGAACCTTTTCAGCAATCTGAGCTTCAGTAGTTCTTCATTTGGATCAGACCACACGGCCCAGCCTTTGCTCCCCACGCACATCATTGAGCCTGGTCCGCCCAGTCACCTGTTCATGATTCGTTGGTTTTCCTTCCTTGGACCACTTTTGGGATGTACTGACAAACTGCAGACCGGGAACACCCCACTGGAGCTGTACTTTTGGAGATGCTGTGACCCAGTCATCTAGCCATCAAATTTGGCCTTTGTCAGTCGATCACATCCTTACGTTTGCCCATTTTTCCTGCATCCAGCGCATGAACTTCGAGGACAAAATATTCACGTGCTGCCTAATATACCATATCCACTGACAGGTGCCATTATAACGAGATAATAAATGTTGTTCACTTTACCTGTCAGTGGTCATAATGTTATTGTTTATCAGTGTATATTTACATGAAATAGGAGATTTTGATAGTTGACAGACAACACAGAAATTTATTGTGGATATTTTTTTATTCCCTCAGTCAGCATTTCACTACTGTATTTATATTGAGTATATTTGGCTTAATGTTGTTGCTATGACATTGGAAAAAATTTTCTTGATCAATATACAGTATAATACTGTATAAAATATTCCCAAGTAGCTTCTGTAGCCAGAAATGCCTTACAAAAATTTCAGAAGTCCCATCTTTTGAATAGTTCTGGGGCATCTCCTCTTCACGAATACTCTATGTACAGTTATTTCTTCCCGGTGCAATGACCATTACGGCATCATTTAGATGCTATGTCACAGGTTATTGCTCAGTAATTGAGTAAAGTACATGAGTTATTGATATATCGCAAGACAATGTTAACTTGAAGAACTAAGCCTATTCAGTCTCTGTTTTGACAAATATGAGTATTGCCAATTATTCTTATACTAATCAACATTTACAACTTTTGCTGCTCCTGAGCTTGCAAACAAAATGTTGTTGTTGAAACTTTTGACTTATGAGTCTGGACCTCAGAGTATGTTTATGTGGTTCTATGGAGTATGCATTCATCATAATTTTTGCAGTTGATGTTTTCTGGAGAATTGCAAGTCATTGAGTGATGTCCCAGAAATATGAAGGGATACCTTACTCAGAGTAAACCCTTTATAATGAAAAGGCTCAAAGGCTTTGTTTGCCTCCCCTGCAAGTTACTGCCTTCATGTGAAAAATCTCACGAGTGCTTACAGAGGAGATGATGAAGAGATGACTGAGGGATGCTCCACCTCCAGGATTATACTAGTACAGCAGAGAAGAAGACAGTAGAAATAAAGATAAATGATATTGAAGCCCTCATGCAAAAAGGGACATTTTGGGCAAAAATGATGTTTTTCGCTTTTTAGATACATCCATGTAGGACCCATCCTCTGTCAAAATTTTAGGTCTAAATTCTTATCCTAAAGGGGTCAAAACCCTATTTCAAAAAGGCATATCTGCAAGCAAAATTTGCCCATCAATGTTTCTTTTTTATGCTTCTCTTTTTTATTATTTTCATAATAGAGGAATAGAAACACAATCACAAAGTTGGTGGTTATCTAAATAAAAAATTCAAAAAAAAAAAAAGGTTAATATTACAAATACCCTGACAGAGGTTTTCATATTTTGACATATGACATACAAATCATCTTAGACATCTTAGACAATGGCACAGCAAGAAATTAATATTAGATCAGCTTCTAGTCATTAGATTAAGGAAAGGTTGCTAAATTTTTGAAAACATTTCTTCCTTAGCTGAAATTTTGTACCTAATTTTCTCCAAATGTAATGCATTCCCCAGCTCCCTTAGCCACATTTCAATTGTAGGAACCTTTTCAGATTTCCAAAATTGTAAAATTAATTTTCTGGCCTTACACATTTAACACAATGGGATGACCTTTCTGGGAAAATTTTCTGCATTCTGGAGGGAGAAAAATGCAGTCTATGTACTACCTTAAATTGTATCAAGTTATGTCTAGCATTAATTGAACTATCATAAATATTATCAATACACTTCTCCAAAACTCATCTGTGATTTCAATTCCCAATTCTTTCTCCCATGCCTTCCAAAATGGGTCTGAGGATGCATTATTCAATTGCTGTAAAATACCATAACAATTTGATATTGCCCCTCCAGAATATGGATTAATTTGCAAGAAACTATCTAATGCTACATGCTGTGGTTTCCGCTCATACTGTGGGATATGAACACTTAAAAAGTGTCTCAATTGTAAAAAAAAGAAAAAAATGTGAGGCTGGGATCCCATATATCTGCTGTAAATGTTGAAAGGAGGCAAAATGTTCATCAATGTATACATTTCTCTAAGTGACAATACCTTTCTCCCTCCATTTTGAAAAAAAACCACATCATCCAAAGCAGGTTTAAATGCATGATTAAAACAAATAGGAGTATCTAGATAAATTTTAGGTGCTTTCAAAATTGTTATCACCTGCTTCCATATCCTTAAGGAGATGTAAATTATCGGATTATTATTATACAAAGGCTTCTTAATCTTCACTGGGCTGTTAATGAGTGCTGGTAAAGAAGTGCGCTGACAGGAGAGATGTTCAATTTGTAGCCATGCAGGCAAATCATCCAGATTATTGCCTGGTAAACAACCATACCAAAAAGAAAAGATATTTAAATGTGCAGCCAGATAATATGATTTAAATTGAGGCAGACCAAATCCTCCCTCAGCCTTGCTTTTACTGAGATGTTTCTTAGATATTCTAGGTACTTTGCCAGACCATATAAAAGATGATATAATTGAATCCAATCTTTTAAAGTAACTTTGAGGGATGCATACTGGAATAGCTTGAAATATATATAGAAATCTTGGTAAAACCACCATTTTGATGGCGTTAATATGCCCAACCATTGAAATAGGTAGAGTATTCCAGAATTGCATGTTCTTTTCCAACTGATCAATTTTCTTATCCCAATTGTGTGGTAGTAACTGACCCAACTTCCTTGTAACTATAATACCCAGACTTGTAAATTTATCAGATACAATTCTAAATGGGGTTGTCTTCAGAAATGTCTTCTCTACTGATTGTGATAATGGCATTAATTCACTTTTCCTCCAATTTATCTTGTACCCCGAAAATGAGCCAAATTTGTTTATTAAATGCAGCAGTGGAGATATAGAGGCTTCGGGGTCTGAAATGAATAATATAACATCGTCCGCATATGCAGAAATCTTATGTTGAGTACCTAGGTATGATGTGGGGTGTATTTCAGGGCTAGAACGAATAGCCGAGGCCAATGGTTCCAAAACCAAAGCAAAAATAAATGGGGACAAAGGATCCCCCTGGCGTGTACCCCTATATAGCCGAAAAGGCCTTGATATATTTTGGTTTGTGACTACAGAGGCCACAGGTTCTTTGTATAACATTTTTATCCAGTTAATAAAAGAGTCGCCTAAATCAAATCTAGCTAGTACAGACAACATATATGGCCATTCCACTTGGTCAAAGGCCTTTTCGGCATCCAGGGAAATTACAACCGCATCTTCTGTGTCACGAAGAGGGCTATATATTATATTAAACAGTCTTCTCATATTAAAGTATATATATCGATTAGGGATAAACCCAGTCTGGTCTGGATGAATGATACTGGAAATATTACTCTTAAGACGATTTGCTAAAATTTTACTCAGTAATTTAGTTTCCAGTGAAAGAAGAGACACCGGTCTATATGAAGATACGTCTGTGGGGTCCCGATCTTTTTTCAGAATTAGAGCAATATTACCCTGATATAATGTGTTCGTTAGGGAGCCCACTTCCCTAGAATGGTTAAGCATTCAAAGAATTAAAGGAGCTAGCGGTACGCTGTATGCCTTATAAAATTCTGCCCCAAACCCATCTGGCCCAGGAGCCTTATTAATTGGAAACTGGGCTACTGCTGCTTTAACCTCACCAAGAGTAATATCTGCATCCAATTCTGCTACAGCATCTCGGTTCAATTTAGGTAGATCACACTTTTCCAAAAACTTATTGATAACATCTTGACTAGCTGTATTATTTGAACTATATAAATTACAGTAGAATTCTTCAAAACATTTATTTATTTCCTGCTGATCTGTTACTATTTGCCCTCTTTTGTTCTTTATTTGAAGTATGGCCTGCGACGCCTGCGACTGTCTTAGTTGCCTCGCTAGCAACTATTGTGGCTTATCACCCAGTTCAAATAATCTCTGTTTTGAACTAACCAATTGTGAGTAGACACGTTTAGAAAGCGCGGTGTTATAATCATATTTTAATTTAATAATCTTTCCTAAAATGTCTGTTGTTGGGGAAGACTGGTACAACTGTTCTAATTGTCGTAATGAAACCTCCGTATCTTTCAAGGCTGCCACTTGTTCTTTACTCTTCCATGATGTATATGAGATAATATGTCCTCTCATGACTGCCTTTAAACTTTCCCATAAAACTGATTCATCAACATCACCCTTGTCATTTGTTTCAAGAAAAAATGAAATACGTTCTTCCATCTGTTTGTAAAAAACGTCATCTTTCAGTAAGGCAACGTCAAAGCGCCAATTTTTACGACCTCTTGTGTTCAAATTGGGTAATTTCAAGGTTAATGAAACAGGGCTGTGATCTGAAACCAGTATCGGATGATAGGTGACATCCATCACAGCCGAAATAAGATTAGAATCAAGAAAAAAATAATCGATACGGGAGTAAGATTTATGCACTGGGGAAAAATAAGAATACTCTCTACCAGTTGGGAAGAGCAACCTCCATATATCAACAATATTTAAATTTTTAAGAATTGTATTTAGGCACTGTCCTGATTTTGATTGTTGCAATGACGCTGAAAATTTTTTGTCTAATCTCATATCAAGAACACAATTCATATCCCCTCCAACAGTGACGTTTGTCTGATCTAAATTTGGAATGGAGTTGAAGACCTCTCTAAAAAACTCCGGGCAGTCAATGTTTGGACCATATATTTTCACAAAAGTCAGTGAAATAGAACACAGGGAGCCAGACACTACTAAAAATCTACCATTGGGATCTGCTATTGTCATATTCTGGATAAAGGGTATATTCCTCCTGAATAAAATTGCAACCCCTCTAGCTTTCGCTCCAAAATTAGCCTGATACATCTGGCCTAACCAGTTTGCCCGAAGCACTGTTGAAACAGAGCGCTTAGCATGTGTCTCCTGTAATAGTATAGCATCCGGTTTAAATGATTTAAGATGCTTAAGAACCTTAGCCCTCTTTACAGGGTTACCGAGGCCTTTTACATTCCAGCTTATAATCTTCACCGTGCCATTATTTATCTCACTGCCAACATCGTGTGTCATTATTAAACTCATTATAAAGCTCTCTCTCCGTCAACATATTACAAAAGCATATTAGTATACCACCAACATAAAGCATTAACATGTAACACCAAGAAAAAACTCCAAGGCATTCTCATTTAACAAAAGTTAAAAAGCCTTTATTAACATGGCTTGGTCATATTAACCTTAAAAAACTCCCACGCGTTTCGGCATCAAGCCTTCGTCAGGGAGTCAAACAGTTCTCAAAAGGAAGGAGAGGTTCTTAAGAAGTAGCAGTCCACCAATCAGAAACCTGCACCTGGCAGATGTGCTGTTCTTGTGACAAGTGTAATTTTCCACAAGATCCAGCAGGTGCCAGTCCTTGCATCCCAGAGATAAATAAACAGTCAACATGCATACAGAAGGTAAAACATTCAAACAAATTACAGTCAAGTTAAAAGCAAACTACGCAGTGAGCGAGTGCAAAACCAGCAATCAAATAAAAACACTGAAATCTAGGTCCTCATTCAGGCCTGGATATTTAGTAGTCTGCAATTTGTAGATCCAAAAAGTTTCCCGCTGATTCAGCTGTCTGTCTATCACCTTTTCTTAAAGACAGTGGAATGTGATCAATCCCACAAGCCTGCAAGGTGGATGGATTACTGTTGTGATGATCCATGTAGTGTCTTGCCATGGGGTAGTTTATGTTGCCTGTGCGGATTGCATAGATGTGTTCAGCCAGTCTGTCTTGTAAACGTTGTTTTGTTCTTCCTACATAGAAAACTTTGCACAAAGGGCATTCCAGTCTATAGATGACAAATGAGGTTTTGCAGTTTATGAAATGATTAATAGTGAATTGTTTTTGAGATACAACATCCTGGAAAGTCTTAGTTTGTGTTACATTTGCACAATGATTACAGTGATGGCATTTGTAAGAACCTCTGGGCCTGGAGCCCAACCATGTTTGTTTACCATCTGGTTTCAGATAACTGTGGACCAGTTTATCTTGTAAAGTAGGGCATCTTCTAAAGCTTACCAGAGGTGGTTCTGGAAAGACCTGGCTAAGTACATCATCACATTTAATAATACCCCAATTCTTTCTTATAATTTGCTTAATTTGTCCGGCTTCTGTACTGTACATAGTAACAAATATTGGTCTGTCTTTTGTCTGTTTGGGTGTATTTCTTTGTAGTAGTGAAGACCTATCAGTATGTTTGGCTCTAGTGTAAGCTTTCTGGAGAGTAGTGCTTTTGTTCCCCCGTTCCATAAATCGTGACATCATTTCCTTAGATTTACTCTCAAATGCATCATCTTGGTCACAAATTCTCCTAACTCTCTGGAACTGCCCATATGGCACATTCTCTTTAAGCCAATTGGGATGGAAGCTTTTGGCATGCAAGATGGTGTTTCTGTCGGTTGGTTTCCTATATACAGAGGTATGTAAAGATCCCTGATGATCTTTAAAGATGGCAAGGTCAAGAAAATTAATACAGTCTTTGCTAAATTCCAAAGACAGCTTAATATTAGGTTAATACTGTTCAGAAAATTATGGAATTCTTTTAACTCTGTTTCTGACCCAGACCAAAATAAGCATACATCATCAATATAGCGTCCCCACCAAACAATGTACTTCAAAAAGACATCCTTTTCATGGTTAAAGACAAAGTCTTCTTCCCATTTGCCCAAAAATAGACCTGCATATGAAGGACTATAACATGCCCCCATGGCACACCCTTTTGTCTGTTTAAAAATCTTATCCTGAAAAATAAAGATGTTGTTAGTTAAAGTCCATTCTGTTAATGAAAGTAAAAAATCAGTGGGTGGCATTTCTGATGCAGGACGTACTCTCAAAAAATGTGCGAGTGCTTCAAGGCCCTGTTTGTGTTCAATGTTGGTATACAATGCTTCAACATCCATGGTGACGAGAAGCGTTTCTGGGCCTATATTTTGCAGTTCTTTGATCTTCTTCAAAACATCTGTTGTATCTTGAACATATGCAGGAAGTGAAGGTAGAAAAGGTTTAATAAAATAGTCAATATACTTAGATACTGGTTCAGTGAGACTGTCATTTCCAGAGATCACAGGTCTACCTGGAGGGTTCTCAACACATTTATGTATCTTAGGTGGCATATAGAATGATGCCATTCTTGTATTCTCATTCCACAAAAATTTTTGTTCAGGCTCAGATATCCAGCCATTGTTTTTTGCCTCAAATAGCATTCTTCCCAATTCCTGTTTGAGAGACTCAGTTGGATTATAAGTCAGGGGTTGATAAAAATCTGTATTATTTAACTGACGAAAAGCCTCTTTCACATACATGTCCTTGCCCCAAACAACAATAGCCCCCCCCCTTTTCTGCTTTTTTAATTACTATTTCATCATCTTTAGATAGTGCCTCCAAAGCTCTCTTCTCATGAAGGCTTGATGCCGAAATGCGTAGGAGTTTTTTAAGGTTAATATGACCAAGCCATGTTAATGAAGGCTTTTTAACTTTTGTTCAATGAGAGTGCCTTGGAGTTTTTTCTTGGTGTTGCATATTAAGTTTCCCATCCAAAGAGCACCTCAATCAAATGACTTTTGAGTCCAGGAAGCGCTCCTAGACAGACATTTTATAAAGCATTAACAATTTGAACACATTTAACAACTTACCCTCCCACCCCTTCAAACATGACGAGCTTCCCCAACTGAGGCCCATCTCTACCTTCCCTATTGTCCACGGGTACGCAGGCATCGTTCCCTTTCCTTCTAGGCTCCACTCGACTAACAATATTATGGTTACATGTTTATCTTTTATGAAATTGACATCAAAAATGAAAAGGGGAAGGAGAACTTACATGAAACTGCATAACCTGCGTTCAGGAACGCTTATAGTCCGAATTTGAAAAATTACACGTCCCAGTGATATAAACCAGTCCGACATATTTGCCATTTAATAATAACAGTCCCTTATATTAGGCGGCGGTTAACTTTTGGTTGAGAAAGTACTCGGCTTCATCAGGCTTATCGAAGATCCTGGTGTCTCCATCCATGGTTATACGAAACCGAGCCGGATGTAGAAAGCCATAGCGAAGGCCAGCCGCCCTGCATCTCCTGCGGACCCCTTCAAACACCCTACATTGGGTGAGCACCTCCACCATTAAATCTGGAAAAATAAAAATCTTCTCCTTGTTGTAGAGAAACGGAGACTTTTGAGTAGCAAGTTTAAGAATGAGCTCCTGGGTCTGGTAGTAGTGCATTCTGACTATAAACGTCCGTGGTCGTGCCCCGTCCGCCGGCTTTGAACCCAAGGAGCGATGCGCACGGTCCACAAGCACCGGAAAGCTTGTGAAGTGTTCAGCTCCGAGCAGAGCAGGAATCAGCTTAGTAATGAACTCCACAGGTTTTCCCTTCTCTGCTCCCTCAGGAATCCCAATAATTCTAACATTCTGGCTTCTTGACCTGGATTCAAGATCCGCCATTTTCTTGCATTGCTCATTCAGGCCATCTTGCAAGGTACGGTAGAGGCCCTCCAATGCAGTTAGCTTTTCCTCATGTTTATTCACTGCCTCTTCCATGTCTCATACTTTCCCAGTCACTGTAGCCAAAGTAGCTTGCATGGCATTCATAGTGTCTGAGATAGCGGTGAATTTAGTTTCCACGGTTTTATTCAGGGAAGTAATGGCTTTCATGAGGTCCGCTGTGGACGGGTTCGACTCCGTGCACGAATTGTCTGTAATTGAGCTAGCTTTGTCTAGCCTTGCAGTCAATTGCCAACCCGTCTCACCCGTTTCTTCCAACTCATCGGACATTTTGTCATTTTTGTCCCTCCCTTTGTTACTTCTTGTCTTAGTCATCTTCTATGCTATACTTCAGTAAGTTGTAAAATGACAAATCAAAGAAATTTACATTTGAGCTAGGAAAGCCGAGCCGAGCCTCTGCGGAACACAGCTACTCCATAGCTCGCTGGCCACACCCCCCGCCCATCAATATTTCTTATTTGCTAGAAGGGCATATGTAACCATGCTAAACGGGCGTAAGTGGTAGTTTACGGCCTTTTTACAAACAATATGCATTTTCAGTCCAGACGTGTCTGCCTCCTGAACTTTTTTGCATATTGCTAGTTCTAGTTGATACTATCATAAACTGTACATGTGCCCACAGTCGATGTACACTGTGTAATCCTTTGTTGTGTTATCTGTTGTTTATGGCTTCAGATATCAGTGTCAGCGCAGGGGTGACATAGTGACCTTAATTCAGAAATACCTTGCATTGTTTTTAGCCACTGGGATGTATAGTGCATCTTTATATCTGATGATTCACTTTTACATGCTCAAGTTCTTTGCAGTTTGACCGCAATTTCATGTAGTATAGATTGGCCAGTTGTTTTACAAAATACTTCAAAATTTTGACAATGGAAACCAAATGTATATCCTGGCATATCATATCCATGTATTAAAATGTTTCTAACATCTAAAACATTTACTTGGGAAACAGGAAACTATTATGTGTATTTAGAAATTAGAAATTTTGAACATTGAACAGACGCTGGGCACTCTCACGAGGTCACCTTCATTTCTGTTGCAGATACGCCCTTTTAGGATGCGTTTCTCATGTATCGAACTCTTCATCCCGACTCGTGCTAAAAGGGCATACGTGACATAATCTGAATTATCTCTTCATTAGCTAATGATTAGGAATCAATCTTTTTCAGGCTTCAATATCATCTAATAACCCACTCATTCACCACAGAAATTTTAATCCATATGGTAGAGATTTACCTGGAGCAGTTTTTGCCTGTCCTGTTAAATTAGTAAAATGTCACTTATGCCTTTCTTGCATGAGGGTATCGATATTTCAGTGTTATGGCACCATATCATACAGTATTTTTCCTGAGGTGTCAAGTGCAAGGAAATTAAATAAATAGACCATAAAATCTTCATTTTCATCAGTATGATAGTACCTGAAGGCAAGTCCTTGTTTAAGCAGTGAACATTCATAGTTCCAGTACTAAATTTCATAAAACATAAAAAAAAATCAAGCCTAAGTGAGATAAATGGCCTGTTTTGGTTATTTACTACTGTGAATTTTAATGTCATTTTGTCTTGTTGAATGAGCTGTCTAGTTGGTTGCCAGATGACGGAAAGACATTTCTGTTCAGAAGTGAAACTATTGAGGATATAGCACAGAAGAGTATGGGAGTCAGGTCATGGGGAAAACCATAGATGATGCCTTGCAGACATGCCTGGGGTAAGACCACAGCTGCTGTGGCTTTCTGTGGGATCTTTGGCAGACTCCATTCTAATCTATGCTGTATTAAGCTGGATTTATGCTTCTGTGTCGACTCCACGCAAAGGGCACGCCATCGCCTCAACGCCGTTGTGGACCTTTCGAAGTTCTGCGTTGAGGTCGTTTGCGTCGTGCTGTGCCGCGAAGCAATTCACCGTCAAACCGCTTGGTGGCGTCAGGTTTCCGAAGGACCTGTAGTGGAATCACGTGAGACTCGTTGGTAGAGTGTTTACGTTACGTTATGGGCTGTATTTAATTCCGTAGGGTAATAATCCCCACATCCTACACCCTGCATATCACTTCTCTTCATAGTGAAAACTCTGAAGGGCAGCAGGGATTAGGGTTTTCAATTAACAGTCGTTTGGAATGTCCTTTGATATATTTCGCGGCTGCTGCTTTCTGCTTAAGCAAGTGTAAACAAAAGCAGCCGGGTCACGGGAGAACTGTTTTCACTGGCCATTTATCGGTTTCGCGGTAGCTTTATAAGCAACCACATCGCTTTCATAAGGCGACAAATAGCCGCGGATAAAAATAAAAAACAACATAACTAGCGATAGCCAGTCGACTGTAGTAAACCATCAAGCTAGGTTCGTCAGCTTTCTGTGCGCTAGGTTGCTATTAGCCACCGTTGGCATTTTCTCGAATGACGTTGAATCACACACGTCACTAGGCTCGGGTCAGACCAATCAGTGCCCTTGCGGTCTGCGTCGCTCTGACGTGCAGTTAGAAAAATTTCGAGGTGCACGGCAGGCGACGCAGTGGATCTGCGGTGGGGGTTCACGTCGCTGCAGAGGCTCTGCGTAGCGACGGCGTCGGTTCGACGCAGAAGCATAAATCCAGCTTTAGCCTGCATACTCATGTTGATTGTGGGAGGCCCTTTTCCAAGAGCGGCGACTCCGACGGTTTCAACGCTGGGCGGTGGTCAATATTCAATCTCAACGCTCAGCTGATATCCAACCTCGCTGCCCGCCTACAAGACCTCAGATTATTGACGAATGGTTCGGAGGACAGAGATAATTTCAGGTCAGTGCAATTGTGCGTGCATTCTTTTCCCTCAACCTAAACAATGTCTAAAAGAAAAATCATTGATGAAGTTATAATTATCATCTTAAGCGTCATCTTACTCCACTTCACTTGAACATCATTTTCATCCAATCCACATAATGTTCTTTTGTTTTGGCTTCCGTGCACTTTCTTGGTTTTCAACAAGTTGAACTAGGCTTCATTGATTTCTGTACATTCTGCTGAATAACTTGCAGTTTACCGAAGCTGTGCATTTAAAGGGCTCTTCTGTGGCTGTGTATGCTTGGTGAGCGCAGTTTTGTTGAGTGCCAGGCCTGCTTTTCTCTGAACAGACCTGCAAAAACTTGGTAACCCCTGTTTGCTTAATTAAGTACACAGCATATTATGATGGATGGGAGGCCTGATGCCTGTTATTCAGTCATCTTGTAGGTTATAGGAAATGCTAACTACAGGGCTACATATTTCTTGCCCTGGAGACACACAGGATCTTTTGGTTTTTGTTGTTACTCAATACCTAATATATCCAATAAAGCAAATAGATTACACAGTAAATTCATCTTGCATGGTTCCCTGGACGTGTGAAGGTTGGTGATAATTATGTAGAAGTAAAAATGATTTGACCCAGGGTTGAAAACCCTGACCCACAGCATGCTGACCACGCACATGACCCTTAAGTTATACCACTATCATTCAAGAAGACTAGCAAAAGACTAGCAAGAACTGGTGGAAACCACTGACAGGCAAGGCGTGCCACATCTCAAGTCCCCATGCTCAATATGAAGTAAGCCTTAAGGAGTTACTGTAATGTTTCAAGTATTACAGAAAAATGAACAATTGCAATAGAAAATATTATTAGCATGCAGACAAGATGACATTCATTTATTGATGATGGGAAGAGGACATCATTTCATAATTATCTTCTGTCAATATAATTCGAAACTAATTTACCAATATGATTCTCCATCAGTGAAATCAAGTCAATACCTTAGATAAACTACATTCAGGACAAAGACATGTTTGGACAAGTATGATAATATATTCTGTTTTGTCTTAATCAAGCAAACTGGATTCAACGTGAAGCATGGATGCAGACAAAAAGCTCGTCCTAAGTGGCTATGAGAGGATTACTTCCATTTATCAAGTGAAATGTTACATGCACGGGAACCACAAGACAGTCCCAGTAAAGGGCTGGTTTGCCCTCTTTAGACAACTACATATGAAAAATAAAACTTTTTCTCCAGTAAACTGAAACTCAGGTTTAATTGGTTTTGAAAAAAAAGACTTGACTCTACACGTGTTGCTATCATCTCCATTATCATCCCACCAGGCATATCTGAACCAGTGGTGCAATTACACCAGTGATACTTTATGCTAATTCCAATTTGTCTAATCTTAGTTAATGAAAAACATTCATTGGCAAGGAACTATTATACTGCCGGAAAATCAAATAATATGATCCCAGCCACTGTAGGATCAATACACAATCATATGAAATAAATGTTTAGAATACAGTTTTACCAAAATAAAAAGCTTCCACCCCTCAAAAATACATTTATTTTCTTTGATTATTGACCCTTGCTTTTTGTAGGAAGCAAGAACAACAACAACAACAACAACAACAACAATAGTAATAATAGTGTGAACATTGCTTTTAATCAAGGTTATAGAAAGTTTTTTCAAATCTCTTCTGATTCTTTGTCAATTGATTGTGTCGGCTTTCGTGTGAGCTTGTGCTTTCATGACCAAATGATGGTGATGTGGGCATTTTTTCTCTCCTTATTTTGTGTACCTGCGCATGATTGCTATTTGGTTTGAAAAACAGAATTTGCATACAAATTACTGCTGAGGTCTTGAATATCACCATTCATCAAGATTCGGCTCTTCAATGATGCAGACAACAAAAAAAAATTCTGCTTAAATTACTAATCAAACACATTCCTATAATTGATGTACAGGCTGCAAAGTGTAGTCAGTTTTTTTTACTATATTGCATCAGTCTGAGATGGATGCACTCAGGGACTCAGGGACAGATGGTAGTAAAATGTTCATTTGGTTTATGAAGCTGAAAATCAGGCTCAGACAGTCTGAATCAAAGCTCGAGGCGGGATTATTGTACAGACTCACTGAGCAAAAATCAGTGTCGAAAAACCGTCAAAGATCCAGAAACACAGACAGGTGGAGACATGGGGAAAAATGGAAAAACAAACAGAATAAACAGAACAGAACAAAAACTAAAACTTCTTACACAAAAATCCAAAATAATAATTGACAAACACTGACGATAGGCCTGCAATGGTTCTGGTTTGGCTCTCCAGTTCAGGTGCACCAGAACTGCCGAACCTGTGCCAGTGCACCGGAGAGCATTCAACCCAGTCTGGTGTCACCTTATCCAGTTCTGGTTCTGGAACGATGCCGCCTTTAAAATCTGATCCGGTTCTGGTTCCAAATGGGTTCCATCATGTAAAAACACTTCTGGTTCTAAACCCGGTCCTGATCAACCAACCATGATTGTTTTTCACCCGTATGCATGGAACCGTGGATGCCAATGACTCAACGATAACGTCATTGTAAGCAGGTAAACGGCATATGTGGAGCAAGTAACTGAAGATTGAATATTCACCAGGAGATGGTGCCCTAGAACCATTCGAAAGAAGGGAGTTCTTATTTCTAAAATGGTCAAATAAATGTTGCATTAATCATATCTCCCCATAAAGGCTGATCTGCTACCAGCCTGGCATATGTGGCTACAAAAGCTACCAGGTATTGTTTCATTATATATAGTGAATATAAAAAAAATTGTCTAAACTTCTAGCAACATCATAAAATCATACATTCTCAATTGAAAATGAATACAGCAGTGAAATGCTGCTGAGGGAATTTAAAAAAAACACAAATTCCAAAGTTGTCAGTAAACTATCAAAATCTCCCATTTAATATTTATATAAATACAAAATGTTACAGGTGCTGACATATTGAGAGGTCCCTTTAAAACTTCAGCGTGATTTATTTCTGTCGTTCATGAACCCCCAGGAAAAAAATAATGAATTATAAAAAAAGCCATGTCCAAAAATGAGCTCTCTCTCTTGTTCAGTAAAATTTTAATTATGGATATGTGAAAAGCAGTAGCTGTTTAATCTGACAAAAGACAACGTTCATTTTTAAGAGCCATTGTCTGCAAGGTTCAGGCAGGTGGTGATAGTCACCTTGTTCAATTTTGCTGAAACTTTGGTGGTTTTATGTCCCTATCTTACCTAGAAAATTCCCCAAATTTTTTGGCCCGACCTGCACCAGTTTTGGGTTTTAGGGGTCAATCAAGTGCAAGACGAAATAGGGCCTAAAATGCCAAATTACCAAAATTTGATTTTTGGGTTGCTCTTATTCACTGCGCGAACTTTATCCCAAAGTAAAAGTTGGAAAATTGAATTAAAGGGGGGATGGTCAGTGAAAAGAGCGATTTTCGGCCCGGGATCTTCTTCGCGCAACATATAGGGGGCGCTCCAATATGGCTGCAATCCATTTTCGTCACTAGTTTGCACCACATATACTCTGTGCGCAATCCGTGCCCCAGAAATATAATGGATAGTCTAACTACATAACAGTATGGTGTAGTTGTAAAAGTTCTGGGGCACTGATCGCGCACAGAGTATTCCCTCCTCCCAGGGAACAGTCAACTCAATGATGAAGACCTTCTTGGCAGCTACGGACCACAAAACGATGTCTGGTCTTAGAGTTATCCTCATGATCTCTGTTGGGAAGACCAGCTGCTTGCCCAGGTGGACGCGCATTTCCCATCCCTTTCCAAGAGCAAGCACTGATCTTGTGTTGTCTGCTGCCAGATTCTGCTGGATCTCTCCTGGTCTGATGAAGGGGAGACTTGGTGGTTGGCCGTCTGGGGAGTTGTTTTCGGCTACTCTGTACCTCTCCGAATGCTCCGCCAGCTTCCTCAGGACCTGGTTGTGCGCTGTCTCAAGCGCCCCTGCGCCAGTGGAACTTCACATGTGAAAGGTTTTGAGGACAAGGAAGGGTATCATATGCTGCCCTCACTAAGAAGCTGAACCGTGCTTCTAGAGTTCACCAGATGTCCCCCAGGTTATGTCCCTGTGAATGGCATCCTCCCATTGGGTCCCTGTTTGCCAAGAGACACGGCCTTCATGAGGTAGCGCTCTTGTTCCGCTTGTGAGACTTCATCCACAACCATGATCTTCCTTTGCTTCTTCAAGGCTTTGGACCATAACTTGATTGGTTCTCCCCAGCCCAGCCCTGCTTAGCTTTCCGGGACTCTTCCCAAGACACCTTTGTGCTGCAGCCTGCTGATAGCCTGGTCAACCTCTGTCTGGGCCCTCCACTTACGTCCTGTGTGGACGTCTGCTGCTGCGCCGCTAACCGTCTGGTCCCTGGAATCTTTCAACTCGCAGACAAGACAGGCTTTCTCTAGCTTGCCACCCAAGACTTACAGACTTCATTGGAAGTTGCAGAATGTTCTTGCCAAAGAGTCCTGTGTTTGAGAAGCAGCAAGGGAGGCCTAACCACTTCCTGATGTTGGTATTGGCGATGCCGTCCAACCTACTGGCCACAGTTTATGGAATTCTGCCCACTGTCAATGGCCACATGATAATTAGGTGTTTATATTCTCCAATAAATACACTGACAACAATGCAAATTCAGCAATCAATAATTCGTCGGTGATTTCACAAACTGATGTATCTCTGTTTTAACAAATTGTCAGAAATTTAATTTGAAAATTCTGCAGGATGTGCAATCCTCTCCTAGATAACCTTTCCATGCAAACTCCATGGTTATTTGCATCAACGTTACTAAAATTATGAAGATAGTGGCACAAGTAACAGTATCTGGTTCTTTGACCAAATTAGATTGTAATACGCCACGTCATGGAATAGTTGATAGGTAGTGGTCATGAGATACGCCGGTGATATGCCAGTTCGTGAAATAGAAAAATGCAAAGAACTGTTAACACCAAGACATACGTCAATAGATTTTTTGCGAAATAAGAGGATCTAAAGGCTTCTACTTTTGAAAGTTGAGTAACTTATGACTAATAAATGTGAAAAGTATCTTGTACCCATACAATATTACTTAATTGACAGAATCAGGGTTTTGAAAACCATATAATCCTCAATGATGATTCATATGGTGTACTATAAATATTATCAACCTTAGATCAGGTTGGTTTTGTTGGTAAAACACTCCCAGGGCTATTCATTAACCCTTTTCGCTTCAAACTACAAAAACCTTTCCCAGAAATCAAGTACTTGTTAAGTCCTGCCAGTAGCCTCTCTCTCTCCATTCCCCTTTTCCCTTTGTGTTTGTGTGTCTGGTCTGATTGCAGGATTGAAGGCTGGTGTGCATGGCTTGGGTCGTTGAGCGCTGGCCGCTTCCCGCAGCTGTGCCTAATTATTCCCATCAGCGCTCTCCTTAAAGACCCAGCACTTGCTACCAGTCTTCGCCAGATTGTAGACTCAGTTTACACTGTTAGTTGCTTTCCAGCCTTCTAAGATTGCAGTTCCACCTGTATTCAGAGTTTATTTATTGTATGTTCCTTGCTCCTCAGACTGCCTGTGTCCTGCAACCTTTCCAGCTCTCAGTCCCATCCTGCAACCCTACAAAGCCTGCAGTCCTGACCTGCAGCCCAGCCCAGTCTGCAGACCAACCTGCAACCCTGCACCCCTGCATTCCCGGCCTGCAGCCTAGCCCAGTCTGCAGCCCAACCTGCAGCCCTGCACCGCCTGCAGTCAACCTGCAACCCTGCACCGCCTGCAGTCCCGACCTGCAATCCAGCCCAGGCTGCAGCCCTGACCTGCACCCCCAGGATCCATTGCCTGCCCCTGCCTGTCCCGATCAAAGAAAAATAAACTACACCTTTGAACTATACTCCTGCCTCTCAGCCTTTTTCCCTCTGCCTTTGAGTCCACAAACCCAAAGCCTTAACAGTACTTTGTTAAACAATCTGAAATTTCCAAATGCAATTAGCCAGAAGGGTGTTCTGAAACCCCCAAGGAAATTGGTTCACTTTCTGAAGTATTCTTTGTCATATCTGGGTAGATGAGAGCTAACCACACTTTCGAAATCCAACTACGAATATCATTACATGTTTTTGAATCAAACAACTAGTCATGGCAGTCTTATCCAACGTAATGTTTTCAATGAGACAGTCCACAATAGAATGAGATGTGGTCAGGGTTCTTCATCGAAGCAGTCGGACCATTGCAGAAACTCTGGAGATCATTGTACTTCCCTTCAGACATTTTGGAGGTACCTTGTACACCAAGGGAGGGAGTGATGCATGTACATTCATGTCAGATGCTCTCCTGCGTTCCCCAATGCTGTGTGTAGTACCCTTCTTGGAGGTGTGAATTCTTGTAGAAAATTTTGAACGGGTCTTCTTTCGTCTCCATCAGCTGCATAATCAAATGGACTTTTTAAAATAAAACATGCTCTTACCTGCTTTTCTTTTAAATCGGATTTGGAGTTCATCTTTATTTCTAATAAATTCAATGCACTGTGAACTTTGTCAATTATCTAGACTCATGGTTTTGTTAAATCTTTGGGCAAGGCGTTGATGCATGTACAACAGGAATGTAGATTCTGAAGGCAGACTCAAGTCATGAAACCTGTTTGTAGCAGGCTAAAGTTCACTGGGTCACTGAAGTACCTGGCTAGCATATTGCAGCTGTGCATTAGATATCAATGACAGGTTGAACTCATTTAATTGGGGTAAAACTGAGATACGCCACTTCGTGAAATCAAGGAATTAGTATTGACGACATACGTAAAATTTTGTTGCTTAATAAAATGGGAATGAGGTTAGATAGGGAATTGAAACCTAGACCAATCAAAAGACCTCGCCCCCCGGACCAACGAGATGCCTATATCTCAAAACCCTAAAAAAAGAGATATGTCACTTTGTGAAATCACCGACGAATTGTGAAATCTAAATAAACGCATGACTGTAAAATGTGGCTTCCTGAATTAATCAAACTTGCAAGATAAAATGACACCAAGTCACCAACCAAAGCAGGGTAGTTTTGATACACACTTGATAAACACCTGAATGTACAAAGTGGCTTCTCCGATTTACCATAATTGCAATAATTAATCGCAATTAATCGCACCAACCAACACAAAGGACAGCAGGTGTTAGTGCTATTCAGTGTGTGATGTTTTAGCGAGTCTTACAAAAACAACACAAATGCAGTTAACTTCTCCCCATGCTTGTCTCCAAACAAGGATAAAGCAATGATGAGCAACACAGTTATCATTATCACAGTGTAGATTAAATGAGGAGTCGACTTGCAAAACCTGCTGAGTCAAGTTTTGAAAATAAATGAGTTATCTCCCTTAGCCTTTCTTTCAGGCAGCTGCGCATGTCCCACTGATAGCTTCACTTTCAAAACCTACTAAATCATGTTATAAATTGTAACGAAAAAAGAGAAACTCTGTCAAAACCCACCAAGTCAAGGAGGAAAACTCTGTCAAATTCTGCGAAGTCATCAGCCAATATGGAAACGTGATTCTCATTGCCTTATGCTGACAATCAAAGTATGGTAACACATTGGGTTCTAGTTTGTTGGTTTGGGCAGTTCAGAAAAGTGTGATGATGGTGATACCATAAAAGGGGGATTTGAACCCATGGACTCATTTATGTTGTCATTGTCATAGCAGCTATTCAACCACTGTGCTGTCTGTAGCATTGAGTTGCATGTAGAGTGGGTCCTGAGTCAAATACCTTCACCTATTGGGCAACAGGGCTGGTTTAAACACTGTCAAAACCTGCTAAATTTCCACTCCACTTTCAAAACCTGCTAAGTCAAAACTTTGTGTTGCAAAATCAAAGTCATTTCTTAAAAAAAATAATGAATTGCCTCATGGATTATGTCTGCAAGGCTAATAGTTTCAGTATAGTGAGAATTGGTATCTATGTAAGATAATTTCTATGCCTACCAAAAAATCAGATTTTTCTAAAAAATGGACCAACTTGACTCAGAGGGCTTTGTAAGTGGACTCCTCAAGTATATGGAAAAGATGGCTATTTACCACAAGTTTGCACAACCCGGGTCTTATTCCGGTTCCATTCATTAAATCAGCTTTTGCATTAGCACAACATGGTACTAATTCCTGTTCCATTCACTGGTTCCAGACTGGTTTGATATTTGAAATAATATGTGGTTCCAATTCCAGACAGGTTCGATATTTGAAATAATATCCAGTTCCGGTCGGTTTTACTTCTAGTGGTTCCAGTACAGTACTGCTACACCGGTTCCAGTCCGGTTTCTGAATTTTTACTATATTTACTATAGTTAACTATGGTTTACTGCAGTAAAATTGATGTAAACTATAGTAAACTACGCTTAAATACAGTAAACTATAGTTTGTTGCAAATATACTATAGTAATTGAATATCATTGTAATAGTTTACTATAGTAGTTTGACTTTTGTGATTTATTTTACCATCACTATAGTAAACTACTATAGTATATCTATAGTATATATATAGTAATTCCGCAAAAATACCATAGTTACTTTAGAAAACTATAGTATTTTTACTGTAGTATTTTATGGTAATTTTTCATAAGGGTAGAACTGTTCCAGGGCTCTGACACTGACACGGTCAGTTGACAATGTGACAAATTATATATTTCCTTCAGCTCCATGTATTGTTTGCAGTTGCTTTGTGGATTTTTTGTTTGTGCCTGCTAACATGCACAGAAATGTGCATTCACCTCATAGGAGGGACACAGTAAGGCACACTGTGGTATGAATAAGTCAAGCTTAATCACATCCCTTGCTCCATTAAAATATCTTTAAAAACTCTTTCCTAAGCTTTCCCACCAAAAACGTCGGATAATTACACTAAATTATACAACTACAGACGTACGTGGGTGTGCGCTTGTGTAAACTTTCAAGAATCCAATCAAAAATTGTGAAAAGCTCTCCGTTTAATGAAGACAAAAGAACCACTTGACACACCAACATTTCTTCCAAAGCCAGCAAAGACTATTTGGAGGATTCTGATGGAGTATGCATGTGTAACCCAACGGTAACTGCAGTTACTTCTTGTAATCCTGTCAGGCCTGTTTTGGGTGTATTGCCCTTTAAGCGTCGCATTACAGCAGTTTTACGACTGCCAGCTGATTTACGATACTGCCCCCAGTGGGTTTCGCGGGCCCAGAGGGACATAGCTGCAGCTGAATGTGTTGCTTCCATGTTCTTACGGTAGCAACTGATACTGTGATGTTTCCTGGATTAGGTGAGCATTAACACTTAATGTGTAATGTTGTCAGCAGTGATGGTCAAATAAAGCCTTATGAATCACTGAGGCTTTCCAGCCCATTGCTTCACCAAAAGGTTCAGTACTTGAGGCCTCAATGAGACGCTGAATGCTGCCATCTGCTGGGAAAAAGAACATATGACAGTCAATGAACAGTACCATGACCTGAGCTGAAATGTATGAAAAACTTTTGTGTGCAGTAACAATAAACAATGGATATTTCTATAGTATGTACAAAAGTACATGTGTAAGTATATGGACATAATTGTGTAAGTACATTTGTTCATAATTAAAATAGCAATGAAACCGTCACGAGACTTTGCTTTTTTTAATCATTTTTATTCAAAAACACAAGTTTTTCAAGTGTGCTTGGGTTGAGACGGTTTCTCCTTCTGGACAATATTTCTCCAGCCTTTGAAAACACCCTTTCACACGGAACTGAAGATGCCAGGGAACATAACCACATTATGGCTAACTTGTACAGGTGTGGATACTGGGTTTTGCGTCTGTTCCAATACAGCAGTGGATCCTCTGCTCTTCCAATGTTAACCTCTGCCAGGTATCGATCCACTTCCACTGTTGCATCCGCCACCGCACTTGAGCTGCTCCTACTGCTACTGATGGACTCATCCAGCAGCTGCCAAAGTCCACCTAATAACAGTATTTGGGGGGAGGGGAAGAAGTAATTCAGAATACCAACATCATAATCAAAAGAATACATTGGTAGGGTTACTTACTATTGCTTGCAGATGAATCCAGAGGGGCGTCTTGAGGCTGATCTGGGGCGGCAGATGAAGATTCATTCCTTATTAGGGTGGCACATTCATTTTTAAGGCAGTTTACTGCTTCCTGAGTTTTTGTAGGACTTTGAAATCCGAGTTTTTTGTATCTTGGATCTAGTAACGTTGGTATAGTCAGGGCACCCGCTGATTCCAAACATGTTATGTGCTCTCTCAGGCGTCGAACCAGGTTGTCACCCAGCTGCTTCGCAATGGTGGACATCAATGAGGTCTGCACTTTGGAGCGGAATCACTTTTGAGGCCGATACCCTCCTCTCAGCTGAAGCCTCAACAGTTGCTTGATGGAATGGGGCGAGAACAAAAAGAGCATCCTTCACAGATTCAGATGCAGTAAGAGGAGTGATGTCAGTTTTAGGTGAGGCCAGGGCTGCCCCCACTGGCTCTCTGAGGTCCTACAATCGTTCCAACATATGGAATGTGCTGTTCCACCATGTGTCCACCTCAATAATCATTTTGTATGCCTGCCTCCCCATCTGCTCCTGTCCTTGCACCAGTCGCTCCTTAGCTGTGGTGCTCGTCCTGAAGAGGGTCACCAACCTCCTGCATTTCTGCCTTAATTCATTAAGTTCTTCCACATCATCAAAGGACTTACTAACTATCAAGTTCATTGTATGAGCAATGCAAACTGCATGCCTGACATTTAGCTGTCTGACACATGCATTCATGTTTGCTGCTCTGTCAGTGATAACGCACTTCACTTTGTCTCTGATGCCCCACTCCTCCATTAACTGGACATGCCCCGCAGCCAGGTTTTCTGCTGTGTGGGCCTGCAGGAAATGTTGCACCCCAAGCAGAGTAGTGCAGAGCTGGTCTTTGTCATCAACAAAGTGGCACGTCACCGCTAGGTAGGCGTCCATATTGATGGATGTCCACATGTCAGACGTGAGACTGACAGCCGCCGCCTTCTGGACCTGCTCTTTAGCCTTCTCCTTGGCCTCCCGGTATTTAGTGTCCACCATTGCCTTCAGAGACTGAGGGTGAAAAGAAGAGAGTCGTTATGATTATCCTACATAAAAATGAGCAACTTGGCTCTGCTCACACACCTTTCTACTAGGGAGAAGATAGTTGGGATCCAGCACATGCACGAGCTCCCTGAACCCCACATCTTCCACAATGGAGAATGGCTGGGAGTCCTTTATAATCATGTTCACCAGGGCCTCATCCACCATTGCTTTTCTGGAATCTGTAACATTTCATGCTGCTGTATTGTAGGAACTGAACACATGATTTTGTCAACATGCAATAAATATTTAACCTTACTTAGGCTGGTATCTGGCCTGTTGGCAGGCTGGGCTTGCTCATGCAGTGCTCTGTAGTGCCGAAGCATGGAGGACGTATTGTTGCTATACGTCAGCTCTTTATCACACAGCAAGCACCTCACCTTTAATAAAATCATGCATATTATGACAGATAGTTCACTGTGTAGCAAGTATACAATATTCACTGTATTATGAGAACGTTTTACACATACAAACCTTATTATGAGCGGTCAACTCAAAATACTCCCATACAAGTGAGGACTTCCTTTTTCTTGCTGGCTCCATCTGTGAGAAAGGGGATTTGTGGCACAACAAACAAAAATGGAACCGATGGGAATGTAAATGCACTTAGTGCATTGTTGCAAAAAAACCTCTCCATAATATATATATATATATATATATGCACCATTACATATTAATTCATCATTACCTGTCACAAGCCTTTTGAAACAAATACAACACATCTGAGTCATGATGCTTAAAATTGCTGGACATACTTCACTTAAAACAACATGTCATCTTTGCAGGCCCCATTGTAAACCTGTGGCTCCCCAGTGACCTCTTTACAAACACGTGTCAAAGTGGTGTCTAAGCTTATTATGTGACTGCAGAAGAAGGTGCACACACCAAATACAGGAGTGACATTATTTAAAAAACGGAATAACTGACACACTCACGTCAATGCCCTACAATGGGGAAAATAATAATATGCAACTCACTACACCTCGCTTCAACTCACTACACCTCTCTCCAACTTCCTACAAACGCCGACAACACCCACAGTATGCCGCGAGATTCGTGTTAAAGGAGGTGTGAGTAAATTGTGCTTATCATATATTTGACAAGAGGTGCGTTGTATTTCAGTCCCAGAAATTAATTAATAAATCCTGGGTTAGTAGTAAACACCTATCAGGACTCTGAGTGATTCTACTTCTTGGTTACACAAGCATGAACACGTGTGCATGCAAGCATATGTTTTCACCAAGGGGAAAATACAAATAAAAATTTACATACAAATATGACCTGATTTTTTCCCTACATGGTTCAATCAAGTATTTTCCGCAACAATTGACACCAGCGACTTTTTTAAATATCTGCAGCTGAGACACTTCATATCACCAAAACATAAACCTACAATATCTAAACCACCACTATCTCACCTTGAAAATCATACACTTCTGAACCTGGAGGGAAGAAGCCAGATTTCTTTATTTTACACAACCCTGATATCCTATTATAAGGAATCGACCATCGACAGGCTGGGAGCATGGAGACTGAATGTTCAAGAAGACATACACGAAGTTGACTGGCAATTGGCATCTGCATGAGCCCAAACACCATCTACTCATAGAAGAATTAAAGTATTACAATACAAATGGTTAATGAGAACGTACATTACTCCCGTCAAATTGAACAACTGGTCACATTGGTGACAGATTTGTTGCATTTACTTGTTTGTATGAAAATGAAAAACTCAAGCTGCCGGGTTAGCTCACTCGGTTAAGGCACTGCATTTGTGGAGCAGTTCTGACTACCACGGCGGGGGTTTGATCCCCCGTCGTACCAACCGGCAGTGGTCGGCAGCTTTTTCAGAACAGCCCAGGATTGGCTAAAGCGCTGTGGGAATGAAAATTGGGAATGGACTGCCGGGAAGGGATATTAAAAATAGTTGCCTTGTCCGTTGCTCAAGTGCTTCCTGTTCGCCAGCCAGGTGCCCATCAGTGAGATTCTCAGCTTGCTCATGTTCGGGTATCCTCTGCCCTCGTTCTGAACTTGCAATAGTTTCGAGCAATGACTGTAAAGATGCAGGGGTTGACAGGCGCGTGCTTCGGAGGAGAGCCGCAAACTGTCTCTCTCCCCTGAGCTGGCAACAGGGGTTGCATACGAGCAAGCCTAGCGCATAGTTCTCGGCTTGGGCATGCCAGATTCGGGTGGGATTGGAGATGCCAAATTTATAAAAAAAAAAAAGAAAAATGAAAAACTCAATAAAAACATTCTTTAAAAAAAACCACAATCGACACCAGTGTGCATGTGTAGATATGGCGTGGTGCAGTGCAACAAGATGGGCCCACTACTTTGATCAATTAGCAGTGACCAAGAGCATCTAAACTTGCCTTCATGCGACCATGGGACCAGAAAGCCTTGCGGTAAGGGGTTCTGATAACTGAAAAGTCTCAAGATTATGTGGACCAGCTGTTGAGTCCTGAACAAGACCGTATCCTACATATATATTGAAATACACATGGGCAGAATGAGAATTCAGAGTCTCAGAATAAACTCAATCTTGGTTCAAACACCTCCAACGCAAGTAGCATAATTTAACGCACTGAATGGGAAATGTGTTCTTTGATATTTCAGTGGATCACAACTCTATTTTTTTAAACTACCCTCACCATTCTTCCAATCAGTAAATCATGCAGCATAACCATGAGACTAAACAGATAGCGTAATCCAGCTAGAGTTCACAGACATGTCATGCATAACGGCTTTTTAAATACGTTTTGTGGACAGTAAGTAGCCTTATGACATGTGGCAATTTAAAAGTATCAGCAACACACTTTGACCTGCTTTCTCTCCCAGTTTTCCCACCTTAAATCCCCATTTTCTCTACATGTCAGGTTTTCCAAGTTATTTTTGTTTTTACAGCTTAATCTTGTAAATTGTGCAATGAAGTCTATGTGGATAGATTTGTGGCAGTTTATTTTGAAACAGTGAAATTGCCACACTGGGGCGTTAAAATTTTATGTCAGCAGAGAAACCTCATGTCACAAAGGACGGTACTCAGCCTTCATCTGAACAAGTGGTCTGGCACTCAATTCACTGAGACTGACCAAAATACACCAATTAGCCACAACATTACAATCACCAGCATAATATCGTGTAGGTCCCCAAAAACAGCACCATCAAACTGATGTCCACTTGACCCAGGGTTTCCCAGCAGAACATTTCTCAGAGCATCACTCTCCCTGTCAGCTTGCTCTCTTCCCACAGTGCATCGTAGTGCCATCTCTTCCTCAGGGAAATTGTGCACAGGTACCCAGCCAAAGCATATGATGTAAAAGAAAATGGTAAGCTTCAGTTGCTTCAAATTACAGTTTTGATGCATATATCTCCAGTGTAGGTGCTTTTGGTGGAGAACCAGGGCTAGAATGGACACTCTGACTGGTCTGCAGCTACAAAGCACTGTACGCAGCAGGGTGCAATGCACGGTCTGTTGTGACATATTCCTCACATGAGGGTCATTAAAACTCTCTGTGATATGTGCCAAAGTTATTGGACTAGAGGGGATAGTTTGTTGCCCTTGTGCATCAAAGAGCCTTGGGCACCCAATAACCTATTGCAGGTTCTTGGTTTGTCCCTCCTCAGACCACTGTCACTAGGTACTCACCACTGCTGACAGGGAGCAGCCCAGAAGGCTTGTTGCTTCAAAAATGCTCTGACCCACTGGTTTAGCCATAATGATTTGGCCTGAGACAAAGTCGCTGAGGGCACATTTCTCCCACATCCAACTCTCCTTTGTCTGAGCATACTAACAAACCCTGGCATTCTTTTAGCTATACATTTCAGATCTAACAATCAAAAACTGAATCACACATCCGCAGTCATTTTCCCCCACCTGTCCCCAGAAAGATCTGGCTTTGAATGAAAAGTCAGAAACTTTGACTATCAGAGTAGAATTTACGACTGAAATGTATTGTCAATGAAATATGACCCATGATGAAGCATTTTATCAGTTGTTTTAGAGATGCATGGGACTGGTCTTTTGATGATACAATTCACAGGCCATCCCTAGACACTGAAAATGCATGCAAAAAGAGTCAAGCGAAAAGCAGAGAAGATGAACAGTTATTAGTATCCGAGCTCATAACCATACTAATACAGAAAATCTCCCATGATCCAAAACCTTTGGCCCATCATTATACCAAAAATAGAGGCATTGAAATCTGTGAGAAGCTGCAGGTATGTTTTTGTTGCTGCATACGGATTATAGTTCCAGGTCTCAAGCTCTGAATGTTTCGAATTTTGAGAGATTGCCACTGCAGGATGGCATTCATTCACACAATGTGGTACACAGTGATGTGTTGGACAAGTACATTTATCAGCCTCTACAGATTTTTATCCCCCGCCGGTCGGAGACCAAAGTGGGATTATGCATGCCTGCCTGCCTACCCGCCCGCCCGCCCGTCCGTCCGTCCGTCCCGGGTGCTTATGTTCTGAAATCAACTCCTCCCTCATTTTTTGAGGGATTTTCATGAAACTTTACAAAAATGATACATATTGGTTATGTGCATATCTCATTTTTGTCGCGCTGAACTAATATTTAATATAATTATTTATTATATTATTATTTATATATATACTACTCAAAATTTGATAGGGATCATAGGATCATCATTTTTTTGTGAAATGACATGCAAATTTGGTAACTGCCACTGATGAACAATATATTGGATAAATGACATGCAGTCAGACACAAAACACATTTGCACGTGCATTTCATGACATTAAATGAGCGTGCAGCCTCACATTTTGGCTTTGACTAACACTTCACCATTTCAACTCAGACGTGTGTGTTGTTTGTTGGTGAAAATTTGGAAGTTCCCAAATTTTTTTGCATTACATTTAGCAATAACAATGTCTCCTCAACGCCTTAGACGCCGATTGACTTCAGAGCAATTGGGAAGATGCATCAGAATGCTTGACTCTGGCTTCTCACAACGCCACGTTGCTAATGCACTTAACGCCAGCCAAAGCGTTGCCAGAACAGAGCGTGGAACCGCATCAAACGTTTGGTACAGCAGCACACCGTCATGGGGGGTGGTCGCCAGAGATCGACTACACAACGACAAGACCACTTTCTCACACTTCAGGCACAACGTCATCCTTTCTGGACAGCCACCACCCTACGAAATGACCTTCATAACGCCTCGGGGGTCAGGGTATCCACTCAGACGATACGGAATCGTCTTCATACTGCCGGCCTCAACTCAAGAAGGCCATGTGTTCGAATCCCACTAACCGTGCGTCAAAGGCGTGACCGTTTGGATTGGGCTCACGATCATGTCACATGGACACACAACGATTGGGCTCCAGTTCTCTTTACTGATGAGTCCCGATATTGCTTGGACTTTACTGACAGGAGGCAACGGGTGTGGCGAAGACAACGTGAGCGATTTAATGATGCCTACATCAACGAACATGACCGTTATGGTGGCGGATCAATTATGGTCTGGGGAGGAATAAGCAGGAACGGCAGAACGGACCTGCATGTCATGGGGAGAGGGATGATGACAGGGGTACGGTACAGGGATGAGACCCTCAATGTGTACGTAAGACCATACGCTGGTGCTGTTGGCCCTGATTTCATCTTGATGGATGATAACGCCCGTCCCCATCGTGCTAGGGTGGTGAATCAATTCCTAGAGCAGGAGACAATTGTCCGCATGGACTGGCCGCTGTTCGCCGGACCTAAACCCTATCGAGCATGTGTGGAACATGCTGCAGGTCACCATTTCCGGTCGAGGGCACAACCCACAACTCTAGAAGAGCTCGGAAATGCCCTTGTTGAAGAATGGAACAACATTCCAATCGCAAGCATCCGGGTTCTGATTGACAGTATGACCCGACGTTGTCAAGCCGTCATTCAAGCTAGGGGAGGCCATACCCGTTATTGACATTAACTGTGGTAATGAAACATCAAACGAACACTGTCTGTTTTCACTTTACATGTCAGAGGTGAAACCATGAAGTGTTCGTGAAAGCCAAAAGTGTGAGGCTGCACGCTCATTTAATGTCATTAAATGCACTTGCAAATGTGTTTTGTGTCTGACTGCATGTCATTTATCCAATATATTGTTCATCAGTGGCAGTTACCAAATTTGCATGTCATTTCACAAAAAAATTCCTATGATCCCTATCAAATTTTGAGTAGTATATATTTGTCCTTTTAAGATTAGACAAATATAGATTGTTACTATATATATATATAAAACCCCAATTCCGAAATACAGTAGTTGGGAAGAAGTGTAAATTGTGAATAAAATCAAAAAACAATGACTTTCAGATCACGAGCCAATGTTATTTACAATAGAACATAGATAACATTTCAAATGTTGAAACTGAGACATTTTACATTTTTATCCACAAAATGAGCTTATTTCAAATTTTCTGGCTGCAACAGGTCTCAAAAAAGTTGGGACACAGCAAAAATTGGCTGAAATAGCAATTAATATATAAGAGAATCAGCTCAAAGAACAATTAGCAAGTAATTAAGTTAACTGGCATCGGGTGTGTAACATGATTGGCTATGAAAGGGATGTCTTAGAGAGGCTGAGTCTCTCAGAAGTAAAGATGGCCAGAGGCTCTCCAACCTGTGAAGGCTTGCGTAAAAAAATTATGGAATACTTTAAAAACAATGTTCCTCAACGTCAAATTGCAAAGGCTTTGAAGGTCTCATTATCGACAGTGCATAACATCATCAAAAGATTCAGAGAAACTGGAAAAACCTCTGTGCGTATGGGACAAGGCTGAAGACCTTTACTGGATGCCCGTGATCTTCGGGCCCTCAGATGCCACTGCATCACTCACCGGCATGATTCTGTCATTGAACTTATTAAATGGGCCCAGGAATATTTCAAGAAACCACTGTCTGTAAACATAGTCTGCTGTGCCATCCACAGATGCCACCTAAAACTCTATCATGCAAGAAGGAAGCCATTGTTGAGCATGATCCAGAAGCGCCGCCATGTTCTGTGGGCCAAGGCTCATTTAAAATGGACTGTAGCAAAGTGTCCTGTGGTCAGACAAGTCCAAATTTGACATTCTTGTTGGAAATCATTTGCGTTGTGTCCTCCGGGCTAAAGAGGAGAAAGACCACCCCTCCTGTTATCAGCCTTCAGTTCAAAAGCCAGCATCTCTGATGGTATGGGGATGCATTAGTGCATATGGTGTGGGACACTTGCATGTTTTAAAAAGCACTATGAATGCTGAAAGGTATATAAAGATTTAAGAGCAACATATGCTCCCCTCCAGATGACATCTATTCCAGGGAAGGCCTTGTGTATTTCAGCAGGACAATGCAAAACCGCATACTGCAGCTATTACAACAGCATGGCTTCGTAGTAGAAGAGTCCGTGTGCTGAACTGGCCTGCCTGCAGTCCTCATCTTTCACCGATTGAGAACATTTGGCGCATAATTAAACAAAAAGTCTGTCAAAGGAGACCCAAAACTCTCCAGCAGCTGGAAGCCTGTATTAAACAAGAGTGGGATCAAATTCCAATGGCTAAACTTAAGAAACTTGTCTCCTCAATGCCCAGACGCCTCCAATCTGTGTTAAAAAGAAAAGGGGATGCTACACCATGGTAAACAGGCCCTTGTCCCAACTTTTTTGAGACCTGTAGCAGCCATCAAATTTGAAATGAGCTATTTTGTGGATGAAATTGTAAAATTTCTCAGTTTCAACATTTGCTATGTTATCTCTGTTCGATTGTGAATAAAATACTGGCTGGTATGATTTGAAAGTCATTGCGTTTTGATTTTATTCACAATTTACACTTTGTCCCAACTATTAGTATATGTTAATTTATTAGGATATACGAACACTTTCAGGATCACCTGTAATTGTGATAAATGGCTTGAGTACACCACCGTTAACTGATCTTATCACAATTACTGGTGATCTGAAAGTATTATTATATCCGAATAAATTAACATACAACTATGTACTATATAGTAACAATCTGTATTTGTCTAATCTTAAAAGGACGAATTTGTTTCAGATGTATTGTAGTTATTATCCGGAAGGCAAATGTCTCGTCAATCATGTACATATACTCTAAGACTCTTAATTTAGATAAGTATCTATAACAAGCATTCCATGTTTATTATTTAGTGACCTATTTTGACACCCAAAGGAGATTGTAATAATTTCTAACTACAGGGATGGTTCCAATTTTCACAATCTGGATCCATGTTACCGGTCTTGCAATTTAACGACACTCGCACATTATTTAGCCAACTATATGAGGCAACTTTTGTGAAAATATCTTAGGTGTGTTTTCATAGGAACCTGGTTGTTTTCCAAGATGAGCTTTACGTTTTGCATCAATTTTGGTCAAGACAGACGCATTTTTTTCAATGGAAAATTGTCTGAAACTTCTTCGGTTTTTCACATATATACTTATGTTTGGTATCAAAATGTCCGTCATGTTGTTGTGTAGCCATTAAAAATCATCTGGTTTTTCAGAACAATCATTTATGGGTTTAAATATGGACTTTTCAAGGCCTTGCCCCACAAAAATCTTGCAATCACTAAATAGGTCACAGTTCACTTCCTGTATGCAAATTTCACATTTCAAATCTATTTTCTGGACAGTCCCACAAGTTGGTACATATAACCAGAAGATGGTTCAAACTGGGCTGTGGGCAAATTTGCCTATACCTTGCAAACCTCCTTTGGCTCATGACATCTAAAGACTTTACCAATGTTAAATAAACAGGAGGTTGGTTTAAATCACACATACCTTGTAAGATTTGCACTAAACTTTGCTTGCTTGATAACAGTCTCCTGCCAAATACAATTATATGCCGATTTGAGCTCGGGCATGGCCAGATGGCTCCATAGCGCCTTCTAGCCATGGCCATGTTCAGATTAAAGTGCTTGAATGCTCATGAAATTTGGTGTGATCAGTTGATTCTTCATGCAGGATTAGGGCAATTTTGTAGACATTTTTGGCCAAACAGGAAGTGAGCCATTTCCTGCGTTTTCCCAAATTTTACAAACACATATTTGAAGGCCTTAGGATATTCCAAAACTTGCAAAACTTTTCATAAATTTTATCTGTGTTGTCTCTTTGAGCTGATACCCCATTTGGCAATGGTTGTGGCACAATGGCTCTATAGCGCCCTCTAATCATTTTTTTTTTTTTTCAAAAAAATTGCCTTTTTGAGTGTCTTACCATGCTCGAAAATTCACAAAATTTTGCGCACTCGTGGAGCCCGGTTATTGCATGTAGGCGTGGCAAAGTAGCTCCATAGCGTTTCTTTGAATATTTAACCAAAACAGTTCTCGTTGTTTGTTTCACCTATATGAACAAAATTTGGTGGAGACATGAAATATGCCAAGACTTCAAAAAAAAAAAAGTTTCATAGTGCCATGACCCAAACCGATTAGGAAGTCCATCATTTTCAATTGAAATTTCAACTTTCTTTCATTAATAGGCATCATACTTGAGCGAACTTTGTCTACTGATTTCATGAATGGTGTTTGCACTCCACTCCGGAAATAATGTTTTACGCTGTCTCGCACTGTCCAGCTATTGTGAATGCACATCTGGGCAATTCCAGCTTTACTCCCGTTACATTTACTGCATTAGGCTATGGTATAAAATTGTTTCACTACTTATTAATGGACAGAACTTCAAAACTTCGACATTGTGGCAACCTCTGACCATAGTCAACTTTACTAGAGAAAACCCAGAATGAACCCCTCAATGGTTATGCTGGCAGACTGGATTTTTCAAGCGTTACTCAAAAGTAACATGGTTTTTTTCACTTAGGTTTGGTTCAATCTTCTTGATCAATGATTGCATTACAGAATAAATTGGATGACATATGTTAGAACCTTTAATTACTGAAAATTTTAACACAACCAGGATTTTAACTTAATGCAACAGTAATTTTCGGCAACAGGCCCTTAAAACAAAAAAGTCCTGTTACTCACGTTACGTTGCTCACATTACAAGTAGGTTTTACGTATCTGGAGGCTCACCAAACTGCATTTTACTGATCATTCACAATGTTTCAGCCATGCCAGCCATTTCAAGAGGCCTTCATGATTTCCAATTTCTACGGCACCAATCAGCAAGTCCATCTTTTTGTTTCTTAGTATGGTACCCAACAGCCAGACTTACGTACCTCCAGGGGTATAGATGTCATCTCATCTGGATGTCAGTGCCATAGTCCTTGAAAAAGTAAACCCAGAATGAATGGTTTTGTGGACTGTTTGAGCAGGGCGGGAGTGTATGCAGGAGTTTGTTGGCTCGAAGTGCTAATGAGCTGTATATGCCAATGTTTGATCAATCATAGATTGAACGACAGTAAATTGGTTTGTATTGGGACACATTAATGGTCTTAAGCTGTCAATCAAATGCTTACCAGGATATCAAGCCAAAATGTCTAGTAGTGCATGTGGCAAGATAAATAATTAAGGGCAGAAGTTGGCATTGAAATTCACAAACAGATGTGGCCCTCTTTTCCCTATCCTGCCATAGCACACAAGACAAGCACCACAATAAATTCCTGTGAACAAGAACAAACAAAACAAGCAGATGACAGAGAAACAGCTAGCTAATATGCGCATGCTAATATACACCAGAAACACAATGTCCTCTGCCATTTCACAGAAAATTCAAGAAAAGCCAAAATGAGAAGTCGTAGGAGAATGTGGCGCTTCCAGTGATTTCTAAAGGTTTTTTTTTTTTTTTTTTGCCACTGCTGGTGTCAAACACCCCTCCATTTGATTGATAAGAACCAGCTAATCAATATTGTCAGGGTTACCAAGGAAGCATTTAAAGACAGCAAATACTCAGGCAACTCTCAAAAACATAGCAGCCCGACTTATTACGTTGTACAACAGGAACTGAAAATAATTCCTTTGAAGCGTCAGTGACAGGCTTAATATAGTATGCAGCAAAAAGGAAAAAAATATATGATTAGAGTTACATCACTGGTCATTGGCCTAAGACCTGAACTCACTTCTTTAGATCAATTGCAGAGGGCTAGCCCAATGGAACATCAATGATGTGTACAGTTAATACTGCACATTATGTCACATGAGACATGCTCATCAAATGACATGGCCTACAAGAGGTAAAATGCTAGTTCAGGAGCTGGCAATATAAAATGCTTACTATTAACTCTTCAGTTGCTTCCACTCCACCCCACTTATATTTTTCAATGAATAATTCCATCTGTAGACTGAATGAATGGAAACCTATAGGAGATTGTTTTAAAATAATATAAACAAACTTGAAAATGTGTTTCCACAAAAGCATTATAATTAGGGGTTCAAGCCTGCAGGGCTGAAACCCTATTATTTTTGTGCTGGTTTATTAGGGGGTTCAAGCCTGAAGGGCTGAAACCCTATTGTTTTTGTGCTGGTTTATTATTATTATTATTATTATTATTAGGGGTTCAAGCCCATAGGGCAGAAACCCTATTGGTTTTGTGCTGGTTTATTATTATTATTATTATTATTATTATTATTACTTCTTTTCTTCTTCAGAAATGTTTTCGCAAATTCTCGTGAGATGGTAAATGGTAGAGACCTGAAATTTTGCACATTGGTTGGAAGTTGTGTGCAAATGCTGCCCAAGCCATTTTTAACTCAATCAGCCTGATGGGGGTGCTATAATTCAAGACAAACAGTTTTTCACTTTAAAGTTCATAACTCCTACGCTGTAGGTCCGATTTACACGAAACTTGGTATAGACATTCCTTGGTCTAAACTCTACAACTTTCCCATAAGGATGCCTAGGTCCGCCAATATAGATTTTCCGCCATTTTGAATTTTTTGAAAAACACATTTTTGAGATCTTCTCCTAGGCCGTAGGTTCCATTCCTTCGAAGTTTGCTGTGGATCATCATTGGACCAAGCTTATCAAAAGCTGCATAAGGCTTGTTAAAATCTCATTTCGTTTCCAAGACATTGACCAATGAACTTCAGCAGGGGCGTGGCTTAGCACATAAATGGACAAAAGTCAACAACCATTGGGCCAATCATCACGGAACTTGCAGGATATGTCCATATAAGTACCAGGAACATACCTCAACAGTTTCATGCAACTCAGCCCATAGGGGGTGTTATAAATGCAAAAACTGGGCATGGCATGACACAAATCAGACTATAAATCAGCAATTGTTTGTTCTATAGCCATAACTCACAGGATATATTCATACAAGTACCTGAAACATACCCTGAAAATTTCATTCAAATTAACTGATAGGGGTGCTATAAATGCAAAACAAAGCAGCGTGGTATAACACAAATCAGAGTATAAATCAGCAATTGTTTGTCCTATAGCCATAAAACTCACAGGATTATTCATATAAGTAACTGAAACATACCCTGAAAAATTCATTAAAATTGACCAATAGGGGGCGCTATAAATGCAAAACAAAGCAGCGTGCTGTAACACAAATCAGACTATAAATCATAAATAGTTTTCCCAATCATTACAAAACTTACAGGATTTGTCCACATAAGAACCTGAAACATAGCCTGAAAGTTTCAATCAAATCGACCCCTAGGGGGGCCACAAATGCAAAAAAGGGGCATGGCATTACACAAATCAGATTATCAATCAGAAATTGTTTGTCCTATCGCCACAAAACTTGCAGGATATGTCCACATAAATACCTGAAACATACCTGAACAGTTTCATAGCAATCAACCACAAGGGGGAGCTACAAATGCACAAAATAGCCTAACATAACACAAATCAGACTATACGTCATAAGTTGTTGGTCCAATCATTACACTGGCAAAATAGGTCCACATAAATACCTGCAACATACTCTTAAAGTGGTTTTTAATTAATTTAATTCAACTACTAATTGTCTTTCTTGGCTTGAACCCCGGAATTGCCACTTGCGGCTATATTTTTCTGCGTTTGTGCTATTTGAGTAAAAATTTACATGAAAATACAGTAAAACAATTCAAATTTAAATTTTTGCTTACTTTTATGGGTGTTATTTGACCATTAAAAAAAGGAAAAGCTGTCTAACATTTAATTTCCAGAGTTACACCCCACTGCACAGCGGAAAATATACCGAGTGTTAATTTGAATTAGACAATTAAAATGCAATATAAATAATGTAACTTGATTTTCGCTTTTGCAAACAATATTTAAATCAAAATTAAAATGCAATTTTTCTAATGTTGTGAAAAAAACGCCCATTCACAATTAATTTTCAAAGACCTAATGTGCTGGACAGTGGAAAATATTCAAAAGCATCAAGCGATACCGTACCTCTTGTCTATTGCATTTACATGTCACTGCGCATATTTGGCGTCAGCATGAAAAGGAAAATACAATTGGTCACTCCTCTCATCAAGGTGGGCCTTCGGTTAGGACATCATTAAGATATCAGTCATTCGCTGTAGCAGTGACAACATAGGTTACCAACCTGAACCTGACTTTTATGGGATGAATACGATTTTAAAACTGAAAAAAGAAATCTTAATAGGTTGAAAAAGTATTTCAGAGCTAGAAATGGAATTTAAAAAAAGATTTTGCAAGAACTAAACAAAGTTTTAAAGCTGCCATAATGCTTGGATATGCCAAAAAAATTACAATCAAATGCATAAATTATCTCATCATCATGATGGGGACTGTGAGATGTACTGTACTGACAATTGAAGGTTGATAACTGAGATGTTAAGTTAATGATATGCAGTGGAGGACTGGTTGGCTGACTCCATATCAATTGCAATATATTCAATAAAGATTAATAATGACAGAACACTTCATTTGTTAGTGCACCTGTTGCCATGTAACTCAAAAAAATGGAAAAAGTAAACTCAAACTGTTTGGTTATATTAAGCACCCGCTGGCAATTAATGCATTGATACCACACCGTTTAATACAACAATAATCTCAAGTTTTCAAGTGCACAACCTGCACAATCTTCTCAGCTCTGCGATAATTCCCAACAGCACAATGAACAGAATCATTTTCCGCTGCTGCTGTTGACATGACCCACAAAAACAGTCAATCAGATTAAAACATTTTTATTGCATATTACATGTAGACATACATGAAATATCAGGTTTTAACAGCAAACATCACTGCGGGGTGACGGATAACAGGGAAAAGCCATTATAACAAACCCGTTGCATTGATCGGTGTGGCATTAATGGCTAGACTGGCAGAGCATGCATAATTAAACAAAAATGTTTGAGTTTACTCTTCCTGAGTCACTGTCAGCCATAGATGCATTCAGTATTGAATGTATCATCTACTGATTTATGCTTATTGAAAATGTTGGAATTGAAATGTTGACAGGCAACCAGTCTGCCTACCATTAATCTAGTGTCTCAGTTCTCAACCAGTAAATCTCATTGTCCCCAGTGTGATGACATAATTCATGCACACTGAATCAAGTAAAAAAAAATAGCGTCACGGGCACTGCATCTCACCTGGATTGTTCATATATTGTTCAGGCTGTTAAATAACGCCATGAATAAACTTTGGTGTCCTCATGGGTTAGAACATATGTGCCAAGTTTCAGCTTTATCGGTTCAGTGGTTTCGGAGATACTTAAAGCAAGTATCTTCAAAAGTGGGCGCGGCCAAAGTGCTGAGGTCAAATTTTAAGATTTCACAATACCCATCAAATATGTTTTAGGGCTTGCTTCCATCAACACATATACCAAATATCAGCTTAATCGCTTCAAAAACTGCTTCACAATGGCTCCTTATGGCATTTTCAAAATGGCCACCATGGTAGCCATATTTGAAATTGGATCAGAACCATGAACAAACTTTGGTGTCCTCATGGGTAGGAACATATGTGCCAAGTTTCAGTCCAGTGGTTTCAGAGAGGATTACGGACGATGCCAACAACACCGCCGCCACTGCCGACGACGGACAGACGGTCCATGACATAAGCCCACTGGACCTTTGGTCCAGGTGAGCTAATGAAAGTCAAATGAACAATGTTTACACAGATTTTACATATTTTTCAGCCTATCAAAACATTATGCAAACTTTAAAAATTAATCACATTTCAACCCTTCAAAAACAGAGTTTCAGCCTTTCAAAGATTTTTTTTTTTTTTTTTTTTTTTTTTTTTTTTTTTTTTTTTTTTTTTTTTTTTTTTTTTTTTTTTTTTTTTTTTTTTTTTTTTTTTTTTTTTTTTTTTTTTTTTTTTTTTTTTTTTTTTTTTTTTTTTTTTTTTTTTCCCTTTCAAAATGTGATGATATTAATCCCACAAAAGTCAGTGTCCAGAGGGCAGCTGATGGTGCTGAGCCTTCAGAGAGTGACTGACATCCTAACTGAAGACCACCCTGACAAGGACTGACCAATTGCATTTTCATTTTCATGTTGATTCCAAAAAGAGCTTACATACATACAAGTGTAAATGCAACTGATTGGTTGCGCAGTTTCACTTATTGTATTTAACCATTGTCTGCTTTCCAGCAAGTCTTTGAACATGAAATGGCAAATGCTGTTTTCATTCTCATTTTGTTAGTTGTTGTTAATTTTGACTCAAATATTGTCTGCATTAATGGAGAATTAAGTTTGCGTTTATATTGCATTTCAATTTTCTAATTTGAATTAAAATTTGAATATTTTCCACTGCACAGTGGAGTATGACTTTGAAAATTAAAAGTTACATAGCTTTTCCTTTTTCAGTTTAATGGTCATAGAATGCCTAAATGAAAATACAAATTGGTTTATTGCCTTTTGATTTTGATTTTTACTGAAATAACACAAACATTTGTAATAAATAAATAATATGCTTTTGTGAAAATAATTTAGTCCGTTAGAAGCTTCCATAGAAATGAAACACTTTCAGTGAAAAAGTTTTCAATAAGCCATTACCACCCACTCAATAGCAGATCGATTCTATCGACTGCTTACAATGGACCTTCCGACTAACTCCGACCAGCTCCGCCCCCCCTTAGTTACTGTTGCTAAGGCCCACATCTACACTGCTCAATTCTATAGATATATATGTTCTAAATATATATATATATCTATGCTCAGTACCCATAGCACAGCAGAAGTTTATGCAGAACTCTCGTATTCCGAAAATATTCCGGTTTATTCATCTATGGGTTTATTTTGTACCGAAATAAATTTGCATCCATTATGTCCGGCAAAGTCCTCCAGAGAGGTCTTAATGATTTAACACAAGGATATACCAATGAAATGAAATTTTTTAGCGGAAAGGGTGGAGATGCAAGAGTTACCGCTAAGTGCTGGCAATCAATGCAGAAAAGCCAAGCACCCAATAAACTTCATATGAAGATCAAACAAGGCAAAATAGAGGAATCATACTTCACGTGTAAAGCAGGGTAAGTAGTTTTCATACCTTTGTTACCATCACTGAGCTAAAAATAACATCAGATCCAGTATGCTGTCTAACATCAGTTGGCCATGAGTCAGGCAACAGACCCGACCGGTTCAACGTCATCAAGAGCTCAGGGCAAAGGCCGCGCCCCTTTTTGGGGGAAAACAATCGTGCTTATGCATTGAAATCAATGAGAAATAAGCACGAAAATTGAGCAGTAAAATTCCCAAAAGTTGTAGTGTGCCGGGTTGAATAAAATGACCAGTCCGGACCTCAGGTTCCTTCTACCTGGAAAAGGGAAAAATCCGAAAAGGAGAGCTTTATGGCTTCAAGCTATCCAGAGAGATGATAAGCAGGGGAAACTATGGGATCCATTATCTTCCCATGTCAATGTGTGTGGGAAACACTTCATTTATTAAGGTATCGCGAATGCTCAGGTTCAGGCAAGGTAGCAAAATAATCGCTGGGCATATCAATAAATCAAGAAATGAATGGAAACAGGAAATTAAGTTAAATAAATCTGATAAATTTTACACTTAAAAACACATCAAATTACATTATGGTCAATGGGATCTGAGGTTTTCTATCCCCTAAAAAGGGGCTTGGCCTTGACTTTTGGCGAAGTACCCGGATGTGCCGGTCAGGTCTATCCACCTTAACCCCTGAACGTTCTATCTCCCATGATTCATAGTGGTTCAACTGACTCGCCGGTCTCCTTCTTCCTGTCGAACTGTTGCTTACATCCGTTTTCATCGAACCGAGCAGAAGCTTGTGGCTAGCGTCTGTGGTACAGTAGGATGTGTCCATACACATACATACAGTGTATATTCAAATGTAGAGGCTAACTAACCTATTCTTTTTATTCGGCCAAAACATTCTTTAGCTTGATGAAGACGTGATATTTATTTGGGTGGCTACATACGTTCCTACGGCCAAATAAAAAAAAAAAAAAAAAAGCGTGACAGGACGGCGAGTTGCAATTCATATGCAGGAAGTGATTAGCTAGGAAACTGCTTATCAAAATGCTTTTGATCAGCAAATAGTCTGGCGAGCAGTCTCTGTTTTACAAAAGGGTAAAAACCCAGCCGTCACCCGCTCCACTACTGAATGATATCACCGCTGTCGGTAACAATCATTATTCAGAGCACAAAAGTTCAGTCCCGAGGCTTCACTTCGCATGCTGGAAATCACCAAGAATGCACGGAACAAAATAAAGATCTCAGTCTAATCCTTCACAACTGCTGTAGCTGACAAGCTAAATATTTACCACAAGAATATAGTCGGCTAAAGCTGAGTTTTTTTTGTTTTTTTTTTACAAAAGCCAGGATTACGATTATGCACTTTTCAATATTCACTAACGCTACTGGTAAACTGGTAAGCCCTCCACTGCTCATTGTCAACTTGTTAAAAGTGCTAAGTTAGCCTGTATACAGTGTGGAATAATACAAAACATCCTTTGCATTCTTATCATCTTATTATCATCAGTATTATTATCAAAACATCTTTTGTATTATTATTATTATCTTTTACTGCTTAAAACATCTTTTATGTCAATATCCCAAAGCTTATAAACCTATTTACCCAGAATGTGTGTCTGTGTGTGAGAGGAACTGTACAGAGGACCAAGGTCAAGAGTGGCACAGGAATGCTGGAGCCCTGCCAAAAGAAAACACCCAAGGAGCAGTCCGAAATGGTATCAGGTATTCCGTAACCGCCTTTCTGTGACCTGTCTAAAGTAGACTGGACAATACTATGTAGAAAGGCGGGAGCTGATTAGACTGCGGTTACAGACAGATCTACAGCCAATTGATGTACAGCTAAAGGACTGTGGATTATAAGAACTGATGCCCGGGCAATGCCCGGGCAGAGCGCTCTCCAAACTGTGGCCAAGAACATCCTACTGTTGCAGTTTGTACTCTTACTCTTTGTCCGTTATAAATTTACTATATTTCAATCACAATCTGGTCAAGTCTTTATTCAATTGTCTTCCACCCTTAACGAACACCGCCGGATAACAAGAGGTAATTTCCCCACAGCAGAGATGCCAAGTCTCACTCATTTGGCGTGAGTCTCTCGCCTCTTAGTGGCATTCACGTTCCTGTGCCGTAGTCAGCAATTATTCAATCAATGGGCACTGAAGAAATTCACTCATGGAATTTCAGTCATTGTGCATTAAGTTAATCAGTTTCACGAGGGATTTCCCCACTAGTGACACTGAAATCCATTATGACTCGGGAATCAGGGTTCGCACGCTATATTAATTTTCAATGACTTTCCATGACTTTCCAGATACTTAAAATAACATTTTCCATGACCAAAAATAACCAATCCAGTAATGTATGTCCATACATTTTGTACTTAGGTTATATATAGCCTATATATTTTTTCTTTTCATTTTACGTGTGACGATGGACAATATTATTTTTTTGCTGTAGGCCTGTGAGCCTGGGTACCAATATGTTTGTGTGATTGTTATGACGCCTTGAAATAAGACAGGCTACAGGCAGGGTAAATGGAACGAATAAACAACTATATTATATTATGAATTATTTTTACCTATTTTGATGCCTTCACACACTCGTCGATCCTGTGCTGAACGACAATGAGTTCACTGCGCTTCTCTTTCGCCGTCCTCCTCATACTGTTCAACTTTGTAATCCAGGATAGGTGTCCCGTCGACTCGGCCTTGTCGGCTTATTCGTCTGCTGACTTGGTTAAACTGTCAATATCCATTTCAAGACGGCATTTCTTTTGTTTTAATTCCGTGAGTAGATGCATGTCAGATTTTGACTTCTCTGAAACCACTTTCGCATGATCAATGCTAATGCTTGTCTATAACATTTAAACACCACAAAGGTTCTGATTTTAAACAGTCCATTTTGGTAAAAAAAGAGGCCATTCCTGTCGAGGTTGATGAACTGGAACTCACGTTAGGTCGTGTGGGGTTAACGTTATCTATTTCTCCCGCAGCCATGCTAGGTCATGTTTCGCTGCTGCTTGCCTGGGTCGAAGAAGACGGCCATGAAGTTGACGCCGAGACAGGGAAGAAGCTTTTCACTTTCAAAAAACTTTGCCTTTTCTTCAACTCAAAATGCTTTTGTCCTTTCATATGGCTTCTGACCGCGGCCTCTCCCATGTTACAAATGTTGAATTTCTTCTTGCAGTAAAAGCATCCCGCTCTGTATTTGTTTGTTTTGTCTTCTTGAAGTCAGTCTTTATAAACTTCATTTTTGAGCCAATTCAAATTAAAAAAGCACTTGCCCGGCATTTTCGCAGTTTTCAGACTATTCAGAGATCGAATAAAGAATAAACGGGGCTATCGAAAGCACACTGTAGGCTAATATGAAAAGGGCACCTGCAATCCCGCCTGTAGGCCTGTCACCCATCGACGCCTGATGATGACGACGATATATATATTCCGGCTTTCAAGCACTAATAATTTTCAAGGACATTCCAGAGCTGGATTTTACCATTATGAAATTCAATGACTTTCCAGGTTTTTAAGCACCCGTGCAAACCCTGGGGAATTCTCACGCCTGTCTTTACTGAGGGATTGAAAGCAATGGAATTGCATAAAGACGTTTCAAATGGTCTTATTTCATTTAAACAATTTAAACGATCATGAAACACATGCATTGTTTCCAATCCCCGAGTAAAGAGTAGCACGAGAAGTCCGGAGTCATAATCGCTTTCCATGTTACTTGCGGTGAGGTCCACCTTCACGCAAGTGAAACTGAACCTTCAATGCACAAGGATTTTAATTCCGCGTGAGAATCTCATTAATAAGCTGTGGGCAGGAAAACACTTGTGGACCAAGTGTTTTCCTAACCCTTGTGAATCTACCTTCAAGGAATGGACACATTCTCCAGAGTCTGATGCGATCGGGTTTATTGTAAGTCGCTCAAAGTGAAATACAAAACCCGAGCTGGTCTGCGCAAACCACATAGCATTCATTCTTCATCAATCATCCGACACAGACTACCACTTGTCCGAACCCTCATATTTATTGGCCTTTTGGCACGTTCCTTTAGGTGTGATTAAACGTGACTCTTTCTACCTCATCCAACATTATTAATTATGATTGGTACATTGTCTTATAGCAACCCTCCACCCTTAGTAACAAGTTTGCCATTACATCATAGTGTAAATTCATTTTCTGCCTCCAGGGATGCTTGAAGACCACTTATAAGCCTCCCAAAACTTGGGTTCAATTAAAGGTCAGTGTGGATGCCCAAGTTGGCTGGGTTGCTGGATATTTCTAGAATAAACTGGAGAGAGCCGGCTCATATGCTGCTGATTGGTTGACTACCAATATGGTCATTCCGGAAGATTAGCTCATCTAGCCAGCCTTGGTCAGCCTGCTAGGGGCTGTCTTATCTTGGTTTTTTGACAGATTTTTGTTTCTTCTCAGCTTCACATTCTTACGGCAGTTTTAAGGGGCCACAAGAACCTGGCTGAGTTCTCTCTGTTGAACTGTGATTATAGTAATACCCTGAATTTAGAACATTTTGGGACATTTTTCCCACCACAAAGTGTTCATTGAATAATTGCGGACTGCAGTGAATAAGCCTAAAAAATGCGTGAGACCTACGCCGAATGCCTGAGACTTGGCATGTCTGTGTATAACGGGTAAATGTGTGGGTTTCAATATCCGCGTGTGACCGTAGATGGCTGCTAATTACATGGCAAACGCTGGTTACTTCACCAGAAAACTAAACTGACCACTGGCTGACTATACTGCTTTTTGTTGGATTTCGAAAAAAGGACACTTGTTGGACGGATCTTTGAATTAACGCATCAGGGGACTGTATAATGAAAAATACTGTGGGATCGGGATGATCATCCGTCGGGCGCTTTTTTACAAAATGGTGTGAGCATACGTATATCCTCTTGGGTGGATACTTGAGTCTTAGCGCAGCAAGCAACTCCAAGTGCCTACTCGCTGGCATACTGTAAGGTGCTGGGCGAGGGCAATCTTTCCTAATCACCTTGGGGTCTATTCTCCCATTTGCGTGCAAGTCCTTTTTTACGCGATTCGAGTTACGCGCATTTGAGTTACGCGTATTCTCCCCTACGCGCTTCGATCACGCCCACAGGGCTTATCTTCAGAATGTGGGCGGCCTTATGAAAGAGGTGTGACTAATCCAAAAGAGGGACAGACTCTGTACCAAGCTCATTGATTATGGCTATCAGGAAAACATGGAACAAGGATTTTCTGATTAACCATGAAAATGCAGTTGTAGTCCATGGAAAATGCAAACCAGACTTCAAATTTGAATATGCCGCTGTAATAGTAGGCCTATGGATGTCTGTGTCAATTACAAGAAGAAATGCACACATCTCTTTTTTATTTCTTATTCTAGCCACCATGACATTAAAGCTACGCAAACAAACAAATTGCCGCGATAATGAAGTAACAAATAAAGAATTTAGCGCTTCTCAACCAGCGCAATCAGAGCATTGTAAACGTGCCCCTCCTACACCAGCCTGTTAGTTCTGTGGAAGACAGGGAAGAAGACAAATAAAGAGAACATTCTAGTCACACAAAAATAACAATCAAAGACAGTTTATATGATCTCATTTAGAAATTGCACACTTGAAATCTCATATTCCGATGTCAGGTTTGCAACTAAAGGACATGGCAACGGTTTAGCAAACAAAGGATTCTTACCCCGCACGCGGTCATCCCCCCGCCCCGAAACCGCCTCAACAATCAGACAATTCCATATCCATAGCCTATTATGTCCCATTTGATTTGAGCGACACATTCACTTGAACTTGTGCCTAGTACTTTATTATAATCAATTATCCCATTTAGGCCGACTGATAATGATTCTTCCCATGTCGGCTATTCTTTATTGGCTAAAATTGATTAATAAATGGGTAGTGCTTTGGTATTGGCCAGGGTAGGGCTCAATCTAGAGTATTTAATAATATCTTTATTCACACATTAAAATACACAGTATTATCAATGGTAAAAAAAAAAAAAAAAAAAAAAAAAAACCAAACATATTTACATAGACACAGGTTAGTTAATACAGATATCCTCAATTAGAAAATCAATCTCCTCCCTAGTGAGAATATCACAACTTTTTAGACTATCACCAACATATAGGGCAGTCACATTTGTTAATAATACATGAAGACAACGATGGCGACGTCGAGCCGAAGCCAAAAACCAAATTTCACAAATGAGGAGTTAGAGGTATTGGTGAAATCAGTGAAGAGGCACCACGAGGTGTTGTATGCAAAGAGGGCACTGAAGGCTCATCCAAGGAAGAAAGCTGCAAATTGTTTTGGATGTGGCTTTGGTGGGGAGATGTAAGCGCAGTATCCCCGATTTAAAGCATAAATGGAGAGATCTGCGGGGCACTGTAAAAGCCAGGCTCTCTGCACACTGGAGAAGTGTGCACGCAACAGTTGGTGGGCAACCATCATCCCCTGTGCATTTCACTGCACTGGAGGAGGAGGTGGCATCCACTCTTTCTGCAGTGGAAGTGCATGGAGAAGAACTTGGAGTGGATACGGATGAAGGAGGGTTACGTAAAATGGTCATTCTTATTTGCCTATACTCAAAGTATCATTGTGATAAATACTGGAAACAAGCTTAATATGGTTTCAAATATTTATTGTATTTTTTTGCTATTTCAAGCAGTTGCGCAGTACATAGGCGTCATGGGCCGAGCCAGGGAATTTGGTGCAGATGCTTAATATGCGCGTATCACGATCGCACACAACCTGAATATTAATGCTGTGCCGACGTCTACGGTCTCTGTACATATTCTCATTAGTGGAAGGGGTTCTGATTGCAATGTGAGTATAACCAATGGCTCCCACAACACTGGGGAACCCGGCGACCCGGTAGAACCCCCCCCTTAACTCTCTGTCTTTCAGCGGGTGTTTTGGGGAACTTTATGAACTGGCTGATATGGTGCAGCATAGCGTCAACGAACTGTGTCAGACACCTTGACACAGACGCCTGTGACATGTGCATGACATCACCAGCCACTCTCTAGAGCAACCCAGATGCCAGGACCGACAGCGCAGTTGTGACCTTGATGACCATGGGTATGTTTTGTGGATGATTGCTGCGGCTGGATAGCTGTTCATCCAGAAGTCGGCAAAGATAGATGATTGCCTCACGGTCAAGACGAAAGCGCTGGATGCACTTGGTATCTGTTAGTCCCAGGATGTCCAAACGAGGCCAATATATGCCTGGTCGTCTTAGAGCTCGGCGCTCCTCTTACTCTTTCCCACTCATGCAAGAGTGCAAGCAAATGCAGGACTGGCATTTTAGTTTTAGATTTTGAGGGCATGGCAGAATGATGGTCTTATTTATACTCGTATTAATTAATTGCTATGTGTTTGTAATTGAACTAATTGGAGAACAGGCTGTTGCGTAATATCATGTGATGATTTTGTTTGATAATTTATTATGGTTATGAGAAATGTAGTTTAGAAATAAGGATGAACAATCGAATATTGAATGTCTCAACCTTTACCATGTTAAATAAAATAAAATAAATGTTAAAATTCGGCGTATAACCGACATCAAAAGCAATATTCTATTTTGCCTTATATTGCCGCTTGACCTTAATACAGCCCTCAAAAGTGCTTAACAGAGAAAGCGCGCAAGCCAGGGGGAGAATACGCGTAAGTGTTATTTGCCTGAGAAACGCCCAGATTTTGGCCTTGCTCCGCCCGAAGTGCGTAATTGCCTTCGGGGCGTGTAATGCACAGACTTAAGTCAAGCGGAGAATACGCGTAGGCTGAAAAGCGCGTAGCTACGCGCTTTTTGCGACTTACGCGCATGGGAGAGTAGACCCCTTGTGAATAAAGCACTCCGTTTCCATACAAACTTCTATATTTTTGAGTTGTTGCAACTTGTTGGTACAACCCACAACTGAACAAGTGGAGACTGAACGCATTCTGTCTGCTGATCTCTTCAGTACAGCGAGCAATGACCAGAAGTAGGAGACCGTCTGGGCTCTCATGGCGGCACGCATCGTTAGAACAGGAATTAGGTGGATACGCAAGCAAGACTTTGTAATAAATCATATTACGCAGTGCAGCTGACCCTTAAACTAGCTACATTAGACATAATAGAGTTATTAATCTAATGTGCGTTATATCAATGTTTTCCTCCAAAACAATTTCTATGACAAGCTAACTTTACTCATTTCGGGTGAGGGACCGACATTTTGAGTCAGCTGGCTAGTTACCTATCCATCTTTTCCCATGTTAAAGTTTCTAAGCAGATTACTTCATGCTATTACAAAATCCTTCACCATCTGGCTAAACGTTTTATATTATCCAGTGTTGTGAATGCCTGTGCTGGGTGGCACGAATGAATCGTGCTATCAGCAGAATAACTACTGGCTTGTAGCATGGAGAAGTCCACTGTGTTTGTTGATCCTATTCACATGGAATTGCGTGAGGTCTTCCTCATATTAATCCATCGCAAACACTTCTCCAACTGCGTTTTTGGCTTTGGAAAACGGATTAATTGAGCTCCCTGTAGCCGCGCAGGGTACATTTCGTCAGTATTACACTTTCCCCAAGCGTATTTCAGAACCATTCTTTGAAAAAGTCTGACACCTGGCCTATTACAAACAGCTTAAGATTGCATTGAGTGTGGGACAATATGGCAGTGCTATCCGAGTAGACTGGATCTTAGTAAGATAAGACAATCTGATTGGTTGTTTTGCTACACGTGATTGACAGGTCGGAAAGGTCAATTCAGAGAGGAATTGCCATTCTTTTTTTTTCTAGAGAATAATATTTTTAAGCAGCAGTCTAGCTCTATAAGTGATAAAATATTTGGAATAAGTGTCATACTAAAAGGGAAAATATGGACGAACTTTCAAGATGGCATGTTGCTGGAGAATAAAACAGTAATGGAACTGAAGATAAAATGCACCCCGTGAGGAGGGCAGGAGACAAACTGATCCTACAAGGTCCCAAAAATGCTGTCCTTCTGCTACACACCATTAATGTGTTGTGACTGCTGCTCGCTGCAGCACAGATGACAAAGAAAACAGCCTGGATTCCGGAACACAACTGGAAAATGGCAGGCACCTTGAGCCCCCTTAGAAATAATGCCCCAAGTTTCACAAGCAATCTTTTTTTATGGTGATTCTATAATGCAGATTAGAGGCAACTGCGAACAATGAGCACACAATATAATCTCTCTCAGCTGGCAATGCGCACAGCTAAGACTATGGAGGGATCTAAGCAACGAAGGGTGTTTTTACAGTCCATCACAGTGTTTAATCCCAAGGTTATTTAAATTATTTTTAAAGACATAGTTTCTTTGCGCCCTCTACTTTCCATATACAGTAGATGTGTATTTGTCCATTTTAAACATCATATTTCAGAATCTTTTTCGAGAAATGATGGAGATCACGCGTTCTTGAATCGAGATGGCACCAGCAAAAACACAAAGTAATTGAACAAAGTTGTAAACAGAAAACTGTCAAAGGAAGGGAACAGTTGAAGCAGTTCATTACACATTTGAAACTCAAAACATGGTGTCTTCAGTCTACTTAATTCAATTGTTTCAAGTATTGGGCTTATATCAAACACCGAAAAGATTTTGAGCCGGAGCCACGATTAAAACGCTGGCCTTCAATCTCCATGCAAAACAAGCCATCAATCAGTGTGAAAATATTTCTGCACGCATGAAGACAGACCCATTGGTCGCAAAGATTAAAAACAAGCAGAATTTACAGCACTAGACCGAAGGTTTAAAAATGGTGTAGACAGGAAAGGATAGCCGGGATGCTGGTTCCTTTACTAATATTTCAGAAATTCTTTACTGAAGTTATGTGGAAAAAAAGATTAAGGAACACACAGTTTTTCAATTTTATGGTTTTCAGTGAGGGCACTGCCAGACGGCATTAAAATGCATCCTACATTTTCACTGGTGAAAATATTAAAAGACTAAATGCTCTTGGAAATCAGTAAGTTTGTAGAAAATAAATAGGCAAATAAGTAATTTCTATTCTACAAGAAAATAATTTAAAACAAATCCATGAAATGCTGATAGAAATTGACCTGGACCAGTTCCTGCAGAGGAAAAAAAAAGATTCAGAATGACAATTTTTATTCTTTATCATAAAGAAATGTCAATACACATCATCATACAGAAGCCAAGCAATAACTGACTGAAAGAAAAAGCCATGCACTGTTTGCACTTATTAATTCCAACTCAAAAGACATAGTTTACTTGGAAACAACCTTACTAACGGCTTCAATCGTCAAATTGAATTCAAGTAGCCCCATCACAGCCTTGCTGGCAGTTAAGGGTTCATGGCCTATTAACCTTTAAATGCCCAACTATAGTAAAAGTTGAAAGAAAAATCTATGTATTCTGTTAATATGTCCTGGGGAGGGGCTAATAACAACCCAATAGCAATTTTCTATTTTTGGTGACCTTTGACCTCATTTTAGTTTTGTGAAATATATGTCACAATGGGTATTTCGGGGACCTTATTCCTAAAATGACTTGAAAGATAAAACAGTTGACATGTAGCTGAAGTATTAGGCATAACTTATTTTTCATTAGCTTACCTGTTTGTCTACTTTATCCAGTGATGAATGGGTGCTGATCTATCGCTTGGATTCCACCATGGGGGCGGCCATATTGGAAAGGTTAGCTGGTGCAGTCAGTGTAGTGTCAGTTCCACCTTTATGCATCAGATGGCAGCACTGATGGTCTAAATATGTCACTATGGGCATTAGGTTGCAAAATTTATGCGGGGTCAATGGTTTTTGACAACCCCCAAAATCATGTGACAAATTTGTCACAGGGGCATTTAAGGGTGAGAGAACAGCATGCCATTGTTTGCAGCCGTCACTTCCAAACCATTACTTCCTTCTATTAAGAGGTCCCCATTTTGGACAACTTAGTGAGATTACTATAAATGTATGTATGATAAAATGATATTTACTAAGGTGCAGGAAGGACCTATGCTACTCATAATTGGCAATACTCAACTTAAAAGCCCAGTTGTGTTTGAACAATGTCTTCTGGAATTTTCTGACAGCTGAAAAGTTACAAATTACAACTGAAATCATCTTCAAAGATAATCTTTACAAAATAGCTACATATAAATATAAAATATAGCACCTGAAAGCACTGGACAATCAGACTACGTAAAGCGGGTTGATATCTCATAAGCTACGTAACTGACGGCCAAGAAACTTCTTGCCAGCAGTAAAACACTTGCCACCTTAGACTGACCTCACCTGTCATTCTGGCAAAGCAACAAAAAATGAGAACTTAGATGGGAGTTGGCCCGGGAGAAGTACTACTGTGGCTTGAAACTTAAAACCAATAATGCCGCAATTCACATATTTCCTACTAAATATAGAATTTTAATGGGATATACAGTGCTACCTTTTAATGAATAAATTCAAAGAAGTACTCAAGATAGAATAAATTGTTTTATTCTTCTGGCAGACATTGAGGACATTATACACATTATACATGTCAGAGTGTGGGTTACAACAAGCGTGAAGAGAGTTTTGATTCTTCATGGGTGAATCCTCAAACCCAGGGCACTGAACACAAAATGAACTTCTCGGACAGGTGTGTCAGGGTGGGGTGTGTAGTAGGTGTTCTCGGCTCCAAATTTACAGCATCTTTCTCTTCTCAAACTCCTGGAGAAAAGAAGTCAAAGGAGAGATATACAGTTGTGTTTAAAAAAAAATAGCAGTGCAACATCAATAACCTGATGAACCACTGTTATTAGTAGTGGTGATATTTCTGCATGGCAAATAATTTACTTGTAGATGTATCAGTAGTAGTGTAAAAGAAGAACAACAGACCAAACTGTCATGACATGCACACTGCTAGTTCTGAGAAATTGACTTCATTGAAAGGGGCATGTAAATAATAGCAGTGTGGAGTTCAGAGAATTAATTCATTCTGTGAAGAAACAGGTGTCATTAATTGCCCTTTATTAGGAATAAGGGAAGCAAACGTTTCACACATTGTTATAAAATATATTTCCTTCTGCACTGCGAAATAAAATGGACCGTTCCAAACATTGTTTGGAGAAACAAAATAATTTGATTAAAAAGTTGATTGGAGAGGGGAAAAACGTGTAAAAAAAAAAGTGCAGAAAATTACAGGATGCTCTGCCAAAATGATCTCAAATGCTTTAAAAATGGCAACAAAAACCTGAAACACGCGGAAAGAAACGAGCAACTTCAGTTAAAATGGATTGAAGAATAGTAAGAATGGCAAAGGTTCAGCCAATCATCACCTCCAGAAAAATAAAAGATGATAAAAAAATTACCTGTAAGTGCTGTAACAGTGAGAAAAAGTTTGATCGAAGCTAAGCTATCAGCAAGAAGCCCCCGTGAAGCACCATTGTTGAAAAAACGGCATGTACTGAATCAATTAAAATACACTGATTGGCCCAAAGAGAAATGGCATAACATTCTGCAGATGAGCGTAAAATTGTTCTTTTCAGGTCTAGTGGTCGTAGACAGTATGTCAGACGACTCCCGAGTACTGAATTCAAGCCACAGTATACTGTGAAGACAGTCAAGCATGGTGGTGCAAAAATCATGGTATGGGGATGTTTTTCATACTAAGGTGTTGGGCCTATTTATAGATTATGGATCAGTTTGAATACATCAAAATACTTGGGAGATTATGTAGCCACATGCTGAAAAGGAAATGACCCTGAAATGGGTGTTTCAACAAGACAACGACCCCAAACACACGAGTAAGCAAGCAACATCTTAGTTCCAAACAAACAGGACTTAGATAATGGAGTGGCCAGCTCAGACTTAAACCCCATTGAAAACTTGTGGGGTGACATTAAAAATGCAGTTTCTGAAGCAAAGCCCAAAAATTCACAGGAACTGTGGAATGTAGTTTGTTCATCCTGGGTGCCAGAGGTAGGTTGACTAGATACAACACAGATAGGCAGCAGTTATCAAAAACAATGATTAAATTACTAAACTAATGGTTAGTTGCAGAAAGTGAAGTTATATCTTGAGTAAAATTTTAATTATTGACACTGCTATTTTTTTTTAACAGATTAATATTCTTTTCCTTCGCTTCCTGTAAAAGAATCTCACAGACTTGATCAAATTTGTTAATGGTTTGATTTGGAGTCTCGTAGTCTCCCCTCTCCCTCTGGGGGGGGGCATAATCAGGAAGGGGGCAAATACTTTTTCACGGTACTGTACAAAAGTAATCCACCAGTTCTTCATTTTTCAGAAATTTAAATAGGATGACAAATTTTTTAAATTGTCACATTCAGAGTAGATACAATTTTGGGACACAGCAGGCAGAATAGCTGATTTGCTACCTTAGAAAACTGAACACTGGTGACCCAACTAGATAGCTATACACAGAACGTGCGGTCATTAATCATGATTGAGCTGCTAGCCGCTGACGCAATGCTCATGATCTTATATACTGCTGGGGGCAGGGTATGTTAAGGAGGGCTTCAGTGCATCATCAGGCCATGTTTCAGCCCCAAAAAATCCGGAAAATAAAACGGGTGAAAAACTGTTTAACAGTCTCGCGCCACAATTCAGCACTGGTTTAGTATGCAGTCCTTTCACATGTTATTAGCATCTATTTTGTAACATGTATATTGTGTTTAGAAGCAAATCTCAGATTTCACTTTACCCAGACTGTAATATTTGGGGACCTAAACCACAAGGGACTGGTCTGTAACCTTTTGAGACCATATTTAATCTATAGTCACACACGTAGATTATGAAGAAGTCAGTAAATAATTTGGATTGTTCATTCAAACTATGCCACCACATTACATGTATGGTCACCATGGATTTGACTCCGCGACATTCTAGAGACAAGTAAATGAATGAACACACACACAAAATCAAGGGAGGACAGGATTCAATTGCAGTTAGGCATCTTGCAACCAGAATAATGACTGAGCAGGCTTTGTTTAATAAGACCAATTATCATATCAGTGCGATGGGTCTTCTCAAAGGCAGAGGGAGAGAGGGAAAAAATACTCCTACTTGGTTCAAATTTATTTTGGAAAATGCCCATTTATGCAAATGTCATTTATCTGGTCTTGGACAGCACTTGCATTTAATTGCTCAATGCGGCATCAGCCTTTGTCTGTTCTTTTACTGCCATCCAGTGGATCACAATGGAAGACCATAAAAATAATTCAATGCACAAATGCGGGAGAATGTGACCTTTTCCCGCTGCTCTCATTCTCCCAGTAATACAGTCAGTACTCTGAGGTACATACTGCAGACTTTGAAAAGGCAGGGCGTGTGTTAAAAGCAGATAAATGCTGGTCTCCACCGTGATGCTAACTTCCCGAGAGGAAGCCTAAAAAGAAGCTGATAGTTGCCTGAGGGGTCCAGCAGCACCAGTAATGGGACAGCACAGCTTGAAGTAGTGATGTAAAAGCAATTCTTCACAAAGCCAGTACTGAGTGAACTAGTGCTGCGCTGTCATTCACCCATGTGGTGTACAACGACAAATTAAAAGGCGGCGGGTAGTTTTGGCAAAGCATTGGCTGGTATCCAGTGAGCCACTGGAACAGCATGAAAGCTGTCCACAGCCACGCTTTCCCATTGCTGGTCAAAGCTGGCTTCAATTCCAGCACTGCAGAGAGGGCATTTAATTACCAACGGCTGCTTGGAGAGACACACGGGGGGGAGCAAATCAAAAGGGGAGCTTAAAAGACCTGTCGGAATAATAGGGAGAAACAAAGTGGTCGGTAGCGAGAAAGACGTGAAGTCGTGGTGTGAGACTCAGTGAGAGCCAGGAACAGACAGAAGAACAGACAAGCCTGGGACATCACCACGTGGCGTAAAACCACTAATACTCTGGGCTGTATGCCAACACTGGGAAAAGCAGATAAACAAAGATGTGAGGTACACAACTCTAGAGGATTAAAAATGGCTAGCTATTATATCATTTTTGGCAATAATCCAAGTTTTAAAAAATGCACTGCAACATTGGGGGATAAAACCTTTGCCAGAGTAGCTACGCAATGGTGAAATGACCTTGCCAAATAAAATCATGAATGGGACTAATGTGTGCCTGCAGTTCTTATATGGCCTGTTAATGCTGCGTCCTGGGACAAAAGAAAATGAAAAGTGGTTCTTTATAGCTTATTTGCATTGGTTCATTGGTGATTTTACCATCCGTTCTTTATAGCCACTCAGTGTAAAATCCAGGCAGCGCGAAGGCTAGCCCTGACCCAATTGGGGCTGCTGCAGTGCTGAAAGAAAGATTAAAAAAAACTCGCCGAGCACATCCCATCTTGCACAGTAGTCTTCCTGCAGTTCAGCCTGCCCATTCTCACAGCCAGGACAAACCAGCAATTTTCTTTATGAACCATAGAAAAAGAGCTGAAGCCGCCGCCTGCCTTTAGTTAAAATCAAAACTGATTTTCTTATTAGTCTCTCATCTTTCCAGTGAACGACAAATCGGTTGCCTGGGCGCCTGGGACAATCAGTTTTTCACGCGGACAAGCAAAAACAAAAAATCAGTTGCCCGTCGGACAACCACTCTACATGCTGCTTGCACTCAGATTTTTTTCTGCGGTACATTCCTATCAAAATTCGCCAACCAATAGAATGTCAGGTTCCGTGTTAACCAATGAAATTATCACTGCCTCGCTGCAGGCCCATTCGTTTAACTTCATATAGGCCGTTTCTCAATTTGCGTTCTTCTCTGTACTTCTGTTCTTGTGAACTTGAGAATCGTCATCCCTCTGAGACCATGTACTGTCTCAATTCAAAGTTCGCATCTCGACGAGAACGGTTACCAGTCCCGGAAGTGTTCTTGACACGCCCATTTTTCCGAGGATGCATTGGATGGTAACTTGTGTGAACTTGACAGCACGCATATCCCAGAATTCTTTTTGGCATCTATGCGGGAGCGGGACGCCCCTGAGACAGAAGGTGGGGCCTATTGACCCGGACGCTGGCTCTATTATTCGAGCTTTTCCTGTAATTGACCTGGACGTAACTTCTAATTTAGGACGAGCGCCCCCACTTCGTCCAGCTCAATAACTGGACATTTGAGACAATTGAACCGGACGCCGGCTACATTACTCCGCCTCAACCTGTTATTGACCCGGCGGCGTCCAAGGCAATAGCCACTATGGAGAGAGAAGGCCAGGGTTACGTTTCCCAAAAGCGTAGTTGCTAACCAAATTAGCAACTTACATAGTTCGTCCATTCACAGTCAATGGGTCCAACTATGTAAGTGAGCATCTGTGATTTCCGGAAATGCACCCCAGGATCAGTAAGGCTACTTTCACACCGGACGCAAAACGAATTTTTCGCACAGATTTAACGTTACATTCAAAGTCAATGCAAAGATGCGAATACACGCGTTTCGCGTGTATTTGCGTCTTTACATTGACTTTGAATGTAATCTGTCGCGCAAAAAATTTGTTTCGCGTCCAGTGTGGAAGGGGCTTAAGTCTTTTGTTGTTGCAGTATTCGTTCGCTGTTTCTTGGCTAAATACTCTTCTGGTAATTTTAAGGCGAGGTACTATTATTTGAGTACATTTGGAATATTGGCCGCTTTACGATATTTTATGTCGAATATGTTCCAATGTTTTCGTAGTAGAGAAACTCCGCAACAGCCGGCGAAATGTAGCTACGCTAATGGTGGATTTACACTGGTCCGGCACGTGAACTGACGCCTACGCCTCCCATTCATTTTCTATGGAGAGCGGCGACGGCGTCCAAAGCAGTAGCGCAATGCATGATGGGAGCGGCGCGTCAAATTTGGTGCTTGCAGCGCGTCGAAGAAGCTGGGATATCCCAGGTTTATGGTAATGAATCCGGCAAACGCGACATGAATATCCAATCAAGGGATAGCAGGCGGTGTGTACGTTGTCTTCAAGGCCAAATGGCCTCTGAAATAATTCCGCTTCATAGTTCCGCTTCTCTCAAGTTCCCCGTAAAGATATAAAAGAGAAACTATAGTTTCATCTTTTTCGATTTTATTAGAGGGTCCCTGCCAAATTACGGGGACAATGACAAAGAAACAGCACGAGGAGGAAGGTGGCAGAGATTGTTTGCGTCTCCAGTAAGTTTGTCGTTTTCGCTAAAAATTAAATAAATCCTGTGATACGCAGCTCAATGCTGCCAGGGGAGGGCCGCATAATTGCGTTTATATTTGGCGAGATATGCGCCGCGTAGGAAGGCTTCGTATCGTTCGGAAGCATTAAAACTCATCATTTTAATTGTATTTTCTTTTAGACACAATTGCAGTCCCTACCAAAATCAAAATCCAGCCGGGAAAAAGCAATAGTAGGTTGAATTAATATCGTTAGTGGTGTCAATTTACTTTTGCCAACATTACATTGGACAGTACTTGTTTCAGGGCAGCATTTGACGGATAGCGATGTCACTGGGAATGCTGAACCGCCCGTAAGCGGCCAAACCGAGGGAAGCATAGCATCTGCAGGCGATGACGCGCCGGACCAGCTAAATCCACCGTAAGCACCTTAACTAGCTTACGCTCACAGACCCCTCTTCCCCCATAGATAACATTACTGGGGAAAAGAAGGATGATGGCGGAGGAAGTCGCGGCTCACTGGCTGGCGTACTGCGTAATACCAACGAGAACGCATCGTCTCAAACCTTCGACAGCGTTCTGAGTACTCATAGCCTTGGAAGTGCACTCTTCATAGAACGACTAACGAGAACGTTCCTCCCAAGAATGCAAGTTCGTTCTTAGAATTCTTGGTATTGAGAAACGGCCATAGTATACCATGGGGGCGGTGACGTTTACACAGACCCACTCCGAAGATACCGTAGAATCTGTGGCTATAGGGAGTTTTTGCAAACCACGACGGTGCAAGCTCTACACCAGTGAGCAATCAACTGTGACCATCCCCGCACTCGTGCCACCGTCTGACTTATGTGCAGTTTCGCAAAAGGAGTACGGGGACAGTGTGTGACGTCAGCTGCAGGTGCACTCCCTCTATTGTGCGCGCGTGTAATCTTGGTTGGTGTTTCTCTAAAACATTCATGTAGTAATTTTAATGTAAAGATTTTAGGAGAGCTGCTTTGAATTGACAGAGCCATTCCTGAACAATAACTAGCTCGTACTTAAGTTTCAATAATGGGATCCAAAGGTCTAAATTGTTATGCAGTTTCTCTCCGGTCCACTCGGACAAAGAAATAAACCTGACTGCACCTTGTACATAGTCGCTGCATACTCACGGGAAAAGCATTACTAGTAGTAGGCCTAGTTGTTGAATCCATGTCCATAATGCATTGAAAAAGCCAGAGGTGCGAGCGAATATTTGCATACACCACGCTCTGAGTGCTGATGATGCAGCCAAGTGCTGACTGGCTGGTTGCACTCCATCACGCTCCATTGTAGAACATCCATGATGAACGAGCAGATTCGGAGAATACGAAAGAAGTTTCAGGGTCGCGCATACGCAAATCGACTTTGGCATCAGTTTACCGTCCCAGACGCCTGCCGTCGTAGTTGCAAAAACTCCCTTATGCTGCGAATACGCGACCACTTATTGAACTATGTTACTCTGTAGATTATGTAGCCATCTAGCTAGCTTGCTGACGTTAACTATGGAGAATCATAGTTTAACATAAGCAATCGTGCATTCGCGGCATAGCCACACATTCCCATACATGCCAACTCTACCGCTTTTGGGGAATTTTATTTACCTACCGATTTTGAAACCGTCCTCTATTGAAATCTACCGCTTTTAATTCATTTCAATGAATTATTAATTTGTGCGCACACTTTATTTTTCACATTTTTTAAATATAGAGTTTATTTTTTACTTTTGAAATAATATTTGTTTCATAAAATAATGACTAAAGTCGCCAACCCGGACGTTCAGATAGGATTCATACGACGCGCCTGTGCAAAGATGATGTCATGTACATTCCGCTCTTGGCTGTAACTGCGAACTTTTGGCAGTGCAAGCATTTCGATGCCCGCTATGTCAGGCCGCATTGAGATATGTTGTAAACACTAGCAGGGAGAGACGGTGATATTACATTCGTGAACTTTCTATGGAGTTTGTTTTTGGAACGAGGGATAAGGTGGGAAGTTAAGCTCTTTTGGATTTTTGAAAACCAGTTTAATAGAATTTCCTGCATAGTGGCGGAGAAATGCACTAGAAAAAAAAAGCAAGAAATGACAATGTTTTCAACTCTACATGGAGTGATCAGTACGAGTGCATCGGCCCGTCAAGCCTTGGTCAGTCCCATGCATTTTGTGAAGTGTGTATGTGCGATTTCAAGATGAATCACAGCGGTAGTGCAGACGTTTAGTGCAGACGTTAAAAACATTTACATACCGATAAACACATAAAATGAGCAAAGACAGCTGAGAAAACCAGATCCATTTTTTGGTATGTTCAGACCATATACATCTATTGAAGATAGCGTCACAATGGCAGAAGTGCTCGTGCAGGGCTGTCATTAGCAGCTGTGAGAATTATGCAGCTGAACTCTTTACCTCGGGTGGTACTTGATGAGTCTTGATCAATCCGACGTTGGTCTAAACCAGGTTGAAACTGTTGCCGCAATTGGTTTTTTTTTAATTAGTTCCGAAAATGCTGCACAAATTTGAAAATAACCGGGCACTAATATCTCAAGTGTTTTACATCCACACTTAGTCTAAATTGCTGCATAATTGGGCATGGTATCCACAGTTGCTTCGCAAGAAGAGCTCACTACATTGATATTATTTTGTAAAATGGATTGAACTTCTCCAATTGCAGCCAACCATTTTCTGGATCTAGAATAGAATGAAAAATCTTTCCCTGACCTTTTCCAGTCCTATTTGAACACAATGGGTTGACCAGAGGGAAAGATTGCTTATATCCACAGATACGCCACACATTCAGGGGTTACTTCTTTGAAATCAGTTGGCTGACTGTGTTGAATTGGGTATCAAATTAAACCTGATGTCCCCAATAACTTAATATGATTGAGATTCTATACTTTTGGTTTCCATCAAAGCATTCACAACTATATGGTTTCTTTAAGGTTGTACCGTCTGTTTGTTCAGTGTTTAAAGTGCTTTATTTCATAAATGCAGTTATGATTCTGCCTAAAATCTCACCTCAGAATGTGTCTGAAAAGCGCCTTTTTGATCTCAAAATCTCCTGACCCTGGGGCAGGGAGCGGTTATACAGACAACCACCATTCCAGACGGGCAACTGATTTTCATTGAAGAGCTTGTCAATGGACAACCAGTCAAATAGATGATTTGTCGTTCACTGCTTTCTCAAAATGTCCGTTTTAGGCCCCAGACCAAATAATCACAATGTGACAAACTGCAGCTGGCGATTCACTGAAACATTGCAAAGCTTGCCCCAATCACTTAAAGGCAAAGAAAACACTTTTTCAGCTCTTACTCAAAAAAAGTATGAGTTCTTCTCGTTCCATAAATATTTTTAGCAAATTTTTGTGATTTTTGTGTACTGAGTAATCAAACCTCTAAAATACAACTAATAAGCACAAGTTCATGAATGCTGCCATTCCATATATTTTAGCTAATCCAAAAATACTGCGTGTGGCAAAGTCTGAGATGTTTTGACGTGCTTGGAGTAAATCAGCTGATTATATAAAGTGTATACTAATTGGTCTTGATTATCACTCGTGCAGTAGCTTAATTTTACACCGAATGATCAAGGTCCGATTTTACCAATCATTATGGAAACCTGCACAAAAAAATCAGCGGCAATGCCGCTGTATGCGGCTGTAGATTGCCCCAGCAAAACGGGAAACTCAGACCTGCCCATGGGCACAAGCTTGCACCGATTTCCCTTGGTGAAGCCTGACTTGTTATGACAGTGATTGCACAACATTGGATTCAACGAAGAGTCACCAGTTTTGTTCTGCACACCTTTTTTACCCTGTTGTTTCAAGGAGCACGTTTACGCAAAGTATGGAATTAAATCGCCCAGTAAGTATCGGAAGATTTTAAAAGATGATGCGTGTCAACTTTAGCTAGGCTAGAGAAACGAGTGCAGTGGCGTATCCAGAAGTTAAAAATGTGTGCGCACAGAACATCCCTTTACAACAATTATTAATCCTGACTTGTTCAAAATAATTTTCCTTTACCAACACGTTTGCCAATTATAAGAATAATCCACTGGCAGTTGAAGTCACGACTTCTCTCTCCATGCAATCCATTTGCAACAAAATAATTGGCTAAATTTAGAAAAGAAAAATAATTTACTCAAAAATAGGCCTATGCCTTACAACAGACAAACTGCTCTGAAACTTCTGCGCTACCTTCTTCACACATCAGGCAATTTAACTTGCGCTTCATGATCTTTTGAATTGTTTAAATGAAATAAAAGACCATTTGAAAAGTCTTCATGCAATTTCATAGCTTCCAACCCCTGAGAAAAGAAAAGTGTGAGAAGTCCGGAGTCATAATTGGTTTCCATGTTACTAGTTGTGAAATCTACCGTAACACACGTGTAACTGAAAAACTTCCATGCACAAGGACTTAAATTCTGTGCCTTTCACTCTCAGTACAGCGTGGGTTGATTGAAAAGTGGGACTCGGCAATTAAATATAGTTTTGTTTTTCAAAATAAATATTTTCAATCTTCACTTTTGTTATTAAGTGTAAGATTGTTGACTACGGCGTGATAACCTGATAAGCCACAAAAAAGCGTGAGACTCATGCCATTGTGTGAGAGTTGACAGGAATGCAATTGTGAATAACGCTGATTTAAATGCATCAAATTACACATCCAAATGAAAAAAATTGTTGTCTTACCTAAACAGGGAGAACTAGCAACACCTGATAGTGTGAAGTGTGCTTGGAGTGAATTTATTGTTAATTATGAAAATGATTGAGAACAAGCCAGGACTAGTAATTATTTTAAAGGAATGTCCTGTGCCCCACCAAATGTTCAGCTCTCACTACACCACTGGTTTTATTTAATTTATAACCTCAGTGCGCTCAAGAGTTCCGGTGTCCAGGTGACGCAGCAAGGTACCCTGATTCCAACTAACATGGCGCACTGCCAACAAGGTATAAATCTGATCTTGTCGAGCTGATTTAGTCCGTAAAAAATTTTTCAAAAATTACCCAAGAATGTATTTGAATAGTAGGGGCACTGTACTTTAATTGGGCAAGAGCTGAAAAAAGTGTTTTCCTTGCCTTTAAGGCAGCAAAATTGCTAACAGTGGAGAATTCAGAATCAGACATTCTGACACAGGTAGTTCAATGCTGAAACTGTTTTGGCGAGTTGCAAATCTTTGGTCTGAACTGGACTCAACAGTTGCATCCAATTAGTATGTGACATAAGTAACATTTGTAAAAGAGCATCTCTGCCATGAAAATATTGGGCCTGAAAGATGAACAAGGAGGCATATGTGCTGTTTTTGACACAACAATATTCTCTCATTCCAGTAAGCCAATTACTGGAAACTCAAACTGGATTGTGAAATGTAGTACCCAAAATTACAATCAATACAGATGCTATACCATCAAGCTACAAACTGTAGATTTCCATGGATGCGCACATTTCAGGTTTCCAAGTCCATCACAATCAATTTTGGGATTGTAGATGAAGCATTTTCTCATTAAGTGTACAGCAGTCAGTAAAATGGACAGACCACCAAGCCAATGTCTTTGTGAGCATGGAATGTGAGATTTAAAGAATCCACCCCAAAAACAAGCAGACTACTTAAGAATTCTTCTGCACACCATTACATGCACAGATCCTCATCACAGTTATTTAGCTCCTCATTTTATCCACAAAAGAGGGTACAGTGGTTAAGACTAAACAAGGGCTAATCCCCCTTCGTGATCAATATATGGTCAAGGACGACGCAAAAGGGTCCCAACAGCTACACAGATCTCATAAAATGGGACTGGAACCAACAGCCTTGTGGGCCTGTGTCAAGCAACCTGGCCACTAGCCTGCAGGTAGCCCTATGCCACACTTACTCTGGGTTTCAAATACAAACCCAGTCGGTAAACCCGCCCCCCCAAAAAAAAAAAAAAAAACATACCTTGAAAATGGTACTACCCAACTGGGCAGGCGACATGCTGACCACCACCCCTGCTGACTGTAGGGCGGCAATCTTCTCTTTGGCTCCACCCTTCCCTCCAGCAATGATGGCACCAGCGTGGCCCATCCTCCTGCCCGGAGGCGCGGTGAGCCCGGCAATGAACGACACCACCGGCTTGGCCTTGGTACCCTACAGACCACACGTAGACACAGAGTGATTGGTTACTTTACGCACTGGAATGTACAAGGTGTATCTTGAATGATCACTTCACAAGCTGAGGATCAGAGACACACATTGGGATTATTGTTTTGCACTCAGGAGGTCGGAAGACTGACAGTGGTTAGTCACTTTACTCATTGGAGATCACGCAGATGCATGGGAATTGATTACTTTACACACTAGAGATCAGTACTCCAGGGCTCGATCTTCGCACTTGCCCAGGATCTGCCGCGACTGAAAATTAATTTGTGCGATCGGATAAGCTCAGACTCCTTGCCCAGCCGGCAATTGAAAACTCATGATCTTCACTGAATATTCATATAATCTTACCGCATAATTGTTCTTTATACAAATGCCAGAAGTTCAAATGAATTCTACCCTCATATTTTCATTTTTCAGCAGTGCTGCCAGATTGGTCGTATGGTTTCCTGACCAAAACGGATTCAAAATCCACCCAACTGTACAAAAAACCACCCAAAAAACATCTACCAAAGCTTAACGGTTAGGGCGCCGCATTGTGGAGCAGTAGTGACCACCACGACTTGGGTTCGATCACCGGTCGTACCAGCCGACAGCAGTCAGTAGCCTTTTCAGAGCAGCGCAAAATAGACCGATCCATAGCTCCGCCCACCCCCTAATTACGCGTAGCAATGGCTGGACCTAGGTCAAGCTTTGCTGAAGATGGCGCCAACGTCCCTTATAACCTCATTGGAAGCGCTTCCTGAAAACATCAATCTCGAGTTTTTAAAAACGGACTGCATCGCAAAAAAAAAGCAAAAGACAAGGGTTATAATTATTTTTTATCTGGGTATATTCACGAAGTGTCATTTTCTGTTATAAACGCCCGTGAAGTTGAAGCAAAATGCAAATGCTATCGCTCAATGCTGAAGTCCCAGAAGCCACACTCATTGATAATAAAGATCGACAAGGAACAGAGAAGCATTGTTCACGGCCAGTGCTCTTGCAAAGCAGGGTACGTAGCATTCAATTTACATATGGTGTGATAAGATCATAAACCTTTTCCGGAGCACCCAAGTGTTATTGCCCAAGACAGTCTTCGATTGAAACGGAGCTCTGTGTGAAGCCTGCATTTATCGTACCAGGTGTGTTTCTGCTCTGTTTGAATGAAAACCTGCAGCCTCTTGACCCTTTTACTGCCCAGTGCAAAGCCATCAAGAGGCGTTATTGTTCGTAAACAAAGCGAGTTGAGCTTTGAGAATAATGAGTAATTATTAGCAAATAAATTGCCATATCCAGCCTTCTCCCTCCTGAAAGTAGTGTTTACGACCCTGTCTGGGTATCTCGTGTCCGATTTACACTCACCGGAAACAACACCGCTTCGCCATTGTGAGATTGTATAATTACAAAAATGCGAAAACAAAGCGCGAATGTAGTCTTCCCAATAGAGAAAGCAGTTCGGATGTGTTTGTCCGAGGTTATGGCGAGCGCTAGCTGGGTCCGGTCCCGTGACTGCAGCCCTGGATCTCATTGGCTGGATAGGCCTGGGTGGGCTGTACTCTGGATCGGTCTTTTGGCTTGCGCTGAAATAAATTGGAAAGGGACTGTCGGGTGGGGATATTAGAATCGAAGCTTTGTTTGTTGCTCCAGCGCCTCCTGTTGGCCAGTTGGGTGCTTGTCAGTAAGATTCTAAGCTTGCTCATGTTGGGCATCCTCCAAGTTTCGACCTATGAGTGTAAAGAAGCAGTAGTTGACAGGCCCCTGCTTCTGAGGAGAGCTGCAAACTGTCCCTCTTTCTGGAGATGGCAACATGGGGTTGCATATGAGCAAGCTTGTACATAGTTCTCAAATTGGGCATTCCAGATTCGGGTGGGATTGGAGACTCCAACTTTATATTTATATATATATATATATATATATATATATATATATATATATATATATATATAAAAAAATTGCAAACTGCAAAAAATACATAGCCCTGAGTAGGCGGTTTTTAATTTTACTATCAGTATTTTGTGAGGGTATCAGAGTGCAACATGGCTACTACTGGGTATTGGGTGTTTTTTGTTAGTTTTTGAAGTAGTGCTAATCAGTAAAATCACCCGGTAAAGCGTTAACAATACGGACTAGTACAGCTCAAAGTTGGATGAAGTTCGTACACGTTTCGAGCGAATTATATGGATGCCCCCGAACAATGTTTTCGTATTTGTTTACATCCCCATTTGATATTGTAATGTTTTTCAGGGTTTCGTAGCAGTATTAATTATTAATCGGGAGGGGATCTTGCTGCGGAGGGGGAGAGGGTTTCTGGATAGTGCAGAGTGATCGCAGAGTCTGGGTTTTGCCTTAATGATGAAAGGAAAGGATGCCTGCACACTTACTCCAAGCCACCAAGAAAATTTTTTATTTATTAAATTGGGACAACATTCCGATCCAACTTGGATCTTTGTCTGGTTATCATGACCTAAAATGTGTGAATATTTCCAAAAAAAAAAAAAAACCAATAGTTTATCAGTTTGAACATTAAATATCTTGTCTTTGTAGTGTACTCAATTGAATATAGGCCGATAAGGATTTGCAAATCATTGTATTCCGTTTTTACTCACGTTTTACACAACATCCCAACTTTATTGGAATTGGGGTTTGTAGCTACAATTTACCAAGATTAGTTGAATATCTGTACATTTTGTGATCTTTACAATGTGCAATTAATGGAGAAAATCCTACCAAGTATATATTACGTTCCATCAAAACTCATTTTGGTTTTATTCCGGTATGATTTTGGGTGGTCTCTAGACATAGCATGTTAAATATTCTTCGGTTTGGTCTCGGGTGGTGTGACCCAAGAGCTTTGGCGCTTTTGGGCGCTCTGCCCTATTCTGAAACCGGCATCAGTTGGGTCTCAGGTGGGTTTAGTACGAAGCTCCATCCGTCTCGGTCATGTCCAGACCAACGGTTGGGTGGTCTGCACAATAAAATCCAGACCAATGCACACCCTTAGTTCAAACATGCACAAATGGATGTTTGAGGTCTGCGCAGATTTGTGCTCTTCAGTGCATGTGTGTCCGTCTGTGCTCGTCTCTCTGTGCATCTGTCTGTATATGTCAACGTGTCTGTCTGTGTATGTTTCTGTGTGTCCGTCTGTCTGTGAGTCTGTACGGGCACACATGTACACGTGCGTTTGCACACTTACAGAATTGTGTTCTTTCAGGTACTCTGCAGCGTTCTCCTCCGCATTCCCGCCAATCTCCCCGATCAGGATAATCCCTTCAGTCTTGGGGTCCTTCAGGAATACGTCCAGGCAGTCTATGAAGTTTGTCCCATTAAAGGGGTCCCCGCCGATCCCTGAAACACAATCATAATCACGCAGCCGAATAACCCTGAGTCAGAGAGAGCAGAAAAATTATTTAAATAAAGCAAGACACTCATATCACTTGGAATTACAACTAATTTCCATTTATTTTTATAATTTTGGGACAAAGCAGTGCTGCAAATAAAAAGAACATTCTTGATAACTCAACACTGAAGTTGTTTTGCAAAGAAATGACTGAGAAATAATAAAATAGCTAGGAGGTAAAACAATAAATTTCTTAGATCACAAGCTGACTGACCAGAAGTGTGCTACATCTGAGGGTGAAATGCAGAATTACTGACCATCTGTCCAGCTGGCTCCTTCCTCCCAAAACAGCTAAAAATTGAGATATTTTTGCTTTGGTGTGATAAATAATACAATATTTTACTGGCAAGCAACTGTTCTGATGCATGGTTCAAACTTTTGAATCAAAAGAAAGTACTATAGTTCAATTATTTCGACTGTTAACCCCTTTTGTACAGTTTTGTTTACGACTGAATGCTCAAGTGACCGATGCGTATGCAATACTAACGAGCCAGTCAGACGGGACCCGCATATGTGCGTGCAGGCGATCGGTTCCCGTGGCCGGGAACCACATATTCGCGGATGGGTTTGCTGGATGGTGTGGTATCAATATGAAACTGCTGTGAGGCGATTGCCATGAATGATTTTGTACCAATATTGGGTCTGACTAATGAAGTACCTGATCGCTCAATGGGTGTGTATCCTGAGCTGAAGATGTGAGTTAAGCGAAGAGAATGGGTGGAGTCATGAGCTCTGAACAGACTCCATGGACGACACTTCTTGGAGAGCCATCTACCCACAGCAAAGACCTAAAAACTGCGGAAACAGTGCGTCGTCTGCTCCAAGAACAAAGTTCGCCATGAGTCCCAGTTCAGATATGACACTTGGAAAATAAGGTGGTGTGTCGAACCGTGTAACAGACTGTACCACAGGAAACGGGTGTACTGGAATGTGATGGAGTGATTTTGTATATTTTTCGATTTTTCTGTATTCATTTATACAGAGTGATAAATGAAGCATTAAAATTCAGTTTCAATTGTCGTGTTGGTCCATCATCCAAAAATTGCAGATAAAATACTTTTCCTGGCAATCATCTCAGCAAAAACGCAAAGAAACAGGCCAAGAAAGTGCATGAAATACTTCCTTGGCGATAGTCACAAGAACTAGCCACGGCAGCGCGCCCGCATACTCAAATCAGGCCACAGTGGTCAACAGAGCACTCCGCGCATTTGCGGTTTCCGGTATGCGGGTCAGCGAGCTAGCCCGCATATGTGCGTTTCATATACAAAAGGGGTTAAAATGAAGGGGCTCTTTCAAGTATCAATCCCTTCAGACTACAGACCGCACAGAAGGCAAACTGAACGTCATATGTTCATTAAAATTGTATCAAATCATCACAAAACCAACGATAAATAAAAAACAAGCTGAGAATGAGTGCTGAGAGAACCCTGCAGCCCTAAACTAATTATTAATAATTAGCGGCATACACCTATGGCAAGGCACAGGTCACTGTACCGAGGTCAAAAGTCAAATCCACTAATGACCCTTACATTGCACACCTACTCTCACAAGGAATCTGCACATCAAATTTTAAGCTGCTGTGGTCAGAACATTTGGAAATATGGCCCGGAGAGAATTTTCAAATTCAAGGTCAATGTGTTCAGGCCGAAGGTCAAATCCACTAATGACCCCCACGTTGCAAAACAATCCCTGACTAAGAACCTGCATACCAAATTTGAAGCTCCTGTGGCCAACACTTTCGGAGATGTGGCCCAGACAAACTATGGAGCCGCCAACCCCTGCCTAGACGCCACAGGGTATAACAGTGTCCCATCAGTCCAAAAGGGCTGTGGGTAAAAAAAAAATTACCCATATGGAGTCCAATAATTATGACTTATTTACTTTTTACCATTTTATGTCAAGTTGTACAATGCTTTAAATACTAAAAATACGACTGAACAACAATAATTTAAAAAAAAAAAAAAGTAATTAAACTTAAAAATGTTCACCATCTTTCCAGCCCTCAGAAAGGTTTAGCAAACAAGAGCTTATCTAAAGTTGCATAAGGCTTGTTGAAATCTCATTTTGTTTCCAAGATATTGACCAATGAACTTCAGCAGGGGCGTGGCTTAGCACATAAATGGACAAAAGTCAACAACCATTGGGCCAATCATCACGGAACTCGCAGGATATGTCCATGAGTACCAGGAACATACCTTGACAGTTTCATGCAAATCGGCCCATAGGGGGCGCTATAAATGCAAAAAATGGGCATGGCATGACTATAAATCAGCAATTGTTTGTCCTATAGCCATAAAACTCAAAAGATATATTCATATAAGTACCTGAAACATACCCTGAAAATTTCATTCAAATTGACCGATAGGGCACGCTATAAATGCAAAACACAGCAGCATGGTATAACACAAATCAGACTATAAATCAAAAATAGTTTTCCCAATCATTACAAAACTCACAGGATATGTCCACATAAGAACCTGAAACATAGCCTGAAAGTTTCAATCAAATCGATGAGTAGGGGGTGCCACAAATGCACAAAATAGCCTAACATAACACAAATCAAACTATACATCCTAAGTTGTTGGTCCAATCATTACACTGGCAAAATAGGTCCCCATGAATACCTGCAACATACTCTTAAAGTGCTTTTTGTCCCCCGCTGCCGCGGTAGCGAGCGGGGCGGGGGACATAGTATTCAGCTCCGTCCGTCTTGTCCCGTTTGTTATTGAACGCGATATATCATCTTTGGTGTTACGGTGTATTGGTGTGATTCGCCAACCCCAGTCGATTTCGATGACCTTGGCATTATTCTCAAGGTCATTACGGCCATTTGACCACTTACAAATACCTTGTCAACATGATATCTCAAGAACGGTTTGGCCAATTCCATTCATCTTTGGTGTCAAGGTGTATTAGGGGCGGAGGATATAGAATTCAGCTCCATCCGTCCGGCTGTCCGTCCGTCCCATCCCGTTTGTTGTGAACGCGATATCTCAAGAATGGTTTGACGGATTCCATTCATCCTTGGGGTCAAGGAGTATTAAGGCCGGGGGACATAGTATTCAGCTCCATCAGTCCATCCGTCCGGCCGTGCATCCGTCACGTCCCATTTGTTGTGAACGCGAAATCTCGAGAAGGCTTTGACCAATTTAATTCATCTTTGGCTTCAATGTGTAATTTTGTGATACGCCGACCCCAGTCGATTTCCGTCACCTGGCGGGGGACATGGCCACGTTTAGTGGAAACACTTGTTAATTAAGCTGTTAGAGCTTTCAACTACTAATGGTCTTTTGTGGCTTGAACCCCGGAATTGCCACTTGCGGCTATATTTATTATTATTATTTCTTTTCTTCTTCAGAAATGTTTTCGCAAATTCCCGTGAGATGGTAAATAGTAGAGACCTAAAATTTTGCACATTGGTTGGAAGTTGTGTGTAAATGCTGACCAAGGCATTTTTAACTCAGTAGGCCTGATGGTGGCGCTATAATTCAAGAAAAACAGGTTTTCACTTTAAAGGTCATAACTCCTAGGCTGTAAGTCCGATTCACACAAAACTTGGTACAGACATTCTTTGGTCCATTCTCTATAACTTTCCCATAAGGACCTCTAAGATCCGCCATATTTGATTTTCCGAAATTTTGAATTCTTTGAAAAACACATTTTTGACATCTCCTCCTAGGCCAGAGGTCCGATTCCTTCAAATTTGCTGTGGATCATCAGTGGACCAAGCTTATCAAAGACTGCATGAAGCTTGTTGAAATCTCATTTCGTTTCCAAGATATTGACCAATGAACTTCAGCAGGGGCGTGGCTTAGCACAAAAATGGACAAAATTCAACAACCATTGGGCCAATCATCACAGAACTTGCAGAATATGTCCATATAAGTACCAGGAACATACCTTGACAATTTCATGCAAATCGGCCCATAGGGGGCACTATAACACAAATCAGACTATAAATCAGCAATTGTTTAACCTATAGCCATAAAACTCACAGGATATATTCATAATTGACTGATAGGGGGCGCTATAACTGCAAAACAAAGCAGCATGGTATAACACAAATCCGACTATAAATCAGCAATTGTTTGTCCTATAGCCATAAAACTCACAGGATATATTTATATAAGTACTTGAAACATACTCTGAAAATTTCATTTAAATTGACTGATAGGGGGCGCTATAAATGCAAAACAAAGCAGCATGGTATAACACAAATCAGACTATAAATCAGCAATTGTTTGTCCTATAGCCATAAAACTCACAGGATATATTCATATAAGTACCTGAAACATACCCAGAAAATTTCATTCAAATTGACTGATAGGGGGTGCTATAAATGCAAAACAAAGCAGCGTTGTATATCACAAATCAGACTATAAATCAGCAGTTGTTTGTCCTATAGCCATAAAACTCACAGGATATATTCAACTTTCCCATATGGACCCCTAAGGTCCGCCATATTGGATTTTCCGCCTTTTGAATTTTTTGAAAAACACATTTTTGAGATCTCCTCCTAGGCCGTAGGTCCCATTCCTTCGAAATTCGCTGTGGATCATCATTGGACCGAGCTTATCAAAAACTGCATAAGGCTTTTTTAAATCTCATTTCGTTTCCAAGATATTGACCAATGAACTTCAGCAGGGGCGTGGCTTAGCACAAAAATGGACAAAAGTCAACAACCATTGGGCCAATCATCACGGAACTCGCAGGATATGTCCATATAAGTACCAGGAACATACCTTGACAGTTTCATGTAAATCAGCCTATAGGGGGCGCTATAAATGCAAAAAATGGGCATGGCATGACACAAATCAGACTATAAATCAGCAATTGTTTGTCCAATAGCCATAAACCTAACAGTGCATATTCATATAAGTTGGATGAGATTCATTATGTCTCTAATTTTAGAATTAAAATTTGACTTCTTTTATATCAGACAAGAAAGCGTGGTTCTGCATTCATACCTTGACATGTTTCGACGGGAACTCCCATCTTCCTCAGAAGTGTCAGATGATGGTATTGTGACGTGTCTTATCAGCTGTTTTTACTGAGGCGTAACCATCCTGCCAGGTTTGACGGGACGGTCACGCCTCCTGCTGTCAGTTCACCTCTTCAGAACCGCACTCCACGTGTGAGACAGCATGTACGCCCCCTCATCCTTGTTCATCGTCCTTTGGGCTCGCTTCCGGATTTCTATCGCCTCCATAATCCAGCGTTGGTGTCGGTTTTCCTCAGTGCGGATAACTTTGGCCTTTTCCCAGTCCATAATATGGTTTTCCCTCTTACAATGGTCTGTAATGGCTGATTTTAGGTTTTCTTGTAGTGCCTTGTCTTTTATTGATCTCGTCTGTCTCATCTCTGTTTCTTTTTCGCATTCTGTTTTGTGTTCTTTTTTCCGTGTGCTGAAGCATCTCCCTGTTTCTCCAATATAAGTTTTGTCGCAAGAGTGGCATGATATTTCATATATGACATTACATTTATTGTCCTGTTGAATTTTGTCTTTTGGATGCACTAATAGCTGTCTCAACGTGGTGTGTGGTCGGACCGGTGTGTTGATGTGGTATTTTTTCATGACACTTTGTATGCGTTCGGTGATACCCCTGATGTACGGTAATGTGACTGCACCTCTGTTGTCTGTGCTGTTAGTGCGTTTCTTTTTGCGGCCCTGTGTGTTGTCTTTTTTATCCGCACTGAGGAAAACCAACACCAACGCTGGATTATGGAGGCGATAGAAATCCGGAAGCGAGCCCAAAGGACGATGAACAGGGACGAGGGGGCGTACATGCTGTCTCACACGTGGAGTGCGGTTCTGAAGAGGCGAACTGGCAGCAGGAGGCGTGACCGTCCTGTCAAACCTGGCAGGATGGTCATGCCTCAGTAAAAACAGCTGATAAGACACGTCACAATACCATCATGTGACACTTCTGAGGAAGATGGGAGTTCCCGTCGAAACATGTCAAGGTATGAATGCAGAACTACGCTTTCTTGTCTGATATAAAAGAAGTCAAATTTTAATTAATTAATTATTCATATAAGTACCTGAAACATACCCTGAAAATTTCATTCAAATTGACCCATAGGGGGCGCTATAAATGCAAAACAAAGCAGCGCGGTATAACACAAATCAGACTAAAAATCATAAATAGTTTACCTAATCATTACAAAACTCACAGGATATGTCCACATAAGAACCTGAAACATAACCTGAAAGTTTCAATCAAATTGACCGCTAGAGGGCACCACAAAGGCAAAAAAGGGGCGTGGTATTCCACAAATCAGATTATAAATAAGAAATTGTTTGTCCTATCGCCACAAAACTTGTAGGATATCTCCACAAAATACCTAAAACATACCTGAACAGTTTTATAGCAATCAACCACAAGGGGGCGCTACAAATGCACAAAATAGCCTAACATAACACAAGTCAGACAATACATCATACGTTGTTGGTCCAATCATTACACTGGCAAAATAGGTCCACATAAATACCTGCAACATACTCTTAAAGTGGTTTTTAATTAAGCTGTTAAAGCTTTCAACTACAAATGGTCTTTCTTGGCTTGAACCCCAGAATTGCCGTTTGCGGCTATATTTACACGTTGGTTTTGTGTGAAAGGCGTCTTTCCCTTTTAAGGACTGCTGTATTCTGAATAGTTCCAGGGCACCTCATAAATATTCAATATAGTTATGTATTCCAGGTTCATGTACTGGCATCACTTATACACCTGCATCTAAGGTTACAGTTCATCAGCAGAAAGAACTTTAGCCCATTTAATTTTTGCATGGCCCATTAGTTCCACCCTTTATTATACGTGTCCAGTTGGACTCACCAAGTTCTTAATCAGTTCTTAAATGCAAGGCCCATGCTTGCGTCATTTAAAGCATAATGATATTGTTTCCTGACAGAGACAGCGATTAATCAGACTTACCCACACAGAGAGACTGTCCCAGTCCAACTTGTGTAGTTTGGTGAACAGCTTCATAAGTCAGCGTACCAGACCGGGACACAATGCCTGCAGAGAGTCAACCACACAGCTGAAATCTGGATCCAGAAGTCATGCTTCCCAACAGTAGCACAAGAGGTGCTACTGTTGGTTAGAGGAATAATTTCATTCACACCCACACCGAGCAAATATCGTTAGCCCTTCAACAAGCCATCAAACAATATGTCATTTTCAATTTTCTGCCCCAGGCCACTTTTTACAGCTCCAAGGTGTCACGTGGCTGAGGTCACCAAGGCAACAGAGCGCGTGACTAACCGTTATGACCTGGCTAGGCATTTTGTTTGATCGATCCCACAAAGCAGCATGAAGAAATCGACTTAGTTGGGCAAAAGAGAGGCCATTCAAACCGAATTACAAATTTCTTCAAAAAAAATACAGAGCTCAAACTAGGCAGCAGCAGAAAATTCTGACCTGCAAGAAAAATTTCACTGAAGTGTCCTACAATGTCCAAAACAAAATCAACAATCTCCCTTCTTGCTGAACACGGACACTTGATGCTCATAATCTCCTGCAGATGCAGTCAATTGAATTTGCCATCACTGGCATCCATCCATTGGCCACACTGCTAGGACTAATTAAATGCTAAATTCATTCATTGATCACATTAGATTGATAATACGAAAGGGTGTGTAGCAAAATCACCAAGCCAAATACTGTAACATGCCTTAAAAACAAAGAATTGATGTCTTCTTTGGCCCAAATCACTTAGTTAAATTTACTGTATTGTGATTATGCTTTAGAAACCTTGTAAGCTTTTCTTCATCCATAAAAAAGTAAACGAGGAGAAATTAATCTGCACCTAAATTACATGAGACACACAGTATTTTAACTCATGATGCAATATTTATAAATGGGAATACCTGTCCCTGGAATGTCTTTGATAACCCCCAAAATCTGTGATATGAGCACTAGTTGCAGGGTTTTTTTGTCCAGAAAGAGAGTATGGCCTATTTGTGAAGGAAATGGAAGGGTTTAAGATGATTTATAGGCTGTCTGCAATGTAGTAGCTAAAACTGTAGCGACACAGTCTACTTTCATTGTTCTTAAAGCTCAAGATCAAAATTATGGAAATAACACAAGGCACCTGCAAGCATTAAGATCTCAGATTTGAAGGCCAATTGTACTTGTTTTGATCAAGCAGCTTCAGCTTGGTGTAACTACATTAAAATAAACTGGGGTGATTTCTTTGGCAAGATGTGGACGACTGAATTTTAAATCTGATTACCTGAGCAGTGACCAGGTTCCTAGAATATTTTGTGCACTAGTTTTCATATTAGTTATTTACATAGTTTAATTTTTTGTATTCTAATACTCATAGCTGTCTCAGTTGTTACTTGGAAAGATTTTACTATGGTTGAGAAAACTACTAGAATTTAAACAATCAATTTTACCCATCACTGCAGCTTATAACGATTTTTTTTCTTTTTTGACATACAAGACTCATGCACATAAAAAAATGCATTAGCTGGAGATTTATCAAAGTTTTTAAATATTTAATTTAACTTGGACTGAAAAACAGTCGGTAACACAGATTTAGTGATGCATAACGAAGAATTAAAAAAATATCACCACATACAGGGTGTTGTGTTGTCCATGTGCACTTGTATAGCAAAGACCCAAAGGTCTGTAAATAAATTGCAGCATGCTGTAATTAGGCTTTGTAAATGTATTGTTTCTGCTTGCTCTGCATGTCATTCAAATTCATGAACATCAATGAGCCCCCCTCTCTGACATTACCAGTCTGGGGTGAACACTGCAGAAGTACACACGTTTCGGGCCAAGCGTAGGCCAGTATATTTGATGAACCAAGACGATGTCTAGAGCATGTCTAGGGTTAGCAAATATTTCTTCTGCTGAGGGCCAAGAGGAAATTCGTGGTGGACCGAAAGTATATCTATAGTTGGCCAAATGCATGTCTAGGGTGGGAGAAGATGGTGTCTGTCGTTGACAAAGAGTATGGCAACGTTTACACTTCATTTTAACATGCGTTTAGGGTGATCGGATCACAAGAGGTCAGCGCTAAATACAAGTGTAAACGGGCTCCAAGACGAATTGAGATCCGATCACTCAAATCACTTGCGGAGGTGGTCTGAGGTAAAACGCCCTATGTGAATAGCGGGCCAAGAGGTGTGGAGACCCTCCTTGATGTGAGTGCAGAGTGCAAGGGACTGTTGGGATTGGGCCAGAAATGGCTTACACTGCTAGACAGTTGTGTCTGCATCAGAGACCAGCCCATTTGCCCTAGGCCTCTATGTAGCAAGAGTAGCTGTACGGCAACACACTGCACTCACAAGCCTGTGACATCTTAGCACATCTGCGGTTTAGTATGGGCCTAGGTCTAATGAGTGTAACTTTGATACAACTGAAAAATAAAACTCATTGCACATGCTGTCCTCAACAACACAATCACAGCCTTTATCACGAGGCTTCAAGGGCATCCAATGGGTAACGGTAAAGAAGGCGAGAAAATAACATGCACTAGGCAAAAAAAACATAAATGTGACAAAGTGAATATCAGAGAAACAAATACACAAAAGTTTGGGTTCCAGTGAGGGCAAGTTTCAGAGCAACCTCTTGACAGAACAACAAAATTTATGTCCGTGGGACACAGATGCCCCTGCATCCGGGATACTCGACAAAATATACCCGAGTTCAAGCAACTGAAAAATTGTTCAAATTCTGAAAAAAAATCTGAAAGTATCAGATGCACACCTTTAATGTCCTTACGAAACACGTGCAAGTTAAATACTGTCGACGACTTTATGAAAAGAAGTGGATAAACGATAACCCCCATCAACATGATCGACCCCATAAGAACTTACGTATGCATGGACAGATGGACAAAGGTAACCCCATATGCCCCCAGCAATATATAGTGGGGTCATAATAAAAATCTCAATCCTAATGTTAAAAACAACATCAAAAATGTTCTGCAATCCATTCACACAGAATTCCAGTCTTGCTATTGAGGGAATCATCTCCATTTTTTCTTTCTTTAATGCGAATAGAAATTATATTTCTGCAGTAAACTTTCTCCAAAATGACATCTAAGCTGCATTTTTAGGCAGATAAGTCAACACTGTTGACTCTTCTGTTTGTATTTTGTGGGCCTGGCAAACTTACAGTTTGAAAGAAAACAGGCATAAATCTACAGTAAATGGCACTGTGGAATAATCTTACCAATTCTTCCTTTTTTGTGAATATGGCCAGGCATGATTCCAATCTTGCATTCTCCTGGCTGCCAAAGTAGAAGGCGATTAGACCAGTTACATGAAAAAACCCAGAGTAATTCCAAATTGTTAATTAAATCCATCGACTACAAAGAGGAGAGACAGAAGCTGAAGGACAGAGAGGACACAGACAGGAGATATGAAGATGATTTAATCAAAAAAAGCACATTGATTAAGCCTTGCACAAGGCTTCAATCAAGGCAAAAACCAGACCCACAGGAGGACAGTTTGGAAGAAGATGAGAGAGGGAAGGTCAGGGGTGATTGGTGGATGGATGGAAGAAGATACAGGAGAGAGCTGGAGGAAGATATCAGAATGTGTGAGATCTTTTGGAAAGGGATTTGGGATGGTGTGGGAGGGCTGGAGGCAGTTAAAAGAATGTGGGGGATCTTTTGGAAAGGGCTGGGGGATGCCATGAGAGAGTGAGAGGAAGTTAACAGAATGTGAGGGAACCTTTTTCAAGGGCTGCACAATACCATGGGAGATCGGGAGGAAGTTAAGAAAACATGAAGTATGTTTTACAAAGGGTTGGAGGACATGCAGGAGAGCTACACTAAAACAACAAAATGCGGTGGATTTCTGGAAAAGGTTGGAGGATGCAGGAAAAGATGCAAAGGATGTTTGCAGGAAGAAAGCAAACTTCAGGAAAAAACAGGAGCATTGTGGGTACCAAGCAGCCGCACTTACATTGATAACACCGGGGCAGTTGGGTCCAATGAGGCGCGTCGTGCTCTGACGGAGCAAGCGGTGCTTCACCCTCACCATGTCCTGCTGGGGGATGCCCTCTGTAATGCACACCACTAGCGGCATCTCCGCATCGATGGCCTCCAAGATGGCCGCCGCCGCAAAGGGGGGAGGCACATAGATCACTGAAGCCTCAGCCCCAGTTCCAGCCTTTGCCTGTCAAAAGGGATAAAAAGAGAGGCTGCACTCGCCATCAAGTGACATCGTATTCAGGTTGTGGGTAAAATGACACAGCAGCCATTTTCTTCTGTGCTCAACCACTATACTCAAGGACAGGAGAAAAAATGGACAGGCCCAGCAAACACAAAATGTTTTCACTGGGCCACTAGAATATGGCTCACAATTTGCTAATGTGTTACATGTATGGTACCATGTTATATACTGAAAATGTACCTGAATTATTAAATACCCATCCTTCTTGCTTTTCTGTGTTCATTTTAGCTGTGAAAAACTCTAGAAACAAAACAAACCCAACAAGCCCTTGGTTTTCAGATTTTCATCCCTTTGACTTCAGGAACTGTCTACTTTTAATGAAGGGAAAATGTGACAATTTCAGCATGATTTGTTCAAGCCATTGCCTGTATAAAACATGGACGTAGCCTCCGTGATGTCACCCATAGGTTTCTGAATATCCATTTTGAAGCAAATTTGGTCGCCATCTTGGCACTTACTTGACTCCGCCTACCTCCCAGATAATCCAAAAATGGGCAAAAAGGCGGGCCGTTGCTGGAGCTGACGCAAGCCCAGTGGGCGGGCCGAATGGAGCTCGTTTGCTGAAACACGCCCTCTAAGCTCGCAGCTACCAAGCTAGCTTCGGCTTCCATACTTGACTAAAAACCTCAGCTCGATGCCACCTGGTTCGCTAAGGCCGAGATGCAGGGTCATATCTGTCCCAGTAAAGCAATGGATCCTGCCAAGTAGCTTGTGGTGGCGGGTCGAACGCTGTTTATATTCGTGAAGCGGTTGTGGGACGAATGTTGTTCGTATCCTTGAGGCAGTAGCGCGACGAACGCTGTACACCACTGGGAAGATGCGGCGGCTGGCTCACTGAGTATCAGTATCCCCCCAGAGTGCGAGCGGGTGCTCATCTTAGCTCTTGTACGCACCTTAGCCCTGTCCCATTAACAGTAGTATGGCCAGCCAAATGATAACATTGCACTACGTAACCTTACTGACAAACCTGAAGGACCTTCATTTTCCTACCACACTCTCGCTTATTCTGATCACAAGTAGTATCACCCTACATTTTGACTTCGGTGAATGCTGAATTAATTGGTTACTGTAGCCAGCATACGTGGGCTCATCAATACTAACACAGCTGAGCGTCTGGCTCAAAGGCGCCATGGTTATTTCATCAGCTGCCCAGCTTATCTCTGTCCTTTATATTGGCTAACGATACCACTGCGACGCGCAACTTTTTTATCGCGTCGTAAAATTGACGTTACTTTCGAGGAAAAAGCCTTTACTCTTAGCGACAGCTAATATAGCCAATCGTGGCTGGTTAGTAGCACTTATTCATTGCAGTCTGGTTTATTAGTTACGTTAATGTGGTTAGCTAGTTTGTGGATGATGGACTTCATGTAGAAACACTTTTAACGACAGCTAGCTAGCTTGCTAGATATCGTGGGATATGTTAAATTAGCTATATAGCTAGCCAGCTAGCCTTTCTATTTACAATGATACCGTTCAGTAATAGCACTGAAAATTGAACAAATCCATTGGTGGCATATGCAGTTCTATAAGATATTGCTGCGTGAATCTACTGAGTGTATAACCACGGCAATCTCCGGTCAAGCCTTCCAAATACTCTGGGTAATCAGCTAAGGAGCCCTGTCATTTGGTAGCATGCTATGGTGGCCAGCCAGTTACGTTGGCAACCTGTTAGGGAAGCCTTGACGGTTTTCCAACCCCTGACTGACAGCTTTTGTTCAAAAATATGTTAACCCTAAATTCAAACACTTTTCCGTTTCGCTAATACATTGCTGCATGCCTGTATGATAACTGCGGCAGGCGTACACTCCCACTGGCACAGGTGGACATCTTGGGCAAAAACTGAGGAGGTTACTGTATTCATTCTCTGGCTAGTTGGCTAAAGAACAAACTAACGTTACTTCGTGTTGACATCTAATGTTATATGAAGTAACAGAATTTCATCCTCTTAGAAAATAGACCACAGACTCCTAACTACACAGCAAGACATTATTATCCTGATATTTCTATAAAACTCTGTGGTCAGAAACGCGGCCAATGGATCAAGTTCCGTGACTCGAGTGAGCCTAGGTAGGATAACGGCCCAGAGGCGACTAGAAAAGGCTAAGGATTAGCAGCTAGGCTAGCTGAGCTGTAGTAACCCCCCTCCCTCAGACAGCCAGGCTAGGCCCGTGGTTAGCGGAAGGGCTTGGCGTTCCTACTCTAGAGCCCGGGGCCGTGTAGGCCTGTGCTCTAGCCTAGCCACAACATAACCGGATGAGACGAATCCTGCCCAGAGACTGTGTAATTCAAGGTTCTGTCACTCAAAGTGGCCACGCCCTTAATTATGCAGAAATTTAAGCCTTTATATAATGTAAATAGTAGAGTTACAAAAAAATTCACTCCCCCCAGTTTTCACGGAGGGGAAAATTAGCCATAGAGACCAAAACCATATTTTGAACCAGGCTGTAAACATGTTTATTTTTGCTGTAAAATTGGGCTTTTTAACATGGGGGTCAATGGGGATTGACTCGTTTCTGCAGTCAGTCTCAAGTGGCCATTCGAGAAACTGCAGCTTTTGGCACTTCCGTATATGCTTCACTTTTCAGCCCCGCAGGTTGCCGCTTGGTTCAAGCACAGGTTTCACCTTTTTCTCCTTCCTCTATCAAGCACAAATAGAATCCACTGATAAGAAATTGTTTTGAAATGCTCACTTACCGATCCCCATCTCCCTATCATTGCTTAATATTTTTCTACAGCAATTTAAGTTCAGAGTTAACGTATGTTGACCAGTCCGTCAATATTGGAGATTCAAGTCACAACTTGCATTTGGAGTACTGAATGGAGCTAAGACTTCGTTAGTTTTGCTCAGCACAATACACCCATGAAATAACATTATTATGCCATTTTCTTTACTAATCCACGTGCGAGCCGAGAGGTATGTGCTTCCGAAAAATACCTGCTCCTTTTCTGTCAAATTCCACGTAAGTTGCTCACGCCATTAATTTCCAAGCAGTGTAAATTCCAGGAAATCACGACTAATCAATATCTGCATTTATGCGCACAGAAACCCCTGACGTCAAACATTTCAAGTAAATCGATGCGAATGGCGAGTTTGAGCGTCTGCAGAGGGATCTTTCAAGGTATGTAACGTGCGTTTTTTTCAACGTACATTGAATATAAACCCTGATAATTAGTTATTTACTCAAATAAGTGTGTTGCCCTTCCTTGGATACTTAATACCTTGACCTGTGAACCCTGAATCTGAAGTGCGAGCGATCATTGTGATCGTTTACCAATGGCATGTTTGCTAGCATGGCAATGCACGTCGGAATCGGACGGAAAAAGACCAACGCACGTGACAGAATGTGACAGAAGTTTTTTAACATACGTTGAACTCGGACAGACTTTTTTCAATGCAAATTGTCTAATAATGTGAATGGAAGTGATTTGATTTTTTCAGTTGTCGTTATTGGTTATTGTATGCAAAGTGAATGACTTGGTCGGTGATTTTCATTGGTCTACGGGTCGCAGCTGGGTGTATTTAAAGTTGGTCTGCGGTCGTCACTACTGATTTTTGTGGCAATGTACGTCGAATTGACGGCTATATCACAATGCACATGGAAATTTGATGGCTTTTTTCAACATGCATTTAACAATGAAACCTTACAACTTGTTTTACTTTTGTTGTTATGTCTTTGTATGGTTGTTTGAGCTCACACCAAGACAAATTCCAATCAATTTCATTGAGATGGTAATAAATGATTGAATCTTGAATCTTGAAAAGGGTTAAGGAGCCGTAACTTGCCATTTGAAAACTTTTCCGTCAAATACGACATACGTTGATCTCAAATGTAAGCCTTTGCAAAGTGCTGTGAATACTCAGGGTTTTGCTTGTTGTGCTATAGATTAATTACAAACAGGGTGAATAAGCATATTTAGGCAGATTTACAGGTTGGTGATCAGAACAAAATTAAGCAAACTACATAACAGCGCAAGTGGGACCTGTTTCTTGATTTTGGTATGTTTAATGCCATTTGATGTTCTCAGATGAGTTTTTTGGTGTTACATTTTGTGTAACGATGTTTAACTTTCTAATTCTTCATTTGTTGAACCTGATACACCATAAAATAAGGATTTTTTGGGGACATTTTGGTGTTATTTTCCGTCACAGTCTATGTGCGTTGACTCCGACCCTCATGAAGTTTATTTGACATTTCAAGCTTGTGACACTTGGTATTTATTTGTATCACTTAATTTGTGAAACCTGATGCTCTTGGTAATCAGAAAAGCTAAAAACAAATGTTGAATTACAGACTTCCTATTTAACCCCCCCGACACATTTTTGTAACATAATAGCAAATTGTGAGCCATATTCTAGTGTTAAGAGATTGTAATTACCACGCAAAACATTGCGAGAAGATTTTGCATCAGCTAAGAAATATGTTCCACACATCAAGTGAAACCAACTGCTTGACATGATCAAACTTGCCAATAGCAGCCCCGTCTCTCTAATACAAAAAAGGCTACATCCAACTCAGTGAACTTGCCTGCTGTAGATCATACAAGGCACATACAAGTTGTGTACCAACTTGCACACCAAAGTGCAGGCCAGTGTGCCAGGTTGGATGTGGCCAATCTTATCTTTCCATCTCATCCAAAGTTAGAAACAGCAGACCACGTGAAAGGCGCAGCCCCTGCAGCATTTAGCAAAGCCTTCTATGCACAGAGAGCCAAAGAATCACCACATTAGCGCATGCATATGAGACAGCGAGAGAAAGGCCAGACCATACCTCCTTCACAGAGTTGAAGACGGGCAGGCCAAGATGGGTCTTGCCTCCCTTGCCAGGAGAGACCCCTCCGACAAGTCGGGATCCATAGTCTAGAGCCTGCTGACTGTGGAAAGTCCCCTGGGTTGGACAGAGGAGGATGACTGATCAGAGGGAGAAGGAGTCGGGGATCCCTGGGCACTGTGTGGTATTTAAGGGAGGGTGACTTTGGGATATTATTAAAAGACAGCAGCCAGGCTGATAAGGGAAGCTGCTATCAGCCATTAATCATATACACTTCAGTTAACACGGTGTGGCGGCATGAGCGACAGGCAGGCATGGGCCCGATCGATCGTTCAGTGGCTTTAACTCACAACCTTGTATGAAAATGCAGTCTCAAAAGCATACTTACATGAAAGGCAGTCTTATGAGTAACGTTAAAAATTCACACTCGCACACAAGCCCATAAACACAAACACACAACTCCAGTGCCCAGAAGATCATTCACACCTTTTGCTTACATACACATACAAAAAAGTATGCTCACAAATTTGTGAACACCACACATAAACACACAGACAAAAAAAACTCACAGGATTCCAGGCCTGCTTAAAAACACAAGTCTCAAATGATCGAAGTTTGAAACATTTCTTCCATGTTTTCACAATCTAAAACTATGACAAAGGACAAACCGTTATTTGTCGTCGTTATGCAGATAACCTGAAAATGTGCCATCGCATTTCTTGAGGAGGCATGCTATCAGCTGACTATCTGCAATACTACAAACACAGAGACGTGGATTGGGGTGAAGTCCACTGTTTGCCAATATGCTGCCTACCCTCCCATAAGCCTTTGTACTCACAGTAAAAATATATAACTGACACTGTATCCACAAGCTCTCCACGAGCACTGTGTGAACATTACTTTCAAGCAGAGGGTGGGGGATGAGGCTCTGTCCCAGCAGTATAGTTCAATAGTGGACCCATCTTTCAGAGAACAACCTAAACCGACGCATTGCAACCACCTTCCCTGGGGTCGATTCTTCGCAGTTCAAAAATCATACGTTCGACAATGTTGAGGCCAACTAAGGCAGGGAGCTCTCCAACACAAAGATGATCGAAGGTTTAGCTGGGGAGGGATGGGCTTTACTCTGGGAGTCATCCATATCTTGCTTACTTGCGACCTTCTATGGCCAATTTTCAACTCACTGCCCAAGCAACAATTGAAGAATACTCCACTGAACTAGTGCTCTGCTGAAAAATGGACTGCAGGAGAAAATAAAGAGCAGCTCGACGCAATGGCTCCATCTTACACCCTGAGCAAAACGGCACCATGTGCAACACAAGTGTCTTTGCAAATATCAGACCAACACAGTTGGGTCCTTCCATGAAACTCAGCAAATTTTGGTGTTCAGCAACTCACCAGCTTTTAGAACTGAAATTGAAACATGAAGAGATCCTGAAGTGCCCCTGCTATTTTATCTTGAAAACACTACTCTAAATAGCCTGAAATACAGGTAAAAATAAAGACCACGAGTTTAACATAATGCTCCAGGTCATTCTTTTAATCCAAGAGTTTGGGTTTTCCAACGTGTGGAACCTGACCGTTTCAACACAAGGAAGTCACTTTGGAACAGTGTTCACTTTCTATAAAATTTTTCCTTGCATATTTATTTCAATTTCCAGACCGAACCTGTAAGAGACAAGAAATGCCTCTCAGCCTGGGGGCCATAGTCTCCCTGGTGGTGTCACAAATTGACCAGATTTTTGTCATTTTTGTATTTACTTGCAGCTCCATCACTAAAGTTAACAATTTTCAATGCTAAACTTTTTCAATGTTTCACTTTCAATACAAGAAAGTTTGGCAAATGTGTCAGACGGGCACGTACTAAACTTCAAAAAATAATTTGACGCACAAGGAGCTGATCCACCAAGCCAATAACTGGCACAGAGGGAGATCCAATACGTATCTTGATGGGGTAGGAATATTAAAACATTGGGTAGTTGTCAACATGGTCATATGCCCCAGAAAAAAAAAAAGGCCAATTTTTTGCAGTTTGAAAACAATTGCAAATTCATTGCAATCTTATTACCAGTTGCCTTGATTCTTTTCTGCTCTTTTTCCCTTGTACACCTGAACCCAAATATTATACCTGTGCAATAGTCTGTCAGAATGATTGGAGGCCTGTAGTGGGCCCCAACATAAAATTATATGATCATATGAAGAAATGGGGCATAATTATACCCTCCAAAGTGAAAAATGGCAAGAAATACACTGCTTACAATGAAATATTCTGAAAACCTGGTTAAAATTCTATTTATTCACCAAATCTCATGGGGATATCTTGATCAGTTAGTGAGATATGAAGCTTCAAAGTTGAACGAAAATGAAAAAAATTCATTCACAAGTTGAAAAAAGGGGCAAGAGGCCCCTAATTTGAGTGCTTATATCTCAAACTATTTTGACATTGCAGCTCAAATTTGGTGTGGCTTCATGACATATCCCAAGGTATTTTATTTTAAACAAGAGGCCCATGGGCCTTAACGGTCACCTGAGTTGTATAAAAACTGATGTTATTGATGTCAATGAACCAAATATACCCAAAAGTATCATTTTCCTATATAAAGTATAGTAAACTTCATCCCCTCACCAGGGGCAAACATGGAGCCTGGGGGCCATGAAATTCACAATTTTGATAAAGCACCTCAAGACCCTTCCATCTATGAAGAGTATTAGTTTCCAGCCTATCTGGGTCTGGAGAAGAAGATTGTTGAAATTTTTGGAAATATTACCCCATTTGGGCCCCACCCCTCAGCCCCTGGGGAAGAGACAGGGTCAAAAATGTCATAGTATCAAACTGTCATCTCATGGTTATAATGCCAATCAAGGTTGAATGATTTCCAGTAGAAAATGAACAAAATATACCCAAAAGTATCATTTCCCTATATAAAGTATAGTAAACTTCACCCCCTCACCAGGGGCAAACATGGAGCCTGGGGGCCATGAAATTCACAATTTTGATAAAGCACCTCAAGACCCTTCCATCAATGAAGAGTATTAGTTTCCAGCCTATCTGGGTCTGGAGAAGAAGACTGTTGAAATTTTTGGCAATATTACCCCATTTGGGCCCCACCCCTCAGCCCCTGGGGAAGAGACAGGGTAAAAAATGTCATAGTATCAAACTGTCATCTCATGGTTATAATGCCAATCAAGGTTGAATGATTTCCAGTAGAAAATGAACAAAATATACCCAAAAGTATCATTTTCCTATATAAACTATAATAAACTTCACCCCCTCACCAGGGGCAAACATGGAGCCTGGGGGCCATGAAATTCACAATTTTGATAAAGCACCTCAAGACCCTTCCATCTATGAAGAGTATTAGTTTCCAGCCTATCTGGGTCTGGAGAAGAAGATTGTTGAAATTTTTGGCAATATGACCCCATTTGGGCCCCACCCCTCAGCCCCTGGGGAAGAGACGGGGTCAAAAATGTCATAGTATCAAACTGTCATCTCATGGTTATAATGCCAATCAAGGTTGAATGATTTCCAGTAGAAAATGAACAAAATATACCCAAAAGTATCATTTTCCTATATAAACTATAGTAAATTTCACCCCCTCCCCAGAGGCAAACATGGAGCTCAAGGGTCATGAAATTCAAAATTTTGATAAAGCACCTCAAGAGCCTTACAGCCCCGCCTCTCAGAGTCCCTGGGGGTGGGCACCATATAATTCACAATTTTGGTGCATATTTGACCAAGGAAGGTTCCTGCAAAATTTTATTGAAATCGGATCAGCGGTTTCTGAGAAGAAGTCGAAAATGTGAATTGTTCACGGCCGCACGACGCACGACGGACGAAGGACGACGACGGACAAAAGGCGATCAGAATAGGTCACTTGAGACTCGTTTCAGGTGGCCTAAAAATCATGAAAATCTGAGATGGTCATCATGGGAAATTTCCTAAAACCAGGTGATTTCACATGGAATGACCCACACTGAAATGGGCACATTTTCAGCATGCAATTGTGCTTTATCTGTCAAATTCCGCTGCCATGGCAACCAGAATCGATGTGTGTAGTGACCCAACCATAACCTATGCCTACAGCAAATGTCAAAGGAATCGGCTGAAATTTGTGGCCTGTTGAACATACTCAAAAAATATATATATGGACGCGGCGGTGGTGGTGGTGGAGATGACGACCATGAATCCACAATAGCCGCTCAACTTCCTCTGGGGGCTATAATTAAAAGGCCAAGTACTACGCCTTTGAACCATACGCCTTACTTTGCGCTCAGATCATCCACCGTTAAACAAGCAAAAGTGGACTTGGACATGCCCAAATTGTACTTTTGCCATGCGCTTTAGACTAATGTTTGTGTGCCAAGATCTTTAAAATATAACCCAATGTCAGAGGGTTTTTGACAACACACGAACGGTGCAGACCCTTGTTTAGTGATCACAGGACCAGAAGTATCTCCGCTGTCGATCAATAGCGTGTCTTGGAGGGAGCACATCTGAAGTATAACAAGAGTATGTCCACAGCAGGCTATCAATTCACCCCATTCATTCTTAAAGGCCGAATCCCAGCCTAGCTTATCCCGCTGTCGGCTCCACTGAAGGCCTCAGCAATTTGGGCTCAATGCAGCGTGATGACATTTGTGCAAATGTTAATTTCTCTGTTATAGCTATGACCGTTCATTACAACTTTCAACAATGGCCTTTTATTACACAGATCAGGCAAAGGAGCAAAAACTGCCGCAAGTATTAAAACCAATGGGTGAGAATAATAATCTTGCTGGGCACAGCAGAACTGAAATACTTTTGGTTGACTCATTCACCTGACTACAAGCCTGCCTATCTGGCTTGTTCCAGCTGGCTGTCTGCCAGTATTTTGTTATACTTCTTTCTGAACAAAGTTAGTTTATCCCTCAATGAGCACTACCTGCACAATCACGCGCATAGTCATGTCAAGGCCAGAGACACTAAGCTACATAATGACAGTTTGCCCACTGCCTAAAAGCCCCTGGGCCAGCCATGGAAGGAGGAAACATCTTATTGCTGCAGTGAGCAGCCAGAAGTACACAACAGTGAACTGAAGTTTTCAATTTTTTCCCCCAAAATGCTGGCACACAGTGGCAACACTCTGCTGTGTACAGCAGTTTACATTCTGGTTCCTGTCTCGTTGGAAAGATGAAATTGGTTATCTTTTCAAAACCTTCTCCAGTGTAACTTTTCAAGCCATTCATTTAATGACACTAACGATACTGCTATGCAAAAAATAAGTATCAAGGCAACTTCCAAGAAAGGCATTCAACTTCGTTAATTACGTTGTAAATCCAGGTAGAGTGCCAGCAATGACAGCAGACAGTTATTTCAAATAATCTAAAAACAGGTATTGTAAGTCAGCTCTTCTCTGAATTGGTAAAATGTCCGCTTCATGTACATTTAGATCATGTGTCTTAGAAAATAAAGACCCAGCTTTAAAGATGGCTTCATAAGTAAGTACTATTCCTTCTGAGAAAATGCTAACACAAAAGCCAAAACCCTTTCTTATTCAGAACTTCATCTTTAGGTTTAATTTTTAGAAGGTTCAGCCTTTGCCAGTTGTGAAGTTGAAATATTTGTTTCCATTTCACTGACCTAAAAGTTTACAAAGGAAAGTGAGAGTGAAATGGTTCACCTGTGTTTGGCACTGCCCTTTCAATCATAAACCAAAATGCAGCCGCAGAAACTGCTGCTAAACTAAAGTGTCCTAAGCAGTGGAAACTACAGAGGACAAAAGAAATGCATTAGCTAATCATTTGGTTACTAAACAAAATCTTCAACCACAAACAACTGTGGAGCCAAACACGCCCTCTGAAGGGCCTACAGGGAATGACACCATAGACAAAAAAAGACTGGATTTCTTTTAGCCATATTTGGATACTAAAAACGTATAAACACACCTTTAACAGTGAAGTGCACCCAGCACTTTCTAAGAATCACCATGTGCTTGTCACAAGGCTGGTTACTGGAGTGCATCATAAGTAAATAGGAAAGATACACGCAAGCAGTAAAGTAGAACACTGATAAAAGCTTGGGGGAAAAAGGAGTGACACACAATGAAGACCCCACGACTAGTCGACGACGCGGCCTAAATGCAGTAATGGACAGTGACAAAACAAACCTGCTTGCCAGTGAACCCTTGGCAAATGACCTTAGTGTCTTTGTTAATGTAGAGGTTCTTTCTTGAAGCAGTATAGCAGTGCCGGACACTACTCTGCTGTACTGAAAACAGAAAAAGAAACAAGAGAATAAATCCTACGCTGCTATTAAAAAACATCTTATGTACACAGTGTTAAAAAATGGCCACCCACGGGTCTGAAGGAGACGTAATAATATGATGACCTAGCATGAAGCATTTTGTACAACAGTCAGATATTAAGCTAAGGCACCGTCTTGCTGACTTTAACCACAATTAACCACAACTGCATATATTACTAAACGCAGGTAATTAATTTTAATAAAACAAATGCTGCCAAATCGAGTGAAATATTAGTGTCTCTTCCTTGGTTTCTCTTTACCGCATAATATACAACTGCTTTAGTGAAGGACAAAAGGCATAATAATGGCCTAGTTAGTACAACCCCGATTCCGAAATAGTTGGGACAAACTGTAAATTGTGAATAAAATCAAAACGCAATGACTTTCAAATCAGACCAGCCAGTATTTTATTCACAATAGAACAGAGATAACATAGCAAATGTTGAAACTGAGAAATTTTACAATTTTATCCACAAAATGAGCTCATTTCAAATTTGAGGGCCGCTACAGGTCTCAAAAAAGTTGGGACAGGGGACTGTTTACCATGGTGTAGCATCCCCTCTTCTTTCTAACACAGAGTGGAGGCGTCTGGGCATTGAGGAGACATGTTTCCTGAGTTTAGCTATTGGAATTTGATCCCACTCTTGTTTAAAACAGGCTTCCAGCTGCTGGAGAGTTTTGGGTCTCCTCTGACGGACTTTTTGTTTAATTACGCGCCAAATGCTCTCAATCGGTGAAAGATCAGGACTGCAGGAGGCCAGTTCAGCACACGGACTCTTCTACTACGAAGCCATGCTGTTGTAATAGCTGCAGTATGTGGTTTTGCTTTGTCCTGCTGAAATACACAAGGCCTTCCCTGGAATAGATGTCATCTGGAGGAGAGCATGTGTTGCTCTAAAACCTTTATATACCTTTCAGCATTCATGGTGCTTTTTAAAACACGCAAGTGTCCCACAACATATGCACTAATGCATCCCCATACCATCAGAGATGCTGGCTTTTGAACTGAACGCTGATGACAGGAGGGGTGGTCTTTCTCCTCTTTAGTCCGGAGGACATGACACCCATGATTTCAAACAAGAATGTCATATTTGGACTCGTCTGACCACAGGACACTTTGCCACTTTGCTACAGTCCATTTAAAATGAGCCTTGGCCCATAGAACACGGTGGCGCTTCTGGATCATGCTCAACAATGGCTTCCTTTTTGCATGATAGAGTTTTAGGTGGCATCTGTGGATGGCACGGCTGACTGTGTTTACAGACAGCGGTTTCTTGAAGTATTCCTGGGCCCATTAAGTAATGTCAATGACAGAATCATGCCAATGAGTGATACAGTGGCGTCTGAAGGCCCGAAGATCAGAGGCATCCAGTAAAGGTCTTCGGCCTTGTCCCTTACGCAGAGATTTTTCCAGTTTCTCTGAATCTTTTGATGATGTTATGCACCTGTCGCTGATGAGACCTTCAAAGCCTTTGCAATTTGACGTTGAGGAACATTGTTTTTAAAGTATTCCACAATTTTTTTACACACGCCTTCACAGGTTGGAGAACCTCTGGCCATCTTTACTTAGAGACTCAGCCTCTCTAGGACATCCCTTTTATAGCCAATCATGTTACACACCTGATGCCAGTTAACTTAATTACTTGCTAAATGATCTTTCAGCTGATTCTCTTAAATATTAATTGCTTTTTCAGCCCTTTTTTGCCTGTGTCCCAACTTTTCTGAGACCTGTGGCAGCCAGAAAATTTGAAATAAGCTCATTTTGTGGATGAAAATGTAAAATGTCTCAGTTTCAACATTTGAAATCCTATCTATGTTCTATTGTAAATAACATATTGGCTCATGTGATCTGAAAGTCATTGCATTTTGATTTTATTCACAATTTACACTTCGTCCCAACTATTTCAGAATTGGGGTTGTAAATGAAATGCAGGTAACAGTATTACCAAAGGTACAGCAACTAAATATTGAGCAACAACTTCACTTTTCTGTGATTTCTAAGCAGAATGAAAGTTGAAAGCCCATTAACCAGTTGTTAATAAAAACAGTCAGCCCAGAGGTTCCAGTTCACTCCTGTTAATTTACATTCAGGAACAAGCTTCTTCCCTGCAGACATGAGTGAGGCAATACACCATAATCCAGGATGCTTAATTAATAAATACTTGCAAGAAAACAATTTTTTGGTGAATTTAAAGAGCTTGTTTTAGCCCCTTTCAAACCCGGGGAAGTTAACTGCCGTGTAGAAAATCTCAGATTCTCATTTGTATGTGTTTCATAGAGTTGACGTTTATCTCCTCAGTCAAATTCTATTACCTGATTAAAGCAAAATCCAAGCATCAGGGAGGGCCACAGCATAGTCAAACAAGGATTCTTTCACAGCAAAATGCCAGTTTTGAGAGGTGGTTAATGACATTTCTGTGCAGAGTGCATGCAAAGCAATTAATTCTCCCTTCCAATCATGGCATACCATGCAGAATAATAATGATAGCATTTCCATGGGCATTGGGTAGGATAAATCGTAAACATAAATATCTCGGTGACATAAGATCATGAATTAAATGAGGTTATTTTGTAATGATCATGTTATTGACATTTTCATAACCATGATGCAAAGACTGAGGTCAGAAATAACAGAACTTCAGTCGATGCAATGAAAACCCTTGTCAGTAAGCCTACATGTCTTTAAAAGTGTAAATAAACAACCTCATAAATTGCGTTGCCACTCATGTTCCAATCTAGCAGAATTTTAGAAAGCATATTCCCCAAGTCAGTGGCGCAAGTAAATGGTGTACATTGAGAGAAAAGCCAGCAAGACGCTTGAAAGTTTAATTTACATTCAGGTAAATGTTTAGGAAAACTTCAAAAGTGAGGATAAGGAAACAAAAACATGCCAATATACGCAACTCCATGTTTTATATAATTAACTGAGAAACTGTCGTTACTGTAGCATATTTACTGTGTAATAAATAAGATTTATATTCATATTGACACATTAAAGAAGAAGAATCTCAGCTTTAATTAGAAGGCAAGTGCATGTTCTGAACAAGCACTTAAATGGCATTTAAAGCAAATGATCACTTTTTTTTTTTTTTTAAAGTAAGCATTCCCACCTTGCAGGAATAAAAATGAATTTTAGACGAAAATGTCAATGGCAAAGCAATTTCTACTTCTCACCGCAAACTGACAAGATCAGGAAAAAGAACAGGGACACATGAAATATCATGAGGGCAAAAATATTTCGTGACAGCATGGATTCGGCACGAAGTCATCGTACGGCCACGGTTATGTGATAAGTATTCTCCAATGTTTCTGGAAATCCTTGAGAATAGATGGCTACTGAGCAAGAAGCAATGCACAGCACATATTCCTCGTTAAGTTAAACGGAAACGTTCGCTAGTTAGAAAATACCACATACTGTCAGATCGCACAACACTTCTTGAACTGGTCCATTCTCCGAGGAGGTTCGTGAACAAACAGGATATCAGCCAACCGTGTAAACAGATGGGCTACATGTTGTCGCACGTCAGCATGTCCGCAGAAAAGTTGCATTCAGCGAACATTTCTACATGAAGTCTCAATAACGTTATTTGACTGACCACCAGGCAACCAGCTAACGTCAACCAGCCAAATAATAAATTGCTTAGTTTTCCAGTAAAAACATGCAAAACTAATTAAAATGCGCCCGCGTAAGCAAAGGCCATGTACTTTCAGCTTAAAAAATAAACAGAAAAATAAGTTTAACAGCAACTAATTTTAAAAGCAAAATGACAAGGTAGGTCAAAGTTCACTGTGTAGCCTGAAATAACCAAGCTCACAAGCTAAAGCAGCTAAGTTAGCTAGCATGCTAACTGTTATACTCCAAAGTCAGTGCAGGACAGTGGTGTTTTCCGTGCAAGACGCTGTAACACCGGTGGTACTCAAGAAGACAACTAGTAAAGTAGCAGCAAAAACAGAAAAATATGCCCAGGCGCACAGCACAGATAAATGCAGCGTCGACTTGACACTGACTCACAAATGTCAAAAATCATACTCACTGAGCAGCCGAGCAAACAGTCTACTGTGCGACATTTTCGGTCATTCGCCAATGACACGCTAGAGAAAAGGACCGAAACGTAAAATTGAATAGCTGTCTAAAAATATGCCAGAGTAACACGCGAACGGAAAATGCTTTAACATTACTGCATGCAATGTAAAAAAGGCTTTCGTCTGTTTTAAATGCCGGAAAGACAATCTTTACAAACTCGAAAACGTTACTTTAAGAAAAAGAAAAAAAAATGACAGGAGGGCTGTTGCAAGTTTGCCGTCACGGATTCTGCATGGTGAAGTTTTTTTTTTTTTTTTTTTTTTAAATCAGTATTGGCAATTTATTATTATAATATGTGATTTATTTCCCATTTGTTAAGTTGATCGCGAACACGTGGACAATTTTTTGTACGCATTTTGAAGAACATTTTGCACAACTTGCATAGCCTTTTAAGATGTCAGAATCTACCACTAGAGGGTAATATTACACCGAAATGCAGACTTTTTTTTTTTTGACAATTTGACATTTTGCAAATTTTTGCATATTCACGTAGTCGTTCATCACATTATGTTTTAATCCATAAATAATACTTGATTAATTGGGTAAGTTATTTGTCAGCAAATGTAATGAATAAATGTGCCACACACAAACAGGCACACACACACACACACACACACATACACCCATACTTGCACTTCTATCCTTGTGAGGACATTACATTGACTTTCATTCATTATTTGTGTGTCTTTACAGCCTTTCCCTAATCCTCACAATAAGCCATGCAGCCTAACCCAATCTGTTAACCTAATCTTGACCTATCCCTAATTCTAACCTAATCCTAACCTTAACTAATAAGTCACAATTTGCCTTTGTAGTCGTAAGGACAAGCGAAAATGTGATACCAATAATCTTCCCACTCAGTAGGAAAAAAAACATTTTCTAGCGTTCACTGCGTAGCAAGTACAACACACACACACACACACACACACACACACACATATGCACGCACACATACACACAGATGGGTGAGAAATTTTTGGGGGATAAAAATCAACAAAAACAATCCTAGTGAAGTTTTGGACCATGAAAAGTCACCAGATCAGCTTAACACGCCTAAGCATTGAGTTTCCAAATGTAAAACTTTACCTGAGGGATGGAGTAGGCTTACTTTTCTTTTAAGACCTATTCCCTCATTTGGTGTTTTCATGATGGTGACAGAGAGCATTGTCTAACTTGTTGTTCCAAAATGTCCCATAGGACTTCAGTTGATTTAAGATCTGGTAACTGGGAAGGTGGAGCCACATGCTTGGATCATTATTATATTCAATACCATTAAGTGATCCCATGTGCCTTTGCCATCCTGGAAGAGACCACTGCCATCATGGTAGGAATGCTTCATTGCAGGATATAAGATCACACAGAATAACAGTGCATTGATTTGCACTGACCTTTCTGCCTTTCAGAGGACAAATGGCCCTATACCACACTGGGAAAATGAACAGAAGCATCTGCATGTTCTGTTTGTCCACATGTTTATGTAATCGCCTCTTCAAAAAAATTAAATATTAAAGATTTAATGACCAATAGTTTATGAGGAAATATCAAAGAATAAAAGACCTACGGTTTATGAGGGTGAATGTTAGTTATTTACAGTTGTATAATGAAACTGTCAGTATCTGAATCTGTCTAGTTTTATGTGCTTTTTGTACTTGTATTTAGAGTTTTTCATGCTTCAGGGCTTATTTTAGGCATTTTCTGTATTAGTCTAGTCATTCCCATTCATCTGTCATTTGTCACTCTGTTTTCTCTCCCACACCAGCACCGCCCCTTGTTGGTTGTTAACTCAAGCAATCGTCAATACAAAAAAAAAAAAAAAAGCGCTGATGTTGCAGTCACACCCCATTTCCGATGCTTTATTCGGTTATTTCTGATTCCCAGACAAGGTCGAGGATGGAACACTTCCGGAAGACAGGGCTAGCTGAGTTAGTGCAAGGTAGGCTGAACAAAAATGCTGATTTTTTTCTCATTGGAGAGGAATTGAACTGAAATATTTTGTCAATGGGAAGATGATGGTCCAGGGAATGTAAAGTAGGGTTAAAATTGAAATCTCTCAGACAAAACATATCAGTTGTGGAAAAGTTGACAGAGTAGTTGTTCCCTGGCCTTAATCTAAATATTGACAAAATATTTTAGTTCAATTCCTTTCCGATGAGAAGAAATGAGCGTTTTTTGTTCAGCCTACCTAGCACTTACCATAGGCACTTACTCAGCCAGCCCTGTCAACTGGAAGTGCTCAATCCGTCATCTAGGCTGGGAATGGGAAATAATCGAATAGGATAGTTTGGTGGCCGAGTTGCTTCCGGTCTCGCGGAGCTGCGGAAGGTTACTTTCGCGTGCGTGGTTAGGGACACTTGGCCGTATGATTCCGAGCGTAGAAGCCATTTTAATTCTTCATTAATGCAGTACTTATTCTTGGCTTGATTTTAGTGTTTAGAGAAGGGCCTTCTATGGCAATATTCAGGTGATTGATATGATTTCTCGAATAATTCTTGGCGTTGCCGTCAAGAATCACAGGTGATGTAGATCAATGCTTCTCAAACCTCTCCTGGAGTACCACCTCTCTCCCATGTTTTAGATCTCTCCCTGCTACCACGGATGGCTCTAATGATTTGCTCATTATCAAGCATCTTCACGAGTAACAAGCTGATCATTTGACTCATCTGTGCTGGAGCAGGCAGAGCTCTAAAACGTGCAGGAGAAGTGGTACTCCAGGAGAGGACTGAAAGGCGCTTATGTAGATGATAAGATTGCTATCGTTCAATGCTATTATGTGCATGCAATAGAACTAAGCATGAGCAAACTGTGCTCTGGAAGTGTGGTAGTCTCGGAAGAGTGAGAAATTTCAGTGAAAAAGCTATATCTGGCAATTTTTTTTGTACTGATAATTACTCAAACTGTTTGATTGTTCCCTCATTTGTGAGCACACCTTCTTGCATGCTTTTCAGTACCACACACCTGTTACCCATTTGATTTGGTTCTTAGTTCTCCCTTTATATACCTCTCACACTCCGTTTACACGTGGCCGGCTATGTTCATAAATGAACATTTCACCGTCTCCATTTTCAAAAATAACATCATGCACACGTATCAGTTTTCAGAAAAGTTTTCGTTTACACGTACCCGTGTATATATGCCGTCAAGTGCATATCAAACCTGTAGGTGGCAGTGTAACGATAAGCTCAAGCCCATGTTAGCCAATCAGAATCCCGAAAATAGCAACAACGGAAACGAATCACGATTATCCATCACCACAGCCAAATGAAAATGTAAACATAGGTCGCACTTTTGGGACAGGTGCAAGTTCTGGCGCATACTGTGACGTCGGCTGCCTAAAACTCCGTTTTTCTCAGTTTACATGCAAACTTGTTACCGAAGTTTCCCAAAATCTCCACTCTGGCCGGAGTTTTTAGAAAGAATCGTTTTCAGAGGCGAATTCTCTGTTTGCGTGTAAACAAAGGGCACAAACGCAGGGAAATGTCTCCATTTGTCAAAATAACCGTATACGTGTAAACGGGGGCTCAGCATCATTTGTAAATTGCAAGTTTGGGTCACCAGATTTCAGGGGGAAAAAAACAACTCCTGACTGACTACGTCAGACTTGCCTAAAATTTAAAGAACATGATGTTCCTGAATTCAGAAAACTATGTGCAAAATTTTAGACCCATATCTTCATTAGTTTCTGAGATATTGAGTCTTCAAAAAGGGGGCATGGCCCCCAATTTTGTGCAAATACAAGTGTTACTCTGCAATATGCTAACTTCAATAAGTCACAACTTTTGAAATATCAGAGACAGCAACATGAAATTTGCAGGGTTGGTTTAGTATAAGATGTCTGAGATGACCGAAAATCAGTATCACAACTTGTTTACTTGCCAGTTAGTTTGTTTCCCAAAATGACTCACAAAAGTTTGGTTTAGTGCATGGGGCCAGGTTTGGCCCTCAATACCTCTGTGTAGAAACATACTAGATCTTTCTAGTCTTCAAATTCATTTGTCATATTAGACTACTTTCATATTTATATCAAGGAATTTGAACTTTCTGATTTATAGGCCCTTAACAATGGGACGAAACACGTCAGAATCATATTTCAATAGTACATTGCCAAGGTATGACAGGCTGTATCGAAAAAGAAATTAAATCATTAGAAAGCGCATATTTTTATTGATAAGTAAACCAAATGAAGACCACAATGGAAAAATGATCAGTCACATTTTCATGTTGTGGAGAAATGATGAATCAAAAATTCAATACGATCTTTGAAACAAAGCACTGAAAAAAATATGTAAAAAAATATAAGATATAACGTTGTATATTATTATAAAAATAATAATATAATATATGCAAAAATACAAAATTTGGACTCTGACATTTTTTCCTTGTGGTCTTCAAATGTCTAGTTGGCATCTTAAAGGAAAATGCTTTTTTTTTCCAAGTTGTCGAATCACACAATGTTTTACTACGAACTAAAAGGAATATGCTGGTACGTAGGCTTGTCTCAATATCTCAAAAAACTAGTGAAGGGTCTAAAATTTTGCACATAATATACTGGATACAACAACCTTACATTCAGAGAATATCCAGCCTCAATGAATCGCAGTTTTCAGCACTCTTCTATTTTGCATGGTGATTCATAATGAAAGTAATAGGACCTTGGAACTCGGTTACGCACTGTCTATGGGCTACACACCGCTCAGGCAAATTATGAGAAAATCGCGGAAACCATCTACTCTGGCCAATCAAAGAGCACCAACTCCACGGACAGTCATTGGCTGACTGCTGTAGCATCACCGAACGTAAACTAAGCAATTCACGAACACACTTAGGTTGAATTCTCGATTCTGGTGTGATTGACCTATGAGGAACAGCCAGCGCTTTTGACTACGCATCTGCGTAGGGAAGCCCCAGGAAATATGTAAGTTCTGTGACTTCAAAACCTGCTCACTAATACATTCAAGATGGTGTTAGAAAGCATTGCAAGGATTATTAAAATTCAGCTCCCTGCCTACCTCAAAAAGCTGCCTTTACCAGAAACTATCGGAGGTTTTGCGAGGTTAACGGGTAAGTTACGTAAATAATTACTTAGAGGTGAAACCACTGCTTGAGTGGGTAGCTCACGTTAGCTTGTTTGAAACATAATGAGAGTCTGATATGCATGCCGAGTAAATTAAGTAGGCGTTTATTGTGCTCGTAGCTATTAACCGACGTAGTGCTTGCTGCACTGGGTCTTATCTTGAAGAACGGCCATGCAGTTAGTTGGCAGTGAGGAAAACCGCCTGCTCCGTCGATACAACAATTTGTGAAATATTCTTCAGATTGAGCAGTTCTGAATGTTTAAGTGAATTTTCCCATTTTTGAACTTTGTTGTAATGCTATTGAGAGATCACCATAATGATGCGATGCGTAGGATCAGTCACAAGGTTCACTGTCAGAGATAAACTGATACATTTTTGTGAGGCCCTCATAAAGTTGAGGATGAAGTATTTCGCTTAGGAATATAATTTGAGAAAGTTTTGTCGTTGCAGATTTTAGTGGGAAAAGCAATCACCTTAAACCTTGTTAGAGCTCTGTCTTGCCCGATTTTTGCGAGAGAGTGAGTCTTTCACCTCTAAAATAAGCATATCTAAAATTAGGCGACTTCGCCTTTGCTGACTTGCAACATAAAATAGAATTCTTGATTGCGAGTACAAACTACTTAGTAATAACTTGAACGAAGACAGTTGGCCAATGTGCATATTACGCAAAATAAATTTGCTGCCCACTCACAACAATATTAATAGTGGGTTTGAAAGCGTTGCCCTACTCTTCAAATCAGTCGTTTGATCATGTTATTGCTTTCACCTATATGCCCCTTGATGTAGGATGCATTTTAAATTATTTAAATCTTATGTCTGAAAACCCGAAACCTAGCGATGCTAAACAGAGGCCAAAAGTATTTTGAGATTATCCAGTTGATAACTACGCGCAGTCACAGCCATTAAAGTATGGGTTTTGGCATGCCACTTAGTAACCTGGAAATCACTTCATCTTCCTTATACCTCAAGAAAGTAAATTTGTTGCTCATCTCTTTACCTAATGGTAACCTATGGCAAACTCCGATCGAGTCTTATCAAACTGCCACTGCTGGCTTTCATTGAGCAGGAGCACAATATGGTTGATTTTTGTGGGAATCCCACAGTCTGTGAGTTGGAAATCTGAATTGATTTCTGCTCCCAAATGGAACCATAGCTACGGAACCATAGCTACAGAACTATGAGAGCATCTGCCTGAGGAGTCCATACTGTGGGGCTCTGCTTTCCTGGTAATTTCATAAGCTGGTGTCCGCAGATTTGCTTTGCTTAGCTCAGTGATGCTATCTATACATGTGAAGCATGACCTCAATCCCTGGTGCAAGTATGTACTTCTTCACCAGTGGTCCACATTTTTGGTGGGGTAAAACAGGCATAATTTGAGTTATGCTAATCTGCTGAAAAGCTGGAAGAAAGTATCTCATACTGATGAATCTGTTTAAACTGTCAACATTTATCTGACATTTCTCTCTCATGATGCTGGCCGGACATGGATGGTTATTTCTTCTTTTTAACACTTGGCTACTATAGTCTGAAAATCCAAACTGAACAGGCGTCATAGAGCACTTTTGTTTTCAAAAATCACATTGGCTTACTGCAACTAATGCAGTTGTGTGACTTTGTAATATATGTTCTTTTTCCTCTCATTTGGAGATTTTAAGCATGAGTCAGCATACATGTGCATAACATGAGCATCACAGAGTCACAGTAAAGTCCTCTGCAGACCAAACGCTGAGACAAAACCATTTTTAAATGTTGCAGAGGATGCATTCAGTCAGAAATCAATACCTTTTTTACCTTCCATCTTTTTTTGATTTGAGAAAGTTTTAGAATGTGGCTTGCTTAACTAGAATTACTAGCTATTTAGATGATGGGGGTGGGGGGTGGGGCCTCAAGTTCGATCAGTAGTAGTCCCCACACCCAGTCCCAGGGCACAAATATCTTCTTCAAAAACATGATGGATTGAAAGCTTAAACTAATTATCCACAATTTTATATTTGGTCGTGGGTAGTTAGAAGTGCAAATTTTGTGATTTGTTTTATTCCTTAAACCTTAGTTTACAAAAAATCATGAAAACTTTGATTTCTTTAATTATGTTATAGGATGGAAATTTTGGGGACCTAGACCAGGCATCTGCCCTCCTGCTAATTTATAAAGCATCTTTGTGACAGTTTTTGGGGATGAGTTTCAGTTGAAAAGTTGAATTTTTTACACAGAAAATATTGATCCATTCTTGGGAAGTCGAGTGCCGTGCTCATTGAGGAGAAAAAAAAGGAACATGGGGGCAAATCGCTGCAGTCCCTGTCAGACCAAAAGGTTTATTTGTGGCAATGAATGAACATGTGGCTCAGCAGCAAAAGCTTGGTAGTGTAAGGTACATTTGCTGTGTAATCATTGAATAAAATTTTGTATTTTCAGTGCTGAGCAGATATTTGTAATTATTCACCTGTCATATAGAAATCTGACCCCTGAGTCACTAATCTATATATAATATTGGCCCAGGGGTCACTTTTCTCCTATAGAGAACTGACCCGCTCCATAGAAATTTGACCCCCCCCGCCCCCAAAGGTAATTGCAATGAAATGCAGACATTTTTTGTTGGCTGCCCTACAAACCAGTGGAAGGAAACAAACAGTTGGTACACTCTACAGCAAAAGGATCTGTATCAGCAACATTTCAAGCCATTTTCAGCCTGTGTTTAGAGATTAGAGTTTGAAGTGTACATTTTTCGTTTGTATTTTCTTGCCAAGTTTCTGTTGTTCCATAGACTATTATGTATAGACTGTTATTATATATTGCTCGTCATATGCTCTTGTTAAATAAAAATAAAATGGCATCTAATAAAATGTACTTGTATTTTTATTATTTTTTTAATTGTACATGTGGGTCATTCCATCCCAAGTGAGAACACACCTGGGCCATCATGGTCTTAGATTTTCTTATAGTTTTGCTCATTTGCTCATTTTGGCCCAAATAACAACTCTGCCAAATTTTTCGGAAATCGGACTGTCGGTATGGGTTTTACGGCACTTTGAAAAACAGCCACTAAATGGCACTGTACAGAGATCGTGTAAAATGCCCCTCAGAAAGATCCCTGTTACATGAAAACTGCAATAGATTCATGCCTGTAAATAAGCATGATGAAGGACAAGGCCCATGTCTTGGGAACTGAAAAGAGAAATTTGGGAAAAAGTCTTTGGTTGCCGTCCAGTGGGCCCTCAAAGTTGCCAAAAATTTGAGCGTGGCCAACTCCAAACCTCCTCAGTTTGAGATATGTAACAGTCTAAGACCTATAGTTCGTGGTAAAAGTGAGAAAAAGTTATATATTTGCCTATTTCAGGATGAAATATTGCCATCAAATGTTCAATTTTCAGGGGAAATACATATAATCTAATGTACAGCGAATGTACTCAAATGTACAAGGAAGTAGGAAAAGTACCCCACATACTTTTAAAATATATTTGGATATGGTTTTATCCTTGGGAATGTGGTTCCTATCTTCTTAGAATAGAATGACTAACTGTTGGGTCATTACATGCCAAGTGGAAACACACCTGGCGATCATGGTCTTGGATTTTACTTTAACTTTGTCTATTTGCTCATTTTGGCCCAAATAATGGATATCTCGGGTTTTTTTTTTTTTTTTTGCAAACTACCCTCTGATATTGGTTTTATAGACCTCTGAAGAAATGGCCTGTAGGGGACGCTTTTCAAAACATGCTGCAGAAAAACCCTTATATCTCCAGCCCTATTACTGATACAGGTCTGGGAATTTGGATGGATTTGTAATATGAGGCTTCCTCTATCACCACCATCATTTGCAATGGTTGTATCTGTTCTTGTTTCCATGGAAATTGTGTTTGAAGGTGGGCAAATTTGAGATTTTTTTCCACTTTTTGGACCCTTATTACTCACCAAATACTGGTGATACTGAAGAAGCGACAAAAGAAACTTTTTATTTCAGATATATCGTTGACACTTTTACTAAAAAATTAAAGCAGAAGATAATGGTTTATCAGATTAACCCTTTCAAAGTTGCTTACAACAGAAAAAGTCTCAAGTTCAAGGGGTCTGTCCATCCCCGGGGAAAAGTTGCATTATTATGAATTTGCACCTGTTGCATGTCAGGTGACCTGAATTATACTGGAAAACACCATCAGTGCAGTATATAGGCTTTTTTTCACCGCAAAAAAAAGGACACAGAAAGTGAAAAATCTCAAATTTGCCCAACTTCAAACAGTTTCCATTGAAACAAGAACGGATACAACCATTATAAATGATGGTGGTGCTAGAGGAAGCCTCATATTACAAATCCATCCAAACCCCAGACCTGTATCAGTAATGTGGCCAGAGATATAAGGGCTTTTCTACAGCATGTTTTGAAAAGTGCCCCCTACAGGCCATTTCTTCAGAGGTCCATAAAACCAATACCAGAGGATAGTTTGCAAAAAAAAAAAAAAGGCCAGAGATGTCCATTCTTTGGGCTAAAATGAACAAATAGACAAAGTTAAAGTAAAACCCCAATTCCGAAATAGTTGGGACGAAGTGTAAATTGTGAATAAAATCAAAATGCAATGACTTTCAGATCACATGAGCCAATGTTATTTACAATAGAACATAGATAACATTATAAATGTTGAAACTGAGACATTTTACATTTTTATCCACAAAATGAGCTTATTTCAAATTTTCTGGCTGCAACAGGTCTCAAAAAAGTTGGGACACCGGCAAAAAAGGGCTGAAAAAGCAATCTACTATATAAAAGTGAATGTCTGTCTCTCTCTCTATCTTTGTTCGTTTGTGGAGGGGGAACTCATCCGTTTCTCGACCGATCGCTCTGAAATTTGGTACTCGGGTAATTTGACCCTGCGTGTAACATGGGACGGGTCCCGTCCGCGTCCGACGTCACGTTTTGACGTTATTAACGTTGCGTTACTACGGACGATGTGTTTTTCGCCTCTGTGTTTAACATATTTCCTGGTAATTGCCCGAATTTTTGTTCCCGGCCAATTATGAACCGTTCTGCGTTGGTTCCGTTTTCAGGCGCCCCCCTCCCACCGGAGCGACGTCCGTGACGTCACTCATTTTGTTACTTCGCCGTTTCTTCACCGATCGCTCTGAAATTCAGTGCTTGGAGGTAATTTGACCCTTTGAGCATAATGGCATGGGTCCTGTTCGCGTCCGCCGTCAAGTTTTGACGTTATTGATGTCGCCTTTGTAACGCAACGTCGGTGATGTCACTCAGTTCGTAACTTCGCCATTTCTTGACCGATCGCTCTGAAATTTGCTACTCATGGGTAATTTCACCCTGTGGGCAATATGAAATGGGTTCCATTTCCGTCCGATGTCACGTTTTCACGTTATTGCTGTCTCCTTTATAACTTCGCCGTTTCTCGACCGATCCCTGTCAAATTTGGTACTTGGGGGTAATTCGATCCTGTGGGCAATGTGTGGGTGATTTTACCCTGCGGGCAATATGGGATGGTCCCGTTTCCGTCTCACCTCCCGTTTTCACTTTATTTACGGCCCCTTTGTAACTTCGCCGTTTCTCGAACGATCCCTCTCAAATTTTTTACTTGGGGGTAGGGCTGGGACGATTCTAAATCGATTCTTTTTTAAGGCGTAGTACCACCGCCTGCTGCCATGGGGGGCTAACATCCGAGCTTTCCCTTTTCCTTTATTAAACCCGGCGAGGTTGAAGCAAAGTGCCAAACATCAAAGGGCATTTGAAATGCTTCCGGAAAAAAACTTGACTGACATCAGTATTTTTTTTTTTTTTTTTTGGCGACATGCGCACGGAGCCAAGTAAAGGACTACAGAATCGTCTCCTCTTACCAATTAGGCTACTCTAAGAAAAGCAACCTGTTCCAGTTTACTTGCTTGATTAGCAATCAAATGGTGGATGCGTTTACTCTCCAAGTTGAATGAGTAGTGCTGTTTATTAAGACAGTATGTTTGATTGCTGCATTTTGAAATTTAAATGGCCATAGAACAGCACAACATGAACACGATTGCCATTGCCACAGCATTTCGTGCGACTGTGATAATTTATATCTCACATTCATGTTTCATCCGCATTACAGAATGTTTTCAACCTTGTGTATTTTTTAGACGCTTGAAATCCAGGGCGATCTGAAAACAAATCTGTTTTTATTTTATCATTATAGATCTCCTAAAAATACTACAATGAGAGATGAAATGCAGAGTTGGGATATGGTGATGTTGAACGAGGATTTTTTTAAAAGTGTGATAAGACCACTTTGCCGTCATGGGGTCGCGTGTAATTTCTTGAAACATACACACCTGAAGCGGCTTAAACGATTTAAAATACCGCCGGGAAGACGCCTGAGTTTAGATTTCGCTAATTGCAGGTGCTCCGCCCTTCCTTAGATCTGCTCCCGTGTATTTGTCCTAAATAACAATCAAGCAATTTCAGTAGCCTATAACGATTGAGATGTGATGGTGAAAAGCAGACAAACCTGACTGGGCTACGGTGTTAGAGTGAAAGAATGCCAATACTTTGAATAATTTAAAAAATTTTCCTCTGAATTGCATCTCTCATTGTAGAATTTTAGGACATTATTAAAGATTAATTTAAAACAGATATGTTATAAGATCGCCCTGGATTTTAAGCGTCTAAAAAATGCACAAGGTGGAAAACATTCCGAAAAGCGGATGAAACGTGAATGTGAGATATAAATTATCACAGTCGCGTGAAATGCGCGGCAATGGAAATCGTGTTCATGCTGTGCTGTTTTATGGCCATTTAAATATCAAAATGCAGCAATCAAACTTGCTGTCTTAATAAACAGCTCTATTCATTCAACTTAGAGAGTAAACGCATCCACCATTTGATTGCTAATGAAGCAAAGTAAACTGGAACAGGTTACTTTTCTTAGAGTAGCCTAATTGGTTAATAGGAGACGATTCTGTAGTCCTTTATTTGGCTCCAAGCAGCATGTTGCCGAAAAATAATGTCAGTCAAGTTTTTTTTCCGGAAGCATTTCACATGCCCTTTGATGTTTTGCGCTTTCGTCCAACCTGCGTCGGGTTTGATAAAGGAATAGGGAAAGCTCGGATGTTCGCCCCATGGCAGCAGGTCGCCTAAAAAAAAAATCGATTCAGAATTGTCCCAGCCCTACTTGGGGGTAATTCGATCCTGTTGGCAACATGGGATGGGTCCCGTCCGTGTCCAATGTCACGTTTTCACGTTATTGATGTTGCATTTGTAACTTCGCCGTTTCTTGACGGATCGCTCTGAAATTTGGTACTCATGGGTAATTCAATCCTGTGGGTAACATGGGATGGGTCCCCTCCACGCCGTACGTCACATTTTGACGTTAGTGACGTCGCGTTTGTAACTTCGCACTTTCTTGGCCGATCGCTCTGAAATTTGGTACGCGGGAGAAATTCCATCCTGCGGGTAACATGGGATGGGTCCCGTCCACGTCGGATGTCATGTTTTGACCATAGTGACGTCGCGTTTGTAACTTCGCCGTTTCTCGATCGATCGCTCTGAAAATTAGTACTCGGGAGTGGTTTGATCCTGCGGGTAACATGTGATGGGTTCTGTCCGACTGTCTTGAGATCGCCGATATATTTTATAATTTCATGTCACACATTTGCCGTTGGCGATGTCAGATACTAATTCAAATCACAACTCTAAATAGTCTCCTTTATTAGTACTGATACCTAGCATTCAAGTAGTTATACTGGCTGTGCTAATGCATCTATTTTTATCAGCTTTATTAATGTTTTAAATGAACAGTCTAATTGTATATTCATTCTTTGATTCCTTATTAGCAACATTCTTCTGTCTGTTTCTGATATAACCATCTTGTCCCGTGCAACGCCGGGTATTCACCCGCTGGTTGATATATAAGAGAATCATCTGAAAGAACATGTAGCAAGTGTCAGGTGTGTAACATGATTGGCTATAAAAGGGATGCCTTAGAGAGGCTGAGTCTCTCAGAAGTAAAGATGGCCAGAGGTTCTCCAACCTTTGAAAGGTTGCGTAAAAAAAATTGGAATACTTTAAAAACAATGTTTCTCAACGTCCAATTGCGAAGGCTTTGAAGGTCTCATCATCGACAGTGCATAACATCATCAAAAGATTCAGAGAAACTGGAAAAATCTCTGCGTAAGGGACAAGGCCGAAGACCTTTACTGGATGCCTGTGATCTTCGGGCCCTCAGATGCCACTGCATCACTCACCGGCATGATTCTGTCATTGACATTACTAAATAGGCCCAGGAATATGTAAAGAAGCCACTGTCTGTAAACACAGTTCGCCGTGCCATCCACAGATGCCACCTAAAACTCTATCATGCAAAAAGGAAGCCATTGTTGAGCATGATCCAGAAGCGCCGCCGTGTTCTGTGGGCCAAGGCTCATTTAAAATGGACTGTAGCAAAGTGGCAAAGTGTCCTGTGGTCAGACAAGTCCAAGAAATTTGACATTCTTGTTGGAAATCATGGGCGTCGTGTCCTCCTGGCTAAAGAGGAGAAAGACCACCCCTCCCGTTATCAGCATTCAGTTCAAAAGCCAGCATCTCTGATGGTATGGGGATGCATTAGTGCATATGGTGTGGGACACTTGCATGTTTTAAAAAGCACCATGAATGCTGAAAGGTATATAAAGGTTTTAGAGCAACACATGCTCTCCTCCAGATGACATCTATTCCAGGGAAGGCCTTGTGTATTTCAGCAGGACAATGCAAAACCGCATACTCCAGCTATTGCAACAGCATGGCTTCGTAGTAGAAGAGTCCGTGTGCTGAACTGGCTTGCCTGCAGTCCTGATCTTTCACTGATTGAGAACATTTGGCACGTAATTAAACAAAAAGTCCATCAAAGGAGGCCCAAAACTCTCCAGCAGCTGGAAGCCTGTATTAAACAAGAGTGGGATCAAATTCCAATGGCTCAACTCAAGAAACTTGTCTCCTCAATGCCCAGACCCCTCCACTCTGTTAAAAAGAAGAGGGGATGCTACACCATGGTAAACAGGCCCCTGTCCCAACTTTTTTGAGACCTGTAGCAGCCATCAAATTTGAAATGAGCTCATTTTGTGGATAAAATTGTAGAATTTCTCAGTTTCAACATCTGCTATGTTATCTCTGTTCTATTGTGAATATAATACTGGCTGGTGTGATTTGAAAGTCATTGTGTTTTGATTTTATTCACAATTTACAGTTTGTCCCAACTATTTCGGAATTGGGGTTGTAAAATCCAAGACCATGATGGCCCAGGTGTGTTTCCACTTGGCATGGAATGACCCAACATATTCTAAGAAGATAGGAACCACATTCCCAAGTATGAAACCATATCCAAATATATTTTAATAGTATGTGGGGTGCTTTTCCTTTACAAAACCCAAAACCAGTGAAGTTGGCACGTTATGTAAATCGTAGATAAAAACAGAATACAATGATTTGCAAATCCTTTTCAACTTATATTCAATTGAATACACTGCAAAGACAAGATGTTTAATGTTCAAACTGAGAAACTTTATTTTTTTTTTGCAAATAATCATTAACTTAGAATTTAAAGGCAGCAACACATTGCAAAAAAGTTGGCACAGGGGCCTTTTTACCACTGTGTTACATCACCTTTCCTTTTAACGACACTCAGTAAACGTTTGGGAACTGAGGAGACCAATTTTGAAGCTTTTCAGGTGGAACTCTTTCCCATTCTTGCTTGATGTACAGCTTAAGTTGTTCAACAGTCCGGGGTCTCCGTTGTCGTATTTTTACGCTTCATAATGCGCCACACATTTTCAATGGGAGACAGGTCTGGACTACAGGCAGGCCAGTCTAGTACCCGCACTCTTTTACTACGGAGCCATGCTGTTGTAACACGTGCAGAATGTGGCTTGGCATTGTCTTGCTGAAATAAGCAGGGGCATCCATGAAAAAAGACGTTGCTTGGATGGCAACATATGTTGCTCCAAAACCTGTACGTACCTTTCAGCATTAATGGTGCCTTCACATATGTGTAAGTTGCCCATGCCTTGGGCACTAATACACCCCCATACCATCACAGATGCTGGCTTTTGAACTTGGCGCCTATAACAGTCCGGATGGTTCTTTTCCTCTTTGGTCGGAGGACACGGCGTCCACAGTTTCCAAAAACAATTTGAAATGTGGACTTGTCAGACCACAGAACACTTTTCCACTTTGCATCAGTCCATCTTAGATGAGCTTGGGCCCAGCGAAGCCGTGGGGTTTCTGGGTAATGTTGATAAATGGCTTTCGCTTTGCATTGTAGAGTTTTAACTTGCACTTGCAGATGTAGCGGCGAACTGTAGTTACTGACAGTGGTTTTCTGAAGTGTTCCTGAGCCCATGTGGTGATGTCCTTTACACACTGATGTCGGTTTTTGATGCAGTACCGCTTGAGGGATCGAAGGTCACAGGCATTCAATGTTGGTTTTCGGCCTTGTAAACTACGTGCAGTGATTTCTCCAGATTCTCTGAACCTTTTGACGATATTACGGACCGTAGATGATGAAATCCCTAAATTTCTTGCAATAGCTCGTTGAGGAATGTTGTTTTTAAACTGTTCGACAATCAGCTCACGCATTTGTTCACTAAGTGGTGACCCTCGCCCCATCCTTGTTTGTGAATGACTGAGCATTTCAGGAAGCTGCTTTTATACCCAATCATGGCACCCACCTGTTCCCAATTAGCCCGTTCACCTGTGGGATGTTCCAAATAAGTGTTTGATGAGCATTCCTCAACTCTCTCAGTCTTTTTTTTGCCACTTGTGCCAGCTTTTTTTGAAACATGTTGCAGGCATCAAATTCCAAATGAGCTAATATTTGCAAAAAATTACAAAGTTTACCTGTTCGAACATTAAGTAACTTGTCTTTGCAGTGTATTCAATTGAATATAGGTTGAAAAGGATTTGCAAATCATTGTATTCTGTTTTTATTTACGATTTACACAACGTGCCAACTTCACTGGTTTTGGGTTTTGTACTTCCTTGTACATTTGTGTACATTCGCTGTACATTAGATTATACGTATATTCCCTGAAAATTGAACATTTGATGGCAATATTTCTTCCTGAAATGGGCAAATATATAACTTTTTCTCACTTTTACCATAAAATATAGGTCTTACACTGTTACATATATCAAATAGAGGAGGTTTGGAGTTGGCCCCGGGGTGTTGACTTGCCCCCCAAAAAGGGACATTTTCTGCTGCATCCGACTTTGAAAGGGTTAATCTGAAAAACTAATGATATAATAAAATTTTTTCTATATTTAATAAAGAGATTCTACATGAAATCAAAGATTTATGTCCTTAGGTCTTCTATATTATGTCCCATGATTGAATTACAAGGGTCTCAAAAGTGAAAAAAATTGGCCACATCCAAATTTTTGGCAAATTTGAGGACCCACTGCACGGCAACCAAAGACTTTTTCAGAAATTTCTCTTTTCAGTTCCCAAGACGTGGGCCTTGTCCTTCATTATGCTTATTTACAGGCATGAATCTATTGCAGTTTTCATGTAACAGGGATGTTTCTGAGGGGCATTTTACAAATTCTCTGTACAGTGCCATCTAGTGGCCGTTTTTCTAGGTGCTGTAAAACCCATACCGACAGTCCGATTTCCGAAAAATTTGGCAGAGTTGTTATTTGGGCCAAAATGAACAAATGAGCAAAGCTACAAGAAAATCTAAGATCATGATGGCCCAGGTGTGTTCTCACTTGGCATGTAATGACCCATGTATGTCATATAAAAAAAAACCTGAATTTGTGTGTGTGTGTGGGGGGGGTCACTATTCTATACTAGAAAAGTGACCCAGGGGTCAGTTTTCCATGGGGGGGGGTCAATATATATATATTTTTTTATTTATAAATTTGGCATCTCCAATCCCACCCGAATTTGGAATGCCCAATTGGTGAACTATATACAAGGCTTGCTCGTATGCGACCCCTTGCTGCCAATTCAGGAGAGTGTAGACAGTTCACGGCTCTCCTCCGAAGCACGCACCTGTCAGCCACCGCTTCTTATACACTCATTCGTTGTATCTTCGCAAGTTCAGAACGAGGGCGGGGGATACCCGGACATGAACAGACTTAGAATCTTCCTGACGAGCGCCCGTCTGGCCAACAGGAGGCGCTTGAGCAACGAACAAGGCAACTATTATTTTTCCTTCCGGCAGTCCTTCCCAATTTGCAACCCTGTAGCGCAATAGCCAATTGTGCGCTACTCTGAAAAAGCTACCGACCACTGCCGACTGGTACGAGGCGGGGATCGAACCCGCGATGTGATAGTCACTTCTGCTTCGCAACACGATGCTTTACCGAGTGAGCTATCCGGCAGCCTGGGTCAATATTCTGACTCACCAATTTCCTTGCAAATCTTAGCATGCAAACTTGCTTGTTTTTTTTTTAAAGATTATTTTTTTGAGAATTTTTCCTTTATTCAATAGTTATACAGTATAGAGAGACAGGAAAGTTGGGGAGAAGAATGGGGGAAGACATGCAGCAAATGACCCGAGCCGGATTCGAACCCAGGTCGCTGCAGGAAAGACACAGCCTTTATGGTACGCGCACTTAGACCGATGTGCCCGTTTAGAATGGGTTGATTGCATAGCCTCTGGTATTGCTGCATGAATCCTTCTCATGAACTGTTCAGCCCAACAATTTCACACTCAAAGCTACACTTTCAATCCTCAGCAGTAAACCTGTCACTGTGAAGGTAGTGGGGAAAATCGAAGCACAGACATGCATGCATATAAAGACTCCTTACATTTTAGTCAGATGCTACACTGTAATTTGTGGAAATTGTATGTGAAATGGATATTTAAAAAAAATGGTACCAAAATACTCTATGCCTCAGTTACCTGATGATGATCTAGTGATCAAAAACCTATTTTTTCCCTTTTATAATTTTAACATTTGTACAACATTTTATTGAATATTCTAATTTAAAGTGCATATCCTGGACCAAATTCTTCTTTTTTTTGTCTAAAAGATTGTGCCTTTATACACCAAATCCTAAGGCTTATTTTGCCAAGGTTGGTCCGTGTATAGAACAATTTTTGAAAATTGCCAGAAGCTTCTGGAATAATCCCCAGGGAGTCCTTAACCATATTGATCCAGATTCGTGATGTCACCTGCGGTTCCCCCATATCCAGGGCACTGAGAGACCCAGTGCCTGCATGGATCATTTTTCCCTCAGTCTTGTCTTTGGGGAATCTGTGGGTACTAACACCATCACGATTGGTGTTACTGCACCCTCCCACAACACACCTGTTGACCATTCTGGCCAAATACTTCAAATGACGCCCAACATTGCAGAAATAAACACCATAAACAATAACACAACCTCTGAGTATATCCACTATCAACAGAATGACCAGCTTCGCCTATGGGATGCGGGAACCGCACAAGACGTCAGAGAAAGTCATTTTCCCCAGGAGATTCAAATTGCAAGCTTTTTTCACGCCAGATGAATTCTGCCTGAAATACTGATATTAAACCAGGTATATCAGACACTGACCGATGTGTTATATTGGTTAAAATGCATGAAGTAACTAAAAATCCTATATAGTATCTCAAAATTGGGTGCATTTTACATTTTAAATCAGCAAGGATATGCACTGTTTCATCTATTAAAAAATACACTATGAGTCCTGCTCTAAATAATTAGTTAACAGAATTAGCGGCACAGGAATGGCTACATTAAACTTCAATATAATCGAGCAATTATTCCAAGTTTATTGCAGATGCTCAGGTGTGACAGTTCCCCGTTGATCAAACTATAATTGACTACACTCCCTTTTCAATTCTAGTGCAAAAACAATTAATCCAAATTCTAAAAGGATGAGGTCAAAAGTGATTGATTTCTGATGTAGTGCCCTGTAGAAGAGCTTCATCAGGGTGAACAACCTGTCTCAGAAGGTATGATGCTGTCGTTTGCTATTGTAGGTGATTCAGCATGTATAATTGTAAGCGACGTATTCTTCAATGTTAAATTGTAAGAAGTCATTAGTCGTGGCTTGTTGAGTTTTTCTTTGGTCTGAACTGGGCCTAAATGTGAATAATGAACTCAGCCTAAGTGTGACTTATTCACACTTAGGTCTCGTATAGTACTCACACTGGCCATCAAAAATAGAATTGTGTAGGCTCTGTATAGTGAACATTCCTGTGTGCATGGTTTTAAAAGGGAACATTCAATCGTACTCAGGGGTGGAAATGAGTTTCTAGTAACCTTGTTTTCTCTGGTTCCCACATAAGTATGAAGTGTCAGTCAACTGCGAGAGTTTGGGTGAGTTTACCCCCTGACCTTATACAGTTACTGGGTGCAGCTGTTCGTCATGTAGTGGACATACACTGTCGTTCTTGGGGTTTTATTTTGGTTCAGGTAGGCCTCTTTGTGCTGGTCTCATTTGACTACCAAATATTTGGGTCTTGATGATGGCGACATGATGTTGATTTAGCATCATCCACCCTCACCCTCCAAAAAATAAATAAATGAATGAATCAATCAATGAATTAATTAATTCATTAGTGTTGGATTAATCAATAAATAAATTAATTAGCCTACAGGTAAAGGGTGATTAAATTGCAAGACAGTATGGGTCAATTACAGGCACAATAATATATAACACCAGAAATGTCACGTTTCCATAAAATGCATAAAACTGGGCGCTTTTAGTATTGTGAAAAGTACTATAATAATCAGGCTGAAGCTGAAATGGGTTTAATTTCGTACAAAGAAGGAATTTTTAATTTTTGCATTTCCATGACTGTGCAGATTCGGTAGTTGATAATCTTGGAGTCTGGAAATCTGTGTTTCTCCTGGTTATAGAGATCTAACTAGAAAATTTGTGTCCTTGGACATGGATGCGCCCACCACAGAGTTTGTGAAACCCTTAAAATTGTAAAATTATCCAATTTTGTCCAATAAAAAATGAGATGCACACATTTGATCTATCTAGAAAGCATTTACCAAAGCTTATTATTCTGTCCCGCAGTTTTTGAGGAGAAGCGGATAGACAGTATTTCCTACACAGTGTTGTATGTACGGACGTACGTACGGACGACGAGCCATAGACAGTTTCAAATATTCAAAAATATTGTATATTTGCACTCATAGTAATACTAAACCTGAAAATGCTCTCTGGCTGTTTCCTCTTTTTACAACTCAAGGCTTTTGCTCATAACTGCTGTGGTGAGTGAGGCTTGTCGACCATCTGAGGAAACTAAATGAAGCTTGTGGTGGCAGTCAAAACCAGACTGCGCTGCTGGTTCTTTAGTTGCTTCTCTTAGAAAGTCCCTCTAAGACTTGGGAACTCAGATGTTGTATTTTTCCGCATTTCTGATCAGAAACGGTGACCTCATTAAAAAGAACCATTTGTTCAAAAAACATATTTGTTGTTGGACAACATAAACATGGATTGATGGTAGGGGTGAGTGATATGACCTAAAATTTATATCATAGTATTTTTTTTTTTTTTTTGTTTTTCGCAGTGACAGTATTATCACGGTATTGCAGATATATACTCCTCTCAGAACAAGATTCTACCAATTTTCACTCTTTTGAAAATGCAAGGGAACATATTTTAAGATGGAAAAAATTTCAGAAACCAGTTGTCTGTTCTTTTCCAATACACTGAAAATGAGGCTTAGGACTACATTTGTTTTGGTAGGAGTAGCCTGCCCCATAATGTAGGCCAATGAGTAAATGCAGTGTGACTTATTATGCCCCCGACCTCGAAAGAGCCGGTCGGGGGCATTATGTTTTCACCCCTTCCGTCCGTCCGGGCGTCCTGTCGTAAACTTTTCCTTTGTCGCGCTCTAACATGAACACCGCTCGACGGAGGTTTATGATTTTTGGCGGAGTGAATGGTCATACATGGGAGATGATGCCTATAGATTTTCAGCTCGCTCTGCCAACCAATATGGCCGCCACGGCAGGCATCTTGAAATCCTTTGTCGCGCTCCAACGTGAATACTGCTCGACGGAGGTTTATAATATTTGGTGGGGTGAATGGTCATACATAGAGGATGATGCCTGTCGATTTTGAGCTGGCTCCACCAACCAGTATGGCTGCCACAGCAGCCATCTTGAAATCATTTGTCGCGCTCTAACGTGAATACCGCTCCACGGAGGTGTATGATTTTTGATGGGGTGAATGGTCATAGATAGGGGATGATACCTATCGATTTTGACCTCGCTCCACCAACCAATATGGCCGCCACGGCAGGCATCTTGAAATCCTTTGTCGCGCTCTAACATGAATACTGCTTGACGGAGGATTATGATTTTCGGTGGGATGAATGGTCATACATAGGGGATAATGCCTATCGATTTTCAGCTCACTCCGCCAACCAATGTGGCCGCCACGACAGCCATCTTGAAATCCTTTAGCGCACTCACCGGAGGATTTTGCTTTTTGGTGACCTGAATGGTCATACATGGCAGATGATACCCAACACTCGCTTTCTGTACATGTTCTTCAACTGTTTCAGTCGGGGGCATATGGCACGCCTTGCGTTGCTCTTGTTCTCAGAGTAGTGATGGCTATGCTATTGTTCAGCTGCATGGATTTAAAGGAATAGACAACGGAATGTAAGTATATGCATAGGTTGATGGCTTATAATATTTTGGGCATACTTTACCAGTGATGAAAAAGTTGTGAGCGTTTTTGTGTGGCAGTCCGAAGTCCACTACTGAGCTGCCATTTTGCCACTCTTCATTACTCTTCTATTGGCGCATTTGGTTCTGCGGTGAACTTGCATGAATTCAATATTTGGTTGCTGTTTTCTGTACACAAGACCATTAGACTTTGCATTATACAGTATGAATGAATACAGGAAATTATTTTTAATTCAAAGTCAATGCAAAGACGCGAATACACGCGTTTCGCCTGTATTCGCGTCTTTGCATTGACTTTGAATGTAATCTGTCGTGCGAAAAATTCGTTTCGCGTCCAATGTGAAAGCAGCTTAACTCAGACACAATCAACCAAAGAAAGGTTTTTACAAGCAGAATGTGTGTTCGATTTGCCTTGCAACAAACTATGGACATTAGGTAGGACTAACTTGCGGACTTAATGATAATAAAGAAGTCGTCTGCTCGCCTGCATCCAAGGAACTGCTCTAACAGTGGATTATTGTGGAAAAATTTTTCGCGTCCGATATGAAAGCAGCTTAACTCAGACACAATCAACCAAAGAAAGGGTTTTACAGGCGGAATGTGTGCTCGATTTGCTTTGCAACAAACTATGGACGTTAGGTAGGACTAGCTTGTGGACTTGTTGATCATAAAGAAGTGGTCTACTCGCCTGCATCCAAGGAACTGCTCTAACAGTGGATTATTGTGGAAACCTCGCTGATGATGTGCCTGACATAGCAGATATGTATAATGATGGAATTGGATTTTCCTACTAGAAATTTTACAATCGACTACAGAAAGTTTCATAGCCGGAATGTTTTTTAACGGTTTGCTTTGCAACCAACAGTGGACGTTGGGTAGTCTAGCTTGCGGACTCGTTTTGATCATAAAGAATTGGTCTGCTCGCCTGCAGCATTTAAGGAATATTTGAAGTTTGTTTCCAAAACGCAATGCGTCCATTTCACTCGTTTTGAGTAAATCAGCTTTTTCTATGTTGGCGCCTATTGCACTTTATAGAAAAACACAAACTTTGACCATGAAAAAATACACCTTATACTATAAATTTCTGAAAATGGATTTTTGCATCATGTGTAAGAAGCACGGGGCTATTGCTCTATGGTACTATCTAAATTTTTGTAATTTTGGCACTTATTGCATTTTGGAACCAAACTCTTTATTTACTCTAATGCTTGTGGATTATTGTGGAAAAAATTCCAGATGAGGTAGCTGGCATGAATTTTTTTTTTTTTTTTTAAAGATTATTTTTTTGGGGAATTTTTCCTTTATTTGACAGTTATACAGTGTAGAGAGACAGGAAAGTTGGGGAGAAGAATGGGGGAAGACATGCAGCAAATGACCCGAGCTGGAATCAAACCCAGGTCGCTGCAAGAAGAACACAGCCTTTATGGTACGCCCACTTAGACCGATGAGCCACCAGGGCGCGGCTGGCATGAATTTTATCGGTTTACAAGAAAAGGTAGGATGTGCATTTAATTGTTTATGAGCCTGATGACAGGCAGGCTAGCTGACAGGGAGGTGTGTGAGTGAGATGTAGGCGAGCCTGCACCGACTATCACTGACCGTAACTTCTGGGCTGTACAGTAACAAAGCTTTGATGCGCGGCTAAACAAAGCCAGAGTACCTTAACTCAACGTCAGCGTCCCGAAACAAAGGCTAAGCACCATAACTGCAGTTTCGGCGTTCTGTCATGGTTTCTGGTGGGATTTTCGGAGTTACTGCTGACGCAGACCTTGATTTTTTCATAGAAACAATCAAATTGACTCCAAATATTCACTCACATGCTAAAGGAGGTCTTCAGTACCCCCAGAATGACGATAACTAATTTTCGACCAAATGTGATGTTACGGTGTTCTGCCTTTGCACGGCAGCATAGAACATGTGGCCATGCTGCTCACCTGAACCAGTCCTGCATGTACACCCAACCGCTGTACACGCAGGCATATTGTTCTCTCTCTCTCTCTCGGCCTTCAAACAGCCTTCTTGAATATTTTCACGAATAGCAGGGTCTGTTTGTGACTAATAATGTCCTTTGGCACAGAAAAATGGTGACAACAGTGAGTAACAACTATCCCAATGCTTGTGCAGTCTCACTCGCCACATATAGCTTCAACGTGCTCCCCCCATGTGACGTCAGAGCATCTCCGCGAGGATTCTTCTGATTGGTTGAAATATTTTCAATGGCGGCATCTATGAAATCGTCAATTCTGCTTCAGAACCGACTTTCGGAGATACAGTGCCTGACAAAAGTCTTGTTGCATAAAGACATAGTAACTAAAAATAGCATATAACTTTATTTCAAACCAATCAATTGTTACAATAAATGGTCCATTTTAATGTCAAGGGCTTTCACATTAATAATTTGGTGCAAAATGAAACCGTCAAAAAGTGTTCTGATGTTCACAGTTTGGCTAAGCCCATAACATCTGTTTTTGCTAGGACAAAAGTCTTGTCGTCTCTTCAGATGATGCAACAAATCGCAGATTAGAGTTTAACCTATGACAAATACTGTAATTAACACATTCCCAGATGTGTATATAAATAACCCCAGCACACCAGACTTTCATATGAGGTGCGACTAGACCTCTGACAACATACCAAAGATTCAACCACAGACCAAAGTGCTGATCATCAAGAGCCTGAAGACTGAGTCTGCTGCTGAAATGGCAGACATCTTTAATGTATCCAAATGTCAAGTGGAGGGGATGAGAAAAAGATTTGAAGAAACTGGTGACGTTCATGGCAAGCGCAGGTCAGACAAACCCTGGTATGACAACTGTTTGAAAGGACCGTTTGTTGCTTCAATTGTACAAGGCTAGCCCTTCTTCAACTACAGCCAAGCTACATGAGGAAATGTCACCAAAAATCCCGGTATCTACAAGAAGAGTTTGTCAAATTCTCTCTCAAAGTGGTTTTCATAGCCAAATTAGTGCACAAAAGTGTGCATTAAACAGAAAACAAAAAACCTGCATTGCATTTGCCAAGGCCCACAGCTTGCAGAAAGGATTGATACTGGAAAAGTGGCTGAAAGTTTATTCTTCTGGTGAATCATCCATTGAACTGCATGCCAGTCGCCATACAAGACCTGTTGGAACCCTCATGGACCCAAGATTCTCCCAGAGAAAAATCATGGTTTGTTACATCCAGCATGGGGGTGTGAGAAAGATCTGCAGATTGGATAGCAACATCAACAGCCTGAAATATCAAGAAGTTCTTGCTGCCCTACTTATACTGCTGCTCCTTCTCATTCTTCTGCCTCCATGGCACAGTTCCTGAAAGCGAAGAAGGTGAAGGTACTCCAGGATTGGCAACCCAGTCACCTGACATGAACATTATTGAGCATTTCAGGGGTAAGATGAAGGAGGAGGCTTGGAAGATGAAACCACAGAATCTTGATAAACTCTGGGAGTCCTGCAAGACTGCCTTCTATGCCATTCCAGATGATTTCATCATCAAGTTATCTCAGCCATTGCCAAGACGTATGGATGCAGTCCTCCAAGCTCATGGGAGTCATACGCAATATTAATTCTTTTTTCCAAGGCACCATGGCTTTATGTTCTGATATTATAGTGGCATATTTGTGTATTCAAAATAAAGTGTATGTATAATTTCCACATTTTTTTTTCAATGCAACAAGACTTTTGTCTAAGCAAAATCTGACCTTTCTGTACAAATTAAATTGTAAAACTCAATCAATGACACAAAACTCTATTTTGGTATATTTCACATAATCTAGAGGGCTTTGCCTTTCATATAAGCCATTTTTGATTCCAACTGATCAACGACAAGTCAGGTTATTATTTGTTGTTCCTACAACTTGGATAAGTGACAAGACTTTTGTCAGGCACTGTAGATAGCTTAGTTGTATGAGCTCTATGTTCAAACATTCGCATGAATCGTTAGTTTATGACATGATCTATCTTCCAAACTGTATTTTGAAATTCTGTTGTCTATTCCTTTAAATGAGCAGTGAAGAATATATGGGGAAAAATGCTGTTTTTCACATTTTAATTTTATCCTTTGAAAGTTTTCTTTCACATCCAAAAGAAAGGTGCCACATAATTTTTGATCTGACATACCAGTTGCAGCCAGCAATTGCATTCCACTTGAAAGAATTTACATACTTGAAGAAGCTAAAACCTGAGATAACCTCTTACATTTTAAGCCACATGAAGAAAGGGTTTGAAAATAAAACTTTTCTCAGCGTAGATGCTGTTGGACCAGTACTGTACAAAGGACACATGAACCGTGGAAAAAGGCTCAATCCAACCACAGGCCACACTACCTGATTTAACTGAACATTCACCATCAGATAACTATCCAGATGATTGCTACTGACTCAAAATGTCTCCTGAACAGAGTACTGAGGCCAAGTCCTAGTCTCTAGATCTCCCAGCTTGAAAAAAATTTGAGTTCAAACAGTACAAATTGTCCTACATACACTACTACAATTTGTATTGAACTGCAAAATGTGACTGTCAAACAAGAAAAATACTAAAGCCCCTTTCACACCAGGCTGCGTAGGGGCACGGAGCAGCACGGGTGGCCATACGCAGTGAAAATGACAGATCCGCTGGAAACAGAGTGTGGATGACCCCTTCCAGAATGGAAATGCGTGGATCACGAGCAGAACACGTATGGGTGCGTTTGTACTACGTTCAGATAACGTGTGCAATACGCACAGGTTCGGTTTGACTGCGTTCGTAACACATTTCATTGCGTATGGGAGGCCTCCGCAGTGGTTTGCCCAAAAGACCACTCATGTTTAATTTTTTTGCATTAGATGTTCTGTGCACCACTGTGCATTACTGCTTACTCCTGTGCATCCCCGCGGATGTCTTTGCATTCTCCATGCGCATTAACGCTCCGCACCCCTACGCAGCCTGGTGTGAAAGGGGCTTAAGTCTTCAAGTTGTACATGCTGCAGTTCACAAATAATCAGTATTTCAGTCACCAAAAGAAATAATTCCCAGAAATGGGGAAAACATCTGAAACATCCAGCTACTGCAGCCATGGTTGGGCTGTTACTTTGTCAGCTTTTCATGTTCACACAATAGGCTGATGCTTTTACTTGACCAAACTACAACACATACTAATACATAGGCCTTGTTTTATTCAATAAACCTAGTTGGTCTCTGTTGGATCTAAAATATTTTTTGCAAAAATATTGTTTTATCATAGGTTATAACAGTCCAGAGGCTTATAATTCTCATGGACTCTCCATTGTTTCTCAAATAGAAGCAAAATGGAAAGAATAGGGTTGTTTCAAAGGTATATTTATTTTCATTTAGGCCAGTTATTATTTATGGTTTAATTTATTGACTTTTAAAGTCATGCTGAAATAAAACTGCAGACGTTAGTCTATTGCAGTAGCTTACCTTGATAGGTGCATTGTTTTTCCACGGTAACAGTGGTACCAATTAAACCATAACAAAATGCCTGATCAAAGAAATGACTAATGAAATAATGGGATAAAACAAATTCACCCTCTGTGCTTCTAATGATAACTCATTATTTGTAGTGTTGAGTGAACAAAAATGGTTCTATATTAAAAACATAGCCTACTCTGAGACCAAGTGGCCTCACCATTTTTAAGTGCTGTCACGTTATTTACAAATTATGCCAAAAATGCATATGTATGCAGAGTTAATTTTCCATGACATGGGAGTTTTATTGGCCCATGATATAATCTGTAATCGCTTTCTACTTATAAATTACATGTGCCAAAAATAATACAAGCATCATTTGGTTGGTTGGCTCTAAATTTATCTTATTGTCAGAGCGGTTGTGGTGACAATTTCATTGGTTATCTCTCTTTCTTTTACTGATAGAGTGGCTCGCTTTGGGTACAATCTGGTATGCCTTAAACCTAAAGTTGCAGCGGGACTGCACACAATGGAATGGGGATGCATCTGAATACAGTTTCAGATGAAGTAAATAACTCTGCATGCATTATTAATATTTAACACAATTCAGTCTTAAATGTTCACAAGCTCATGAAAGACGAAAAGATTGATGCACAGCAAGAATATAACGTAGTCTGATTTGTAGAGTTCTCAAGTGGAAGGTTATGTTCGTGGAACTGTGGTCAGCGTAAATGTGTTTGCCCTTATGAAAATATCCTATAGATATCTCTTGGCAATAGTATAGTATTTACGGCATGACTAGTATAACAATAGTTTGCATAGTATGATTAGAGTAGTACTATAGCCATCACATTATAACTATAGTATTACCACAGTCAACAGTACCATGATATGACTCTAGTCCTCACAACTGTATTGCTGTAGTTTGAATGCCTGTTGTATCACCATAGTAATACTACCGTATGGTGGCAAAAATACCATCCATTTACTATAGGATAACTATAGCTTGTAACTTCAGTAATTTTTCATAAGGGTACAAAATTGTATTCCTCTTTTTCGGTAATCCGCAATTAAAACAAAATCCTTCCGTACTCCATATATTTTCTTTGGCAGTGGCTATTTTTACACCAGTGGTAAACTTACTCTAATTTGCTATTCTTACGAACTTCCACATACGCAATGTAGTAAATTCAGTCTTCTAGAATTTCCTGAATGCAAATAGCGCTTTAATCATGCGGGGACACCGTGGAAGACCACGAAAAACTGGCAAAAGCCACTATAAAACTAGTTCTACATATGTAGCAGAGCGAAAAAAAACGAAAGGAAGTGCCAGATGCCGGTGTTCTGTCAATTTTTGCTACCTATGAAAATATGCTACCTCTCGCTTCTGCGCTTGCGCAAACCTAAAATCTTGCGCTCTATTTCTTCGCTCACATCTCAAGTATTTTCAAATATCATAAATGTTCTCCTTTTTTTGGTGCACCTTTCAAGCTTTTAGCATATCTATATTTGCATGTACACGCTGGGTTTTCCTGAAAACGCAGAGATTAGATGATAATGGCATGCGGCATATATCTTTAAACAAACTTATCCAACTCATTAAAACGTCTGCTCAGGGCCGGTCCTAGACATGAAAAATCGAGGGCAAATATCCATCCCTTTATTGACAAAAATTAGTCCTGGCTAGTTCTAGATGGCTTTCCTTTATTAACATGTTTTCCAATTTAAGAATAATCAAGTGGCAATTGAAGACACAGCTTCTCTCCCCCATGCGATCTAACAGTGACAAAATAATGGGCTACATTCAGTACAGAAAAATAATTTAATTATAATTAGGTCTATGCACTGGCACTCAGCGACGGTAACTTTTTTCCAGCGAGAGCGGCATTTCAGAACTCTTCAGCGAATGAAGGTAATTCTGGTGACAAGTATGTAGTTTCGTCTGTTTACATTTTTCAATCGGACTGCTGTCTATTTTTTACAGCAAGTTGCATGACCGTGCTGCAAAAACAGGTGTAAGTACTTGTCGCCGAAATTACCTTCATTCGCAAAAGAGTTCTGAAATGCTGCTCTCGCTGGAAAAAAAAATTAACGTTGCTGAGTGCCAGTGCATAGACCTATTTATAATTAAATTATTCTTCTGCACTGAATGTAGCCCATTATTTTGTCGCTGTTAGTTTACATGGGGGAGAGAAGCTGTGTCTTCAATTGTCACTTGATTATTCTTAAATTGGAAAACTTGTTAATAAAGGAAAACCATTGAGAACTAGCCAGGACTAATTATTGTCAATAAAGGGATGGATCTTTGCCTCTGAATTTAAGGCAAACGCCGGCCCTGCATCTTCTTATGTTATAATAAGATAACAAATGACAAAGTTACTACTGTATACCGATTCATGTTGCAATATTACGGCGAAAAAGACTTTACGATCGCTTTGCATTACGGTAGCATTTTTTGACAAAGCAGCACAAATTGTCAGAACACCGGCTCTTTAGATCGTTTTTTTCAAGCAAAAAGACGTAAGTACAATGAAATTTTCTGGCAGTTTGCTGGCATGTCTGCAAGGAAATCACCATTATTAAGTGTTCAAATGTAGTCTGTAGGGCCACTACAACGTAATTCGTTTTCAGTGAGGTGGGTGTGTCTGCGTGACGTAGGAATCATGTGACATTGTTTATTAACAGTATACCATGTGCTCTCTGTGAAGATTTTATAATGATCCTTCTTTCAAGATTAAATTGTGAAACAGGACTGGTATATCTCATGTCTAATGCTGTAGGTACAAAAGTAAATCATTTTACAGAAAAACTAAATGATGTCAGTTGTCAGAGGGAATATTTAAATAACAGATTCATAAATGTCACTAGTCACTAACTTCTCATTGTGTCAGAATGAAACTAGTCTTGCCAATCTGTTAGCCGCTGTACCACTGTACCACAGTTGTCAGAATGAAACTAGTCTTTGACAACCTGGTTCTGCTGCTGGCTGCTACAAATAAAATGATTTGAAAACACAAATTTGTTTATTGTTAAATCTGTCTTTATTAAACTGAATTTTAAAAGGAACAACTGATCTCCACCAGTCTGTCTCAGCCCTGTTTCCACATTCCAGGACCCACCATAACTTTCTTGATGGCAGAGCACTAATAGGGCCTGCTGGTTGTCCAATGGTTCTGCCACCTGGAAAGTAATGCTGGCTCTCCTGTCGAATTTCCCAGTAACCATGGTAAACCCCAAATGACCACTTAACTGGCTCCCTTGACACTCGGGGCCATGCAGCAGGGTACTGGTGCACCCTAGTGGGTGTCAGGGTGTGTCAAAATGGGGATTTGGGCTTTGGAAATGCCGCAACAGCAAGTTGGATACGGTGCGAGAATGTGCCCAAAATAGGACTGAAAAATAGAGGGTGTAACCATGGCTGTGCAATTGAGAGCCCTGGCAAAAGGCCCACATAGTGTTAACGTAACAACAGAAATGCTTCATTGGGTTGGGAACCCCGTTCATTGGGAACGCTTCAGACGGGCATCTTAACCCAAAAATATTCTGGGTTTATTCTGTGTTACTATTAACTTTCTAAAGAGCCAAACAGGAAGCCCCAGTGGTGTCGCTGATCACATGGCATCTGTTGTTAAAGTTTCAGAGTGGCTCCGACTGCTTCCGTTATTGGGTATCCTGGCCCTCCTGGGCTACCTCACCATCCGGCCCTTCCTTCCCAAGAAGAAAAAACAGAAGGACAGCCTCATTAATCTGAAGATTCAGAAGGAAAACCCCAAAGTCGTCAATGAGATCGACATCGAGGACCTAAAAAGTCCCAGTGCATGCTACTGCAGGTGTTGGCGGTCCAAAACGGTGAGAGAGCAGAAATGCCAGTGGTTAGTTTGCACTCCTGAGGGTCTTGGCTGAGTGGACCCGCTTTCTTGCATGTAAGCTACACTACCAGTCAAAAGTTTTTGCACACCCTAAGATCTTGCCAAGTCTTCATCTTACATGTGTGTTCACAACAAAGAAATCACTAGCCTAATACTTGTTTATTACAAACAATAAATTTACAAGAAAAATCTACAAGGAATCCAGCACAGGTGACTGAAATGATCAGCTCGCTATCAACCCCCTGAAGCTGCTTGATAATGAGATCATTTGAATCACCTGTGCTGATGCAGGGAGAGATCTAACACATGCAGGACAGGTGGTACTCCAGGAGAGGTTTGAGAAGCACTGGATTAGACCATCATTCCCAATCTGCTCAAATATTGACAAAATGACTGATCCTGGTTTTTAATTTGTTGTGTTACGTACATGGTTCATACATTGGGCTTCAGTTTACCTACCTTTCTGTTATACAAGCAATATGAGACTATTACACAAGAACAAAATATAAAAAATTTTAAACTTTACAAAAAATATTTGGGCGCGCAAAAACTTTTGACTGGTAGTGTACGCGCTTTCCTTTGCTGCAAGTGAAGATAAGGTGTTCATCAATGGTGACAAGCTTTTTATCAATGGCTGCAGTATTTTATATTAAAGGGGACAAATTACAAGTAAGGAGCTTACTAGTCCTGCTTTTCAACTGCAAAAACAAATGCTGAGTGTGCACATGCTGTACTGTATGTTGGGCAGAGAGGGCTCAGTGCAGTTGATGCGCTTAAGTGGAACTTGTTTTATCAGTCGTTAATAAGTTTTTCTCTTTCCTGTTGCAGTTTCCTGTTTGTGATAAGTCGCACATTAAGCACAATGAGCTGACCGGGGACAACGTTGGCCCATTGATACTGAAGAAGAAAATCCTTTAAGCCTGCACTCCTGTTGTGTAGTCCATAGGTATTTTACAAATTATTATTATTTAGAGACTGGTGTCTTATGGCAGTTCTGTATCATTTGGCCTTTCCCACATTGTTTTTATTTCTTTTTTTTTTTGTTGAGTGCAGCTCGGATTTGACAGATGGGTAGCACATATGTTGCGTATCAATGGTGTGTGGAGCAAATATCAAATTGGATGCGTTGTGGGGGGATTTTTATTTTTTACAGCTTCATTTCAACTTAACTATGACTTGAAACAAGACTATGACCGTGTTAATCTTCTACGGCCTTCCAGTTTTTCAGCTTTTGTGTCAAATATCTGTGTGCCTTCTTGCATTGAATAGTGCGCTCTTCTCGAAGTAAAACCAGCTCTAGCTTCCCAATTCCCAACTGTGGCTCTGCATTTAGCAACTTGGTAAGCATAAAACGCTTATCTCTTTTCTCTCATGTCTAATTAGACATGATATACTGCAATATATTATAATATATTACAATATTTCAAAAGTGACTTTGCTTGTGTAGAATACTCATTTGAGATGGGCCATTTGAGCAGTTTGGAACAGCAGAGATCATTTTCTGAGTACCATTTTATCAGATGAATCACTTGATAGCTTTCATGGCAATAAATACATGAGTTGATGTATCCTGGGCTTCAAATTTTCATTTTCATCATGCCGAATCTCTCAACCGAGTCATCATTTATTTACCCTCACCTAATTCCCATTCAGTTGTTTTTTTGCAAATCACTGGCAACACATTTTCTCCTGAGTAATTGGTATACTTCATGTCCTGTTGAAAATGTTAATTGGAAATTGTTGTGGTTGTCATTTCTGGTCTGTTCTGGTATGCAAGTGTGTATGTAGCTGTAATTAAATTTGATATGTTTTTTTTTTTAATAATAAACACTCATTGCGTGGTTATTGGTGGGTTCAGTTGAAAGTAAGCCAAGTTGTACTGAGGGTGAAGGATGAAAGACATTTATGTTTGGGAATGTACAGTGGTTTTATTTTATTCCAGTAGTTAATGTGTTCAATAATGATCAGTAAAACAGTGAAATGTACTAGCATAGCACCTTTTGTCATCCATTACAATGGTATAGATGAAAGAAATTAAAATAAAAATATTTCACATTTTTAAGACTGCCAAAATATTGCTGCATTCCAGGCACACATTAACAGTTGAATTGTTAATGTCCACTTGTTGATTCATTTTTAGTTTACCGGTCTTATGGGCTGATAAGCTATTGTGGTGGTGTGGCGTCCGTCGTCCGGAACATCTTTTTTTTTTTTTTTTTTTTTTTTTTTTTGGCCCAATAAATTTTCATGTAAATTTGAGATAATATACTACTAGACCATATCTCCAGATGATTTTTTCAGATTTTTGATTAATCATTTTGTCTGTTTTATGGGCCCTTGAAATTTTGGCCCTAATGTTAAAGATAGGACTGAAAATTACAAAAAAATTATTTCTCAAAGACTGCGTGATAAATTTTTTTCTAAATCAGGCAATCAACGTATCTTGGTACCGTAAATGTACAGTTGGAGCACCATTTTTGAATTGACGGATGTGGGTCTAGTGGGGGCGCTGTATTTGAACACTGGGACTTAAGGAGAATATGCAAGATGGCCTGTGGAGGCCAAATGGTTGCAGATAGAGATTAAGTTTGTATTATCAACATATAGGAAGTCATATATGACCTATATTTTGGTTGTGGTAAAGCTGACCTCAGATGACCTTGAAAGGTCAAACTTGAGTCAAAAGCAAAATGTTACAATTTTCAAAGGCTTCAAGTGGGAGTGTCATTTAAATGCCACGCCCCATTTTGCAAGGCGACTTTTGTATTTTCCTGAAACAAATTGACAATTCTCAGTGTTTGACTTGCCAGAATCACATCTAAACTGTGTGACCTGTTTTCACCAGTAAATACTGACAAACGTGTCCAAAATCGACAGCAGCTATCCCTATTGCTGAAATGGAACAATGTGTTGCGTAATTGAAGGTATTAAAGGGCATCTAAAGTCGATTCCCATTGTTTTTGTTTAGCGGCCAATCAGCAAGCCGCACCTGCGCAAACGAACGGAAATAGAAGGATTATCTACGCATGTACACAGAACATTGGTTTATATGAATGAAATTGGTCATGTGACAATGCAAGATGTCAAGAAAAGCAAGTGATTTGTTTGTAAACATTGGACATTCAACTCCCGTCTGAGAATCTACTTTAGATGCCCTTTAATAGAATTATGTATCATAATATAATGTATAATAATTCACCTCTGCCAAGGAGGTGTATGTTTTTTGCCGGCAGTGGTTGGTTTCTTTGTCTGTCTGTTAGCAACATATCTCAAAAATGGTTGCATACTTGCTCACTCTATACTCTATACACTCTATATTATTATGAAGAGTAGCGAGTAGTATGTAGCGTATACTGGCAGATTATGTCTGCCATATTTGGTAAGCAAGTATGCCAAATTAAACATGGCCGTTGTTCCCTCTGCAAACACTCTGTCTATTCTTTGTTTAAACCAACGTAAAGGAGGTTTTGCAGGGTATAGGCAAATTTGCCCACCGCCCAATTTGAACCATCTTCTGGTTACATGTACCTACTTGTGGGACTATCCAGAAAATAGATTTGAAATGTGAAATTTGCATACAGGAAGTGAACAGTGACCCATTTGGTGATTTCAAGATTTTTGTGGGACAAGGCCTCAAAGTCCATATTTAAACCCATAAATGATTCTTCTGAAAAACCAGATGATTTTTAATGGCTACACAACAACACGACGGACATTTTGATACCAAACGTAAGAATATGTGAAAAACTGAAGTAGTTTCGGACAATTTTCCATTGAAAAAATGCATCTGTCTTGACCAAAATTGATGCAAAACGTAAAGTTCATCTTGAAAAAAACAACCAGGTTCCTATGAAAACACACCCAAGATATTTTCACAAAAGTTGCCTCAGATAGTTGGCTAAATAATGTGCGAGCGTCGTTAAATTGCAAGACCGGTAACATGGATCCAGATTGCGAAATTGGAACCATCCCTGTATTCACAGCGCTTCACTTTTTCCACATTTTATGTTACAGCCTTATTCCAAAATGGATTAAATTCATTTTTTCCCATAAAACTCTACACACAATACCCCATAATGACGACGTGAAAAAAGTTTAAAGATTTTTGCAAATTTATTAAAAATCAATAACTAAGAAATCACACATTGGGGCGCCCTGGTGGCTCATTGGCCAGCCTGGGGGCTGTGCCCTTGGCGACCTGGGTTCGGGTCCGGCTTGGGTCGTTTTTGCGTTGTCCCCATTCTTCTCCCCAGCTTTCCTGTCTCTCTGCACTGTGTGGCTGTCAAATAAAGAGGAAGAATTCCCAAAAAAATAATCTTAAAAAAAAAAAAAAAAAAAAAAAAAAATCACACATAAGTATTCACAGCCTTTGCTCAATGCTTTGTTGATGCACCTTTGGCAGCAATTACAGTAAGTAAGTGAATTTTATTTATATAGCACTTTTCACAGACAAGTGTCACAAAGTGCTTTACAGACATGAAAAGAAAAAGTAAAATGTAGCAATAGATAAAAATAAAATACACAATAAGCTAAGAAAACAGCAGTTATATTAATAAAAGACAGCATCTTATCAAACGCCTGTTTGAATAAATAAGTCTTTAGTTGACATTTAAAAGATTCCACAGAGTCAGCAAACCTAATGGGCATGGGCAGTGCATTCCATAAGGTCGGTGCTACGACCATAAAAGCTCGATCACCACGTGTTTTGAGGTGAGTGCGGGGAACAGTTAAAAGTTTACGACTGTTGGATCGGAGGGAGCGGGATGAAGAGTGTAAATGAATCAGATCTGTCAGATAATAGCCTCAAGTCTTTTTGAATATCATGCCACAAGCTTGGCACACCCATCTTTGGGCAGATTAGCCCATTGCTCTTTGCAGCACCTCTCAAGCTCCATCAGATTGGATGGGGAGTGTTGGTGCACAGCCATTTTCAGATCTCTCCAAAGATGTTCAAACTGACTCAAGTCTGGGCTCTGGCTGGGCCACTCAAGAACATTCACAGAGTTGTCCTGAAGCCACTCCTTTGATATCTTGGCTGTGTACTTAGGGTCGTTGTCCTGCTGAAAGATGAACCGTTGCCCCAGTCTGAAGTCAAGAGGGCTCTGGAGCAGGTTTTCATCCAGGATGTCTTTGTACATTGCTGCATTCATCTTTCCCTCAATCCTGACTAGTCTCCCAGTTCCTGCCGCTGAAAAAAAGAAAAAAAAAAAAAAAACCCACACAAAAACACACCCCACACACACACACAACATCCCCACAGCATGATGCTGCCGCCACCACCATGCTTCACTGTAGGGATAGTATTGGCCAGGTGATGAGCGGTGCCTGGTTTCCTCCAAACATGATGCCTGGCATTCATGCCAAAGAGTTCAGACCAGAGAATTTTGTTTCTCATGGTCTGAAAGTCCTTCAGGTGCCTTTTGGCAAACAACAGGCGGGCTGCCATGTGCCTTTTGGCAAACTCCAGGCGGGCTGCCATGTGCCTTTTAGTAAGAAGTAGCTTCCGTCTGGCCACTCTACCATACAGGCCTTATTGGTGGATTGCTGCAGAGATGGTTGTTCTTCTGGAAGGTTCTCCTCTCTCTACAGAGGCACGCTGGAACTCTGACAGACTGACCATCAGGTCACCTCCCTGACTAAGGCCCTTCTCCCCCGATTGCTCAGTTTAGACGGGCGGCCAGTTCTAGGAAGAGTCCTGGTGGTTCCGAACTTCTTCCTTTTTTCTGTACCCTTCCCCAGATTTGTGCCTCGAGACAATTCTATCTCGGAGGTCTACAAACAATTCCTTTGACTTCATGCTTGGTTTGTGCCCTGACATGCACTGTCAACTGTGGGACCTTATATAGACAGGTGTGTGCCTTTCTAAATCATGTCCAATCAACTGAATTTACCACAGGTGGACCCCAATTAAGCTGTAGAAACATCTCAAGGTTGATCAGTGGAAACAGGATGCACCAGAGCTCAATTTTGAGCTTCATGGCAAAGGCTGTGAATACTTATGTACGTGTGATTTCTTAGTTATTTATTTTTAATAAATTTGCAAAAATCTCCAGAAAACTTTTCACGTTGTCATTGTGGAGTATTGTGTGTAGAATTTTATGGGAAAAAATGAATTTAATCCATTTTGGAATAAGGCTGTAACATAAAATGTGGAAAAAGTGAAGCGCTGTGGATACAGGGATGGTTCCAATTTTCACAATCCGGATCAATGTTACCGGTCTCGCAATTTAACGACACTCGCACATTATTTAGCTGACAATATGAGGCAACTGATCAAACATAAACGTATGATGAAAAAGCAAATATATTGCCTAACATCAGGCCTAGGTTCGGCATAGTGGATCGTGAAAATATCTTGGTGTGTTTTCAAAGGAACCTGGTCGTTTTTCAAGGTGAACTTTACGTTTTGCATCAATTTTGGTCAAGACAGATGCATTTTTCAATGGAAAATTGTCTGAAACTTCTTCAGTTTTTCACATATATACTTATGTTTGGTATCAAAATGTCCGTCATGTTGTTGTGTAGCCATTAAAAATCATCTGGTTTTTCAGAAGAATCATTTATGGGTTTAAATATGGACTTTGAGGCCTTGTCCCACAAAAATCTTGAAATCACTAAATGGGTCACAGTTCACTTCCTGTATGCAAATTTCACATTTCAAATCTATTTTCTGGATAGTCCCACAAGTAGGTACATATAAACTGGAAGATGGTTCAAATTGGGCTGTGGGCAAATTTGCCTATACCCTGCAAAACCTCCTTTTACCAAATGACCAACATAATAATGAAATTCACAAATGAAGATCTCTGAGGTACAGATGACAGTGGCCATATTCCAATGTATGTTGCAGCCATTTGCCATCAATGACAGTCATACCGTGCGTGTTGCTCAGTTTGGGCACCGACGCCTTTTGCTGGGCCTATCCACCCTGAAGGACTGCAAGTAATGCTTCATTCTGAATGTTCCCTTCTCCAATGAGCATATGTTGCTGCAAAAATGGAAAATCTCATCCCAGAATCTTGAGTTTGGCGCAAGACCAAAAAATGACATAAGGCCCCGCTACTCGACTTACTTTAATCAAAAGTTGCAGAAACAGAAGCAAATTTTCTGTTCAGTTTGGTCTTAGAAAAGTGCAGCTGATAGATTTCTTTAAACTGAATGAGTTGAAGTCTGGCATTGACAGAACATGTCTTGATCTTTTCCAACCCCTTCGCCCATAACTCATCCGAAATCTCCTCACCTATATCTTAAGTCCATGCCTCCTTAATGTGGAGAAAAGAGGTTGCCAGACAAAAAAAAAGCATCAAACTGTGAAATGCAATTTTTGGAGGTAGGGTGTCTAGTCATAAAGCTACAAAAATTTTGTTGTGTTGTGCAATATAAAAAAATGACTGTTCACATAAAGATCTTTAATCACTGACAGGCCTTTATCTAACCAGTGAAAAAAAAAAAAAAAACATCCATTACACTTGGCTTAAAACGGGTTCTGGCATACAGGGGCATAAATAGACAAATCAGAGAGGCTCTGCTCCCCCTTGATTTTCCTTAGAATCTTAAATGAATCACACAAAATAAAGTCATCCTTCAGCTGTTTGCTATATAAATATGGTTCATAAAATAAAATGGCTGTTAAGGAGGCTCCAGCAAGTGAAGCTGTATTACGAGACTCAATCTCAGGCCCAGTCCACGCATGCACCGGTATTTTTGAAAATGTATCTTTTTCTGTGCGTTATGGCCTCTTTTCCACAGACAAATGATGCTTTAGGATTACTAAAACTATATATTTTTTTTACCCTTCACTGGCCAAGTAAAACTGAGTGGGGAACAATAATGTCACAACTGAATTTGCACATGTTTGCTGTTGCTTTGGGTGCTGTTCTCTGTTAATATACAGATTGTTATGTAAACTTTTATTGCCACCCACTGGCCCAGCATACTTGGTTTGAGCATTTATACTTGTCTTTGTGTTCTCGTGTGTATGGAGATGTTTTGTTAAACCAGGTTGTGCGGACAGAATTTTATTTTTAAATGGCGATGGAAAAATAAACTGAGAAAAATATCTGTATTTGTGTGTACAAGGCCTCAGGCCATCTGACACGAAGGCCTCTCCTCTGCCCAGTGACAGCTGGAGCGTGGTTCCAGAAAACCATGACATGGTTGTCTACATTTAGACTTGAGGCTTTACAATGATGGACTTGACTTAGAAGCCTATCATGCCTTGTGTGTCAAGACTTGAGAAAGACACTAAAATCACCATGACCAAAATACTTTGACAAAAAGTATGCCATACAAATAAAATAATACTTTTATGCAGAATAAAGGAATTGGGTTAACAAAAAAAAAAAAACAAGTGAGAAGGGAAGATGACACAAAGTTGGTCTTCGGTGGATTATGATCACGTGGTGGACCACTGAGCAACTGGTCCAGACCACAAGGACCATGGACATGCCATTGAGCAACTGGTTCGGACCACAAGGACCATGGACAGACCACAAAGACCACACGACGTACCACTGTGCAACTGGTCCGGACTTGGGGAGGGAACCCTTACACATTTTTGAAAACATTTGTTGTTGACTTATTGGTATGACCGTACACTTCATTTAACCCTCCTATAATGTTCAAATTAATAAACCACTTTTGGTTTGAGATCAGTTTGATCCCTGCAATGAAAAACTACTGAAGATGTTTAAAGTGTTACATCTCCTCTCAGCTCGTTTATGCCTTGCTACTGCCCATTTCAGTAGCCAAATAAATAAAACACGACTCCCCCATCCTCCCCTTATACATCCAGCATTGAGTTTACATGATTACAGCAAAATGGATGAGACCAAATGCGAAATGAGTGAAAATGAATTTGAACGTGCCCTCAGTATTAGGCAGCACTACAAAAAAAAAAAAAAAAAAAAAAAAAAACAAGATCAAGATGATTGTTTTATATAATAATTGATCCTGGGGTCAGAATGACCCAAATAACACCGATATGTAAAACATGTCTTGAGTGTTATGGAAAAACCTAGTAAGTCTAATTTTGGTTGAAATTGAGTTAGGACCATTTTTGTACTTACTAGGCTTTGTCTCATCATATACGATAAGATACATGAAAAATAATCCTTGATATCCCATGTTTTGCAATGGCTAAACCTAGCAACTCATCGGTATTTAATCAGTAGTGAAGGAAAAACCTAGCAAGTTGATCTTCCTTGGTTCTTCCACATAAAATTTTCTATTTTTTGTTATGACAAAACCTGGCAAGTTGAAATAGCCAATTATGAAGCAGCATGCCTATTACATGATATGTCAAGTTAATCCCCATGCAGAGCATTGGATGCGCAGGAGATAATTGGTCAAAATTCATAATTCACACACTCATAACGACTGAAAAATGGCTTCAAGAGGGAAGCAGATGGTACAATTAACACTGAACTGTCAAATGACATTGCAACTGCATAATCATTACGTTTTTGTCTATCATTTTGAGAAATGACGTTTTACATTTTCAGATGTAAAAATTGTGCAAGTCATATTTCCATGGATACTGATAAAAAAGAAAAAAAACCCCTCTATAAATATCGCTTATTATATAATGAACAAATAACTGCCAAGTCAGTTTTATTGTCGGACAAGAGCTTAACCCCAGAGGGATACAATTTTCTGTCTTTTTCTCGGAATCTGCTTTTTGTGACTTACTAGGGTTTTCCACAACACTCAAGATGTGTGCACAACATGATTTTTTTTTTTTTTTTTTTACACCCGTGAAGTTAGGAAAAAAAATCTAGCTGAAAAAAGGATGTTAACCATGATTTTAGAGACATTGAACATTGAGTCGGGTCAAATTGACCCAGAACATAATAGGAGTGAGAGTGATTTGTTTTTATATTGTTCTGGGGACCAAAATACCTCACAAAGATAGTAAAGTCTGAGAAACCATGCCTCGTGGGGACCTTTTCTGGGTCCCCATGGATACGAATCTTAATTCAGGGCTTAGGGCTAGGTTTAGGTCTAGGGTTGCTATTGGAATTATGGTTTGGTTTAGGTCTAGTTTTAAGGTTGGCTATTAAAATTAGGCTCTAGATTAAGGTAAGACCATAAATTAAGGTTAAAGGTTTGGCTGTTTTGGGGGGTGTGTGGGTTAGGATTAGGGTTAGCTTTAAGATTGAGGTTAGGGGATAGGGTTTGGGTTAGGTCTAGGGGGATGCTAATGGGATTTTGGAGCAAAAATAATTTTTTAGTCCCCACGGGGATACAAAAACAAACGTGTGTGTGTGCATGCACGCCAGTCAGTCAGTCAAAATTCCCTGCGGTCTGATATAGCGGAGTTTTCATGGCCAAACTGTGAATGACTAACTGCATGGAATTCTGTAATTACATTGTTTGTTTGTTTGGCCTGCTGGACCAGATAAACAAACAACAGGCTATAGGCCTGCCTATACACTAATCAGCCACAAGATTAGAACCACTTACCTAATATAGTGAAGGTTCCCTCTGTCCCGCCAAAACAGCTCACTCAAACTGACATCACTTGAATTCCTAAACTCAGGGTATCCCAGCAGAACATTTCCCAGAGCATCACACTCCCTCCATGAGCTTGTCTTCTTTGCACAGTGCATCCTGATGCTATCTCTTCCCAAGCAGATGATGCACTCATACCCAGCCAAAGCACATGATGGAAAAGAAAAATGGGACTCACTGGACCAGGCAAGCTTCTTCAGCGACTCCAAGGTCTAGTTCAGAAGCAGGTGCCCATTGGGGGCACTTTTAGAGGTGAACCAGGGTTAGAATGGGTACTTAAATTGATCTACAAGCTAAAAAGTGCAATGAATAGCAGGGTAGGATGCAATGCGTGTCATTACATATTCCCAGTGTAAATATTTTTTAAATTCTCCGGGACTTGTGCCACAGCCTCCCTTCTGTTGGTTTGTACCAGATAGCCTTCATAGCCCTCATGCATCGATGAGCCGTGGATGCCCAAAACCCTGTCACCAGTTCAAGGTTTGTCCCTTCTTGGACCACTGTCAGTAGATACTCACATCTGCCGACAAGGAGCACTCCAGAAGTTTTGCCACTTCAGAGAAGCTCTAAACCACTCATCAGGCCATGATGATTTGGCCCTTGTCAAAGTCATTCAGTTCCCATTTCTCCCATATCCAATAGGGGAGACTGGGGTCCGACGAGCCATGGGGACCAATGAGCCATATCACTATTTTGCGATCAATCGATGACAGAGCTGCTTAAAATAGGCAAAATATTTGACCATTGACTGATGAGTCATGGGGATAAATGAGCCATCTCACAATTTTGCCCATTTTAAACACCTTTGGTATCAATTGATCGCAAAATAGTGATATGGTTCATTGGTCCCCATGGCTCATCGGACCCCAGTCTCCCCCACCTTGAATATGAGAACCAACTGTTCACTTACCGTCTAAGATTTGGCAGATCTTGACATGTACCGTTGTCATGAGATTATCAACATTATTTGCTGCATCTGTGAGTGGTTTTTAATGTTTTGGTTCATCCGTGTATATCAGGGGTGTCCAAACTAATCCACAAAGGGCCGGTGTGGGTGCTGCTTTTTGTTACAGCCCAGCACTTAAACACCTGATTCTACTCATCAAGGTCTTTACTGAACCCCCTGATCAGTTAATCAGTGGAATCAGGTGTTGCAGCACTGGGCTGAAACAAAAACCTGCGCCCACATCGGCCCTTAATGGGGAAGATTGGACACCCCTGGTGTATATGGAGTGGAGTTATGCACAGTTCTTACATGATGATATGAATGTTTTTCATAAGTAAGCAGAATCATCCCAGCCATTAGATTATTTTCGAACTCCAGCCCATGTACAATCTTTTTTATTCTAATATTACACAAGTTCTTGGCAGGGCAGGTTTAATTACCTTATGTTAATGCCATACCACCTGTTAGTCCAGCTTACCAGTTCAGTCTACTGTTAGTCTGAGATTCGGTCTAATCCCAGATGATGGCAAATCTCAATGTTATGACAAGTATTATGAAGGACAGGCTATAGCCTTCATTATTGCCCTCAGGTCTCTGGAATGGAAAAAAAGGCCAACACATGAGTTAAAAGGTACAACTACTACCAGGAAAACAGGTTGAATAAAGTGGTAACTTTGTCAAATAATAGTTAATACCAGGCTCGCTTTAAAAAGAATGAAATGGTTGCACACTCAGATATCATGCAGTTTAATATTACCAACGTTTCACCAGACAAGCTGGCTTCATCAGGGTGTGTGGGGAAGAGAAACAATTCACAAAGGTTTAATTAAAGGTTGTGATCATCCAGGTGTTCTCAATTAGTTTTAATCAGCCATAGTCTCACCCATCAATTAGTGTAGTTCAAAAAGATACTAATTTCCACATCTCATAGAAAAAGACAATTAGCAAAGCCTAATTTACACATTAACACAGCATTTTTAACAACATTAATGAAATTACCCAAATAATTGGTTAAGATCTATTAAACATCAGGTGGCAACCATCATACATATATAGACCTTTCTACAAGATATTCATTAAAATGGTCTCAAATCAAATTCAACATTGAAACCACAAGGAATGATAGTATTAAGAAAATAAATCCAACAAGCCTCCCTTCTCAGTAACAAATTTTCTAGTTCTCCCCGTCTCCTTGGGACCTCTAACTTCTCAATTCCTATATATCGTAATGAAGATATAGGATGATTGGCTTCTACAAAATGGGCAGCAACAGGATAACCTGTTAGCAACAGCAGCATGGCACCCAATTATGCAAGCCTTTACATTGGTCTAATAGAAGAAAAATTCATTTTGGACCCTTATAAAAGTCCCTTTTTTGATAATATAATTCATCTCAAGAATATCATCGATTATATACTGGTTTTGTATTAAGAGGATGAACAACAGTTGCATTTGTTTCATTCTTCTCTCAATGACTGCTCAGCGGTGGGTTTCCCAAAAACCTCTTAACGCTAAGAACCACTTTAAATGACTCTTACAATCATTCTTAAAATAACGTGGGTTTCCCAAACAGGTTCGTAACTAAAGTGTCTCTTTAGTTCACTCTAAACCAGAGGGCTAGTGATGGCCAAATCGGAACAGTGTTCCGGTACGTTCCGACGCCTAGGTGGAACGTTTGATTCGAAACATAGTTCCGAGGTCTGTATCAGAAGGAGGACGTCACGTGACTGTTCCATTTAGTGTTCCATTACGCAACCAATCAATACGAAACGTCACAGTTTCATAACAACAATTCAAACAAGTGAATAGGCTACTCGGTGGTTACGTAATGCTGTTCCGAAAATAAAACTACTACTATAATACGAGCATCAAACAACATGAAAATGCATATTAAATGTCATGTATACATAACCACATATGCAAAACAATTATCGGACCCTTGTCTGAATGGCTGCTGATTATTATCCAATTAATAAATATCCAATTTGCGGGAAACGTTTAAAAGCGCATGGAAATCACAGTTTTTTGCGAAGTCTTGCCTCTCAGAGGGTATTGTACCGAGCGTTTGAAGATGAGTGCTACTACGAGAAAGCGTCCCAGATCTCCCGTTTGGGAACATTTTGAACTACAGGGAGACAATATTGTTAAATGTATGCATTGCATGCAACAACTGGCATTTTGCAACAACACCACAACTATGTGGGGACACCTTCGAACAAAGCATCCTGAAGCCTGCAACCCTTGCACAGCCCAACTAAGTGCTGAAACAAGCCATGGCCAGCATTCTGTTCATGGTATGTATTTATTCATGGTATGTTAGTACACATGTGATTTGACACATTTATTTAGAATATTCATAAATTATGCACTTGAGCAGTGAAACAACCCACACTATTGTACATTTGCCCATGGTTACATTTATTTACAATATTTACAATAACATGCTTGGAGACTTTACTCCTAACTCAGTATTTCAGTTGTTCCTTGATAGGAAGGCAAAAAGAACTGGATGAGGCTCTGATTGACCTCATTGTTAAAGACTCACAACCCTTCTCAGTTGTGGAGGATGAGGGTTTCAGGATGTTTGTCAATAAACTTGACCCCAATTATATTCTTCCATCCAGAAACACACTGAACAATGCTGAAGTCAAGATACACAGAGCAAGGAGAAGGCTATGGTGGAGGGGAAAAAGGCCAAAACAGTGAGTTTGACTGCAGACATGTGGACTTCCATCAATATGGATGCCTACCTTGCAGTTACCTGCCACTTTATTGGTGAAAATAACAAGCTGTCCACCACTGTTCTTGGGGTAACTAAATTTGCACACACATACAGCAGACCATCTGAAGGAAGCTAAGAGTGCTCTTCTGCATTCATGGGGGATAGAGATGAGTGTCACTTGTTTGGTCACTGATAATGCAGCCAATATGATTGCGTGTGCACAGTTGTTACAAGTGCGACATGTGCCTTGTTTTGCTCACACCCTGAACTTGGTTGTGAAAAAAGCCATAGAGCAAACCCCTGAATTGCATGCCTTGCGCCTGCAAACAAGGCAAATAGTGGGCTTTTTCAGATCTAGTTCCAATGCAAAGCAGAAGCTCTCTGACATCCAGCAGCAAATGGGGAAAACCACAGATGAAGCTAATACAAGAAATCGAGACAAGATGGAACAGCACATTTTTTAATGTTTCAGCGGCTGCTGGAGCAGCATGAAGCAGTAGCAGCAGCCTTGTCCTCTTTAAACACCACACTGAATCCCCTCAATAGTGCTGACCAGGAGACAGTCACTGAATGTCTTAAGCTACTTGCAGTTTTTTATGAAGCAACTGTGGAGCTGTCAACTGAAAAGAGTTTCTGCATCCAAGATCATTCCACTAGTTAGACTTCTTCACAACAAGGTTCAAGAACATCGTGAGGGATTAACAAGCTCTACTGCCCTACAGTTGGGCAGCAGTCTTCATAAGAACTTGAGGGAGAGATGTGGGATGGAGCTTGTAAGGGTCCTTGGAATGGCTACTGTCCTTGATTCAAGATTCTTGGGTTTGGAAGTTCAGATAATGCAGACAAAGCCGTGAGAGCTTTGACAGTTGAGTGCTCTGCTGTCATCCGAGCAGCCTCAGAAACACAAGCAAGCTGTGTGCCATCAGCATCACCATCAGCATCGGGACCACAGGCCAGTGAACACAGGGTAGAGAGCCTCTGGGATGGTTTTGACAGCATGGTAGGCGAGCCCTCTCAAAGACAGAGTGCCACTGCCAATGCTACTGTTGAGGTAAGCCCACCAAACACACATGCTATAGTCCGAGTGATTGAATGAGGTGGTAATTGCGTAGATTTTATCATTTTCTACCTATTTAGGTTCAACGCTATCTCTCTGCACCATATCTTCCCAGGAAGGAGGACCCTCTTGATTACTGGAACCAACACGCAGCAATATTCCCTCATCTGTTTGAGCTGGCCAAGACTTACCTCTCCATTCCTGCCACATCAGTGCCTTGTGAGAGAATCTTCTCAAAAGCAGGAGAAATCCTGAGCAAAAGAAGAAACCGTCTCAGTCCGAGCACTGTTGAGCAGATTGTTTTTCTAAATAAAAAATACTTAAACGAAAAAGCTTCCCTTACTGATGTCTATTTTGTGCACAAGCACCCCCTAAGAATTAAATGTCTGCTTTGTTCATAAGCACCCGCAACTGACCAAAAACAAAACGTCATGTGAAAAAAGCACACAAAAAACTCGACTGTTTGAGTGTAATATCGTCTCATTTATTTGGACACCAGATGTCGCTATGGAGACATGTTTCGATCGTTCCATAAGGTCGAGTCATTTTCGCCCGAACGTTCCATTTCTGCCATCACTACAGAGGGCACCAACCCTGCTCCTGGAGAGCTACCATCCTGTAGATTTCTGCTCTACCTCCTATTCAGCACACCTGTTTCAGCTCATTAGCTACTTAATTGCCCAGCTCGTGATCTTGTTAAGTAGCTAATTAGTTGAATCAGGTGTGCTGAATAGGAGGTAGAGCAGAAACCTACAGGATGGTAGCTCTCCAGGAACAGGTTGGTGACCCCTGCTCTAAACTAACCCATGTAACGAGAGAACATCCTGAGATCCAACGTTATTGGAAAACCCACTGCAGAGCATTTGAATTTTATAATGCAGTATGGTCATGCAGTTAACTTCTTGGACTTGTTAATAATCTGTGATGGTGATTCATTGTACACTGATTTATATAGAAAACCAACAAATCGAAACCAACTTTTGAAAGCTGATAGTTACCACCCTTTGCTTTTAAAAAACAGTATCCCTTACAGCCAGTTATGCAGGGTCAAGCATATTTGTGAGAGACCCAAAGATTTTGAGAAGAATATATTGGATATGAAACAAAAATTTAGAGCTAGAGGTTACAAACCAAATCAAATAAATTCTGCTAGCGAAAAAATTTTATGAAAGTGTAAATTGGATCTTCTTCAAGCTTAACAATTAGATACACAAAAACCAGATTTTATTTTTACCACCAAATATTCTAAATGTTCTGAACAGATAATCAAAATACTTAAACATTTGCATTTATTTAAGCCAAATAATAGTTTCAATAATATATTTGCAAATCCTCCAATTGTGACTTTCAAATGGAATACTAATTTAAGAGATCTTTTAGTCCAATCTGATCTTTCTCCTACTAAAATCTCCTCACAGGCTCTTCTATCTCCTTTACAACCTGGCAATTACAAATGTGGAGCATGAGCACAGTGCAGTAGCACATATATATGTACAATATTCTAGCATCCTCAAACGGGTAAAACAAAAAAATTAAAGGTATAATCTCATGTTCCACTAAGAATGTTATTGTAGGAGCCATTAATCAGGTTTCTTTATGTTGTAGCCTATGCCAAATTTACCACTGGGTGGCACTGTAGTCTGTGGTGGTCGGTAAACGTTATTGGGCACAGGTGTTGCAGGCAATCAGGCAAGCATGGGTAACAAGGAGATCGCATGGTTTTTACCACTGGTATCGCTGGTTCGTTCTTTTTCTTAAGTACAGCTCAATTTGTTTTTCCATGTCCATCATTATTATATTTCACTCCCCTATAGGGGGAGTGAAATATACTGTTTTAGCTCTGTTTCTTGTTCTTGTTCTCCCCCTCCTGGCTTTTTGATCAAATGGGCGCCACGCTTTCATTTTAAGGCTAAATGACCTGAAATTTGGAACAGGGGTAGCTTAGCAACATACACCCAGAAGTTTTTTTTTTTTTTTCATTTTTTGGATGCTGGCCTTAGAAATGATTTAAATACCGGTAAGCTTTTTTGGGGTAATAATAGCCAAAAATGTATATTTTTGCCTCCTGTGCCATTATGGTCAGGCCAAATGACCTAAAATTTGGCATGGAGATAGCTAGTATTTTTTTGCTTCCTTTCACAAAAAGCTCACACATTGTATAATGTGGCACTGCAATGTCATCTTGTTACTGCATGTCACATCCCACGGCAGATCACGCCTACAATCACCGCTGTGTTAATGAATTCAAAATAATTCACTTGCAGCTGAATTAAATTCTACAATATCAGTTTTTTTTTTAAAGCATACAACAATTGGACTAAGATTTGTGACTCATACAGCTGAAAAGAAGTCTAGCTCAATTCATTGTGAAGCACACTATGTCATTAAAATGAACCCCTTATAATTTGAGTCCGAATGAGAAAGATTTTCCCACCATTTTCCAAGGTTTAAATCATTTTAATTAGGCCATTTTAATTATGTTTTCTTTCTTTCTTTTTTCAGTTTTTGTTTAAACCCAAAAAAAATCTAATTCAGGCTCCTGTACGGTGGGAAATTATTAGATAGCAACACAGTTACACTATTACCTTACCATTTGAAGGCGAACATTTTGCTTTCATTAAAAATGTTATATTTAATGTTTTTTCATGTCCGTTATTTTCACAAAAAAAGTTATTTTACAAGAGATGTGGGGTGATTTTGTAATAGTCCTTTTTTTGCATGGGGGCAATTTTAGACTAGTCCATTTCTGAACGGGTGAGGGATGGGGAGTGAAATATCCTGCATTTGCTCGCAAATGTTGACTTTCTATTTGTCATCAGCAATAAATGGGAGCCTCACCCAAAGATAATGATCGCCTGAACTGTGAATCATTAGGTAACAGCTTGTCAAAAACAATCTCCTCTCATACCCAGCCGAGTGGCTAATTGCAGGTCAAGATAGCCGCAACACAAGTAAAAACCATGATCTCACCGGACAATTGGAACACGGGGAGCTGGGGATCGGAGCGCTTCAAAGCCCATGCAGTTTGTCTTCTGGGGAACAGTGACTCCATCCATCATCATCTGGAAAAGAAAGAAAAGTTCCGGGCACCGACTAACACAAACCAAAGGAGTTCTGGTTAGTGCGTACACTGGCATCAAAGGTTTGAATTGCTTGTTTGCCCTGTATATGCGGCACTGGGCTCCTTTGCATTACGGTGATTTTTGTATTTTTGCCGTCGCCAGGGGCGCTGTGCAAGCCAAATATTTGGGTGGGCACAGCTTAGCTATACTGTACAACTTTAATATGTCTCCTTTACATAAATAATACCCATGCAAATAAGCTTTTTTTTTTTAATTGAACTTTGTAGTTTAAGATTCAACAAATCTTTTCCCCCACAGTTTTCTGTAAGCTACATAAATAAAAAATAATATTCAAAAAAGAGTCCACATGTCCTATACCCAGCAGTCAGTTAATAGTCAAACCACTTACACCACATTCCTTCCCCATCCTGATGCTTGGTGGGAACATGTTCACATGCATTGCATGAGTTTTAGCCTCTGATTGACTGAAATATTTGCATTCAGGAGAAGGTGTGCAAATGTACCTAATAAAGTGACCACCGAGGTCATCCTGCGCATTCGGTTGCAAATCAGTAAAATGCAGAGCTAAACAAAAATCCTCCAGACAGTGGAATCCCAGTTAGCCTGAAGTATAAAACCCAACCTAATTGTGAGGCATTATCTGAAAATAGCTCTGCATCTTTTCACCTAAGTAGGCTCCAGAATAGCCTAAGTTTTGATCATTTTCAATTCAAGGAGCAATAACAACAACAACAACAACAATAATACTTCACTTATCCCGAAGGAAATTTGCTGCTGAAGTCGCAATCTTCACGAATTGCCCGGAATAACCCTACCATACATTTTTTTCCATCGAGTCCTCGCGCGTGTATTTGACATGACATCACAAACTATACAACAAAAGGATAAGAAAACAATTGAATATCTTTAATATTAAATCGATGGATAAGTGGTTTAATGTAGTGTTTTGCATTGTCAAACTATATTTACACATGCGTAGCCATCAGCACAAGGGATATTTCTAAAAATAAAAGTACCAAAAAAAACGGGCCGATGTTATTCGCACTTATACGTGTGGCCAATGCTGAATTTTTTTTCTTGGCCACACTTATAAGTGCGCCAGTTGATGACCATTCCAGTGCCGCTTAGAAAGTACCGCTTAAAATAAGTTTGGCCAAGAAAAAAAATTTAGCTTTGGTCACACTTAAAATAAGTGTGGGCAATGGAGCAATGTGAATCTTTGCCACACCTATAAGTGCTTCTAACACGAATTTCGATCAATTTTTGTGCTTGGACACACTTAAATAAGTGCGCATAGTCACTTCGAAAAATACGCACATTTAATTGGTAATTGAAAGAACGTACGTTCAAAAGCAAGGGAATACATTTTCAAACCTGAGTAGCTAAGCTTAGTGTTTGGCTACCTGTCCACTCGTCAGCATCACATGTAAGCATGTCCGTGCAACCTGCTGGGGAACGGCAAATACCAGTTTCATCTGTTATGGGCTCGTCTCGACCGACAGTGCGCTACGCTAAGTTCCCGAGATGGGATTCACTAAGGCCCACCTCATGACCAAAGATAAACCAATAGAAGTTCAGCATGAGACTACCCTGAGACGAGTGGATGACACATGAGCTGCGGAACGTTGCACTTATGGACAAGTGCCACTGATTCGTCGTAGCCAGAGCGGTAGATAACTCAGAGTGGCACCACCCATTGACTTCGTTGTTCGAGTGGTCACGTGGTTCGTGGGGAAGCGCTATCCACCTTATTCCTGAGGGTGCTACTGTGGATATGATTGTAGGTGCAATTTCCGGCAGAAGTAGCTGTTTGCGAGTGGCTCATCAAGAACAGCGGTGGTTCACTCGAAAATAATTCAGTTAATTTAGCGATTACAGCTCTTTTTTTTTTTTTTACAAATTAACTTGCTTTTCTTAAAATGTCCCTTCGGAGCTCCAGCACCTGTTGTGCTGTTTGAGGTTGTACCAACATCCAGAGGAAGCTAAATTTATGGCTTCATCAGCAGTGTTTTGAACACGCACCCAGAACATAGGGCATTGTCCTTGTGTTCAGCGATACGGTTTCCATCACCTACCCACAGAGGAGGAAGCCAGAATGTGGCTGAAAACCCTGAATATGAATAGATCCCCGAAAAAATTAGGTGCTCATTTAATTATGTCGACAAACAGCGATTCCTACTTTATGGCTAGGCTCAGGCGGACAGCCGCAGAGGAGACGCCGGGTCCTCAAAAGCAGTGTTTCTCAACCAGGGGTCCATGGACCCCGAGTGGTCCATAATGTTATTGCAAGGGGTCCGTGAAAATAAAATATCTTTTTAAAAAGATCCTATGACTTTTATAGACATAGCATTATCCCACTCAAATGTGACCAAGACCTTTATTTACCTTATTTACCTGCAGAAGGAAATGGGACGTTTTTCTCTAATACCAGTCTCTGTGTTTCTTATGTTGAGAGGTACTCTCAAACCACGCCATGAAACATGCACACCTGCAGCGGCATCTAAGCGCTGAACACCAATCGTCAGTAGGCAAGAAGTGGTGTTGGGGGGGGTCCTCAGGGTTGATCAAAAATATGCAGGGGGTCCCGGACCCCAAAAAAGTTGAACCACTGCTCAAAAGCATTTTGACAGCAGTGCCAGGAGAGCACCAGGTATGATTTTGCGTGTAGGGGGGACAGAAAATTATTTTTTTCGTCCGGTAATGCCAGTCAGTGTAACTAATGTTTCATCCAGTACAGTGTAAGATGAGGCTGAAGAAGTAGCGATAGTCTACTGCAATTTGAAAATAGCCTGCTCTGTTCCAAACAATAGTCTTGCACTCCAAACCTCAATTCACTAAAGTTAAAAGTATGGCCAAAAGGGATTCACTGTTTTACATGTTGTAATATTGGATTAGCAAGCAACTTTATACTGTGTAATGTAGTTGTCATGAAAAGAGCTAATTTGACTCGTACTGTCAGATGGCTTAATTTACTCTGTATAACAATCCACTACATTTCATAATAGAGCAATATTTACTGCTGAAGGTACATTCGGTCATATCTTGCCTCCTAACGCGACCGACCTTGTTGCTGCGGAAGTACAGCATACGGTTCGGAGCTTTTTAGATTGTTCATAGCTTCGCAGTCTGTGCCAACAGAGTCGCTAATGTAGCCAAATGCGCTAGTGTTCATCATCTGTGGCCACTGCTTCAGGCCGTTCTCCCATTCCTCGATAGTAGAAGGCAGCGGTACCGTAACGTTATCCTGTCTGAGGGGTAAAAGGTGATGTTTCCTCACATATTATTTACCGATCGCTTCTTAAAAAAGAGGATTAGCGTTAGCTGTTACCATGGTAAACTGTTCAGAGACAGTATGCAGCGGAAGCTGCGCCCATAATTTGTGCAAGAGATCATGGGACGTGGGAATAAGGTGGATAGTTCCAAACAAATGCCGCGCTGTCATTATCTCCTATGGGACAGACAGCAGCGATTGCGTTTCTGAACGTTAAATATTAAATTAAACCATACACAATTGCCGCACATTTCTCTTTATGAATTACATTATTTACGTACATGTTTATAGAGGTCATGCTTTTACTACTAAGATCATGTTAATAGCTTTTGGAGGGAAAGATTCATATTAGCATCAGTGAGCTAGTACTTATACGTACCATTGATCCGCTATAATTTCTAAGTACATTTAACCCTGTATTTACACTGTCATTGGGATGGATAATTTTACATATTTTAGCTTTAAGTTACATTATTGGATTACTAGGGTCTGCCTTTATCTTCTGGATGTACCCACAACTTACCATGTTAAAGTTCTGCTGACCTGAAATATCATTCAATGTCACGCCAGTTCTTCCTTAAAGCAAAGGAGCCCTTGATATTCTCAATTCTAAGGTTTAGATAAAATGAACGAAATACGTGTAACCTACAGCTGGAGAGACCAAGAGACTGAATGAGATTAAATGCAATGACTGATGCAAGGAAAGGTTTTCAACAAAAAGATTTTTATTGAACAGTGGACAACAGGACGGCACAGAAATTGAAGTTGATAAACAAATTAAACAAGGTGGGGTGCAAGTGTGAGTGAGTGAACCATGAGTGAACCTTGAAGAACGAATGACAAAAGAAATACAATGTTGTACATAGCAATGTGGGAGGGTGGTGGTGGGTTCTAATGTGGGAGAGGGGGTGATCAGTGTCAAATTCATAAACCCACTTCATGTGTGGAAGTACTACATGTGTGTTGTGTGTGTGTGTGTGTGCATGCGCGCACGCTTGTGTTGTCAGAACAGGGCAGGGTTCTGAATAGAACTATAACTAAATGGATTTATCAGCAATGTACTGAATAGAACAGACAAGTAAACTCTTGGAACAAGAACAATACTGTGAAGCATGAACACTTGTGGAATTACAAATAATTAAATAAAGGGGTTGGGGACATTACGAATACAAGGGCCAGGAATGTTAGAAGAGGTTTGCAAATTTTATACATCTCAGAACTTCCCATGAATCCTGTAGCCTCCATCGCCAACAGCAGCCTCTGCCCGCCTCCGCCAGCACCTGCCTCCACCAGTGCCAGCAGCACAGGGTACCTGCAGGTTTTCAGTGAGTTAAATTTAAGACCTTTTCAAAGTCTCCCATAATTGACATATAAGACGCTCATGCAATTACAAAAGTTAACAAAATCATTGCATTATTTTAAAAAGGAGTTTTACATTTAATTTGGGATTAAAATAAATGTGTGATTTGCAAAATTTAGACATCTCAGAACCTCTCATGAACCCTATAGCCTCCATCGCCAACAGCAGCCTCTACCCGTATTAACGGTAAGCCTACATAGCACAATAAAATAAGCACAGAAAAGTACTAAAGACTAACCACAGCCACCACATCTCTTCAAAAGCAAATCATTTAAAAAGACCATCTTTTTGCGAAATACAACATGGCATATAATACAGCTAGCTGACTACAGCAAGATCGCTAGAAAGCTAACAGCGCCTGGCATGACAAATGCAAATTGACAGATGCAATTTCATAATAGCTAGCTAAAACATGATGGGTGACACTTAGGTCATCAACGTCCTAACTTGTGGTTTCATTCAATTTTATGAATATCAAGTGGTGTGGTTTTCATCCGAAATGGTTCTTGAGAGCTAAACGGAGTTAGAAACTCCGCAACCGTTAGTGATTAAACTTAAAACAGCAGATCAAGCAAGGCTAGGTAATGGCTTGTCAAAATTGTCAAAGCTAACTTTAAAATAAAATTTAAAAAAAACTTTACCGAAACCAGTCACAGGCACCTAATCCCATCATTCACCGTCGTGATTTATATCGGTTTTGCGAGAGATAGAAATAGAAACTCCATAGAGTTAACGACTGAATTCCCACAGCTGACCAAGATAAACTTCGAAGCAAAGAACATGAGCTTAAATCATCACAACCTCTTCAGACTTAGGGCTCTAAATTTGTTGACCAGGCGCAGGCGCGGCGAATGGGGGGAGCGCCGCGCCAACGGGGTGTATCCAGGCGTATTTTGCAATTTCGTGCTCCGCGCAGCCCGGTGCAAGTACTCCTCTGTCCCGCCTCTGTCCCTCCTGCCAGCGCAAGTGGCAATAGGGAGGAGATAAGGCGTGAGTGGGTTTAACACAGCCGAGTCAAATCTTCACCAATCAAATGAGCTCCTCTCCTGACCTTTAAGATGTTGGAATAAAGAAGCCTCTGTCCTATATCTGCATGATGCGTTAACGTTGCATTTTACTTTGCTGCTTCAGGCATGTTTTCTGTACCGCTTACGTCTATATTAAGCATTACGAATATGAGTTAACTGGCTAGCTAGGGCATTCGCGAATTATTACCATTGCGAACTTGAATGGAATTTCAAAACGAAACTACGTCAGATCATTCAAACTTAGGAAGTTGGAATGAAATAAGACGGTTGCTCATTTATTTCTTCTGCCTGCATCATTGGGAAGAGAAACGATGGATAGCGTGTTCCTATTATTACACCCTGTTGCTGCTTAAAATTTTGGGATTAACATGCATGGACAACAATGCAAGATACGTTACACATTTATTTTCAATATGTGATCTTAACGCAGGACGAGATCATAGCAATCAGGCTGTATTCCTTTCCCCCACTAAAAACGATAAAACCTAAGTGACAAAAATAGTATTAAGCCGCTTGCACACTAGACGCGAAACAAATTTTTCGCACGACTGATTACATTCAAAGTCAATGCAAAGACGTGAATACACACATGTATTCGCATCTTTGCATTGACTTTGAGGGTAATCAGTCATGCAAAAAATTTGTTTCACATCCGGTGTGAAAGCAGCTGAAGGACACATACCCACATAGCCTACTCACGCGCCCATATGCATCTCTCTCTCTCTCTCTCTCTCTCTCTCTCTCTCTCTCTCTCTCTCTCTCTCTCTCTCTCTCATTGCAGACAGGGGTATTTGCAGTCAAAGCCACTGCCGCAAACAGCGGCTACGGCGCTCAAAGTAATTTAATATCAATACTCACGTTTTATAACAGAAGTTCAAAACTTTGACATAACATAGAAAACACATATTTAGAAAAGGTCATGGACGGATGGACTCATATCTTTTATTGACATGAAATACCATACATTACTAACATCAGTGCCGCGGTTCAAGTGTTAAGGACAGAGCTGTGCAGCCAGGTGGTCTCTCCCCTCATGTGTGCGCTGCTGCTCTCCCTGCTGCTACGGCACATGCAGTTCGGCCTCTCTCTGTCTCAAGTCCTGTAATGTCTCCTGCGTGAGGTCAAAGTGACATCCATGGCGTACAGCTATGTTGTGTAGGACGCAACATGCCACAGAGAGTGCACTGACACTCTGAGGGCTGTCAGGTCGAGTTTCCATTATGCTTGCCAACCGCCTTTGATCTGACATCAGGACAATCGATATAGATACTACAATTTATGTACCGATTCAGATAGTTACATTAAATAGTGGTTGCTGTAATTATTTGTTGCATTGAAATGTGCCTGACATTCCGGAAACTTGCCTGTGAGGTTTCGGTGACGTGTGCGCACTGTGCGCCGGTCAGCCAAATTACCACTGCTCAGAGAGTAAACCAGGTTTACTTTCTGTGCAGTTTTGGCGGAGACATTTGCTACGAAATTGTCACCACGTCTTGATGAATGTGAGACACCTCCCCCTACTACGCCGCTACACCCATCTCGGCGCTCGTCTGTCTACCAAATTGCCAAAGTGGCTGCGCACGGTGTTGCACCGCACGAAATTACCACTGCGCGGGCTGCACCACGCTACGTCACGCTGCGCCACCCTGCGCTGCGCCAAGAAATTAGAGCCCTTAAAATATATATATCGTCGTGCCAATCGTACACAATTGGAGATTATAAATGATACATGACCACTGATATGATATATACATTTCGTGAATCATAAGACTTCAATATTTTATTACTTGCCATCGATGTTGTCTCAATGGAAGTGAATCGGTCTGAAGCTACGAGAATCCTCTTTTGGAACTATTGGAAGTGCTGCAGGGTGAAGTTGCCTTCAGCCGTCGACTTCAAGGCTGCTCAGCCTGTCAGGCTGCGTAAACGCCGCCCCAAGTACAGCCAATCATATCGCGAACTAGAGTACAACCAATCCGCTCACGAGGCAGCCAATTCAATTCGAATTCCTCTCCTCAAAGCGGAACGCGCTTAAGAACATCAATATTGTTAAAAACGAATGCTTTTAATCGTCTTTTCTCATTAAAGAAACTGATTAGTGAGGTAAAGTTAGATATTTCAGCTATTTTGATTATGTTAACCAACGCAAACAAGTGCTTTTTTTTGTCTTACAGTTAACTTATAGACCAAACCTTAGCTAAACAGGTCATACTTGTTAACTTAAACACTTCTACAATGTAACTTCAAGTATAACTCTGTTTGAAACATAAAATTGGCCTACTTGTGAGATATTTTGTTCAATAAGCTGTTTAGTTGAGCTTCTTAAAAACTTCAACTGCAAGTTCCTGTAACATTAGCTGCCTTCAAGGCTGATTGTAGAGACTAGCGCCTTGCAGGCTGGTTAGAAGGCTAATGTTGATTTCATACTGTATAATCTTTAATAGTATTCAGTCAGATGCCTTCACGGCTGATTGTAGAGATTAGTGCCTTCAAGGCTGATTGTAGAGACTAGTGGCTTGCAGGCTGGTTAGAAGGCTAATGTTGATTTCATATTGTACAATCTTTAATAGTATTCAGTCAGATGCCTTCAAGGCTGATTGGAGAGACTAGTGCCTTGCAGGCTGGTTAGAAGGTTAATGTTGATTTGATCTTATATAATCTCCAATAGTATTGCCTCAGATGCCTTCAAGGCTGATTGTAGAGACTAGTGCCTTGCAGGCTGACGATAGAGACTAGTGCCTTGCAGGCTGGTTAGAAGGCTAATGTTGATTTCATATTGTATAATCTTTCATAGTATTCAGTCAGATGCCTTCAAGGCATCAGGGCCCGGGGTGGGTGCTGGGGCGGGTGCTGCTGCAGGAGTATCAGGGCCCTGGGTGGGTGCTGGGGCGGGTGCTGCTGCAGGAGTATCAGGGCCCTGGGTGGGTGCTGGGGCTGTTTTTTTTTTTTTTTTTTTTTTTTTTTTTTTTTTTAGCGGGGCGGGTAGATAGGGCTCCACGACGGCGCCGAGACATCGTTTGAACTCCTAAAAAGAGTGTAAAAAGTCAAGACAACATCGATATGCAACAACACCTCGGTCAGTTTTCTGAGGTAACGTGGTTGGTTTCGAACTGTAATAAATCTATGGGCTGAAAAATAGAAGATTTTAAATTAGTCTTGGAAGGCTCCAACTCAGTAGAGACTCCCAGTAGAGACCCCCTCAGTAATGCTGAGGGAGTCTCTATTGTCAGCCTTGAAGGCATCAGAATTGTACACACACACACACACACACACGATGAAATCATCAGCCTACCAGTCGGCCTGGAAGGCACTAGTCTCTACAATCAGCCTTGAAGGCATCTGACTGAATATTATCAAAGAATATACAATATGAAATCAACATTTGCCTTCTAACCAGCCCGCAAGGCACTAGTCTCCACGGTCAGCCTGGAAGGCACTAGTGCTCTACAATCAGCCTTGAAGGCATCTGAGGCAATACTATTGAAGATTATACAATATCAAATCAACATTAGCCTTCTAACCAGCCTGCAATGCACTAGTCCTCTACAATCAGCCTTGAAGGCATCTGAGGCAATACTATTGAAGATTATACAATATGAAATCAACATTAGCATTCTAACCAGCCTGCAAGGCACTAGTCTCTACACTCAGCCTTGAAGGCAGCTAACGTTACAGACTTGCAGTTGAAGTTTTTAAGAAGCTCAACTAGACAGCGTATTGAACAAAATATCTCACAAGTAGGCAAATTTTATGTTTCAAACAGAGTTATACTTGAAGTTATATTGTAGAAGTGTTTAAGTTAACAAGTATGACCTGTTTAGCGAAGGTTAGGTCTATAAGTTAACTGTAAGACAAAAAATAGCACTTGTTTGCATTGGTTAACATAATCAAAATAGCAGAAATATCTAACGTTACCTCACAAATCAGTTTCTTTAATGAGAAAACCCACGATTAAATGCATTCGTTTTTAACAATCTTGATGTTCTTAAGCCCACTTACCGAGTAACGGCTTCCGAATTGAATTGGCTGCCTCGTGAGTGGATTGGTTGTACTCTAGCTCGCGATCTGATTGGTTGTACTTGGGGGCGGCGTTTACGCAGCCTGACAGGCTGAGCAGCCTGGAAGTCGACGCCTGAAGGCAACTTCACCCTGCAGCATTGGAAGTGCCCAGACCCGGAAGTGTGCCGCCATTTTTTGTACACGAAAGTCAATGGGAGTGTCGTAACTCTGAGAATATCCATGGCTCAGGTCATAGCTAAAGCTGATTTTGTGACACGGGGAAAGGGGGGGAAAAAAACCTCCACGATTCTGAGCGGGCATGTGCCCACCCTAAATGTATAGGCACAGCGCCACTGGCCGTCGCTGCTAGTGTTTTGTGTATGTTATAAAATTTATTTGGGAAAAAAATTATACGGCATTACTGTGCTGAGATGGTGAAATGGATTAACCGGTAATACAGCACAATGCTTTTACCCAAATTAACTTTACAGGGGAAACGGAATGAAACTTTTAGCCTCTGAAATAATTTTTGTGACCTCACGGATGCGTAAAAACACAGCGTTAATTATTCATTAATTAGATCCTCCTGACTCCTTCGGCGTGCGATACTTCTTGTTTACAAACATTGACGTCATATTCAGGCATATGCATTAGCGTGGTTGGCAAGAACAAGTGTAAATCAATACAATAAAACAGGGGAAGTATGGCATCCTGCTGCTGTGGAACCGATTTGGCAGTCTCTGAATATGTACAAAACCTTGACAGTAACGTGAAGGCAAGATATTTCTCGAAGCTTAAGTACAACGAAGGTCTGTGTAGGCTTCCGGATCCTTACGAGCTGAAAGGTTGGGTCTGGGGTCGGCTGGATCATCACTTGATTTTCCTACATCGAACAGAAATTCAACATTTGTTGATCATCATTGATCAGTGAAAGTAATTCAAGTAATACACAGTCGTACGTTTACCAGAACGATTTTAAAAAGGGGCGCCAATATATTTTGGGGGGTTTTATTCGTGATAAGGGGTTTAGAATTTATGATTAATATTTAATATCGCGAATGCATATACTGCGCATTTCCTAGCCACCTGGTGTGTCATCAGTAACAAGGCTGCCGCCGTTACAGCTTCAGTAGATATTTAACTCTAAATTTTCTTGACTGGATGTACGTTGGACGTTTTTACACACTCGAATGTTTCTCTGGGTACCCAAAATTCAAGCCGAAAAAGTTCTGATCTTTGTGGATACTGATGAAGGTTGAAAACGGAATTCTTTCCAATACTAATATCCGAACTGTCACTTAAATACTCGCCATCCGAAAGTAAGGAACCTATCGAATTACCCAACACAAAAAAGATCATTCCCTTGCCATGACCGAAAATTTTTTTTATTTTATTTAACCTTTATTTAACCAGGTAAAATCCCGTTAGGAATTACATAGGAAACATATTCCTGAACCCTTCACGAAACTGACTGGCATTATGACGGAAAGTGGAAGACAACTTTACTTCACTTATAAAATCAATTGTCATGTTGTTGCTTTTTTGCTAATCACGCTGGTTCGTGACATCTCTAGAAGTATCGCTCCGGTAGGCTATGTTCAATAAAATTTTCTGGCTAGAACCCTGACAATGCTTGTTCAACAGCAGATGTCAGCTTCTTTACCACTAAGAGATATGACCATATTTGATGGTGATCCCTTGCAGTATATTTCCTTTATAAGAACCTCTGAATATTGTGTTGAAGAAAAAAAAACAGCAGTTATCAAGACTATTTTCTGGAACAATACACCAGGGGGCAGCCCAGAGAGCTAGTGCGAAGCTGCCTACATATGCCACCACAAGAAAGGTATCAAAGAGCAAAAGGTCTGAAACAACATTTTGGTAATGAAAACAGGATAGCAACAGCCTACATGGACAAAGCATCTGGATGACCTGTTGTTAAAATTGAGGATGATCAGGATCTGCAGGAAATTCCCTGTTCCTAAGAGGTTGCTGCAACTCTATGAAAGAGCTACAGTGCATGGAGGAAATTAACATTCCATCAAACATGAGGGATGTCATGATGAAGTGGTCATACAAGTTGCGGGAAAAATGGAGGTCTGCAGCTTGCAAGATAGAGGAACGACAAGGCTACAGGGTCACTTTCCCAGATATGGTGAACTTTCTGGAGAACAAAGTCAAAATCTTGTCTCATCCCATTTTCGGCAATGTTACAGATGCACGACCAGGCACCACAATAAAGGCTGTAAATAAAAGCAAATCATCACCCAGGAACAACATCAAAGGAAGCAGTTTTGAAACAACCACTGCAGCTACTATAACAGCTGCAACTCCCAAGCCCACAATGCACGACAAAGCAGCCCATAACATCTAAGAAATTGCCCACAGATCCCTGCCTTGACTGTGCAGAGTTGCGTCCATTATTCCAATGTCCAAAACTGCACAAAATTTCTCAAAGGGTAAAAATTGAGTTCCTGAGGGGAAAAGGAATCTGTTTTGATGTCTGAGGATTGGCCACATGAACAAGGAATGCAGAAGTCCCCTGACTTGTGACGAATGCAGTCTAAAACATCCGAATATTCTGCATGTCCACAATAAGGACAAAGTGAAGAAATCACAGAAAATGCCAATAAGTAGTGTACTTGTCTCTCTTCAGGCATGTGGTTGCATGGGGGTCGGAGACCAAAACTGTACCCTTTCCATTGTTGCAGTCCAGTTGAAATCTAAGAAAAAAGATACGGTGCTGCGGACTTATGCCTTCTTATATCCTGGAAGCACTGCAAGCTTTTGTACCAGCAGTTTCACGAAGAAGCTGAAACTCCAGGGTACAAAGGCCAACATTTTGTTGCGCACTATGGGCCAGAAAAAGGTCATTAAAAGCTAAATCCTTACCGGACTGGAGGTGGCTGCTTTGGACAGCAATCAATTTGTGGAGCTCCCAGAGACATTTACGCAGGAAACAATTCCTGCTTCAAAGATCAATATCCCTACTCGGGGAGACATTGAAAAGTGGCAATATCTGGAAAAGATCAAGATCCCAGAATTGGACGCTGATGTTGAAATCTTGATCGGGGCAAATGCGCCGAAAGTCATGGAACCCTGGGAAATAATCAACAGCTAAGTGATGGACCTTACGCCGTGAGGACCCTGTTGGGGTGGGTCATCAATGGTCCTTGTAGGGGCAATAGTGGTTGTTGCCAGAGAAGCTGCTCGACCATATATGTCAGTAGGATATCCATCGTCATACTGGAAGAGCTGTTGGTTTCTTAGTATAACCAAGACTTCAGTGAGAGGATCCTGGAGGAGAAGCAGGAGATGTCAAGGGAGGATCTGAGATCTGAAAGAAGTCTACTTGCATGCAGGAAGGTGATAATTGCATAGACTTACCTTTTAAAGTGGATGACATCACCATGCCAAATAACAGGTGCATAGGTGAACAGTGCATGCAGAGTCTCAAAAGAAAGTTTGAAAGGAATAAGACCTACCAGGAGGATTATGCAGCATTTCTTACAGAGATGATTGATAGTGGATATATTGAAGTGGTGCCTCCAGACCAGTTGGAATGGAAAGATGGCCGTGTGTGGTATCTTCCTCATCATGGAATGTACCATCCAAAGAAGAAAACTATAAGAGCGGTTTTCGACTGTGGGATTTAAAGGTACTTCCCTGAACTATCAACTTTTGCAAGGTCCTGATCTCACAAACTCTCTCCTTGCTGTCTTAACAAGATTTAGACAAGAGAATGTTGCTTTCATGGCAGACATCTGGGCTATGTTCCACTAAGTAAAGGTGTCAGAAAGGCATGTGGATTTCCTTTGCTTTCTGAGGTGGCCTAAGGGAGACATGTCACAGAGCCCAGTGGAACGCAGAATGAAGGTAGTGCTGCACGATTTAGTAAAAATGTGCGATTGCGATTATAGTGGACCATATTGGGATTTGCGGTTACGATATGATTTTTTTTTTTTTTTTTTATGGTATCTTGAGCCTACTTGCTTTGTTATCAAGGAAAGTGCAGAGAATCATGATGGTTTTGAAGGGTATTTTTCTCAACTCAAAAAATGCGAACATTAAGGTGCATAAAAATTACAAAACAAGTTTATAGCACTGTTTTCAAAATAACATTTTCCAAAAAAAAGGTTTTTCCTTTTTTGAAAATCAGGATATTTTCTGCAAAGTGTAAATGCAGTGGCACTACTGTAAACTTAGATGCCTTTCTGCAGGCATGTTTGTAAACCTATTAATTGCTACTTAAAACAAAAAGCAAAAAGTTTGTACAGTATCCTTAAAAAATAAAGCCATTTCTGCAAAGTACAAAGGCAGTAGCATCATTGGGCATTAGCGACTTTCAGTTGTCTCTTTGGCTTTACTTTGCTTGGCTTTCATCACATGCATTCTTCATGCTTTTGTCTGTGCTGTCCCAAGTGTTGATACAGATTGGTAGTGTTGCCTCGGAATGTGGAGATTTTAACTTTGCAAGTTTTACACAACACGTCTTTCTGTTCAACGTCGCCGTACCTGAAATCAAAGTATTGATTTGATTGATTGATTGATTTTGTTTTTATTTCGGCATGATTGTATACTCATTTCATGACAATTTCAATACAACATGTATCATAACCGAAAGGGTCGCGGGAGAAGCGAGATTGCTTGTCAAAGTCCCGCCCCCAACTTCCAGAAAAAGTTTGATTATGGTTAAGATATCATAGAGATTCATATATCACAACAGAGCTGAGCGCCCATTTACACTACGATTCAAGCGCCACAACATAAGATAATAAAGAGTTGTGAACATCATGAAGAATTTTAATCACAATATAGCTGAGTGTCTATGCAAGTTTAGATTTGAGAGTCACTCTTGATTTAATCCATTAGACTTGGTCCAGAGAAACCTGAACTCCTTTCTTCATCAGTTGGTTTGTTCCTAGTGATTTGGAATAGGTGGAAGATGCAATAATACCGGATCTTTGCATGGATCTCTTAGTTAGTCATCATCTCCGTCGACTTGGTTCACCCTTGCCTTGTCGGATTTAATGACCCCTCGCAGTATATTTAGTCCGTCCCTGGCTTCCTTTGACGTCAAATCCAATTTTATTGAGCTTTATGTCGAGGATAACCATGCTTTTCAAAGTTTTCTTTATCCTGTGGTCGATCAAAAACAGACCGAGCCCCAATGATAGCAGGCCCGCTATCATAAATCCAACTAGATAGACGTCCTCTATATCCTCGATGTCCAGTATCGCCATATGCAGAGATACCAAGGCCTTTTTTTTTTTTTTTTTTTTGCTTATTCACCGTAGTCCGCAATTGTTCCATGAACGCTTATTAATGAGATTCTCACTCGGAATTAAAATCCTTGTGCATTGACGTTTCAGTTTCACTTGCATTAAGGTGGACCTCATCACAAGGAACATGGAAAGCGATTATAACTCCGGACTTCTCGTGCTTCTCTTTACTCAGGGATTGGAAACAATGCATGTGTTTCATGATCGTTTGAATTGTTTAAATGAAATAAGACCATTTGAAACGTCTTTATGCAATTCCATTGCTTTCAATCCCTCAGTAAAGACAAGCATGAGAGTCAATCGATTTCCGTGTCACTAGTGGGGAAATCCACCGAAATGCACATGAAACTGATCAACATAATGCACAATGACTTAAATTCCGCGAGTGAATTTCTTCAGTGCGCGTTGATAGAGACACAGGAACGTGGATACCACTAACAGGCGAGACACTCACACCTAATCTCTGCATATGATAGCAGATGTTGCGGGGTTTTTCCCCGCCACGAACTCACTCTGAGCTTGGGCTTGCTCACGCTCCTGTTCATGATTTTATTCGGCGTCTATGTTGGTCACTGAGAACTGTAGCGAGTCGTCATGTTACCCTGCCTGCTGCACAGACCACGGCTGCGTCTCAATAGTTTTTTTCCGCTGGGGAAATAGCCTAACTCCTGAAAACTGATCAGGAGATGATTACGTGTCGTGGCAACTATGCTAAGAGCCTTCGAATTCTTTAAATGTTAAGGAACGGTGTCTCAGTGCTTCCTAATTTACCTCCTTTAGCATAGGGTACACAGACTTACCCTTTTCGAAAAGAAAGGAGATAACGCCATTCCATAATTCTGCGCAGCAGCAGTATTTAAAGCGGCAACCATTCATCTAGCCAATCGCGTAAAGAAACGTATGGGACCCCATCATGTTCACGTTGCCTGCTTTAAGTGCATTCAGATTTTTTTATTAGCGCGGTTGTATTCCTAAACGGTAGGAATTCCATTTTACACCTTTCCTTTATCTTCAGACGTTTTCCACTTAGATTAAAGAAAAGTGGTGTGGAATTAGTGTATAGGACGTAATTTTTGACTACTCGGACACAGCCCAGGATAGCGCTTGTGGGCATAACGTCAACAGACTCCATACAATTAATAGAGATGTAGTTATGTTCGCTGGCAGCACAGTATGGAGGGTATTTTTGGTCATAATCCAAATGAAAATGAAAATTAAAATAATCAGGCCAAAATTAAATGTTAAAAATAAAAAGCAAATTGAAAAACCTAATGAAACATGTAAAATGATAATGTGAAACTACAAAACGAAAATGAAACAAGTAAAAGTTCAAATGCAAATACGTAAATGGATAAAACGACAATGAAACATTAAATTTAAAACTCTAATATGTAAATAGAAATGGTCAAACGGAAAACTTAAATTGTAAAGATGAAATTGAAAATGAAAATTTAAATGGCAATAGGGAAACATCAAATGTAAAACTCAAAATGGGAAATGGAAAGGCTTAAATGGAAATGCTTAAATCAAAAGCTTAAATGGAAAAGATAAAATTATCATTTAATTTTTTATTTATGTTTGCATTTTTCCGTTACCATTTTACATTTGGCATTTTGCATTTGCCATTTTGATTTTCCATTTTCCATTTGGCTTCTCCATTTGGATTTCTTATTTGGCGTTTCCATTTTCCATTTGGCTTTTCAGCCTGTATGCAAATAAGGAGGTGTGGCCCAGAGGTCGGGGGGACGGTCTGAACCGGCCGAGTGCAGTGGCAGTGGATGTGTGTGCCTCTGACCAACACGGGTCCATTGTTTGACTCACGTTATGTTAATTTTGGCTGGTTAGCTAGGTAGCTACTCTCCTGTGCGCTGGCGGAGATTACGAACAACAGCTGTATAAAACTTGCTTCCAGTTTATTAAACTTGACTAGATTGCCATTGGTAACCAGAAACTACCAGTCAAGTATTTACATGGTTCGTAACGGTTTTATTGACTTCGTGTTATATCGGAGTCGATCGTAATAACAGACTGTGTTTCAGTTTTCTGCACAAAAAGTGCAAAGAACAATTCGGCCGTTCGAGAAATGGGTAGCTATCGCGATCAAGTCGGTAAGGGCAAACTGGACGCTCGAAACTTAAGTTCAATAACAACCAAAACAGAGCAATGGATTTCGCAGGTCATATTGTAGGGGCGTGATGTTAGCTAACAGTGGGATATGTCTTTCTACTCTTCTCCCAGCTTACTCACATGCTGCCTGCGATTCACCCACTAAATCTAAGTGTGGCACACCGACTGGAGGCCATGATGCAGCTGTTACGGTTACTATGAACTTGATAGCGATAGCTACGCGTTTCTTAAACAGCCGAATTGTTCCCCGCTTTTTTTTTTTTTTTATGCAGAAAACTGAGAAATGAAATAAAACGGAAGCAATTTTTATACAGTGGTTGTTCTTTGTGTTCGCCAGCTTGTAAGAGAGTAGCTAATCAATGGAAGGAGAGTCAAACAATAAAACCGTGTTTGGGTAAAGTCTGCAGAAGCATTTCCCGAGACATATCACTGTTTAGTGACATTACAGTACGATAAAAACGGAAATCATTGACTTACGGATTTCGCATGTCTTTTCATGTTGCCGCACGATACAAGCAATATAATGCACCCTTCCCTTTGTAGTGTAGCTCTGATATGTCTCATGCAATGGGTGTGTGCGCTTTTCACGACCATGGTTTTGTTGTTTGATTCACGTTAAGTTTATTGGCTGGTTAGCTAGCTGCTCTCCTGCAAGCTGGCGAACATTATAGAACAACCGCGGTATAGTTTATTCAGTTTCTCAGTTTTCTGCACAAAAAGCGTGGGGAACAATTCGGCTGTTGGTGAAATGGGTAGCTGTCGCTATCGAGTTCATAGTGACCGTAACAGCATGACGGCCTCCAGTCTGTGTGCCACACTGCGATTTAGTGGGTGAATCGCAGCATAGTAGGGAGCTGGCAGAAGACTAGAAAGACACAACCAACTGTTAGCATCGCGCTGCTACAATTGCAAGACCTGCGAAATCCATTGCTCTGTTTTGGTTGTTATTGAACTGGAGTTTCGAGCATCCAGTTTGCCCTAACCGACTTGATCGCGATAGCTACCCGCCTCTTGAACAGCCGAATTGTTCCTTGTACTTTTTGTGCAGATAACTGAAAAACGGTCTGTTATTACGATCGATTCCGATATAACACAAAGTCACTAAAACCGTTACGAACCATGTAAAAATACTTCACTGGTAGCTTCTGGTTACCGATGGCAATCTAGTAAAGTTAAATAAACAGGAAGCAAGTTTTATACAGCTGTTGTTTGTAATGTTCGCCAGTGCGCAGGAGAGTAGCTACCTAGCTAACCAGCTAAAAATTAAAGTAATGTGAGTCAAACAATGGACCCGTGTTCGTCAGAAGCACACACATCCACTGCCATATCACATATCACTGTTTCGACATCTGGCCATTGCTGGCGAGAACATATGATTACAAGTGACGATACCGCACAATAAAAACGGAAATCAGCGAGCTACGGATTTAGCACATCATTTTATGTAGCAGCATGAAGCTAGCTAGCAACATAATGCTTGTTGACATCAACGCTGCTTCCACGTGCGCTTGTTTATATTGACGTCACTACTCTGATTGCTCAATAGTGATTCCTCCATTACTAGCAGACTGGGGGAAAAATTTCGCTTCCGGCTCAGGTCAGAGCAAGCTCTATTAAAAGATATTGGCTGTATTTCGTTTCCCAACTTTTGTTTAGTAATCATTTAATAGAAAATCAGATAACGACTCGTTTTCCGTTTTTCGATTTCCAATTTCCAAACGAAAATCGGGAGACGGGTCGTTTTTTGTTTTTTGTTTGCCCACATCAAAACAAAAAACGGAAATCAGTTCGTTCTCCGTTTTTTCATTACCTTAATCAAAACGAAAAACGAATGGCCGAAAGGTACACGGACCGCATAGACATGTATACTGCTTTGCCAGTTTATATCATAGACTGTAGGTTGGCTCAGTCAGGAGCCCCCTGCTGTCCACAAGATGCCACTGCACTCGGCCGGTTCAGACCGTCCCCCCGACCTCTGAGCCACACCTCCTTATTTGCATACAGGCTGAAAAGCCAAATGGAAAATGGAAAAGGCAAATGGAAAATGGAAACGCCAAATAAGAAATCCAAATGGAGAAGCCAAATGGAAAATGGAAAATCAAAATGGCAAATGCAAAATGCCAAATGTAAAATGGTAATGGAAAAATGCTAACATAAATAAAAAATTAAATGATAATTTTATCTTTTCCATTTAAGCTTTTGATTTAAGCATTTCCATTTAAGCCTTTCCATTTCCCATTTTGAGTTTTACATTTGATGTTTCCCTATTGCTATTTAAATTTTCATTTTCAATTTCATCTTTACAATTTAAGTTTTCCATTTGACCATTTCTATTTACATATTAGCATTTTAAATTTAACATTTCATTGTCGTTTTATCCATTTATGTATTTGCATTTGAAATTTTACTTGTTTCATTTTCGTTTTGTAGTTTCACATTATCATTTTACATGTTTCATTAGGTTTTTCAATTTGCTTTTTATTTTTAACATTTAATTTTGGCCTGATTATTTTAATTTTAATTTTCATTTGGATTATGACCAAAAATACCCTCCATAGCACAGTTTATGTAGATTGAATCGCAAATCGCCGCCTTTTTTGCGGTTATGTAATCGCATTGCTTGACATCGCGATTGCAATTGCGATTAGATTAATCGTTCAGCACTAAATGAAGGTACATATTTTTGGGGCAGTTTCCTCCCAGAGCTGTGCCAACTACACTTTGAGGAGGACTGCAGTGGACAACAAAGGTGACTGACACCATTTACCACAACTTTTATGTGGATGATTGTCTGAAATCTTTGCCCATAGAGAAATAAGCAATGCAGTTGGTGTTGGACCTTACTGACATATGCTCAAAGGGGGGATTTCAGCTGGTGAAGTTGACAAGCAACAGTCGGGCTGTATTGTCATCAAAACACCAAACCAATCAGGCAGCTGCACTTGGAGCAGGACAGCTTGCCTGTGGAGACAGCACTTGGATTGAATTGGCACACCGAAAGTGACACTTTCAGTTCAAGCCTGTAGTGGAAAAGCGCCCACACACCGAACGTGGGATTCTTTCAATTCGCTGAATCCTGAACAAATATAAGCAGTTGCATTGGCGATCAACCTTTTTGTAATCAAGGAGCTGTGCCATTTCAGTTTTCCAGATAAAATGCGTTCACAAATGGGAGGCGGGGACACGTCTTGTAATATGCCCATGGGCAGTGAACACTTCAGACAGTAAGGCAATTATTGCAACAGTGATTTGATGGCAGCTATCAAATATTCAAAGTACGAGACAAATGCAAACATACACGATTACCTTTTATTTCTCATCCAAAAGTTGTATATTAATTTCCATTATTTTGAATTACCCTATCAGACAACTAGCCTACTAGCTAGCAAGCTTAAATGACCCAGTGTTGTATGATTTTGTTCCTCCCTCAGAAATTTGTGAGATTCTACTACTGATTAAAGAATTTGCGAAAGAAATAACGACACGGCCATCTATGAATCGGCTCGCTCTTAAGAAAGTTATCACAAATGATGTCAGATGACGCGATGAATTTTGATACTCTGCCACCTCCTGAGCTCTTCAGCTAGGCAACGATCACACAATTAACCCCCAGATAGCAAACATACGTCGGGCCAATGTTGATTTTTCGTCAGCAGCAGTCATCCGTTCTGTCGGCACGACGGCGAAATGTCCATCGGGCCAATGTCGGTCAACCGTTGGAAAACTGACCAAAGGCGTAAAGGTTTCTTAATCCTTTCCCTATTCATTACTACATTGGTTTATACCCAATAGCAACAATTTCAATTTAGATCGAGCATAAAAAATAGTTTTGTTGCCATGCAAAACCTGCACCAGAGCCCCGTATGTTCTAGGGCATTGATTCTAAGCCGAGCCCAGTTGGGTTGAGGCCCAAAATTGCTGCCTTTGGTTCTCTTCAGGCTCATGAAAACTCTCAGAAATCGTATTTCACCGGAACAAGAAGTTTGCTTCCTCTCAGCCAGCAAGTAGCAAGAGGAACCAAAAGCAGAACAATCGCATGCATTTCAAGTTATGACTATGTACTATTTAAAATGAATGTTGCTTACATGAGTGTTTTGTTTGTAAAAACCAATAAAAATTGTATTTCTCCCGATGGATTTTTGTGGCGGACAGTTAATTCAAGCCTCATATACAGCCATTATGTTGCAATGCCTTATTTGTATGTTGGTTAAGTTTCTTAAATGGAATACTAGATATCGAAAATTCAATTCTGACTCCTCAAATTAAATTACTGATGTTGGTGTGAAATTTGAACAAGGAAGAATGTAATTTCAGATATCTGCAATGCAATTAGAGATATCTAAAATTACATTCTTGCTTGCATCAATTATATTTGAGATGCAGACTGTTGCGGAGGAATTCCATTGAACTGACTCAATTAGTTTTGCCTCGAAGATGCACAGAAAGCAGTATGTGCAGATTCCGCTATCAGTGCCTGGCGAAAATTGCAGCCGGTCACGCCAGTAAAAAGCCAGGTAATGGGTCACTCAGTTGACTCATACCAGATTCAGAAAATTAGAATAAAATCAAAACCTCATAAATTACTGATTGCAAGTTCCACCTCCTAGTTCAATTTGGCTCAGTGTAAACCACGCAATTTGTCATGAAATAAATCCAATCACCACCATTTGGTCATCACACAATTTTATTCTTTTAAAGTAAAAAAGAAAACACTTTAAATAACACATTGTAATAAATAGTACATCCACTGTTCTGAAAAATTACCTCACCCTCTACTAATTGACCGACAAAGCCGTATAAACCATAATAAAAGCAAAAGAGTAAAAATCTTTGGAAATGTGGCATAATTTAACATAGTCAAAATAATAAAATATAATCAAAACCAAATTCATGCTTTTCACCTTTAAAATAAGTTAAAGGGACATTATCATCCAATACAATTTGCTGCTTAAATCATTCCCAGATAACAACACATTCGACTTCTATCCTTTTCCGTGTGATTCAACCCCCATTAAATTCAAATATGGAACAAAGGGTGCAAGGAAACAAGCTATTCTCCCTTGAAATGGGCGCGCCATTTTAAAGCAGTCTCTTTTTCGTCCCTTAGCAGTGATGTTACGCCGGCTACTCTGCATATACGCTACATACAGCATTCACAGTACAATCACAGTGTTTCCACCGCAATTTTTATGAAATGAGCAAGCTAGCCAGTGTGCACGGAGTACCTTTCCATAACCATTATGTAACATTAGTTTGTTAGCTAGCTGGCTAGTCAGTGTTGACTGTGAATTTAAAAACCATGGCAAGTTCAACCGTGAATGTCTGTGACTCATTACGGTGTATCAAAGAGATGAAGCCCAGTACAAACATAAAACTCGCAACAAACGCAAAATTTACTCAGCTCGTTTCATAACTTTCAAATGACACATTTACTCGTAAGATCCTCTATATCATGTATATCCCCGGGGTAGGCTACCGTACCGCAGTGAGTTTGCGTCATTTGTCATGTATGTTTGTATGTCAGTCATGCAGACATAGTTGAGGTCTAGGTGCAGGAAATCCAACTTACCCGCTTTCTTTCGAGGTAGGCGATTCGTTTTAATAGCCAGATATCACACAAAAGACACGTAGTGTTCAAGTATCATCACCACAATGCATAATGCGATAATGCAATACAGATAAAAATGACAGCCATACTGAGCCGGGATGACGTCACTATTTACAGCGCCCGTAGCGGTATTTCCTCGAAAATACTGCCTGCTAGAAGTGTCATGGCGCGTTCCAAAAACTTATCAAAAACATCTGAACAATTCGAAAGGATGACCCCACATGAAAAATTTCCAACACGATTGATTTTGTACATTTATGCAGCTGTACAGTGTGACTTGCTGTACCATGATAATGTCCCTTTAAGCATTTTTTAATGATTTAATTTTGTTTTCAGAATAAAGCATCTTGATTAACTATTAGGTAATTCACATAGATGAGAAATTGAGTGTATTTTACTGGGACCAAATTAAAGGCCAGCATCAAAATATCTTTGGCTCCTCATTTTACAGCTTAAATATGGTCCCCTTGAATGTAGACCACTGTAAAAGCATAGTGCCCTCTTTTTCAGTAGCACATCACTGCCATAATGTTTAGCTTACTCTTTACACCAAAACATCTTCTACGACACTGTTTGAACTTTGATTGATGCCTATGATTCACTATAATATAAATTACGTATTTTAGAACAGTACATAATGTATGAAAATATAAAACTTCATAATCAAAATATTCTACGACGTACTGAACCCCTAATATAAACACAACCATTATCAATTGTCCTTAACCATTTTTAAACCAACAAGATGGCCAGCATCTCGCCTACATCTCTGGATATGGATGGATAAGCCCGCATAAACTTTAACCTGAAAAGTAAGTCTTGCGCATTAGAACATTCATTTGATTTGTGAACACCTGAGTGTCATTGCATCATAAACTCTGTACCTGACTCAGTCTCTTAATATGTTAGTAGTAGTAGTAGCACCAAGGGAAACTGAAATCATTCAAGCACAACTGAGTGCTTAACTGAAGGCTGGCATCCACGTTCGTTTCACCTTGGGAACTGAAAAACCCCAACCGCCATAATTGGAGGTCAGCAATACACATGGTATCACTGGCGTTCATGGGGCCTTACAGAGGAGAGGTGCTGGAATTTCGAGGGGTGGGGGACTAGAAGAGTCCTGCTTCCTTTGTGGAGGTCAGCGCATGACATTTCTCGTGAACTGCAGGTCCTCCTTTCCTGATGCCAAACCCAAACCTTGGATGATGTTGGCGGGACATCACATAGAGCTCTCATAAGTCATGGAGGGCATTTCTGGCTGATTCTGCACCATGCCTGCTTCAGTTCCTATTTTTTAAAGACAGAAATGGAGTGTTAAACTCAGGTATTAGAGGTTTTGTAGTCTCTCGTTAAAATGCAGCAAATCTGGGCCTTGAACCGAAGGTGTAAGGACAATTCATCAAATTCTAAAAATAAGAAATTGAAAGTGAATACCAAATATCAGCAAACCCTGAGGCATTCCCTCACTTAAGTTTGACACCACTGCATGAGACGGTGAAGATCCTCATTATACATACGTGAACATGGCTGAGGTGATCAAGGCACTTGATAGAAGTGCTACCAAAACCTTAGGCTCTGAACTTTAGGCTGTTTCATAAGCTTCTTTTTGCAGTGGGAGGGATAGTGTTGAGTTAAACTGATAAGGGTTCCACAACATATAAACCCCCCTGCTCCAACAAACACGATGAAATTCATGCTGTCCCTTATCCTTCAAGTAAAATTTGGCTATTCTAGCAGGAAATGCCATCTCTGCTCAGGCATAAATGAGGACAGCCAACAAGAGAGGCACTGTAATCACTCAAGCACTGCACAAAGCCCGAAACAAAGGAAGCAATGATCATGCAAACACAGGCAGATGGTGGCCTCAGTTTAAAAATGAAGCTATTGCTTCCGCAAAAATGGCCCGGTGGTCAAAGCAAATCATTACATTACTGCCACCGAATTTTGGTAGAAGTGGGGAATGCACATTAGAAAGACAAGGAAATCATATGCTATTCTGCAACACAGTGTTGAAGTTAGATTGTAATGAGGCAGAATTTTCAGGGGTAGATGCATTCACTGAAGTTCAGTGCAGCTAATTCACAATAAAGAAATCATCCTCAAAGTTTTTCAGGATAGAGACCGGGAAAATATCTTTAGGACAGTGGATGGTTGATGGAAATTAAGAATTTTTTACTTCACCCAATTTTCAGCAAACTGGTAGCCATTTTTGCGTTGCTAAAAGTCTGTAATGCAAATCACATCACAAACGACTTGTAATGGCACATTTGAGAATACTGAAAATGTATGCTTGTTTTTAGTAGCTTTAAGCCTGTCAAATGACTTGTTTCACAATTTAGCATTAGAGGTAGGGGACTAAGTTTTAGAATCTAAATAAGAGATGAACGTGCCTGTAAAGATAGTCAAATTTTTTTGGTGCAAGGATTATTCATAATTGTGGTAGATTGATGTTCAGCAGTATAGGAGAATTCTCAACGGCACACATGGCTTCAGGAAAAGGCTGGACAGTTTCAGCATTTGTCCATCATGGGACTCACCCTCTGGGGTTGGGCTACTGCTGGTAGGGTTCCTGGCCTTCTGCAGCAAGATGGGACCCGTCAGACCAATGATCAGGGCACCAATGGGGGCGGTGATGAGGATTGCCAGGACGGCAACAGTAAGCACGTTCATGCCGTACTTCTCAAGGTCCACTGCCTGCTTAGTGCGTGCCAGGTCCAGCGCCGTCGAGCCGATGGCTGCCTACGCACAGTGGCCAAAATCCAGAGTGAGCACTTGGGCCACGGACCAAGCCTATTACCCTAGCTAATGAGCTATATAAACTAGAGGTGCTATGTTACGATTTCAATATGCAAGTCTGGCTGCCATCTTGTGATGGGCGTCCGTTACAGCAAGGTGCAGCAAAGTGGGAGCTTCTTTCCATAAAGTTTTCTCTGAATGCCTGACCACTGCATCGCCGTAAATTGCAGCCACAAGAGAGGGAAAGTCGTCGACTTAACCTTTCACAGGTAGGTTATTTTCAGCTTGAACAACGGAGATTATTGGCTTTAAATCATCAAACTTAGCTATACGGTGCAAAGATAGTCTTGACTTAGCCCTCTCCCACAACCAAATCATCGGGTTACCTCGGGGGTAATGTTGTGGCTTATAGGACCGGATCGGTCTGGTTATCTGGATTGGAAACAGACTTCTTATTCGTGCATGACTACATAAACATTCAGTTTTATTGATTTCCACGGAGTGCCATCTTACTGCCCTAACAAGCGAAAATACCGCAGTACTTTAAATCACTCCCGACTTCAGTGCCAGGCACGTCCGAAAACCTGTAGAAATCAGCATCTGCTTCACTCTCAGTAGTCGTGAATAGGTTTAGTAGTTCGTCCATCGTAATGTCAGTGTTTGGGTCTGCACCATGCAGCGTATTTATATCAAACAAAAAATAGTTATAGATACGTGTCTGATCCAATTACAAACCAATTTTTTTTTTTTTTTTTTTTTTTTTAATAGATCCATGTCAGATCCAATTTACCAGTGTTTTTTCCCCTAAAAATAGACATTTCTTCAACGAGAGTTTCCTCGTAAATTAGTTTCCTGACTTGGCAGCGATCACAATAAGACACTTGTTGTCAAGGCTCCCGGCATTTGCGAAGATAAATTATCGTACTAGTTAACAAGTGCCCCACCCTAGATCGTACTGCTAGAGAAAATAAACCCTGACAGAAAATAAAGCCTGACAGAACAACATCAGTCATAATATTACCGTACCAAAGGGCTTTTAAGATAGATTAGATGTATACCACTGTATTTCCAAACAGTTCCAATGAAAAAATATGAATCGCTCAGGGGTGCGTTTCCCGAAATCACTATGCTAACTTACGTCGTAGGAACCATTGGCAATGAATGGACAAACTATGTAAGCTGCTAACTTAGCAACTACGCTTTTGATAAATGCAATGGGCGATAGACAGAAATGGTGCTTCAAGCTAACTCTTCTGTTCTTATCAGTCAGAAAATGTCCGGAAATAAAAACGCAGTTGAATGATTATTAATGATGTTTATCGAAATATTAATCAGAACGTATTTGTTTACATGGGTTTCAGCAGGAGGTACGCCCGTCAAAAGATGGCGGTCAGCTCTGCACACATTGGCTGATATGGAACGAATAACATGGCGCCTCTAGTTTATATATTTCGTTGACCATAACTGTTAGCGTTAGCACTGTTATGATTTGTGCCATAAGCACTATCGCAGTTAGCTTACTTGTACGGTGGCTTTTGGGACCCAGGCCAGGGCGATGAACACCTTCTCCTTAAAGTTGAATCCAGCACACATGACCATGAGGAAGGTAAAGAAGACCCGCACTGTCAATGCAATGCAGAGTGCGGCCACACCAAGTCCTGAACAAAGACACAGCCATAGAATAAGTAAGACAGTTCAAGGGACATAATGACAATGATGCAGTCAAAGCTACAAAGGAACAAGATGCGATCTGGACAAATTAGAAAAGAACAGGAACATTTAAGCGACGGGACAAACAAGAGAAAGCAATAAGGGGATGTATATTAGTGGCTGTTTCTCGATGTCTGACTGTACTTGCAGAATTGCAGTCTTGTGAGACCTTGACATCATATTCACTGGCCAAAGTCATGAACCAATGTCAAGATCGCCAATAAGCAAGATAGCATGAGGAAGCAGTGTTCATTCTCCTGAAATATCAAGGATGCAACACTGCCTTGATGGGAATGGAGCTCACATCCAATTATTAATAGTGCAAATATGGATGAGATTAGCAAAGCCAAACTAAATTTAGTTTCACGATTTCTGCAAAAAATCTTGCCGTCTCTAAGAGTGCATAACAATGAAATTGAAGAGAGAGAACGTATAGTACTTGCCGACCCCATCTCATTATAAGCGTACAAAGAATAATTAAAAATGTATTATAAGCTTAGGTGGTTTGAGTTACCCACATTCATCAGTAAGGGCTAAGGGTATCACTATTAGTGTATACGTACATGCTGCAGCGTAACGCAAGTTCATTCACAAGCTTGGAGCAGCAAGTGAAAGAGGAGGTCGTGACAGCCTGCTGGTTCCTGGTTGTAAACCACAAATCACAAATTCGCATTGCTTCACAAGCATATAACTGCATTCTCCATTCTGACGAAGTTCCTCACTTGAATGCACGCATAGACTTTCCAACCTTGATGCTAAGAAACACCCAATGTTTTTTAGTAGTTGTACAATACGTTCGATCCATGTGCACACCCCTTGATAGGCAGCTGGAATGGCATACACTGGTGATCAAAAACATTATGCTCATGTACAGATTAAGGAAATTATCTTGATTATCTAGTATCAACGGAGAATATCAAGGTATGCAGTCACTGTTTCTGGTAAGCTAACAGTCTGTTCGCATAGATGACATGACTGATGCGGGAGAAATGGGACCTTAGCAACTTCAACAATGGCCTAATCATTAGCAGGACAACCGGTCTCCAAGGCGGCAAGACCTGCGGCGTACTCCCAGTCAGCATGGCGAGTACCAGCAGACAATGGTCCGAAGAGGAACAAACCGCAAACCGACAACAGGATTTTAGGCATCCAAGGCTCAAGGGCAACAAATCAACAAAATGCAACTGTGGCACTCGTCGTAGAAAATTGAAACAATGCCTATCAGACAAATTTGCATTGCACCCTGCTGTGTATGGGGTTCTGTCGCAGAACATTAGTCAGAGTGACAATTCTAACTTCTGTACACTTTTTAAAGTGCCTAAAACATGCATGCGAATATTGGAACTGGACCTTGGAATGACTGAAGAAGTTTGTCCCGTCCAATGAAACCCGTTTGCTTTTCATTGTGTACAACGGCCAGGAATGTGTGGACCATATACCTGGGAAGTGATGGCATTAGGATGCACTATAGAGTACTAAAGTGATGATGTCACGCTGGTGTCGGAAGTAAATTTCCCATTCATTTTACCCATAGATGTTTTTTTCAGTTCACTCTTGAAGCACTTTCCATTGTTTTCCAGCCTCCATCGATTTCGAGATTTTACGTCATATTTCTGAGTGACAAAAAATGTCGTTTTTCTAGACCAGAGTCAGCTATAATTTGAATCATTTAAATTTTTCGCCACCATGCTAATCCTATTTATAGTCTAAAAACTACACGTCCCATGATCCTCCTGATTCCCGGGCTGAAAGAGTTCAGGACGCGTTTTACACAGTCAATGGTTAGAAGTCACCCGTCTCGAATTTTCCAGCACCTTGTTATAGCCATTTGTTTGCTTAATTAGTGAGCCACTCTACGTTCTACTTGGTTACGCTTTCCTTGCTAGATATCAAGGTTTACAGTTAGCACCAATTTACTTTAATAGCCAGGCATCTTTGGCCAACGTTTGTTTGCTTAAAAACTCGGTAGTCAGCGAATGAGCTTATCAGCCTTGTCAAAGCATAACTGACAGCGAACTCACTGTCAGCAGGCTAACTTAGCCAGCGAGCTAGTTTACCGACTTCGGTGGTTGTCTAACTTTATATTTGGCGCATTTAGTAAAATGCCAGCTTGGTAAACGCTCGCAGCTCAACGCAAGCTAAGTAGCCAAATAATGGCTCTTCACTGCTTTTATTCACTTAGCTAGCTTGCTAGCTAGGCTAGCGAACTAGCTAGCTAGCTATTTCGCTAGCTAAGCTAGTGATATTTATTGAATGATCATACTAGCTAGCTTGCTGGATAACAGTAAGTGATGGTACCATTTACTGTTTCTATCGGTTTAGCTATGTGCACAAGATATAATAAGCTCACTAGCTGGCTAGCTTGGTGGTTCGCTAGCATAGCTTAATGCTAGCTAGCTAAATGGCGAAATAACTGTTGTGATCCTTTCATTTCTAGGTATGTAGCTTGCTAATAGTAGCCCGCTATGTGGGAACAGGTGCACGGACATACGGCAATGTAGGGCACTGATGGGCTACCATCGTGGTACGTTATGAACGTTGGCTGAAACTGAGGTACCTCATTGGCTTGGAACAAATCACGGGGTACTTGCCCACTTGTGCAGCGGATATGTAGTTCGGAGAAGTGGACTACAAACTGGATTACAAGTGCAAAAGCATATAATTTTTGGCAATAAACTACGAATTTGATGTGATCATTTGAATCTGTATACCCTGTATGCTTATCTCGGAGCGAGGCGGCTCTTAGAATTAATACGAGTTAAGGCAATGCCAGAAAGTGTCCAAACCCCATTATAAATTCCCATAGGGATTTTACTTCCGATACCAGAAGCTAAGTAGCGGTGACGTCATCACTTTAGTACTCTATGGAAAGAAGACAAGTTGGAGGGGGGAGATCGATACTTTGGGAAATGTTCTGCTGGGAGACACTTGGTCCAGGCATTTATGTGGATGCTAATTTGAGGGAACTGCTTTGGTGGAAAACAAAGGACCAACAGCACTTAAGGTATGTGGTCATAATGTTTTGGCTCATTGGTGTTTATGAGGAGTTTCTTTTTCACTGGGGTGAAGAGACGTTTGTGCAGTGTATTTGAATCATGTGAAGAGAGGCTGCAAAGGAGGGGAGACAAAAGGAACTCAGCTGCATTTATGATTGACACTAGCAATGACAAGACAGCTCTGTCGCAGGAAGACAAAGTGGGACTAATCTTGGGCAGGTAACCCATGCCACAAAACCCTTTTTTTTGTTGAACAGAGCTGCCATAGCAGCAACAGGTCAATGTTCCTTCGCTGATCAATTACACAATACGTCTGTCCTACAGCACAATACTCTCACACCGAACACTAAAAAGGAAAGTACACCAGTGGGCCTTGGGTTTTGGTAAATATTCTCCAGTTTGGGGAGGGGGCGTGCCTTGTAAGCTGAAGGCCCCTGCTCTTACCAACGGTGCCAGCATCCAGGGTTGAGACAGTTATTTCTGCTCCAATCAGCCCAAAGAGCAACGGCTGGAAGATCTCCCAGGCCCCGCCTACGACCTCCTCAACAGCAGACTGTCAAACATAGAGAAGAGATGTGTTAAGACGTGCATGATTTTACTGCAGCAGATACAGTGGCTTATTTAAGTCTATCTATGTCCAGTCTATGGCTTATCCAGAGGCCAGACCAAAAATGTGTCAAATTAGCCTTTATTTGCAAAAAAAAAAGCAGGACATGGGATTCAACAGAGCTTATTTTGAGGAATGAGTCTTTAAATAGCCTGAAATCCATCCGTATCAAGCTTTGGTCGCTCCCAACAGTCACTTGCTTGTACGTCTGGCCTCAGTCGGTAGGCCAGCGTTTGACTTTCAAATATTCGCACAAAATCCATGCGAGATCTGTGATTGGCTCACAGTCGCAAGGGTGCCCCCCTCCCCCCTTTAGACAGACTTAAAAATAAATAAAAATACCACAGTTCTGCATTCAACGAAAGTCCCGCCTCCCGGCTCGTGTTTATACGAGTATTCATCTGAGTGGCAGCAGAGTCTCTGGGCAATGAACGAGCCGGGAGGTGGGACTTCCGTTGAATGCGCGAGCTTACTTGAAGACTGTGGTATTTTATTATTTTTAGCAAAAAATAACCGCGTTTCTAGAGTTCTGAGGATACGAGTGGACAAAGCTGACTTGGATTATACTGGACGATGCGTTGGACGATGGTTTGAAAGTTTGTCAACGGACATTTTGTGGAGTTTTCCCATTGCTACTGCGTGACCCTATTTGCTTCCAGCAAAAAAGGAATTCAGATAATTTTTCAAAACTCTCCAGTGGCCATAAAGTTGCGCCAGGTGAAGAACAACTTCGTCCGTTCAAGACATCTAATGGTGAGTAATTGATATACAAATTATAGTTTTTGGGTGGAGTATCACTTTAATCTAGTTGATGCAATCATGCCCTTCGAGCTACAGCTCATGCCAATTACAGTTAAATACGTTATGTAATTTGAGTATTATTCAATTTAGCTTTTATTATACCGGGGAATCCCACTGAAATAAACAAAATACAGATATGGCCAATCATTATCCTGTTCAAAACCTAACAACCACTCCAAGAGTAAACGCAAGCAAGCCACAATCTAATTTTTAAGCTCATGTCAAATAACATTCACGAATGCCGTTGCTGGCCAGCTAACTCATATTCGATTGGTGGTTCTCGCCAAGACCAGAAAACATGAATATTCATATATTCACTTAATTAGTGACGTAAGGGCTAAACGCTGGCTATACGACTGAGGCCAGACTGATAAGTCAGTGACCGATGGGATCGACCAGCGCTTTATCAGTATGGATTCCAGGCTAGTCTTTAAAGGATAAATCATAAAAATTCAGGCTGCAGAACTGACATACACAATGACACCTAAAGTTTTAAACTTGAACATCTTTAAAACATTACCTTATTAATTTCAAACTATACAGTCTGGGTTATTGTAAAGGTGAATTTGGAGATTTTAGGCACTCTTACCAACTCCCATTTGACTAGCTACAAAGAAGTTCACTCCCCCAGTCCCCGTCCCCTCCCTCTAAACTCAATCCCTCTCAACCCCCTCCTGAGACTTATGAACACACACTCGCCCAGCGCCGTGTACAGGCCACGGACAGTTATAACTCTTTGACTACCGTCAGATGTAATGGCCTAGAATAATCTTAAATATTTTTTAATTTAAAACTTTTTCAACGAATATAGCAATGTACTGTGGTCACGTACAGTATTATAGGTGATTTCAGAAAAGTAGGGAGTGAGGGTGCCATTGATAATTTGTATAATATTAGCAGTACTAAGCCCAAACTGGCAAATGGTAGCACATAGCCAACATTGATAATTTTTCGCAGCTAATCCAATGCTAGTTGCCAGCCCCCAGCCAGTTGTTTTCAACTATGGGGGAAATGGATAAAATTTGTTTGCTTGAAGTCCAGGTAGAGCAAAAAACAATGTGTTCTGACCTTGACTCACCATACAGAAATGTGTAATTTGGCACCCAGGCGCATTTTAATGATTAAAGAAAAACAAAGTTTAAAAAAAAAAAAAAAGTCAAAACTGCGAAAAAGTAAGCCCTATTCTCAGCTCTGAAACACTGTGGGCGTGTCCACTAATGCTGCTGAAATCACGCCCAATCACAAGGTGCAACTTATCTCAGCTCTGCCACAAGTAGACACAGCAAGAGAAATGGATGCTCCAGTAAACAATTTATTAGACTAGAACAGCCGTGTCTACATGTTTTAGCCATCAAAGCTGGAATCCAGTTCGAAAGCTGCAGGCATTGACTTACTCTGTAATCAAACTCGTTCCTAATAGTCAGCAACGCAATCGTATCTCTCTCCATTTACGCAAGTAAGCCATTTTTAGTACTAGCAACCATGTCAAATAAACTAAGGCTATCAATGAATAAATAGCCAGAATGATCCTTGACTCTCCATCACATGGCTCTTCACTGAAGTAATCTACCCGTTCTTCATGTCATTATTTTTCAGAAATTGAAATGGGGTGACTGAGGTTTTATTTTTAACTTCTTGCATTCAGGAAGATGTATTTTCGGAAGACTTAAGGCGGCACAGCTGACTGTGTTCAAAACTGAACACTAGCTAGCTAAATATGGAGCGTCTGGCTGAAGTACGTGATTTAGCAGATAACCACAGATGCAATGCACTCTTAACTTTATATAGAGCTAGGGGCGTGATTATGTTAAGGATGGCCTGAGTGCATCATCAAGCCATGTTTTAGCCCAATCCCGAAAAATCCAAAAAATTAAATTGGTGAAAACCTGTTCAACAGTTTTACTCCACAGTTCAGCACTAGTTTAGTTTGCAGTATTGTCACGTTATCAGCAACTATTTTCTAACATGTATATTGTATTTAGAGGAAAACCTGATTTCACTTTACCTGGACTTTGAGTTTCTATTTTCCAGGTCATTCACTTGGCTATGATGTTGGTTAACAAGGCACAATTTTTTAATTAACATTCTGTATCATAGCATACTTACCCAGCTAACAAACAACCCACATTGTCAACCTAATGTTAAATGTCAGATGATGCTAGCCATTACGGTAGCTAACGTTGGATGGCAAGAGCCAATGCCAGCAAACTAAAGTCAAGCTGGAGAGGTGAGTGACAGTTACACACCTAGCCAGCTTGTTGAACACCACTTTTCCTAATAGACCCCTTTTCTGACCACGTCACAGTGACATCACACAGGAATGCATGTGCGCGCTGGTTGCAGAAAGAAACCGGGAAGCAATTCACTCAAGAGAACTTGAAGTGGAAGGAAGAGCTGAAATCTGTTTTGAATATATTGTGTTGTGCGGTGGGGTGCCACAGCCGATGAGGTAATGATAAAAGTATTCATTTTTAGCAAATCCCATTAGGTAACACTGTTCAGTGATAACTACAGACATCTTTGGGTGCAAGTCATCCAAAGACGGGAATAGAAAAAGGAGCTCAAAAAAAAGGACTTTGCAATGATAATCTTGACATCAGGTAGCCAACTCAGCTGGCTACAATACTTGGAACAGATTTATGGTCATTTTCTGATGTAGATTTAACTCACATATATGTGTACAACCAACAGGATATCCATGTTTCTAGGCATGCATATTGAAGTCAGACTAGTTTGAAAGCCCATCTAATTTTGTAAAATTGAATTGAATTGAATTGAATTGAAATTGTTGTCTGTGTAATGTTAAATGCAACAAATTGAGAAATGCTATTGGACGAAGTGCACAAGCTGCGATTCTGTCACAATGTTAGACTCCATTTGGTGGGATCCTTTCGCCACTGACAGGGTCTGTTCACAATACCCATTCTCTAAAGTCAATTTGGCTGCATAAACGTGCAGATCCCCACGTAAAAAGTTGCTAGAATACCGAGTCGACATTTAAAAACAAGAAACAACAAAATAGCTGCACATAAATAGTTTTTTATGCTAGCTAGTTTTCTTCTTTTCTGTGTATCTTTTGGCGGTCAGGTTCTTTTTGCAACCAATGTGCAAGCATCATCAGTGTTTCTTCACAAATAACTGGTCTATTCTTTCTTCAAATCTTTCTTCTCTTGCACAGTCATCAAGAGCTTTAGTGGTTTAAAAGTGTACGCTGTGTTTGGCTTTTGTGGAATCTGTAGTTTTGAACTTCATGCCCTCCAGTAAATGCATGGCTTGAGAAATATTTACAGTACACGCGCACAGTGGATGCTCAAAGTGATTGTCAGCACTGAGACCCGCTTCCTGGCTGAGCCCTTCAGTGATTAGCTTATTGTTGGACTGAACTAGAGAGAAGGAAAATTTTATTTCCGAGCATGCAGGGCCTAGAGGGGACATGGGTATCAGTGCCACGCATCAGACAAACTATTTATGTGCTGACTGGCAGAGAAGAGAGTCAGAGGCCACTAGATCTCTGAATGCACCTTTAACATGTTCACGCACACACTGATGCATACAATGTATACACAGGAAGTGACATCATAGGTGATCCAAGGGTCAGGCTAACCTTGGAGTCTCCCCAGCCCAGTCCTGCCAAGAAGGCCAGGACCAGCGTGCACAGACCGCCCGAGCCAGGGAAACCCACAAGGTTGCTGCCGAATACAGCAAAGATGCACAGGCCTAGCAGTAGGAAGGAGCGCTTTATCACCAGGCTTTTCTGAAAGGAGAGGTGGATGGGGATTATACATAGGCAGACGTCAACGCACGCACAAACAATCAGAAACAGAACAGAGTATTCTAGCCAGGAAATTTTACAAATGATGAATTGAAATAAATTCACAGTTATGATTAAGTTCTCACCTCGTCTTTACTGGGGAAATATCGGATGAAGAAACCGAGAATCACCCCAGCAACTATACCACCAATAACCTCGAGGACCCCTCTGAGCAGATTGTACCAGGTAGACCCTGCGGGAGAAACCACAAAAAATGACTGCAGCTCACAGGCATAAAATATGCTTCATAACAACGATTAGGCAACACATCATCTTGAGTTCTTGCTGAGCTGAAAATGAAAATTTCCAGGATAGTAGCTCCCCAGGAGCATCTCCTAATCACTATCAACAATAAAATAATGTCACATTACTTTGTACCCTTCTTGCATCCCCTGGTGGAAATGATGTCCAGGACTGGGAGTTCTTAAAAGCACCATGTATATTTTATGTCAAGACGCGACAAATAGCTGCACAAAAACACTTTTTTTTTTTAGCAGATGAAAAACACATTTTTGAGCAATGCACAACCCTGCATCAAAGTCTGACATAGCAACAAGAGGAAAGAGCAGTTATGGTGGTAGGTCAGAAGGTTGATGCGAAAGACATTGAGCTCAGCCGATACAAACTCAAACAAATATCGGCTGGAAAGGCACTCAGAGAGCGCAGACCACCACCAAGGCCAATAGTCCACACTTCTAAATTGGCAGTATTTTTCATTATTGAACAGTACTACCATCGACTGGATTAAAAATGGCATTTATTCCACCAAGACCCAAACGCCCCATCTGGTTATGTCAAAGCTGCAGAGTAGAACTTTTGTCGTCCCCCTCCAGCAATGAGAGCAATTACTCAAACACCATTGACGCATGATTATGACATTTGCCAAAAGGTGAGCCTGACCCCAGGGGTGCTCCACTTTATTCAAATCTTCACGTGGAAATAAAAGCAGAAAGGGAAAATGTCAAATGGAGTCCGTTGTTGAGGAAATTATCTTTGCCAGAAATATAGCTTATTGTAAGCCACAGAGAAGTTTACTTCCAAAAAAACAGTGAACATAAAAGGTTGTAATAAACAGGTGACCAGTTGCCCGAAATGACTGATTTAAAATGGAGAAGTTATTTGATGGAAACTAAGAGCTAGCTAGCTAGTCAGTTGAAGTTATTCGTTTCCCAACGCCCCCCAGTAGCTGTTCATTCATTTATTACCTCCGCCAAACGAAGTTGGCAGGAGGTTATGTGATCGCCGGCGTTTGTTTGTTTGTTTGTTTGTTTGACTGTTTGTTTGTTTGCAAGATAACTCAAAAAGTGATGCACGGATTTTGATGACATTTTCAGAGAAGGTGGGTATTAGGACAAGGAACAGGTGATTACATTTTGGCATATCTAGGCCAAAGTACAGCTGAGATATACGCCAAAGTTCAAGATTTCAAGTCTTTCCAATGGGCCGGAGTTCCAATCGCCATGCTTTTGGGGTTTGCTGCCACCTGGCGGAGGTCTGCGTTCTCTGAGTGCTTTTCTAGTTACTTATTCACAGCTCAGAGGAAAAGCTGGAGTACTTTTTTTTGAGGCTACTAAATAATAGCTACATAGCCTACTCCAAATATTTTGCAAATACCAACCTGTCCATGAGCACAAAGCGCAATATCCATGTCTACCCTCAGTATCTTCATTCAGTGCTCTCCAATGACAAAAAGCGAAACCAATGGTTATCTCTGTTCGTCCGCACTATTGATCGCTTACTCCTTCAAAACAGTAGCTCCCCCTTCAGCTCTCGGCAACCATCTATTGCCAGCTAATGTAAATTGCAGCACCACTGCTGCTTCAGCATGGAATGTCGCCATAGATAGCAGATTTTAAAATTTAGGTATACTGCGTTGTACTAAAATTTTTCCTGGCGCTGATAACTTTAATCAACATTTTCTGAATTTGTTTGCCAATTGCTTGAATTAAACTGATGTTCATTCATTTGCAAAAAATCCTGCAATCCAGCTTGAACAAAAGTAAACAAGCAATTAAGGCTACACTAAGCAGTATAATGAGCATTTTCTTTAGTGAAATGACCCCCTGCAATCGAGAATCATCATTAGTAGATCTCTTTCCACCATGCGGTTTACAGCCAACCTGCAGTTATTGCCTATTTTTTGTTTTCTAAATTCCTTTGCCGGCCTGACAATGTCCTCTTCAGCCCCACACATCACTCCTCCCCCCTCTGTTGCAAGGGACTCACCCAGGGGTGGTTCTAGGATTTTTATGCATTGGGCCACACTTTGCACAGAGTGTCTTGTATTCATGCATATTTTTCTTTCCGGAGAGCTTTATATATACAAACTGCCAAAACTATTTTAATGCTTTACTCATGTTTCGTTTCAAGTTTAAGTGAAATACTGTATAAGCCGTTTTAAGTCATGTAAATGACCTCAAAAGGCACAATACAGGATTTGGGTGGTGAGAAGTAAAAAGAATCTGTAAATTTAAGATAATTACATTAATTTAGGATTTAATTACATTCTGGTTTTGGCAAAATAAACAGGTAAACTGTTAACAGAGGACGTGAAATCAAGACTGGCAGAAATTGGACTGAAAAATAAAGAAGAAGCAAACCACATGCACACCTAACCTTGGGAACTTCCAGAGTGCACTGTAAATATAATTCAATGTAAAAATCTAAGGTTCAACTTCAGCTTCCAAATTCTTTTAAAAATGAGCTTGAGCAACCAATGGGACTTGAAGATGAACAAACTCAAGAATGATTATCATTAGGTTTAAGCATAGATATATAAAAAAAAAACTAGATCACTCATTGGCTCATCCCGCATACGTCTTTACCGCCCATGGCCGCTTTAATGCACGGGCTTACCTGGGCTGAAGCCCAGGGGCCCATCATTTTGGGGAAATGAATGATGAGCTGAAAAAGTAACTGCCGCGGTTACATGACGACTTTTCATTCGGAATGAATTCATCCGAATGAAACCATTCGGAATGAATTTTTACTTCCTGCGAGTTTACATGGGTAATAGTCATTCCGATTGGGGGTTTGCATGGAAGACGCATTTAATCGCTTTCCCGTAAGGTTTGGTGCTGGGAAGGCTTCTGATTGAATAGGGAGCGGGTCAGATACGTGTATACGTGTTTCTGTTTAGCCTACCGGAAGAAAAATATAAGGCCTGTCTTCGTTCCTAATAGCAACAACTGGAATGACGTTAGCAGTGCCTTTTTCGGGCTGATTTTGCTTTTATTTTTGAAGCAGCAGTATGACCACATCATTTTAATTATTATCATTCGTCTGTTAAGGAGCAGATGGGAGGTAGAATACCGCTAAGTAAAGGTACCAAGCATGCGCAGAAAGAACGGAATGAACTTGAAGAGGAATGAGTGTCTAAATGTACGAAAGATTGTTTCAATCGGAATGACAAACGGAATATTACGGTTAAAAAACGGCAATTGTCGTCTCATTAAATTGAATGAGAATGCTCTCTTTGTGTATAGTTCGTTGGGATTACTTGAAGAAAATTGAATTGATTTGGCGCTAAATAAATACAAATTGAATTTCATCATCACCATAAATTATTGTGTGTGGTTGTTATAAAAAATACCTTTTGCGTTTATGCTCAAGTAGGCTCAGTGATATGTTAGTAACAGCCTAATATTCCAATTAGAATCGGTTTAGAAGCCCAAACCGAATAAAAATGCTCCATATAAACACCTCATTCAGAATAAACAGGGCGAAACCAAATGTAATTTCATTCGGTTGCAGAGGGGTAGAATATTCCTTTACCCAAACCGATTAAAAGTAAAATTGTATCACGTAAACGGCGAAACGCAAAGTTGTCTGGCTGCGTTCTGTCTGCGGACGCTTTGCCTTGAGGTGAATGCGCAGCGTGACGTTTCTTCACTTGCAAATACGGCGGCTTTCAAGCGCAGAATGCAGAACTGGTCAACGCAGAGTGGTTGATTTTAATAAAAACTCTCTAAGAATGGAAAATTATTGCATGCTGAGATGGTAGTAAAAACAACAGTGTATGGTTTTTAAAAAAAAGTCCACGAAAAACTCAACAAAGCTGGGATAGACTGCAACGTCAAACAAATTAGAACTGCTGGAAAACTCTGAAGACCGGTGTTCTGACAATTTGTGCTGCCTTGTCAAAAAATGCTATCTTAATGCAGGGTGATCCTAAACACTTTGTTTTTGCCTTAATATTACAATATAAATCAACCTACAGTGGCAACTTTGTTATTTTTATGCTCATTATAACTTAACGCAGATGCTAAAATGAGTTGTAGCCTATAATTTTTTTTCTTTCTTTTTAAGATAACATGCCGCATGCCACTATCGTCCGATTTCGGTATTTTCAGGAAAAGCCAGCTTGTACATGCAATTATTTGCCTATAGGTCTAAAAGCCCACTGGGAAAAAAAAAACTCGATTTGTAAGATATTTTATGATATTTAAGATATGAGGGAAGAAATGGAGCCCAAGATCGTGGGTTTGTGCATGCGCAGAACCGCGAGGCAGCATATCTTGATAGGTGGCAGAAATTGATAGAACATCTACTATAAGCATAAACAGCGTAATTACGAAAGCAAATACTTTCTTTTCATCAATCTGCGCATGTCACACAGCTGTAAGACGTCTGTTCTGATTAAATAAGGTGGCCCATATAAACACCATATCGGAATAGATCACGTCTCATGTAAACAGTTGACCTGAAATCTTTAATCTGAATGATTTTAATCAGAATGAAAAAAAGTCTGCATGTAAACCACTATGATCGTGTTTTCTGGCTGAAAGAGGGAAAAATCGCTGTTGTATGTCCCGAAAGAAACTTATGCATTTTGTGGCGTGGACTACCTACATATATACTTTTGTTTTATAATGTATAATGGGGGGCCTACAAAACCTCTCAGCCCCAGAGCCTAACATTAGGTTAAGGGGGCCCTGTTACTGCCGCCATATTGGGGCGGTCAAAACAACATGACGCGATGAAGGCTGTGGAACAACCGGTCGGCATAAACTGAAAATGCCTCAACATTGTGCTGCCTATGAGTGTAAAAACTGGCGAATGGTTGAGTCCAGACAACAATGAATCACGTTTCACAAATAAGTTGCCTTGTTTGTGAAAAATAAGGCCGCTATATTGCGTGATGATGCAGCGTTCGGTGCGAGTGAGGCTAGCCCTTGCCCTGCCCCTAGCTAGGCACTGGCGAATCCCCATAGCGGCGCTGCGAAATTGCTCTGATGCTGCGCCGTCGATCAATAAATTGACCTCAGGTAGTGTTGCGCCGGTCAAAGTATACCCCACAAACGTCCCTTTATGACAAGAATTAGTCCTGACGAGTTCTCAATCATTTTCCCTTATTAACGCGTTTGGTTTCTGCGTACCCCAAGAGGGCAAAACACTGTTTCATTATTGCAGGTAATATTTGACATTCCGCAGAGCAGCCTCACAATTCTGTCGTTTTCTATTTGTTTCAACCCCCAGATATATACATTTCCTCTCTAAAGAAGAACAATATGTTAAGGAACATCGCGTTATAGGCACTTCTATGCATGTGCAGCGCCTGCCACAGTAAGCCTATTTAAAAACAGTTAGCCAAGTCCCTAACGTTACCCTGGCTCCACTTTAGCAATTTCCACATTTTGTATAGCTAGCTCTCTTGTGGAGAGTCTTTCCCGTTAAATTGATGCCAGGATTAATGCATACTAAAGTACATTTACAGTAAAACTAGCATATTATGGATTCAACTGGACCAGCTAATTTTGTCCTTTATGAGCGAATTCCGCTATATGCATTAAACATACAAAATCCGTTATACTCACAAAACAGATTATATCCTCTATATGCGTGTAACAGATTATATCTGCAATACACATGTATGAATTTGTGTGTAGCCTATGCTTTGATTGGAACAACTTCATTCTCAAGTGCGCGTACCGGTACCTACTCGTTGTCTTCATTTAGTCCGTCTTTGCCCTGACACAATGGATACCAGGATAATAGGCTACTGCGTTGCTCCAACTGGGATCAAAGGAGACGACTAAAACCCTAAGTATGTAAATGAAACTGCGCCAGTTTCAGTTCCCGCGAATGCATTGTTGTAAACTTAAACCTTTTTGCCAGTAATTTTAACCGTAATTTAACAATAAGTTTACAACAGAGTTCTGTCCATGTTGAGTGTAACCCACGGTTAAATGCGCTCAGGACTCCACTTACAGTTAAAATAACGAGGAGAATGCATTAATTTAACTGTTAAATTATGTCAGTTTATAACTGTATCGGGAAGCCGAACTTCATTTCGTTGCTCTGTTGTCAATATGCGCATGGTGCAAACCAGCTTGTCCCGTATACACAAGTGCTTTTTAATGAAAATGCATTGTGATGGGACTGTCCGATTTGAGCGAAAATCTGTTATATAAAATCCAGTATATTCGATGTTTATTTAATATCGTGCACAAATATGCATTAATTATAACGCGACTATAAATAAATGTTCAACACATGATATATGCGGAATAAAAGTTACTTTGAAACTTGTCTGGAGTATACTTGTTCTTTTTTGTTTTTTACCGTGCTCTTGGAACACCCTACATACTTATACTTGTTTTATTAGTACTTGTATAAAACGCAGTTTCAGTTGCTGCCCTGCTGAAAAATCCAGTAGAATACCATTAGGAAAAAAACATTAGGAACCATTAGGTTTCTAATGGTCTAATGGGAATTGGAACCCCATTAGGAACCATTAGAAGAAACCATTAGGAACCTACTGGTCCCGTTAGGATGTAAAACCATTAGGAACCTACTGGTCCCATTAGGATATAAAACCATTAGGAACCTACTGGTCCCAATAGGATATAAAACCATTAGAGACCTACTGGTCCCATTAGAATGTAATACCATTAGAGACCTACTGGTTCCATTAGGAGCTAAAACTATTAGAAAACTGGTCCCATTAGGATCTAAAACTATTAGAAAAACATACTGAGAAACCTACTGCTGCAACAGAAATTATAGCAGAGTCCTAACACTGGGCACCAGAGACATGTCTATACGTATGTGTAATTGTGTATGTATTCGGATATTTTCCCCTCCGAATTGGGAACAGGACATATGGGGCGTGACAACTCATTGCAGTTTGTGATTTTAATTACATTTTTTCAGAACATGAACCATCAAACCATCAGGTTGTGTTCCTTTCCCTCCTCTTGGATAGATGAGTCATGAACAATGATTTAATCACAAAAGGCCAAATATGATTTAATCACAAATTGAATCGCAAAAGGCCAAAGGTGATCTTGGAATGTATTAAATGAAATCACTGAACACTGCAGTCTACAAACATACAGTATAGCCTACACAAGGACCCACTAGAAATCACACAGATGTGATCGCCAAAGAAGGCTATAACGTCTGTGTTCCTCCATCACATTAGGAACCATTAGAGACCACTACACCCTGTAGTGACCACTACACCACTGTATAGTGACCATTAGACTGGTATAGAAACGCCTGTAGGAACCATTAAGACTTCTGTAGGAACCATTAACTCCTGTGGGAACCATAAAGACTCCTGTAGGAACCATTAGACTCCTCTAGGAACCATTAGTAGGGACCAGTTAAAGTCCTGTAGATTTGTGTAGGAGATAATAGAATCCCATTAGAAAAACAAACCGAACCATTAGGGAAAAAAAAGTAGCCATTAGAAACCATTGCAAAACCACCAGGAACCATTAGAAACCAATAGAATATGCCTAATGGTTGCCTAATGGTTTCTCTGACTTTTTTTCAGCAGGGTGCCATTTCCTCTCATTCCATACAGAATAAAAACTCAAAGGAAAAATCTAGAATCTGCTTAGACCTAGCATTTAGCAGTCCCCAAATAAAGAACAATAAAACATCTCGATACTATGGCTGTGTAACTTCGACTAAAAAAAAAAAAAAAAAAAAAAGAAGGCAGTCTATATTTTGCCGTGAACCGTTTTCACATTTCTACCGTTATTTGGCCGCGACCTCCGGCACACATGCTCAGTTGTATTATTTTTGGACTTGCTCATAGAAATCAATGGATAATAGCGAATAGTTATAACTTTGCCATTTGGGCACCTAGCTCGCATATACATACATTAAATATAGTTAGCTAAGTTGGCATAAAGGCTCTCTTGCTAGCTAGCTAGCTAGCTAGCTAACATTATATTTCGTGTATTTAAATTTAGTCAATTTAAAATGCATATAGCGGCTATAGCCATTATTATGCAAACTAATTTGGCTGCAGTTGCTCCGCGAGCATTTAGCAATAAAATGTGCCTAATAAAAAGGTTGCCAGCTAAAGCCGCTTTCACACCGGACGCGAAACACGACAGATTACATTCAAAGTCAATGCAAAGACGTATTCGCCTAGCCTAGTGCCTGCATCTAAGCCAGTTAAGCAGTTACGTGGCACTCTATCCAGCAATATATAGTTAAAAAAAATGTTCTTATAATTTTTATTACAGAATCCACTAAGCCATTACCTAATTAAAATATATAGGCCAGGGTATGTTCAGATAACGATCCATAAACAGGCTGAACGCATAAGGTGTAGATCTATTTCCACGTTGTCCACTTTGTTTGTTTACATTTTTCGACCTCCCCAATATGGCCGCCATCCCAGCAATGGCTGACGTATCAACTTGCCTTTGGCAAATAGGCGATGCGTCGTCTAGTTTTTTTATACATCTATGGGTTTAAGAGCCATTCCATGAGAAAATGGCACTCTTTGAAGAAGTTGAGGAGCTGACCAACCTACCCTTCTGATGAGGACTAAAAATGAGTGCTGTGTAAGGGTTGGACAGAAAACATGCATAAGAAATAAATAACTCTGTGGCAATCATTATACAAAAACAATTGCACACCTAAGGGATGTAAATATGGCCCGCGAAGTGAAGGGCTGTTAATCATGTAGGTACGCTATAATTTCTGTATAATAACTGGAGTAAAGTTATTGCGCTCAAACCACATTAACCATTCACATATGCTTAGCAAAAGACACAACTTTTGTGTTTTCATCCAAAAATTTTATTATTTGAGGACCATTTCCTTCAACTTCTATTAAACTGTATTGCTTCAAAGTAGCCAGAACTTCCGTATCTATGCACAAGAGCACAGTTAATTTCATTTAGTTGCCATACAATACTTGTGGTTACTAATTCCACGGTGTCGCACTGCAATTCAGACAACTGCCTCAGCATTGTGCCTTCTCCAAAATGCCATAATCACCACATTTGCCAAAGATATTAAAAGTCACATTGGAAAATCCAAACATGCTATCTGTGACTATTTAAGCCCCTGTTTCCAATGTTTCTAACTTAGTAACCGTTAACAGTTAAATTTAACCAGGAAATTCAAATGTGGTAAAGTGATATAAAGTGTGGAATGGCTAACATGTTTGGAACCACTTCCTAGGCATGCAATCATAGGAAATTACTGCACACCATTAGAATGTCCTTCCACCAATCACAACTGAGTATCCAACAGACCTGTGGTACGAAAGACGATCGATCTTCAGATCTCCAAGTGACCACAAATCTAGGGTATCAGTTCATTTCAAGAAAATCAATGAGGATTCAATCCGCCATACAGAGTGCTTGCGGACCATTCTGGGTACAGCCTGCTTTATAAAACAGGCCCAGGTAGGCAGTACCTGTGGCGAAGGCCACCCCCACACAGGTGGTGAAGCCCGTGATGGCCAGGACATCATCAAAGCTCCCTGCTGCCATTAGAAGCGTGGGGACGCCCTGCTCCACGCCATAGCCCTCCTTCTGCAGAAGCAGCATGGACGGCACCACCACAGCTGGGGACACAGCACCCAACACAAACCTAGAGACAGAGGGGTGAAAGGTCACAGCTGTTCTGCCTCAGCTTGAAGAATAGCACAGTTTCATGCTGAGATTTCTCCTCATTGGTTTATTCTTCCCACAGATTTTTAAACTAACAAGTCTTGATTTTAGCATTCAGCCAAACAAAAGCGACCAAGTGCTTTACAGAGAAAACAAATAGAGCAGTAACAGATAATCCATCAAACAGTAGATAAAAATACATTTCAGTTCCCTTCCATTAATACAAAATGGGAGTGCTACATTAGAGGACACAGTGTGTGAGTTGATACATCAATAATCAAATGTACTGTTCAGAGTCCCCAATTTATGAGGGGGGTACATGCTCTGGCCCATTGTTAAATTATTTAATAGTTTAGTTACACATAAGTGCAATTTTCTATCATGCTCATCAGGAGGAGGGTTAAATCATTTTGGCGTGTGAATAAGAAAGAATCTAGTTTCCCTCAACAGTTTTTGTTTTTATATTGTGTGGTTTTCGTCATACTTTGTGGAAATGCTATCAGTAAAAACCCTGCATATGCATCTCAAAAATCATATACTAGCATTTTCTTTAAAAATGCTTCATTGGCGGTAACTTCCAGTTTTGAATGAATGCAGGAAATTTTTTCCAATTTTACATGTATAGATAATGGGTCGGCGTTACAACCCAACTCATAAGCTCCGCCCACGCTCACAGCCAATCACAACAGGTTGAATGCTGAGAAAACTCCACCAAGTCAATTTCTTACCCCAGAATGAAGCCCCAAATCCATGGCAAGCCCATCAGAAAGTGCGAGGCCACAGCCACTGTGCATGCTTCTATTGTGCACGGCCCAACTGCCACCCGAAGACACACCATCTTCAGCTTCTTTAGGGCCTAGGAGACACACAGCACCATTGCAGTCTTACCTCAACCAGCGTACATCACAGGTGCAGACACACGGCCAGAGGCTCAGCAGGAGTACTCAATTTAATCCAGACAGGGCCAGTGTGGGTTCAGGCTTTTGTTCCAGACAAGCAGTTACACACCTGACCATCTCCTGGAGTTTCTGCTAAAGACCTTGACATCAGGTTTGTAACTGCTTAGTTTAAATTAATGCCTGAGCCCATACTGGCCATTTTGGGATAAGACTGAGTACCCCTGGTCAACAGGACTTTGCTCACTGAACACTCAAGTGTGAATAACTCCTTTCAGAAGGAGAACAGCCATTTTCCTCACATCAAACCTGCAATATTATTTACAAAGTAAATTCTGGCAACAAAAGACAACTCCCAGAAAACAAACATGTACATTTTTGTTTTAAACGCATGAGCTGTGCATATGAATGTCTGCAGAAATGGTTCACATTAAGTTCATGGCTCAGTTAGCATGGTTGCAACACCCAAAAAGAGAAACTCCAAAGGTCCTCTTGAATGCAGTGTGCACACTCCCTGAAAGACTCATGACCAGTGCCCTTTCACATGGAGGGGTTTGAGATTGAGTCAACAAGACAGCTAACCTTCAGCTTATCCCAACCACAAACTCAGTGCTTTTCTGTGCCTCACGTATCTTGGCTGACCTATTTGAGCAAGCTAGGCGGAGTAGATGGGTTCTCAATTTTGGATGAATGTATTTGTTCCAGCATGCCAGGCAAGCATGGGCAAATGAAAAAAAAAAAAAAAAAAAAAAAAAAATCTGAATCCATAAGAAAAACAAATCTGAGCCCTTGTCTGCTCTGCAGTGTTCTGACAAGGAGACAGAGGCTGACGCACCGAGCCGTCTAGCCCTAGCCCCGCCCGGGCCAGGATGATTGCCAGAGCGATGTTCCTCAGCGATGCCGACCAGCGAAAATCGATGTAGACAGCGTCCGTTACCACAGGGATGTTGCGTAGGATGAAGCCAGCCAATAACATTCCTGTGAAAGAGGTAAAGGAGGGTTTTGATGGGCACCAATGCTGGGGCTTTAATAACAGCAGTTTTGAGTTTGAATACTTTTATGAGCGATTTTGACCTTGCCTGGTGAATTTCAGCCAGCAGGGTAAATACTATGGGGAAAGTTGAATTTTTCTATTACTGTACTCTAGGCAAGATTAGTCAAACGCAGAAAAGCATTTCAATCAATCGCAAATACAACCTGAATCTAGTGGCCACAGTCTGAACCATAAAATGTGCAAAACTTAAACCAGACCAACCTAGTCTTGTAGTTTTTGTGAAAAGGTTCCCAATGTGACGGAGGGCCCTATTTTGACGACCTAAGTAAACAGTCTGAAGCGCATAGAGCTAGTGCATTTGCAGGTCCAAATCAATTTTTCGTAAGTTTAACGGCGGGTAATCTGAGACCAAAGTACAGTGCACGGTTCAAAGGGTTTGTACTTAATCCCTTAAATAATTGGAATGTTTTGAGTGTAACATGAAAGAAAACAATCAGTGGGTCATCTCCCATTCCGTTCAAAAGCCAGGAGCGCTTGCACCTTGGCAAATTGCTATTATGAGGGCACACTTGCCAAGCAGGGGAAAACCACTACTCTGCAGTGGAAAATGGTGTGCTCGGGCACAAAATGAAAGCCACGTGTAAACCATTGCTGACAGTATGGCAACCTGATCACAGTGATGTCCAAAAATGTGATAAAAAATATTTTTAAAATATTGACCTAAATTGTTTTCATCATATCCAGATGTTAAAAGTCATGAGTGAATCCCCAGAGCCGCATTTGTACTTTACACTACATTACAACTTGTGCATAAAACAACCAAATGAGAAGGAAAAAAATAAGTTTTAATTCAGGGTTGCAAGTAAAGAAAAACAATTATGCGCTGGCCGAGAGAAATTAAAATGAGTGAGAAAAACAGTCAGCAAGAAAGAAACAAAAATGTTATTTTGATTATGCAACCATAACCCCTTGAAGAATACCTCACAGGAGTTAGAAGAGCTGGCTTCTGCTTAGCTGGCGATTAAAGGTCAAGTTGAATGCACGGAAGAAATTCTGATGAATTACTGACGGTGACAACAATGTCATCCATTGCATTGCTACTAGTTAGAAGTACTGCCTTTTAAGGCTGCTTCACTTGTCAGCCAAACTGTAAATAATGAACACATTTCAAATGCGGACTTTTGTATTTGATAATAGAAGAGGGACGGATGGGTTGCAGGTAATGCATTAATGGATCAGGTCAGATTCAAAAAGATTTTCCATATAATTGCGAGTAACAGGTTGACCCGTGCAGGATTCTATGCAGACTTATCCAAACAACTGAAGCGTACTTTCAGCACTTCAAACACTTATTCTACAACAGTTTGTGTTAGTGTGATGGAAAAAAAATCCACACACTGTTTTAGACATGATATGCTTTGTATAATGAACAGCAAAATGTCACAGACGTTTTGAATATAAACAGTTTTATAAACAAATATTCATAAAGTTGATTGGGACATCAGTTGGAGACAATTCTTCCATGTGATGACTCACCATTGCCTGGAGCATGTTTGACATGATGTTTGTGATGATGTGATCAGATTTATTCTTCAATCCAGGGAGAATAAATCAGTGCCTTGTATGCCCACAATAAGCACCGATTACGGACACTCATCTTCTGTACATGGAAAGCACAAGGCGATTGATGAAGGCTGTAGGGATCTGGGCCCATACTCCCCGAAAGGCTACTGAGAGCTGTGCAGTGTGGCCTTGGTTGTACCTCATTAAGATGTCTTTGGATCTCGTCCCACAAGTGTTCTATTGGATTCAGATCAAGACTAAGGGCAGGCCAAGGCAGCATACAGATGTTGTGCCATTGTTGGAAGTTTCTGGTTAACCTAGCAGTGTGAGCATGTGTGTTGTCTAGTGGAAACAAGTGATGTTGGTGACAGGCAAACTACGGCACAACATAAGCTTATTAAGCTGTGATTTCAGTAATTACTAACCCACAGTGATATCCAGACATTTCCTGCAACTCGGGATCTGGATGAGAAAAGCAGACATCTGTGGAGTGTTTAGAGCAGGTCACTGATCCTGATCCGGGCTCTGTGAAATCTGCTCGTTTCCTCCTCACAAAATCCACCCATGCCTTTCCAATTATTGGGTTTTTTTTTTTTTTATTTATGGACCACAATGCCTGCTTGCATCGTCCTTTCTGCTGCAACCGTAAACAAGGCAGATATTTGCATTTTCCTGGGGGAATAATCCATAATTACGAGTCACTGAGTCCAATGACATTGACAATGTGTTCTCTGCCGCTGGCTAGACTCCTGCCGTGACATCATTGCCGAAGATACCCGAAGATAAATTCTCTCTGAGATGATCGCAATTTGCAGTGATAACAATGCAAATAAATTTGTAATGGCGGATTATAATTTGAAATGACCAGTGCACAAAGGATGTATTACATTAAAGATTCTGTTGTCCAAATCTTATTTTTGGATGAACAAGCACTTTAACCATTGTCCTCAAACAGCCACCTCCACAGGGGGATCCCCTGCAATACTGCAGGAATGACAAACTTCACCAGTGTAAAGGAGATGTTTCTTTACCCTGAATAATCTGCATATACCAACATTTGTAACCTCACACGTTGAATCACAAATTACCTGATCGAATAGTTTCCCTTACGATCCAAACGGCTAACATCAAAGCATTCCCTGATGGGGAACATCGATTACACTGCACATTATGACATGTATTTTCTAAATATCTTGATTTATACAATAATAATCTTCCACACTGCAATCTTTTTATTTTTTATCATTTGCACACGTAGCCTCTGCTGCTTGTCCCTGCATACGTAACAAGCAGAGTGTACATGCCTTGTGCACTTGCCTACAAAAGGGCGTAATACTATCTTTTTTAACCATACTTTAAGAATTTTTCCCCTTTTTCCCTACCCTGAACACAGTCAAGCTGTTTAGCCCACCGCAAAGCGACCTGCTCCAAAAGACGCCGTGGCATGCGATTTCTATGACTCACATAACAAGCCCTTGCTTCTTTACGCAATGCAGTTGCCCTATCAATTACACACTGGCTATGCCGTGGGAGGATCGCGTTGTCAGCGTACAATTTAGTTAGCACAGCTACAAGTGCCTGGGCGACAAGAAGTAGTCGCTAAAGAGTGATGAACTAAGGAATATTAATTGGCTCAATCCTCATTATTCCCGGCAAGGATGTGCAAATTGTTGCCTCCTGTAATACCATCTTATAATGCTCTCTTAAAATAGTGGTCAAAAACTGACAATGGACTTTAAACCAGGTCTTTGCTGGTCAATCGCTTAATCGGTTTCTGCTGCCTCAGGATAGCAGCACACCATCAATGTGCCTGAGCACATCTCATTTTAAGACCCACACGCCCATGGATGCTCAGTTTGGCACAAGTACATTTGCTATTGAAGTAAACTAGGTGTTGGACGGGAAAATTACAACGCGCCGGTCATAAAGTAGCAAAGACATTTCTTTGCACTTGGCGCCACTCTGCGCTGGATGTAAGATAGAGCCCTCAGATGAAGCAATGTTTGCTTTCATAAATATTCTTTGTTCATTCTCTTTGATTATATGACTCCACATTTGACCTAGAAAACTTTTCATTAATTCTACAGGTTCTCTTTGAAGTACTGCCCTTGTCTAAACAGATCAAGCAAATACTTTGTCCCATACTTTCCCCACTTGAACTCTCCCCCGGTGCCAAAAAAAGAGAAACAAGGTGTCACCTGATATAACAATCAAGACATAATGCAATAGTAATGTTTAACATATTAGGAAATGTAAAGAAATTCATCATTTCTCACCATAAAATGTTGAACTGAGGTCAAATTTCTTAGCACATTACACACAGCATATGAAAATATTTTGAGAAAATTTAAGTGCCTTTCTAAAGAGTACAATGGGTTAGCCTCAAAGCCCAATATAGTAGGTCAAGACAGATAATGCCGGTCTAGACACCTACCATGTTTCTGAGAGTTCACACCGAAGTTTCACTTTAAATTCAGCTGAAAAGGTCGTTTCCACAGACTACCCAGATAATGGAGCCAAACATACCGCCACTGCCCAGCTACTCAACTCTATACTTGCCGCATCTCAATTCTCCCCTAGATGTAAGAAAAGGTGACACAAGGTAATAATGCTGATATTTCATCAGGTATCAAAAAGCAATACATTTGCGTTTCACTAACCTCTGGCTTAACATTGTTGGACTGTTGTCAAATTGATTTATGGAACACCATAATTTAAGCATTGTCATACAACAAGATTCTTGCTAAGGCAATTCAGGTCAAGTGCCTTTCTAAATCCTGCGATGGTTTAAATGCTTGAAGCTTAAACATTATATCTCAAGTTAGATAATACCTGTCATAGTAGAGAAAATGCTCTCAAAGCCTTTGTTTTATTCTGAAATTCGACTGATAAGAACACCTAATACCATGAATCATATTAGCAAGAAGCACTGTTTCTATTGACTAACCACAGATGACAGAGGTTAAAAGGTACTGGCACAGTCCAGCCAAGGACACGACAACTGCATGATTTCCAACAAGCCCAGCTCACGGAAAAAAGTGACTGAAATCCCCAAGTGTGATCACACAAGGCAATGCGCCCACACTGAAGTAATTAAAGGGTCTCAGTGACTCAACCTAACCAAAAGGTGATTTATAGTGCAAATAAAAATGAACGACTCTATCCAACCGCAAACAGAGACTGAAATCACAAACTGGTACGGAACCAGTTAAGGCAGGAAGCTGGAGGTTCTCTCCATTTCCACGAATCTAAAGACTTCAATTTTGGACCAAATCCTGAAATTTGTCTTCTTCTGACATACTTCTACTTGACTAAATACCGTATCCATGGGTGACTGAAGTTCAAAGCATTTTTAAGAATGCTGTGACGCAGGGCTTTGAAAGGCCTAATGGTCTCCAGGCTATATCAAAAGAGCAAAGGCAAAACATCCCATCACCCGACTTTTCCCATGCCCTCTTCAATAAGGTGAGTCAGAAGAATACCTTTTAGTTGTGGGTAGAGTTGAGACAGAATTTTGTGTAAAGTCAGGATCGCTTGCAGCCTCACACATCACGTTATGATCACAGTTTCTCTTGAAGTGGAGTAAAATGCATTTAGATTATTTAAAACATGTTGTCCGCCACCAATCTACCTCGCTGTCTGATTTACCAAACAAAATTAAACATTAACCCCATAAAACTTACAGACCCATACATGGGGTCTGCAAAATGCAGCTGCTGTATACAAACCGGTGGAGCCCAGGCATGTATTAAATTGTAGTGGAGATCCCAAAGGCTCCAACAATCCCAAATATGTCCTCCTCAATCACATGGAAATATGTAAAAAATTATGCACAAGAGCTAGATATTTTCCACTTGATGTAATGCTGTGGCTATAACAACATGCCATCCTGGGTTTGAATATTTCTCTCAATGTAGAGAGGGCTCCAAATTTACTGGTAACCCTGACAGGCAATGCACGAACAATGCAAAAAAATATAAACAATATAATGAAAGAGAAGCTGAATATACCAACATGTATGAAACACTTTATTAATGTTTCGATGGAAACAAGCAAATCATAACTATCATTTAATACAAAATAAATTTCAACAAAATCAAGGCTTCATAATTATTGGCACCTTTCATTTAGTACTCAATGCAACCAACTCTGGCAAGGATAACCGCATGAAGTCTTTTCCTGTAATGTTTGACGAGGTTAAGGCTCATATTTAAGGGAATTTTAGACCATTCCTCTAAGCAGATCCTTTCAAGATCCTTCACATTCTTGAGTTTGCGTTTATCAACTGCCCTCTTCAACTCAGCCCACAGGTTTTCAATTGGATTGAGATCTGGTGACTGAGATGGCCATTGCAGAACATTGATTTTGTTGTCACAGAACCATTTCTGTGTGGATCTTTAGGTATGCTTTGAGTCATTGCCTTGTTGGAAACTCCACCAATTGCTAAGTCCCAGCCTTCTGCTGGAGGCAACTAGACTGTCGGCCAAAATATCCTGATACCTGGTGGAATTCACTATGCCATAAATCTCTTAACCAGTATCCCTGGACCTCTTGAAAAATCATGACTGACCCACCATCATATTTCACTGTGCACATGAGGTGCATTTGCTTGTATGCATCTTTGTTTCGACGCCAAACATGCCGATGCTGTGTCTGACTGAAACGTGCAATTTTGGACACATCTGACCAAAGCACCGTGATCCAGTCATAATTAAAATGACGTATGGCAAACTCCAAGCGCTTGCTTCTGTGACTACTGGTCAGAAAAGGCTTTCCCCTGGCAACCCTTCCAAAGAGCCTGTGGTTGTGGAGAAGGCGCCCGATAGTGATTTTTTAAAATCTGGTGACCCCAATATGCCACCAAGGCCAGCAGTTCCTTCACAGCGATTCTTGGGGATTTTGTTGCTTCTCTCACCATCCTCCTCAGTATCCTTGAGGGCAAAATGTAGTTGCGTCCCCTACTCTAAAGGTTTTCAACAGTTCCATATCTTTTTGAGGCATATTCAATCATTTGTGAATCTTCTTGTAGCCATTACCAGATTTATGAAGGTCTATGACCATCTACCTCTTTTAAACTGACAGTTGTTTTCTTCATGGTGTTGGATGACAAATGGATATTGCATGCGTTTTACCTCATTTTTATTCCCTAGTGAAACTGGAAGTGATGTAATGGCTCAATACAGTTCCTTAACACTTACATTATAGATAAAACTTGAATAAGTGGAATTCAGTACCTGGTTTCATTTTGGTCGATGTAATGTTCAATAATTTTTAAGACTGCCATTAATTTTGGAACCTTGATTTTGGAGGAAATTGATTTTTAATTCAATCAGTGAATTATTTTGGTTGATTCCATTGGAACATTACTATCATACAGTATTTCTCACATGTTGTTATTCAGAGTTCCGCTTGGTTGATTCCATTGGAACATTACTATCATACAGTATTTCACACATGTTGTTATTCAGAGTTCCGCTTTTTATTTTTATTTTTTTTCCTTTTTTTTTTTTTTTTTTAAAATAAATTCAGCATCCCAATCCCATTCGAATCTGGAATTCGAATCCCCAATTAGTGAACTATATACACAAGCTTGCTCATATGCCACCCCATGTTGCCATCTCGTGAGAGCGAAGACAGCTCGCGGCCCTCCTCCAAAGCACATGCCTGTCAGCCACTGCTTCTTTACACTCATTGCTCGAAACTTCGCAAGTTCAGAACGAGGGCGGAGGATACCCGAACATGAGCAAGCTAAGAATCTTACTGACAAGCACGCGGCTAGTCAATAGGAGGCGCTTGAGCAATGAAGAAAGCTACGAATTATTCTATTATCCCAACCCGGCAGTCCCACCCAATTTACTTCCCAACAGCGCAAAGCCGATTGTGCGCTGCTCTGAAAAGGCTACCGACCACAGCCAGCTGGTACGTCCGGGGATCGAACCTGCGACGTGGTGGTCACTACTGCTCTGCAATGCGGCGAGTGAGCCAGCCTGGCAGAGTTTCTTGTTTTTTAAAGCATTATTTCTGCATGGCCAGTCAGGAGAGTCAGTAATTTTGGAGCCCAATGTAAGTGTGATGTGGCTGCAGTGAAGCGCTGCAACCAGCAGATAGAGAAAATGTACGTGAGATTGTCCGAGAATATGAAAAAAATACTTTTTCTGACTTTGAACCTATTTAAGGGAAAACTTGACAGAAAAATAGTACCACGCGTATTGTGGCTCACTTGGATTATTTCAGGCTTTAGTGTAATGTAACCTCACAAGTGGCAGTATTTCTTATACTTGGGTCCAACACTGGGACATTGAAGAGGCCTTTTATAATATGTGCAGAAAAAAAATAAACCAAATATGACCGCAAGCGGTTATTATGGGGTCCTGGCAACATGAGGTAATCATCAGTTTTGAAGCAGTGAGCACACAAATTAAACAAGTTTTTCATACAATTTCTAGTTCATGGCACATCACTGTGCATAATATACTTTGTCCTGCAAATTTCAGGTTGATTAGTCATCGCCACGTCTTTGAAATAGCAGTTGTTACCTGATTGACAAATAGCAGCCAGATAGTTAAATATTTATTTTGCTCATTGGAAAGACTATTTGGTCCTCATAAAGAGATGCAGTATGCAAAATTAGAACCACTGAGTTATATGGTTGAAAACAAATATGCAATTTTACATAGTTTTCCTTATTATAGCGCAACATATTGGCCAATTGGAATCAAATTTGTTACATCTCTCTATAGCGGCACCATCTGGCCAATCAGAGTAATTTGCATAGAGACTGCCCTTTTACACATCCTTAACAATCGTATAAAGCAGTGCTGCCCAAATCTGGCCCTTGAATCCAAATCCAGCCCTGGTTCTCTCCAAGGCAATCAAGTAAACAGTTATTTCCACTGATTGGCCAGACTGTCTTTACACCTGATTCCCAGGTAAATGGAGGTTGGAAAACCAGCAGTCATCGGCCCTTGAGGACCGTGACTTGGGGAGCCCTGGTATAAAGGTTCATGATTGATGACAGTTAAAGTAAATATAGGGACTAATTAAATTTAATTGGCTGATGTCAGCCATCTTGTTTGAAATATCACTTTGTTCTGATAGGTTTTCATGGCAACCTTCACGATTATGAAGAATGCAAAATTTAAAGTTGCTTTCAGATTTGGTTTAAGAGTTATACCCATTTGTTTGCTACAGCGCCACCTATGAACGGATTTAAACCATATTTGGTGTTATGAAGTCGCATGGCCTGTAGATGATTTCAAGTTTCGTAGTTATTGGACATTGCATTAAGGAATTACAGCTCATCATGTCAATATAGGCCACACCCTTAAATTTTGTGTGAATTGATCTCACGGTCTAGGAGGAGATAAAAATTAAAGTTTTCACAAAGAATTCACAATGGTGCCAAGTTCGCAAACACAAAAATGGGTGTGGCTTACTTGGATTGACTCATCTTGACCCACAGAATCTAACAAAAAAAAAAGAGTTTTGTTTCTACAACCTATGATTTAGAAGTTATTGCCCAAGACATATTGTACCACTCTTAAGCACCGGCATATGGCCAATCAAAGTAATTTTTATAAATATGGTTCTTTTCCACATCCTTAACAAGAATATAAAGTTTCAGGATGACAGCTAAAATGAGTATAAGGGCTACTGAAATTTGATTGGCTGATGTTGGGGATGTTGTTTAATTTATCACTTTGTTCTTACTGATTTTCACAGCAACCCCGACAAACACGAAGCGTGCAAAATTTCAAGCCGATCGGACAAATGGTTTAGGAGTTATGACCATTTGTTCGCTATAATGCCACCAATGGACGGATTTACACCAAGCAAACAATTTTCGGGCCAGGCCGAGCAGCGGCCCGGCCCCTATAAACGCGAATGTCGCTGAGTGAGTGAATGAGTGAGTGAGTGCCTGAGTAATCAAGTTCAACGATTGACTGGCTGGCAGGGAGGAAGTTCAGTGATTGGCCAGCCGGCGGGTAAGAACTTCAACGATTGGTTGGCCGACGACTGGCTGGCTGGCTGGCGGGCGGGGCGTTTGTCACTCGTATCTCCAGGGGGGTATACTACGAAGCCAGTTCAACATAGACAGGCTATATATGAGTGAGCCGGCTCAACAAACCCTGAACTCGCAATCACAGATAATTGGGACCACAACGGTGGTTGTAATCTTTCTTTGTTAATCTCGTTTTTGTGCTTCCAACACTGTATGCGCTCTCAACAAAAAAGCGTTTCATGTGTCAGTTGTTCCTATATCCGTTCATAATATGATCGCTCTCGTGCTGAATGTTTTTCTGAGGAAATAATTACTAATCCAGGATCAGTAACACTGCAGATTATCACTCCCCTGCTCCAACAGGGGACGCCGCCAGCGGCTTAATGGGAGACACACATAGACAAGCTATTATTTCAGTGAGCCAGCTCAAACCCTGAACTTGCAATCAGAGATAATTGGTACCACAACGGTGGTTCTAATCTTTCTTTGTTAATCTCGTTTTTGTGCTTTCAACACTGTACGTGCTATCAACAAAAGAGCATTTCATGCATCAATTGACCCTATTTCCATTTATAAAATGATCGCGTGCTGTATGTTTCTCCGAGGAAGCTATCCCTGATCCAGGATCAGTAACACTGCGGGTTATCTCCCCCCCGTGCCACCATGGGGCGCCGCCAGCGGCTTAATGGGAGACACATATGAAGTTTTACACTGATTGGTTGGACACTAGAAAGACTGCATGATTATGCATGCGCATACTCAGGTGGACACTTGGGAAATTACATTTGAGATTTATGTTAGTGCATTCATTTTGGTTGATATATACACTTGTTCGTTGGATGCAATTTAAGTGGTTGCTGGGTGATTAATAAAATCGTAGGAAAAAAACGAAGAAAATCCCCTATTGGGTCGTGATTATGGACAGTTATGAAGAATGTAAATATATAAAAAACAGCAAAAAGCAACACTGTTGTTGCTACTAAGGCCAGATAGGAATTCTGGCGGTTAATTGCTGACCGTAAGTCCTCTGATGAAGGACTCGTAGAAATCACTTCAGTTTCTCAGCCAAATCAAACAAAATGAAATTAAATTATAGAATGAACTTTCTTATTTCTCATCCGATTCTCATGATCTTGCTGTTAACTATAAGGCCTTTTCGAGAGCTTTCAATAGGTCATAAATTAATCAAAATTAATTGCATTTCAATTTTTTTGTCACACAGTCAGCCATATTCATTCATCACCAATATCAAATAATCCTTTATGTAAACACATGGCAACTCCTTCACTCGAACATATTTATTTAGAGGTTTTACTCAAAACTGGATTCTTTGTCCATAACATGCCCAAAGACGAAACATGGGGAAAAAAGGGAATCTTTGAAGTTCGTTCTTACACCCTCACTATATAGGAACTGTCATGTGTTCACAAAAGTGATGTCACGTCCCCGGTTAGTACAACTGTAACCATAACTTCATTGTTTCATTACGATTCAGGAACATACATACATACATGCATACTTTAACTGCTATCTACATCTGCTGCTGCTGCCGCTCTCAAATTGACATTCACAAAATCAATAACTGCTACCCTTACTCTACCTCTTTGTCTATTCAAATGTATAACTTGCTTTTGATATGTTTTCCTTACTCAAGACCCCCCCCACCTCCCACTCCCACTACCTCACACACTCACTCACTCCCACTCCCTCACTCACACACTCTCACACTCACTCACACTCTCCCACTCCCACTCTCACTCTCCCCATCCACTTTGTAAATAATTTATCAGCTCCAGCTCATTACTTAACTTGCACTTCATATAATAGCTAGAGCTTTGCCTCATTTAGCACCCTTTTCTTGGGCCCACATTCTCATACAGCACTTGGCGGCCCAGCCATATACTAGGTTGCACCTAGTCTTGTTACTCTGTGCATCCATATATACCTCCCCACTAAATTTCACATTGATCCTTTCAGTGGTTTCACAGAAGAGGATCAAAGTTAACACAGACACCGAGGCAGACAGACACAGACGCTGTCACATGATTGCATAAGCTCCCTTTGGTCCGTTGGACCAATTCAGCTAAAAATTAAGAGTTTAAGGGGTTAAAAAAACAAATCTATCGGTATGCATTTAATCATTACAATGGTAAGTTCATGAGGCAACAAAAACACTTGCAGATAAGGGATTTAAATATTGGTTATCCAACGTCTAATAATATACAACCAAGCCAGTGTGTCAGTAGTCTTCATTTTTGTGTGATGTTTTGCGATTTTTTTTTCTTCTTCGGCTCTCAAGTTGCATCTCCCCAGCAATCTTACCATGATTTTTCCTCATCAGCTCAATGACTTAATTTTATTTCAATTCCCCAAGAAAACTACTGCCATTGGGCTATACAACTATTGCATTTAAACACTGCTGTATAAGACCAATTGAATTATCTTTTTTGAATCAGCTGAAAACTGAAAAGGGAAAGGTAGCAGATAACAGTTTGTCACTTTAATGAATATGCCAAACCAGAATGTTTATCTTCTGCTCCACCTATTCACCGTCACTCCCATAGTTACAAGATCCATATCTGATGGCAACTCTGGCATTAGCTGCTACTCAGATTCAAAAATGCTAGCACCACCCAGACCTGGGCAAAAGGGCAACACACATGGGAAAAACAAACACAGGGCCCCAAGCCTGAATGCCAGCGTCAACACAGTAAGCAAATGGGCAAGCTAAATTGCACTGAATCTGAGCGGGGCATAGGGGCATTGCCAGATTTTAAGAGGGGACAATAATACACCAGACGCGAACAATTAAAAATATAACCACAAGCAGTGATTACGGGGTCCAAGCAACATGAAGCAATTACCAATTTTGAAGCGGTGAAGATGCACATTGTACGAATTTTTAGAACAATTTCCAGTTGATGGCACGTAATTGATGGCACATATACCTTTCCCTGCAAGTTTAATGTTGAGTTGTCATTGCCATGCCTGACAAATAGCAGCTGTTATCTGATGGGCTAATAGCTGACATGTTTTTAAAAACTTCTTTTGCTCATTGGAAAGACTATTAGGAGCTTAAAGGAGCAATATGTAAGAAATGTATGTTGATTAATCATGAAATGGCCCTGATATATCACCAGACATTAAGGAATGATGTTAATTTCAAATACTTATGTCACTGACAACAGTAGTCCAGCCAGAATATTCTTATTACAAAAGCGAAGTTGCAGCCCACAACTAATGTTTATGTTTTCATTTTGTGTTTTGGCCTGTTGCGCCGCCCTCCACCTATCTCCCAATCATGAAGTCAGTAGCATTTCGGCATCCAGGTTGCCAGTTACCACTGAGCTGCAGCTACCAGGTGTTTCGGAGCACAAATGTCTGACGTTACTAAACTAAAAGGCCTCGTTATGATTCCGAAACACGTCGTGACAAAGTCAGAAACAAAACAAGGATCTGTATAGGACATGCCTTTGAAATATGGAGACGGCTGAAAGCAGAGAAGAATTTTAAGACTGACGCCGAAGTTGCTAATTTTCTCCTGGGCAGGTAAGATTCAGCTCAGTTTGGCTAACTTAATTCTATTTAATGTAGGCACGGATATTTCAAATATTCTCTACAGTCCAATAACGTTATGTATGTTCGTTCATGGTACGTTAGTGCGTATGCAAGTGGCCGTAGGTCATCGAACTGACTAGGTAACAAATTGTTTGAGAAATAAAAACCGTGGCTCTTCATTGCTGACATTAGCAATGCATAATCAGCCCGTTTCTCTGGCTTTATGCTGAGACGCTGTGGAAACCGTTCCAACATTAGCACAGCCATTATGGCAATATGAAATGAAATGTAATTGAGACAGTACATCGGTCAAATGAGTCCTCATTCATTCTTTACGCATATTACAGTATAGACTTTAGTGGGCTATCCACACAGAAGAGTGATGAGCAAGTTGACCAACATGACCATTGCTAAAGTTAGTCATTCGTCTCAATCTTTTCTGAACTGAACTGAACTGAACACAACCCTGTCAGAGCAAATCATTGGTGATATTGAAACGTAGCCGTGATAGTTTCGTGTAGTAGACGTTCTTGCTGGATCCGGCAACCTAGCTGGCAACCTCTCGTCTGGGGGAGACGAGGAGGGGATACTGCGCTCTGCACTATTTTGAATGTGACTGCACTACCAGTTTTGACCACAAACTTACATATAGCTCCTTTAATCAGACATACAACATGCAAATTTCAACCATTTAGGTCCAATAGTTGAAAAGATATAGGGTGTATTCACATATGTGGCTCGCTTGCTTTGATCCGATTCAGGGGCAAAAATGATACAATTGATGCATTTGTCTTTTGGCTCGTTTGTGTTCACACAGCAACAGTCTCTACCGGTCCAAAGTTGTAAATAAATGCCATGCATGAACAAACTGTTCTCTCATTGGTCAGAAATCTTACCTGAAAAGGAAGGGGCGTTTCTACCGGAGTGTCAGTCACGTGGGTGCCCCGTCCCTTTAGATAGCGGGTCCTGAATGAATTGATTCCAATGGGAAAAAGTGAACGTAAGCACAGATTATCACCGATTATTTTGCCCCGTTGTCACAGAATTAAATTTTGGACTTATTTTTCACAGGCAACATACTGTATCTTCCAAACATTCTGGCCCTGTAATGGCAAAGACCAACAGATCAGGAGAAAATGAATGTTGCTCGAGACCCGTGTCTCTCTCAGCAGCGCTCACGTAACATCTGGCAATACAGAAACACAGTTTGGACTGCGGGAAACCACGAATAAAAATGTAAACTGAAATAATGCTTGTATTTATATGTTCAGTAATACTGTTATTGTCATTGATGTTTAATTGTTTTTAAAGGGGAAAATATATTTGATCGCTATGATCTTTAACTGGATTGATATCAGATATTAAACAAGCGGCAAAATAAGGCACAAAAATTAAATGTGAAGCGTGTCTTGCGTTGGCCATCCACGTTAAAAATGCTGAAACTTTGTGCTGCAATAGGTTGCAATAATAGGCGGACGCTATCAATCTTTCCTTTTCCAAAGTATGCAGACAGGTAAGGAACAGATTAGCCACTGTCATATTACAGACCAGCTTTATAGGCTCAACCTAGCTGATACAATGCCCTTCAAGCTATACCTTAGCTAATGCCAATTACAGTAAAATACGTAATTTGAGTATTTTTATTTAGCCTTTATTATATCGGGGAGTCCCACTGAAAAAAAAAAAAAAAAAAAATACAGACCTGGCCAAACATTATCCTGTTCAAAACCTAACAACCACTCCAAGAGTAAACGCTAGCAAGCCAAAATCTAATTTTTGAGCTCATTTCAAATAACATTTGCGAACGCAGTAGCTGGCCAGCTACCTCATACTACAGTACATAGTACAGCCGTTAGCTGTGTTGCAAAATGCGTGATGTTGAAAAGTAAAAGGAAATATGCACGCAACATGCAGATGTGAGATAGATAGAGATAGATATCCCAATGTTTAATTGCTGCCACTTCTAACAACAAGATCCGCGACCGCACCCCCTTAGGAGACAGTAGCTGCGTTCGAAATCGCCCCCTATCACGGATATAGTGCACTATATTGTGTCCGCCATTTTGTAGTCTTGTTCGAATTCTATTCATCCACTATACAGTATAGTGGACTATAAAATACCCACAATGCACAGCGAAATTGAGTGAACAAGCGATGTACACTACATTGTACTCCTGTATACCACAATGCACTGCGATCCTGGTTTTCCTCTGTCTCTGCAACAGCTATGAGTCAGTTGTGCTGGTTGCTGAGGCGTTTGTGTTCTCACTGCAAACAAACCGCTCCAGGGTTCGAATGGAAGCAAGCCGAGACCACCCTTTTTTGGCGGTCTCGACCCGCTTGTTTTGTTCCGCATCAGAGCGCGTTTGCTGTGTTCACACCAGCCCAAACGAACCAATCTCTGGGGGAAAACGCTCCCTGTGTCGGAACAATTGCTCCAAACAAGCCAAGTGTGAATACACCCATAGACAGTTTTACATTTTTGCTTCTTGCAGAGCCACTTATTTGCTAATGGGGTTCACGCTGTATCAGCGATCCTCTAAGGGGCACTCTAAGCACTTAGAGCAGAGGCAGTACAACTACATATCAGTAGACGCACGTTATCGGATAATTTAATTTAAATTCAGCAACAATGATTGAAGTTAAGCAACTAGGAAAAAATTCAGTTAGAACTCAGTAAAGTCAAATCTCTGAATGAGCCTAAATGTGACATATTATTTCCTCAAATGATACGTTTGCGTCATAAACTTTCTGATAATATGTAGGTCTAATACACATTCTTGTTTGACTATAATTTCTTATAATTGCTTACCGTGTCATATACTTGTATGATTCAATAACAACAGAAATGAATTATCCAGATTGCCACATTTTTATAAAATCTGCTAATTTATCAACACTGCAAAAAATTTTGCAGTAAAATCGATTTTATATCATGTTATATACATGTATTGTGAGTGCAAGATATACTTATAAGACCTTGTGAAAACAATCATAAATTAAGTTAGCATACCACAATAAACATTACAATGCCCACCCCCAATGGAGCTCTCATCCTGAGTTAGTCAGTCACATCTATGGGCTGGCCACCTATCCTGCCCTGTCTACAACCACAGACAGGTCCATAGCCAGACACACCTCCAAAACGTTACAAGTGCAAATCTATGGGCTGGCACACACATAATGCTACTTTGAAAATTTAGGCTTATGTAAGCATCCGCGAATGGACACTTAGACACAGCGTCCAAATCTCTGAGGGAAGAAAATCGCGAGAAGGCAGGACTCATAATCGCTTTCACTGGCACTCGTGATCTAAAGTAAAGAGAAAACTCCCGCACATGGTCTTCTCACTTGCAATTAATTTATTAGTCGATGTTTCGGTCAACTGACCTTCCTCAAGACAACAGAAAGACTCATGGCACTCATGGTAAAATCTGACGCATGTGAAACTGAAAAACTTCTATACACAACTGACTTCAATTCCGCACAAAAATCTCTAAAGTATGGGTTGATTGAGTAATGACTGATCCATGTGCCAGTGACATATTGCCAATCACTCTTGGTACAGCATCTGTTGATTAAAAAGTGGGACTCAGAGATGAAATATGATTTTGTTTGCCAAATTAAATTTTTCAATCCTCTTTTTTGTTTATCACGCATGAGATTGCTGATCCCCTGTCTGAGAACGTGACATGCCACTAAAAAGCATGAGACTCAGGCCATATGCGTGACAGTTGACAAGTATGCGTTCAATAGTTCTATCAAGAACATAAACTTTTGGATGAGGCAAGCCTGTGGCACAGGCGTGTACAGTGTCAATAACATCCAGTGAGTCACTCAGACACTTGTCCTACTTGCCATTTTTTGCTCTGCCTTTCAACGAGATTGTGTCCAAGCACTTGATCCTCCTCCGTTTCAGCTCTGTTGTTAATTCTCTTAACGTCCAAGAACTGTACTTGGACGTCAAAATTAGCGAATATGGCCCGTGAGTTTGTTTACAAAAAACGGGTGAGCTATAATGCTTGGTACAAATGCTTGCAACGCCGTGTGGCGAATGTTGTCTGGAGGACCCCCATTGCAACAAAATATTAACAGACCACTCAGACAACACATCTGCACATATCCACTAAATTTGGTTACAATAGAACAAAGTGATCAGGAGATAAGACACTTTAAAAAAAAATTAAACCCCGCCAACAGCATTTGAGTAAACTTTGACAGCAATTTACAACAAAACAGCGAGGAATATCAAGATCCCAAGGTAATTTTTTTCCGGCTTGGTCCAAAGATGGTCGGAATAAAAGTTTGCAATAATTGCTCAAAAATTGAGGTGGGGGGTAAGGAAAACCCGTTTTTAAAAAAATTCAAAATGGTGGAAAATTTGCAGATACGCATATGAACGTGGCCAACATTGGTAATTGCGTATGCACCCACAGAATCAGACAAAAAAAGAATTTTGCTTACGCAACCAGCAGTTCAAAAATTATAATCCAAAACGTGAAATTCATTATTATTGCGCCACCTTTCAGTCAAATAATGCAATTATTATATTGGCAGAACTACATTTCATCAATATTATAGAATGATCATCATGTTCCCCTTTGCTGCAGATCCTTCATGTAAATGCAATAACCCATAAACTATTTTATATTCTTCTCAATTTTTATATGCCTTAACTCTTGAAGCGCTTAATTTTTACTCGCCCTATCCCTCCATAAATGAATCATTCCTTATGTAGTTCACAAATGACCCTCAGAAGGACTCATAGGTGCCCCTGAACCCTTTTCAAGGTCATTGACAACTAATTTGCTGACTAAAAATTGACAAAATTGTTAATTTTTGCAGGCCGAAATCTGAAATTTTGCTTAGCATATTTTGCGCCTTGTGTGACTATGGTAGTGATTAGCACTTTAGGGGTTAAGATCTTATCAAAGAATTGGATTGATTTAAGACCTTGTATTATTAATAATAATTTAACCAATTAATTTCCAGGAACAAGCGAGTTCCACCATATTGCCTGCTATGAACACAATATCACCTTGAAATTTGCCATTTGATTCTTACTGTGATGATCAATTATTGCTGAATACTACAGCAAGAATATCAATAAATTAAGTAATAAAATAAGTAGTTAAATTTATTATTACTGACCACATGTAAATACAAGAGCCATCAGGAGATGACATATCCCCCCGGCCCCACATATTGAAAGAATGAAAATGCCACAAACTATACCCCCTAAAATTCTAAATTCAAAATGTTTCCACGGAAACCACAAATAATAAAAAATTCATGAACTTCGGATTAGCAAAAGGCACCACTTCAGGTCATGATTAATGTGCACACCAAGTTTTGTTAAAAAATATTGCACGGTTTTCAAGTTATGCTCTGGGAACGAAGTGTTCAGACAGACAGACGGACAGATGGACAGACAATCGCACACCCATGACTATATCCCCCCGCATTATATGCCGGGGGGATAAAAATAAAAATAAAAAGTGTATTTTTCATTATTATCTCGTAAATACAGGCAGTTTGTAAATATAAAAGATAAAATTGAATTCAGTTTGTAATAATTTAATAAGGTTGTGTGCGGCAATATTGTAGATAGGGTTTCTTTTTGGGAAGCTTTCGCTTGGGGGCTTTTGCCAATATACCCTTTGCTGTTCAGGGCAACAATGTAGGCCTTCCTTTTTTGTTACAGTAGGGTTGATACCAAGGCAAGTAGGTATATCTGGTTCCTTTATGTTATATAAAGGACATCACGCTCAATGGGCCTCATGCAGCAACATTCTCTTAAATTTATCTTATATTTTCTCTTATTTTTTTGCTAAGAGAAAAAATAAGAGAAATAAACTCCGGATGCAGCAAACGCTCTTAAAGGTCCAAGTCTGCTCTTACCCAGGTGTGCTGAATGGTGAATCCCACTTGTTCGTAAATTGGAAGCGCGTGGCCAGTTCTTTTAAATTAGCATATATGACACCCACTCAACACCATATAAGGGCAGGTGATGTGCCGTGTGCAAAGAGCCGACTGCACAAGGAAATCTAGGGCGGTTTCACAGTTGGGGTGCATCTCAAAGAGGAGGCTACATCCTTTGTAGGCTGCATTTTAGGGGTCGTCACTTAATTCCATCCGCCAAATTTACATGACATCATTTCATTTCTGTTAAACAGCTTTGGCTTAAGCGAATTGTCTCTGGTTTCCCTAACCCCAACCTTAACTCCAACCCCTCACCCCAAACCTAGCCCCAAACCTAACCCTAACCTAAAATTTGCACCTAGGTGGTTTTAAATGAGGCACGACTTTAAAAAGAGGTGCCAATATATTTCAGGGGTTTTATTATTGAGCAGGGGGTTTAGAATATTAATATCGAATATTAATGTCGCGAATGCATATGCTGCACGTGCCCTAGCAACCCGGTGTGTCATCCGTAACATGGATTACCACGTATAGCAGGAAGAGAAATTAAACCCGAAATTTTCTTGACTGAATGCTTGATGTTTTTACACATCCGAATCTTTCTCTGGGTACCCAAACATCAAGGTAAGCCGAAAATGTACTGATTACCTTCGATATAGGTGGATGTTGCATACGGAATTCTTTCGCCCTTGCGTTTTAAGCCGATTATGCTGTCCACTGTCTCATACAACAAAAATGTATCTTTCTCATAACTTGAACTGCCAGACTTTCGCACCACGTCCCGCACTTTGAAATATCGCAGCTGCATTTTCTTTAGTTTGTCACGGCACTGATCTATTATTCTGCGATAACCACTCGAATGTAACTACTCACGAATTATTCCATAAATCTCAGTTTTTGCGTGTAGTATCCAGTTGTGATTGTATGTTTTCGTCCGCCTACATTTCGAACAAGTATTGAATTTCTTCGTTTGAATGGAGATATCTTTTCGCCGCTGCATTTGTTAGAACAAGAGAGCCGTAACACATAACAGTTATCTTCCGTGCTCAAGTATGGTTGCTTTCACATTTGGTACGAGTAGCCATTCATCTGTCTCAGCAAACAGGTTCGTGTGATCTCTAAAAACGCGCTCTCTGCGCAAGGCCTGGATGGCCAAAGTGTCCAACAGCAATAGGTAAGCCATTCAGAAGCAGAACGCACGCAAGTATCTCGGGTTTTTATGGCTTAGTCCTAATTAGGATCAACTGGCCAAACTCTTTAGACCAAGAATTAAATAATAAAATAATCATAAATTATCAAAAACATAAAACAATCAAAATTTGATTATATGGTGCATTTTAAGTGTTTTGGTTTTAAAACTTGTGTTTCCGTGCATTGGACAAGCAATTTGTGGACAGAGATAACAGTTTTCTGTTTTCTCTCATCTCAGTAAGAGTGCTCTCGACCACTCATAAAATTTTCTCTTACCTAAGAGAAGAGCGAAAATAAGAAAACATTGGCGCATCCCAGAAATCAATGGGTAAGAACAAAATAAGAAAAAATCGGGATACGAACAAAAATAAGAGAAAACCTGTTCTTACATCGCTTCTTGCATGAGGCCCATTGTTTAGCATGCATAATCATAATCTTAATGAAGGGAAGCCATGTTTTGTATCAGAAACATGACAATCTGCAGAGAGAAAAACCTTCACGAAATTACAAACACTGAAGGACCCGTTATGCCGAGTGTACAAACCCAGGAGTGGGGGGAAGGGCGGAAGCCTGGGCAATCGAATGCATCCCACGATTTTCCCTCCGGCCATTGAGCATATGAACACCATTGTGATTCCAAACAGGTTTCCACCTGGAAGACTTTCCTTTTCCGTTATGGACCACGCCACTCCAAAGAGCACAGCGGCCATAGCCACTGCAAGAGAGATAACAAATCAGTCGGGATTAGAAGAAGGAAGCAAAATTTTAACCTTTAAAATTCTACGATCCCATGTAAGGGTACATCAAATGCAGCTGCATTATTCAAAGCTAAGAAACTTCACGCCTATTTTAAATTTTAGAGTAAAGACCAAGGTTTGTCAAGATCCCAGATACGTCCCGCTTAATTGCAGTAAAATGAGAATAAAATCATTTTAAATATCATAAGGATCACTGTTTAATTATGCATTTAACCCAGTACAAAGCAATTTTCACATTTCCTTCCATATTGACCAAACTATTCACTTATCACTGTACGAAACTAAACAGCAGTGTTTTGTCAAGTGTACACCACAAAAAATGTAATCACTTGAAAAACTAGTCATTTTACTCAACAATACACAAACTATGGCAAGTGAAATATTTGGCCTCTAAAGGGAAAACTCTCATTTCTCAAAAGCAGGCACAATAATGTTTACTGCTGAATGACTGTGGTTAATTTGGTGATCGAGTTAATTGGAGGGCTCAACTTTGATCTTTTCAGTATACACTTGGGTCCCTTTTAATCTGCATGCACTGCAATCATTACTGTACTGTAAAATTTCAGTTCTCTGAAGAACTGTAAGGTTGTACCTTGGGTAATGAGGGAGGCCAGGATGCCTGTAGGGGGCCCAGGGCAGAGGCAAGATTCTCGTAACCGGCCACAGCATTTTGTGGGCTCTGTGTTGGTGCCAGCGTCCCGTGCGTTCTTCGTGATGAAGACCGTCGTCTCCTCAGTCATGTCAGGGCTCTCTGATCGTTTCCCCGTTAACTCCAACTGCTTCGTGTTTGACTGCGATCAACGAAAACCATGTTTATGACCCCAAAGGACAATTAGCTACCCTTTTTTTGAAAATAATGGTCTGGTCAAACTTCTTTGCGTACAGTGCTGTGAAAAAGCATTTGCCCCCTTCCTGATTTTCTCAACTTTTGCAATGCTGTCACAACTCTTTCAGATCTTCAAACAACATTCAATATTAGAAAAGTAGACAAAAAATACAGTTATTAAATGATCAATTCATTTATAGAAGAAAAATGTTATCAAGCACCAACTGGCCCTGTATGAAGGAGACCTTAAGTAAAATCAAAATTATATGCTCATCATCAGGCACACAGTCAGTAAAAACAATTGGGTGACTGGTATCTTTAGAAGTGCAAGGCTGTACAAAGTGACATCCCGTGTTCGGTACGTAATATGGAACATATGGTGGGAGGCAATTAACTGAACATTGTGACTTAATACAAAGACACCCAATGCATAAAATACCCTTGGTTTCAACAGAATCAAACAGTATTAAGGCTCAATAAACTTGAATACTTTGCCTTTCATTTTCTCATTTACTGAGAAAATTCATGAAATGTAAATATTTTTGATGTTATACTTTTCTTAGCAACAGAAAATTCATCTGGAAGCAAAACTGTGGTGTAATCAATTTTAAGCTACATTCTACCAGTCCGTTTCAGCAGTGTATGCACCTACCTTTAACTGCTTGACTGTCAATGCTTAAAACTCCACTGATATTTGCATGGTATACCGGTACTGCATGATAGCACATGACACTTAACCTTAATTTTTAAAGAATCTACAAAGAACTAAACAACTACTTCGATATAAAGTATAAAGTTGAGAGGGCAGAACAATTCTTGGTAAAAACATCACAAAACTCTAAACAAGAAACACACAAAGCATGGCATATGCCTCTGGCATTGCAGGTGAAGTATCTGTACAGAACTTGTGTGTATGAGTTCCAGAGTGGGCACTGCAAGAAGCATTGACAACATTCCTCTGTACTGGCCTGACAACATAATGCCTGAAGAAAAATCACAGCACATCCATTTTTGAAAGGAAGAGTCCTCTTCTCAGCCGAACAACATAAAGCAAATTTGAATTCGATCAAATAATTTAATCTCCTTTAAAAAAGATATGTTATGAAACTCGCTTTTTTAGTTCTTCTGCACATACATTTCTATATCTGGAGTGCTCACCAACCCACTCACTGTGAAATGAAACAACCCAGTCATTTTTTATGGGATGCCCTTTTCATAAAACATACCATTCGGCATGGCATTCAGATTTAGCTCCCCTTCGTACGTTCTGCCCCTTATCAGAATATCTTCACCAATGGCTTATTTTTATATGGCCACATCCTAGCTTTGGAGAGGTGCAGTAGTGCAGTGGTTAAGTAGGCTTGACTTGGGATCAAAAGGTCCTGAGTTCAAGTCCTTGCCATAGCCTGCGCAGTGTGTTCTTGGGCAAAACACTTCACTCCCACACTGTCTCACTCCACCCAGATGAATAAATGGGAACCAGCAAATTGTCAGGGAAACCTGACCAAGAGCTGAGGGAGTGCCTGCGATGGACTGGCATCCCATCCACGGGGAGTAGCAATATTCCTAGTTGCTTCATGCCACCGAAACGGGCTAAGCACCTGATGGTCCACTAGGCTCGTAACAGACTTAGTTTTTCTTCTTCCATCCCAGCTTCAATCTGCAAAAGCCCATTATCAGCTAGCTATACATATGCTGGCCACTTTTTGTCTGACTGCATCATTATACTAACCTGGATCTGGCTAAGAAATTTATATTAAAGGGGACCAATTGCGCTTTTTAGAAGAAACAAAGAAGCAATGGTTTGGATGCATTTTCAAGCTAGCTAGATAAGCGTTCACAATTTCTGTTAATATTCAAACAGAGTTCCAAGTTTAACCTCAGTTAAATGTGCATGGCTTGGTTGGTTGTTGATGTAACTTGCTAGCTAGCCAAGTACTGCTTACTTAGTTAGCATGCATGCATTACCTTTCCATAATCATTGTGTGGTTTATTAGCTAGCAAGCTTCTAAATTGACAATGAATTTAAAAACCGTAGCTATTTATAACGGAAGCAATATACGAGACACGTTGATGGGACACATAGAATGGGTGACCGTTTCAATCAATTCTAGCCCCTTTTTAATGGAATAGCTAGCGCAATAAATTGACTTTGCGCTAACAGTTGCTACAATACAGACGCTAGCAAGGGATCATTCATAACTTTTGAGATGGAGTTACAAGTGTAGTAAAACTATTATGATTGCATGTCTTACTTCCGTGAATGAAACATTCATGCTTGCTTAGCCTGCAGATGTTACCTTTCCAAACTCAAATTGTAGTTTAATGGCTAGTGAGCCAGCTAGCTGCTTATTCATTCTACTGTATTTAGAGCCCTTCCTGTAGCTGGGAGATAATGACATTGTCGCTCTCTGTTGACACGGTGGCTCTGCTTGCTGACCAATTAGAATGAAGCTCATAACTTTTAACTTGGAAAGAAATAGCATAACAGGCCCCCTTTAAATCAACAAAGAACAGATACCAAATCTAAGATGACTGGTGGTATCCGCAATACTGAAAATTGCAGACAAAAAAATTTTAGAAAGGAACCCCCCTCAATCCACCGCAAAGCACCTATGAATTGGATTGGATCATCTCGTAATCAACGAATATCGAATTCAAGATGGCTGCCATGATCAACATAATTGAGAACCACAGTGTGCCCATTTTCCAAGGGAATCTCCCTTTACCTACCCCCAACATACATAAAAAATTTTAATTTGATCAGATCATCTGTTTTCCTCAAAATCGATGCAAACCAAATTCAAGGTGGCTGCCATGAAGACCATACTGAAAATCCCAGCGCACCAATTTGTTGAAAGGAAACTTTCTCTACCCACCCCCAACACCCAAAGCAAATTTGAATCTGATGGGATCATCCGTTCTCCGCAAAGTGAACAAAAACCAAATTCAAGATGGCTGCTGTGGCTGCATCTAGGCTACATTATAGGTACCCCAGCATTTTATTAAAATATTACAGAACAAACATTATTTTAAAAATGTACTATTGAGGGAGGAGACTTGAAAACATGCAGACAAGCATTTATGAAAAATAACTGCTGTTGGCTTGCATTAAAAAAAATAAATAAATAAAATTGTGACAGCCCTATCTGGGATACCTGAATTGGTTGTATACTATGGTGTGCTCCTGGCCTAGGTTTCATTTCAAAGGATCTGGGACTATAGTGAACCACAATGAGACTCACTACCTTCAAATTGAGAAAACTTGGAACAGTGGTGATCTTTGCAGGATTGGCCAGCCCATCAAAATTCCACCAAAAGCATCTACAACACATCCACGAAACCATAAAAGAATCCAGACGAATGCCCAAGGACCTGCTGGTCTCACTTGCCACAGATCACATCAGAGTTCATGTTTCCAGCATTAGAAAGAGATGAAAAATGGGCAAGAATGGTATCTTCGCGAGTTGCAAGAAAAACCAGCTGCTACCAAGAGGAACATAAAGGTTCCTCTATTTTGTCAAACACACCTTGATCACCCCAAGACCTTTTGGGATAATGTTCTGTGGACTGATGAGTTGAAAGGGAAAGGTTTTGGGTCCAGCTAGCTGTGGCGTAAAGCAAACAGAGCATTCCAAAATGAGGACATTATATATACCGTCACAAATGGTAGTGGTAGTAGGAATGTCCTGCCATCAGTCTGTGATCTGACAGTCAAGCAAATATGGGTTACAGAGCAAGGCAAAGATCCACAGCAAAAGACCAAGTCCACATCTTGACGGCTGAAAAGAAAGAAAATTAAGATTTTGGAGTGGTGTATTTGAAGTCCTGACCTGAACCCCATTGAGCAGCAGTGGTATGACCTTAAACTGGCGATTCCTGCTCAAAAACCCTCTCAAGTGGCTGAATGAAATTGATTCGTCAAAGGGGAGTGCGCCTAAATTCCTCCTTAGCAATGTTAAAGACTGATCTCCAGTTGTGGAAGCATTTTGTTGGAGTTGCAGCTAAAGGTAGCACAACTTGTAATTATGTTTAGGGGGGCAATTACTTTTTTCCACTAGGTTAAAGCTTTTCCCATCAATAAATGAAATGATCAAGAAAAACATTATTTTTTGTTTTCTCAAGCTCCCTTTCTCTTATGTTACATTTTGTATGAAAGATCTGAAACCATTCAGGCTAACAAATATGCAAAAATAGAGGGAAATTGGGGGGGGGTCAAATATTTTTTTGCAGCACTGTAAAACTTTGAACAAAATTTCAACAATATGCATTGATATTTGATGTACACAATATAAAATGTTTATAATAACAAAATGGTTAGAGGGACAACCTCGTTAAATGTTACCAAGTAGGACAATTTCCGTATAATGCCTGCTTAAACCAACCACATTAGGTCAAGATCAAAATATACTGGCCAAAAGAGGGATGGAAGGATGGACTGATTGATAGAAAAGAAACTTAAAAAGACAAAAAATTGCCGCATAGCGTGTAAAATTCTGTTTTCAATCATATTCAAGTGGTACTTGAGGCTCAACAGATAGAATGAAGCAATACATGTTGGATCAAACAGCAAATACTCATAAAATCAGCAGATAGGCAAAAAAGACCATGTTATTCAACTAGATCTTGCATTTTCCATTATTCAGCAGAGCTGGCCACACATGCTGGGCAAAAAAGGAAGTCTCATTTCATTGCTTCCATAGCCAACAATAATGACTTTGTCCGTTTCTTTCACACCTATGTTTAACTACCATGACTGTTGACACAGGGATTAGTCACACTAACTAAATAGCTTTTACAATGGTCAGGCGAGTAAAAGATTAATTGGGAGGAAGAATCAAATGCAACCCATAAAATGGACAATGCCTCCGGTATGGAGTTAGTTATGCATCTTAAATGCGCAACCAAATAAAATAAAGAGCAATCAAAAACATATTTGAGAGCAAAAAAATTGTTTTGAGATCAAAATTAATTAGTCAAAATGCAAATTGGGAAGGGACTGCTGGGTAGGGAAATTAAAGATGATTGCCTTGTTCATTGCTGAAGCGCCTCCTGTTGGCCAGCCGGGCGCTCATCAGTGAGATTCTGAGCTTGCTCATGTTCGGGTATCCTCCGCCCTCATTCTGAACTTGCGATAGTTTCGACCAATGAGTGTAAAGATGCAGGGGGCTGACAGGCGCGTGCTTCAGAGGAAAGCCGCGAACTGTCTCTCTCTCCTGAGCTGGCAATAGAGGGTTGTATACTAGCAAGCCTTGTACATAATTCTCGGATTGGGCATTCCAAATTCGGGTGGATTGGAGATGCCAAATTTATTTAAAAAAAAAAAAAAAATTGAGGAAATCTCTGCCATGCACATAACGTAAACAAGCAATACTGCTGCATTAGATATGTCAATGGTCAATTCTAACTGTAGGGAAAACAGTTTGTTCTACAGTCCCTTTCCAATACCAGAGACACTAACGTTAAGCCATTAAGATTACATTTCTTGGATTTTCAATGAGTTGCAGTCGATGGACAGGGGGACTTGACAGACTTTGGTCGCACCAGCTGGACATCACACCTCACGGCGTCGCGACTACTGAAGGCAACACTCAATTTTCACCCTTCTTGAATGGAGCTTTAGGGTCATTCCATGCCAAATCACCTAATGGTCCCCAGGTGACCCTCTTAGATTTTGCTGAAACTCCATGAAAATGTTCATATATGCAAATAACGAACACACAGAAAATTTCAGGCCAAAAGTCCAAGCCGTTTTGAAATTACGGCCGTCCGAAGACCCCCCTCTTCGCCGTCAAGCACTCGTCATTTTTTTTTTTTCATTTTCAAATGATCATATTTTTGGATTTGAAAAAGCTACAAAGCTGAAAATTGCTACCTGGGGTAATTTGCACACAAGCTTTCAGAATCTGCAATCAAAAACAGTGTATCTTGCTTCCTTTTTGAAGATATGGGCACCTGAAAATGAAAGTTTTTTCTAGCGGAAATTATTTTTTGCGATTTTTAGGCTTACCTGGTGCCCGAACCATTGATCTGAGGATACCCAAATTGCTGATACATAATCTCTACATACAGCTAAATAACTCCCTGCAAGCATAGACTTATAAAACAATCAGTAAAAGGTATGGCTAGGGTCCAAAGTCGACTTTCACAAAAAAAATCTCAAAAATCACCCCTTTTCAGGGGGTCGGTTGACCTTGTGAACAGTTACTCAGGGTAATGAAATTTGCACCACAGAATTATATGTATCTGACCTTTATATGTACCAAATTTCATTGATGTGACTTAACTCCTTCATAGTTAGGCAGTGTTTCAAAGAAACCCACTAATTTGATCAAATTACACCATTTTGCTGTACATTACAATGTCTTCGGTAGATGTCAAAGGGCAAAAAATGAGAATAAGTAATCTTTGATAACCTTTTTATATATAATAATTCTTAGAAAGTTGTAAAATTCATGACTTTGTACATCACGAATAGTATCATATGGCTTGTTTTAAAACAAAGTTTTCCATAGTACCATACATTGTACATATTGTACATTGATGTTACTAATAAAAAAACTGCTTTTATTTAAGTGGATTCAACTTACTGATTTTCAGTGGGCTCTACTTACATTATTTGCATGAGGTCATAGCTGTTGGAAACTGTTTATTAAGATTCATCCTAGTCCAGGTGACCTCGTCTAATTAGGTGTTAAAACATTGTTTATCTAGGTTCATCCTAGTCTACTTAACTCCAAACCACAACTGTTTATTTAAAATAGCTGGATCAATTACCTCACTGTTGTGGCCGTATTGTTTACAGAATAATTGAACAGTGTGTTCACTTTTCAGCTCACATCCACTCCTCACAATTCATTTCAACTGCAATGTTCAGCAGATGAAGTGTACATTTTGTGAGCTCTGTAAAAATCAAGATTTAAAACATGGAATTTGAAGCATCAAGATCGGGATGCAGTATTGGAATTGCACTGGAGGAGGAATGCCATAAGAAAATATATGGCAGAAATGTTGGCACACTTGCAGCCTCTGACTTGTCACAGGATGATAAGAAGCTATTGGAATGGAGAAGTGGGGTACTGCTACGTGATGACAGCACAGTGTGTTTTCACCATGAGAAGATGTACATCTCTCGATATGAATATACTCAGAAATATTGCAGTGATCCATTCAAAATGCACAAGAAACGTATTTCAAGTAGGTTTGCTTCAATTTGCTTTTACAAATTATTGTAATTGTCAATTTACCAGAGCTCGAGGATGTTGTTATATACCGTAAAGTAGCATAATTTGATCAAATTAGTGGGTTTCTTTGAAACACTGCCTAACTATGAAGGAGTTAAGTCACATCAATGAAATTTGGTACATATAAAGGTCAGATACATATAATTCTGTGGTGCAAATTTCATTACCCTGAGTAACTGTTCACAAGGTCAACCGACCCCCCGAAAAGGGGTGATTTTTGAGATTTTTTTGTGAAAGTCGACTTTGGACCCTAGCCATACCTTTACTGATTGTTTTATAAGTCTATGCTTGCAGGGAGTTATTTAGCTGTATGTAGAGATTATGTATCAGCAATTTGGGTATCCTCAGATCAATGGTTCGGGCACCAGGTAAGCCTAAAAATCGCAAAAAATAATTTCCGCTAGAAAAAACTTTCATTTTCAGGTGCCCATATCTCAAAAAAGGAAGCAAGATACACTGTTTTTGATTGCAGATTCTGAAAGCTTGTGTGCAAATTACCCCAGGTAGCAATTTTCAGCTTTGTAGCTTTTTCAAATCCAAAAATATGATCATTTGAAAATGAAAAAAAATCCATGACCTTAGGCCTTTGTGTAAAGAAGGGGGTCTTCGGACGCCGTAATTTCAAAACGGCTTGGACTTTTAGCCTGAAATTTTCTGTGTGTTCGTTATTTGCATATATGAACATTTTCATGGAGTTTCAGCAAAATCTAAGAGGGTCACCTGGGGACTTTCCTGAAAATTAGGTGATTTGGCATGGAATGACCCTTTAGATTTTAAAATGTTATGGGCCAGAAGGGGAGATATTTTGACTAATTTTCATTTTCGGTTATGTTAGTTTGCATAACTCTAATCGGATTCATTACTTCATTACTTTCTTTCTTTTAAAATAATCTTCAGGTTTCTTCTTGAGATGTGTGTGCTTTGTCACCAAATGTCTACGCACTTTTTACAGCTTCACTACTCGAACAGACGTGACAGATGGCACACAATGTTAGGTTTGATGGGCAACCACCATATAAAGCCAAATTGTACGTATGTAGGATCATATTCACATTTGAAAGGGCCATGTTTTTTGATGCGGGTTAGTCGCAAGGTTCTTCTGGATCATTGCTGGTGGCTACTATTGTTCTCCTGAAATAAATGGCTTAATGGTATTGCTTGGAGAAGGCCACGGCTAACGCAAAAAGCAAACTAATTTTGAACATTTGCAAGCTAATGGAGGCAAAGACAATTGCCATAACAACACAGAAATTTTACTGCTAATGGTGCCGTCTGCTGGGTAACGTATTCTTTCACATTGGTAAAACCAGTGGTGCAAAGACAGAATTTTAAATGATCTGTACCGATGAATAACGATTTGCAACAAATTTTCTTTATGAATTAGGGCTCTCAGCCCTCCAGCCACTCCTCTACCGTCCGCCGCCGGTCCGCAGCCCTTAGTTTGAGAAACAATGGTCTACCTCTTCATTTAGATCACAAAGCTCGCCGTCATAAAATGACACAATTGCGAGGCTGCTACCGTCAGAGGGACAGCCAAGAGAATGACTAAACCACTGTTACTGTCTGTCAAAACCAGACAAGTCATTAGAAAGGTATATATGCCTTAGGCCTCCAATGGCAAATTTGCTGGTTGACTTGATTCGCTGAACTTTCTGACTTGCAGTCAAAAACTAGATATGCAAACAAAAATGAGCACAGAGAGCAAAAGAAAAAATGCGACATGCATAATCTTTTGGAGCACAAAGCTTTGGATTTGACTAATTCAAGTTTGATCTCAAAGCTACTTTTTGCTCTTGAATATACACCAATCAGTCACAAAATTATGACCACCTGCCCAATATTGTGTAGGTCCTCCTATTGCTCTGACCCGTCAAGGCATGGACTACACTACACCTCTGAAGATGTGCTGTGGTATCTGTCACTAAGACGTTACCAGTAGATTGTTTAAGTCCTCTAAGTTGCGAGGTGGAGCCTCCTTAGATCCGACTTCTTTGCCCAGCACATCCCACAGATGCTCAATTGCATTGAGATCTGGGAATTTGGAAGCCATATCAACGTCTAGAACTCATTGTTGTGTTCCTATAACCAGTCCTGAACCATTTTTGCAGTGTGGCAGGGTGGATTATCCAGCTGAAAGAGGCAGCTGCCATTAGGGGATACCGTTTCCAAGAAGGGGTGTACTTGGTCTGCAAAAATGTTTAGGTAGGTGGTGCGTGTCAAAGTAACATCCACATGAATGACAGAACCCAAGAATTCCCACCAGAACATTGCCAAAAGCATCACGCTGCCTCCACTGGCTTGCCTTCTTCCCAAAGTGCATTCTGCAACACACACGCACCCGGACATCCACATGATGTAAAAGCAAATGTGATTCATCAGACCAGGCCACCCTTTTCCATTACTCCATGGTCTGGTTCTGATGCTCAAGTGCCCATTGTAGGGGGCAGCATGGACACCATGACCGGTATGCTGCTGCACAGCCCCATACATAACAAACTGTGATGCATTGTGTATTCGCAAACCTCTCTATCTGCACAAACATTTTCAGTAATTTCAGCAACAGTAGCTCTTCTGTTGGGTTGGACCACACTGGCCAGTCTTTGCTCCCCACGCACATCAATGAGCCTTATGCACCCATGAGCCTGTTGCCAGTTCACCGGTTTTCCTTCCTTAGACCACTTTTGGTCGGTACTGAATACAGCAGACTGGGAACGCCCTATAAGAGCTGCTGTTTTGGATATGCACTGATTCAAGTCGTCGAGCCACCCGAATTTGGTCCTCGTCAAACTTGCTCACATCCAAATGCTCACCCACTTTTCCTGCTTTCAACAAATCAACTTCAAGGAAAAAATATTCACTTGCTGTCTAATGTATTCCACCCACTGACAGGTGTCATTGTAATGAGATATCCAATGTTATTCACTTCAACTATTGGAGGTCATAATTTTACGGCTGATCGGTGTACACTTTCAATTGTGCGTAATCATTTTTTGGTAGCTTAGGATGCTAGATGAACTCCATAGTCTGGCACCATATTTGAATATCCATCCAACTAACCATCTTTTTAGTCAATTTTTTTTTGCTGCAACTTTACCTCGACATTACAGACTGGTAAAATGTACTGTGATACACAGGTCAACACACATTTCACATTATTTGAAACGTCACAATTCAACTAAATAAACGATAAAAATATAAACGCTCCAGGTGGTAATAAAGGCTCCACAAAGCTGGCCTTCTCGAAAATAGGCGGGCAGAAGTTGAGTTTCTAATCTAAATGTTTAAATCAACCATCCAACAAAATCATCGCAGGGGAGTGGTATAAATGAGTTAATCTATAAACTTGCAATAAAATTGTACATAAAGAACTGTATCATGGAACAAATTTCAATGAAATACGCATTTGGACGCATGAATATATAACACCGCATTCAAAGAACGACTGCACTAGGTATTATTGCAATACATTACAATGCATTACAAGGACTGAAATAATAATGACTTAGACTTAATATTGGTTTATACTCCCCCTCCTCAACACGAAAGTGTAAATTTTAAGCAAGGTTGGGGTTAATTCCGGAAATTGAACTTAAATACAATATTTGAAATTTAAGTGGAACTGGAATTGATGAAACGGAATAGATCCCAACTCTGATTCTAAGACTTTTTATCAGACGTAAGGAAGTCTTTCTGAACCTCGCATTAGCTTGGGATACTTCACCTCAGTGTGGTTATCAAGACCGACCGCACCATCCAACATCCGTACGCAAGGCTTGGAAACATCGCTGTCCATGGCATTCCCGAAGATCAGTTCCGGACAAATATAATTCAGCAGTGTTACCTGTAACTGAGCAGAAAATGAATGAACAAACTCAAGGCGAGGGTCCCAGTCTTATCTCGCGTCACTCACGATGTCACATATTCCAGTAGTCACTATCGTATTCATTTTACACGTGAGCATGATTAATCGGAAACTACATGCATCGCCCACGCCTGATGTGGGCGCTACAAAGTAAATCCCTTGTTTGAAATGCATCCATATTTATACTTCCAGCTTCCCATGTTTTTTTTTTTATTTTTATTTTTTTTTTTTTTAAATCCAACCCGAATCGTGCGACGTAAGCCCAAGCATGGTCACCATGCTCATGCGTCGAATATGTTCGAAATGTTCCAGCATTACCAAGTAGGAAGTTTCTCATATAGACACTTGAGGCACCGTACCTCTAGTACGAGACAAATGGTAACGTTACACGAGAAAACAAAGTTTAGTGTAGGTTGTAACTTGAGTGCACAGCTACATCCAGCAACGTAAGCGTCACAATAGCATAGAGCTAGTTTATCCATAATCATTTCGTGGTTTAATGAGGGTCAAAATTGGTGATGAACGTTCTTAGATAGCGAGTGACAAAGTTGGCTTCAGAAACAATTAAGATGAAAAATCTCAATCAGGCTGTGCTAGTTTGTCAGATCCGCAGGAGCCCGTAAGGCGCTCTGATAACACATGTCCAATCACTCGTGTCTTCAGTGCTCAATTATCTGATGTAACTTGGCAGATCACATTGTGGCAACCCAAGACACGACTAACCCAGCTAGCGAGATCGTTAACTGACCACTTAAGTAAGTCCAGGTAAGTAAACTTGGCCCGTCAGAATTTCTTGAATTCCAAATAAAGTCTCTTCCTTGAACATTCTTACACGCAGGTAGCCAGCTTTTGTAGCTTTTCAGTTACGAATAATGACTGGATTTTCAAACGAGACCACCCCTCCCCGGACATGCCAAAATGTTACGTTACGTAGCTTGCCAACACCTAGCATCACAACTGTTTAGCAACACCTCTAGTCATGACAGCTGAGGAAAACATAGCAACTGTTCCTGGAGGAGAACGCACACACTGTACAGTAAGACTGAGGGGGGGAATACTTTCTTAATAACCAGTGTTTAACCAGTTAAATTCCGTCCGAGATTGTGTGATTCCTAACAAGTTGATATTTGATTATCAAGGAAATGGGAAAGCACTGCCTATATTAGCTACAAGCATTGAAAACGTGTCACTCCATACATGACAGCACTAATGTAATTCATTGTTCAAGCTAACGAGCCTAACGTAAATAAACTAGCTTGCTAGCTGGCCAAATAAATATTTCGTTGCAGATATTCGTTCATGGATTTCACCAAGTTTATGTAAATTCATCGGAATAAAACTGTAGCTAGCTAGCCTGCTACCGTAAAATTAACGTAGCTAATTGGGGGAAATTGCGCATAATCAGGCAGGCAGTTAAAATGCATGGAAGACCACATGATTTGGCAAACTAGCCTAGCTGGCTTCCTTAGTTAAATAAGTGTCATGAAATTAAATATCGAAGGTCAAATTATAACCACGCGACTCGGCCAACTAGTTTTAGCCAACTTCGCTTTTTCAAGAAGATGGACGATGGATAATCCCAAATTATTTTAGCTAGCTGGGTACTTAGCGAGCTAGCGAACAGTTAATGCCTGACAAATAGCCGAAATAGTTCCGCATCACAGATCTGCGCCAGATGACATGACACCTCTGCATCAGATAGCCAGCTAACATTGTTAAAAACAGAGTGGTTCACATTAGCTACATGTATTGCTCGTTTAGTTTATCAGGACAGACAGATCAGATCAGTACTCAAAGGATAATCAGCCAGCTAGCTATAGTATTTGTGATATTAACGTAATTTCCCCAGAAAAGCAGCGTCTACTACCCACCATATTAGTGATAGATTACATTCGCTAATTAGATAAAGTTAATTATTCGAGGAAGTAACTAATACCAACCCAATTTAGCGATCAATCAATTCATAACGTTACCCTGACTGTACTTACTGCGTAGCTCCAACTTTATTCCAGTCTTAGCAACTAAAATGTGATGAGATAAACATATGATATTTCTGCTCAACACAGTAAAACAAAAGCAAACCAAAACACTCACTTCTCTAATTCATGCGCAAATAACTGCCCCAGCACATTCTTATGAACTGGCCTTGAGCCGAGATAACGGATTTCAGCGATGGAAACAAGTGCAGCAGGCAGCCTCAGATTAACGATGGCCTACCATGAGTACCACGGCGTTGAAAGGTGAAACCAAGGGGTGAGAAATGTTTCGGGGCTTTTACTGAATTAATGTATTGGATAACAACGTCTTCTTGATGAACTTCAACTCCAATCAGAATAAGATGAAATTTACAGCAATGAATGGCATCAAGGGAATGATTAACACTTTGCGCCAAAAGTTCGTGTCATAATCTCAAGAATAGTGGAGACATTAGCAATGCGCCCATTCAATTTAAGACAGATGGTTGTCAGGAGCTTTAACCCGTTTGCAGGATCAGCGTGCTGTACAAACAGGACGGAGCCAACCTTTCCTGAATTAAAGTCCCCCACTAGTCGTGTCGAGAACGTGGAAGTAATACCGTTAACTAAACCAAGTAATTCTGACTGCCCAGACAGATAATTCGCTGAACTTGATGTTAAAATAAATGTTTTCTCACGACATATATTTGGACATATCCAGTGTTGCACTTGCCCATTAGACAGCTAGCCAACTCCGACAAGTGATATAAATTCCAGGACTTGTTGCTTTGAAGAATTGGATCGACTTTTGAAAATATAAGAGCAAAAAATATTAATTGTAAAATGTAAAGGATTTTATTACAAACAGTGCAACTGTTGGATTAACTCGTTTGAAATAGTAATAGTTTAAATTTTCACTCTTTGTTGCGCCGTGGCAGACTGTGCCAATCTATTTATATCTCTGGATGGAAAGGGTTAATCCTACAGTATCCAATTAACGTAAAAATGATTTCTGTAAGGTCCTTAACTCCGCGCCTTTATTCTGTCAGCGCTCAAGCTGGCCACTGTGGATATATCCCCAGGGACCATGCGTAATCCTTATTTTTAAAACACGCAAGAAACAAGTCAACGACCTAACAATCATTTATTCACGAATAACATCCCTGCTAGTCATATCTCGTATTGCTCTGAAAGCGAGACTATGATGCATCTTTAACAACAGTACTACAATTCAAATGATTGTGATCAAAAACATCAAAATCATACATTAAAATGGAAGTATCTCAAAAAAAAAAAAAAATCAGGAAAAAACCTTAATCAATCTAAGCCAGCCAATGCTGCTTAAATTACTGGTCGGGAATCAAACTGGGCGGCAAAAGTGTATGAGGTGCATAACTGAATGAATTAGTTGTACAGTAGGCCATGCTTTGGGCATCCTGGCAGTACGATTGATAATCAACTGAGCTTCATATGAATTTCCAGATGATTACAAAAAACTTTTTTTCTTTTTTTGCAGAACTCTTGAAAGTTGCCAAAAGAAGATCGCACAGAGCTGCTGTCTTTCTGGGTCCAAAATATGAACTTCACAGTCTCCATCCTCCATCCATGATATGCTCTGTTCCAGTCACATAGGCGGCCTACAAAAAAAGCAAAAATTGGCATGTTTCTCAAATACCTGCAAGAAACATTTATGTGCCCTTATTTTTCTTGGATAATTTCAGAAATATTAATATTCTGTATAGTGCAGAAGATGCAACATGTAATGAATGTTGTATAAGTAATCAGACAAGAGACTAAAAAGAGGGGGAAAAAATAAAAAAAGGTCTTCAGATAATATTTGGTTGGTAGAAACTTCTAACAGCATTAAATTGCTGAAAACATACCATTCTTTCAAAACTACTACAGTGTAAAAAGATCAGATTCTTTTCAAACTGATTTTGTATGCCAGGGAAAGTATGTCTGGGCCATATTTCCAAGAATTGGTCAATGTTTGTTGATGTTATGAATTTAGTCCTTTGGTGACCTGGAACTTGTTTTAAGAATTGGGTGGTAGTTAAATTTTTGTCCAGGTGTATGGTAAGAGCAATGTTCAAGTTTAATCGCGCTTTACAATGCTTAAAGATGAGGGAGCATTAAACATCTACGCACACAGGAATTTCAGTGGCAGGATGAAGCATGAGGAAAGCACATTGTGGAAGTATTCAGTACACCACTACAAACTTGCTGATATTCTCGTCGTGGATACACTGTAATCGCTGGAAGTCTGAACAGTAATTCACCTTAATCCCCATTAAGCTGATGCACATCTTCAGTCAAGCATACTTCAGCACTCAAGGATTAAATCCCCGTTTTTCCCTTTGTTTTTAAAATACTTTAAATTCCTTTTCAAGTCAACTTCTTGAAAGCAGTAATCTGTGGAAATGTTTTATTTCCCATTGCTTTGCAGCGCTCTATATCTTTGACTGCAAGATGCTCAAACCAAAGAGGTAGTTTATGCCAACATGTTCAAGTAGTAATCTGTAGTCTCAAGCAGAACATAAAATTGCCATATTAATGCAATGCCTTACCAGTTCAAGCCGGGCAAAAATTACCTTACCAGCATTTGTGTGGTCATTACTTGCTCTCAATACAATCAGTCACATAATTGTTCAAGACAAGTAGTTGTTAATGGAGGATTGTTTATTTAATTTACTGTCAGCCTTTGTGATGTATTGATGTTTAAGATGCTTACCTCATCTGAGGCCAGGTAAACACACAGATGGGCCACTTCTTCGGCAGTGCAAAACCGGCCAGTTTTCTGCCTGGCCAGGAAGTCCTTCAAAGCCTACAGGAATGAACCAATAAAGTGAAACTATGTAAACACAAAACACCAATTAGATCACTGTAAACCAGTGATCTCTAACCCTGTTCCCGAAGAGCTACCATCCAGAAGATTTTCATTCCAACCAAAACAAAGCAAAACTTATCTCTCAGTCAGAAAAGAGCAGCTAATTAGCCAAATCAGGTGAGCTGATTCAGAGTTGGGGTAAAAACGTACAGGATGGTAGCCGTCCAGAAGCTGTGTGGGAGACCACTGCTGTGAACAATTGGGCTTCTTTATGGACAGCGTGTGAATGACTGAAGGCACCTCTTCAGTTAAACTTCGAGACGCCAACTCCTTATCATTCAAGAACAGACTTCATTCTTAACGCTTATCAACTGTGATTACTACTGTCAATGAAATTAGCAAAATGCTACCGAATCAGATCATTAGTGATAATGGTCCAATCTGGTTTCAGAGTACCCACAATGATGGTGACATGCATTGACCATCAGTGAAGCAGTGTACTCTGAAAATTACTTCTTAAATCATCAGTCTCTACTGTTTCAGTTCCACTTTATCAAGTTATTAGCCTTATCATACATATTAACAAAAGCTCAAATCAATATAATTTCCCCATTATTTTTCGACCGAAACCTAACAAGGGACCCCAGCCACAGTAGCACAAGCATTTGAAGGGTCAATAATGTTTCTCAAAGCATTACTTTCCCCTCGCAATGACATAACTAAATACAGTCACAATGGCAGGAGCCAACTTGTGTGTTTTTACTCGTAAAAACAAATGTCTCCCCTCCAGAAACCCCAAAACTCCAAAAGGCAACAGTTTATTACCCAATTAATGCACCAACAAAATTTGGTGAAGACATATTGAGCGGTCCCTGAGTAATGGTCCAGAAACATTTCGGGAACGCCAATGCTGTCGCCCACAGGAACCAAGCCAAAAACAATACGTCTCCTCTTCTCCCCCCTCGACCCCCTCCCCATCTCTTGGGGTGTAGACTTAATACCTGTTCTGGGTCAGGCTGTGCATGGATTCGGTCTCTCAGTGATGGTGTATCCACTGTGCCTGTAAATGCAAAAAAAAAAAAAAAAAATAAATAAAAGCATTTGACATTTGATGAATAAACGCTTAATATTGCTGGACATGGAACAAGGCTGTTAACTTTGAGTAGCAGAAAACACTAAACACCATGGTCACTGCAAGTCCATTACAACACACAACAAGACTACTACCATGAAAGTATTTTTCATATAATCGTGATGATCGTCATAAACCAGGGAATCTAAGCACTAATGCCTAATTATTACAGTCATTTGTCCTGCAAGCAGAGCAGTAATGTATGCATTCATAACTGGTAGAGGGTCATTTGCACCGTGTGATATTGGGATTCATAAGCCTACCGAACAATATTCATCTGAATTAACAGCAAATTCAGACAATTGTAGTGCCCTGTGGTGGGAGTAAAATTAGAAAAAACAGAGCTACAAGGCCACAACCTTACAAACTGCAATGCAATATTGGCCAATCTTTTTTCCATTAGCTGCAAACATTAGCCACACAGAACCCTTTTACATTGTGATGCACACACAGGAAACTCTAAGCATCTACAGTGGGGTGCAAAAATTTGGGCACCCCTGGTTTAAATGTCTGTTACAATTAATTTCCAAGTGATTGAAAGCAAACCTGAACACTAAATGCTACAAAGTTCAACATGACACATTTCATCACATTTTAAAGCAGGAATAATTTTTATTTTAACTTTTTACAGTTTCAAAATAATGAAACAAGGAAAAAGGCCTAGTGCAAAAGTTTGGGAACCCTGTCAGCTAGTACTTTGTAACTCCTCCTCAGGCAGCTATAACAGCTTGCAAACGCTTCCTGAAGCCAGTTAAGAGTCTTTCAATTCTTGTCTTTGGAACTTTTCCCCATTCTTCCTGACAGACCACCTCTAGCTCAGAAATATTCTTCGGCCTTCTTGCATGCATGGCATGTTTGAGGTCTCTCCACAGATTTTCAATAATATTCAAGTCGGGGGACTGTGATGGCCATTCAAAAACCTTCATCCATCTTTCCTGGAGGTACTTCATGGTGGATTTTGAGGTATGCTTCGAGTCATTGTCTTGCTGGAATACCCAAAGTCTCTTCAACTTCAATTTCTGGACTGAGCTTTGAACATTAGCCTCTGGAATGTCTTGATATTTGGTGGAATCCATTCGTCCTTCCACCCACACAATGTTGCCCGTGCCCCGAGCTGCTACACAACCCCAAAGCAGAATGGATCCACCTCCATGCTTAACAGTTGGCAACGTGTTCTTCCCTACAAATGCTTCACCTTTTTTTCTCCAAACATACCTTCTTAGGTTGTAACCTAACGGGCATCAATTCATTTTCGCTCCGCAAATAAGCGAATGAACGTCGCTTACAAGCACAGTCACTGTTCAAATAGCCAGCGTCTTGTAATTGTTACAGTACTCCGTAGTGCATGTGATGTTACTGTCGAGCTAACGTTAGCTTGTTTCCGATGCTAGGGCTAACGTTACTGGCGTCGTTTTATTAGAAAGTAGCAGAAAATATCTTTATGAAGTGACCTGGCAGTCTTATCGGTTGTGTTGTTGTCCTTATAAATATATGTAACGTTTCTGTGCTCTCACAGCTAAATGCTGTCATACATGGTTTACTGGCCATTCAGCAGGATTCACGACAGTTTCTGTACTCAAAAAAATGGGTGACTAACTGAAATAAGAGTGTGCTGGGTTTTTACTGAATAGATACTGCTGTAGATTACTTTTCATGTCGACATGATTTATTTCTGCTCGTTTGTTGGCAGGCGCATCGTTAGACCTGAAAATTCCAGGGCTAATATCCCTCCCTTTATTGAAAATAATTAGTCCTGGCTAATTCTAGATGGGTTTCCTTTATGAACACGTTTTCCAATTCAAGAATAATCAAGTGGCAATTGAAGACACTGCTTCTCTCCCCCATGCGATCTAAAAGCGACAAAATAATGGGCTTCATTCAGAACAGAAAAATTATTTAATTATAATTAGGTCTATGCACCGTTTTCCATTTTCAGAACTCTTCAGTGAATGAAGGTAATTTTGGTGACTAGTACGTGGTTTCTTCCTTTTACATTTTCCAATCGGACAGCTGTCTATTTTTTTACAGCGAGTTGAGTGACATTGCTGCAAAAACAGGTGTACGTACTTGTTGCCGAAATTACCTTCATTCAATGAAGAGTTCTGAAATGCCGTCACCGAGTGACGGTGCATAGACCGGATTATAATCAAATTATTTTTCTGTACTGAATGTAGCCCATTATTTTGTCGCTTTTAGATCGCATGGGGGAAAGAAGCCGTGTCTTCAATTGCCACTTGATTATTCTTGAATTGGAAAACTTGTTAATAAAGGAAAACCATCTAGAATTAGCCAGGACCAATTATTTTCAATAAAGGGAGGGATATTAGCCCCGGAATTTTCAGGTCTAACGACGCGCCTGTTTGCTGGCCAGCAGTGTTGACTGTTCACAACAGTAACGTCTAGCCTTGGCAACTTGGCCGTTTTCATAATGTGAACGTGCAAAATCTCTCCACAGTCGCATGCATAACAGCTCGCGTGCACGGCAGCCTTCTGGGGGAAGGTCTTAGGAGTGCAGTGGAGAGGGGGGGGGGGGGATCTGAAAGTTGCATTTTTTCAAATTTTTATGCCAAGTCCTCTCTCTCCTAAAAGTTACCAACTGCAGCTTTAAGGTACGCTGTATTGTTGTCCTGCGAACAACTAGACCTGTGTCTGCTACTCTTTTTTGCAGCTCTTTTGCAGTAATGTGTGGGTTCTTCTGAGCATTTCTCACCAGATCTCAGGCCATTCTATCTGAAATTTTTCTTGGTCTTCCAGATCTTGCCTTGACTTCAATTGTTCCATTTATTTTCCATTTTCTTACGATGTTTCTGACAGTAGAAATGGGTAGTTTGAAATGTTGCAAGAGTTTTTTGTAGCCTTCTCCTTGTTGGTGGAAGTGCATTATATTGATTTTGACATCTGGACAGTTTTGGACAACTGTTTAGAGGAACACATGGTTTTTAATACCAGACACAACAGCCACCACAGTTGGATACTTTAGAAGGCATGGAGTTACTTCAGAATATATAGTTCAACCCTGGAATTATATTCACCTGACTCATTGAAGCCCTAACGAGTAAATCACCTGGGTCTGGGCCTCAGTAATCATCTTCTTAAAAGGTAACAAAGAATAATCCAAAAGGGTTCCCAAACGTTTGCACAGGGCCCTTTTTCCTTTCTTATCATTTAAAAAGTCAGAAAAATTAAAATATAAAGAAACCTTGCTTTTAAATTTGCAGAAAGGTGTCATGTTTAACTTTGTAGCATTTAGTGTTCAGGTTTGCTTTCAATCACTTAGAGATGAATTGTAACAGACATTTAAACCAGGGGTGCCCAAATTTTTGCACCCCACTGTAAAATGAGTAATGTTCTAGAGAGTGAAAGAATATGGAGGCAGCGAGACTACCTGGGCAGATACAGTTGCAGCGTATGCCCTGTTCAATAAAGTCCGCAGCCACCGATTTGGTGAGTCCAATGACAGCAGCCTTTGATGTGCTGTACACACACCTTTGTGGAACACCTGAAAGATATAAAGGGAAGATGATGTATACCTTTAACTAACGTAATAAACAACTTGTGATTGCTCCTTGTACCAATGAAATTTGATAATCTGGGCTCCAGATAAAATACATGCCAAATATAATAAATCTACAACCCCAATTCTTAAAAAGTTGGCACATTGTGGAAAATGGAAATAAAATCAGCATGGACTGATTTGAAAGGTCCATTGTCAAGACTGTCCTTCTCCTGGTCCAGAGAACATGGTGGTTGTTATTTTTTACTCCAAAAAAGAATAGGAATCTTGAGTCATCAGACCATAAGACACACCTTATTACAGATGACAACAAGCCCAGAGAAAAAGGCGTCCCTTGAAGAGTGCATTAACGAACGGCTTCGGCTTTGGAATTGAGCTTTAAATTGCATCGGTGAATGCAGTAGCAAATTGTGTTGACTGACAAAAATTTACCAAGTATTTCTGAGCCCAAATTAAAACTGAAGGCTTGTATTTTATGTTTTATAACTTAAAAGAAATAAAAGGGGTGCAATTACACACTGTCCGTTCTAAGTAAAAGTCAACGTTTGGATTAAAGTAAGCAAATACTTAAAAGCCTACAACTGAATCATTATTGCAGTGATTAATATGTTTCAGCTAACAATGATTCTTTTAACTCTGACTGATTCAGTGAGTGTAACAAATAATTTCTTACACTAACATACTGGGAGATGTATCTCATGGTCTCTGGAAAGATATTACCATGTTTCAACAGGGGCAAATTATTGGCCAGCATCAAGAAAAGATAACAGCTAAAGAGAATGCTGAAATCACTGAAATTGGGTCATGAACTGTCCTAAATTTTATTAAAACCTGAAGGGATAGTAGTGAACTGTCAACTTCATGGAAGAAATGGGCCAAATAAAAATCATGAATGATCATGATCAGAGATCATCAAAATGCTTGGTGAAGTTTCATCGTTAAAAAAAAAACAAAAAAAAAAAAAAAAACCATATGGCACAATAATTAATTAAATTAAAGACAAATAAAAATGGCAAAATAGGACCACGGGTCCTGTAGCTTACCGGCAAGCAATCTTCTGGTGATGATACAAGTTATGAAAATTTCATGTCAAGTTCGAACTTTGAATGATTGAAGGTCAAGTTCACAAAATAAAAATTTACATACATTTCGAAGACCTCCTGTAATACAATCCTAAACTCTGAAGTAGTTTTGGCTATACAAGTCATTGAAAATTCAATATGTCAATTGTGAACTTTAAAGGTCACAGAAGGTCAAGTTGTGGTCAGCAAATGGACATCATATATGACTTTCCAAATGTCTCTATACGCACCTTAGCTCCATCTGTGACCATTTTGGTGATACAGGTCATTGTAATTTCACTGTTGAGTTTGACCCTCAAAGGTCACTGACAGTCAAGTTGAATATCACCAAATGAAAGTTCATGTGGCTTCCTAGATATCTGTAACACAAATCTAGGCTCCATCTGTGACCCTTTTAGTGATACAAGTCACTGAATTTTCACTAGGTCACATTTGACCTTCGAAGGTCAATACGATGGTCACCAAATTAAATTTCATATACGACTTCCTATAGTCCCTAATACATACCTGGGTTCCATCTGTGACCGTTTTGGCAATACAAGTCATTGTAATTGTGTTATGTCAAGTTTGACCTTCAAAAGGTCCCCGACAGTCAAGTAGAATGTCACCGAATGAAAGTTCAAGCGTGACTTCCGTTAAGTCTTTGATACAAACTTAGGCTCTATCTGCGTCCTTTTTAGTGACAGATGTCATTGAATTTTCACTTGGTCGAGTTTGACCTTCGAAGGTCAATATGAAGGTCACCAAATGAATGTTCATATAGGACTTCCTATACACTTCCAATACAAACCTACACTCTATCTGGAACAATTTTGCAGATATAAGTCATTGAAATTTCACTGTAAAGTTTGGCCGTTGAAGGTCACTGAAGGTCAAGTTCAATGTCACCAAATGAAACTTCATACATGACTTCCTATATGCCCAAAATACAAACCTAAGCTGTATCTGTAACTGTTTCGGTGATAGAAGTCATTGAAATTTCACAATGTGAAGTTTGACCTTCAAAGGTCACCGAAGGTCAAGTTCAAGGCCACCAAATGAAAGTTCATATATGACTTCCTGTAAGTGTTCAATACACATATGTTCCCAATCTTCAATATTTTCAAGCCTAGAAGCCTTTGAAAATTTTAACATTTTGCTTGACCTCAAGTTTGACCTTTCAAGGTCACCTGAGGTCAACTTTAACACAGCCAAAATATAGGTCATATATAACTTCCTAAATGTCAATAATACAAACTTAATCTCTATCTGCAACCATTTGGCTTCCACAGGCAATTTTGCCCATTCTCCGTAAGACCCAGTGTTAAAGTACAGCGCCCCCACTAGACCCACTTCCGTCAATTCAATCAAAATGGCACTCGCACTGTACATAAAGTGTATCAAGGTGAGTTCATTGCCAGATTTAGAAAAAAGTTATCAGACAGTTTTTGAGAAATTTTTTTTGATATTTCAAGTCCTATCTTTTTATATTGTTAATATTTTCCCGGACGTTGAGTTTGACCTTTCAAAGGCATCTGTGGTCAAATTTAATATCGGCAAAATATAGGTCATATCTGACTTCCTATTTGTTGTTAACACAAACTTAATCTCTATCTGCAACCATTTGGCCTCCACAGGCCATCTTGCATATTCTCCATAAGACCCCATGTTAAAGTACAGCGCCCCCACTAGACCCACTTCTGTCGATTAAATCAAAATGGCACTCGCATGTACACTGAGGATACCAAGGTAAGTTGATTGCCTGATTTAGAAAAAAAAATTAATGGCGCAGTTTTTGAGAAATAATTTTTTTTTTTTTAAATTTCTCCAGTCTTAAACATTGGGGCCAAAATTTCAAGGGCACATAAAACGGACAAAAATGATTCAATCAAAAATCCGAAAAAAAAAAAACGTCAGGAGATATGGTCTAATAGTACGTTATGGCAAATTTACACAAAAATTCATACGGCCAAAAAAAAAGATAACAAATGTCCCGGACGACGGAAGACGGACGACAGACAATGGATGCCACACCATGACAATAGCTTACCGGCCCTATGGCCCGGTCAGCTAAAAACAAAGAGTAATGAATCCCGTCATACAAAAACTGGCTACCAAGAGCAAATATGAACATGCAGTAGTCAATGAGCAACAGTGCAGGCACTCTGAAAGCATACAAAGGCACTTTGCGCACAACAGCACAATATAATTTTGCAAGATAATGCCGCAAATGCCTGCCCAATAAAGCCTGTTATGATACCTTGTGCATTACCTACAGTCTAACATTACTAATCCTAATCCCATCATCTGTTTATAAATAACAAGTTTTGGATTAAGTTGTCATTCTCAACCGACTGCCAGACCTGTACATTAAAGTTTGCTGACAAAATAAAAGGTCTGGCTCATTCCACAATAAAGAAGTACCAAACCTTTAAATTATTTGGCAGCATAAATAATAAAGGATTATTATGTCAAACCCTCTCTTAATATCTTTTATTATCCCTAACTCTCAAAGAAATACCCGGGAAAAAAATTACCCCTTTCCTCTAAGGCATCTGTGAGAAAGAGCAGTCTGAATGTGAAATTGATGTGAATATTTGGGAATAAACAAGAACAGTAGTTTTGTTGATTACAACCCAAATTCTTCACACTCCAAAAACACACAAAAAGTTTCCTGACAAAACTAGGCATGATGGGTTATTTTGGCTGATCTTACCTTTCGTTTGCAATAAACGTGAGGACATCTGTCCATTGTTCTACTACAGGTCATTTAAAAACAAGTCACAATAAAACATGAATTCATCCATTCTTCTGCGCGATTACTCAGGCTACCTGTGGGGGACCCGAGTCTAGGTCTGCCATTTCTTCTATCTATCTATGTTGAGAATTGAAAATTACTCAGAAGCCTTTAGGTATTGTGTCATCAGGGCTCTGCACGTCATGATTATGAGGCTACGCATAAAGTAGCCTGAGTGTACGCCTACTAAGCATATTTTTTCATCAAAAAAACTAGCACAGTAACACAAAGAAATTATTTTGGCATGACTGTAGAGATAAAGTTGGCAATGAGCATCAAATTTCCCTTCTCCAATGTCCGTCAACAGTGTAGCCTTCATTACTTGTGGTGTTATTCTAAGAGGAGCGTGACCTACTTTGATTGGTGTGCTTACATTAAGGTTTTTTTTCTTTTCTTTGTTCTTCAGAAATTGTTAAATTGCTTTGTAAAACATGTTTGGAGATAAATAATAGAAATACATACTCTTTGGAAAATGAACTTTGCCAATGTCACATATGTTATGCGTTGCAAGTTTTATAAGTTGGCAGTGGATATTATGCTGTGAACCGGTTTTACATTTCGATGGCTATTTGGTCATGACTACCGGTATGCATGCACAGGAGTATCATTTTAGCACTCTTTACATTTGATGCATAGAAATCAATGGATAACATTGAATAGTTATAACTTCACCATTTAGTTAGCTAGCTAGCATTTACATGCACCAAATATAACTAGTGAAGTCGGCAAAAAGGCTTTTTAGCTTGCTAGCTAGCTAACGTTAGTTTGCTAGCCTAGCTAGCTATCAGTTATATTTCGTGCATGTACGTAAGTCAATCGAAAATAAGTGAAAAGCTATTATTTCGCAAGAGTAGAGTAAGCTCAAAGCGCCATTTCGGTCTTTTATCGCCCATGTAGATCAGTGATCACTAGTGTGTTTCAGTCATAGTAGAGTTTTATAATTCTTTGTGGCATGCGTTTCAGCCTAAACAGGGAATTAAACGGTAAATCCTGATAAGACATCTTCCTCTTCCCATAACTCCCTCTCTCCTCCTATGATGCGATCTCAGGCAGCAGATCATTGAGCACACAGTGCTCTAATCACAGCCCCACGGGGGTGTTTTTCCTGCCGTTTTGGTGCATTGCAGGTCAGCTGTGCGGAGCAGTGACGGGTTTTATATTTGCCGTAATCTAGATGCGGCGAGCCGCCCTAAACGTGGCTTATGAGCGGGAGGGAGAGAGCCAGGAGCCACACTGCATGCTAAATCCAGCCATAGCTAAACTCAATCCCTTTGCACTATGATTGTTAATCAGTCACTTCTGTTGTTTTTTGGGAAACGCAACCCCTGGATGACAGGAACATGCAAAAATTTAGATACTTTAAGCAGTTATAAAGACCAATGTAGCTTTTATCTCCAAGATTACACATTTTCTTTACCTTTAATACTTGAGGCCACAGATGACATGTTAATGATATTCCCAGACTTCCGAGCCAACATCTGAGTAAAAGATACAATGAATATCAAACAAGGAATTCAAAGACATTCAATGCAATTGAAAAGAAATTATTGCATTGGTACATCCACTGACTGTCGCTGAAGATGTCACACTGTCTTTTCTCTGTGTGCATAATGCATAATCCTTTGGTAAAAAATGGGTTTATTATTGTGACATTGACATGTGGGAAAAGGGCTGCACAGGAATGGGTTTGACATGAAATACTCCTTGGAGAGCATAATTTCGTGTTTTCTCGATGGAAACCGGTAACAAAACGGAGTGCAGCATTACATTTTAGCCAGGTATGAGATGGGGCAAGCATTTTTCAGGACTATAACGAGAGCTCTAGCATGTCTTCTCGTGGCTGAGATCACAAGTTTAGCCGCAGTTGTCATTTACCTTAGGCAGAAATGCCTTGATCATCAAGTACATGCTGCGTACGTTGACGTTCATTGTGAAGTCCCAGTCCTTTTCCTCACAGTCCAAGATTGTCCCATGAAACACAAACCTGTTAAGGACCGACACAGCAATTCCTGGTTGAGTATGATGGCCTATCTGGTCCAGAAGCCTCTGTTTCTGCACTGAAATGTCCCTGACCACCTGAGGATATATTTTCCAGAACTAAAATTAAGCTTAAAGGCACATTTAATCATTTATGGATTTTTAAAAAGATTACAAGTTTTCATAAAATAGTTACTCATATTTGTGTCCACGTTCACTATATCTCGTTCTCATAAGTGCAATTTAGTTGGGAAACAAACAGAGAAACTGTTCTTGGCATACTTGAAAAACTTTAATAAAAATTTCACATTTGTCATTTAAAGTATGAAGAACTCAACCTTTTGCAGACAAAAAAATGCAAATGCAAGAACAGGCAGAGGCTTGTTCTAGATGATTTTTAAAATGCTGTACCCTGCCACATTGAAGAGCACATCAACATGGTCCAGCTCATCAGCTAAGGCATCAACTTGATCCCGCTTGGTCACATCCACAACTTTGGTCTTAATCCCTGAATGAAAATATGGATCAAAATTGAAACCTTGCACTGGCTAGAAAGGTTTTAAGTCTTTCAGTCTAGTATTGAGACTTCAAACCCTTTTCTGTTATTTATTATTATTATTTTTTTTATTTTTTTATTATTACTACTACTACTATTATTATTTTGCTTTCAGGCATACTGGGTAGGATTTGTCTATTACCATTTGTAAACACAAAATTCAAAGTTGGCTCCTCCCCCGTGGCTCAACCTCACCAGAACTGCACGTCTCCTGACTGTAATTCATACTGTGCTTCGAGCGAGATACACCCCATCATCCTGTAAACACTGTTGGTAGCTATTGAAAATGTAAAATTACTTTGTATTGTGATTCTTGACCAATGCTATATAAGAGAATGCATAAATATTTTATATATATATATATATATATATATATATATATATATATTATATTATATATTATATATAATATATATAAAAAAATATATATATTGAAAAGATGGCTCGCAAATCTTGTTTGGAGGTATAACTTTTGCTACAATGTATTGATTTCCTGTTTACAATGTACTTTTGGTGTTAACTTGGACTAATTAAACAGGTAAACTGAATTCAGTATGTGGCTTCCATGTGTGTTGCCTTACGTCATATGTATGTCAATGTTACAACCGTTCTAACCATTCCTTTTAATCAGGGTAGAAAGTTAACTTTTCCCTGTCATTTTCTGAAACTACAATATTGTCTCTAATGAAATTCATATTTGTCATAAAATTCCTCAAAATTTTATTTTTTGATAATCATGCGAGGTAATCATGTGGTTTTTCGTGTTTTAACCCATGTGCACAAGAAATGAAAAGTGAGTTTTTCATGTCCCGTTTAAAATGCAAAAATAACCTGATAAACTGGTTAAACTAAATTTGAAACATGAAATGTGCCACATCATTGTACACAAAATATATGTGCCAACAGTGAGTGCTGATAAATTCACAGTTTTCAAGTTTCGACCTCACCCCACCCCATATGTACACCATTAAACGCAGGGCAAAATGTGCATTTAATTTAGCAAGAGTTAACTAGTTCAACCTGAATGCCCCTGGATTTTCTGACTGATCTTCCGTAGCCTTCTGTCAGAGGCATTGAAGTTTCACTTTTTTATGCATAATTGCTCTCAATCTGTTCCTATTTAAGATTGCCTGATTAACAATCAAACGCTTTTTTTTTTTTTTTTTTTAACTGAATAATCAAGACCGGTACCTAAACCCAATATGATTACGAAGTTTAAATTAATGGGAAAAAGCTCATCGATTGACAACACTGAAAATACATAATACATGTGATATTGTAAGAATGGCATTAATCCAAATAGTTAATCCAAAAATTACCATGAATTACAGCTTTCATTTCAGAATTTTCTCAGCGGTGTAATTTATTTTGAGACAGTGCTTCACTTATTCAAAAGGTCTTCAGTGGTAAAAAGAAAACATTTATAATGCGAATTATACAACAGTTAGTTCCGACCGAGTAATTTGATTGGACGAGAGGCATTCCATGAGTGCTGATGATAGCAAACATCATCACTGGGACATATAACAGCAAAATCACTCCGCTCACAGGTGTTTTAATAACCGTTAATAACACTAATTGCTGACCACAAACTTAGTGCTACATTGTTAGCAACAGTTAAGTCCCGATCCATTTGTGGAACTTTGGTAAATTTGTGGAACGCTGGCAAAGCCACATAACTGATTAAATAAACAATGAAATCATAATCCATTGTCGCTTATTGCCATCAACTAATAAGTGGCATTTGTAGAACAGTTGTATAAAAGCAATATCACACTCGATGTTGTTGCTGAATATCATCACGGCTGTGATATCTTCAGCACTCGGCCTGCAGCCTCTTGCCCATGACCACATCACAGCCGTGACGATGTTCAGCAATAACATCACTCCCTCTTGTGTGATATTCCTTAAACATCTCAAGCGCATTGAATTACCAACACTGGCGCAAGAAGGCGTCAGCTGCAGCCTTAACCCAGCTAAATATGTGCAATCTCACGAGCTACAGGCTTCAAATATTTGAAAGACAGTTGACATTTTACTGTATGTCCGCATTAAAGAAAATGCGTGATAACTTTCTGATGAAATGAACAGGAATTCAAGCTAAAAACTAATTTACTAGTCATTATATTGGTTTTGCAAATGAGTGAATTAATGCTTGGTTATGGATTACAAGTGAAGAAGGCATTGGCATACTCGCTGCCACAATGCGGTAACAATTTATACAATTACCAATGTTTCGACGCCGGTTTTCTTCCAGACATAGAGAGTTGAATCAAAACCCTGGAGACTTACGTCGAAACCACCGGTAGTATGGTACATTTAATTATCGCAAAGTGGCTGCAAGAGTCCCCGGGCCAACACTGGGAATTACGCAGCCATTAGATATGAATATATGGGCGTTTACTTTATCATGGCTCATGGGCTAACCTCTCAACAGAATTAAATCTCATCTATTCAGTGTATAGCGTTGAAATTACCTTTACTAATAAAGGACACCATTAAGGTTTGCCCGCTAGATGCCTTCATCTTCTTTCAGGGCAGCATCTCATATCAAGTTATTGACTGAAATTCAAAAGATTCTCAGAAAATACAACCCCAATTCCGAAATAGTTGGGACAAAGTGTAAATTGTGAATAAAATCAAAATGCAATGACTTTCAGATCACAAGCCAATATTTTATTTACAATATAGAACATAGATAACATTTCAAATGTTGAAACTGAGGCATTTTACATTTTAATCCACAAAATGAGCTTATTTCAAATTTTCTGGCTGCAACAGGTCTCAAAAAAGTTGGGACACAGGCAAAAAAAAGGGCTGAAAAAGCAATTAATATATAAGAGAATCAGCTGGAAGACCATTTAGCAAGTAATTAAGTTAACTGGCATCAGGTGTGTAACATGATTGGCTATAAAGGGAGGTCTTAGAGAGGCTGAGTCTCTCAGAAGTAAAGATGGCCAGAGGCTCTTCAACCTGTGAAGGCCAGCGTAAAAAAATTGTGGAATACTTTAAAAACAATGTTCCTAAATGTCAAATTGCAAAGGCTTTGAAGGTCTCATCATCGACAGTGCATAACATCATCAAAAGATTCAGATAAACTGGAAAAATCTCTGGGTGTAAGGGACAAGGCCGAAGACCTTTACTGGATGCCTGTGATCTTCGGGCCCTCAGACGCCACTGCACCACTCACCGGCATGATTCTGTCATTGACATTCCTAAATGGGCCCAGGAATACTTCAAGAAACCACTGTCTGTACACACAGTCGGCCATGCCATCCATAGATGCCATCTAAATCTCTATCATGCAAAAAAGGAAACCACTGTTGAGCATGATCCAGATAATGGGCCAAGGCTCATTTAAAATGGACTGTAGCAAAATGGCAAAGTGTTCTGTGGTCAGACGAGTCCAAATTTGACATTCTTGTTGGAAATCATGGGCGTCGTGCCCTCCGGGCTAAAGAGGAGAAAGACCACCCCTCCTCTTATCAGCGTTCAGTTCAAAAGCCAGCATCTCTGATGGTATGGGGGTGCATTAGTGCATTTGGTGTGGGACACTTGCATGTTTTAAAAAGCACCTTCCAGATGACATCTACTCCAGGGAAGGCCTTGTGTATTTCAGCAGGACAACGCAAAACCACATACTGCAGCTATTACAATAGCATGGCTTCGTAGTAGAAGGGTCCGTGTGCTGAACTGGCCTGCCTGCAGTCCTGATCTTTCACCGATTGAGAACATAATTGAACGAAAAGTCCGTCAATGGAGACCCAAAACTCTCCAGCAGCTGGAAGCCTGTATTGAACAAGAATGGGATCAAATTCCAATGGCTAAACTCAAGAAACTTGTCTCCTCAATGCTCAGACGCCTCCACTCTGTGTTAATAAGAAGAGAGGAGGCTACACCCTGGTAAACAGGCCCCTGTCCCAACTTTTTTGAGACCTGTAGCAGCCATCAAATTTGGAATGAGCTCACTTTGTGGATAAAATTGTAAAATTTCTCAGTTTCAACATTTGCTATGTTATCTCTGTTCTATTGTCAACAAAATACTGGCTGGTGTGATTTGAAAGTCATTGCGTTTTGATTTTATTCACAATTTACAGTTTGTCCCAACTATTTCGGAATTGGGGTTGTAGATGGAATGTATGCCTGTAGTGACATAAGTGAAATGAAACTGCACTTATGTAATGAGTTTTACAGTACCTGAGAAATCTGAAATGGCACACAGTACCCAAACTCCCAAATTGGAGATGCCATCTAGACATTCCTGAATTAAAACCTCTCTACGTTTGCTCTGATTTACTTGATTAGAATAAACTTTGGCACAGATAATTGTGAGATTCTGTGCTGTTATTTTTAGAGGTTTCAGACTGCAACTAAATAATTTCAAAGGGATAAAATTAAATTTTGTTAGGCAGAAATGAGATCTTCTATTTATGCCGAGTTCCATCTTCATTTATGCTGACTCAGTGACATATACAATAAATTTTTACACCACAGCAGAAATCCCCTAGGTGTTACCATTATTATGATACCAGGATTATTCAAATGGACCAAGTAGTTGCAGAGATACACTCATATCATTTCGTGCATGTCATTTTCGAGCCAGAGGCTCAGGGCATAAGAGGTTGGTTCGAGGCAACATTATTCTGAAAAATTACCTCTGATGGTCACTTGTTCCAGTACAGGGTGTATCAAAAAAAAAGTCCCACTTTGAAAAATTGCCCGAAAATTAATATTCTATAATTTTTTGAAAATCCTTTTACATAGGTTGGTAGACAATGGTTCAGTGCTTTTTTGTGCAATTGCACATACTCAACATGCCACGTATGAGTGAGCACAGGCTAATTAGATAAATTGCGATACATCTGTTTTGCACGAAAAAAGTTCTGGGATGAAAACAGGATCTGACACCATGAGAAACAACGTTAGGTATGCCCTTAAGTGTCCTAAAAATTTTCAGGAAATTGCTTTAACCCTTTGCTCTCCAGGTGGCTAACAGTCCTGTTATGTCATGTTATGTAATCAATGAATGGATGTACCCAGAATGGTGCAACACCAGGTGTTTGCACTTTCTTGATCTCAGCACCTGTCATTGACCAACTGCCCCGTTATCGTCGCAACAGAAATGGCCGATTTCAGAGATCGTGGTGGGCACAGGATGGTGCCCCACCCCACAGACGGAGGATTGTAACAGACCGCCTTACAGAACTGTTCGGAGAACGAGTGATTGCCCGATACTGCGACGTGAAATGGCCCCCGAGGTCACCGGACTTAACCCCCTTGACTTTTTCTTGTGGGGTCATCTTAAGTCAAAAGTGTACGTTACTCCACCTAGGGGCCTGGATGCTCTTGAGGAACGCATAACGGCAGAAGTCAATGTTCTCAGAAGGGACAGAGCTCAAAAGTAATGGCAATTTGTGATAAACAAAGGGCATACTTAACATTGCTTCCTATGGTCTCAGATCCTGTTTTCATCCCAGCACTTTTTTCGTGCAAAACAGATGTATCACAATATTCGTAATTAGCCTGTGCTCACTCATGCGTGACATGTTGAGTATGTGCAATTGACCAATTGACGTGACCTCATTTGGGAGATTTGCTTTATTAAGTGGGTGCCGTCTTTACCGACACTTCTGCTCGGCATGAGCGGCACGTGCCGTTTTGTGAGCCAGATATAAATGGTATGGAAAACTGTGCCTACCTGGTGCATGCTGGGTACAACGGCAAGAATAAAGGAACTTGCCAAGTCTGCATGTCATTAAAAACAGTTGCAATGGCAGGTAATATGTTAAAATATGACTTGGCTATTCAGGCAAACACTGACACTGCTCAAAATTTATGTCACAGGGTGTATCAAAAAAATGTCCCACTTTGAAAAATTGCCCTAAAATTAATATTCTGTAATTTTTTGAAAATCCTTTTATAAAGGTTGATAGACAATGGTTCAGTGCTTTTTTGTGCAATTGCACATACTCAACATGTCACGCATGAGTGAGCACAGGCCAGTTACGTAAATTTCGATACATCTGTGCGAAAAAAGTGCTGGGTTGAAAACAGGATCTGAGACCACAGGAAGTCTTTGTCATTGACACTCCTTTTAAACAGTTTGCCCCACCGACGGCTCAAATAAAGGAACAGCCCCATCAGTTTTGCATTTTTGTGCGAATTAGCAATCCAAGTGCGTATCCCGTCAAAGACCGCTTCATCACATCGGATTACCGTCTTTCGCAGTGAGCTTAATGTGCCGCTGCTCACATCCACACCATGCACAGCGTTTCATTAGAACTTTAATTAAGGGTAAACAGGTAAAGACTACGGGATTAAGGACAACCAAGAACACAGTGATGACTAACTGCTGGAAAGCTTGCAGGTCTTCGGTACCAGTTGGTCTCTGACAGAATTCAAAGTCATGGGCGTGGGAAATAAAAATTATGCGAGGTAGTACGAGAACTGCAAATGCAGGATGGGAGATAAACTTTTTTCAACATTTTCATTTTCAACATCAACATCATTTACCAGGAAATTGAAACTCTAGAATACAAAGAACATCTTCAAAACAACTTGTCGCCATTATTGGGCCAGGAACTGGCGTATTGGTGACGTATACCACTAGATGCGATTTTGACTTCATGGAAACTTCAAATTAAAAATGGCCACAAGGTAGAAGCAATGATGCAGATAGAAGCTGTATGGCAATGCCTACCAGGATAGCTGTTCAGCTCTTTCAGCTTTTCTCCATTTATATCTGTTGCCACCACTTGCGCTCCTTCTTTGGCAAATGCCTGGATACAAATGACAAATATTTTGTCAATCGCTGATGGCAGATAACTGGCATGTTTTCACTCTAAAGGACTTGGAGCTTAGGAAACAAACATTTAAAAATATTTATTCACAATGACAAATTTTAAATAATGCTTAGGCATCTAGAGCTGTATGCTCAGTATGCCATACGAAAGACACTTTTGAAAATAGTTGAGACAAGAGAGACATTACTATGGCCGCAGCACGACCAATTCCCTGCGCGGCCGCTGACAGCACGATGACTTTCCCATCCAAGCGACCCATGCTGCACGGCAAGGTCTTAAAGGTCAGGAGCTGTAGAGAAGATAAAATAAGCTTAGGCAATGGACAAAAACCAAAGAGCAGTGCTGGAAAACCCTGCGCTCATATTGCAACAGTGTAAATGTATTTGTATATGTTGGTTTTACAGCAAGTTTAACCAAAGGCTTTCTAGCTAGGTTATATAACATTGGTAGCCTATAGCCAAGGGATGTTGGTCATTTTATACAGACTAAAGCCAGGCACACACGTGCATACATTCCATTACTTTTAGTTTCGTTCATTTTCGCAGTGACCTTGCTGTGTATCACATCGTAAAATGGCCGCTCGGAATCTGTACAACGTGTTCCTTTCAACCAATTCAACAATACAGTATACGTGCTGAATCGACTCCACCAACTGGAATTCTCCTTCTCATTCCGCAATGTAGACAAAAGCCCTTCTCCTTTGATTGGCTGTGGGATGAAAGCCCATCTCCTCTGATTGGCTGTGGAATCAGTCGATCTCAGATTAGCACCCGCCTTTTTCTCAATAGACTGAATGTACAGATACCCCCGAATTCATAAAGGGTGTTTTTCCCTTGATCCCGGTTAACTTGGCTAAACAGTGTATAAACAGGTGATGATCGACCGGACAAATTTAGGCCCAAATTCATAAAGAGAGATCAGATCAGCTGCTGTTTATCCAACGTACATGGTAAGTCACACCTGTCTAAGCAACAAAAGAAATTCTAATCGTCCCAAGGGGCTTGTTTACCTCATGTACAAGCTACCAATTCTCTGTTGGCTTGCTTGTGTGGCTGGATGTATGACCATGGATCTCTTGCTCATGATTGAAATAGCACAGGAAGAGATGGCTGACCAAAGGCAAGGTGCCGAATTATGGGTTTTCAAAGACAGGACGAATCCTTTAGAAGAGTATAGCGACACGAAATTTGTCAAGCAATACAGAATTTCCAAAGAATCATACCGTTATATTCTATACCTAATCGAAGCAGACATTGACCATCCCGCAAGACGAAACCATGTCCTTCTTCCAGTACACTAACTATGTGTTGCCCTGCGCTTTTATGCATGTTGTGCATTCCAAATGGTTGTTGGTGACACGTGTGGTGTATCACAGACTACCTGCTGTAGAGTAATTCGTCATGTTACCGAGGCTCTATGTGCCAGGAAAAATCACTTCATACCATGCAGAGTGTCACATGACACCACTACACATCGGCTAAGCGGGGACTTGTGCACGGATGGGTAAGCACCCAATTATGTTCTACCTGAATTGCGCTAGTCACAGGAGTTTATCCACACGCGTACTTCTCTGTTTTAGCCACCGAACAGTAGTTGTACGTCACTAAAATAATCGGGTGATCATCGCCACATATCGGGTGATCGTCGCCACATATACTCGGCCAGATAAAAAGCCGTCGCTGCTGCTCGTACGCGTGGATGGCAAGGACCTCTTGATCTGCCACTACTGGCACTCAATCAATAAATTCCACACATCTTGCACCATGCAATCACTCATTTTTCTTCTTGTTTGTCGCTGATTACTACACGACCCTTTATAGTTTTGAAACTCATTCTGCGCACGTATGACCAATTTCATCACGCCTTTTATTTCCATTCTAAATAGAAAACACACGCGAGTGCATTTGAGGCTGCCCATTTACATGACGTTAACAACAATAAATAATTAAGAAGGAAAAGAACCTTATAGGTAAGACATTTCGCCCTTGTGTATTTGGCTGATTATGTTATCCATGCCTCATAGCACGAAATTTTATCTGCCTCATAACTTGAGCTGCAAGACTTTGGCACCGCGTCGCGCACTTTGATATTACTATCGGAGCGACATTTTATTTAATTTGTCACGATACTGATCTATTGTTCTGTCATAAGCACGCAAATGTAACTGCGCACAAATTATTCCGAAAACCTCCGAGTTTTTGTGCGTGGTATACCCAGTGGTGGATTGTGTTTTCGAGCGCCTACATTTCGAGCAAGTATTGAATTTCTTTGAGTGGAGAGATCCTTTCGCCGCTGCATTTCTTAGAACAAGACGACCGTAACACATAACGGTAATCTGCCGTGCTGAAGTACGGTTGCTTTCACATTTGATGCTAGTACGGATGGATCGTGCCCGAATCCACCTCTTCCAACCGTACTCGCCTACCGTGGCCGAGCCTCGCGCTCACACTTGCCAAACGAACTAAACTATCTCTATCCCTACCCCTATCCCTAACCCTAACCTTAACCTAACTCATAGGGAATGCTATCCCTACCCCTATCCCTATCCTTAACCTAACTCACAGGGAATGCTATCCCTACCCCTATCCCTAACCCTAACCTTAACCTAACTCACAGGGAATGCTATCCCTGCCCCTATCCCTAACCCTAACCTTAACCTAACTCATAAGGAATGGTATCCCTATCCCCAACCTTAACCTAACTCACAGGGAATGCTATCCCTATCCCTGGGCCTAACCCTAACCTTAACCCAACTTAGCCACAAACAATGGTTTGTTCTGCTCAAATGATTCTACCCAGGGTCAATGGGTCAGCCAACTCACCAGTATGAAACACATCAAAATGGATATTCAATTTACATCTCCTCATTGACAACAATAAATAAAAGAAAAATAAATAAATGAATATATATATATACACACTACCTACATTCAGTTTTTTCCCCCCCTTCAGCGATGAATGGAAACTAATGGGGCCATAGTGTGTGGTGTGATTAACAGTGCTTTCTCCACAGGTTTCCAGGTTCAAATCCCGCTGCAGTCACTAATGTAATGTCTAACTTAACATGTAAACCTTTGCTCACAGCCTCATCGATGGAGAAAAAAAAAAACATAAAACAAAGGAGAACATAAGTAGGTCAAGAGATAGGACATAGAGTGAATGGCATGAGGGAAGAGAACACAAGTGGAAAGCGAAATTACTGCAAAAATTTTTTTTACTCGCGCCGCATCTACACCTTCCTTTTAAAATTTTTCCCCCATCATTCTAAACCCCCTGCTCACTAATAAAAACCCCCCAAAAATATTTGTGCCCCCTTTTAAAATCATTCTGGTCAAAAAAAAAACCCCCAAAAAAGTGGAGGTTGTGTATGGTACTCATGCCTAAACAGCAGATGATCTGATCTCCCTTTATGAATTCGGGGCTAAATTTGTCCGCTCGATCATCACCTGTTTATACACTGTTTAGCCAAGTTAACCGTGATCAAGGGAAAAACACCCTTTATGAATTCGGAGGATAGTGTTCATTTTTCTACATTGTGAGAAATTTCACGCGACTGCATTTCCATACAGAGCGGATTAGACATTGAGAAAATCATTCCGCTCCGAATTAGGTTGCATAACAGTTTAAAGTTCACTCAAAACACTGAACAGCCTACATCGCATGACAAACTATCCTCAGCACAAAACGTAAAATATTAGCCCGCATGCAACTGCGGTGAAATGAGCGGAAACCACGGCAAGACGCATAGATATCTTGCAGCCGTTCAAAGTTTCTAGTCTGACATCAGGCTGTTGCTTGTCCTGGCACAAAGTTTGCAATGTGTTTCAGAGGGAATTGATCTGAACTCACCTTTCGCGCAAGAGTAGACAAAAGCCCTTTCTCAGACTACTCCCTCACCACTACCACTTCACTACCGCGTGTCACTCCGTGTGAAGTCCCGCCCACGGATATAGAGGGAGCTTCATTAAGGGGGTGGGTATGAATACGTGTATAAACTTTGAGATGCCCTTGTCCTTTACCCAACGGGAAGCGGAGGTAATCATCACCATGCCTACCGATTGGTGCGTTGTGTAGTATACGACAGTATAGTTCACTAATGATGCACTTCTTACCAAACATATTTTAGAGAGGATAATGTAATTAAATAAAGTTTATATTTAAAATAGTTAATGCAAAGCATTGACCAAGATGAAGGCGTTTGTGCATGAAATGGCACATTGTGAAAAAGAGCAATCATTGATTCAATAAATTTAACTACTCGCTCAGTGTTTTCTCGGGTGTACATCTGCATGTTCATTTCACAATGCAATGAAACCTTTAGTTCCGTGATGTGCGCATGAAATAGTCAATCCAATGTCCGTTTGAGGTTAGGTGATGTTTTACTTATCCTTCGGAAATAGTCGCATGGAACTGACAATATAATATGCAGCGTCTCTTCCATTCCGGACACAAAATAAGTGCTGCACTTGAAAGGAGGGCGGCAAACAACTCATTGGCGGCAAAGAGGATACAAGCAACGGGCAAAGGCAAAGACAAGAGACGAAACTCTGGTGCTTTTTTGACAACAGCCACTAGGTAGCGCCTGGGAGCGCTGCCGCCATTTTGGACTGAAAACGCCAAGCGCACTGACTGAAAATAGCTTAAACAAAGACAGAAACGATGGAGAAACCATGTCTAGTGATGGCCAAACGAGGCTTTATGAAGCTTTCAACCCTTTTGGACCATTGTATTGAAAATTGGTTCACTACTCGAAGCTTCATTCATTGAGCACGTGGGTGACATTTGCTGGCACAGAGATTGTTGTAGCCTACAGCCTTGCAAAGGTGATGCTGATGCACCTTGCATGTGCACTTTGAGTTTTGATGTAATGTGAAAAATACTTAAAGCTGAAATCTACCTTCATTTCACATGGGTCTGTTGTTTTTCTTCCTTACCTTAAAAATTCACATTATGTTATAATAGCATTGATTACATCCACAGCCTCATTGAATCCTGTAAATATTTGCTCTGTCCAAAAAACAATATATTTTATTATGTTTTTTGATTGTGCTTGGTGTATACTGGGTGTGCTAGGGCGACTTAGACATTTTTATTCAAAAATAATAATAACAGAGCGCTGTTTCATCCATCTTAAATACATTTGATTCGCTCCAATGTTTCAAAGCTCCGCCTATCGAACCAAACCGGTCAGCCGATTCAGTCTGAATGAAGCAGCGAAGTGGTTCGAACGCCATCAGTCACGTGGTTTTTCCCGGAATGAAGCAAGCTCCAGCACAGTGCTTCAGAAAAATACCCTGTCGAGTTTGAAGCGTGCCTTGGAGCCTTGGTATCAGCGGTAACATCACTAGCCATGTCAGCTAAGGAACGATTCAAGTGGAGTAAACGCAAGCAGTGTTCAGCAATAAACTGCAAGAACTACCAGTGTGGCAGTGCACATCTGGCCTTTCACCATTTCCCTAATGACCCTGACAGGTAAGTTAATTCTTTACAACAGTTTAGGTTTGTGTTTAGAGCGGGAGCTATGCTAACGTAGCTAGCGCTAGCTTATTCATTTGCTAACAAAGTTGTTCTTTACTGCAGGTCCTTCCATAGAAATTGTAAACATCGATTTATATGGATGCGCCACTAAGTTAGAATGGGATTTATTAACGCACAGTTGCTGAATTCAGTTATTTCCGTGTTGTTAGCTTGTTAGCTTATTGTTGTCTACAAGGGCCCAGTTGTTCAAAACTCGGTTATTTTTTAACCAGCCGTTAAGTACACTTAACTGACTGTTAACTTTAACAGAGCTGTTATCTTGTTGTTCAAAACTCGGTTAACTTTAACAGGGTGTTAACTTGAGTTAAAGTTAACACACCTAAGGACCACTGCTAACTTTTTAACAGTGTGGTTAACACTCAAAATGGCATTCATTGCTAACGCTGCTTTCATGATGCCAGTTCAGCAAAGGAAGGATAGGGTGTATCGTGGAATGGACTTTGATATTGGGGATTACTCTAATGAAGAGTTACATACCCACTATCGATTTGGAAGAGCATCTATTGCTTACCTTTGCAATATTTTGCAAGGTGATTTGCAGCATCCAACGAGCAGGGGCCACGCACTGACTTTGGAACAGCAAGTGTTAGTGGCCCTTCGCTTCTATGCGAGTGGGAGTTTTCTGCAAGTTGTGGAGGATACCCTAGGACAAGACAAAAGCACAGTATCAAGAGTCGTGCGTGATGTGACCGATGCCTTAGTGGCAAAACGCAATGAGTACATTTCGTGGCCTACATGTAATCGACAACTTCGACAGATCGAAGATGGCTTCTTCACACTAGGTGGTTTTCCCAAAGTAATTGGATGTGTAGATAGGACACATGTTCGCATACAAGCCCCCTCTCGAGATGAGCCTGCGTATGTAAACAGGAAAGGATATCACAGCATAAATGTGCAGGCTGTGCGCGATCACGAAGGTGAACACTTTCTTACCACTAGAACATTTAGAGTGGCTTCCCTTGTTGTATCAAAAATCTAACTCTTTACGTGAAATGAAACGAAACCTACCTTAAAATTATTTGTACAATTTTTGTCAATGTGTCAAAAATGGTTAGTAGATTTAATAAGCCCATAATTGAGATGGGCTTTTAAAACAATTTAATTGATTTTACTTAAGTAATTCATTGATAAATATTGGCAAAACATAATATAAGATGTATGTGAAGCACCCTTAAAATCCCATAATTTTGACTGATTTCCATTTCCCACCATATCCATACAGTTTAAAGTGCTAAGTGTGCAATAAAATAGATGTGACAATAATAAAACAAATAATTTAAATAGTTATTTATGAAATATAATAATACAAAGAAATCAATGAAACTGATATTTCCTCAATCAATACTAAAAAAAAAATAAATATATGTTTACTCTCCTTTTTTCCTGTTTTCCTGGTTTGATAAAACATTACACCTAATTTGATTCCATGAGTTCAGTCATAAATCTTGGTTTGACGTTTTTACAGTATACACATCTGAAGCGCCCATAAAATATTTACAACAATTTGACTGATGTCCCCCTCTCTGTGTGTTTATCCTTGAACTACATTAAAGAATATTATGTATGCGTTCATATAAGGTTCATATTAAAACATAATATTATGCTTACAGCAAAATATGATGACTTTCATTATGACTGACATAAAATATAATGTTGCCAAACACTTTATAAGATTTTGTATTTATGTAATCTGCATGCAGAAGTTATTCTTCGGTCGAGTTTCAGGCATGCGCAGTTCGGACGTTCTCCGAGCCGCCAGTAGTAGCGAAAGTCTTAATTTGCCTCGTGTGTGAATGTGCGCAAAAAAATTTTATTTTTCGGTTAACACAGACCAGTTTGCTTCCACCATGAATTGTATGACATTTTCCTTGTCAGCAGAGACATTTCTGCTTCTCTTTTTCCTTGAGGTGTGGGCGATTTTTGGTAAACCGGAAGTAACCAAAACTTGGAATTGTGGGATAGAGGAATGCTAACCAGTGACGTTAACCACGCTGTTAACTTTGACGGTGACGTTAGCTAACGGCATGACTAACCATGTTTTGAACAACGCATATTTAATATTCGGTTAGCTAACGGTCAGTTAAGGATTTAACCGGCCATTAGGAGTTAACCGGCGGTTAAAATAACTGAGTTTTGAACAACCGGGCCAAGATTGACAACGGCGGGAGGACACACTACTTAACAGGTGGTAAAGAATGATAAGTTACACCAGACCACTTGCTTTTGCTGAAAATTTTTACCGACAGTGTCTTTAATTCAATTTTGAGGCCTTTAAAGTAATTAGATTAAGTCATTTATGTTTTGTTTAAACATAACCCGTACCGGGTAACGGTACGAGTTACTGGGTTAACGTATCCTGTCAGCGGGCCCAGCTCACACACAGTTGTTGTTTTTCTAAGGGCTGTATGCTAGTGGTTTCAATTTTAAACCTGCAGCAAAGAATAAGATTTTAAAGCTACAGTTTTTACATAAAAACACTATTTTAAAGGCTGAATGAGAAAGTTATGACCATTGCTGTTTGTAAACACAGTGTTCAAGTCTGCCCCTCCTGTCGGGCAGAGGTGTATGGTTTTTTTGAGGATTTGTACTTGGAGTTTTTTTTATAAACCGAGCCTTTTACTTTTACTCTACTACAGACATTCCCAAACTCAGTCCTGGGGCCTCCCTGTGTATGCTGGTTTTTGTCCCAACCATAATTGCCATCATAGGACTTTAACAAGCTGTTAATTTGTCCAAATTGGGTGCATTTTGTGTTTAAATATGTTATTTGCTGTTTTAAGCTAAATTTTAATAAAACTATCCATTTGTGCCATGAAGAATAAAAGACCGAATAAAAGACTCTTGCATATCAAGTTTTTTTTTTCTGTGTGGCAAGCAATTTCAGGTAATAACATTTTTAAACAGATCAAATCAGGTACTGAGAAAATCAGTAACCTCCAAATTAGGTTGCTGAAGACAGGTGATTAGAGTTCTTTCAAAATAATTTGCTTGCACTCAATCACAAACACATAACATAAAACACGTTTGACTCTGTCATTTGCTTGTTTAATAAATTGTTAGTTTTTGCAACCATGTACCAACAGTTTCTCCAACGAGGAACCCATTGATTTTTTTTCCTTTGATTGGGTACATTTTTTACCTCTTTTTATGCAGTTGTTACTCATATATTGCAATGTGGATGCGGAATTTATTCCTCACTGTTTGTATGCATATCTGTCAAAATGCTGTTTGTCAAGAGAGGATTAATTGCTGCTCTGAACAAAAATGCACCTAATTAAGATTAATTAACAGCTTGTTAAAATCCTTTGTCTTTATTCTTGCCTGTGACGAAGACCCTATGTGGCACATAGTAAAATGGATCCTATTTACTCTCATCTTGTCTCAGTGTGATTTCTTACAGGAATGAAAATTAAAATTCCCAGAACATTGGGGGCATCGTCCAGGGTTCCAATATCTCACCTGCACTCCCTGGAGAATCGGCGCCGACTGAAAACCGTGCACGGTCGTCCTGAGAGACGTAAAACGCAAAAGGGGGAATGTCCTCAACCCGGAGCGACTGTGAAGGCTCTTTGGGTGTGTAGTGAGGCCAGGAGGGAGGTTCTAACAGAGGAGGAGCGGGTGAGTGACGGAATTTTTCCGCATTCGGCTTTATTGCTGTGAGACAGAGTAAAACTAAAACTATGGGACAGACTAACAGTAAAGGGGGACTGTGCTGTTGTAACTGCTGTGGGACAGATGACTTTGACTGTGATTGAAGAATGTGTAGAATGTCAGCATAGTAGTTTATAATGGTTCATAATGCGGGGCATCTGTGGCGCACTCATACGTCGGGTGGTAGTGGGATGAGGATGAAGTTGAATCTATGAGACTGTTGGCCACAAATAGAGATGTCCGCGGGTGGCGGTGAAACACAGTGGGTATACCGCGTGTGAACGGAGGGAGATATGTGTGTAGCAATGTAGCAATGGAAGGATGTCCTCATCCATAACAGGGATACCAGGCGTTCCGTGCGTGGTTTGAACCATTTGTAACAACTTACCGATTGAATGCTATTGAAACAGAGCGTTGCCTGCGTATGTTATCTAAGCAGGTCATAAGAAAATTAGAGCCTTGGATCTTTTCCAATGTGAATGAATGTGAGAGAGGAAAGTGCACTGAGGTGTGTGTGTGTGTGTGTGTGTGTGTGTGTGTATTCTGAGCTCAGATTGTGTGTTTTGAAATCAATGTGAATAAACCTAACCGTGAGTGTCAGTAAACAACTGCATGGCTGGCATATTTGTTAGTTCTGTCTTTGTTAGATTGAATACAGTTGTCATTCTATTTCATGAAGTGCTCATAATGGCACAGTATCTGTGGGAGTAACTCAGGGGTGTCAGGGGTAATTACTGATTTTCTGTGGTTATCCACAAGTAACAGAAACATCTTTTTTCACTGGGAGAGAAGACAGTCCAAATGGCACACTATGTCACCCGTGGGCACCTCACTGGAATGGGACGAGAGCTGTGGTTGATTGGTATTGGTTGTGTGGACGTCGGATATATGTAGCATGGCGACAAGGATGGGATTACCACCACGTTGGGGAGGGGTATGTGCTTTTGTACAGTTGAATGACCACACGTACATTGTGGGTGCAGACACTATGACCACGCAACGGAGACGAGATGCAGTAGCACTACGTGACCCGATTTGGGAATGATGATGTTTTTCAGCCCCAAGGGGAGGAGATTCTGACTTTGTGCTTTTAAATATATCCAAAGCAAAGGAGAGATTCCTTTGTCTTTGTTTTTGCCTGTAACGAAGACCCCATATGGCACATAGTAAAGTGGATCCTATTTACTCTCATCTTGTCTCAGTGTGATTTCTTACAGGAATGAAAATTTAAATTCCCACAACAGGCTTGTTCGAGAAGAACAACGGTGCTCGGCAGGGTATCTTAAGCGCTTTGTGCAGATGTGTCCGGCAGTGGACATGGAGCTGCAAATTCATGCACGCAGTTACAATATTCTATCACTAGATGACACACCCGGATCAGTTATTGAATATTCAGAAGCAAGCCAAGCTTGAACACGGTTTAGAATATGGACAAGTTCACTCCAATCCCTGTTTTTCAGGAGTTGCCTAAATTAAACTCCTCAGCTAAGCCTGATGTGCAAACTGCTCAATATACTTGCCCATAGCATCTATCCAGCAGTTCAAAAAAATGATCTCTTGCTACAGAAAAAATCGTTGTCCTCTGTAGCAACTACTTCAGCTACTGTGAGCCAATGGTAATCCAATTAGTAGTTAAGAAAAATCAGTTTTCTGAAGCAAAAATTCGACATGGTATTGATGCTATGTAATTCTACTATCAATTATAGTCAATTAAAGTGGTTTTTTTAAACTGCCAGTAAACTCAAAGAAGAAGTATATAAAGGAGAGACTGCCTGTTTGTTTTTTGAATACTGTATCTTTCATTCACCTGAAAATTGATTAAAGAGCACGAGGAGAGAACAATGCGTGGTTGCTTTGCTTCTTTCTATGCGTACTATCAAAAATACTTTGGACTTGTACTTGCTCTTTTGATACTTACGTATATTTTTTCACAAGATACTTTTAGTATGTTAGCTACTTTAAGACTTTAATGTTAGCTACTTTAAGACTTTTACTCAAGTAATTTTCTTATGGGTGACTTCAACTTTTACCAAAGTAACTTTCAGTTATGGTACTTCTACTTTTACTAGTTATTTTTTTCCAGTACTTTATACACCTCTGCTGTCGGGACTGTCTATTGGTTGGGATTGCCGCAGTAACCGGCGTGGATTGGGTCTTGAACAAAATCATTCTAAGCTCAAACTCAGCAATATAACATTAGACTTAACGTAACATTACTTTAGCAGCTAACTAAGCTAAGCGCTAAATGCTACCAAAGCTAACCGTCAGCACATACCTGTCCAACCAAAAACAGACCAAGTCCGCATCGCTCCTCATTCCCATCCTCTCCTTCAGTGCTTGCCAGTGGATAGAAGATTATATAGTATAATAGTCCCGAACCTGTGCTGTGATTTGCAGGGGGGAACACGAACATTGCACAAAGGCTGATGCCAAGAAGAGTCCTGGACTGACCAAAACAAAAAATAAACAGGGAAATCTAGGCAAGGGGGTGGTCTCTGCCGATACAGACTCTGCCACACACTTCTAGTGGTGATGATATAGAGGAATTATTATTTTTGTGTTAGTCTATAGATTGTTTTTTAGTAAAATCCCACTCATTCTACCTTTTTAAAACAAACTACAGATATCATATGAAACTACACAACCCAACATTTATACCAAGCATGCTATGCTAATTATTTAGAGAGGAAAAATGGTTTGGCCATTTTCCAACGGGTCTCCAAGATATCTGAATGACATTTTAAATGAACTGCTAAATGTATAAAATACTGCCTTTTACAGGTGTGCCAGGTGGGTGCAGAACCTAAGAAATGCATCTTTAATGGGGATAAGCATTCAGAGACTCCATCAAAGCTACAGAGTGTGCAGCGTGCATTTTCACCCTAGCCAGTTGAAGAGGCCATCTGATGTGTAAGTATATTCTTAAAAATACCACACTGCAGCCCAGTCAAATCTGTGGTTGTATGCTGATGTAACATGTGAATGCAGGGATGCAAACAACCCGCCCCTTGGCTAATCTCATTTTTTAAAATCAGTTTGGGTGACTTTTGTGAATGTACGGATCATCTGTGTGTTGTGATCGACATGCCGTCTCTCAGAGTCTGTAGCAGGTTCAAAATAAATCAGTGGGATACAGATATCACATGAAACTACAAAATCTTAAGGAATTTATACAAATCAAACATTTTTTTTAACATACCTGTTTGCATGCCATGATTATTGTACTGTGTGTGTGTGTGTGTGTGCATATATATATATATGCACATGTATAGACACATATATATATACACTGTGTGTGTGTGTAACTATGTATTGGTGTATCTTTGTCCATGATCATGTAATCATGCAGGATTGAAATGGGATGCAGTGCCCACAAGAATTACCGCCCCGAACCCACCACTCCCACTGGACGTGGAGACCAGGAGAAAAGCACCAAAGAAGCGTCAGGTGTTACCACCAAAGAAATCCAAATTGTATAACTAAAAGAGTACTTCTAGATGCTTATCATAGGAACCCCTTAAAATTGAAAGCTCAGTCACTTTAGACTCTTAGAGTGGCAATCTTATCGTCTGCAAATTGATATTAATAGGGCTGGACAATACGTTGATATATATTGATATCATGACATGAAACTAGTTATCATCTGGGAGGTTGGATATGGTATAAGTGATGTCTTTCCTGATATAAAGATTGCACTACAGTACAGTGATGTCATTTCCTGAACTTACCAGGCTGTCCTAGTGCTTACATTATTTGCCTTTACCCACTTCGCTATTGTGTGTGTGTCTGTGTATGTATGGGTTACAGTGATTTAACAATATGTACACACACACACACACACACACACACAAACGAAGTGGGTAAAGGCAAATAATGTAATGTCCGCGCCCACGGCCTGCGGCCCAGCAGCTGGACACAAGATTGTTACATTGGTATATAGATGTTCATTAAATATGCATGGGAGTCAAATAACAAATTCATGTGTTTTATTTTCTTTGATTTAGTACTGTGCATGGTCCCTTCTAAACAAACAAACGAATAAAATGTTGTTTTACTGTAAATTAATTTTAGTTTTCCCATATTTGTGTTTGCTTCACAAGCAAACAAAGTCATACTGCTCCCCTGTCCAATGTAGGCCCATCTGCTGCAGACAGTGTTGCAGACAGACAGCTAACTGGTTTAGAGACAGATCTAACTGCTCTTGATGCTGATGCTGCTGTAGCTGGACCTTCGATGCCAATAACACCACTACCAGCGTCACACCTTGAAGCTGCTACCAAGGAACGGGCCATGAAGATGAAGATCAGGAGTTTCAATTCACAGGTCTGCCAGTTGAGAGCAAAAGTGAGAGAACTGAGACACCTAAAGAAGACTAGCAGGGCAGATGTAAGTAAGGAGTCTGTGATGAAGCATTTGAAGAAGATCTTACCAGCCAAGGCCTATGCTTTTGTGAGTACTCAGATCCGCATGTCTCAACGCAGCGCTCATAATTTCAGGTGGACCACCCAGGACAAATCTTTCTTCTTGGGTCTGCTGCATGCCAGTCCAAAGTGTTACAAGCTCATATCCAAAGTGTTTTCTATGCCATCTGTCCGCACACTACAGAAACTTATGAGATCCATTGATTTCAAACCTGGCTTTAATCATAACATTCTTGCCACCATGAAGAAGGCAATGCCAAACAGGCGGCAGGCAAACAATCAAACTGGCAACAGGTAACAAAGATTAGAACTTGGCAAGCTAGCTTACTGGCTAAGCAGACTGTGAAACAGACTTTTAGCCAACAGCCTAGTAACAAAGGCTATATGATGTGGTTCACTACAAACCATAAGTAGCACTTTGTATTTGTAATGCACTTTGTAGTGCTCCTTTTTTGTAAGAAAAGTGGTCTACAAATAAAGATCATTGTTGTTGTTGTTGTTATTATTATTGTGTGCTTGCTTCAGTGAAGCAGCACACTCTATTGTCTTATTTCTTCTTCTTCTTTTTCTTCTTCCACCTAAATTTAGCCGACTAACTCCTCCAACACCATTTAAGATATTGATTCCGTTCAAACTTTAAAAAATTCAGCTTGTTCTGAACTATGTTGCATCTGTACAGATTTTTGATTTTCTATTTAGGTTTTGAGATATTTAATTTTAAATGTCATTTTTTTTGGGGTCCTATTAAATCAAGCCATTTTTGTGCTGATTCAGTAGATTCAGCTATTTTCTGCTATTTTTTTACTCTGTCATACCTTTACCTAGAAATGTCACTCAAACTGCAAAATGTTAAGTTATGCTTGTATAATTTTTTCACTGTTCAAATTTTTCGTAACATCTATAATTTTTTAATTATAATTTTTTAAAGTAATTTCCGTTGCAATACATACTGGGAACTTACAGTGTGGTGACGTCACTGTTAAGGCCCATTCACAGCGGGGCAGAGCGGAAAAGTGGCACGGATTTGCGGAATATTCGCGGCACGAAATTTCCGTGTTAAACCATTCACACCGAACTCGGTACAAAATTTTGCGTTCTTGTGTTCCAATTCCGCACAGCGGAAAAACAAATTCGCGAGTTGTAATTTAACCTAAATGAACCATGATAGCAGCAGCAGCGACAATGACATTGTCTATATGTATCTGAACCAGAACGTTAGCCTCGCAGTCTACTTTTGCACTGACGTAGCCAACGAACGTTTTGCTTATTGATGTCCGGACCTGGGGCTGTTTCAATAAACTTAACTTGTCCAACCCAGATGAAGCTTCGTCATAATTTGCACCTCAGCGACGCACAGCTTTGTGATTTGGTGCAAAAATATTCAACATATGAAAACGTTAATCGAAAAAAAAAAAACTAGCTTGATCTCCAACTACTATGAAAAAGTAAACTAACTGCACACATAGCTATAAGATGGCACGTTAAATTTAAGCGTTAACTGAATACAAGCTATCTAGCTAATCAAAAGGTTTGAATACTGTGGCATCAATAAAAACAAGTCATTTCATTGGCTAAAAGTACAATTTCGCAGGCGGATTTTCGCAGAAGCTTAAGTCTGTGCGGATGTTTTTTCTGCCGCACGGAAATTCCGCCTTGGTGTGCAAGCTTACATTAGAGCCCATGGAATTAGCTCCTATAAAAATCCGCGCGAATAATCCGCACGGAAATCCGCGCTTGGTGTGAATGGGCCTTTAGAGTGGCGAACAGCTGTAAAATCGTAAAGAAGTCTTCTCTTAAACTTACTCTAACTCCCACAGTTCTCACTCCACATAAAAATTTTTATATCCAAGTTGTAGCAAAAGGTGTGCTGGTCACGAAAATGTAACTATACAAGATATCGGACAGACGGTTTTGGCAGTATGAGCTTAAAAGCAACGGGAGCACTAACCAAAACTCCAGTAACTGCTATATTAAATCAGACAAGAAAATTCTGGTTGGGAAGCTGAAAGACACAGTTTTATAACTTGCGCGTGTTCCCACATTTTTGCCACTTCTCACACAATTTTGACATATTTTGCTCAGCAGACTCTCCTCCTCAGTATGATACCTCCATCTCGTAGATTGGACTTACTATCTTTGAGGTAGAGGCAGTAGTATGTAAGAGATGCCTTAGCTAAAATCTCTGTTGGACCAAATGCTTTAACCATTAACTCAAATGGCTCAGCAAAATTGTGGCATAGCGGTATTGCGGTTCAATTCTGCCCTTTGTTGGACTTTTTCCTGGCCTCAGCATTATCATTGTTCGGTTTAAGATGGATACAACTGTTAGACTAATCTCATTCTTCTGCGTCAAACTCAGTGAAACACTTTTCGGTATCGTTGTTTGTACAGTCGCTCAAACCAGCTCCAAGGGAGCACATTGAGGGCAGCAAAGACCGGTCTTTTTGCAGGGCGGGTCCATGAGAACACATGTTACAGCAAAGAAATTGCAAAGCAGAAAACAATTGCTCGAGATCCTATTCCAGTATATACAAGAAACTTTTCGCACTTGCTAGATATATTTACGATTGTATCTAAAACAGGCGAAATATTGGTCTCAAAATGACCGTAACTGCCATCCTTGCTAAGCCAGCAGGCGTAACTTTTCCATACTCATTGAGTAGTTTAATAGTTAACGTTAGCTAGCTATTGATTATGTCATCTGCAGTGACATACCAAGCACCTTCATTTTATAAGCCAACCTCTTCAACTTTTCTTGCTGAAGCAAGCACACAAATTTTCTTCAGAAAATTTAACCTTTTCTAATTATCATTATTGTTCTTATTATTATTGTAATTTTCATTATTATAAGCGCAACTATCAGCACTGGCTGAACACCAAATGATTATGTAGGGATTGGATGTTGAGCAGATAACTGACAGGTGGGCTGATGGCAAGATGAGAACCAGGTCCCAAGAACAGCAGGCAGGCAGAGACGGACCAGCAGAGAAAACCAAAACGCACCAAGGATAATCACTCACATCAAAGGCTGAAACTAAGCAAGAATTAACACATGCACAAACAAACAGGCCTCACTGAGGCCAAGCCATGACAAATAAACTGACTTTGGTTCATCATCTGATGCTTTAACTGCTCCAGATATTGTTATATGTTACAAACACATTAGCACTGTCACCAAAAGGTTAAAAATAGTCGAATGGTTAGGGAACATAGGCTCTGAGCAGTGAGTCCCTGGTTTGATTCCTGCCCGACCCAGACCATTTACTGCATGTTGTTCCCTGCTCTCGTCTCCTGGTTTCCTGTCTTTCTCCACTGTCACTGTCAAAGGTGCAAAAAGGCAGAAAACCTTTAAAGAGGTTCTTCTTGGGGCACCCCGGTGGCTCATCGGTCTAAGCGCGCGTACCATAAAGGCTGAGTCCTTCCCGCAGCGACCTGCGTTCGATTCCGTCTCAGGTCATTTGCTGCATGTCTTCCCCCATTCTTCTCCCCAACTTTCCTGTCTCTCTACACTGTATAACTGTCAAATAAAGGAAAATCCCTAAAAAATAATCTTAAAAAAAAAAAGAGGTTCTTATTTTCTCAGCATTAATAACACTGTTGTGGGGTGCTTTGCTATGTAGTTCAGTGTCTTCCAATATGATATTATTGGTTGAAGCTACCCAGTGAGTAAGACACTTTATCTTTTCCTGTATTTTTAGAGAGTTTGAACCAAATCCAGTTGGCCTCTCACTTTTTTTAAAATCATCCAAGTCTGTATAATGCATTTTTAGGCAATTAATCACCTGTTGTAGCTTGTAATTGTATTTTCTTGAATTACATTGTAGCTCATCAGTACCAAAACATTGAGAGCCTTTGGTATGGTCAGCACACTGATTTATATGTGAACCCATAATTTGATTTTTTTTTTTTTTTTTTAAAGAAATAAAATTCTGAATTAATGTTTTACAAATTTCTGCTTTGATTCTTTCATATATTTAATAAATATATTGGTATGTAGATATTTCAGCATCTTTTCATTGATTTAAAAGGTCATAATATCTCATAATTATATATTAATAGACTAGAAGGGTCATGGTTTGTCTCACGTATAAAGAAATTTGTTTTATTTATGTACAGGACTTTGTAGGCTTGACGTTTTACTGGCATAAATAGGTTCATCGATATTACGTTAGCGTAGTACGTATTCACTTTTCAATGCCATAATATTTAATAATTACGTACTTAGTTAAATAATTAAATATTTAATTGATTATAAGGGTTATGGTTATCCCTAAGTATCGAGAAATTTATTTTATTTATGTCCGGGACTTTATAGGCGAGATGTTTCACTGGCGTAAATAGGTTCATTGATATTACATTAGCATGCAGAATCTAGTCACTTTCAGTCCAAAATGGCGGAGGCGGAGCTTTGCAGCTGCGCGTTGGTGTTGCAGTGGATGAAAAGCACACTTCATGTGCAGCACGTCTTCAGGAAGGTAGACAGCTGCGCAGCTGCAAATTCATTATGGTCATGTGACTGCCCTTGTTAAAAAAAATGTGAGAATGCTCTGCAAATATGACAACAAATGGTGGTAAGTTTGAAGGATTTAAGAATTAGATCTTTTTTTGCAAAATGAAGGCTGCTTATTTCTTTATTTAACATATATTGTAAGAACAATGTGGGTATGTCCAAACTTTTGATTGGTACTGTATGTGATGATAAATCACTTCACATGATCACTATCCTAAAATAAAAGACAACTTTTTTTGCATTATGAGTCATATTTTCAAAATAAATGGCAACATTTCACAAATTCGGCTAGGGTATGCAAACTTTTGAGCACAAAAGCATTTCAATTTCAAAATGAATAAAAGTAAAATTTTGTTCGGTGGAAATGAGATCTATCATTCATGCTGTGTTCCATGTTCATTGATGCTGACTCAGTGACATATGTACTGGTTTGTACACTATGACTAAAATCCCCAAGGTGTTACCTTTATTATGATACCAAGATTAGTCAAATGGACCAAGTAGTTGCAGAGATATACTCATTTCATTTTGGGCATGTCATTTTCGAGCCAGATGCTCAGGGCTGATTCTGACCAAAATCATCATGCATGAGATAGAAGTGAAATATGAAAGGGTGATGGGTGATGGAAACTTGTTGATAAGGTGTAGTACAAAGATAGAGGTGGAGAAGGCTAGGAAAATGAAGGTAATTGGGAAAGTCAAAGTTGTCAGAGTGGTGGAGGTTAGTGAGCGGAGGCCTAGTGGATGTAAGGGGGTGATATCTGGTATCCCCCGTAGTGTTAAAATGTCAGAACAAATGGAAAGCTTCAAAGCAAGGCACAAGTAAGTGAGGAATTTGAAGAGAATGACAAAGGGAGTGGAGAAGGAGACAGAAACCATCCTGGTTGAGTTTGACGAAAAAGAGTTGTCAAAGGAACTGTATTTAGGACTTAGGAGACATGAAGTAAGAGAATTTAAAACATTGCCCATGAGAAGTTATGAATGCCAGGAATTTGGACATATGGCTAAAATGTGTAAAGGAATGAGAGGGTGTGCTTGGTGTGGTGGGGAACACGAATATGGAAAATGTGGAGAGAGGGTAAAGCTCAAGTGTTGTAATTCTGGAGCTGGCCATAGTACAGCTTACTTCGGATGTGAAGTCTCTTATGCTGCAGCAGCCGAGATGGTAGCAAGGGAATCTCAAGCAAGAATGGAGGGCAGTTTAGAGAACATGTGGCAGCAAAACAACAATTCAATAAGAAAAATGTATGGGCAGAAAAGTGAAAAACTGCAAGGAGTCAGATTATTGCTAAAGCTGCCGAGCACCATGAAAGCATGAAAAGGACTAAAGTGGGAAGAAATAAATGAAGAACTCCAGGTACAACTGAGCCAAGAATCAACATGTATGGGTTAATAATAATAATAATGATGATAATAATAATAATAATAATAATAATGATGCTTATGGTCAGGACTTCAAGCAGTTTGTACTGAGAAAAGAAAAGCCAAATGTGGTGTATGTACAAGACTCTTGGCTAAAGCTTACTCTTGATTTTGTGAGGAGGGACAGGAGAGATGGGACAGGAGGAGGATGTGTTGCATTTATAGACCAAGGTATTCCATACAAAATACTAGGCCTTGGAAGTGAGCAGAAGTATGAAGTGTTGAAAGTGTGGGCCGACAGAAAGGAGATGATAGTAAATTTTTATAACCCATCCAACTCGTTAGAGTTAAGCAACCTTGAAGAGACTGAAAGTCGGAGCAGAGTTAACATAATATGGAGTGGTGACTTCAATGGACATGACACTTTGTGGGGGAGTGAAAAAACAGACACTATTGGCCAGATAATAGGAGAGCTTCTGGATGAGAAGAACTTCGTGTGTCTGCATGATGGAAGTAGCACTCGTTTCGACATAAATACAGGGAAGGAATCTGTTCTTGATTAAACCCAGTGGTTCTTAAACTCGGTCCTGGGGCCTCACTGTGTATGCTGGTTTTTGTTCCAACCACAATTGCAGTGGTTGAATTTTAAAAGGCTGTTAATTTTTCTTAATTAGCTGCATTCCATGTTAAGAGCAGTTATTTACCATCTTTTTCCATATTTTGATGGACATATCTATTGTGCCATGAAGAATAAAAACCCTGGAACATATTGTGCTATTTTTCTACAACGTATTTTGTGAGGATTTTCTGGTAAAAACATTTTTAAACAGCTCAAATTAGACTGGGAGAATCAGTAAGCTCACAATTTGGTTGCTGAACACAGGTGTTTTGAGTTCTTTTAAAATACTTTGCTTGAACTTAATAAAATAAACATGAAACTAAACAGGAGTGACTCTGTTGTTTGCCAAATAAATTGTTAGTTTTTGCAAAGATGTGTCACCAGTTTCACCTATGAGGAACCTATTGAATGTTGATTAAATGTTTAGTTAAATTGTTTCCCCCCAGTTATTTATACTTGTTTCCAATAAATCTCAATATGGATATGAAATTTTTACTCTTCATGGCATATACAGATTTTCCAAATGTGGTTTAAGTGGATAAATAACTCCTCTAAACATAAATGCATCTAATTAAGACAAATCAGCACCGTGTTAAAACCCTAAGATTGCAAATGTGGATGGAACAAAAACCAGCATGCAGTGGAGCGCCAGGACAGAGTTTCCAGCACTTTATCGCCATCGTGTGACTGGACAGTGTATAATCATATCCCATTTGAAGCACGATAAATGTTGCCACTTCACTGACCACTGAGAGCACAGGGAGCAAATGGGTTTTCCTGATGCCTAATTGGGAGACATTTTTGGAGGAAGGAGACGGATATTTCCATCAAATTGATGGCAGTGAATACAGAAATTCTTGATTGTGAAATAAATCAAGGTATAATTGCAGCAGCATTAAAACCCATCCCAAATAATAAAGGTAACAAAAAGAATAAAATAGTGCCATGGTGGAATGAAGCATGTAAGGAGGCAGTGAAAAACAGAACTAACACCTTTAAACTTGTCAAGTATTCCCATAATTTTCAGAAGATGATCCAGTATAAACAGACCTGGGCAGTATTAAAAAGGTCAATATGACATGCAAAGAGGAGTTTTTGTGGGACAGTTGGGGTACTGCCAGCTCCCGGGGGGGGGCACTAGGGGGCATTGCCCACCCAGATTAGACTTTGTGCCCCCCCAGTCCAGATTTGCCAATAGTACCCTACCCCACCATTATTTTAATATGTTTTACTGGTATTAAATATATATGTTATTTTTATTCTTTGTGATTATTGTAATTTTCAAATTAATTAATAGTTTAATGAAAATGCAATAATAAAAGGTACACTGGCACTGCGTCGAGTCGGATTTGTTTTGATGTAGCACACCCGACGCGCGATGCCGACGTCATTACCTGTGTTGTGCTGAAGCAGGGAAATTCAAATAGCTATTTTCAGTGAGAGAAAATGGACATTAGGAACTGGCTCAAAACGTCGCAAAAGTCGACAGTCTCGGTTGCGGGGAGTTCAAACGCACCGGCTCCTGCTGCAACTTCCACAGCCAGCAGCTCAACGTTTGGACCAGAGCCCCCTCCACTACACACTTCTCCACCAGAGGATCTCGGTTCTGAGACACCAAATCAGGGGAAACGGGATAGGTATCCGAGCACCATTTATAGCGGGAAGAAACGCTCATTTGTGAGCTCATGGTTTCATGGGAGGGAATGGCTAGAATACAGCGTGCAGGCAGATGCAGCTTTCTGTTTCCCTTGCAGGAAATTTCATTCAGCGTGTAGTGGCAATGTTGATACAACTTTCATCTTGAAGGGATATCGCAATTGGAAGCATGCAACAGAGCCTAACAAAGGCTTAAATAAACATGCTCTCTCTAAAGAGCATTTGATGTGTGCCAACATCTGGAGGGAGCGAGATAGACGTGCTCAGACTGACACTGAAATTTCAACGCTGGTTAATACTGAATAGTTGGATAGAAATCGATACTACATATCCTCCCTCATAGACATAGTGGCATTTCTGGCTTCAAATCAGTTGCCTTTGCGAGGAACACTAGATGCGTTCAGTGATATGTTAGAAGGAGGCAGTGGACTGTTCCTTTCCCTTTTCGAATACACGCTTAAAAAAGACATCAAGCTGGCCAAAATTATGAACAGTATTCCATGCAATGCAACTTATACCAGTCACACCATGCAGAACCAAATGATAGAAGCAATGAGCAGCGTGGTAACAGACACCATTGTAAAGGACATAGGCACAAATTGGTTCACAATCAAAGTGGATGGGACTTGCGACCCAACGGGGTGCGAGAATGTTTCTATTGTGGTACGTTTCATATCAGAGGAAACTATGGAAGTGACAGAGCGCCTGGTTACTATGGCAACCACCCAAGTCGGCGACACAGCAACACTCACTGACACAATGGGTTCTAAATTCGTAGACCAGGCGCAGGCAGGCGCAGGCGCGGCGAACGGGGGGTGCGCCGCGCCAACGGGGTGTGTCCAGGCGTATGTTGCAATTTCGTGCCCGGCGTACCCTGGCGCAAGTACTCCTCTGTCCCGCCTCGGTCCCTCCTGCCGGCGCAAGTGGCAAAGAAGGCGTGTTTGGGTATAACACAGCCGAATCAAATCTTCACCAATCAAATGAGCTCCTCTCCTCACCTTTAATGTGTTGGAATATAGAAGCCTCTGTCCTATGTCTGCATGATGCGTTAATGTTGCATTTTACTTTGCTGCCTCAGGCATGTTTTCTGCACCGCTTACGTCTATATTAAGCATTACGAATATGAGTTAGCTGGCTAGCTAGGGCATTCTCGAATTATTACTATTAGCGAACTTGAATTTAATTTCAAAACGAAACTACGTCAGATCATTCAAACTTTTGAAGTTGGAATGAAATACGATGGTTGCTCATTTATTTCTTCTGCCTGCATCATTGGGAAGAGAAACGATGGATAGCGTGTTCCTATTATTACACCCTGTTGCTGCTTAAAATTTTGGGATTAACATGCATGGACAACAATGCAAGATACGTTACACATTTATTTTCAATATGTGATCTTAACTCAGTACGAGATGATAGCAATCAGGCTGTATTCCTTTCCCCCACTAAAAACGATAAAACCTAAGTGACAATAATAGTAGCCTATTATTAAGCCGCTTGCACACTGGACTTGAAAGCGAATTTTTTCTCACGACAGATTGCGTTGAACGCAGTGTCTACGTGTCGAAAAGTCTGACAGGGGTTTTAATATATCTCCGTGTCCGACAGTCGATTATTGTTTTTAATTTCTTCAAATCTACTGAATGTTTTAGATATTAAAGGTGAATGTTTTGATAAGAGGGCTCAGTACCTCAAGATGAGTACCGAGAATTTCAATCAATGTTTCTGTTTAAGCTCTGCTCAATAAAGTGAGTCGACATTGGCGCGGGACAATGTACAATGCCTGTCGGACATTAAATGCAAAATACTCCGTGTCTGACAGCCAAAAAAAAAGAGGAAGATTAGAACAGATTGATAACGAAATAAAGAATAAAAAGAAACATTTTAACAACAAACAGAACATCCAATGAACACTGCGATTTATTTATTTATTTGCGGGCCATCTTTTTTGGATGCTCTGTTTGTTGGTGATATATTTTTATTCTTTATTTCGTTATAAATCTGTTCTCATACTAATACTTTTACTTTTTGCTGGCTGCCATACATGGAGTATTTTGCATTTCGCCTCGGACAGTCTTGATCGTGCATGCGATAATTTATTCACACTGTCAATGGTCATGGAATTGATTTGCTCACTGACTACAAGCACTATTTTATCTCTGGTGTGGAAATAAAGCGTGAATCTGTTCGATCCATCTGACTAATTTTCAAAAGAGAGACCGAATAAAGACTGTTGTATATCTTCAACGGAAGACAACACACGATTTAAAAGACCAAGAAAAGTCGATAGCTATCAATTTGCATTTTGTGAAGATCGAACACAAATATGGCCAAGTTTGCACGTCTAATAATTCCTGGAATACTCTAAAAATTAGAACTTTTATGACTTTCGGACACGGAGATATATTAAAACCCTGTCCGACTTTCGCGTCTTTGCATTGACTTTGACTGTAATCAGTCGTGGGAAAAATTCGTTTCGCGTCCAGTGTGCAAGCGGCTTTACTGAGCATAGAACACAAGCATTATATATAGGCAGTTTGTGGTTGGCTGAGAAAGATGTGAAGTCGTTAGTTTGCATCACAGATTCAGCTGCGTTGATTAAGCCAGGTGGAATTTCCATTACGCGTGCCAACAGCCTTTAATCTGACATCAGGACAATCGATATAGATACTATAATTTATGTCCTGATCCAGATAGTTACATTAAATAGTGGTTGCTGTAATTATTTATTGCATTGAAATATGCCTGACATTCTGGAAACCTGCCTGTGAGGTTTCGGTGACGTGTCGCACTGTGCGCCCGTCAGCCAAATTACCACTGCACAGAAAGTAAACCAGGTTGGAGCTGGCGAGCTTTCTGCGCAACTTCAGCGAAGACTTTTTCTGAAATTGTCACTGCGTCTTGATGAATATGTGACACCTCCCCTACTACGCCGCCACACCCATCTCGGGCGCACGTCCGTCTACCAAATTGCCAAAGTGGCTGCGCACGGTGTTGCAAGACGCCTGAAATTACCACTGCGCAGGCTGCACCGGACGAAATTACCACTGCATAGGCTGCGCCACGCTGCGCCACCCTGCGCTGCGCCAAGAAATTAGAGCCCAATATTACAAGAACTCGCAACAGCTGGGCTCAGCTCGGATAAAATATTGAGTCAGTGTTATGATGGCGCTTCCGTCATGTCAGGGAAGCATGGAGGGGTCCAGAAACTCCTACAGAATAAACTTGGCTGAGAAATCCCCTACGTCCATTGTTTCAATCACCAGCTCCACCTTGTGGTTGTCCATACGCTGTCAGCAGAGAGGGCAATCAGCGACTTCTTTGATGTCTATGGCATGCTGTATAATTTATTCAGAAAGCCCACTGTTGCCGTTCACTACAAAGGGGATACCCTGAAGCGTCTCCTGGACCAGCGCTGGACAGGCCATTTGGCTACGATCTCAGTGATCCTTAAAAACATGGAGAATATCTGTGCAGTACTGTCGGAGGTAAACAGCACCCGGGACAGAGGTTAGAGTGGAGGCTGTTGGACTTCTTCAGCATGTGCAAGAACCAGAATTTCTGTTTATTGGGCATGCCGTGCAGAAGATATTACTGCTGCTGGACTCACCAAACCAACGGCTACAAGCTGAGGGAATGGTTCTCCTTACTGGAGTAAAACTTGTGCGCATTGCAACAGGTTGTGTTCGTGAGCTGAGATGTGACACTGCATTTTCTGAGTTATGGAATACAGCCACCAACAACAACAGCAAAACACCACCACCAGAGAACAGGAGACGCACCATGAACAGGAACCTTGAAGATTGCATTGTTGTACAAAGTGTGGGACAAGGACAAAACGACATCAACGCAGAGACAGAGATGAAACGACTCTACGACAGTGCCATTGATGCCGTTCTGGGAGAGATAGAGGCTCGATTCAGCGAACGTGATGGGAAACTGATTACTGCATGGACAGCTCTGGACCCAGGGGATGATAATTTCCTTGATGCTACAAAAGTTAAACCTATCCTGGATTTGGTAGGGGTCGAAATAGTACAAACACAGTACACTGCTGCACAAGAATTCCTCCTGTCAGAAATGGCACCAGAAGAGAATTGGACCATTCAGAAAGTACTGTCAAAACACTACAAGACGCTTCAATCAATGCCCACTGTATTACTGACACTCCGACTGGCCCTGGTGTTTGGTGCGTCAACTGCAACCTGTGAGAATTCTTTCTCAACTCTGAAGAGTGTATTTACCGACCGTAGACGCACCATGTTGCATAAGAGGAAGGCAAGACTTGTACAGCTGGCATTTGAAAAGGACTTAACTGTGAAATGCAAAACTGAATGGAAGGACGCTGTTCTGAGGAAGTTCCACACAGGTCACAATCGCCGCCTTCAGCTCTTCTAATGGTGAGTGAAATAAATAAATGAAACATAGGCGACACATAGTTCTCTTATATTTTAGTTGATTATTATGCACTAGCAATGTGCATTAGCCTAATTTGTTGCTGTTGTTGGTCTGTAAGGGTTGGACTGTCCCGTTAAAGTTGGCTGAGCTCTGAGAGGAACTATCCACGGTCCTGGAGAATGCCGCACCTGGCAGTGAAGTAGACTTTCTTTTTCTTAACCCTCTTCCTCTCGCCGTGGAGATGGCAACATTAATGCTTAATTTAATTTATTTTATTTGTAGTTGCTGGTGCTATGTGTTTCCACAGTAGACTATGTGGTGTTTTTTTTTGTTTTGTTTTGACTACTACAGTACTAGGATAATGTTAACAAAGCTAGTTTTATGGGCACACTAGTGTGATGTTAAGTGAAGGCCTGTTTTTTTCCCTCCCGCCGTGGAGATGTTTACATTACATTAAGACATGCTGCTATAATTTTATTTGTTGTTGGTGCATAATTGTAGTCCATACTTGTAGCCTTTTTTCAAAGCACTTTAACTGTGTTGCTGTTTATTGTATAGATGAGCTTTTGCTTGCTATATATAGGGGTGTTGAAAAATAAAGTGCCCCCTTTGGAAAAATGAAGGCCCCCCTGCTGATTATTCCCTGGAGCTGGCTCTGAGTTGGGGACAGCACCAAGATTGGAGATGACGCAGGGTGGAATAGTAATTGTGGAATGCCGATCCATAAAACAATGTGACAGAGCTTTAAAAATTAAGCAATATGATTTAACAAGAGAAATCTTGTTTTCTAATGAAAGGGAAGAAAACATTTAAAGGCGTTGTTAGTGGTGTCCCAACTTCCGTACAGGCGGTTTCTTTTTTGGAGGTGGAAGGAGTTTGTGGAGCAAAGCGGCTTAAAAGAAACAGGGAAGGAAAGGAACAGGAAAGCGGGTGTGTTTTGTTGAAATTCAGTAGCGAGATCTGAGTAAGGGTTTTCTTAGACTATTTTTGTTATAGGATGACGGAATATGAAAGGGACAGAAAAGAATTAACTATAGTAAATTATTATAATCTATGCAACAAATCAGAGCTAAGCAAGTCTGAAGAGATTGACGGACAGAGCAGTGATAATGTAATATGGCATGGTGACTTTGATGGACATAACACTTTATAAGGGAGTAAAAGAACAGACACTAATGGTCTGATAATAAAATAACTTCTAGATGAGAAGAACTCAGTGTGTCTTAATGATGGGCAGAGGTGTAAAATCCAGGGGTCAGAAAATAAAAGTCCCGCCAAGTTTTTCTCCCTCCTACAGAATGAGCTGATCACTCATATTGGCTCTATCTCCTGTCAGAAGTAAATCCAGATGGTTGGAATAAAGTTCTGGAGAGGATTTTTTCTTTCTGAACCCGGACTTTACACCCTTGATGATGGGAGTCGCACTCGCATTGACATTAATCATGAATACAGGGAAGGAATCCGTTCTTGATCTAACTCCACTTTCAAGCAATTTGGCGCCATCGTGTGTTTGGTCAGTGTATAGTGAAAGGATATCAGGGAGTGACCATTATCCTATTTGGTGTAAGATAAATGTTTCCATTTTACTGTCCACAGAGAGTGTAGGGAGTAAATGAGTCTTCCAGAAAGCTAACTGGGAGAAATATCTGGAAGAAAGTGACAGGTATTTCCATCAAATTGATGAGGAAGTTGATACAGAAATTCTTGATTATAAAATAAAGCAAGGAATAATTGCAGCAGCATTAAAATCCATCCCAAATAGTAAAGATAACAGACAGAATAAAATAGTGCCATGGTGGAATGAAGCATGTAAGGAGGCAATGAAAAACAGAAATAACACATTTAAACTTGTAAAGTGTTCCCATAATTTTCAAAATACGATCCAGTATAAACAAGCCCAGGCAGTATTTTGAAGAATAATAAGACATGCAAGGAGGACATACTGGAGGAATTTTTGTGGGACACTTGGGAATGTCCCCCATATAGGAGATGTCTGGTGAATGATTAAGAGAATGAGAGGTGACAGAAAAGAATGGAACAATCCAGTGTTAAGAGCAGATAGTGAAGTTTCAATAACTAACACAGAAAAAGGCTACAGTGATGGTAAATGCATCTGTCACAGTACACAGCTCAAATAATCTAAGTGAAGAAGGAAAGCGAGATAGAGAAGCAATCAAAGTTGGAAATACAGAGGCGCTGAGGGGGCCCGGACTCTATTTAAGCCCAAGTTCCGCCTCGCTGCCCTTGCTAGAGTGTCAGTGTTTTGTTTGCACTATAGCCGGTAAGGTCTCTAGTTAGAGAGTTGTTGAGGAGTTAGCTGCAAAGAGGAAAAGTGCTAGTTAGCAAGGGAATCTTTCTCTCTGTTTTCCTCAGTTTTCTGGGCACCGTCTGGTGCTAATTCAGTGTTTTGTTTTAACTCGGTTTCTGAGACTTTTCCCTTTCATTTCGTTTCTGTCGAGTTCTCTCGCATTGCTTCCTTATTGTTACTCGGACTGGATCTAGGTCCTTTGGAAGCGCGAGTCTCCCTCTCTGATTTCTGTCTGTGTTTGTCTCTTATTTTGCTATTCTTCCTTTCGTTCCGGCCACAGCATTTGGCGTCTCGAAAAACCAACCACCACAGTACACTCTAGCCAACATGGAGACATCAGCTGTGGCCGAGATCGAAAACGTTGTTACCAGCCAGCAAGCTATGCTGTCTGGTTTTGGCAAAGGGCTTTCCAGCCTGGGTGACCAGCAGGCTGGTTTGGCTGAGAGACTCCGTCTTCAGGAGAATTCGTTGCAAAAACAGGAGAGCGTTCTGTTAAGCTTGACCGAGAATATCAGATCCCTGTCTACACAAGTTTCACAAAACGTTGCACAAGCATCACACCTTCCCCGAGAACCGAAGTTACAATTGCCCCAAAGATATACAGCGCCCTCCATAATTATTGGCACCCTTGGTTAAGATGTGTTAAAAGCCTTAAATAAATTCCATTTTTATTGCAGAAGCAAACTCTCACACTGAAAATTGTAGAAAAATGTAACCTTCAACTCAAGTGAATTTTAAGGGAAAAAAAAATCCCTGACTAAGAAATAATTATTTTTCATAAAATCACCTGTTCCACAATTATTGGCACCCCTAACAGTTCCTAGGAAATAAATGTAATTGAAGTATTTCTGTCATTTCTACAGTAGTTTATAAAGTTGATCAGAGTATCTAGGAACATTTAATTAGTAATTCATCACTTCCTGTTTCCCTGGGGTATAAATATGACGTGACACAGAGGCCATTTATCTTATCCACTCTTCAACATGGGAAAGACAAAGGAACACACCATTCAAGTCAGGCAGATGTGTGTCGACCTTCACAAGTCAGGCAATGGCTACAAGAAAATAGCCACTCACCTGCATCTGCCCATATCTACTGTCAGAGGAATCATTAAGAAGTTTAAAACAACTGGAACAGTGGTAAACAAGCCTGGACGAGGACGCAAGGTTATTTTGCCACCACGCACAGTGAGGAGGATGATAAGAGAAATAAAAAGTTCTCCAAAGCTCACTGTTAAAGAATTGCAACAAATGGTAGCATCTTGGGGACATAAAGTCTCCAAAACAACCATCAGGCGCTATCTACATGCCAACAAGCTGTTTGGGAGGCATGCACGGAAAAAACCTTTTCTCACTCACAATCATAAACGCAAACGTCTGGAGTTCGCTAAGCGGTACTGGGACTTCAACTGGGACCATGTGCTTTGGTCAGATGAGACCAAGATAGAGCTTTTTGGCAACAAACACTCTAAGTGGGTCTGGCGGAACACAAAAGATGAGTATGCAGAAAAGCACCTCATGCCCACTGTGAAGTATGGGGGAGGATCGGTGATGCTGTGGGCCTGTTTCTCTTCCAGAGGCCCTGGGAACCTTGTTAGGGTGCATGGCATCATGAACGCTTTGAAATACCAGGACATTTTAAATCAAAATATGGTGGCCTCTGCCCGAAAGCTGAAGATGGGTCATCACTTTCAGCAAGATAATGACCCCAAACATGTGGCCAAATCTACACAGAAGTGGTTCACCAGACACAGAATCAAGCACCTCCCATGGCCATCTCGGTCCCCAGACCTCAACCCCATTGAAAACCTGTGGAGTGAGCTGAGGAGGAGAGTGCAGAGGAGAGGACCCAGGTCGCTGGATGATTTAGAGATTGTGCAAAAGAGGAATGGTCGAAGATCCCTCTTTCTGTATTCTCCCATCTTGTGAAACATTATAGGAGAAGATTAGGTGCTGTTTTGTTGGCAAAAGGGGGTTGTACAAAGTATTAACATCAGGGGTGTTAATAATTGTGGCACACATGATTTGATGTAAAAGAATTATTTCTTAATGTGGGATTTTTTTACCACTGAATAAATGCACTCGAATTAAAGGTTGGATTTTCCTCTTTTTTTCATTGTGCAAAAAAATTTATTAGAAGCTAAAGAACACATCTTAACCAGGGGTGCCAATAATTATGGAGGGCAGTGTAGTGGCGAGGCCGGAAAATGTAAAGATTTCATCGCCCAATGTGAGATATTTTTTAAGGCTCAGCCGTCACGTTTTGTTAACGAGGATTCTCGGGTGGCATTTATATTATCCCTGTTGGCTGGCACAGCACTCACTTGGGTCGGCCCACTTATCAGACCTAATTCACCGGTCGTAAATTCTGTGGAGGCTCTTGTTAGGGAGATGGTGTCAGTGTTTGATCAGGATGTTTGTGGTCAGGATGCGACTCTGGCGCTTGATGCATCTGAAACAGGGCAAAAAGAAACTGCTGCGGAGTTTTCTATCTTATTTCGCTCCCTGGCGAGAGAGACAGGCTGGCCGGAGGCTCCTCTTATGACTGTGTTCAGTCATGCCCTCTCTGAGGAGATAAAAGACGCGTTGGCTACATTGGAGCCCTGTTCGACTTTAGATTCTTTGGTTCGCACTGCTGTGCGAATTGACAATCGCATCCACGAACGTAACAGGGAGAAACTAAACGGATTGCCGCTTGCGGACAACAGGGCCAAGGTTGCTAGTGGCGAGTGTGTGGCTCCTATTCCATCCACTGAAAATTCCACTTCGGTTGAGGCCATGCAAGTTGATAGCTTGTTTGAGAGCCGGACTCATAAACCTGCTCGCAGAAGAATAATCTGCTTTAATTGTAATAAACTGGGTCATATCCGTCCACGTTGCCCGAAGCTTCAGGGAAACGGGAAATCCCTCTAGCGGTTTGGGGAGTGCTAGAGGGGCAGACCCAATTTCCCTTCCGAACACTAATCCCTGTTGAACTGACTGTGGGGAGCAAGGGAGTTATTATTGAAGCGTTCGTGGATTCGGGCGCCGTGAATTGTTTTATGGATGTTCAGTGGGCTAGGAGGCACTCCGTTCCCACCTGTTCTCTCTCACAACCACGCTCTGTGAGAACTTTGGATAGTCGCCCGCTTGGAACGGGAGTTAGAACCGAAGTTTCTGAACGGCTAAATATGTTCATTTCCTTTGATAGCCATTCTGAGAAGATTTGGTTTTTTATTATCAGTACCCCTGCTTTTCCCATTGTTTTAGGGCATTCTTGGCTACGGGAACATAGACCTTGCATCACTTGGGGGGAACAGAATAATCCTATCGTCCACTGGGGCACCAATTGTAGGTCTCATTGTAGAGAGAATGTGTTTTGTTTTCCCAGACATCAAGCTATGGGGCAGGCTGATGCCTGGAGCGAGTGTGAGGAGGTTGTCTCACCATACCCTCCTAAACTAGAAAGAGGGGCAGAGGAGGGGTTCGAGTGGGATCCTCAATTTGATTGGCGACAGCCAGAGGACGATTACCTTTTAGAGGATTTTTTCGATTCTGAATCAGTCACTGAGATATTAGATTCTGAACAGGGTGAGGAATTTGGGGCCACCCTGAACTTTAGTTTGCCTCCTAATGTTCCTAATGATTATGCTGATCTTGCCGAGGTTTTTAGTAAACAACGAGCATTGACATTACCTCCTCATCGTCCGTACAATTGCGAGATCAATCTCTACCCTGGTACTACTCCTCCTAGAGGTTCGCGATACTTGCTGTCAGGGCCTGAGTGTAAGGCCATGCGAGAATATATTCAGGAAGCTCTCGCTAATGGTTTTATTTGGCCGTCCACGTCTCCTGTCGGAGCGGGGGTTTTTTTTGTGGGCAAAAAAGATGGCGGTCTGAGACCCTGTATTGATTATAGGGGTTTGAATAAGATTACCATTAAAAACCGATACCCCCTTCCGTTAATGAATTCTGCGTTTGAACGGCTGCAGGAGGCGTCATTCTTTACCAAGCTAGATCTCCGTAATGCTTATAATTTAGTTAGCATTCGGAAGGAGGACGAATGGAAAACGGCATTTAACACTCATGACGGGCACTACAAATATTTGGTCTTGCTGTTCGGATTGGTTAACGCCCCCTCAGTGTTTCAGGCACTCGTCAATGACGTCCTCCAAGAGATGTTGGAGAAATTCGTCTTCGTTCATCTTGACACTTAGATTTTTTCTTCAACACTCTCAGAGCACAAACAACACGTCAGACGTGTGCTTGAGGCCCTCCTTAATGCCAAGCTTTTTGTCAAGGCCGAGAAATGTGTTTTTCACGCCCAAACTGTCTCGTTCCTTGGCTTTATTATTTCCAAGGGGTCGGTCCGCATGGACCCGGACAAGGTGGCTGCGGTCAGGAATTGGCCTGCCCCTCAAAGCATTAAGGAGGTCCAACGCTTCTTGGGCTTTGCTAATTTTTATAGGAGGTTTATCCGTAATTTTAGCGTGGTTGCTGCCCCCATTATTGCGCTCACCAGGAAGGATACCTCCTCAGCGTTTTTTTGGTCTCCAGCAGTTGATGCTGCCTTTCAGGAATTAAAGAAATGTTTTAGCTCAGAGCCCATTCTGGTTTTGCCCGATCCCTCCCTCCCATTTGTGGTGGAAGTGGATGCTTCGGAGGTTGGTGTGGGTGCTATGTTGTCCCTGCGCCCCCTTTGGGATAATAAGCTACACCCATGCGCATACTTCTCCCGGTTGTTGTCCGCCGCGGAACGGAATTACAGCATTGGTGACTGGGAGTTAATGGCAGTCAAGTTGGCGCTTGAGGAGTGGCGCCACTGGTTGGAGGGAACTGAACACCCTTTTGTGGTATGGACAGACCATAAAAATCTCCAGTATATTCAGCAAACCAAGGGACGTAATTCCCGGCAGGCGCAGTGGTCATTGCTCTTTAACCGCTTTCATTTCACGCTGACCTACCGTCCTGGCTCTAAAAACATCAAACCTGATGCCTTGTCGCAGATTTACGATCGCTCTGATCATGATCCTACCCCGGAGCCAGTTATTCCGGCTGCTCAGATTGTGGCGCCCATTCAATGGGAGGTTGATGCGGTGGTTCAGGAGGCTTTGAAGACCGATCCCGGTCCTGGGGGGGAGCCTCCTGGCTGTTTGTATGTCCCGCCTAGAGTTAGGCCACAGGTCCTCCAGTGGGGAAACTCTTCCCGCTTGGCGGGGCAACCGGGGGCCCATCGGACAAGCAGTTCCTGGTCCAACATTTTTGGTGGCCGGGTTTGATGAGGGACATTTGGGAATTGTTGCTGCCTGTGGCATCTGCTCCAGGAACAAAACTTCCCACCTCCCTCCCTCTGGTCTGCTGCGACCATTGCCCGTTCCCAAGCGCCCTTGGACGCATATCGCATATTAGATTTTATTACGGGACTGCCTGTGTCTGAAGGCAACACAGTCATCCTGGTCGTGGTTGACTGTTTTTCCAAGGCCGCTCATTTTGTCGCGCTGCCCAAGCTGCCTTCAGCGCGGGAGACGGCCCTTCTTGTGGTTAACCATCTGTTCCGACTGCATGGGCTTCCACAAGATGTGGTCTCTGACCGGGGTCCTCAGTTTACGGCCAGATTCTGGCGGACATTTTGTAAACAGCTGGGGGCCACTGTGAGTCTCTCCTCTGGATTGCACCCAGAGACCAACGGGCAGACTGAGCGGACTAATCAGTCATTGGAGAACACTCTTCAATGTTTAGCGGTGGATAATCTAGCTTCATAGAGCCGATTTTTAGCATGGGCTGAGTATTCCCATAACTCACTGAAGAATTCCTCCACGGGTCTTTCCCCGTTTGAAGCTCAGGTGGGTTACCAACCCCCACTGTTTCCTGAGACTGAGAATGATTCCAAGGTTCCCTCGGTCAACCATTTCATTCGTCGCTGTCGGTCGGTTTGGACCAGAGTCCGTTCTTCTCTGTTGCGCTTGGGGCTCAAACAAAAATCCGCCGCCGATAGAAGGTGTCGTTTTGCCCCATCTTATCAGGTGGGTCAGAGAGTTTGGTTGTCTATCCGGGACCTCCCCTTGAAGGTAGAATCCCAAAAACTGGCCCCCCGCTATATTGGCCCGTTCAAGATTGTGCGGAAGATCAATCCGGTCACCGTCCACTTAAAGCTCCCAAGATCTTTGCGCATCCATCCGTCGTTCCACGTCTCTCGGTTTAAGCCGGTTAGCACTAGCGTTCTGGCACCTGCCGACACACCCCCGCCGCCACCGTGAATGGTTGAGGGGGGGCCGGTTTACACCGTGCACTGCATTCTGGCTGAGAGGCGTGTTGGTCGTGGGGTCCAGTTTCTTGTCGACTGGGAGGGATATGGCCCCAAGGAGCGCTGTTGGGTTCCTTCTCAGGATATTCTGGATCCCACCCTCATTTCTGAGTTCCGTGCACGGGGTTCCCTAGGGACTTCTGGAGCTGTCCCTTAGAGAGAGGGTTCCTGTCAAGTTTTGGAGGCTGGCAGTGGCTTTGGGAGCTTTCTTTGTTGCTCTCGTCCGGGACAATATCGTTTTGCCCACAATCGGATTCTTGGGCCAGCTGGCATTAATTGGGGGCGGCGCCCGGACTCTATTTAAGCCCAAGTTCCGCCTCGCTGCCCTTTCTAGAGTGTCAGTGTTTTGTTTGCACTATAGCCGGTAAGGTCTTTAGTTAGAGAGTTATTGAGGAATTAGCTGCAAAAGGAAAATGCTAGTTAGCAAGGGAATCTTTCTCTCTGTTTTCCTCTTTCTGGGCACCGTCTGGTGCTAATTCTTTTTATCTCGGTTTCTGAGACTTTTCCCTTTCATTTCGTTCTGTCGAGCTCGCATTGCTTCCTTATTGTTACTCGGACTGGATCTAGGTCCTTTGGAAGCGCAAGTCTCCCTCTCTGATTTCTGTCTGTGTTTGTCTCTTATTTTGCTATTCTTCCCTTCGTTCCAGCCACAGCATTTGGCGTCTCGAAAAACCAACCACCACACTATCCAGGCCAAAATAGGAACACAATGGTGAGAGAGTCATGTGGTTGAAAATCAAACTCCTCAAGGAAGTGTTATAAGTCCAACTTCATTTTCAATTATGATTAATGACATTTTTGAGAACATTTCTCCACACATGGGAAAGTCACTGTTTGCAGATGATGGGGCTCCGTGGAAGAGGGAGGGAATGCGGAGTATATAATAAAAAGAACTTTAAAATTCAAGTAGGAATAAGTACAGTGGACAGGTGGGGATTAGAGTGGGGTTTTAACTTTTCTGTGAAAAATCTAAAGTAATGTTCTTCACAAATAAGAAAATCAGAGAAAATGTGACTTTAAAGTTGTATGGAGAAAACCTTGAGAGAGTGGACTGTTTTCATTTCCTGGGGGTGAAATTTGATTCCAGGCTAACTTGGAGAGATCATGTGAGAAGCATTGTAGAAAAAACAGAAAAAGTTATTCAGGTTATGAGGTGTCTGACAGGGCTGGACTGGGCAGCAGATACTGCATCTTTTAACAATGTATAAATTCCATCAATTCAATCCAGAATAGATTATGGCAGTAAAGTATATGCAACAGCAGCTAAGTCTGTACTTTCAGACCTGGATGTGATTCAGGCATGGGCACTTAAGAGTTTGTTTAGGCACAGTGAAAACCACGCCAGTGCGTGCTCTTCAAGTTGAAGTAGGAGAAATGCTGCTGTGGCTCTGGAGAAAATGGCTCATGGCCAACTATTGGGTGCAGTTAAGGGGACATAAAGATACCCATCCATCAAAGATTTTAGAAGCTTGTTGGGAAAGGAAAAAAAGGCAGAAATCAAGTTTTGGGTAGATAGGCAAGGATGTAGCTGAAGAAATGAGAATGCATGAAACTGAGTTTTGTCCCACCATGCTGTGGCCTGCGAAACCAGTGTGGAGGATGCAGCATGCAGTAGCAGACACAAAGATTTTGAGCATTAAGCACAGGAACAGAACAGTGGATCTCATAAATGAATACTATGATCACAAGGAAAAATCTAATCGTGAATTCCTGCAGCTTTTCATAGATGGATCAAAAGATCCACAAACAGAAGCGACGGGGGCAGCATTGGTGGTTCCCAGCCCCCAGATAGAGATGAGCAAAAGAATGTCAGATTATTTGAGTGTTGAATTAGGTGTACTTCTTTTAGCAGTGGAATGGATTGGACATGTTAGAGCAAGTGAAATACTCATATGTTGTGACTCAGTCAGCATCAGCATTATTATCCATCAAAGCTAGAACTGCAAAGACTAACTATATATACTATAGTATATATATAGTGTGTATATATATATATATATATATATATATATATATATATATATGCACACACACTATCATGACTTACTATATGAATGACTTTATAAGATAAATATAAGATAACAACTTTAGCTAATCAGGGAAAAGAAGGGGTGTTTATGTGGGTTCCAGCTCACATTGGAATCCCAGGAAATGGAAAAAGTAGATTAGTTGGCAAAGGAAGCTGTTAGGAGATGAAATGTGGATATACATGTCAAACTCTCCAAGTTGCAAGGGAAAACCATAATCTGCCGCAATTGGGCAGAGGTATTTTGGGCAACAGTATTGGGATGGAGAGACCATTTACATAAAATGCAGAATGAAACAGGGAGAGATGTCAGTAGAGGAAACAACAGAAAAGAACTACAGCCAGAACTGGACACATCAAGCAAAATAGCACACTATTTCTAATGGAGAAACATCCATCTGGGGATTGTGGTCATTGTGGGAAAAAGGAGACAGTGGAGTATAACCTCATATTAACTGTGTGCTGGGAATATGACACAGTGAGAAGAAATATGATGGCTGGTTCACAGGGGATATAGGGAAAGTAAAGGGAAATATTAAAGATATCATGGAGTGTGGAGATAGAGTTGATGGGAGGAAGGCAATCTTTAGATTGCTGACAGTGACTGGACTTATTAACCATTCTGTGCAGATATGACGCCTGCAGACATGTAGCTACTCTTTTCATGCACGCAGTTACACTATTCTATCACTAGATGGCACACCCAGATCAGTTATTGAATATTCACTAGCAATCTGAGCTAGATTTTAAATAGTCATCAAAGATACTTTAAGAGCAAGACCCCTCATCCCCCATAGACCCTCATTTTAAGAAATTGGTCACACTTCCTGTCTCCTAAGTGGGCACGGTCGCGGAAGTGTTGTGCGCGTTGTATTTGCAGAATGAATGCTGACTGGGTTATCCGTCGCATCTTGTTGAAGTGGCAAGTGGGCGAGCAATTAAAGCTTGGGATTTTGAGTATCTTATCTTATATCTGCATGTTGCTCGTATATTTCCTTTTACTTTGCTACATCAGGCATTTTACAACACAACTAACGGCTGTACTCAGCTTTACGAATATGAGTTAGCTGGCCAGGTACAGCGTTCGCGAATGTTATTTGACATGAGCTTAAAAATTAGATTTTGGCTTGCTTGCGTTTACTCTTGGAGTAGTTGTTAGGTTTTGAACGGGATAATGTATGTGCGAAATACACAACGTTAATCCAAAGTATGTTCTGAAAAAAAAAAAACGAAAGCACATATTCAAACCAGATTTGTTTGTGTTGTTCTATTGCATGAAGTGCTTGTAAGACATTACAAAGGGTGCATCTCAAAGCATAGGCTGCATCCTTCGAAGGCTGCCTTTTTAGGGGTTGTCACTTATTTCCATCTGCCAAACTAAAATTTAGGGTAAGGGACAAGGTTAAATGTAGGCTTAGGTTTAGGGCTAGGTTTCGGGTTTGGGGTAAGTGTTAAGATTAAGCTTAGGGAAACCAGTGACGACTCGCTTAAACCAAAGCTGTTTAGCAGAGATGAAATGACATTATATCAGTTTGGCCGAGGGAATCAAGTGACGACCCCTAAAAATGCAGCCTTCGAAGGATGCAGCCTAGGCTTTGAGATGCCCCCAACAACTCCGGTCTGTAGGCTATTCATGCAAGAGTTGTAAAACATTCATTCATTCTAACTTGTGAAACATTGAAGTTACCTTTCGGCTTTCATGTCGTCTCCTTGTATTTTTCAGTTTCCTTGACTTAACTCTGCTCCTATCCGGCACATGATATATTTTTCTATTATTTTTTCATGCAGAGCTAATGCATGCCTTGGGTGTGCTTCCGTGAGTTCGGAGAAAACATTTGAGTGTTCTATTTGCTTCCTCAGAGTCTTGCGGATACCGCTCTCTGCCCAGTGCTCTTTCAGTGACTCCATTAACTTGGCCTCCATCTTGATGATTGTTTCCTGGAAGAGTTTGGATGGTTCAATTATATTTGAACCATGTGTATATCTTTTCCTCTTCAGGAAAATATTTGAGTCATCCTGGGTTGTTGCTGCGTAGTTGTGGCCGGTGTCATTGACATGAACCAGCAGTTCCCCATATCTGCAGCAGGTGAAGAGTAGTGGGTCCACCTTCATTTCTCCAATCAGCCAGCCTGATATGTATGTCAGGACTTCGTCTCAGATGCAGTCCGACACCACAGTTTCCTCAGTCATCACCTCCATCTCCTCTGTGAGTTTACTGCAGTCTATAACACATTTCATGTAACATATAAGCAGGAGTTAGACCAAATCATGCATTTTTCAATGTATTGACTTCACATATTTTCATGGACAGCTATTAGAGCTGGGTGATTTTTTTTTTTAAATTTATTTAAGATTAGAGTTTAAGATTCTCTTCCGAGGAGGACATGGGATTTTGGCCTGTATATCACAACAATCTCACAAAATGCATCACAGTGTTTGGGTTCTGCCTTTAAACAAATCAATTGCATGCTTTTTTGGGCGATAAATTGTTTAGATCTCAATAAATGTACTCATGTTCACGCACACACAAACACATGCAGATGGATAAATAGATATGTAAGATATTTCATTAATCCCCATTGGGAAATTAGAAATTAGGGCATCACACACTCTCAGAAATAGGGGTACAACAGGAGTCCATTTCTGTTCCCCAAGGTACATTCAGCACTTGTGTACCCCCTAGGGCTAATTATAGGACCTCAGGTACCTGTGTGAACCTTTTTAGGGTCTAAAAGGTATTTTACATTCCAAAACAAATAAGAACCCACTTCCAAGGGTACAACAGCAGTACCTTTGAGGGTACTGCCCCGTGGATGGATCAAAAAAGGAAAAGAAATGGAACAACAATTAGTGAACAACTATAGGCAGGACTGCGCGCACATGCAAACACATGTAGAAATAAGAACATGGCGAGAAGCAGCGCACCGAGTGTAAACAGTGCAGTGCAAAACTAAAACCTTTAGATTACTATAATACACACATACATGGTGCAGTGTCCAAAATAATTAATAGCATGTACAATATTTAAAATTGCAACTTTGGTAGTATATTCAGCTTCCTATTATTAATATAATCGATAAAGTGCAGTTAAGATAAATATGAGGAAATGTCCACATTTATTTTCAATGTGTATGTGGCAGGCCACCGTAAAAAGTGGCTGGTTTTGATACATACCTGTGAGGTACATGATTTTGGGAGATTCGAGTCTATTTCAAGGTCAGGAAATGTTGCATTGCCTTGTACGGTGCTGAGCAAAAGGGTGCCATCATCAGGCAGACAGTTACTCCTCATGTTGTTTGCAATTTGTGCAATGGAGGCACTTTTCAGTGCCGAGGCAAACTCCCTGCTTGTTGGGTTGAACCGATGCCCACCTTTGCCACGGGTTACAGAGAACAGATTCTTGTGGGGTGGGGGTGAGAGGGTGAGACATGCAGTATGTTATGGTGGAAGTTATTACATATGAGACGACATATTACAGGATGTAAGATTAATTCTGTGGTACCCTTATACCATTAATTAAGTAATGAATTAATTACCTCAAGGTAGTCCTGATTCAGCTTGGCTGTACACAGGGATTTCAGTTCTCTCAATTCTTTCCCCAGCTGGTGGAGACAATCAGGATGACACTACAGATTGTCAGGATCAAGCCACGCTGGCAAGGAGGAGTGAATCCAGGCCTGTTGTAACATTTTACAGAGAAGTCAGAGATCTATTATATCACTGATTTTGATGATGGTAATGAAGGGCTATTTTTGATAAATCATTTCTAATTTAGCGTCTGTGCAGTAATGGTGGACGAATGTCTGATTGGGAGAACTCCTTTGCATGGAAAAATTCAGACCTGAATACTTGTAGCACTCAACTGATGAATTTTATATGAATGGAAGAAAATTTAAATGGTTTATTGCCATATTTTTACCACACCATCTGTAATGTTTTTTTTTTTTTTAAGATTTTTTTTTGGGAATTTTTCCTTTATTTGATAGTTATACAGTGTAGAGAGACAGGAAAGTTGGGGAGAAGAATGGGGGAAGACATGCAGCACATGACCCGAGCCGGAGTCGAACCCAGGTTGCTGCGGGAAGGACAAAGCCTTTCTGGTACGCGCACTTAGACCGATGAGCCACCGGGGCGCCCCCCATCGGCAATGTTTCATAGCGAACCCGAAGGTCCAAGATGAGATCCAGAGAAGGCTGTCCATTAGGAGGTTCATCTGTTGAGCACTGCTAGGTCTGAGAGGCTGGCGCCATGAATTGGTATCACAGTAGCTTCTGAGAAGTAAGTGTTTGCTGAACAATCTTGAAAAACAAATTTTTACCTGCATTGACTCACATAATCAGTGCCAGACTGTCATACTTATACCTAGAATTCAGTATGTCAAACAGTCCATTGATATCCTCAAAAAAGACTGCTGTAGCATGCGCCTCGCTTGGTAGCCTTTTTAGATCAATCATGGTCTTCATCCCGATATGATTGTTCAATTATTACATTGCATACTGACAGGACTAACAACTTGATCCAATAACAATCAGAATGAATGCTGATTACCATCTTGATTTAATCTTTAATCTTGATTAAATAAATTTCCGTACTTCGTAAAAGTTCCATCAGGCTTTCTAAAATAAAATAACCCCTAGTTGCCTACCAGCTGCCGCAGTTTGACTGAAGACTTGAGTTGCAGATCGAACTCGCATGTTCGTGAAAGGCAGTAGTGCTACATGCTTCATGGTTAGTTTTGGGGCCATGCGTATAGCATTCTGTCTGTCAATATCATAAAACATCTCCAAGTGTTTCCACTGAATTTGTGTCACGCCTATTTGTAACACAAGGCAATGGAAGGTGATGTGATGCATGTGGTTTGAGGCTGTTCCTGTGGTTCACGGACCAGATGTAGCCTAACCCATCAGACTCACATAGCAGTTATGCAAGCTAGCTGTCTACTATGTCTGGATATGGTACATCACATTGAATACAAATAGTCCCCCAGCCAAAATTTGTCACTTACCATGTTCACGTGCAGGAATGTCGCCTCCCATCCCAGAATGAATTCCTGGTGAGATAATCAATCACAAATAAGCATGTAAAATGGACAATTTCTTGGTTTCTGTGTACTACCCTAGCCTGGTAAAACCAGACTCTGCTACTTTGCGTTGTTTCGTACACAGAGTCTGGGCAGTCGTCATTGACAAGTGTTTACTTCCTGGTGGGTGGGCGCTTGTCTGAAGTTTAAAATCATTGGTGTACCCGTAAACTAATCACTAACATTTGGCGATGACGTATGTTACGCACCAGCTCGGCCGCCTAGTACTTCCGCTGTAAACACAGTCCTTCATACCAGGAATGCAGCGAGAAGAAACTGATCAGTACATCAAAGTTAATACTGTACTCATACATATGCCCATCTACCAAATTTTAGCCTTCACTCATTCACTTAAAAGAACCAAAGGTGCTCTTTCTGTTTTCCTTACATGAAACAAACTGTTCAGCTATCATTTTTCCTGCCAATACTGCTGCTATTAAAAAATAAAAAAACGTAAGAGACCCGAAACCAACGGCAGAATCGGCGAGAATAACGCATTATTTGCATTAGGACGAAATTTGCTTTGACATGAAAACTGAACCGTTAACCATACTTGAGCTAACATCATACCGAGCTCGCTATCTAACTTTATAGTGACACAGTTTGGCTCTAAGTGTTTGGCTGACACAGACAGCCATTTCATTCATGAATAATGACAAAATAACACTGAGACAGCAAAGAGGTCTGACATGAACAAAAACACGGCTTTTAAAAAGTTTGCTGCTAATTTAAATAGTGTGAAATTCGCGAGCAATATAACACTAGAAGCTACAAGCTAGCTGAGGTGGTTTCAGCTCTCTCACAGAGATGAACAGGGTGCCAATTTCATGTTTCATGATGGATATTAAGTAGATATGACAACTTTTCTCGAAACCTGTAAGGAGTAGCGCTACAACATCACTTCCATTCAAAAAACTAACCAAACATTCATCTTGATGTGGCCATAAGTCGCTGATACCGGGGATTTTCTCCACGACAGAGTGAATGGCCTCCCGTGTATCTACGTCCGTGGCCATTGTTGATTTCGGAGACTACAATTTCAAACTCGGCGCAGCTGCTACATCATGGCTCTCGGCCATGCCTTCTGTTCGTTGGCTGGTCCGGCGTGTTTTCTGCCATGGTAAATGAGGCAGAGCTTCGAGTGACCAGACTGAGTAATGAAGCGAAATGAAATTAAGCGGAAGTACGAAGGCTGGCGGAGTCAGGCTAGTATTATCCCGCAGATTTCCTCTTTCTAGACAAGCCCTGCACGCATGGAGGCACTAATCCCCTGTATGTGCCTGTTGCTTTGAGAATGTACAGGTAAACAGAGAAATCATGTTTTTCCAATACTTGCATATGATTAGAGCCAGAAATTCATTAGGGGATGACCGCAAACACATTACAATTGCGAGTAAAATATACTTGATTGATGAGCATTTTCAATAGGAAGCTATCTGTTTACTTTCGTATGTGTTCACACCCAGTGGAGAGCAAGCTTGTGTTGTACTGTATGTCTCTGATTTGTCTGACCAGACCAGATGAAAACACACTTGTATTCACACTAATACTAAGTAATAAGCAGGACTGGAATCTGGCAGGAACAAAGACGTATAATGTACGTCCAGTTGTCTCAGTTTATTACTCCGCCCCACCCAAAGGGTGAGGGCAAGGGGTATTGTTTTTGGTTCGGTTTGTTTCTGTGTTTGTTTGTTTGTTTGTTAACACTCTAGCGGCAAAACTAATGGGCACATTCGCCCCAAATTCGGTTTAGAGATTGCCACTGACCCAGAATAGATCCCTATTGAATTTCGTACAAGTAGGTGAAAGTATGTGCGAGGGGCGGGGTTTGTTGGGCCTGGCACCACTTGTTTGATAATGAAACTAACCTTCAGGTCATGTCTTTTAAGGTTGTTATGAACAGACTTAAAACAATTCTTACCTTTCTGGCATTTTTACACTTTTCTTTTGTGATCTTAAAATGCTCCTAATAAGCGTATGGCACACTAAAATGTAAAAGAAATCCACCAGGAGTTGAAACTCATCAATATTCAATTCTCATATATTTCTCATAATAGTCTGACCAATAATTTTATTCGGTCTGAATAAAATGATTTGCCGAGCTTCCTGGCTGTCATCCGTCGCCGCGTCCCTTCCAGTTGCCTACCACTGTCACTGCTTGCGAGTCGCGTGCCTCTCTGGCAGACAGACGTTATGACAGCAGTTCTGCAAGAAAATATGTTTGAATTCTACCAAAAAAGGACGCATTTCCGGTTAAAGCATCGCATTGCAAAGCAGAAGTGACTATCACGGTGCGGATTCGAGCCGCAGTCGTACCAACTGGCAGTGGTCGGCAGCTTTTCCAGAAGTAGCACGCAATTGGCTAATGCGCTACAGGGATGCAAATTGGGAAGGGTCTGCCGGGAGGGGTAATATAAGTTGCTTTGTTCGTTCCTTAGGCGTCTCCTGTTGGCCAAACGGGTGCTCGTCAGGAAGATTCTAAGCTTTTTCATGTTCGGGTATCCTCCGCCCTCGTTCTTAACTTGCGAGGATTCGACCAATGAGTGTATAAGAAGCAGTGGCTGATAGGCGCGTGCTTCGGAGGAGAGCCGCGAGCTGTCTTCACTCTCCTGAGTTGGCAACAGGGAGTCACATATGCGAAAGCCTTGTACATAGTTCCCCAATTGGACATTCCAGATTCGGATGGGATTGGAGATGCCAAATTTATAAATTAAATTTTAAAAATAAATAAATAAATAAAGAAAGAAACATGACGCATTTGACTGTAAACAAACGGGCACTGAAATGCTATAACCACGATAATAACATTAATGGTAGTTCGTCAGACTACAAAGGTAACTAAACGTTACGAGGGCATTTTATTTTATACCACATATAGAATTGAATATTATGTAATTACTGTTGGTGAGGGTAGCATCAGAGGTCAGGCAGGGGGAAGAGGGTGGGACTTTGGAGGGAGGCGGAGTTGTTCATGTTCAAATTTTTACTAAGTGCTGTGTGACATGCCAGAAAGGTAAGAATTGCTTCAACAAGATGAGGTACATCAAATATCAGTGTAATTTTCTTCCCATCCACAGATATACAGTGCGCCGCATCTGTACTGTCAGAAATGTCCAGGCTGGCTCCCAACAGCTTTAGTGTCTTCATGTTAGACGATGATTGATCACAGACTGCAGAAACGACCTGTTGTGAGAGATAATATAGTGTACATGTTAACACAACATCCATTCCATGTCACTGACGTGTTCTAATAATATCTTGTGGTCTCGTAATTGTATTTTACTCCGACGTACTGAGAAATCACCCTTGCTTAGGCGCCTCACTGCTTTTGTAATGACGATGGAATTAATGAGACCAAATGCAGCGACTTTCCAAAGTACAGGGCTGGCTAAAGAGAAAAGCCCAGCCACTGAGCTATGAAGAAGAGAGACCCAGAAAATAAAACTCTCACAACCCAGTAATCCAGCACAGCCACTAAGAGGCGGGGGCTGAGCAAGAGAGAGAAAACTAGAATAGAACGAAGCCAGGGGCTTCACAACTAAATACGTCCAAACGGACGAGAAAACTCCTAAAACACCAACTAACGCTGCAAATAAAGGAGAGGGAAAAAGAAAGGAACTTAAGGAAGAACTCCCTAAGAAAACTCTAAGAGTAACTGCAAAAATAGTTTGGTAACAACTAGAGTAACTCTTTCTTGGCTTGTGTGAACTCAACAGATCAGATACTCAAGCAAAGAGGCGTGGCGAACTTCCGGCTTAAATAGAAACCGAAACAGGTGTCGCCCATCTTCAATCAACCAGCTGGTGTAAGGAATTCAATGTCGTCCCAGACGAGAGACACAAAGAAAGTCCTACACCAAACACAGAGTAAAAACCATGACAGCTTTTGACAGTATTGATGCGGTCTCCTCTGCAGGGAGAGCATCTTTGGCCAGGAAGTATCCTATGGCCTGTAGTGCACAGTTGGAAGTGTATACAGTTATTTGTCCTGAACACACGGTAATCAGTCCATATGCATCTCATCTGTTAGGTGTTCAGTTGCTTTAAGGAGTATATAATGAAAATAATGAACATTGACTCACTTGATTTCACTTTGAGGCCACTCCTTGAACCATCAGTACCATGTTTTGGTTAGCCACCTGTCCTTCAGCTCTGAGTCGCAAGACAGCCAGGCTCTGCCAGTTTTACCAGATTCACAAGGGTGAATCCCCTGTCACCAGTACCAGACTTCAGCCTCGTGATATGAAATACTCTAGCCGCCACTTTTCTGCCCACGCCTATAAAGTGATAAGCACCAGAACTACCAAATATCAGAACTCATTTTTTCCTCGCACTGTTAGAGATTGGAACAAACTGCCCCTTACATTAACTAGTCAACCGTCACTGAACTAATTCAAGAACTCTTTAACTTCAATAGCTACCAAAACCAATAAGTAATCCGACACCATCTGCACCCCGCGGCGTCATGGAAGTGTAATTCTTCTGTTGCTGTGTATCTAAATGAAGATGAAGAAGATGAAGTCCATCTATCCTGTCCAATGCCCGATTGTAATCAAGATGTTTTTGTATTGCCATCTCATCAAAAAACAATGAAATGGCCAGCTCAGATGGCTTCATTGTTTTGGCTAGTTGTACCATGAGGTTCAGCATTGGGTCACGGAAACCTTGCAATAAAACATAAGAGCAGAAGCCTGTTAAAACATCTGAAAGGAGATCAACATATTGTGGACACATTGTCATAGATTTGTAATAGCAGAACAGAAAAATGGCAATGGTGTAGAAAGTCTGATTTTACAATATTTAATGTAAACTATTGTGAATTTCCAACCCATCGCTCTAGGTCTATATTATTGCCACTATCCCTGAGATTTTTAAACTACTCTCACATGGAAATGGCCCACATTGGTATTGATGAATCGTTGAAGTGTTGATGGGGATGGAAGTGTAAAATGCCTCCACAGTGCCCTGTAGGCATTTGGGCTGTGATGGAAAATCTGCACACTCAGCTGTTTGATAGATGTGGGGAATTTTGTTGCTGTCTGTTTTTAGCTGTTGGTTGTAAACTGATGATCTAAACACTCTGCAGTCTCTGGAGGAAGTTCTTTCAAGGCATCAGAATTTTTTTTTTGCCTCTTCAGCTTTAAGCCTTGAGAGAATACATTTGTTTTTAAAGGAGGGAAGGATGTTTAGAGAAAAAAACAGCACACAGAATTACACCTCAGCTCTATTCTAATGCATGCCTACTTTGCTTTAGGGTCGTTGACTTGAGCTCGCAGTTTATTTTTCTGTCTCTTCTTTCTGGCCTTTTCTCTGTAAAGCCCTACATTCATCTGAATTTTTCCCTCACGTTCTCTGCCTCTTCAATTTCAGTTCTTTCCCAAGCTGTCCCTAATTTCAAGAAACATGGATTGAAATCCACCATACCAGTAAATGTCATAGTTCTAATAATTTAATTGTATTCTTTATTTTTAACTATCAACAGAAGTTAATCTTTTTAATTACAAATGGAGTTATTTATTATTGCAACATTACAGCAACTACTACTTCCTCATGTACTTTTGTATGTCAACTACTTCCACAATTGCTTCTTTGGCTATTTCCTCTTCTACTTGCTTTTCTCTCACTGATTTGTTGTTCTCTCCTGAAAAATTACACACCTTTAACATATTATGACTGGTGTGATCATTCGGATTAGAAGTTGTTGCTGGAACTAAGAACAAAAGCATGCAATTGTAGCATAGCTACAGATGGCAAGTTGACATCAGTGGCACTCTTGTAAAATGGCATGGTTAACTTGTATTTCTGTTTGTCTTTTGTTACAGGTGTTCCTAATATTGGTCTGATCACTTCAACTGCCAGGTCAATAAAAAATGAAGATACAGCCTGGACTCCAACTGATCTTCTGATGTTATTTGCTAAAGGGCTGTACAGTCCGTTTCTATCATGCGATAAGTGAAGCTTCATGGGAAAAGAGCAAATAGTTCTTGATTTTTAAAAGGATAAGGCCGGTGTCTTTTTTTTTTTTTTTTTGCTTAGTGCCAACACAGTCTACGAAAAGAGCAAAATCTAACATGTATTTCTCCTACTTACAAGTCGGTCCATCTAGCTTACACTAGAGCATAGCTCATATCCAGAAGTCATAAAAGTTGGTGGCTGTCCAAGAAGTCTCAGAGACATACTGTTGCATTCTGGTTCCTTTTTCCTTGCCTTGCGTGTAATGCACAGTGCGGATTCTCAGGGATTTCAATGTTCTGTGTCCTATACATTGATGGATTGATAGAGCTTGTTACCCTTTGAAGTAAATTTTGTAATAACTACGATACCCCAGTTTTTTGTGATACTTTGTGATGTTTAAAGCTGTGACATATGTTTGAAGGCTGTATTACATGATTTTTGCATGCGACGAGACTGTGTGGCCTCCTGCTTGATTGCTATTCAGGGTGGAAGAGAGCAGGAAGAATATTTAGAGTAGAACAAATGCATGGTAGGTCTGGTCTTTTCAGAGGATAAGTTGAAATGAAGAATAAAAAAAGTGAAATTTTGCAATTGTCATCATTCCATTTAATGAATTTGTACTTGAAAGGATAAACATAAGGCGTTGCTGAATACCTCTTGGCCTGTGCACATCTATGGGTCACAGAGAGTTACCATACCAAAATTGACGAAGCTGCCATCAATAGTTACTGAGTACTGGGCCGGACAAGATTTCCATGGTGAAGGTCACAGCGCTAAGGTCAAAGGTCAAATCCAGCCAAAACCCTGGCATTGCACATCTATGGGTCACAGTGAGTTACCATACCAAATTTGGTGAAGCTATGATCAATAGTTACTGAGTGCTGGTCTGGACAATATTTCCTGCATTGAGGTCGCAGCGCTGAGGTCAAAGGTCAAATCCAGCCAAAAACCTGACGCTGCACATGTATGGGTCACAGCGAGTTACCATATCAGATTTGACGTAGCTACAACCAATAGTTACTTTGCACTTGGCTGGACAAGATTTCCACGATGAAGGTCACAGTGCTAAGGTCAAAGGTCAAATCCAGCAAAAAACCTGATGTTGCACATCTATGGGTCATAGTGCGTCACCATACCAAATTTGGTGAAGCTGTGATCATTAGTTGCTGAGTACTGACCCGGACAAGATTTCCACTATCAAGGTCACAGTGCTAAGGTTAAAGGTCAAATCCAGCAAAAAACCTGACGTAGCACATCTATGGGTCATAGTGAGTTACCATACCAAATTTGGTGAAGCTGCGATCATTGGTTCCTGAGTACTGACCCGGACAAAGTCATGGACAGACGACAGACAGACAGACAGACACGCGGGTGACGACAATACCCCACTGGCCAAAGTTTGGCCGAGGGGTAATAATTGTTATGCAATGTTTAATTTCAACTATTGGGAGGGGCAATACCTACCAATGTTATCGATTCAACGTAGCACGTCCACCACCAGATGACGGGTATGGATTGGGGCAATTGATGATCGTTGGAATAGCATTATCCTTCTGACGTTTTCGGTATTGCTGCAAAATATATTCTAATTAGGACCTTGTCTTGATACTAACAATTCTTCATTGCGTTGTGACCTTCCTCTCAAAGATGATTGTAGGATATGAAGAGTTAGAGGTAAATTGTGCAATTCACGGAAAAATGGAAAATTAAAAGATTATTTATGGCTGTACCATTTGGACAATCATACCACGATCTAAGTGGGCCTCACAAACTCCATATCCCCCTTTCTTGAGGCCATCTTGTGGCAGGTAGATGGACAGGTCAGCTCTTCTGATGTTTATAAGCCATCTCTTTCTCCTAAATTGTTTAATAAAATGGTAGCGTGAGGAGAGGTGTTAGTCTTTCCTTATGTCTTTGGTCTTACATTGCTCATCACCCGTGTGCAAGTACATTTTTGCGTCATTAAAGAAAATAAAATGCCTTACGTGTCTGAAACTGAAATAAGTGTGCTTTGATTGGAACCATTCTTAAAGGTCTAGACTGAAACCGACCATGAAGCTTCCACATGAAAGAAAAACAATTGAATTGGCTGATTTGAAAGAAAAACTTATCGCGCAAGGGACAGTTTTCTTTTCATTTAAAACTCGCGGGTCACACCCTTCTTCAAGAAATGAAAATCTTCGGCGATCTTCGGATGATGACGTAAACTCAGGAATACAGCTTCGGCAAATAAAGGAATCGACCATTCAACGCTTTCAATAGAGCTCATTGTGTTGCTCCTTTTGTCCTTGAAAATGGTCAACAGATGTGTCGATTTCGGATGTAGTGCTACTGCATATCAGGAGAAGGGTGTGTCATTGCACACATTCCCAAAAGATATCGGAATTCGCCGACAGTGGGTGAGATTTGTCAAGACGACGAGAGCGAACTTCGCGGAACCCAAGATGACCAGTTCTTCCGCCGTAATATGCTCTCATCATTTCACCCCGGAGAGCTTTGAAATACCAATTCCTATTGCTCAGTTTGAGAGCAAAGTTCAAAAAATGTGAGATTTCAAATTTCACAATATTTGTTTGACAAAAAATGCGCAATAGTTGACGGGTTGGCCAAGTCCGGGAATCGATATTTACAGCATTTGTACAGTGTAGGAACTCAATTTCTGGACAACTGAAGTTTGATTTGCAGGGGGCCTATTCCCAGGCCTTTTCAAGATTCAGTGCAAGAATTTGGGCCTTCTTAGGGTGCTTTCACACTGGGGACTCGGGCGTGGATCTGAGAACACTTGACCCCAAAGTTCAGGTAATTTGGTAAGTGTGAACACAAGTCTGCCTTGCTCAGGCTTGGTACACAAGTACGGTTGGAAGAGGTGGACGCGGGCAGAGTTCATCCATACTCGTACCAAATGTGAAAGTAATCGTACTTGAGCACGGAAGATTACTGTTATGTGTTACAACTCTCTTGTTCTAGAAACAGTGGCGAAAAGATACCTCCATTCAAACAAAGAAATTTGATGCTTGTTTGAAATGTAGACGGACGAAAACATACAATCACAACTGGATACTACACACAAAAACTCGGTGATTTATAGAATAATTTGTGAGTAGTTACATTCGAGTGGTTATCACATAAAACAGTGCTGTGACAAAGTAAAGAAAATGCGGCTGCGATATTTCAAAGTGTGGGACACAGTGCAAGAGTCTGGCAGCTCAAGTTATGAGAAAGATAAATTTTCGTAGTATAAGGCAGTGGACAGCACAATCGGCCAAAAAAGCAATGGCGAAAGAATTCCATATTCAACCTCCCTCAATATCGAAAGTAGTCAGAACTTTTCTTTTTACACCAATACACCATTTCCTCTGCCTTAGTTTACAATTCTTTTGTTAGTTTCATGGTAATTTTACATCTAATATGCAATCATTTGACAGAGAATTTTTACAGGCACTTAATGCGCAAGGAATAGGCTACTTCATATGATTTATTATTGTAAAATTCAGTCTTGAACTAAGCAGGACATAGCTCTTCAAATCAATAGCATCCCGCTTTTAACAGGACCTCTGGTCACCCTACATTGTACTGCACTGACCTGATATCTGTCACAGCCCTATTGTAAATTCCTATTGTTTCTTCTCCGATTGAGTATATCCATCTCTTTTAGATGTATTGTCCCCTTTGACTGTTTTAGCCTCTTGCGTACCACCCCATCCAGATGTGTGCATTTATGTATCCCTATTCTTGCATGCCTCTGTGGCATATATATTCCTTTACTTTGAGTTCGTCAAGTTGCTAGATTGGCCCTTGCTATGTGCCCCATCTTTCTAGTGTAGAGTTTATCGTCTTCAAAAATTGTGATCTTTCTGTCATGGTTTGTGAGGTGTGCGTGCTGTTTGGACCTTTCTTTGCGGCTCTCGTCCGGGGACGATGTCGAATTCCTGGGCCATCGAATTCTTTACCCAGCTGGTTGATTGAGCTGGGGCGGCGCTTCCCCAGAATCTATATAAGCAGGATGTCCGGCACGCCTCCTTCGCTAGAGTGTCTGTGTTTAGATTTGCACTATAGCCAAAGATATCTTTAGTCAGGTTTGGTATGACTTTCTATCTTCTTATTGTTGGAGTTTCTTCTCCCTTTTTCTATCTCGCTTTGCTTCCGTGGTTCGGACTATTATCGTCCTTTGGAGAAGCGAGTACTTGCGTTTGGTCTATATTATTCTCTGTGTTTCTACTGTGTTCGTGCTACTCTCTTTCTCTCTGTCATTGCGCTTGGCCTCCGTATGCTACCGACCATTACAGAACACTCTAGCCAGCATGGAGTCGTCAGCAACGGCTGCGTTAGAGAAAGTTGTGGCTAACCAACAAGCTGCTCTCTCCGGTTATGGCAAGGGTCTTGTTAGCCTGAACAAACAACAGGCAGAGTTGGCGGAAAGAGTCCGCCTTCAGGCGAATGCCATGGAGAGACAGGAGAACGTTCTGTTAACTCTCACGGACAGTATTAGAACCCTGTCCACGCAAATCACACAAAATGTTGCACAAGCACAGTCTGTACATTCTCCCCAAGAGCCAAAGCTTCAGTTACCCCCAAGATATGGAGGCAAGGCAGGAAGATGTAAAGATTTCATTGCCTAATGTGAGATATTTTTTAAAGCGCAGCCTTCACGGTTTGTTTATGGGGAGTCTCGGGTTTCATTTATTTTATCCCTGTTAACCGACACAGCACTCCCTTGGGTTGGCCCACTTATTCGATCTAATTCACCAGTAGTGAATACTGTGGAGACTCTCGTTAGAGAAATGGAATCGGTGTTTGATCAGGATGTTTGTGGCCAGGACGTGGCTACGCGTTTAATGCATCTAAGGCAGGGCTCTGAGAGTGTCGCTGCATTTTAAATCACATTTCGCTCCTTGGCTACAGAGACAGGCTGGCCAGAAGCGCCTCTTATGACAGTGTTCGTTCACGCTTTGGCAGAGGAGGTTAAGGACGCTCTGGCCACATTGGAGCCTAGTTTGTCTCTAGATTCGTTGGTTTACTTTTCGGTGCGAATGATGTCGCATCCGCGAATGTAACAGGGAGAAAAGTACTGCATTGGCTCTTGCTGGCAACGAGGCTAATGCTACTAGCAGCATGCTTAAAGTTGCCAGTCCGCCCACTGAAAATTCCACTCCTGGTGAGCCTATGCAGGTTGATGACTCATATTAGAGCCGGGCTCGTAAGCCTGTTCGGAAACGTATAATCTGCTATAATTGTAACAAACCAGGACATATCCGTCCACGCTGCCCTGAGCTTCAGGGAAATGGGAAGTCACTACCGGTATGGGGGGCACTAGAGGGACAGACCCAATTTCCCTTCCGAACTTTAATCCCTGTAGAATTGACTGTGGGGAGACAGAGAATATTTATTGAAGCTTTTGTGGACTCTGGCGCCGGGGATTGTTTTATGGATGCAGAGTGGGCTAGGAGACATTCCATTCCTATCCGCCCTCTTTTACATTCAAGCTCTGTTAGATCTTTGGACGGTCGCCCGTTGGGAACTGGATTTATAACCGAAGTTTCTGAATCATTGACTATGTTCATCTCTTTTGGTGGCCATTCTGAGGAGGTCAGGTTTTTTATTATCAGTTCTCCTGTTTTCCCTGTCATCTTAGGACACTCGTGGCTACAGGAACATAGGCCTCATATCACTTGGGGAAGTCAGGATAACCCGATCGTCCGGTGGGGGACTGATTGTAGGTCCCACTGTTGGGATAGTTTAGCGTGTCATCCTGGGCATCGACCTATGGGGGAGGCTGACGCCTGGGATGATTCTGAGGAGTTTGCCTCACACAACCCTCCTAATCTACAGAAAGGGGCGGAAGAGGGGTTGGAGTGGGATCCTCAATTTGACTGGCGGCAGCCAGAGGAGGATTGCTATTCGGAGGATTTCTCTGACTCGGAATCTGACATAGAGGGGGCAGGGTCCGAACAGGGTAAGAATTTGGGGGCTGCTCTGAACTTTAGTCTGCCTCCTAATGTTCCTGACAATTATGCTGATCTCGTGGAGGTTTTTAGCAAGCAATGGGCCTCGACTTTACCTCCTCATCGCACGTTCGATTGCGAGATCAATCTCCACCCGAGTACCAGTCCCCCCAGGGGTTCATTATACTCGCTTTCAGGGCCTGAACGGAAGGCTATGCGAGAATATATTCAGGAGGCTCTGGCTAATGGATTTATTCGGCCCTCCACATCTCCTGCCGGAGCGGGATTCTTTTTTGTGGGCAAAAAAGATGGCAGTCTGAGACCCTGTATTGATTACAGGGGCTTGAATAATATCACTATTAAAAACCGATACCCACTTCCGTTGATGAACTCCGCGTTTGAACGGCTGCAGGAGGTGTCGTTTTTTACCAAGCTAGACCTCCGGAATGCTTATAACTTGGTTCAGATCCGTGCGGGGGACGAGTGGAAAACGGCATTTAATACGCATGACGGGCACTACGAATATTTGGTCAAGCCATTTGGATTGGTTAACGCCCCCTCTGTGTTCCAGGCACTTGTTAATGACGTCCTCCGAGAGATGTTGGAGAGATTCGTCTTTGTCTACCTTGACGATATTTTGATTTTCTGTTCAACTCTCTCAGAGCATAAACAACACATCAGACAAGTGCTTGAGGCCCTCCTCAAAGCCAAGCTTTTTGTCAAGGCTGAGAAATGCGTTTTTCATGCCAAGACAGTTTCGTTTCTTGGCTTCATTATTTCGGAAGGGTCGGTCCGCATGGATCCTGACAAAGTGTCAGCAGTTAGGGATTGGCCTGCCCCTCAAAACGTTAAGGAGGTGCAACGGTTTTTGGGGTTTGCTCATTTTTATAGGAGGTTTATCCGTAATTTTAGAACGGTAGCTGCCCCCATTATCGCGCTCAATAAGAAGAATACCTCCTCGTTGTTTGCTTGGTCTCCGGCAGCTGAGGCTGCTCTTCAGGAGTTAAAGAAACGATTTAGCTCAGAACCCATTCTCGTTTTGCCCGACCCCTCCCTCCCATTTGTTGTGGAGGTGGATACGTCGGAATTTGAGGTAGGTGCCATTTTGTCCCAGCGCCCCCTTCGGGACAATAAGTTGCACCCATGCACCTACTTCTCCCGGTCGTTGTCAGCGGCCGAATGGAATTACAGCATTGGTGACCGGGAGTTGTTGGCCGTCAAGTTGGCGTTAGAAGAGTGGCGCCATTGGTTGGAGGGGGCTGAACAGCCATTTGTGGTTTTTGACGGATCATAAAAATCTCCAATGCATCCAAAAGACTAAATGACATAATTCACGGCAGGCGCAGTGGTCGTTGTTTTTCAACCACTTTCACTTTACGTTAACCTAACGCCCGGGGTCTAAAAACATCAAGCCCGATGCTTTGTCGCGGATTCCTGAGCCGGTTATCCCGGCAGCTCAGATTGTGGCTCCCATTCAGTGGGATGTCGAGTCTGTTGTGCAGGAGGTGTTGAAAAATGATCCCGGTCCTGGTGGGGAGCCGCCTGGCAGTTTATTTGTTCCTTTAGCAGTGCGGTCTCAAGTTCTCCAGTGGGGGCACTCTTCTCGTCTGGCTGGTCACCCAGGAGTTCATCGGACCAAGAAATTCTTGGCCCGACGTTTTTGGTGGCCCAGCATGATGGAGGACATCCGGGAGTTTGTAGCGGCGTGTTGTATTTGCGCTAGGAACAAGACTTCCCACCTCCCCCCCTCTGGTCTGCTGTGGCCGTTGCCCGTCCCTAAGCGCCCGTGGAGCCATATCGCTCTTGACTTCATGACAGGGCTGCCTGTTTCGGAAGGCAGCACGGTCATCCTGGTTGTGGTTGACCGTTTTTCTAAGGACGCCCACTTTATCGCGCTGCCCAAGCTGCCTTCGGTGCGGGAGACTGCCCTTCTTGTTGTGGACCATGTTTTCAGGCTGCATGGCATCCCTCAAGATGTGGTTTCTGACCAGAGCCCTAAATTTTCGGCCAAATTTTGGCGTGCGTTTTGCAGCCAGTTGGGGGCCACCGTGAGCCTTTCTTCGGGTTTCTACCCAGAGACTAACAGGTAGACTGAGCGAACCAACCAGTCTTTGGAGAATACTCTTCGATGTTTGGCGGCTGACAACCCATCTTCGTGGAGTTGATTTTTAGCATGGGCCGAATACTCCCACACTTCACTGGGTAACTCGTCCACAGGTCTTCTCCCGTTTGAGGCTCAGCTGGGTTATCAGCCTCCACTATTTCCTGAGACTGACAGGGATTCAGAGGTTCCTTCGGTTAATTACTTTGTTCGGCACTGTCGGTCGGTTTAGGCCAGGGTCCATTCCTCCTTATTGCGCTCTGGACGGAAACAAAAGACCGCCACAGATAGAAGGCGCCGTTCAGCGCCATCTTATCGGGTTGGCCAAAGGGTCTGGCTTTGTACGCGGGACCTGCCCTTGAGAGTGGAGTCACGGAAATTGGCTCCCCGCTTTATTGGTCCTTTTAAGATTGAGCGAAGGATCAATCCAGTCACAGTCCGGTTGAAGCTCCCTAGATCCTTACGGATCCACCCCTCTTTTCATGTCTCCAGGCTCAAAACTGGTTAGCACTTGCGTCCTGGCTCCAGTCAACAAACCCCCGCCACCGCCGCAGATGATTGAAGGAGGGCCGGTTTACACTGTGCATCGTATTTTAGCCGAGAGGTGTGTGGGTCGTGGAGCTCAGTTTTTAGTAGATTGGGAGGGTTATGGTCCTGAGGAGCAGTGCTGGGTCCCTTCTCGGGATATCCTGGATCCTACCGTTATTTCTGAATTCCGTGCGCGGGGCTCTCAGGGAACTTCTGGGGCTGTTCCTTAGGGGGGGGTCCTGTCATGGTTTGTGAGGTGTGCATGTTGTTTGGACCTTTCTTTGCAGCTCTCGTCCGGGGACGATATCGAATTCCTGGGTCATCGAATTCTTTACCCAGCTGGTTGATTGAGCTGGGGCGGCGCTTCCCCAGAATCTTTATAAGCAGGATGTCTGGCACGCCTCCTTCACTAGAGTGTCTGTATTTAGATTCGCACTATGGCCAAAGATATCTTTAGTCAGGTTTGGTTTGACTTTCTATCTTCTTATTGTTGGAGTTCTTCTCCCTTTTTCTATCTCGCTTTGCTTCCATGGTTTGGATTATTATACGTCCTTTGGAAGCGCGAGTACTTGCGTTTGGTCTCTATTATTCTCTGTGTTTGTACTGTGTTTGTGCTACTCTCTTTCTCTCTGTCGTTGCGCTTGGCCTCCATATACTACCGGCCATTACACTTTCATGATGGTGAAATACGGAAGTACTCTTCTTTCTCTTAGGTTTGGAAGCTTGTTCCTGTTAATATTTCCTGGGCCTCCAGCTGCATTTCTGTTAACCCGCCTCCTCAGTTTGTTCTTCTGCCCATTTTATTAACAACACCTTCCAAGCCTTCTGTGGTCATCAGGATTGGGACTGCGTTCCTGCTAAACTCTCCAAACTTGCTATCCGACAGTTCTAGAACCTGTCTGGCAATGTGTAGCCAGCAAAATGCAGCACATGATGCTGTGATCCAAAGAAATTCAAGAACTGATGAGAAACACAGTTATTGAAATCCATCAGTCTGTAAAGGGATAAAAAGCCATTTTTAAGGCTTAGTGTCGATAACTTAATATTACCACAACTAGTGGCAGTGGAGTAACACATATTTTTGTTATTGTAAATACTTCTATCTTGCTAACTTACAGTCGCTACCTAGTTAGCTGCCATCCATAGCAACATTTTGTTCTTTCGTCTCCCCAACACCTCACAACCTGCTGCTCAAAGCCACATTTCTCTACTTAATGGCTCAGCTTTGTGGTTTGGAATCTTACAAAAAATTACTTTCAGATTTTTTAAGTTGTTTGTGGTGCATACTGCTACACAACATTTGAGCATTGTAATGGCTTGTTTTCCTCCCCAGGATGCGCAATAATCTTTTGCTCCCTGATTGAACACTTTAACTCCCTCAGATTGGATTACCAGTGGGCAACATGCTAATTGGTTGGTCAGCTCAGGTGAAAACAAGGGGTCTAAATTTGTGCTTGAAAACTCTTAGCTTGTAGCTTCTAACATTAGTATCACCTGCACAGATAGGACGTTTGTGTTCCATCTCTCAGACTTCGTGAAACCTCACTCTTGAAAATATTCCTGCACAAATTTTAATTGCACATACTCCAAAAATTTCTACTGCTTTAAAAAAGTTTTACACATGAACAAATTATATCTCTGCATGCAGAAATTAGTTCAACAGCTGCGGGATGTGAATTTTTTTGTGAACACAATTTCATAAGCTCAAAATATTAAAACCTTTATTTGCTTCTGTAAGGGACTTGCCTCGCGAAGAAACAATGAGAATGTGGGTTACAATCCCTCACAACGGTCTTAATGGCCCATATTTTAGTTCTTTCTGGATTAGTACAACCCCAATTCCGAAATAGTTGCGACGAAGTGTAAATTGTGAATAAAATCTAAATGCAATGACTTTCAGATCACAAGAGCCAATATGTTATTTCCAATAGAACATAGATAACATTTCAAATGTTGAAACTGAGACATTTTACATTTTTATCCACAAAATGAGCTTATTTCAAATTTTCTGGCTGCAACAAGCCTCAAAAAAGTTGGGACACAGGCAAAAAAGGGCTGAAAAAGCAATTAATATATAAGAGAATCAGCTGAAAGAACATTTAGCAAGTAATTAAGTTAACAGGCATCAGGTGTGTAACATGATTGGCTATAAAAGGGTTGTCTTAGAGAGGCTGAGTCTCTCAAAAGTAAAGATGGCCAGAGATTCTCCAACCTGTGAAGGCTTGCGTAAAAAAATTGTGGAATACTTTAAAAACAATGTTCCTCAACGTCAAATTGCAAAGGCTTTGAAGGTCTCATCATCGACAGTGCAAAACATCATCAAAAAATTCAGAGAAACTGGAAAAATCCCTGTGCGTGAGGGACAAGGCCGAAGACCTTTACTGGATGCCTGTGATCTTCGGGCCCTCAGATGCCACTGCATCACCAGCATGATTCTGTCATTGACATTACTAAATGGGCCCAGGAATACTTCAAGAAACCACTGTCTGTAAACACAGTCTGCTGTGCCATCCACAGATGAAACCTAAACTCTATCATGCAAAAAGGAAGCCATTTTTGAGCATGATCCAGAAGCGCTGCTGTGTTCTGTGGGCCAAGGCTCATTTAAAATGGACTGTAGCAAAGTGGCAAAGTGTCCTGTGGTCAGACGAGTCCAAATTTGACATTCTTGTTGGTAATCATGGGCGTTGTGTCCACCAGGATAAAGAGGAGAAAGACCACCCCTCCTGTTATCAGCGTTCAGTTCAAAAGCCTGCATCTCTGATGGTATGGGGATGCATTAGTGCATTTGGTGTGGGACACTTGCATGTTTTAAAAAGCACCATGAATGCTGAAAGGTATATAAAGGTTTTAGCGCAACATGTGCCCCCTTCCAGACGACAGGGAAGGCCTTGTGTATTTCAGCAGGACAATGCAAAACCACACACTGCAGCTATTACAACAACATGGCTTCGTAGAAGAGTCCGTGTGCTGAACTGGCCTGCCAGCAGTCCTGATCTTTCATCAATTAAGTACATTTGGCACACAATTAAACGAAAAGTCCGTCAAAGGATACCCAAAACTCTCCAGCAGCTGGAAACCTGTATTAAACAAGAGTGGGATCAAATTCCAATGGCTAAACTCAAGAAACTTGACTCCTCAATGCCCCAGACGCCTCCACTCTGTGTTAAAAAGAAGACGGGATGCTACACCATGGTAAACAGGCCCCTGTCCCAACTTTTTTGAGACCTGTAGCAGCCATCACATTTGAAATGAGCTCATTTTGTGGATAAAATTGTAAAATTTCTCAGTTTCAACATGTTATCTGCTATGTTATCTCTGTTCTACTGTGAATAAAATACTGGCTGCTGTGATTTGAAAGTCGTGCGTTTTGATTTTATTCACAATTTACACTTTGTCCCAACTATTTCAGAATTGGGGTTGTACATTTTGTGGCCTGTCCCGACCTTTTGCTGCACCCATAAGCACAGCAGCCCATCATATTAACTCATTCACATATAAACCCATTCACTATGAAACATGTCCAATTGCGCAATGGGGAACAAAATGTCAAAATGTCCCTGTATATCACATGATCACATTTTTGGGGACCTTCATGTCGCAACTGTCTCTATCAAGGGACTCTAGTGATGTACACATGGCAACCCCAGGCTGTGGTCAACTAGTCATTTTTGCTTAGGAAAGTGCCTAACTCCTTGGAGATAACCCAGAAGCATTTATATGGTTGTTAAGATCAAGTTCCAGCCTCGTCCGTGGCTGCATTTTAATTTTGTCCCCTCTATTCCTCGTTACCCCTCCTACCAAGCTCCTCTCTCTTCCTACCAGGAATTACGAGGTGGAGGATGGGAGGAGAGGAATGGAGGATACAAAGAGGAGGACACCAGGGACATGAGAAATGGGCACTTATGTTTCCTCCATCATCATCCATATTCTACGTATATTAATGATGAAGTGGCTTCGGCAACACAGGCAGCCAACAATATCCCTACTCTCGTGTCATGGCAAATCACAAAATGTGGATTGAAATTAGCCTAGGAGAACAACAGGGTAAAGTATAGCCATATTTCATTGACATATAGGCTAGCTAACAAGGGACAAACAAAGTTTATATGGTGTAAATAAATAAGCATAGCTTTGAAATTAACCTCAAGCAAAAGTTCGGTCAGCAAGACTCTGCATGCTCTCGCCAGTTTATTTTCAATCTGCTTTCACTCCTCTAACGTATACTCTCGTAATTCTAGCTGTGATCATGCGGAGCTATCAATTGAGTCATCAGCTGCTCTCATCCATCCCATAACACTGCGACACACCTAAGTTGTTGGCCTATCCTCTTGGTGCTCTATTTTTAAATATGACTCTATATGCTTCCAATGCACGCAGGCTGCCATTGTGCGCACCCATCACCTCCCCGTCGCCACCCAGCCTCTGCAGGTTAATCTGCTTCATCTTCATCAGCCACCACCACCAGTATCTGGACTCCATGGGGGGATTTATCCAGCTGCGCCTCAGGTCAGAGGCTCCTAAATTGCGAAATCTCCCTGCCGAGTCCAAGCACCAAAGACTTTAAGGCTACCATCACTGCCATTATTCTTTTCATTCTGTGATCTCTAATAAATGTTTACCTTTACGCAATTCATTGGGCTGTCCTGATTGAACTTACATTTATCCTCTGGAATGCTGTCCTCAGCCATGGCATCAGCTGTTCAGAGTTTGAATTGATTAAAGCGGTGGTTCTCAAACTTGGTCCTGGAGTACCCCTATGTACACTGGTTTTTCTTCCAACCACAATAACAATTCAAATATTTTTTACAAGAGATTCATTATTGAGTAGGTGCTTTTCATGTGGGATTACATGAAGGGTACTTTACCGATTTTCAACTGACTTTGTGTCATTGCAATATTGTTAGTATATGCAATGTTGCCTGGAATGAGAATTTTCTATTTATTTGACAGACATTGTCTGCCAGATGACACGATTTGCATCATCTGCGAGACAATTTCTAGCTCTTGTGTGGTTGGTTGAATTACAGACTGGTCTTTCAAGAGAGGCCAGTCCATTTGATCCAAAATCAAAATGTCCTGTCTGTAATTCTTTCAACATCCATTGGAGTACCATAGCAGAAGGCACTGTTCCTATAGATGTGGAAATTATCGTAATAGTTTAATGTTGGACTTCAACATTTGGGACTACATTCAAGCCGGGGCAGCTGATGCTGCCGCTGCAGTAGATGTGGTTTGTGCTCCGATGGAAGAAGAGGAGTCGATGTGTATCAGCAAATTTTACTGAGGTGAGTTTCTTTTGAACAAGAGAGGCTACTGATAGCCTTTAGCTGGGCCGATGAGCTTTTCATCTTGTGCTTATGACTAAAATTTGCGCATGTGCTGTATTGCTTACTACGCCTAAGAAAGATCGCGACACAGAAAAGAAAAAAAAGGCCAATTTTTTGACTCGTTGCCGTTGCCCAAGTAATGAAGTTGCTGATTCTGCAGAGGAGGGGTACAAGCATGTGTAACGCTGCACCAAAGCTCTGGGCCACACATCATTGGGAAACGCTGGAGACACATAAAAAACAACCAAAGCCAGAGGACTGAAATCTATCATGTTTTTGATAGAGTAAGTTCAATAGCGACAGAGTTTTGTTACAACCATGGCAGAGTTACGATCAATTGATCTATCGATCTATGTATGTATGTGTGTATGTATGTCAAGAATTGGAAAGTACCCAGAAGCATTTGGGCATTGCATCATGAAAACCAGACTGCGCACAACATGAGATTGAGTTGGGTAGCCCAAGCAGGGGTGGAATTTTGATTTCAACAATGGGGGGACACAGTACTGGCACAAATCGTAAAAATGGCTTTAGTTTTTTAGACACCCCTGTTACAACTAATAATGTAAAAATGATGCATAATGTGAAAAGAATTTTTGTTAAGGCATAATGTAAAAACTTTTGACGCATAATGTAAAAAATCAACTCATAATGTTAAAAACAATGCATAATGTTAAATTTCTAACACATAACGTAAAACATTTTAACGCATAATGTAAAAACATTTTCTAACGCATAATGTAAAAGCTTACCAACGCATAATGTTAAACACACTGAATATTTCCAGGGCGCCCTATCCCGTAGGTTAAAATTCAGTCTTCTGTCCAGGACTGATTTTGACCGATGAAGTCGCCGAAAATTTTGCTCGCTTTGGAGAGCACTGAAGTAGTTTCTTGGCACTTTTTTGTGCTCAGTTGACCATTTCTAGGGACAATAATAGACCTGTGACCAGTTAATTATCCAATCAGGAAGGTCCAAGGACTTTGTGCTCATCTCAGTGCCGTAATTTAATAAATGAGGAGAGCCCAAGTGGCCAGAAAGTTGATTATTTTCAGGTCAGGCTCCCTGGTGTCCATACTGGATGTCCGATCGTGCCAAAACTTGGTGTGTGGCCTCTACAGTTAGAGATGTATCTTTATCTCAAGTTTCATCACTTGCGCTCGCCCAGTTAGGGAGTAATTGGACATTGATGATTTTTAGGTCACGTCCTCTGGCTGCCATATTGGAAGTTTGATCAGACTGAAATTGAATGTTTTGGTAGAGGTCCCCTTACGTACAGTACCTTTCTACAAGGTCTGAAAGTCCTAGGTCAAGTAATAACAAAAGGTGCCTCGATTGTTTAAAAAAAAAAAAAAAAAAAAATCGAAGATTGACCTCTGTGACCTTCAAAAAAGGTCAAATCGAAAACTTGGGTATTGCGTCATGTATATGTTCCTTAGGTATGCCTCTCAGAAACATTTGGTGGCAATCTGACCAGTATTTAAGGAGAAATAAGACTTTTTGTGTTCTCAGTTTTGGCCCCCTAGTGGCCATAAAGTGGGTCAAATCGCGATGATTTTTGGTTGCCGAGATATATCCACACACCAAAGTCCAAAGATCTAGGTGGTAAGATAATGAAACGTACCCTCATTGCTGACGGATGATGGGCGGATTGTGATGACTCAGCCTCACTAAGGTGAACCAAAAGTGTATCTTGAAATCCCTGCAAATTTCAGTACTCTCTCAGAGCAGCTAGTATAGGAGCACAGGGACTTGAATCATAGGTTGTAAATAAGCTAAGTTCATGATTAGGAACGACATTTGGCCATCCCCTCCTTTGCCGCCACTGCGAATTACACTTACCAGAGAGATGGGCATTTTTTCCAAAATCTGATCGGCCAAATCTGGGGGTTTTTGAAATATTTTAAAAGTAGATTTTTGGCTTTTTCCACAAACTGAAAATAAAGAATAATATATTTTATGCAAAGCACATTTAGCTTTAAATCGATTGCTTTATACCTTGTGCAATTTTTCTCAACAAATTAATTGATAGATTCCACAATTTCCTGATCGGTTCAAAGGTTTCACTTTTTCTATGAGATTTACAACCTACCCCAATACATTAAAGCCAATGAAGTGAATTGTTTTCACTTGGTTATTTCAACACAGTAGTCTTTAGCCAAAGGTTCTGGACCATTTTGTAAAGGATAATCAGAAAAAAACAATTTAATGAAGCATTGTTTTTTGATTGAAAAAGGGATCCATCACAATAGATGCTTTAAAGGTTAATGTTTGAGCCCTTCACTTTATGCAGTTTATGTGACGGTGCATTCAGGAACCACTCGCGAGACCAGGAGTTCCAAAAATCGTAAGCCTTTATTGCAAAATGGGTCGGGACCAGAAGACACAGGAATTGCCAAGCCAAAAACAGTATCCAAAAAGCGAAGTCGAAATAACAGGCAGGGGTCAGAACCAGTAAGGCAGATGTGCAATGGTACGTAAACGGTAAGCCAAAAATCGTAGTCAGAATCCAGAAGGGTAGGTCATACACAGGGCATCCAAAACAGAAATTGTGGTCGTACAAAAATAGGTCAAAATCCAAATAGACAAAACAAGAACGGTAAGGGCAAGGCAATCTCAAGGTCAGACAAAACAGTTGTGAAGAAGCAATAAACAAAAGGCATATGAGGAGCTCTGCACAAATGTGTATTGATCAACGTTCTGACAGAGAATGAACTGCAGTGAAGACTTTAAGTAGACAAGAGGGAAATCACATGCTATGCAGGGAACAGGAACAGGTGAATTGGATAAGAACTAATTACAAAGGGAAGCACACATGGGGAGGTCCTTAACCACAACAATTGGCAAAAGCCAAGACACGGACAGGATCCACGCAGACAACCTATGACAGATAAACAGCTCCGGTCAAGGAGTTCTAAGTGCACAGACAAAGAGTGCAGGGTGGCAATTAAGCAGGTGCGAGAGATCTCGCAGAAACGCAGGACGAGGCAGAGAAAAGAAAGCAAGAGGCGGAGACTAGAACAGAACGAGGGCTGAGATTGCATTAGTAGTAATTAGTAGCGGTGCAGTTCTACAAATTAACCCAAGTGCTTGTTAGTAAGTTAGTAAAATATACATGGATTAGTTAAGTTAGTAGACTATGATACAAAATATAAATGTTAGTATTATTAGTAATCAAGGAAAGCAAGGTGAAGGAAGTAAACAAGAATAGAAGAAATAATATGAAACACCAGAAACCATTGAAATCACCCGAAGCATGTAGGCACACAGACTGGGAAGACGAACTGAACCAAACTGATCACAAGACAGGGGTGACAAGTGCAATGAAATCTGAATGGCATGAACAGAAAACCAGAATGTATAATAAGCAAAAAGAATAAAGAAAAGACATGGCAATGAACACATGAGCATGACATCAAAACACAGAACCATAACAGTTTAGGTGTTTACAATGGGGTCACTGTAATACAGGCTGTACTTACCCCACATCCTTTTCAATGCAACGTGCATCCAATATCACATATTGATCAAGAAGAACATTTGCGTGACGGTAATAAGAGTTATGAACATAATCTGTCTTTTCGGGAAACATAAGATGCTAGTCCACCCCCAAACAATGAATTCAAAGCAGTTTTGCATCATTTCTTCATTTTAGTGAATTCTAACCTACGGGATAGGGAGTCCTGGAAATATTCAGTGCGTTTAACATTATGCGTTGATAAGGTCTTACATTATGCGTTAGAAAATGTTTTTACATTATGCGTCAAAATGTTTTACATTATGCATTAGAAAAAAATTTTACATTATGCGTTGTTTTTAACATTATGAGTTGATTTTTCACATTATGCGTCAAAGGTTTCTACATTATGCATTAACTAAAAATCTTTTCACATTATGCGTCGTTTTTACATTAGGAGTTGTAACAACCCCTACCTGAGGTAAAACAAAACAGCCGTGTTTTTTTGTTGTTCAAAAACTATACAAAATCCAAGTGATGAAATTGATCAATATATTGGCACACCCCATGGGCAGAAAAGTGTACCACTTGGGATATGACAACTTAATCTTCTGTCATTTCTTTACTCATGGCTTGAATTTAGTTAAAATTTGCCCTGATAGCTGCCCTCTAAACTATATGTACATGAAAATATGTATTTATTATAAAACTAGTAGTGTGGTATGCAGTGTCATCCCATAGGATTTGCTTGCCAAAATTTTTTTTTTTTTTTTTGTTTTATTAGGTTGAGTTGAGGTCAGGCTACCAGAAAATGCGGGGTTCAAATTTTCCAATCCCCCAACCCCCCTACAGGAGACCTTCTTCGACCTGGGGCCCCCTGGGACTGACCTCACACCTATCTCCACCAAGAATGATCATATTTTAACAATTTAAGAGTAATTTTATGAGTTTTTAAGTATACTGAGTCCATTTATCACACTTTGCAGTTTGTGAGAAATGGATATTACAAGCTTCCAGTGAGTAGCAACATCTACATCATGTTATTTTCAACACAGCAGGAGACCTACTCATGTAGTACCTCCTTTTGGAGGAAGATCCGAGCACTTTGTCAGGTCTTATTTGTCATGCGTAACATGTGATATTGAGAAGTAAGAAAGCGAAGGTTTGGGGGAGCATCTCTCCCTCTAAGTTCTTTGATCAAAACAGTTCCCATCTTAGCACGAGAATAATTGTGGGACCAGTTGAGCAGTAAACATGACAAATACATTTCTCCAAGCCTTAGAGATATGATGGCAGCTCACCATGGAGTAGCTGAGTTAGGACAAGACCTTCACCAAGCTCCCAGAAGCAGTTGGTAGCAGGGTCATCATCATTAAGCTTTATATAAGCATTAACCCAGCATTTCTTTGTAATCCCCACAAACTTCCCACCCCACACCCCAGTCAGCACCAGAAAAGTTGGTGAAGTCCGATCAGGTCTTGACACTTGTGACGTCCAATCGCATGTGCTCCATCGCATCAATTCCCCAGTATATCGTTCCCTTGCCAGTAAGAAATGTAAGATGTGCGTGAGCTTCAAGGCAACCGCAAGAGACCTGATCAAAGAGAGGCATCAATATATCCGTGTCAGGTGACCAAACACATACTTCTTGGCAATCCCTCCCAACAAGACACGCATGCACTTGATGAGCACTTAGAGCAGGGGTCCCCAATCTTTCCCAGAGAGGGCCGGTGCAAGTGCAGGCTTTCATTGCAACCAAGCAGCTATACGCCTGATGCTACTAATCAAACTTATTAGCAAAGAGTCCAGGGGTTGATTAGTAGTATCAGGTGTGTAATTGCTTGGTTGCAATGAAAGCCTGCACCCACACTGGCCCTTTCTGGGAAAGATTGGGGACCCCTGAATTAGAGTATCTGCATCTTCCTCAAAACCATGACCTTTGATGTTGGTATCATACACTGCAGGTGTTTCTATTGGAGAATTGTTGCAACAGACCTTCTGCAAATGTGGCAGTAAGACTACTTTTGGTCCTTGAGGCAGAAAAAAGCTCCTTGAGATACATGGTGAGTTTCATTTCTGGATGGATCTCAAATTCTGTTGAGGTTACAGGTCTCTTATTGCATGTCTTGTTTTCAACACCATTCAACACTTATTGCAGCCAGTCATCATGAACTAAATGCGTTTGTTGGATGCTACTTGAGGGTCAGAGACCCTCTGAATGATCTGTGTTTTTTTATACTCTGAAGCACTGCCATGGCATCAACGATGAGGTGCTGTGTCAGGAAGAGTGGCAGATTGAAGTGGTTGAACTTAAACTTCCTGGATCACATTCATCAGACTGACTTTGTCAGCTGGAATATACAGTACAGAGAACCATCAACAGAGCAAAGAGATTGTGGCATGATGTACATCTCAGATTTTCCAACTGTGTCTTCAAGCTTTGGTACATCAACAGTTTTATCTACTTCGTCATTATGCAATCCAGAAATTTTGAGAAAATGACGACCAAAGAGAAGATGAGTTAATAACAATTGAAGTAATGGTGGATTTTGGAAGTCATCAAAGCTGCAGTGGAATGACCAATTTCAGTGCAGCATCATTTCTTCAAACAACATACTAGCCACTTACTTCAAATGTTTAATTGTTTCATCATCATGGAGCAGTGCAGACCAAAGGTCCATTGCCTTGCTTACTGTTCTTGGGAGTACGAGTTTGTTAGATCCGTTTTTGTGCAAAGACTTTACAAACAGGACATTTGGAAGACGTTCAGAAATAAGTTTGTTTTTAAGACTTGCCGTAGTTTTCTGTCTCACTTACTTCCACTTGGTACCTTTTCAGAATTGACAAGTTTGCATCATTAACCTCAGTCATAGTGAGCAGTGTTCAAAATAAGCAGTTGTCCAGTTGCCTGGACAGCCAGAAATATCCGGACAACCTAAACTATCTATGAGGTTGTTCGTTGGACAACAAAAAACCCCGGAAATTTTACTCATTTAAATTTGCTAAAAGTTTATTTACTTTCCTTGCCATGGATGCGACCATTTTGATCATATGTAGGGCCTACTGTGCATAACTTTCACGCATCTTGTACTGGCGAGAACGTGAGTCTTTTTTTATAAAGTACCGTGGAAAACAACAACCCAGAGATATACCGTGGCGTACATTTCAATGCAGGCCTGGACAATCTAGTCAAACTCGTGACATGAACAAGCCGGATGTTACCTTAAACAACCTAAGGGAATTAAGATTCGAAAATGTGACAATAAGCATCTTCCTTTGTGGTAAATTTTATGTGCTCATTTTATGTACGTTAACATACTGTTTGCATGTTCAGAGCTCAGTCAAAATTATTGTGGTCTGAGTGTAGCAGTTTTGTGGTCTTATAGCATGACACTTTACTGCTCTTTGACACTGAGAGGTGAGTTATCTAAACTTGTACAGCCTTGTATCAAATTTCATTGGTGTTCATTTAGGAAGAGGCTATTACCCCCGCAGCGTTTCGGCGCGAAAGTTAAAAGCGTAGGGTGGATTACAGAATGAAATATCTTATTGGCCCAGCTGCGGGGCAAATAGCAGAAGTGCTTCTCTTATCCTCCCCGCCACGGTGCAAAAAGCAGAATTGCTTCTCTTGTCTGCCCTGCTGTGGGAAAGATAGTCAATCTCTTTCCCCCAGTTCACCGCGCTGTGGGGCAAATAGCCACTTTCTTAACATGATTGGTAATATAACACCACTAGGAAGCGGGAATCTTTAGATTGCGTTTTGGCGACAGTGTTTTAAAGTACTTGCAGCTTGTATATCTCTAACTCATCCCAAGCCATGTCAAATAGGTCGGCTCCGTTCCTGCCAGCCATGTAGCGAGCTAATGCCAAAGCCAATCTGAAAGGGAAATGCAGTGCCATCTGAGGGAAAGACCTGTCTTTGCCTGAGATTGTGATGGAAGATGGGGCTCAGAAATATTAAAGAAATGGCACGCAAATGAACCGAGTTACTGAGTTGCAGGAGAGTGGTTTTTGTTAACATTTGTTTAGCTTGGCAGAAGAATTTATCGTTGTATATTTAATTACATTGTTCTAATATCACCTGAACGACAAATTGAAGGATTATTTCACATTATTCAATTTCATTTTTCCTCTCAAATTGCCTGCTGTAGTTCCATAGGTCAGAGGGTTTTTAGATATTTTATGCACAGTGATGGTTAAATAAATTTTAAAGGTTAGTTTTCCAATTATTGTGACTGTGTAAATACTCCCCCTGGTTATGATGCTATTCCATTGGCTGCCTTACTGGATTTTAGTGAAAATTTCTGATTGGCCGCCAATTTTATCCAATTTACACCAAATTTGCTAACGATGATCCTCGGACTAAGGGCCCTATCTTACACCAGAGTCCCTAAACCCGTTATTTGGGGATTTAGCACTGCGTAAGAGGCGTTCCCCCGCGGAAGTTGCTATCTTGCACACCTGCCTATATCCCTAAAACACCAGCGCTACCCGTTATATTATGCATAGGCGTGGTTTGGGCGTTACGCTAGTTAAACCAATCAGTGTGCCAGGTGCCACTGCCTTTCGGAGCAGGCTGCGCTATCCCAAATCCTCAAACCGAAATCCGTGATGGAGAGAAGAAGGTCGCCACGTTTCTCCGTTAAATTGCCCGTGCATGAGGTCAAATCCAGTCAGAGGAGGATCTGTTTTTGTTAAGTTAATCATGAATTGTAGTATTATTATTATTATTATTATTATTATTTGAAATTGACATATTGTTTAATGTTTGGTATGTAGTGGAAAAAAAAAATCAAGCCTACCCCTTTTGTGATGGAAACTTCAAAAAAAAAAAAAAAAAAAAAAGCGTTTCGCCATGCACTTCCAACTCCCTCTCCCGTCTGAAATGAAGCATAGAACAAAATCCCATTTTAGAAAAATAAAATTAGATATATGCACTGGCACTCAGCGACGTAACTTTTTTTTTCCCCATCGAGAGCGGCATTTCAGAACTCTTCAGCGAATTAAGGTAATTCTGGTGACAAGTACGTGGTTTCGTCTGTTTACATTTTCCAATCGGACAGCTGTCTATTTTTTTACAGCAAGTTGCGTGACCGTGCTGCAAAAACAGGTGTACGTACTTGTCCCCGAAATACCTTCATTCGCAAGAGAGTTCTGAAATGCCGCTCTCGCTGGAAAAAAAAATTTCCGTTGCTGAGTGCCAGTGCATAGCGCTCTTGTGAAAGCCCAAATGCGGGTAGCGGGTGGTTTTAGGACCCGCTATACGCTTTCCCTAACGTGTGTGGTCAAGATAGCAATTGTAGGGAAAGCGCATAAACACGCCCACGGGCACACCTCCAGGCGCAAATAAAGGATTTGGCATAATGCATAGCGGGTAGTGTGGCCGCAAGATATCGTTTAGGGATAGTGGAAGCTGCTAAATGCGTAATTCACGGGTTGCGGGTAGTGGCAACGGGTAAGGCAGTGTGAAAGATAGAGCCCTCAGCCTCTCAAAAGTAATCAGATAGATTTTAGATTTTTGGAACAGTTTGCCATCTATTTGGCTGTAATGAACAATCAACTCAAACAGGACATAAGCTCATATCTAAGTTACACCCAGTGTTTGGTCAATTCACATAAAACTTGCTATTAGTGTTTACAGCCATACTTATAATATGATGACATTATGTTGGCATGGCATCTTTGCCAAGCTGGACTGCTTGGCCCCCCTCATTGCTGCTTGCAATTATACTTAAGAAAGTTTTGTCTCGCAAAATTTTGCTGTTATTGGAAAAAGTGAAACTGAGGCAGATTAATCCAAGTTTTCAATGGAGAGAAAGATGCAATATATTTATCAATAAATAAATCTACAGTACACAGGCCCCTTTCCTTCCAAGTGTATTCCAGAGGCCAGGTACAAAGCCATGGTTATGACAAACAGGAGAGGATATTGACGATTCAGGTGCCTCCGGTATCTGCTTGATTTGCCCAACATTCTCAAACCACATTTCTGTAAACAATGTTAGACCTAGCCAGTTTATTAGGTAGTTCAATTTTATGAATTCAATTTTATGTACCTGTCCGAAAAGATTTTTAAAATTATTTGCGCTTTCAAATCTAGCCACAGGGAAGAGCTGATTTTCTATGGGGCTAGAACTGTCTCAAATAGAGAAATGCACAGAAAAAATTCACAAATGTATTTGGGGATTTATATATACGTATGACTCAAAACACAAATACATTTTCAATGCACACACAAAATGTTTCACACACAAATACTTTTTCAATGCACACACAAATATGTTTCATTCCATATATATAAGTTAAAAAAATCCACATATAAAAAATAAGATTCAAAGCATATCGAAGCACACACAAATAGAAAAAAAATTCACAAATGTGCTTTTAATTTGTAAACTTCACTGCATTTGTGTGTGAGACTTTTGAGACTCCCCTGCCGTGACTCCGATCCACAAATGCATTTTTTCTAAGAGGGATCGTCTGTAGCCAATCAGATGTCTCACTCCTTTACAGCCAATCACCTTGCCTCCCCACGAGGGGTGTTTTATGACGTCATTAAAAGGCGCGTAGGCGGCCAGAGGCTGGAGGTTTTTAGCCATGGATCCCAGAGCCATAGAGAAACAGAGTTGTGACAACTGCATTGACTTCAATGGGCCACTGCAATGGCGGATCATGGAGGCGTCCAATAGTTCCAAACGAAGCTTCCTGGGAAACCGTATCGCTGTGGAGAAGTCGTGTGTCTCGCATCTTCTAAGTGATTATTTAAGGGTAAGAAGTAGCAGGTCAATGTATTATAATAACCATTTTATAAGCATATTGTAACCGAACTAACGGTGTGATTTAAAACATTATAGCTCGTCTCTTTCAAGCAGATTTTGAGATATAACGCAGTTAGCGAAGATTGACACGGCTTTGTACGTCTTTGCTAACTGTGCTTAACGCCTGTTAACAAAACGTTTCACTGAGCTATAATTAAGTTTAATAGCGTATCTCTGTGATGTGTGAATTGAAATGTTATACGGTTCACTCAAAGCTTTAAATAATGCTAAATAGTTAATATAACATTATAGGGCTATAACTAAAACGTAGATGCTAGCATGCTATGCTGACCATGCGAACCGTCAACGTTAGTTATCTTAGCATGAATGTTCGTGGTTATTCAAGTAATTTGAACTACTAATAATGATCGATCATCATCAGTCTCTTTTGGCACGAACGACAGCTTATCACGTTATTCTCTAAAGTTACTATGAGGTGTAATGTTATAAATGCTGCGTTCAAACCAGCTTGTGAAAACCATACTAGTGAAAATTATGGCACCTATATAATTTGGTTTTCCATCGATCTTGTTCTTTTTTTAGGTCCATTAATAGGATTCCCATGTTTCCTGGAACACCTTGAAGACCTGGAAATTTTATAGCCTGTTGGACCCATACTTTGTTTCATTGCCCCATTTCTTCCCTTTTGTTGTTTTTCTGCCCTGTGCCTTAATTTGGTCTATTAAAAATATTTTTCCAATTCTCTGTCCTTAATATTTATTTTCTTCTGGAGATCTGCCTTTTAATAAGTTCGAAAAATTATTTCTCAAAAGATGTATATGGTCTCCTGGAGCGTCAAATATTGTGATCAAAGTGATATCGTAAATTTGTGTCCAATAGTATCATTTGACTGTCCATCAATATAAGATGCATATATTGTGTACATAAACGTGATATTGGCCACGGTATGCAAATTATTTCCACGGACGGCCGAGATGTGTATTTCAGAGCAGAAAAGCATTAATACCGCATTTATGTACACTGTATATGCATCTTACATTGATGAATATTCAAATGATACCATTGGAAACAAATTTACAATATTTGATCACAATATTAGATTCTCCAGGAGACCATATGCATCTTTTTGATCTCATGCAATTTCTTTATTTTTGTGAATGTATTTTGTTACTGAGTTACTGAATTAAATGCATAATTAGTCATGATGGATTCAACTAGGCCTAAAGTATATTGTAGTTGTGTTAAAAATGGCCTGTATGTGTTATGTTATCATTGAAAGGTTTGAAAATTGTCAAAAAGTCAACATGGATGAACAAGATTTCCCTCCAACTACAGAACTCTTAGTATGGACCGCTATGCATATTCTCATTCATCCAGGTCATAGACAGACTAGCCAGTCTAGCCTAGTGAACAGCATGAACTGATGAAGCCATTTTTAGAGGGGGCAAAACGTCTTCTAAGACATAACTAAGCTTAGTTGACCTAATTCAATTTCCTTAGGATACTTGGTGTGGACTCCATGCAGTGACTACCATCTGACTGTGATAATGAATTAATGCATTTGTTGTACTGTATTGGTAGTTATTACTAGTACTAGCAGTATAAATCCATAATTCTTGATTTCCATTTCAAGACCACAGAGGAAACAATATCCCATCAACTTTATTATATTGGTTATCATGGCCAGGTAAGACAAGAGTTGGTCTTGCTCTTTGTTTTTATTTATTTATTTTTATGGTAGCTCTCAAAGGCAAATTTTAACAAGGAAATAAGGCAAAGGTTGGAGAACCCCTACATTAGATGGCTTTTTTTAGTGTGCCTATTATGATCACACTGATTTTCATCCTTACAAAGAATAATGTTTGTTTTTCCTAATACTGAAAGTTGCAGTATCTTGCGATCGCTATTGTGTATGGACAGTCGAGTGATCATTTCTGATATTGTATGCTAATCAAGACAGAGGTTATGAAATGGCTTTAAATTCACTTGGCTACAACAGTCATTGTATGTATATATATATATATATATATATATAATGTGTTTTTTACTCAGGAAGATCCACAAAACCTTTTCACTCCTCGTCTTGTTCTATTCCATATCGTCTCTTCTGGAAGTCAAAGTGTGATGAGATTACTCGTAAAAAGTCTAGAATTAAAGCTATTAGAGATGGTAAGCTATAAACAGGGAAAATTAGTACAGCGTAACGCAGTGATTTGCTAATCAAGAGGCACTTTATCACACAGATTCCACAACAGCCGCAATGATGACTCTACACCACCTTTGTGTGCTTACACAGATACTAGCTATCTTTGTTAACAAGCTAACTGTTAGAAGCAAGCCAGCCACCAAGATACGTGAAACACTGGCTGCTAAATGGGAGCTATGGTTTTCCTGTAACGTTACTAGCCAGCCAGCTAGCTTGCTACGAAGGTGACGTTAGTGCAGTGTCCTGCAACAGGTCCAGAAACACGAAGCAAACATTGTTTGCATAATTGGTAAAATCGAGACGTCATTGAGATGCGACTGGACCATGAATAATTTTATTAGCGTGATAGCTAGCTTGGTTAGCAGGGTACAGAAATGTAAGTCCTGCTGCTGTTGGCAATGGTTGCTGCCACTAATAAATATTTTGCCCAGGTGTGATACAGCCTGTATGTTAAAGGTGATATCACAGGTGCAAATTCCCTAAATACCTCCAGCCTCTGGCCGCCTACGCACGTTTTAATAACGTCATAAAACACCCCTTGTGGGGAGGCACTAAGGTGATTGGCTGTAAAGGAGTGAAACATCTGATTGGCTACAGACAATCCCTCTTAGAAAAAACACATTTGTGGATCGGAGTCATGTCAGGGGAGCCTCAAAAGTCTCACACACAAATGCAGCAAAGTTTACAAATTAAAAGCACTTTGTAAATGCAGATCCAACAGTTCATATATGAATGTAACAAGCTCCACATATGTATTTGATGAAGATTGCAAATACTTTTACATGCATTTGTGAATTTTTTTTCTATTTGTGTGTGCTTCGAAAATATGCTTATGAATCTTATTTTTTATATGTGGATTTTTTTTTCTCATATATGGAATGAAACATATTTGTGTGTGCATTGAAAATGTATTTGTGTTTTGAGTCATACGTATATATAAATCCCCAAATACATTTGTGAATTTTTTCTGTGCATTTGTCTATTTTGAGACTGTTCTAGCTCCATTATTTTCACAACATTCCTGTGAGGAAATGCAACTGGCAACATGGGGACGCGTTTACAAACCTAGCCACTAGGTGGCAGCAAAAGCATATAGGGTATGGTTGCTGAAGCAGAACATTCCCAAGTTCGAGCATTTTCTTTCAGGTGTTTGCGCTGAGGCTTTCAGATAGCCTGTGTGTGTAAATTTCTGGCACCCCTGACTGGCAATGCACAAACAAAACAGAAAAATATAAACAATATAATTATAGCAAAACGGCATATACCGACATGCGTGAAACACTCTATCAATGTTTTAATGGAAACAGCTAAAATCATAACAATCATTTAATACAAAATAAATTTAAACAAAATTGAGGTTTCATAAAAATTGGCACCCTTCATTTAGTACTTAGTGCAACCACCTCTGGCAAGGATAACATCATGGAGTCTTTTCCTGTAATTTCTGACAAGGTTAAGGCACGCATTTGGGGGGATTTTGGAATATTCCTCAAAGCAGACCCTTTCCAGATCCTTCACATTCTTAAGCTTGCGTTTATCAAGTGCCCACTTCAACTCAGCCCATAGGTTTTCAATTGTATTGAGGTATGGCGACTGAAATGGCCATTGCAGAACGTTCATTTTGTTGACACCGAACCATTTCTGTGTGGATTTTGAGATATGCTTTGGGTCATTGTCTTGTTGGAAAGTCCACCTACGGCCAAGTCCCAGGCTTCAAGTGGAAGCAACCAGATTGTCAGACAAAATTTCTTGAGACTTGGCGGAGTTCATTATGCCCTTAATCTTAACCAGTGCCCCTGGACCTCTTGAATTAAAACAGCCCCAAAACAAAACTGACCCACCATCATACTTCACTGTAGGTATGAGGTGCTTCTCCTTTTATGCATCTTCATTTCAACACCAATCATGCTGATGCTGAATCTGATCGAAACATGCAGTTTTTGGTCTCATCTTACCAAAGCACCTTGTTTTGGTCATAATTTAAATGGCATTTGGCAAACTCCGAGTGCTTGCTTTTGTGTCCTCTGGTCAGAAAAGGCTTTCTTCTGACAACCCGTACAAAGAGCCTATGGTTGCGGAGGTGGCGCCTGATGGTGCTTTTTGAAACTTGGTGACCCAGAGATGCCAAGAAGGCCTACAATTCCTTCGCAGTAATTCTTGGGGATTTTGTTGCTTCTTTCACTATACACCTCAGTGTCCTGGGGGAAAATGCAGTTGCGTCCCCTATCCTTGATGAATTCAACAGCTCCATATCTTTGGTATACCTTAGTGAAACTGGAAGTGGGGTAATGGCTCAACGTAGTTTCTTAACACTTAGATAAAACTTAAATAAGTGGAATTTTATGCCTGGTTTAATTTTGGTAAATGTTATTTACAATAATCTTTAAGGGTGCCGTTAATAGTGAAACCCTGATTTGGAGGAAATAGATTTTTAATGAAATCAGTCAATGATTTTGGTTGGTTCCATTGGAACATTCCTATTGTGCAGTCTTTTTCACATGTTGTTATTTTGATTATCTCAATAAATATACTTTGAAGAACTTTTTAAAGTATTTTTGTGCATTGCCTGTCAGGGGTGCCAGTAATTTTGGAGCCCACTGTGTGTGTGTGTGTGTGTGTGTATATATATATATATATATATGTATAGAGAGAGAGAGGGAGAGAGAGACTGGTCCGTAAAAGGGCCAAGGGGCTGCAATTAATCTAATCAACTGACATCAGCCTGCCCAGACAATTAGTTGTATCAGGTGTGCTTCTGCTTGGGTGGAAGGAAATCCTGCAGCTCCTCAGCCCTTTTAAGGACCAGATTGACACCCCTGAACGAGGATCCCTAATATGTGAGCCCAAGACATCAAATTTACAAAACTTGAGTAGTAATTTTCATTTATTTCGAGCCTTCTGCAAGGGCAAGAGTAGTTATTTTCATTTATTCTGAGCCTTCGGCAAGGAATAAATGAGAATTACTGCTCGGGTTTCGTAAATTTGATATTCTGGGCTCACGAATTTGAGATCCTATTTATCCCATGAATGACAGCATTGTATTACTTGGAAAATGAAAAAAAGGCCTCAGTTTCTCGTTGGTGGTCTATTCAAGTCAATGGGATTAAATGAAAAAATTCAAGTCACTATTATGACAGTTACAAATGTATCTTATCACTTCAATGGCGATAAAGTGTTAGCATTCTAGTAAGCAAATTATTCATCCCATTGACTTGAATATACTGCCAAATAGAAGCTAATGCTTTTTTTAATTTTCCATATTATTTGATGCTGATAATTATGGGATACAAAGGATCTCAAATTCATGAGCTATCAAATCTTTGAAACAAGATTAGTCAGTTCAATTTATTCTGAGCCTCTGTTTACCCACCAGTAAATGGGGTTTTTTTTCTCATTTTTTTGTATTTTCCCTGTGCTGTGATCACCGTTAGTATTACTGAAAATTATCATAAATGTACTTTCTGCTGAGTTTTTTCCAGAAAAGGAGAGGACAGGTACCTAGGCTATGCCTATGGCAGGTTTCTAAACCCATCGAATCTACCTGCGTTAGTGCATTGTGGTCTTAATACAACTGGGGGTGAATTTAGAACATGTTTAGAATGTTTCAGTAAAATAATGAGCGCAGAAATTTAGCTTGACTGATAAAATTGTACAACCGTAATATGTTTCACTGACTCTTTAAAATGACTAAAACAAACAACACTGTGTTGTGATGGTGTCCACAGCTCCCCTTTCTGACTTCTGTAACTCTGCCTCGCTGCCACCAGCCATTTTCTCCTCAGGTCTTTTTCTTGGGGAATGCATGTCCTCTTTTATTTTGACATGCAACACTGGGTATTTGGCATTTTCTCCGGGGTCAAAGCAGCTAGGTACTAATAAAAGCTAAAGAAAATCTCGACTTCTCAGTGGTTGCCAAGGATGTGCTCTCCCTGCTTTCTTTACTTCTGATTTTCCATATACCCTGTCAGCTCGTACTGCCTCCCCGCTGCTGAACTAGCTTTATAAACGTCTCCTATTGCCAGTATGCCAACGCCCTAACATTTGAAGCCCAGTATAAGCATCTGAAGACTGGGAGACCAAGTCCCACAAGCTTTTTAGGTTCTTGCAAATGTGCTTTAGAAATACAATAGCATTTAAAATTCCAGATAAAAGGTAAAATTAATAAAGAATGAAATTGAGGAAGATGGATAGATTACGTATGTCAGAGATATAAACACCAAAGGAGAGAAACCACTTTAATAACATTTACATGGTCAATGACAGACAATGGGAGGCTCCTCCAGCCCTCAGTGTTCCTTTTTAGTTTTATTATGGCTTCAGCAAAATTTTATTTTGATGAAAGTATGGATTTTTGGTATTCCCTTGACAAATGTATGTCAAGTCATCTTTCACATTTTAAAAGAATTAGTCTGCCATAAGATTGGAATCAACATAATCAGATAAAAATATAAAAACAAAAAACCAGAAAATGTGCCAAACAACTTTCCTAGTTTGAGAAGATTGGGAATGAAGAGGAGCAGTCTCTCAAATGCAGTTACATCATCGCAATATCAAGAGATCTGATTTTCACTCCTACCCATTTCAGTTCAATCAGAGGGTGGTTTCTTATGGTAACAGTAAATGGTTTAACAGCCAGACTGAAAGAAGCAAGACTGTCTTTAAACCTGACTTCCATGTAAAGGGACAGTGGAAAACCTGTTCCTGGCCCTCAAGGACTGTGAGTGGATGATCCCTGTCCTAGCCAATCCATATGTATTCTAGGAAGTATCGAGCTATGCAGAGTGCAGTATAACTGTGCCATCTGTGTCATCTTCAGGTCTGTGTATCAGCCCCAGATCATAATTCTGCTTTAATCCCCATTAAAATGATCTTGCACTCCCCCCAATTGTTTCTCTCTTTCGCTCTTTCTCTCCCTCAACTTTACTTATGCCTTCTGTAGGCACTTATCATTAATCCAATGGTGAGACATGGACTGTAGCTCACCTTTCTTCCAGAGGTGACTGCAGTAAGAGTGGAATGTATTTGCTTTTAAACAACAAAGGGCTGTTGTGATGGGTCCACAAATCATGGATTAGCCTCTGCTTTCCAGCCTGTGTCTACACATACACAGAGGCAGCAGGTTTGCAGCCATTGTGTGTCTGTCAGAGGCTGCTGGACCGTCTGGCTGCAGCCTTGCCTGCTACTGCCGCAGGCTTCATAGACCAGAATGTTGATGCATGAAGTGTGGAACAGGGAGGGAGTTTTCCCCCAGAGAAGCTGGAGATGGTGACTGGCATATGGAAGAAGTGATAATTCCGTCCATCAGGACTCCAGAGTTGGGCATGTTAAGTGTAACTGGAAAAAAGGCGCTGTACCCCACCTATATAAACAGTCACACTTTATGGGACATGAAATATTTTTGGACCATTTGTGCCCCAAGAGGTCAGATCCAGTGTTCTGCAGTGGAGGATTGTACTTGGGATTCTTGCCACAAACAGACCCATGGTACACCTGAAACCAGCAGTGAAGAAAGCATAGTAATTTTGTAGGCTGTCGGAAAGTGTGTTGCACATTTCTGAAGAATGATCACATCCAGTGGGGGTATTCAGCATAGTTAGGGAATGATGTATGGTGTTGAGTAGCAGGTATTCACACGCTCACTTTATTTATGGGCCTCAGAATAGCAGCTTGAAGCAGACAGAGGTAGGGTAAGATGGGGCAATTCTGGCCTACATTTACCTTCTTTCACTGGTAAAAACACTAATCAATCCTTTTCTTGGCCAGTAGTTGTTCTAAACTATTGCTAGAGCTATCAGAAACAACATCTTAACAGGTTTTCTACATGTCTCCAACAGTGTGTAATTTTTATCAAATAAATTAAAAAAATATATTGGCCCTGAAGATGGGGCTATTTTAGCCTGTTCCAAAATTACTCAGTTCTGATGCCATATCTAACTATAAAGTATATTCTAACTCATATTGTCTATTCCATACTAAAATCAGTTCTAATTATATCATTTGCTGTAATTTAAAATCAAATTGCGAGGTAGTATGTGAATGTAGGTCTGCATGGTTCAGCCCTGAAAGGGTTAAAGAGTTTTGTCAAGTTCCAACACTAAAATGGTCTTTCTAATAATAATCAGTGCATTACAATCAATTCTGACATTTAGAAATGTTTTACAACTGTTTTAAATAGGGAATATGTGGTGACCAGAATAGCCCCATCCATGGGGGCCGAAATAGCCCCAACCACATGGTCCTAAACAAAGCAGTGTTTCACACCAATGACTTTCAGTGGCGGAGCTAGAACCGGGAATTGGGGGGGCACAGACACGTCCCTTTATGACAACAATTAGTCCTGGCTACTTCTCAATCATTTTCCTTTATTGACGCATTTTCCAATTATTGTTATTGGCAACTGAAGACACGGTTTCTCTCCATATGCGATCTCACAGCGATGAAATCATGGGCTAAATTCAGTACAGAAAAACAATTTACTTATTAATCGGCCAATGCTTCGCGTTGATTGAACTGGTCCGTGTTCCAATGAAATATCGTTTTCACTCTCGGTATTGCGTGGGTTGATAAAAAAAAGTGGCACTCGGCAGTTAAATAGGCTATAAAAAGCATGCGGCTCAAGCTATTTGTGTGAGAGTTGAAAGGTACACTGTAAAAAAAAAAAAAAAAAAATCGTAAATAAACAGTAATATTCCGGCAGCTGGGGCTCCAAAAAAATTTCTGTAAAATAATGGAAAATAATGTCTCGTGAAAATACAGTAATTTCCTGTTTTTAAAATACAGTTAATAAATTTTAATTTTACATGAGATTTTGTGTATTTTTTGTCTTTTTTGTTTAATGAAGGACATTTGCACCTGTAAAAACAATGAAATTACCTAAAAATATGGTCGAATACTGCAATAACACAAATAATCAGGCTTAAAATTACAGAAGAGTGCCGTTATTAGTTGGGTTTTATTATATAATTTTACATAAAAATCTTGTATATTTAATATGTTGTTAAACTGGTAATCGGGTTATAATTAAAACAATATACTGTTAAGTTTTTACATGTATAATTACATAAAAATCTTGTATATTTAATTCATATTTAATGTAATGAAATTAAATACCACCTATAAACTATTTGATTTACCTTTTAAAAAATGTCTAAATACTGTTGTAAAACTGGTAATCGGCTTATAATTACAACAATATAGGGCTCTAAATTCGTAGACCAGGCGCAGGCGCGGCGAATAGGGGGAGCGCCGCGCCAACGGGGTGTGTCCAGGCGTATGTTGCAATTTCGAGCCCGGCGTAGCCTGGCGCAAGTACTCCTCTGTCCCGCCTCTGCCCCTCCCTGCCGGCGCAAGTGGCAAAGAGGGAGGAGAAAAGGCTTAAGTGGGTTTAACACAGCCGAGTCAACTCTTCACCAATAAAATGAGCTCCTCTCCTCACCTTTAAAGTGTTGAAATAAAGAAGCCTCTGTCCCATATCTGCATGATGCGTTAATGTTTCATTTTACTTTGCTGCTTCAGGCTTGTTTTCTGCACCGCTTACGTCTATATTAAGCATTACGAATATGAGGCATTCTCGAATTATTACCATTAGCGAACTTGAATGGAATTTCAAAACGAAACTACGTCAGACCATTCAAACTTATGAAGTTGGAATGAAAAGAGACGGTTGCTCATTTATTTCTTCTGTCTGCATCATTGGGAAGAGAAAAGATGGATAGCGTGTTCCTATTATTACACCCTTTTGCTGCTTAAAATTTTGGGATTAACATGCATGGACAACAATGCAAGATACAATATTTATTTTTTATATGTGATATTTATCACATTTATTTTCAATATGTGATCTTAACTCAGTACGAGATCATTGCAATCAGGCTGTATTCCTTTCCCCCACTAAAAACGATAAAACCTAAGTGACAATAATATTAGTATTAAGCCGCTTGCTCACTGGACGCGAAATGAATTTTTCGCACGACAGTTTGCTTTGCTGCGTTGAACCCAGTGTCTCTCGTGTCCAAAAAGTCGGACGGGTTTCAATATATCGCCGTGTCCGACAGTCGGATGGTTTCAATATAACTCCGTGTCCAACAGTCGATTATTGTTTTTAATTTCTTCAAATCTACTGAATCTTTTAGATATTAAACGTGAATGTTTTGATAAGAGGGCTCAGTTCTTCAAGATGAGTACCGAGAATTTCAATCAATGTTTCTGTTTAAGCTCTGCTCAATAAAGTGAGTCGACGTTGGCATGGGACAATGTACAATGCCTGTGGAACATCAAATTCAAAATACTCCATGTCTGACAGCCAAAAAAAAACAGAAAAAAAGAGGACGATTAGGACAGATTGATAACGAAATAAAGAATAAAAAGAACGATATTATCAACAAACAGAACATCCATTGAACACTGCGATTTATTTATTTGCGGGCCATCTTCTTTGGATGTTCTGTTTGTTGGTGACATATTTTTATTCTTTATTTCGTTATAAATCTGTTCTCATATCAATACTTTTACTTTTTGCTGGCTGCCGGACATGGAGTATTTTGCCTTTCGCGTCGGACAGTCTTGATCGTGCGTGCGATATTTAATTCACAATGTCAATGGTCATGGAATAGATATGGTCACTGACTACAAGCGCTATTTTATCTCTGGTGTGGAAATAAAGCATGAATCTGTTCGATCCATCTGACTAATTTTCAAAGGAGAGACCGAATAAAGACTGTCGTCTATCTTCAACAGAAGAAAACAGACGAATAAACAGACGCGTGTATTCGCGTCTTTGCATTGACTTTAACTGTAATAAGTCTCGCGAAAAATTTGTTTCGCGTCCAGTGTGCAAGCAGCTTTACTAAGCATAGAACGCAAGCATTTTATATATATATATATATATATATGCAGTTTGTGGTTGGCTGAGAAAGATGTGAAGACGTTAGTTTGATCACAGATTCAGCTGCGTTGATTAAGCCAGGGCGAGTTTTCATTACGGCGTGCCAACCGCTTTTTAATCTGACATCAGGACAAATCGATATAGGTACTATAATTTATGTCCTGATTCAGATTGTTACATTAAATAGTGCTTGCTGTAATTACTTATTGCACTGAAATGTGCCTGACATTCTGGAAACCTGCCTGTGAGGTTTTGGTGACGTGCGCACTGTGCGCCGGTCAGCCAAATTACCACTGCACAGAAAGTAAACCAGGTTGGAGCTGGCGAGCTTTCTGGGCAACTTCAGCATAGACTTTTTCTACGAAATTGTCACTGCGTCTTGATGAATATGTGACACCTCCCTACTACGCCGCCACACCCATCTCGGCGACGTCCGTCTACCAAATTGCCAAAGTGGCTGCGCACGGTGTTGCACCACACAAAATTACCAATTATCGCGCGGGCTGCACGGGCGAAATTACCACTGCGTCACGCGCCACTCAGTGCCACCCTGCGCTGCGCCAAGAAATTAGAGCCCATACTGTTAATTTAAGATCATATCCTGTGCAATATAACTTTTTACATTTAAAATTACATAAAAATCATGCATATTTAATATCTTTAATGTAAAAAAAAAAAAATTGCCCATCTATAAAAACAATGGATAAACTTAAAAAAATGTCATAATACTGCTGTAATACAGATTACCACATTCATATTTACAATATTCTGCTGTTAATTTGAGCCCATGTGTATAATGTGTGGGGTTTGTATGTAATTTTACATAAAATCTTGCAAATTTAATGGATATGTAATCTCAAAAAGGATATACTGACCTATAACATTGAATATATCTTCTTTCATATACTTTCATACCAGATAATTAGGGTTATAATTTAAAAAAAAAACCTACTGTTAATGTTAGACCTCACACACACCATTTGAAAATGTCACTTATTTAAAACTAGAGAAAATATTTGGCCTCCAACGTTGTGGTTTTTTGACAAATTATACAAAGATGAGATTTAGCTTACTATAACAGCTCTTAAACAATCAGGACACACTTTCTTCACATTCAACATTTATTCAATTCTGTTGACCAACAAACCAGAACAAAAAAAAATGTTGCAACATTTGCCAGAGTTCAACAACATTCATGCTTCAAAAATTTTGAAATTGTTTGCAATTTCTAACAATTTGTTGTACAAATGAAAATACTTGGCACCAAATCACTTTTAAGGAGTCATACAAACAAAACAGAGAAACAAAAAACATCTAGAAATTAAACCAAGGGTACCCTAAACCACACTGAACATGGCAAGGCCACTTGGTGCTGCAGACCTACAATTGGCCACTTGCGAAGAGATAAATTGTGTTTCTGCAGCAACAATGGAAGCAAGCATTTAACTGCCTCATGATTGACACATAATTTATCTGACCATAAGTGGTCAGTTTCTTGAGTTGTCTGCAGCACCAGGTGGACTTTTTAGTTTTATTGCTTGATTTTGATTTAGTTTTTTTCAATATGGGCAACTCCAAGTCCAATTAGTTCTGCAGACAACTCAAAAAACTGAATTATGTGTCAATCCAGGAGCAGTTACATCTCTGTCCACAGGATCTGTAGCGGGAGCTACTGTCCATACATTCATAACATTATCAGTCAATACCAGGAGCATTAACTTAACTTATTGAAGTAACTTTAGGTTCTAACTTTGTCCAGTATTGTGAACCTACTATATAATTAAAATAAAATGTGAAAATAGTATATAGTATGTGTATATACTATGCATCTGGGTCACAGTGGTACTATCTGACAACACACACTCAAACGCAAGAATACAGTGGGCAAGAGTACCGTTTAGGACAAGCCTATGTGAGAATGACATGAATTACTGTGCATCTGAAAGGAGGGAGATTGGACTCCAATGTTTTCTGATTACTGTTCTTTTTACTCCCTCCATTCGTAGTCTGCAATTTTTGTTATCAGGGAAAGAATCTTTGGACTGACCGCCAGCTGCTTTCTGGAAGCATTCTTCTCCACTTTCAATCCCTTGTCTGGATTTATCTTGAAGAGGCATCTGTCGAATGAAATACAACAAACAACTTCATTAATAAAACGTGTACTCTACTTTAATATACTTGTTTCATATATTAGCAATAATAGTAGCAGAATAGTGGGAATTTGAGAAGTAGCAGGTTTGGGGCAGGAACAGGTTTTTAAAACTGGTCCTGTGCAGGACAGCAACCCAAGCACCTGGAGGAAGCCTTCGTGAACACAGCAAGAACATGTAACTTCCATGGAAAGCCCCAGTCTTTCGATCATATTAAAATGTAGGTGGACAACATTAGAAATACCTTTGAATGTAACACCAATATAAACTGCAGCCTTCAAATTTGCATATTTCAACATCTCTCTGACATAGTCTGATAGGTAGGTAGGGTTTATTGCAAGGCTGTTGTATTGGATTACATTTGCTTATAGATGGGTTATTATTTTTCTGGTCATTCTATATCCGTTTTGATGTGTAAAATTGACTAATGCTTTCTAACCTTTGCAAGAACTCCAATGTTGCTCCTTGGGCTGCTGGGTAAGAGATGTTCAGGCAGTAGGAGGCAAACAGCAACACATGAGCATCACTGAAATCGGTGATGTGGCTGTTCACAATGGTCTGGTCCACAGATAACATGAAGTGCTCTGCTGCCAAAGGAGAACTTCCTGTTGTACATATACACAAGAGAGGAGATTAGTAACTTTTAGTAACAAACTGAGCCCAAAGACCATAAACTACAGCAATTATTAAATATAATTTTACTTTACAAACTGAAACTGAACTGTATATTTTAAAAAAAAACTAATCGTCAATCACCCAACTGGTTATGTAAGCATTATAATCCAGTATAATAACCCTTCTAAGGAGTAGTTTGGATTTTTTGACATATGGTGGTATGAAATATTGTTAGTAATATCAATGTACAAACATTGTGGATGGAGACATCCAAAGGGAGACAGTAGCTAGTCAGACAGAAATGAGCAGCATATTAATCACATTGATCAATTAACATTATAAATCTCTTACCAGCTTACATTTATTCAAACACATTTGCAATTAATGAATAATCTGAATTCCATAATATTAAACTGATAAAAGCTACAACCACCAATGACATCAAACCAGAAGTTCAACCAATCAATCAGCCCAGAAGTTCACATCTTTAACTGGCCATACTGTGAAGAGAGATCTTGCATAGATGTATCAAAATAAACTGTTTTTGCATTTATTGTTATCACAGCTTTGATTGTTATCACAAGGGCTTATTGTTCACCACAAGAGCAGCAGAAAATGACCCTCGGCAAATTTAACCCACAACACTCCACTCAAAAGACCATTTTAACCAAATACCATTTCCAATGTTTCATTCTACTCTGACCTCTCTTTGCCATGAACTATTTCAATTGTTGAATAGCTTTATGATTCAGAGGGACTGAGAGTAAATTCAAGCATTGGTAGTACACTAAAAAGATACTGCATTTTGTTGTCCATGATTAAAACTGTTTTTATGAGTTCTGTGTTGTGTTTTAAAATATTTGCTGCTGTCTGACAAGCTGCTGGCTCACTGAAATATCTGTGTGACTGTAGCCTGAGCCAATGTCCATACATTCATTTTGCCACCAGTCAATAACCCATGCCATCATGTCAGTGCATACGAACTACTCCTTTAAAGACCAATAGTATACTATAATAATAGTATAACAGTAACTAGGACAGAAAAAAAAAAAAAAAAATCCAAATATTTATACAAACGTACCACACACAACAATGCATGGCGTACTTGGAAGTTCAGCACAGTCCACTTCAGAGGGCAGGATTGTTTGATCCACAGTATGGAACATCAGGTCCTCTTCCTCGTCGAAAAAAATTGGTAGCAGTTGAAGAAACCCGGCAGCCTTGACATCTACAACATTCTTGCTTGATGTTTCCATTTCTCTGAAGATGGTCTCCATCTTCCCTGTCTTGTCATTAGCTTTGAGGTATGAAACAACTCTGGCACATTTATTTGCTATGGCTTTGTCATCAATGTCCATGCCTGTAAGCTCTTCAAAATGAGTCTTCATGCCACTTGTCTCAAATAAATATGGCCACTCATTTGTCAGATCAGAGGTCTCAATTCCACTGATAATGTCTTTTCTCTGAGTGAAGAAGGTGGCCCTCATCATATGCTCGATAGCTTTGGTGTCACTGCATCAATCTTTGTACATTTTCTTTAACTCTTCTTGTGCATGTTTCTGGGATTCAGGCGTTTCATTAGGTGGTAGCCGCGTTGGTTGCCAGTTTATACATCCGTAGGTGTTGAGTCTTCCCTTCCTGGGTGGGGTATCCTCTCCTTCACTGGTGCTAATAACTTGTCTCTTTAAGGAAAGTGAAGTGGTCCCTCTCCTCAAGTTATCCACTCTGCTCATCATCTGTTTTGTGAGTGAGTCATACCCACTGCCTACAATTTCACCTTCAATGACATCTTTGAATGCCACAGGATACACCTTTGCCATCTTTCTTGCAATCTCACTGATGTGTTTCTTCCGAGGTGTTGGGCATATTGTTAAAATTTCACTGACAGTCATTCGTATGATTTCAAGTCTCTCACTTCTTGTTGGTCGCTTCCCTGTTTCCAGCTTTCTGATAATCTCAGATGGCATCTTCTTCCAAGGAATTTCAAAAGTTAAATGCCAGTTGTTTCAGACAGTCGACAAGGTGTCAAACCCATACTTGAACTAGGTGTTGACATCGGTGAATGAGTTTGAACTTGCTGTGCTGCAGCCACCTAAAAGGTTGCAGTACACAAAGAACAACTTAAGCTGTTAAGAAATGATGCAACATGCACTGTAAAGCCAACTCTTAGCATGTGCATAAATTGGATTCAAAATTGTGTGTAAATATAGATTTAGGAGATTTACTATATCATTATCATTCTATTTGAAAACATGTCAATTATGTGCTCTTTAGTTTTGTTTGTTGTGGAGCAACGCTGACATAGTGCCTTTTTCTCTATTTTTAGACTACTTATTGGCCAAATACAAATGATTGAGACAGTTTTTTACATTAGAAATTAAATATTAGCCACTGTTCAGATTTTTCAAAAATAAAACAAATTATCTTTATATGTCTTTGTTTTCCCCCAAAAACGTGCCAGTTGCTGACTGCAGAACCATATATGTATCGAAGCGTGATATTTGCAGATTGATACACTCCTAAAAGCTATAAAAGATGTTCGTCTCATTGCAGTCTGGATACGACCCCTTGGGTGTAGTGGAGTAGTTGAAATTATGTTGCAGTTTATTATTGTGCTCATTTACCAACTCTCCTGTTTGTTCTCTGTGTTGATAGACTGTACCACTCCTGAATGCTTATGCCAAGTAATGTAGAGAAGTAAGATGCATACTTGTCAAATCACAGTTTAACTTTAGACCATCAGAGACACTGGTTAAGACTCAATATATTAGTCTGTATTTACAGCCATTGCATGTTCATAATTTCAGCCCAACCAGGACACCTGCATTCAAGATTAAAATAGGTTAACAACATTCTGTCCAATACAGGCATGTACTCACCAGAAGTGAAAGTCTCATCTGGCTGTGTTTGAGGACTGTCACAGGCTGTATTTGAGGACTGACGGTTGCTTGGAGGACTGCCCATCACATGTTTTTGACCTTAATAAAAGACACACATTACTGGAGTTATGTTTTGTGTTTTATTTTGCCACAGTAACATCATATAGCATTTTTTGGAGATGATAATTCATCCATAGAAAATCATATACTTATAGTATATATATCTTATATGCATATTTTCTTAAGATGAAAGTTGCATTTTGTGAATACTTAAAACACTTACTTGTAGTTCTGAAACGTGAAAGCAGCTTCCTCACTTCCACAGGCTTTAGGACATGAAGAAGGTCACTCTCTTGAATGTAGTTCAAGTCCTCCAGGTCATGGACTCCCAATTTTCTGAAAAACCTCAAGCAAACGCTCAAGTTCACTGAGTTTTGGAAGAGTGGATTTAATGAACGAGGCAAGATCACTTCCTCCATCCATGACTATACAGGACAGATGGGACAGAAAAATTGATCATTGTTCTTTATAAGTGACACTGTAGCAGTAAAAGGGGTTTGAATGCCTCTGGCCCATACTGTCATATGCGGCTAAATTCAATTTTGATGAAATATAAACCAATCAGTGTAACATTTCCGGACAGCTCTTGAGAACTCTACCCCTCTTTGCCAGCGCTCATATGTGGCTGTGTTTACTGCAACACTTACTATGTACATGTAGAGTGCAATTTCACTTTTGGCATTGTGTTGGAATGGAGTCAAAAGCCCAGAATTTGTACAATCTCAGTAGCTCCACGTATATTTAACACAGTGTGGTTTTGTTCAAAAATGCAAAATGCATGATACAGTACAAAATACAGTACTAGTATTCTGGCAGATTTGTGTATAGTCTGGATTCATCTTTACATTTTTTTTCATTATCATTAATCTGCGTCAATAATGCTATGTTTCAGTGAAATGACTCTTGTCCCAAACAGCTTGTACGCAGGCAATGGTTAATAATCCAGTTTGAGCTCTGCTTTCCTACACTTCATGCTCTGCCCTGCCTCTTTCACTTCATATAGTCCAAACTCTGGCAAATATGACACACCATGTGGTGTAACAATAAAGTACACATGCTTCTCCTCCTTCACCAGTATGAGCTCAATTTGTCTGAATTCTGTTGACTCGCCTTGGCTCAGACAAAGAAAGAACCCTTTTTTGTATAGAGTGCCTTTCCACTGTACCTCTGTAGTTGCCACAATATTTACTTCCTTGACCAAGGTTGCTCCTACAGCAGTGCACACTGCGTTGCTGTACAGTTCAGCGTGGAAAGGTGTGGAGTTCTTCACCACCAATGAAGGTGCAAAAAAGGAGCCTGAATGTAGGTAGGCTTGTAGTAGCTGGTGGTTCCTGACGAGTGTTTGACATAGGTTTTTGAAATTTTGTGTTCTTCGCACACATCTTTTGAAGTATGAATGTTTGCTTTCAAACCTCATCGTCCATAATCGCATTAATGGGCCAAGTTTCAGTATCAATGCAGGGTAGTGAGTGAGGTAATGATGCTTTGGCCTCAGTTTGTGTGCAGGAAACATTTCTTTCCTTGCCTCGAGATAGTCATGGATCTGGGGTATTGATATTCTAGGGGCACAAATCAATTCCACTACCTCTTTCAGTTGGACAGACAGTTGCCATATTGGATTCTCTGTGTTGGGGATTTTTTCACCAATTATGATAGGGAGAAGTCTCAGCAAAGACCAGTTTTCTGCTGCCTGGCCACCTAGTTTTACACCCTTCACAGAAACTTCTGAGGGTGTAAAATTACTGTCAGATCCCTGGTAGCTAAACTGCCTGATCCTACGATTAAGTTGCGAATATGTGAAGAATTTCTTCACCTTGACAAAGTAGTTGAGGTAAATGGCAAGGTCATATGCCACTACACCCTCAAATAAGTCATGACCAATACAGGGTGGGAGGCCTGGCTGGCAGACATGAAAAAATGACAGAATTGAAGACAGAGTCAAATTTCAAACCTCTGACTTCACTTACATCCTCATTCTGCAGCTCTTGCACAGTTTCAGTGTAGTCCTGTACTGTGCGGATCGGAGCATGGTGTTCCAAATTATCTAGCTCACTTCTAGGTCCGTGACAATATCGGCAGATATAGCGAGACGTGCTGAAGTTTTCTGTGAAGCCACCGATATTATGCGAACCCAAATTATCGCCAGCAATGCAAAAGACTGTTGCCTTCACATTGTTTCCATGCACATTCAGCCCATTTGTCTCCAGTTCTCTAAGATCTGATATCAGTGGAGAGAACAACTTCTCGTGGCCAAAGTGTTTGAAATCAGCTTCTCGGCACAAAAGCAAAAGCTGCAAGTTGTCAATTGTTGATCGATGAAAAGGATCGAAGTTGGCTAGAGCAGTGGTTCTCAACGTCGGTCCTGGGGACCCCATGTGTGTGCTGGCTTTTGTTCCTACCACAATTGCAATTGTAGAACTTTAACAAGCTGTGACTGTCTTAATTAGGTGCTTTTCATGTTCAGAGTTGTTTATATATCTCTTTAGTCAAACGTTACATAGGAACATCCATACATGCAATGAAGAATAAAACACCCTTGAAGATAGTGTGTTTATTGCAATACTGCAAGTAATGTCAAGTAACATAACATGTCAAACAGATCAAATTATACACTGAGGAAATCAATAAACCCCAGATTAGGCTGCTGGACACAACTATTTCAAGTTCTTTCAAAAAACTTCAGGTGAACTTAATCAGATCAACATAACACAAAACTGGTTTGTTTGTGGACTACATTTGTCACAATGAGCCAAGTGGTTTTCACTAATTAGGAGCCATCTACATCATTAATTTGATTGGTTACATTGTTTTCTCTCCTTCTATGCTGTTATTTCCGATATACTGCAATGTGCGAATGCTATTTTTGAAATTCTTGATGGCAAATAGATATTTCTGTTAAGTTGTGGGTTAAGAGGGCAAATAACTGCTCTAAACATTAAATGCACATAATGAAGACAAATTAGCAGCTTGTTAAAATCCTACGATTGCAATTGTGGTTGGAACAAAAGCCAGCACACGCGGGGTCCCCAGGACTGACGTTGAGAACCACTGGGCTAGAGTGAAGTACACCCCTAGTAACTTGTGCTTTTTCTTAGAAGATCCAAGGGGATTAACCACCTCAAACGCATCTTGATAAAGTATCACCTTTAAAGTGAGACCTGACTCAGCAAACAGAGGATTGGATTTGAATACCGATCCATCGCACACATCATTTAAAATAAGAGGTGGACTCTCATTCGCAGATGCAGAACATTCTTCCCACACAGCGGGATCCTGCAGCAGAGCTGTTAATGTGTCTTTTATTGGAATATACTGAGCATATTGCTCCTTTCTGTTTTCATCAAACCCCAAAAAAATGGGTCGAGGATGCACATAGGCAAAATTCTCCTCAAAATATTGTTTTTCTCTTGTAACCTGTCAAAAGGGCAGAGCTGCAGGATGCATGAATATCTATGTCATCTAAGGTCTTCAAAACATCCTCAATATCTGTCTCAGATAGTTTAGTTTTTGGTTGAAGAGACACTTTAAGTTGATTCTTTGTGTACTGCTGGCACACTCCACTGAGATTATCAATTTCTTCTATGATTAACTGTATTGTGGAGGAGGGGATAAGGTGCTTCGCCTGCAACTTCATGTAAAACATGTATAGATTTCTTGTGTATAAACTTTTTATTTGTGCAGGGTCCAGTATATCCTCCTCAGGCTCATCATGAACTGCCCCTTCATCTGACTGGCTTCCAGCAATAGAGGACTGAGACTCACTAGGAATTGAAGGAAGACAGTATGCACCAGAGACATGCAGAGCTGTGGACTGTTTGTGCTTTCTAGATAGGTGGGACGTTAAAGACGACTTCACTGAAAAAGACTTATCACAGTTTTTAAAAAGGGCAATGCACCTCCTCTCTTCTTGAAACGTGAGACTTCAGGTGACACAAAAGATCTTTCAGATCAATCAACTGTTTCTGACAGTGAGGAAGTTCACATATAAAGGGTCCCTGCAAAGTCTCACACTGTGACAAAGAAAATGACTGCCGATGATGACGGTAAACACGTCACTTGAAAGCATTGTAATTTTTGAAGTGCGACTTGCAGCCTGCTATACAACATGCATACTGGTAATGTGCCTCATTTTTGTGTAGCCCTTGATGATGTACGCAACCTTTCAGGGTTTTCAGAGAAACACTGCAACTATGACAAGTGTAATCTTTGGACATTGTTAACTAAGGCAATATTCACCTTTGCAACTTTTCGTTATCCCTTGACACCAACAGCTCACACAACTTATCTGCTGAAAAAAATTCTGTTAATGCATGGGACTCCTGTATTAAGATATCTGCTTAAATCTAAGGAAATGTGTATTGAACACTAACTATTGTGTGTAGGTAGCAAAATATGTAAAGCTAACATTATGCTAGTGAGGGACTCTCCACTCACTCTCCACAACATGAGGAGAGAGTTAGCTTAATAGTTAGCTGACACTTCAGTGAACTATATGCAATATGACAGGTCATACAGATATAATGCCTTTGCCAAGAGGGAGTAAAGTCAAGTGATATATAAAGTAACAGTCACTATCTTTTAAGGCACGCTAAAGCGCACACGCACCATCACACACCTAAAAAAATTTGAGGTGAGGCAGTGGCGTAGCCAGCGGGGGTGCTAAGACATGTCCCTTTTTGACTGCAATTAGTAGTTCTCAATCATTTTCCTTTATTGACGCATTTTCCAATTATCGTAATTGGCAACCGAAGACACACTTTCTCTCCATATGCGATCTAACAGCGATTAAATCATGGGCTAAATTCAATACAGTTGCGGAACAAGAACAGAGAATTGGATTGCACAAAACTTCCACTTAAAACAATTATTAGTCCTGACCTGTTCTCAGTCATTTTCATAATTAACAGAAGGTTCAATCCGAGAGCACTCCACACTGAACAGGCGCTGCTTGTTCTCCCCGATCATTGTCATCTTACCTAATCGAGGAGAACAAGCAGTACTTGTTTAGTGTGGAGTGCTCTCGGAGTGAACCTTCTGTTAATTATGAAAATGACTGAGAACGGGTCAGAACTAATAATTGTTTTAAACGGAGGTTTTGTGCAACCCAATTCTCTGTTCTTGTTCCGCAACTGTACTGAATTTATCCAGGGCTCTCAAGTTTTGAATGCAGGCTAGAGTGAGATTTCCTTCGGGGGGGTGCATGATACTCCCGTTTTCAAAGGTGCATAGTAACGATGTACATGTACTTCGTTACAGTATTTAAGTAGTTTTTTTTTTTTGAGGATCTGTACTTCACTTAAGATTTTTTTTTAACTGGGGCTTTTACTCTCCAACATTTAAAAGATAAAAAGTATACTTTCACTTCGTTACTTTGTCACTGGCAACTTAGTTACTTGTTTCAAATTAAAATATTAATTTAATTCATCTTTTATGTATTATCTGGATTTGGCGTGTTCGAGAAGAACAACGGTGTATCTTTGTGCAGATGTGTCCACCAGCAGACATGGAGCTGCAAATTTATGCAAGCAGTTACAATATTCTATCACTAGATGGCACACCAGGATCAGTTATTGAATATGACAACTTCCAGTAAACTCAAATAAGAAGAAGTGACTCTTCATTCCCCCCAATGTCTGTGCTTTTTTAATTTCAGTGGGACTCCCCAGCATAATAAAGGCTAAATTACATAATTATTTTGTGTATTTGTATCGTTTTGTTTGTCACAAACAAGAGATGTTGCGGTACCACCTCTGACACCGGATTGGAGCTGGGTTTGTTTTCAGCCAAAATACACTACATGGAGGGCAGAGAGCCCCCACTCTCCCAGTAACAAGTTACAAGTCAATTAATCTAACCATAACCGTCCAAAGCTGTTAAATTGAGGTAAAAAATGATCCATAAAGAAAATATCCTACATAGTTCCTCGACTTTAATAAGGAGTTATTGTGAAAAAAAAAAGTGATGAAGTGATTACCTGATTTCGGGCTTCTACTTCCAGCTCTTCTTTGACTTGTGCACACAATAGCATTCGCGCGTGTGTGGAAGACGCGATTACGGCGCTGCTATTTCACCTGGCAACAAGAAATACCATTTTCTGATTGGCTGATAGGTTGCTGATTCAAGCAGAGCCTTCTGCCTTCGCCTCATCCATTCATAGATTAGGCTACTAATCTCTTTTATATACAGTTTATGTTACTAATGTGCGGAGAGTTTTATCACTTCTCAGCGTGAGAAATGTCATGTGTGGTGTGTGAGCGTGTGAACTTATTGAAATGCGTGTCTCACGCTCAATGCGTGAGACCTGAGAGCCCTGATTAGCCTATTATTTAATCGCTGCTAGGTAGCATATGGAGAGAAACCGTGTCTTCGGTTGCCAATTACGATAATCGGAAAACACGTCAATAAAGGAAAATGATTGAGAACAACTAATTGCAGTCAAAAAGGGACCTGTCTTAGCACCCCCGCTGGCTAAGCCACTGCCTCACCAACTGTTTTTAGGTGTGCATGCGCGCACCTTAAAAGAGAGTGACTGAAGTAATTAGCAAGCTAATGCTACAAAGTTTGAATGTGGTCGCTTGCCTTGCAGATGGTCCCACGCTGCAAGTCGTTGTTGTTTTCAGAACAATTTTAAAATGTTCCCGCCGCGTCCACGGCGTCCTCCACCGAATTTTACCTCTGTTCTTTGATATCTAGTAAAAGTCGTCGTGCGCTCTCCCAACTGTGGACAATTCCACACCTGCTCCTCAGTGTGCATTAGCTTCTTTTCAGTCCACCGGGCTTTCTCTCGATAGCCCCTCCCCCTGCAGTGCGCGCTTCTTCTTCTTCTTCTTCTTTTATATTTCTGGTAGTGTGGACGCTACTAAGGCGTATTACTGCCCTCCGCCAGTCAACTTTACAACTTGCATTGAACGCATTAGAATTTAAAAAAAAAAAAAAACAACCTCTGATCCATAACCCTAACCCATTATTTTCAATTTCAGAATTAATACCAACGGATTAATTTGCATTTGACTCTCGCCAAATCCTCTCCCTAAAATCTCTTGAATTTCCTCTCCCTTTACATCAGTAATACCAAGAACCTCCCTTGCTGCATGGACCACCATCCTAATCCTATCCGTCTTTGACTCAATTTCCTTTGCACAATTTATAACCATTGCCACAAATGCCAAAAATCTCCTCATATCCATACTTATAAGTTCAGTGTCAGACCTTGGTTCTTTTAACACTTTCTTTTCAGTACGCAGTTCGTCGCTCACATTTCCCTTTTCTATCTTCGCCTTCTTTGCAGCTTCGGCATATGATAAATTACTTTGGGTCCGCACTCGTTCCACCTCATTTTCAAATTTCCTCCTATTGCATTTTTTATCTCCAATTTCATGATCCCCCCTGCAATGAAAGCAAACCGCTTGCTCTTTCGTGAGTTTACATTCAGCCTCTGTACACCCCGAGTTGCCACATTGTCTACATCTATATGTTTTCGCCCTACATACTGCAGCAACATGCCCGTATTCTTGGCACCAAAAACATCGGAGTGGCACCCTTTCATAGGCTCTCACCGATAACTCACGTAATCCAAATAGATCCTGTCCAGTAATTCTATGTTAAATTCCAGCAACACTGCCATACTGTCCTGTTCTTTCCCTTCTCTGTAACTTTTCAAGCGCCGAGCAGCGCAAACTCCCTCCACCTCCAAAAAAGCGTCAACCTTCAAAGAATATGGTACACCGCCAATCACACCCTTCTTAGTTGGCTTTGAATTCATTTTAAAACAGGTAATAGAAGAAAGATCAAAAGTACTAATTTTAAGTGCTTTTTCCCTTTGTTTCTTTGTTGTACATTCAATAACCACAATACCGCTTCGACATACCCTAACAGCCTTAACATCCCTGATTTCCTTTTTAACAAATTTCCCGACAAGGTGACTGTCACTAAATATTTTATTATTGTTCCATCTATCTCCAACCGCTTTCATCCCTACAACAAATAACCCTTCATCGATTTCATTTTCACTTCCTTTCTTCCTTTTCTTTTTACTCCCTTCCACCTCATCACTCTCCATTTGTCTGGAATTAATTCCCAACCAATAAATAACTATTCAACAAAAAATACCAAACTTTCCAAATTCTCCTGCCACCATCTCTGCAGTGCGTGCTCTGTGCAGCCGGTATTTACATCCAAAACTCAGATACAAATTCAGATTGGCTGCAGAATGGTTCCTGATTTAACCCTTTCGTTCATGCTGTTTGATAAAATAATTTAAGACTTTGCAAGTCAAGTAATTATTTCTCACATGATCAAGGCTATAAGTGGCTGGAATATATATATATATATATATATATATATATATATTTTTTTTTTTTGAAAAGCACAGTCTGGCCGTGCACTGTATCTTACTCCTGTTTCCAATCCTATATCTTCACAGTTTACATTTAAATTATTGAAGGCAGGCAGGCACAAATGAAATTTGTTCTAAAGGTCAGAACAGTAATATAATGCATTCATAATTTACCACACAGAGAATGATTATTTTGAAAGTAGTACCAAAAGCTGGGTACACAAAGATTCTCTAAAAAGCCTCTGTTACATGTGGTTTGGAGGCATGCCAGGAAGGTCCAGCAGCTTTGGTAGCAGTAGTCATTGAGAAGCAAGTAACTGCAGGAATGCCCTTTGAAACTCATCACTTGTCAATCATACTCAATCAAGTTTTATTGTCTCACAGATCTTGAACAGATGTACTGTTGATTTTGTTTGGCCTTATTTTTGCTCACCATTTGAGCTACCTTAAGAAGCTAAGTGGTTTCTTTGAGTTCATCCACCTCTTTGAAGTGTTGTTGTGCAAAGTATTATTATACAGGCTACCTGATAATGAACAGTAAACTAGTGTAAAATAACAGAAAATGTATTTTTTTTTTATTTGGACGATGATTTAATTTAACAACTTTTAATCAGTTATGTACAGTATAAATCTGTATTTTAAGTGTTGCATAACTTTACAAGAAAGTATCTGTAAAATGACATAAATATTTGCATTTTTAATCATATAACCAACACTTCTTTTACTGTTAATTGTCAGTCATTCTATCAAAGTTTAGAAATGTTTCTTACAGTATTATACTTGAATTTAACAGTTTCATCTATTAGATAAAAAAATAAATATTTGTAAAAATATGATACGTTTGTGAATGTATTTTAACAGTCTTTTTATGTTGAAAAATAAAGTAATTTTATTTAAATAAATGTAATTTTATGTTTTTTTCACAGTTACATGTTTTTCATGTTATATTACATTAGATATGTAAAAAACACGTTTATTTTTGTAACTTTACCAATATTATTGTGTATTTTAAAAATACAGGGATAAATCTGTAAAATAAACAGGAAAAATTCTGTTAAATTACAGATTTTTTTTACAGTGATATGCAATTTTGAATAACGTTGATTTTAACACTGCAAATACGCGTCTACATGAATGATTGTCGTCTTACCTAATCGGGGAGACCAAGCAGCACCTGTTAAGTGTGGAGTGCTCTCGGAGTGAACCTTTTGTTAATTATGAAAATGATTGAGAACAGGTCAGGACTAATAATTGTTTTAAACGGATGTTTTGTGCACCTTAGGCCATGATTTCATTGCTGTTAGATCGCACATGGAGAGAAACCGTGTCTTCACTTGCCAATTACGATAATTGGAAAATGTGTCAATAAAGGAAAATGATTGAGAACTAGCCAGGACTAATTGTTGTCATAAAGGGCCGTGTCTGTGCCCCCCCAATTCCAAATTCTAGCTCCACCACTGATGACTTGCAATATCATCATTTCTTCTCTATTTTCTGGTTAAATGGTTCTCCCAAGTACAAAAGAAAAGTTTACCACTTTCTTAACAGTAAATTTGGCATTGGACTCACCTTTCATAAAGCTCCAAACAGAACCGAAAATCGTGAACAGAGGACTCTGATTTACTTTGCCTTTACCAGTCAGCTGCAGTGCCCATGCAAAGAATGGATTCTTTTGTTTAATCACATTACAGTTCATCCTGAAATAGAACTAGATCAGTATCCTAGAATATCTCCACTGAGCTGTTCATAGTAAGTCAGACTTGTGGTAGTAGGCCAGAATAGCCCCTAGGCCAGAATAGCCCCACCTTATCCTATATTTTGGATATTATTGTCAGTGAGTTATACCTGCTACTAATAGAGCACGAAAAGTGTTTATACGAGATTACTGTGTTTTTATGTAGTAGATGAATACTAGCATGTCAGCTGCATGGGTACAATGAAACTTTGTCAAACCATCTGTGGAAGGTGGCGAGAATCGTTGGCCTGCTGATAAAACCTTGTATCTCCAATTTGATAAGAAACAAAAATTTGTATGTCCACGACATTGCAAAATACAAAATTTCATTGATTGGATACATTCTTGGAAGAAAAATAGTCATCCTATCCGAACACAGCTCAACTGCATTCTTACATGCAAAATTAAACATTTTTCATGCTCTCCTGTAAAGTTTATCATTTTGCAGATATGAGGTTTTATCAGCAGGCGGACAGAATGCTGTTCACCCATTACTAAGATTCCTGGGCAAGTGCAACAGAAGATGCATACTGTAGAATATGGAGAAAAGTGTTCAGATAAAGGAGTATGATTGTGTATTTATGAGTATGTCACTGCATTTGCATGCAATTCGTTCTTATTCATGAATTTCACACGTGTGCAGTATACAGCCTGGTGTTCCTTGTAAATAATTTTCACTTTTTTTTCATTTTGCATGTCTCCTAAAGTCTAACCCCTTGTCCATGCCCTAGGAGGTGGTAACAGCACTGAGCCCTTGCAAGGTAAACATTCTGACAGTAAAATAAGCTATTTTTTGTGAGGGTGTGCTTGCTTATGGGGCTCTGGTGAAAATGGCCACTTGGATAGCTACCATCTGATCTGGCTCATAGACAGTTGGTAATTTGAATATCACACTCAGATGTAGCACACTTATGGTCAAGGAGTTTTTTATCTTGGAAATGTATTGTTTTACTGCCCAACCATTTTTTAATTCTCAGTATTATTTTTACAATTTCAATGCTGAATTTTCATGAAGATTTTTTTGTGTATGGGGCCCTTATTCTGAACTAAAACTATGAAAATAAAGTCCAATAAGATGGTATTCTAAATGCCACAAGTGTCTTGTTTCATTTAAGCCAGTGGTTCCCAAACTAAGTCGTGGGGACGCCCTGAGTATGCTGGTTTTTGTTCCAAACACAAGTTTAATCCCAGAATTTGCCAATGCTTCTCAATTGCTCTTCACACGATTATAGGGTTAATTACCTTTTAAAGCCACATTATGTCAGAAATTGCTATGCATGTCCTGGATAACTCTACATTCAAATTGCACTCAACTGAAAGGAGCTTTTTACTGCATAAATAGAGGGGAAAACTTGACTCTTGAAACCTAAGAATGAAATGGCTTCTAATTGTTAAAATTGTGGACATGTAGTCACTAAAACAGCCATTTATTAGGTAATTAAGAATTCAAAGACAAAGCCAACTATATTGAGTCAAACCTGTTTGGTGTTATTTTCGTGATTGGCGTTGGAAATTCATTAGCTTAGAACTTAATTAAAATGAACCTAATTAACACCTTATTGTTTCACCGCAGTCTTGAATTTGGTCAATGTTAAAACCGCGGTTTGGCTTAGTTAGCAGGAATAACGCAAAAATAAACAGTCAGTACATTCGGCTACAGACCAGTTCGGTTTAAGGTGGGAAGTCCGCGCGCGCATGCCCAATATAAGTGATGTGGGGCAAAAGGAAATATAGTGGCTATTTGTTGCGTAGAGGGGTGCATAAAGCGGTATCATAAGGACGGGGACGAAGGTTTTTTTCGTGTTCCCCGTGGCAAGAGACAACGACAGGCGTGGATTTGAGCTATAAATCGGAAGAACTTTGTCCCGAATGATCAGACTAGAGTCTGCAGACCTCATTTTGTCAGGGCAGGCCCGACTTTGTTGACCCAAATAATGTTGGCTTCGCTCTGTGTTTCCCTACAAACGAAAGGATCTCACACCGACCCAAGCAAGGAAAGAGCGATCTGATCGGAGAAATATAGTTCAGGTACTGGTTGATATTAAGCAGTGATCTAGCCAGAGGGTGGGCAAAGACACGTCCCTTTATGACAGCAATTAGTCCTGACAAGTTCTCAATCATTTTTCTTTATTGACGTGTTTTTCAATTATTGTAATTGACAACTGAAAACACAGTTTCTCTCCATATGCGATCTAACAACAATGAAATCATAGGCTAACTTCAGGACAGCAAAATAATTTTCTTATTGATAGGCTAATGCTTTGCGTTGATTTAACTGGTCCGTGTTCCAATGAAATGCGGACTTTCACTCTCGGTATTGTGTGGGTTGATAAAAGTGGCACTCGGCGGTTCAATAGGCTATAAAAAGCGTGCGGCTCCACCTATTTGCGTGAGAGTCGACAGGTAGCCTATGCAATTTTGAATAATGTTGATTTAAATAGCCTACAGCAAATACGCGTCCAGATGAATGATTGTCGTCTTACCTCATCGGGGAGAACAAGCAGCACCTGTTCAGTGTGGAGTGCTCTCGGGTGAACCTTCTGTTATGAAAATGACTGAGAACAGGTCAGGACTAATAATTGTTTTAAACGGATGTTTTGTGTAACCCAATTCTCTGTTCTTATTTTGCAACTGTACTGAATTTTGCCCATGATTTAATCGCAGTTAGATCGCATATCTTCAGTTGCAAATTACGATCATTGGAAAACGTGTCAATAAAGGAAAATGATTGAGAACTAGCCAGGACTAATTATTGTCATTAAGTGACGTGTCTTGGCCCACCCTCTGACTAAACCACTGGTTTCCTTGTGATTTCGATTTCATAATTAGCTACTTGCTATATATAGCCAACAAAGTGGCATTTGCTTGCCAGTTAGTTTTGCGGACGTGAAATAATGTCATTAACACCACTATGATTGGGTCCCACGCCTTAAGTCAGCTAAGTGGCTACAGTGTTCTTGCGACGAATTCACATTGTTCAAAACAACCGGCCAGCACACATGACCCTAATCGCCTCGTATGGATAATTGCGCAGGTATATGTAAAATGCAAGGCCATATCATTACTGTTTGACTGAACGTTACACATTTGGTTTCGGACTTTCATCTGTGCTGAAAATAACAATGTCAAGGACTCGCCTTGACAGCACCTCGTCGATATAGTCTCTCAAGTCTCTGTTGCGCTGAAGAAGTCAATGCTTTCAGTTTGTAGGTGAAAACTAATAGAGCTTGTAGTCTAGCTATATCGTCAGGGGTAAAAGAATTTCCAGCCTCCACTTTTTTCCGGCTTTTTATTTCCCAGAACGATTTTAAAAGGGGGGCGCCAATATGTTTTAGTGGAGTTTTATCAGTGAGAACGGGGGTTTAGAATTTAACATTAATATTTAATATCGCGAATGCATATGCTGCGCCTGCCCTAGCAACCCAGTGTGTCAGCAGTGACATGACAGCCGCCGTTAACGACATGCAACTGACACAAATAGCAGCACTTGATACTCAACTCTAAATTTCCTTAACTGGACGTACGCTTGATGTGTTTTCATATCCTAATATTCCTCTGGGTACCCAAACATCAATCGATATTTGGAGTAGGTTGAATACAGAATTCTTAGTCTCACCATCCAGACACAAAATGTGCGCTGCACACCCTAGAATGTTCCCGAACGAAAAATATTCCGGTTAATAGTCCAAATCCACACTGTAAACTGCCTTTTACCATGGGGAAAGCAAAATAACTTGTAATTCCCCACCTTTTAAATAGGATTTGTGCATCTGCCCCACAGTCTGCAAAGAGCATGCGCACTCCAAATCTCGCATTTGCACGTCCTTAAACCGAAAGGGTCTATTAAACTGCATGGAACGCATAGCCATTTCTGTCAATGGCATTTAAGAGTGTGAAACGTCTCCCTTGCCTGAAAAGTAACTTATTAAGAAAAATTAACGGCTTGTTAATTCTAGGATTGTACTTGTGGTTGGAACAAAAACCAGCATACACAGTGGGTCCCCAGTATCGAGTTCAATAATTCAAACAAGAAGGCTGACATCAGCCAATTAAATTTCATTAGCCCGTATGCTTACTTTAACTGTCATCAATCATGAAACCTAATACTACTGCCACGGATGTGTAAAAGGGCAGTCTTAATGCAAATTATTTTGATTGGCCATATGGTGGTGCTATAGAGAGGTACAACAAATTTGATTCCAATTGGCCAATATGTGGTGCTTCTGTAAGAAAAACTGTGTAAAATTGCACATTTCTTTTCAACCATTTGACTCAATGGTTCTAATTTTGCATATTGCATCTCTAAATGAGGATCAAATAGTCTTTCCAATGAGCAAAATAAAGCTTCAAATATCTGGCTGCTATTTGTGACCCTGCCTGTGACAACCCAGCTAAAGTCATTTTCTGGTGATGTACAGTTTTTTACACAAAGTCATTCTATGTCAAGTAAGGAATATTCAGTGAAAAAATCTAACTGATATCTCTAATGTTGACCGAGAAAGGTAATTTCAAAGTTTTGGCAAATTTCAGGCTCAGAAAAACTGTTTTTCAAGAAATTCCGATTTAAAAATAAGTTCATTTTTAAAACAGCCATACTTTTGAACCATAATCTTCCTGACTATGTGTCATATACCAAATTAAAGCTTACATTCTCTTCTTTTTATCCACGTATGATACATAAATGGGAATATTTTATTAGTTTGACAAAATCAGTCTTTGTATAAGGATGCGCATGACCAAAAAGCATAAATCCCATTGAAATGCATGGAAGGAAGGGGTATCATATAAACTTTACTGCAACAGCAGTAATAAATTTTACTGCAACAGCAGTTACGGAGCACAAATAATTCTATTGAGATAATTTGTATATTTTATTAGTAAGATTGCATATCAGTTTCAAAATCTCTTTCAGCTCCAAGGCTATGGCATAACATTTGTATAATATCCCGGAAATGTTGCGTTCTTGTGTTTCGGGTGCTGCTGCCATATCAGATAAAAAGATACTTCCAGCGATGCGTTTCCCGAAATCACAGATGCTAACTTACATAGTTGGACCCATTGACTGTGAATGGAAGAACTGTCTAAGTTGTTAGCAACTACACCTTTGGGAAACGCACCCCCGAATGATGGGTCTGCATGCCGTCCAAACACCGAATTGCTTCGCGAAGTAGCTGGCATGACATGTCTTCAAACTAGGCTGGTTAGCTTCACAAGATGTTAATCTATAAATGAAAATACTTAATTTCTGGCATTTCCAAGGTGATGCGACACAATCCATGGAGAAATCCACACCCGGCTTAAGTCGCAACTCTTCTGCCATACCATGAAATGACCTTCTTTACGATGGTGTGCTTTGATATTATGGTCTACATTAATTTTCAATGGTAGAAAAGAACTTCCTAAACTGAATGACACCCAAACTATCGGGTGTTTATCTGCCGAAGGTAAACTAAAAGCCGACTGAAATCATAGTTGAAACGAGCCTAATGGAAACCAACTTCCAGTATTTCTCCGTTAAAAAACAATAAATTCATTAATTTTAATATGTATGATGTTAGCAATTAATGTTTGAACACTATATTTCGAAACCCCAATATGTAACCTATCATTTACACCAATAAACTCACATCTCATATTTTTGACATTTTTTATCATAGCGACTACTTGACGGCCTTTATCTCAAAATTAGATCAGGCGAGTTTAGCCGGGTTTTCACAGGCGGGGTCACATTTGTCAATCAGGTAACAGCTGCTATTTCAAAGACATGGCAATGAATAATCAACGTGAAATCTGCAGGGCAAAGTATACCATGTACAGTTATGTGCCATGAACTGGAAATTGTTTGAAAAACTTACACAATTGGTGTCCTCACTGCTTCAAAACTCATGATTACCTCATGTTGCTTGGACCCCGTAGTTATATTTCAATCACGAAGACTCCGGAATTAAAAGGAGTAAAGATTTATTGGCAATGTAATGAATTCGATATTATCTTTGGCGATGACTCCGTCCCCGAGGATCCTTCAGCGAGGTGAGGTGCAGATCTGCCGGCGTAGCGGGCAGTGGCGAAGCCATACCCCGTTTGGAAGGGTCATCTGGTCAGCAGGGAAATGGGTTTGATGCTGAAGAGGGCGGAGCCAGGCAGTTGGTGGTGGTAGGGAGGTGGTGGGTGACGCAAAATCTCTGCAAACAGCGAACGGAAACACGTTATGGGTATTTGAATAAAAGACCTATGGTTGCAATTGGGTGAATGAAATTGCCTAGGTGTTCCTATGTCTCGTGATTGAACTTTCGTTTACACTGTCATATTTTTTTAACACCAATTACAAAATGTGTCTTTATTGTCCCAATGTTGGACCCAAGCATAAAAAAGGACCACTTCTGAGCTTAAATAACACTAAAGCCTGAAATAAACCAAGTGAGCTACAGTGCCAATGAACCCATTTTAAATATAATATAGTGGTTTAGTCCCTCAGTAGGGGAGGCTCGGATGAGACATCAGTGCCCTTGTTAACTGCTGGTAAACCCCGTATATGCAAAACCTCATGTGCTGGCTGCCAACTTTTGCTGTTGTTTGCTGTTTAAGTGGCTACGAGAGGCATGCATCGGATGTTATTGTAAATATTTGTCAGCTATAAGCTATCAATTCAGAAGTGAGTAGAATGGTGATAAATATTTGAGTTTATATTGGCAGAACTAGATGTTCCATTAAAGTTCGCTAGCGGCATGCTAGCACTCGCTATGATAATACATTCAGATGTGCACTCCAAGTGTAATTCTGTAGGTCATAATTATTGAAATAACTATAACGACAGTGTCTTGGGTTTGTGCTTATGTCAGTTTGCAAAACAAGTGACCTGCTCATAAGCAGTTTGCCTTCTCAGTTAAGTCACATACTGTTTTATGGCACAGTATCTCACAAAGGTGAGTACACCTCTTACATTTTGACAATTTATAGTATCTTTTCAAGGGACAAAAATACAGAAATGAAACTTAAATATATTCTAGAGTAGTCATTGTACAATATATGTAGCAGTGTAGATTTACTGCACTGTTCAAATAACTGAACAAACAGTCACTATTTCCAAAATGGGTGGCAACAAAAGTGAGTGCGCACTCCAATTGGTAATGGTCAACCAAGCAATGAAACGTGTCTTATTCATCATGTTCATGCTTTTGTGTGTTCGACTGTGCCATATGAGGTTGTGTAACAGGTGTGGAAGGTTTAAATTGTGGTGCTTTGGGTGCAATGTTCTCATTCTGGTCACTGGATGGTCAACATGGCAACTTATGGGAAAGAAACCTCTGAGGATCTGAAAAAGAGAATTGTTGCTCTCCACAAAGATGGTCTAAGCTACACGATTTGTGAAACCATGAAACTGAGCTACAGCATTGTGGCCGAGGTTATCCAGCAGTTTTCCAAGATAGGTTCTACTTGTAACAGGCCACGTCAGGGTCGACCGAAGAGGTTGAGTTCTCGTGCTCTGCATCAGGTGCACAAGTTGGCTTCAGAAAACTGACGCAGGAGTACTGGCGGCAGTGCTAACGAGGTTGCAGCAGTGGGAGAACAGCCTGTCAGTGCTCACACCATACGCTGTGCACTGCACCAAGTCGGTCTGCAAGGCCGTCGGCCAAGACAGAAGCCTCTTCTGAAGCTAGCCCACAAGAAGGCTCGAAAACAGTTTGCTGAAGACAACCAGTCCAAGAACATGAACTACTGGAACCATGTTCTGTGGTCTGACGACACCAAGATAAACTTGTTCGGCTCAGATGGTATGCAGCATGTGTGGTGATGCCCTGGTAAGGAGTGCCAAGACAAGTGTGTACTGCCTACAGTCAAACATGGTCTGGGGCTGCATGAGTGCTTCATTGATGGAATAATGGATTCCAACATGTACTCTGACATTCTGAAGCAGAACATGATGCCCTCCCCTCGGAAACTGGGCCACACGGCAGTTTTACAACATGATAACGACCTCCAAGATCACAACTGCCTTCCGGAAGAAGCTGAAGGTGAAGGTGATGGCGTGGCCACGTACGTCTACAGACCTGAATCCCATTGAGCACCTGTGGGGCATCCTCAAGAGGAAGGTGGAGGAGCAGCAGGTGTCCAACATCCAGCAGCTCTGTGATGTTGTCATGGAGGAGTGGAGGAGGATCCCAGCAACAACCTGTGCAGCTCTGGTGAATTTCATGCCTCAGAGAATCAAGGCAGTGCTGGACAACAATGGCGGTCACACGAAATATTGACACTATGGACACAATTTGGCATGTTGATGGTGAGGTGTACTCACTTTTGTTGCCACCCATTTTGGAAATAGTGACTGTTTTTTCAGTTATTTGGACAGTGCAGTAAATCTACACTGCTACACATATTGTACAATGACTATAGAATATATACGCACTAGTACTTCTGGTTCCCAGCATCCCTGCATTCTTACTGATGCACTGCAGTGGTAACCACCTCCCAACCAGCTACAATTAAGTCTGAGCTATCACTCCTTCATTACAGAGAGGCTTACACTTTTCACTGGTGTTGTGTTAGTAAGGCTGGATTTACACTGCCGGTTAAATGTGACACGAATGTGACACAAATCGGATCTTTTGCTCAAATGCGGCCAATATCTGATCTGTCACACGGCTGTGTAAACAGAAAAAAAACCACATCGATTCAGCCCTTGATCGGATCCGTCACATCGGATCCAGGCCTCATTCAAATGTGGTTTTTGTTCGGATATGTATCTGATGTATACTCAGTCAAAAAAGAAACTTCACACTCAAAATTTCTAAATATTTTCTTGAAACTTAATACAAGAGATATTATTATTATTATTATTAGGGGTAAATGCGTTGTCAAAGACATCATGACACACAGCTACTCCGACGTGCACAAGCATGCAGCACGTGCGAGCATACATCAAGGTAAAAGCATGTTTCCTCGTGTTCCTAGTCACGTGACCTTATGAGACACGTGCAATTGAGCCCACGTTAGCACGGTAGAGTGACATCTCGGAAAAACAAGTTCTTACAGTCAATTATCCGTTGATTTGCAATGCCACGACTGTCAAACATTCAACGTGAACGTGCCATTGGCATGCTGAATACGGGAACGTCGGTCACTGACGTTGCCAGGGTTATGGGATGCAGTCGACGGACTATCCATGATCTTCGGACACGTCTCCAACAAACTGGCACCACAGCAGACCGACCTCGTTCGGGTAGACCACGTGTGACGACACAAGCAGAAGACCATCATTTGCGTAATCGATTTCCCACTGCAACGTCCACTAGGAATGAATTGTTTAGAGGTCGTGTGACTGCCCAAACCATACGTAATCGCCTGCGCACTGCTCGTCTCCATGCACGTCGGCTATATCGTGGACCAATTTTAACCCAGTTACACCGACGTCAACGGCTTCTCTGGGCACAACGACATCTGAGATGGACTCAGCGTGATTGGAATAGGGTCGTTTTTAGTGACGAATCCAGATTCACTTTGCACTTCGCTGATGGGAGAGTTAGAGTTTGGAGGAGACACGGTGAACGCAACGCCCAGTGTTGTGTGCAGGAAGTGGACCGTTTTGGGGGCGGTAGTGTTATGGTTTGGGGTGCCTTTAATGGTCCTGCCCGTTCCCGACTGATGGTCGTTCAAGGAAACCTAACTGCTGCAGGATACAGAGCTTTTGCCGTTCATGGCAGCTCATGGCCCAGGTCTGACATTCCAACACGATAATGCCAGATCTCATACGGGCAATTTAACGTGGAATTTTCTTAGGAATGCTGGCATCAATGTCATGGAGTGGCCCTCAAGGTCCCCCGACCTTAATCCCATAGAACATGTATGGGATGTGCTGGGCAGAAGACTCCGTCAAGTAAGGAACCCTCCACAGAATTTGCAGGAACTTGGTGCCATGTTGGTTCAATTATGGCGACACATCCCCCAAGCTGTGTTCAAACGCATCATTCAATCCATGAGGAGACGTTGCGTCGCAGTTGTGAACGCTCATGGAGGGCATACGCGCTATTGACATGCTTTCATCAAGTTGTAACTTACCATTTATACTCTCTTACATTTCCGTAGCATTTCCGGTGGAACTGGTCACATTATGAACATGATTTATATGGTACACCGTCCTTAATGGGTACAGAATGGAATTAAATCATTATTTAAAACCACTTTTCTTGTATGTTCAACTTATCGACCTCCAAACGAGTGTGAAGTTTCTTTTTTGACTGAGTATATATCGAATATGTGCCAATGTGCCCATCGTGTAAATGCATGTCAACATGCCGTTCGGATATTTTGTAAAAAATTGTGTTCTTAGTGCGTCAGAAATGACGACAGTTTCTGACATAACATGTGGAATGTTTGTTTACTCATTCTAAAGTTTCGCACCCACTGTTCATCATCTAACTTTTGTACAACCTGCTCTCACCAATCCCTTGATCTCTCTCGCATCCACACACTCCTCTGAACAGTGGAGGAAGCGATGATCGCTGCATAGGCATACAACGCAATTATAGCCCTTCTTCTCCTTCTCTTCCTCAGAATCCTCTGGATTGGACAGGGATTTTTCATGCATCGCATGATAAACATTAAGCCAAGCTCAAGGTCATCCATTGTTTACAAAGTGAAGTGCGTTGCCTACGCCTATTCGTCAAATATAGGCCTAGACTAAGGCGGAGTCTGCCAATGCCTTTGCGATGATGCAGCTGATGGGTTTAAAAGGCGTTAACAGGAGAATCGGATGTGGGTTACCCAGTGAAATATTGCAAGCTTGCTTGATGTTTTAATCATTTCTATGACTGCTTGGCCTGCATGCTTTTGTAGCGCTGTACGCACATTTGCTTTTATTTTCAGTAGCCTTCTCCACTGTGCGCATGTGGATCGCCCAAGACAATGGCCAGTTAGTGAGTGGTGTAAACAAACGGAATCGAAACGAAACCAATATCATTCACGCTCAAAACAAGATGTAAACACACAGTTGAACAAATCGGATATCGGCCTCAAAATCCGATCCATATCCGATCTGGGCAACATGACCTGCAGTGTAAATCTGGCCTAAGTGTGCCAGTTTGGGAAGGGTTGTGTGCTTAGGCAGTAATACAATATCGACAACGTCATCTGGGTAATGGCAGCCCCAGGAACTGCAAACTTTAAACACTTCTGAAAAACGCAGAAGGTCACGCAGGTTTGAACACATTGTGACAAGGCGTACTTCCAAAAAAAATTAAATTTATGGTACAATTGATATGTTAAAATGAAAGTTTATCTAAAAGGTGGGAGCAGGTTAACCAATAATTGGAGCAGGTCAGACTGAGGGGGAAGAGGGAGCCAAACGCCAAACCTGGGAAAAAAAAAAAACCCGACACACCAAACCAAAACCACCAGGTGCTGTACGAAAGTATAACACTCCGTTTACATGTGGCCGGCTATTTTCATAAACGAACATTTCACCGTCTCCGTTTTCAAAAAATAATATCATGCACACGTATCAGTTTTCAGAAAAGTTTTCGTTTACACATACCCGTGTATATATGCCGTCAAGAGCATGGCAAACCTGTAGGTGGCAGTGTAACGAGAAGCTCAAGCCCACATTAGCCAATCAGAATCCCGAAAATAGCAACAACAGAAACAAATCATGATCATCCATGATCACCACAGCCAAATGAAATTGTAAACATAGGTCGCACTTTTGGTGCAGGTGCAAGTTCTGGCGCATACTGTGACGTCAGCTGCCTAAAACTCAGTTTTTGTCAGTTTACACACAAACTTGCAACCAAAGTTTTCCAAAATCTCCACTCTGGCCGGAGTTTTTAGATAGAATCGTTTTCAGAGGCGAATTCTCTGTTTGCGTGTAAACGAAGGGCACAAACGCAGGGAAATGTCTCCGTTTGTCAAAATAACCGTGTACGTGTAAACGGGGGCTAAGTGAAGGGACACCACCTCTTGGAGTCAGGCTGCCACATTGGGGGCCCACAGTGCCTATCCAAGGAGAGGTAACTACAATTAGAAAAATTAAATGTATAAAAACCGCCACTTTCCAAACAATAATATGATCAAAAAAGGGGGAAAAAGTAAAGGGGCAGTAATGTTCACTAAACAGAATATCACAGAGATAGTTTTTCAATCAAGCCCAAAATGCCCTAATAATCTTCAATTAACCAGAAAATTAGAGATACTCAAATAAGCACAACACTCTCCAAAGAAATATTCTCTATTTAACTGAATATTAACCCTTTCGCAGGCAAATTTTGGCCCAGATGCATACCCCCACGGACAGATTAATTTTGGGTTTTTACCAAAATATGATTGTTATTCAAAATAACAATAAAATAACACCAAATCTCATAATAAGTTTCCCATAACTGATGTTTTTATGTTTTAATCCTCTCCAGAATCGCTAAAATCGTTTGGATCCAAGTCACTCCCGCTCTCTGGATATTCAAACTCATCGTCAGAGTCATTCAATAAAGCAAAAACTTCATCCACGTTGTATTTACGTTTAGAAACACGGCTAGAATGCCGGCTATTTGTACTCGTCGATGCCATGTTCACATGTCCCACAATTTGACCGGAAGTAGTCTCAGTATTTAGCGTTTTAGGAAATCCCATGCCTCGTTCACGGCTAAAAATACAGTGCTGGGTGACCTGAGAGACAGCCAATGGTAATGAGTGTAACTAACAAGGGAATTCCCGCAATCGGGGAATTTAAAGAAGACTTTATAAAACACGTTGGTTAAAACGACAAAAATGTCGCTGTGCCTGCGAAAGGGTTAAGAAAATATTTCATTAAGCAGAAAATACCTCATTAATAATATTCATCTTAAACAGGAAATGATATCAAACAAAATAACATTCAATTAAACAGAGGTTATTAAATATCCAATTTAGCAGAAGAATTAATTGTCAATTAACCAAACCAAATAAAACAGGAATGTGGTGATGTAAAAACATTCAGTGCCACCATACACAACAGACCACAGCTGAGACAATCCACAGTAGAGACAGAGCAGCAATGACACTTGGAGTGGGGACAGGAGGGCCGCCCAGTGGGGCGCTCAGCCTGGCGTGCCCGTTCCTACAAGCCATAGGAAACTAGATTAACCAATTGTGAAAAAAATAAACTAAAAATACTAAATAATTCCAAGCAATAGAGATGCAGCTTTAACACAGCAGGAGGAGGAGGAAAGCCACCCTGGCACAGCTCAGTAGACTACAACTACCTCGGCAGACCAGAGTCCAAAAACCACAAATTAACCAGTGGCCACTTAGAAGTTGATGCACCAGAAATTAAGTGAGTCAGCCCACCTCCAAAAACTGGTGCTGCATCAAGCTGCAGGGTCATGATAAAATATCACACCAGGTGAGGAGAAATCAATCAGCTGCGGTGCAGCCCACACACCTACATATACGTAACAAAGCGGCACTCCCCGTTATTAGCTCACTGGTGAACATTGTGCACAGCTGGTGGCAATTTACTGAGTGGCGAGAGAGGAGAGTGGAGGAGATCTAACCTGCCACATAAGTTTGATGATAAATTCAATGGCCCCCTTCCCTGTCTATTACAGTAAATCCAGCGATGCCACTTCACTGTATATCAAGCCAAATGTTACCAAGGTAATGCCTTTTTGCTTTTACTCTCAGGAAAGTCCAACAAACATAGTTTCATTGCTCCATATGTGAGTGATTTCATTTACCTTTTTTCTGAAACAGCGTGCCTCACAAGGATGCTCTATTGCAATTTTGTACAGAAATCAACTATGATTTGGTGTCTCAACTGAACTACATTTTTATAAGCTTATTAAAATTGCCTTGATTTCAGCTGACTTTATATTTAATGAATAAGTTGTTTTCATGTGTTGTGCTATTGTTTCATGGTTGTGTACTTTAAAATGAAAAAAATACAAACTTAGGTGTAATTTGGATGCCAAATTTGAGTTTCTCAGGAGCATTTAGTGGTCAAATATTCATAACTGGACATTATTTTCAAACTAGACAGTGTAAAAACTGCGACCACCACTGTATGTACCAGGATCAAAGACTAATCAGAATATTTCATTTTTTTAAATTTTTTTTTATATTTAATTTGCTACCTCTTAGCTGGGCAGATTATGGAAAAATCATGCATTTAGTGAATCATGCATTTAGCAAGCACCAAAATTTACATGATTACCAGTGGCGGTTCTGGAACTGGGAATTGGGGGGGCGCAGACACGTCACTTTATGACAATTAGTCTTGGCTAGTTCTCAATCACTTTCCTTTACTGACGCGTTTTCCAATTATCGTAATTGGCAACTGAAGACACGGTTTCTCTCCATATGAGATCGAGCAGCGATGAGATCATGGGCGAAATTCTGCACAGAAAAATAATTTATTTATTAATAGGCCAGTGCTTCGCGTTGATTGATCAGTCCGCGTTCCAATGAAATACCGCCTTTCACTCTCGGTATTGCGTGGGTTGATTAAAAAAAAAAAAAAATGGCACTCGGCAGTTAAATAGGCAGCATGCTGCTCAAGCTATTAGCGTGAGAGTCGACAGGTATGCAAATTTGAATAACGTTGGTTTAAATACAGCAAATACGCGTCCAGATGAATGATTGTCTTCTTACGTAATCGGGGAGAACAAGCAGCAGCTGTTAACTGTGGAGTACTCTCGGAGTGAACCTTTTGTTAATCATGAAAATGACTGAGAACAGGTCAGGTCTAATAACTGTTTTAAACGGATGTTTTGTCACAATTCTCAGTTCTGGTTCTGCCACTGTACTGAATTTAGCCCATGATTTCATCGCTGTTCCATCGCATATGGAGAGAAACCGTGTCTTCAGTTGCCAGTTACGGTAATTGGAAAACGCTTCAGTAAAGGAAAATGATTGAGAACTAGCCAGGACTAATTGTCATATAGGGACGTGTCTGCGCCCCCCCAATTCCCGGTTCTAGAACCGCCACTGATGATTACTCATCATGGTCCACTCTTGATAAAAGTCGCTAGCCGCTCAAAAAATTCAAAATGGCCGCCATTTTTTAAGATGGCCACCTTTTAGCCAACCAAATTTAGTTTTCTGTCTAAATAAAATGTATATCAATCAATTTCTATGATGAATGTGTCAAATTATATGTTTTAACGGACGTTAAACCCAATTATGGCATGAGGAGGCTGATACTAGAATGTTTGTGCATGCTAGACATGCTGTCTCTGAAGGCCACAAGCTGGTAATGTTGAAAGCTAATGACACAGATGTTCTTGTCGTTACCACCAATACTTTTCCAGTTTTGAAAGATTTGGGTTTGAAAAAGATGTGGATTACTGTTGGTTAAGGAGAAAACGTTAGGTTGATACCTGTACATGAAATCTTCCAGCTGAAATTGGTCCAGCTGAAGCTAAAGGCTTGCCATTCTTTCATGCCTTCACTGGTTGCGATGTTGTATCAGCGTTCCTTCATAAAGCAAAGAAGACTGCTTGGCAGGCATGGAATGTTTGTCCTGGTTAATCTGATACTTTTGCAAAAATGAGCACCTACCCACCACAAATTGGAACTGAAGGCCAAGAGGTTATTGAGCAGTTCATCATTGCAATGAATGACAGATCTTGTTCTCTAACTGACATAAATGAGGTCAGATTGGACATGTCCGCTTGCAAACAGAGGCTTTATGATGCAATACCTCCAACCAGAGCAGCTTTAGTAGAACACACTAAACATACCAAGCTGGTTGTATTTGGGGTCAAGCAACATCATGTCAAATGGACATGTAAAGTCCTGGTGAGTGGGGGTGGAGGAAACAAGGCAATCTGTGGCAGGTCATTTGGACAACTCTTCTGCCCATTTCAGAAAGCTGCAAAGAGCTTACAAAGTGCGGATGTAAGGTCCAATGCAGTGGTAGATGCAAATGCTACAGATTTGGTCTTCCTTGCAAGAATCTGTGCTGTTGCAAATGTGAGGACTAAGAGTTTGACAAAACAGTAAGAAAAGTGTTTCCCCTATAGTGTATTTGAGGGGGCGCCCCGCCCCCTCAACAGGACCCCACCCAGAGATTCAAGTCGTAGTTTAAAAAAATTCATTATTTAGGCTCATGTTTATTTTAATCGAAAGGACCTGTAATACACGTCTAATGCGCTGCTACAATGCATTTCTCCTCTCCTCTGTGACGGCGGCGCTCCCTCGCTGACGAGTGAGACAGTTAAGTCCTCCACCTGAAGCACCCAGTGAGAAGCTGCAGACGGGTCGAACAGCGCTATTCTCCCTCTGCCATCTGATTTTTAAATACCAGCGCTCACCCCCATATGGATCAAAAACCGATCAAATGAATGCGGTGCAGGCTTCGGGTGCGCCTGCCTTTCAGAATAAAATCCAAGTTTAGGAAAATGAGAAAATATCGTTTTTCCCTCATTATATAGGCTACGAATATAAAACTAGTTCGGAGCAATGTGTGCTCCGGCCACAGACAGGCTCCTGCTCTTCCCTTGGGTCAATCAAGTTCTCCACGGGCCGAACAACACGACCACCGGACGTGCCGAGTTGAAAACATAGGAAATAACTTGTCTCTCACAACAACACGCGCGCGCGCGCGCACATACCGGTAACACAGACGCACCCTCCCACACTCATACAGCGGAGGAAAGAGAGGAGTGTTGCCGACCGTTACGGTAAGAAAACAAACAAACAAAAATGGCAGACTCGAAGTTCCCCAACCGTTCGCCCCCCAAGCAAAAAATTTTTGCGTTTTTAAAACAAACTGGACACAGGGAAGCGGGAAACAGAGTAGCTCTTTGGCTAGTGCTAGCCAAATCTCTCCCAGCCTGGACCCCAGCGGTTGCGGATCTCCTGCCCCTGTTGGCGTCGCCACCACTAATCCCAAACACACCTGGCCCAGCCCTCCCACTGGAGCACCTAATAAGAAGCTTCAGACGGCTCACCACCGTCAATCTGGCTTTTATCCAGCCTGGCTGTCAGACTGTAGATACTCCGAATGGCTGTACAAGACCAAACTCGGTGAGTTAATTAATTAGGCTAATGAATGAATCTTTACAGGTGTATTAGTGTCAGATACTGTCTCCCTCAATTAAATATGAATTATTATGCTTGAGCTTTACACTGGCGATTTGTATCATCAAAACAGATGTGATTTTCATCAATGATGATAGGTAGCCTACCTTTACAGTGTGTCTGTACAGTCAGATATTTTTCCCCTTCTATTAAATATGAACTATATCAGAGTGAGTAAAATAAAGCATTTGGTCCTTGTTAATCACGTTTTGTTAATGAAATGTTTTTATCTTATCTTGTATTTTCCATCCACATGAATACATTTATTGAAGTTATTGTTTTTGTCTGTTTTTATAGGAATGTTTTGCCGATTATGTAGGCAGCACAAACAGTCGGTTATAAGGGGAAGTCAGGCCAGAATTTTTATTGAACTACCATGCCAGTCTTACAGAAAGGACAAACTTGACAGACACATGGCATCTGATCATCACAAAACAGCCTGTCAGCGCCAATCAAGTTTGACAGCAGGTAAAATATTTAAATCATTTTTTAAATCACTATTAACATTAACATGCCCCTTGATATTGATGGTGCATTAATTTCATTTCAGGCAACACTGTCCTTGCTGCTCTTGAGCCAGTGATTGTCCTGGAGCATGAAGTCGTGATGGGGCATTCAAGTGCTTATATTGGCTCATCAAACATGAAATAGCACATCACACCAACTATCCAGCCTTTTTGGACTTGGCCAAACTGTTGGGCTGCAACTATACTACTCAAAATTTGATAGGGATCATAGGAATTTTTTTGTGAAATGACATGCAAATTTGGTAACTGCCACTGATGAACAATATATTGACATGCAGTCAGACACAAAACACATTTGCACGTGCATTTCATGACATTAAATGAGCGTGCAGCCTCACATTTTGGCTTCGACTAACACTTCACCATTTCAACTCAGACGCGTGTGTTGCTTGTTGGTGAAAATTTGGAAGTTCCCAAATTTTTTGCATTACATTTAGCAATAACAATGTCTCCTCAACGTCTTAGACGTCGATTGACTTCAGAGCAATTGGGAAGATGCATCGGAATGCTTGACTCTGGCTTCTCACAACGTCACGTTGCTAATGCACTTAACGTCAGCCAAAGCGTTGTGAACAGAGCGTGGAACTGGCATCAAACGTTTGGTACAGCAGCACACCGTCATGGGGGTGGTCGTCAGAGATCGACTACACAACGACAAGACCACTTTCTCACACTTCAGGCACGACGTCATCCTTTCTGGACAGCCACCACCCTACGAAATGACCTTCATAACGCCTCAGGGGTCAGGGTATCCACTCAGACGATACAGAATCGTCTTCATACTGCCGGCCTCAACTCAAGAAGGCCATGTGTTCGAATCCCACTGACCGCGCGTCATAGGCGTGATCGTTCGGATTGGGCTCACGATCATGTCACATGGACACACAACGATTGGGCTCCAGTTCTCTTTACTGATGAGTCCCGATATTGCTTGGACTTTACTGACAGGAGGCATCGGGTGTGGCGAAGACAACGTGAGCGATTTAATGATGCCTACATCAACGAACACGACCGTTATGGTGGCGGATCAATTATGGTCTGGGGAGGAATAAGCAGGAACGGCAGAACGGACCTGCATGTCATGGGGAGAGGGACGATGACAGGGGTATGGTACAGGGATGAGATCCTCAATGTGTACGTAAGACCATACGCTGGTGCTGTTGGCCCTGATTTCATCTTGATGGATGATAACGCCCGTCCCCATCGTGCTAGGGTGGTGAATCAATTCCTAGAGCAGGAGACAATTGTCCGCATGGACTGGCCCGCGCGTTCGCCGGACCTAAACCCTATCGAGCATGTGTGGAACATGCTGCAGGTTGCCATTTCCGGTCGTAGGGCACAACCTACAACTCTAGAAGAGCTGGGAAATGCCCTTGTTGAAGAATGGAAAACATTCCAATTGCAAGCATCCGGGTTCTGATTGACAGTATGACCCGACGTTGTCAAGCCGTCATTCAAGCTAGGGAAGGCCATACCCGTTATTGACATTAACTGTGGTAATGAAACATCAAACGAACACTGTCTTTTTTCACTTTGCATGTCAGAGGTGAAACCATGAAGTGTTCGTGAAAGCCAAAAGTGTGAGGCTGCACGCTCATTTAATGTCATTAAATGCACGTGCAAATGTGTTTTGTGTCTGACTGCATGTCATTTATCCAATATATTGTTCATCAGTGGCAGTTACCAAATTTGCATGTCATTTCACAAAAAAATTCCTATGACCCCTATCAAATTTTGAGTAGTATATTTTGACAAGCTTAACGTATGCTTTCAAAAAATGTATTTAGTTGAAGAAGCAACATTACATTAATTTCAGTATCAAGCATCTTTGTGTAAACCTTTCTATCCTTTCCAACAATTTATTTTTCAGATTGGCAAGGCTACAAACTACCGGTCGCACCGCATTGTTGATGAGATGATGGATATTCTTGCCGACGTAACTGAGCAGCCCATATTAAGGGACATTCGTCAGTCAAAAGCGATTGGTATAGAAATCGATGAAACAACAGATGTTTCCGTGTGCAGACAGTTGGACATTCATGTTAGGCATGCCAAAGTATAACACTTAAAGCTGGAATCTGCAACATTGTGTCATGGTTTGTGAGGTGTGCGTGTGGTTTGGACTTTTCTTTGCGGCTCTCATCCCGGGACGATATCGAATTCCTTGGCTGTCGGATTCTTTACCCAGCTGGCTGATTGAGCTGGGGTGGCGCCTTCCTGGACTTTTTATAAGCAGGAAGTCTGGCACACCTCCTTCGCTAGAGTGTCTGTTTTTAGCTTCGCACTATAGCCGAAGATATCTGTAGTCAGGTTTTGTATGACTTTCTATCTTCTGATTTTTGGAGTTTCTTCTCCCTTTTGGCTATCTCGCTTTGCTTCCGTGTTTTGAACTATTATACGTCCTTTGGAAGCGCGAGTACTTTCGTTTGGTCTGTATTATTCTCTGTGTTTGTACTGTGTCCGTGCTGCTCACTTTCTCTGTGGTCGTTGCGCTTGGCTTCCTAATTCTACCGGCCATTACAGAACACTCTAGCCAGCATAAAGTCGTCAGCAACGGCTGCATTAGAGAAAGTTGTGGCAAATCAACAAGCTGTTCTCTCTGGATATGGCAAGGGTCTTGCAAGCCTGAACAATCAGCAGGCAGAGTTGGCGGAGAGAGTCCGCCTTCAGGCGAATGCCATGGAGAGACAGGAAAACGTTCTGTTAACTTTAACTGAGAGTATTAAAGCCTTGTCCACTCAGATCACACAAAATGTTGCACAAGCACAATCCGTACACCCTCCCCGAGAGCCAAAACTCCAGTTACCCCCAAGATATGGAGGCAAGGCAGGAAGATGTAAAGATTTCATTGCCCAATGTGAAATATTTTTTAAAGCGCAGCCTTCACGGTTCGTGAATGAAGAGTCTCGGGTTTCATTTATTTTATCCCTGCTGACCGACACAGCACTCACTTGGGTCGGCCCACTTATTCGATCTAATTCACCAGTCGTGAATACTGTGGAGACTCTCGTTAGAGAAATGGTATCAGTGTTTGATCAGAATGTTTGTGGTCAGGACATGGTTACGCGTTTAATTTATCTGAGGCAGGGCTCTGAGAGTGTCGCTGAGTTTTCAATCTTATTTCGCTCCTTGGGAACAGAAACAGGCTGGCCAGAAGCACCTTTTATGACAGTTTTTGTGCACGCTTTGGCTGAGGAGGTTAAGGACGCTCTGGCTACATTGGAGCCTTGTGGATCCCTGGATTCGTTGGTTCGCACTGTGGTGCGAATTGATAATCACATCCGCGAACGTAACGGGGAGAAATATACTGCATTGACTCTTGCTGGCAACGGGGCTAATGCTCCTCGCAGCATGTACACAGCTCCCATTCCGCCCACTGAGAATTCCACTCTTGGTGAGCCTATGCAGGTTGATGGCTAATATGAGAGCCGGGCTCGTAAGCCTGTTCGCAGACGTATAATCTGCTATAATTGTAACAAACCGGGACATACCCGTCCACGCTGCCCTGAGCTTCAGGGAAACGGGAAGTCCCTCTAGCGGTATGGGGGGGCGCTAGAGAGACAGACCCAATTTCCCTTCCGAACTTTAATTCCTGTAGAATTGACTGTGGGGAGACAGAATATTTATCGAAGCTTTTGTGGACTCTGGCGCCGTGGACTGTTTTATGGATGCGGAGTGGGCTAGGAGACATTCCATTCCCATCCGCCCTCTTTTACATTCACGCACTGTAAGATCTTTGGACGGTCTCCTGCTGGGAACTGGATTTAAAACCAAAGTCTCTGAATCATTGACTATGTTCCTTTCTTTTGGTGGTCATTCTGAGGATGTCCGGTATTTTATTATCAGTTCTCCTGTTTTCCCTGTCGTTTTAGGACACTCTTGGCTACGGGAACATAGGCCTCACATCATTTGGGGGAGTCAGAATAACCCGATCGTCCAGTGGGGCACTGATTGTAGGTCCCACTATAGGGAGAGTTTGGCGTGTCATCCCGGGCATCAACCTATGGGGGAGGCTGACGCCTGGAGTGATTCTGAGGAGTTTATCTCACACAACCCTCCTAATCTACAGAAAGGGGCAGAGGAGGGGTTGGAGTGGGATCCTCAATTTGACTGGCGGCAGCCAGAGGAGGATTGCTATTCAGAGGATTTCTCTGACTCGGAATCAGACATAGAAATGGCAGGATCCGAACAGGGTGAGAATTTGGGGGCTGCTCTGAACTTTTGTCTGCCTCCCTAATGTTCCTAACGATTATGCTGATCTCACGGAGGTTTTTAGCAAGCAATGGGCCTCGACTTTACCTCCTCATCGCACGTACGATTGCGAGATCAATCTCTACTGGGGGACCACTCCCCCCAGGGGTTCATTATACTCACTGTCAGGGCCTGAGAGAAGGGCCATGCGAGAATATATTCAGGAGGCTCTGGCTAATGGATTTATTCGGCCCTCCACGTCTCCTGCCGGAGCGGGGTTCTTTTTTGTGGGCAAAAAAGATGGCGGCCTTAGACCCTGTATTTGTTTACAGCGGCTTGAATAACATCACCATTAAAAACCGATACCCCCTTCCGTTGATGAATTCTGCATTTGAACGTCTGCAGGAGGCGTCGCTTTTTACTAAGCTAGACCTCTGGAATGCTTATAACTTGGTTTGGATCCGGGAGGGGGACGAGTGGAAAACGGCATTTAATACGCATGACGGCTACTACGAATATTTGGTCATGCCGTTCGGATTGGTTAACGCCCCTTCCGTGTTCCAGGCACTCGTCAATAACGTCCTCCGAGTAATGTTGGAGAGATTCGTCTTTGTCTACCTTGACGATATTCTGATTTTTTTCTTCAACTCTCTCGGAGCATAAACAACACGTCAGACAAGTGCTTGCGGCCCTCCTCTAAACCAAGCTTTTTGTCAAGACTGAAAAATGCGTTTTTCATGACAAGACAGTTTCCTTTCTTGGCTTCATTGTTTCGGAAGGGTCGGTCCGCATGGATCCTGATAAGGTGGCAGCGGTGAGAGACTGGCCAGCCCCTCAAAACATCAAGGAGGTGCAACGATTTTTGGGGTTTGCTAATTTTTTTAGGAGGTTTATCCGTAATTTTGGCGCGGTAGCTTCCCCCATTATCGCGCTCACTAAGAAAAATACCTCCTCCTCCTCTGCTTGGTCTCCAGCAGCTGAGGCTGCTTTTCAGGAGTTTAAGAAACGATTTAGCTCAGAACCCACTCTCGTTTTGCCCGACCCCTCCCTCCCATTTGTTGTGGAGGTGGATGCATCGGAAGTTGGGGTAGGTGCCATTTTGTCCCAGTGCCCCCTTCGGGACAATAAGTTGCACTCATGCACCTACTTCTCCCGGTCGTTGTTGGCGGCCAAACGGAATTACAGCATTGGTGACCGGCAGTTTTTGGCTGTCAAGTTGGCATTAGAAGAGTGGCGCCATTGGTTGGAGGGGGCTGAACATCCGTTTGTGGTTTGGACGGATCATAAAAATTTCCAATACATCCAACAGACTAAACAACGTAATTCTCGGCAGGCATGGTGGTCATTGTTTTTCAACCGCTTTAACTTCACGTTAACCTATCGCCCGGGGTCTAAAAACATCAAGCCCGACGCTTTGTCGTGGATTCACGACCGCTCCGGTCACGACCCCATTCCTGAACCGGTTATCCCGGCAGCTCAGAGTGTGGCTCCCATTCAGTGGGACGTTGAGTCTGTTGTGCGGGAGGCATTGAGAGATGATCTCCGTCCTGGTGGGGAGCCGCCTGGCTGTTTTTTTGTTCCTTTGGCAGTGCGGTCCCAAGTTCTCCAGTGGGGGCACTCTTCCCGTCTGGCGGGTCACCCGGGAGTTCATAGGACCAAGCAGTTCTTGGCCCGACATTTTTAGTGGCCCAGCATGATTGAGGACATCCGGGAGTTTGTAGCGGCGTGCTGTACTTGCGCTAGGAACAAGACTTCCCACCCCGGTCTGCTGCAGCCGTTGCCCGTCCCTAAGTGCCCGTGGAGCCATATCGCTCTTGATTTTGTTACGGGGCTGCCTGTTTCTGAAGGCAACACGGTCATCCTGGTCGTGGTTGACTGTTTTTCTAAGGCCGCCCACTTTATCGCGCTGCCCAAGCTGCCTTCGGCGCGGGAGACGGCCCTCCTTGTTGTGGACCATGTTTTCCGGCTGCATGGCCTCCCTCAAGGTGTGGTTTCTGACCGGGGCCCTCAATTTACGGCCAAATTCTGGTGTGCGTTTTGCAACCAGTTGGTGGCCACCTTGAGCCTTTCCTCTGGTTTCCACCCAGAGACTAACGGGCAGACTGAGCGAACCAATCAGTCCTTGGAGAATCCTCTTCGATGTTTGGCGGCTGACAACCCATCTTCATGGAGTTGATTTTTAGCATGGGCTGAATATTCCCACAATTCACTGGGTAACTCCCCCACAGGTCTTTCCCTGTTTGAGGCTCAGTTGGGTTATCAGCCTCTACTGTTTCCTGAGACTGACAGGCATTCAGAGGTTCCTTCGGTTAATCACTTTGTTCGGCGTTGTCGGTCAGTTTGGGCCAGTTTGCGCTCTGGACGGAAACAAAAGACCGCCGCAGATAGAAAGCGCCATTTGGCCCCATCTTATCGGGTTGGCCAAAGGGTCTGGCTTTCCATTTGGAACCTGCCCTTGAGAGTGGAGTCCCGGAAATTGGCTACCTGCTTTGTTGGTCCTTTTAAGATTGTGCGAAGGATCAATCCTGTCACAGTCCGGTTGAAGCTCCCTAGATCCTTACAGATCCACCCCTCTTTTCATGTCTCCAGGCTCAAACCGGTTAGCACTTGTGTCTTGGCTCCGGTCGACAAACCCCCGCCGCCGCCACGGATGATTGAGGGGGGGCCGGACACTGTGCGTCGTATTTTAGCCGCGAGGCATGTGGGTCGTGGAGCTCAGTTTTTGGTCGACTGGGAGGGTTATGGTCCTGAGGAGCGGCGTTGGGGGTCCTTCTCGAGATATCCTGGATCCCACCCTTATCTCAGAGTTCCGTGCACGGAGTTCTCTGGGAACTTCTGGGGCTGTTCCTCAGAGGGGGGGGTCCTGTCATGGTTTGTGAGGTGTGCGTGTTGTTTGGACTTTTCTTTGCGGCTCTCGTCCCGGTACGATATCGAATTCCTGGGCTATCGAATTCTTTACCCAGCTGGTTGATTGAGCTGGGGTGGCGCTTTCCCAGAATCTATTTCAGCTGGAAGTCCGGCACGCTTCCTTCGCTAGAGTGTCTGTTTTTAGCTTCGCACTATAGCCGAACATATCTGTAGTCAGGTTTTGTATAACTTTCTATTTTCTGATTGTTGGAGTTTCTTCTCCCTTTTCTATCCCGCTTCCATGGTTCGGACTATTATACTTCCTTTGGAAGCGCGAGTACTTTCGTTTAGCCTATATTATTCTCTGTGTTTGTACTGTGTCCGAGCTACTCTCTCTCTCTCTCTGGTTGTTGCGCTTAGCCTCCGTATACTACCGGCCATTACAGAGAGAGATAAAAGGGAGAAGAATCTCGGCAGCTGAGAAAAAACAAACACCTAAATAGTGCGACAAAAAGACCAGAGAGAAAAAAGTAGAAAAGGGAAAATCCCTAAAGAGAAGGAACTCCAATAATAACAAGAAGATAGAAAGTCACACAAATCCTGACTACAGATTTCTTCAGCTATAGTGCTTAGCAACAAACAGACAATCTAGCAAAGGAGGCGTGGCGGACTTCCGGCTTATATAGAGTCCGGGGAAGCGCCGCCTCAGTTCAATCAGCCAGCTGGGTAAAGAATCCGATTGAAAACGAATTCGATATCGTGCCGGGATGAGAGCCACAAAGAAAAGTCCAAAACACATGCACACCTCACAAACCATGACAGGCTCTCACCTGCAAGGATGCATCAAATGACGTCCCATACATGGCAACATTCAGAGACCACCTAGAACAACTCCATCTGTACTTTAAAAACAGTGCAATCCGGGGCGCCCCGGTGGCTCATCGGTCTAAGCACGCGTACCATAAAGGCTGTGTCCTTCTCACAGTGACCTGGGTTCGATTCCAGCTCAGGTCATTTGCTGCATGTCTTCCCCCATTCTTCTCCCCAACCTTCCTGTCTCTCTTCACTGCGTAACTGACAAATAAAGGAAAAATTCCCCCCAAAAAAATCTTTAAAAACAGTGCAATCCGGTCTGCGTCTCTGAGGGCTGCTGCAGAGGTTCTTGGTGTGAGTGATCTTAAAGTTAAGGTAAATTTAAACAACAATTGAGATTTTAAAATATCCAATACTTACTTGCAGATTTCCTATAACAAACTTATATCTGTCATTTGAATTAGCAAGTAAAGGACACACGGTGGCTGTCACAACGTGAGGCTGTTCAAAACCTGATAAAAAACATCCCTGCAGTACTGGGAGCCTTGGCAGAGGAAGTGGAGACCAGGAAATGTCCAACTGCTAAGGGACTTTACTCATTCCTAGCGACTTATCGCTTCATTGCTGCCCTCCACCTACAAGCAGATGTGCTCCCTCACCTGGCCCGGCTCTCAAAGCTCTTCCAAAGGGAAGATGTCATGTTGCTTGCGATCAAAATACAGGTTATTTTTATGACCTAAATAAACTGCAATATTCAAGGACCATTTCACTCATTTTCATCTTTCTCTTTAGCATGGCACTGTACAGAGCAAGGAATATTTTAGCTTTAATGAAGCAAATGCACAGAAAAGGATGAAAATTGACAAAGTGGTACTTTTAACTTGAGGTTTTTGCACAAAGTTCACCACAATGCATCTCCATCTGAGTATATTTGGTTAATTTCACAGGTCCCTGTCACTTTGGCCTTAATACAAGGCATCAAAGAATCTGCTGGCCAACAACCTGGCTCTCACTTGAGTGGCCTCAGCTCAGCTCTCGATGACCCCCTGGCACTGGGTGCCTTCAGCATCTCAGCAGAGCAAGGGAGAAGAAGAAGAGACCAGGTTGAATGTGATGCAGGGGGCAGACTGCAATTCTGGAAGAGGTTTCAAGAACAGGTATGATTATGTACAGTAGCATTTGCCTGACATTTATGTAACTTATTTGGTACTCAGCTTGTGCACTAAGGTGACTTTTTTTTCCTCTTGCCATTTGAGGTGATGAATCCATATTTGGATGGCCTGGTCACACAACATAAGAGGCAGTTCAGTGAGGTTGGCATTCTGGCTGCCCTTGGGATATTGGGCCCCCAAGCAGCTACACTTCCTGATGACATTGCACAGACAAACCTAAAGACTCTGGTGGAGAAGTTTTTGCCCCATGTTGGTTTCATCACAGTCCTTGAAGAATGGACTTCTTTCAAGGAGCAGGTTGTCTCTGGTCCGTTGAAGGTAACTTAAAACATTCCATTTTCACACTATCATGAACAATGCAGTGTTTGTTCATTTTATGTTTCTTTTTATATCTTGCTGAGAGCTTGTACAAGCAAATCTCACCACTGTGATTCTGATTGTTTTCAGAACAAGACTCAGCTGGACATGCAGTGAGACCTGACCTCAGGGTATGAGGAGTTTGGCGTCCTGCGCCCAGCTTTAAGCAAACTGGCCGCTATTGCCCTGACTGTCCCAGTCAGCTCTGTGAACTGTGAGAGGGATTTCTCTACCTTGAACAGGGTAAGAATGACATCTTCCATCTTCGCTGTTTTTAAGCAATTACTGTTAAGCTTTAATGGCATCACTTTTAAAGCTGAATTAATGTATTTGCAGGTCAAGACCATCATCTGCAACGGGCTGCAGGGGGATCATCTTGCAGCTTGCTTGCGGATCTCAATCGATGGGCCACAGGTGTCTGAGTTCCCTTATGAGAAGGCTCTGGAAATGTTATTCCAGAAGCCAAGGAAAATTTAATGTAGCAACCAAAGTTGCACACTGTGTGGGTAGGAGGGATTAAATGAAGCTGATTGTTACGTTTTGTAAATATTTTTTATATTTCGTCTGTAAAATACAATGTTGTAAATATCCAGTTTCAGTATAACTTTGACAGTTTTCAACTTTTTGTTTTTTATTCTTCTTTAGGACACATTTCTTGTTAGTTTCAGAAAACTTAAGAATGTTAATTGCTTTCTAAGTGTTATAAAGTATTCAGCTGTACATTTGTATGTAAAGTGTTCCATTTGTAAAATAAAGAATGAAGACACAAATCCGTTAACTGTTCATTCAGGTCTGATTGCTCTGTAATGGCAGTGACGCCGCTGGCAGACAACCCTCATCCAGACTCCCCAAAAGCAAGGGGAAACACTGAAGAACCTTACAAAATAAGATTTTTTTTGTAGAATTTTTATCATTATGTCAATAACCAAGCATTATATCACATTTATTTTGTTGTCCCCCGCCGCCGCCGTAGCGAGCGGAGCGGGGCACATAGTATTCAGCTCCGTCCGTCCATCCGTCACGTCCCGTTTGTTGTGAACACGATATCTCAAGAATGGTTTGACCGATTTCATTCATCTTTGGCTTCAATGTGTATTCGTGTGATACGCCGACCCCAGTCGATTTCCGTGACCTGGCGGGGGACATGGCCACGTTTAGTGGCAACACTTGTTATAAATGGCTCTAGTATGCCTGAAAACATATATTTTGATATGTAGTTTGCAAAATTCCGTGACATATATCAAGTTTAGGTCAAAAACTTGGATTTTGATTACCAGGCGGCGGCCATCTTGAAAAATGGCCGCCATATTGACTTTTTCAAGTGGCTCGCAGGCTCTTGAAACATTGTTACATGTTCTTTCAGCTGATTCTCTTATATATTAATTGCTTTTTCAGCCCTTTTTTGCCTGAGTCCCAACTTTTTTTTTTTTGAGACCTGTTACAGCCAGAAAATATGAAATAAACTCATTTTGTGGATAAAAATGTAATATGTCTCAGTTTCAACATTTGAAATGTTATCTATGTTCTATTGTAAATAACATACTGGCTCATGTGATCTGAAAGTCATTGCATTTTGATTTTATTCACAATTTACACTTATTCAGACTATTCAACTATTTCAGAATTGGGGTTGTAATAAAATAACATCAATCAGTTGTTTGTTGACAACTCAGATGCGGTGATGATTCAGTGCTGATTTGTGAAATTCAACAAAACAAAAAGGCTAATCCTAATGTAAATAGCCATGCTTCATAATTTGTAAACAGTCTGGAAATGAATGATTCTTCACTGGCTGCAAATCAATGGTATTTTCATTCTCCTTTTTACACTTCTTTAGGTGCCTTAAGCTCTGGTTATTCTGCTGCAGACAAACAGGAATTGACAGGAATACAAAATAGCAGTGTGCTTGTGTTTGTTAATAAATGGAAGTTGTTGCAAAATAATTAATGCCAGCTGCAGGTCTGGTCATTGAAGCAAAGCATGAGCTGAATATTTTTCTATTACTTTTTCTTATGATTTATTCATTTATAATTTCTATGGCACTATTTCCAGTATATTTTTTGTTTGACTCTTGTCAGGTGCAGCAAATATGGGCCTAATTTTAACTCCCTGTTACTCTTGCATTCATTGGTTTTGATACGTAACATTTTTGTATGTCGCTGGGACTTTTATTGCATAATTAAATAGTGCACAGAAATCTGTCTGGTTTTAATGAAAAATACTACATCATAGAGTCCAGCCCAGATTTTCATGTAGTAGTTTATGTAAGTGTCACGCCCTGGCACCCAGAGATGTTAAAAGGGTGCCAGGGCAAGGAGTTGAGCTGAGGACCCAAGTGCAGGGACATGGATTTTATGAAAATATTTTTTAAAAAATGCAAAACTTGCAGGAGAACTGAAAGGGAGTGCTTTAAACAAAAAGGGGAACAGACTATGGCTACATGCCCATGATAGATAAAACAAGGCTGTAAATAGAAAACTGAATCTTAATTAAGTAAAAGGGAACATGAGGAAACCATAAACTGGGGAGAACTGAGGATAATTGAATAATTGGGTAAGGGCAGGTAGCCAGGCAAAGGAATGCCAAAGGGGAGGGGCATTATAGTACCCCCCGCAAGGCACAGTTTCCAGTCGGGCGTGGCGCTGCAGTGGGACCGGAGCCAGGGCGTGGCGCTGCAGCTGGACCAGAGCCGGGGCCTGGCGCTGCAGCTGGACCAGAGGCGTGGCGTTGCGCTGCAGCTGGACCGGAGCCGGGGCGTGGCGCTGCAACTGGACTGGAGCCAGGTGTGGGGCTGCAGATAGGCAGGAGTCGGGCTGTGCACTGCAGCTGGGCCGGAGTTGGGCTGTCCACTGCAGCTGGGTTGGAGTTGGGCTGTCCACTGCAGCTGGGCCGGAGTCGGGCTGTGCACTACAGCTGGGTCGGACTTACTTCTGGAGCCGCAGGTTCACTGCTGGAGCCGCGGGGACGAAGGCTTAGTGCTGGGGTGGCAGGCTGACTGCTGGAGCTGTTAGGGGGTGACAGGCTGACTGCTGGAGCTGCAGGCTGACTACTGGAAGGACAGACTGACTGCTGGAGCAGCAGGCTAACTGCTGGGGTAACAGGCTGACTGCTGGAGCTGCGAGGGGGTGGCAGGTTGACTGCTGGAGCTGCAGTTCATTGCTGGGGCCGCAGGCTTACTGCAGGGGCGACAGGCTGACTGCTGTAGCCGCGAGGGGGCGACAGGCTGACTGCTGTAGCCGCGAGGGGGCGACAGGCTGACTGCTGTAGCCGTGAGGGAGCGACAGGCTGACTGCTGGAGCCGCGAGGGGGAGACAGGTTGACTACAGGAGCTGCAAGGGGCAGACAGGCTGACTGCTGGAGCCTCGAAGGGGCACCAGGCTTTCGGCTGCAGCTATGAGGGGACACCAGGCTGACAGCTGTAGCCGCGAGGGGACACTAGGCTGACGTGTAGAAATGGGGGACAATTTCATTAAGGTGATGGCATGTTATTCACAAGTTCACGAACGCATATTAGCAGATCGAAATGCCGCTCACAAACTGCAGCAAACACTCAAGTAAATTGCAGGTAAATTGTATCACCTTGCTGCATTTATATTGGGAAGAAAGTATGTGCTTGGCTACTTCGTCAGAAAAAGACAAGTTTTTATTAGCAGCATTTTTGATGAACTCGTAAACGAAGCACAACGATATCTCTCATCAGCCATCCTAATGTTTCTGGCTCTGCTGGTATCCTTCACTTACAACTGGAGTCTGAGGTCGTTGCTGCATTCTATGGTCGGAATCAGTTGCTACATGACTCCAGTCCTCATTCACCGGAGTCAGAATGAAGGTACTGGTGAACAAATCCAGGAACTGAGTCAAAGAATCTGTGCCCCTGAAAGGAATCGTAAGGCACATTACTAGTTAAATAAGCCTTGCACCCATGTACTTGAACAGAGTTCCACGGATTTGAGGGCACTCTGGAAGTTGGCTGTATGGAATTGCTGTGAGTGGATTCCAACGCTGTGCAGAAGAAGAGGAGAGAGTGGGGCCATGATAGTGTGGACACCGCGGTTGGAGTTGTGCCAGCAGAGAAAAAGCTGGGTTATGTCTGCAGTTTTAAAGGTTTTATTGCCCGCTTTGTTGCTCCTGGGCTCACTGTATTGGGAAACGTTAAATGCACGCCAGGCAAGGGGGTGGTGCTGTAGATGTTATTTCCGTTTGCTGTGGACTGCATGGGAGATGCAGTTCTATGGGCGCGTACACCAGAATTAGACAGGAGAAATATCAGGCAATACATTTGAATGGGGAACTGTGGAGAGACCTGCGCAGAAATGGTTGTTACCTCTAGTTTAAATGTGAGATATAGATTGATACAATTTAACTTCCTTCATCAGCTTTTTATCACCCCATATGAACTGCACAAATAAAGCTCTAATACATCATCCCTTAGATTTAGAAGTGGCTTAGGTGAGGGAACATTCCTACACTCCACTTGGCAGTACCCTAAACTTCAGAGAATTTGGCAGGGGGCATGTGACACCCTATCCAGTATCCATAGTGTTGCCATTCCATTAGATTCAGAGATTTGTTTCGCAGGTAATTTTACTAACTCCAACATTAAAAAAAACATTTCTGCTGGATATTGCCAAAAAAAAATGTATTGTGTTAAAATGAAAATTAGATGTCTACCAATTTGACTGTGGCTGTCTGTAATTGAAGACTCCACAGGACAAATGAGTCTCACATTTTGAGATGAAATTGAATTATCCCCTTGCTGCATAGTTTACGTACTAAAGTACCTACTGGTGTAATAGAGGTGTGTAAAGACGATTATAGTTATTCTTCAGAAAGAGACATAAAAAGCAAATACTACGGAAGAATGAGTGATGTCCAAGTGTTAGTATGGAAAAGTGAGTGATGTCCATATGTGTGACGTCGTGAAATACAATAGTGCATGACCATAAATACCCAATTAATGACTGTCCCTAGCAGCATGTATTTTCCTGACTCAGGGCCTGGGGCCTGTTGTTCGAAAGTAGAATAAAGAAATCCAGGATAAGTGAAAAAGCCAGGTTAGACAAAGTCTCATAAGTCCATCCTGGTTTAATTGGTTGTTCAAATGCTGAGCCAGGCTGATGAGGGGCAGCTTTGTCAAGCCAGGTGTAACTAATTCGAGTAAGTGCGCGGCCACGGCTTCCTTCAGTAGACCACAGAGATTGATCACAGATTCACCGATGAGAGGACAGGTGAGGCTACTTTCCTCCAATGAACAGCGGATTTTAATGCTGACGTAAGGTGACACACCTCTTATAAAAGGAAGCACTGCCGCTGTCATAAAGTTCTGAGACGAACGGCGGACAACGGACTGATTAAATGAGTAAGTAATCCAAAACTATAATCCCTCATAATCACAATTCAAGTTCCTTTCACAAATTAACAATTGTGCTCTTTGCCTTAATGATAAGCAGTGGAAATTGATCCATTGCAAAAATGTCTTATAATGTAAAGTAACATTCATACAGAACAAGTGGTCAAAAGGTGAAAAATGAATATAAGAACATTATACAGTCTGGTGCTTGAATAAATTGCTGATAATGTTCAAATGAGGTGTGTGAATTCTTTGGAAGGATCCTGCTCACACATTAATCTTATTTTCTTCAACTAGCATTTAGTCTTTACAGGCGAAATGGACACGTGCAGCTTACTTTTCCCCAAACGAGCTTTAAGCGCCAACGAATTATCATCATTGTAATTCAAATTCTTTTTGCAAATGCTGTAGCCTTAAATATGAGCAGTGGGAATTGATTCATTGTGCAAATCTTTTCTATCTCATGTAACGTTCATACAGCACAAATACAAGTGGCCAAAAACACCTGGCAACAGGTGAAAATTAAATACAAGAATATTTTGCAGTTTGGTTAGTGCTTCAATAAATAGCTGATAACTATGCACAAACGAGGTGTATAGATTCTTTGGAAGGTCCCAGCTCACACGTTTAATTTCATTCTTTTATTACTTCAACCAGCATTTATATAGTTCAGTATAGGTTATATATATTTTTTTCTGCTCCATGCCATTTTCGTCCTTTTGCATGCCTTTTGCCTCAGCAAATTCCTTTTTTGTGTAGAGTTACTTCAATAAACCGTGTCAGATTCAGATTTTCATGTATGCACTGATTTTTTTAGCAGTCAAGAAGGCGCACAGGTCTGGCACAGGGGGTGGCCCACCAACCGTTGAATTCACTCCTGCAGAATCAGTTGTACTTGACCAAAACCAAGGATGGCCAATGATGGAGGGGTTGCAGGGGGGGTCAGCTACAGGCTCTGCAACTGAATTGCAGACTGCGCCCTTCTTAAGAGGTACATGGTTGAGGGAATCAATACTTTTATGGTGTTCTGTGGACTATCTGAATTTAGCTTGTCTCGCAGTGTCCGGCAATGAAATGAGTCTTCTGGACCAAGCAGAAGATCCAATGAGTATTAAAGGCTTGACATGTCTTGCAAGTTTACACTTGGCTAATACAAGTCTTATTTGTGTCAGGGTGAAGGCACATCTGCTGGAAATGTAGCTGATGAGGAGACTCTGTCCTGGATTCAAGGAGGTTTGAGGTAACCTGTCAATCTTGTGGAAAAATTTCCACAATATGTAATAAGTCAGTGATGTGGTGCTCATAGAGGATATCCTATGTAACAGGACACAGATGCTGAACAAAATGGTCTGCCAGCAGAAATAGTAAGTATCACTTACTTATGAAGGACATCCAGTGTCCACGATTCCTATACTAACTGATGTGTTTTACAGAATCCCAAAACTGTCCGACGCCTCTATGCGTTAAATCTCGAAGCAAGCGGAGCTGGCAGAGGCAAAAATCAAGTGCCAAAAGAGAAGGCTCGAAGATGTGGATCTGGACAGACAAAAAAAAATAAAAATAAAACCTTGAGGAAATTGGAACTCAAGATTTAAAAAAAAAAACAAAACAAAACGAGAGGTAGGTGATTAATGCACATTGTTAGCATGACAATGATACAAGGTATTCAACAATGTTGTTTCTCATTCCCTCCACGGCTCCAAACAGACAGTGAATAAAACAAAGTCAACGAATACTGTGGTGTCCTCCCTGTTTTCATTCATTTAAAACAAAAAATCCTGCTCTAAGCAGCTATTTAAACAAACCACAAATAATACACTTAACTAAAATAACTGGCAACATATTTGCTTCGAACAACTCTGCCATTCACATTGTCAGGAAAAATGGCAGGATTATCCCAGTCCAATTGGAGTGCCACTCTGGGAGCCCTTTCCCTCCTGATGGCGGCGATGTTGTGGAGGACTGTGCAGGCGACTAATGTCACAGGCCCTGTCTGGCTTGACCCTGTAAACACCGTGCAACTTGGCCAAGGAGGGTCCTAGCTGAGGCGGAAGGTCTCAGCGTGTTTGCTTAAACAGCCAGGGAAAAGAGTCTTTCCGGTCTCCATTATAATGGGGTCCGGCTACAGTGTCAGCACTAGGCCACTGCCTCAGGCCAAACGTGATGACGTCGATTCACGTTCTGCTTTCAAGTGAGCCTGAAGTGTGACTCGCGGATGCTGCAGCCCTAATATCTTCGCGGTTACAATATATCTGACTCCATATCAAATTTAGGAGATAAACTTTAGTTGTAACCATTTGCTGTTACAATTTATGCGTTTGCATAAATATTGATCTGCCTCCAATTTGAATTTCGAGCTATGTTGTGCATCGGACCCATGACTGGTCTATACCTTACTCCGCCGGACCAAAACATCTGTACTACCCAATTCGGGGAAAGAACTCCGAGGCTGGCGGTCCTATTAAGCACAGTAATTTGACATAGAAAATAGCTATGACTAGGGATTACTGGGGCCCAAAGCGAGTAGCTCCAGGGTATAACGGTATTCTCATCGTTCAGTGACCCTATGCCTTTTAAGATTTCCGCCCACAGACCGAGACAACTCAGTGTATAAATGAGATCTACTCAAGCCTAAACAAAATAACACCAATCACAGCATGGAAAATCCACCTTATAACGCAGAAACCAAGCGTGTTGATCAGGCACGCGATTACAGTCTAAGTTACTCAATTAGAAGCCATGACTTCAGACTGGAAGGAAATATGTTAGTCAGAATCCCACAACAGAATGCAAATATCAATTTATTTTGCCAGGCAGGCACACTCTTAAATCACAAGAACCAATTACATTGTTACAGAAAAGATAAAGAAGTCGTTAAATCATACCTGGCGCAATTCACAACTACACATACACACAAAGTGTACAATGCGGGAAGAATGAATACCAGCTTCCATAGCAATATCACGGCTGCATGAGCACGCGTGGGAAATCGCCTAAGATCTTCCATGACTAGATTAAAGCTACCCACGGCTTAGAGATGCGCATGGGGGAAGTTGAATGCAGTCTTCCATTGTGATAACAACTACACACATACAGATGCATGTGTAGGAAGTCGTCTACGACCTTCCATAACTACTATTGGCTACCCACGGCATGGAGATGCATGTGTGGGAAGTCGGTTGCGATCCTCCACGAATCCTTTGTTTTCCTACCTTTTATGCCTGAACTCAAGAAGCGCTTCCTACAGCAGGGTCATAAATCATTTGGGTAATCAGGAAGGCAACCCCTCCTCAAAGGGGATTTGGGAGGGGACATTACCACAAGGAGAAGTAGAAGTAGATTTCTTTTCATGCTTATTTGAATGAGGGTTTAGTACAATTTTAATCCCTTCAAAATATGCACCATGCGATTTCGGAATTTTAGTGGAGTGAAATGATACCAAACACGATATGCTTGCACTACAGTTTGCCAAGAAACGTCAGCAACAGTCCATAATTACAAAGGTAACTGGTATTAATGTTAACAATCGTATGTTATGTCGTACAACAAAAATACACATTGAATTTGCAGCATTACGGGAGGTAATGTGAATTATCTTCTGGTGAAATCTCTGAAAAGTCCAGTTTATGGCACTGCGGCATTCTCTCTGCCAAAGTTGTCTCAGCCGTTTTCGGGTGGTTTGCAAGACGTTCAACGCTGACCTTTACCCCAGAGATTGTCCATTAACCCCGAGGCTGGGGGCCGCTCCAGCTGCCGTGAATGAAGTTGGCGCCATACAGACCCTAATTGAATCTGCTCCCATGACTCAGGAGGGTTCCAGCAGGATGCAGATGGCTTTAAGACAATAGGAGTAAATTTACCAGTCCTGTGTCTGTGAGAATGGCCCAGAAGTGTCTTTGTCAGGAAACGTGCCATTAAGATCAGGCTACCAGAGCCATGGTTTGTGACAAAGAGCACAGAGTTTTCCCTGCCTTCCCAGCGCGGCTTACAACCCTTAAATGACGGAGGCACTGGAACCGGGTTTTCAGAAGGCCAAATGCCATCTCTATTCTTGCCCTTGTTCTGGCATGGGCCAGGTTGAAATTCCGCTGTGCCACCGTCTGGGGGTCTGCAAAGGGTGTGAGCAGGAACGGCTGGCACACGTAGCCTTTGTCACCCAAGATTATGCCAGCAAATTCGCCTGAGGGTGCAAGATGTAACCGTTATACACTTCTGACACACTCTGATGTTCATGTTGCTTACCAAATGCATGGCTTACCTTGAGACAGCCGCTGGTGAATTAGGAGATAAACCTACATATTTTTTCGAACACGAGGTATTTATCACTTGCGCTCGATTTCAAATGGAAATTTCCAGGTATCTAGCCAACGATAAATACAGAGTGCTCGAAAAAAACGGTAGGTTTATCTACCATTCCGAAGTTGAAGTTTGAAGTGGGAATGTCAGACGCCATAGCGGTCACCTTTTTTGGACACGGAAATTAATAGCCTAGGTTTTCTATTGAAGCGGCTCGATAATCAAGCGAGAGCTCTTCACGCAGCGCGAGGTCTTGACCCAGTGCGAGGTAGTTTACTGGTGAATAGATACCTGGTGTTAACCAATCAAAATGCAGAATTCACTGGAATGAATGGTAGAATTATAGAGGCCCGAAAGACTCGTGCGTCATGGACCGAGCCCGGCCACTTTGCCTCCACATTACTGAAAATACAGTCAGCATCACGGATTATCTGAAAGAATAAGATGTAAGCTATTAAGGCAATATGAAGCACATGATTAATTTATTTATTTATTAACAGTAACCATAAGGCATTCTTACCTGAACGTTGATGCTATGGAACGATTTCCAATTTACAAAATCGCCCTCATTAACACCCGAGGGACGCTTTATCCTCATGTGGGTGCAGTCCAGTGCACCAATGACATTAGGAAAAGCTGTTATAAAAAATAAACCCTAATAAAAAAAATAACAATGTGCAGGCCATCCCACTTTACCTGTAACATTTTTCTTTGTGTGTGTATTTCATATTACCTGCGATTTTGTAAAAACCCTCCTTAATGTAACACAGTCGTCTGAGGCCAGGGAATGTTATAAAAATGTGCACGACTGATTTAAGAGCCAAATACACAAGGCGGATGGCCCAGCACACAGCTCCTTTGAGGTTCTCTGCATCCCCGATGGAGTATAGAAAAGAGCCGCTCGCAAAAAAACGGAGCGCAACACAGACCATCTGTGGAACGGTCATTTCGCGGCTCAGTACTGTGCACCGCTGGATTCTGGTAGTACACACAGGTAGCGAATGCCCTCTGCTGAAAATCTGTATCTCTCAAATAGATACTCTTCACTGAATGCTAGAGGATCGGACCTGTCCCGAAGTATTCTCTGGGGTCGAAATGCCCACCGGAAAATTACTACTTCTTCATGTACAATGTCCTCCAAAATAGGACCCGCCATTGTGAAGGAAAGAACACATGTTCATGGGACTTAATATAGGGTAGGCTATTACCCTCATCACTGACATAATTGAAAGCAACTTTGCTAGTGCAGCCATTTCTAATTACCCTAATAACTGCAATAAAATCAGATAATTGAGCTGGCAAATAATATGAATGGTGTTTATTTACAATGACGAACACACGAATAGGCCTAATTATGAAAAAGAACTATCCTAATAGGCTAACTTTATTCATTTTTTTATGTTGATCATGATTTTTTTATTTCTTTTTTTTTTTTTAAAATTAATTTAGCCTACATGTTGTTTGTTTAAAAACGAGGCCAATACGTAGCCTCCATCAGAACATGGAATAACTGTATAAAACATTGATTTCTGATCAGCGCAGCCGCTGACTCCACAGATAAGACAACAGAATCAACTTAGCCTGGCATTTAGCCTGGTCTGGAGCAGGCTAACTGTGAAGAATAAATCACCATGGTAACTTGACCAGGATGAAGTTATCCAGCTTTTGAACAACTGACTGCAGGCTAAATTAAGCCAGGATAACTAACATATCCCGGCTTAATCCCTTATCTAGGTTTCGAACAACAGGCCCCTGATCTACTGAGATCCCAGATAAAGAGCGCTAAATTGCGTGCTTGTGGTAACATTTTGCGCATTTTGTTTGTTTACATTTTGCGGGTGATCTACTCAGAGTAATTGCCTAAATGCCTGCTGGTGCAAACAGCATTATTTAAATGAGGACTTTGCGTGCTGCAGGAAAAGGACGAACGCAAACGCAAAATGAAATTCGACTCGATGGAGTTGGAGGTGCTTGTGGAGGAAGCAAATACACTGTTATAAATTGACTGAATTTTACAGTTAAATTAACACATTGTCTCCTTGTTATTTTAACTGTAAGTAGAGTCCTGCGTGCATTTCACTGTGGTTTACAGTGAACATAAACGGAACCTGTGTTATAAACTTGTAAAATTACACTTAAAATCACTGGCAAAAGGTGCAAGTTTATAGCGATCTGTAATGCGAGCGTGCTCGCTGGAAAACTTTTTGCGACAATTTGAATGCAAATATTGCCTCTCTGTCACCAGAGACAGAGAGGCAATGGAGGTCTTTGATGTTCTCCATGGTGCATATGCGATATGCCTCCAATTTTCATAGATAGATGCCATATTCATAAACTTTTGTCTATTTTGTATCCAAATATGCTTGATTAAAATTCCGAATACGACTTGACTTAACTGTAATTTATGTTTTAAACATTTCTAATGATGCTTAACAAATCTGAACAATCCATAAAAGTTTTATTAATTCATAACTAAATTAATTACATTATATGTTGTATCATTAACGACTATTACAATCACTATTTGGCAGTGGCGGAGCCAGAACTGGGAATCGGGGGAGGGACAGAACATCCGTTTAAAACGATTATTAGTCCTGACCTGTTCTCAGTCATTTTCATAATTAACAAAAAATATACTCCGAGAACAATCCACGCTGTCAGGTGCCACTAGTTTTCCCCGTTTAGGCAAGACGACAATCATTTATCTGGACTCTTAGCCTATTTGTTGCATTTAAATCTGCGTTATTCAAAATTGCATAGTTGTCAACTTGCTCGCATATGGCTTGAGTCTCACGCTTTTTATATTTAATTGCTGAGTCCCACTTTTTATATCCCTCGCTGTACGGAGAGTGAGAGGCGATATGTCACTGGAACGCGGGTCAGTCATTATTCAATCATGCATATTTTAGAGATTCTCACGTGGAATTGAAATCTCTATGCATGGAAGTGTAAGCGTTTGGCTTTGCAGTCGCTCCCCCTGTTGCATTCTTTCACCTCCACCTTAACGGGCAACAGGTGCAGCCCGTTAAGGCAGAGGTGATTGCAGAGTATAAAGGGCTGGCTATTGCCAGTCCCCAGTGCCTCTGCATTTTGTTTTAACCTGGTGATATGTTTGGTGCTGCTCGTTGCTATAGTAGCTTTGGTTTAAGAGTTTATATAATTAAATCTTTTGTCTTTTTACCAGCATGGCATTTGAGACATGATTTTATCTTTAGGCCCATGGTCCTAGCTCCCACCGGATTGCCGTTTGGCATCCGGCGGGTAGACAAATCCATGACAGGAAGTTTTTCAGTTTTTAAACGAAGAATTTAAACGATCATGAAGCGCAAGTTAAATCGCCTGATGTGCGGAAAAGGTAGTGCGGAAGTTTGAGCAGTTTTGTTTCGTAAAGCATAGGCCTACTATTTAGTAAATTATGTTTCTGTACTGAATTCTGCCCATTATTTCATCGCTGTTAGATCGCACATGGAGTCTTCAATTGCCAATGGATTATTATGATCATTTGAAAAAGTGTCAATAAAGAAAAATGATTGAGAACTAGCCAGGACGCGGCCAGGATGCCAGGGCGTGGGTCAAAAAAGAAAGTTTGCTATTCTGACAATAATAGAAGGGGGGAGTATATTTAGGGTCATTTACATATTGTTTCTTGGTTTTATTGGATGCCCTCATTTTAACTGATCTTTGAAAAAATAGTGCCAGTCGGGAAAAGCTGAGTGGTCAACACATTCTCATCCCGGAGTGCTGGTCTGGGCTGACCAGCATCGGCAGAACCCTGCTTATTTCATCAAACAGCTCCAAAATGGCATTGCTGAATAGATGATATGTCTGGGTTATTCTCTCCTCTGACATCGCAAACATTGTCACACGGATGGAGAACACCCGATCTCGCTGCCAGTGTCTTCTCCTTGCAGCAATAATGGCAGCCATGTCTGTGCGCAATTACGTGGAGCCAATGGGGACCCGCCCGGATGACATCATGAAAAACGTGAATAATCGTCACGTGATGCGGATGTCAGGCAAGCATCGGGCATCTGCCATAGAGAACCATTGAAAACAAGACGGACTAAACTGCTTGTTATTTGTTTTTTTTCTCCATGGAATGAAGCGGAAATGTGTGCTCAAAGGTAGTTTAAAAATAGAATTACTCCTCCCGAGGCATATATCGATGAATATTAACTAATTACACAAAATGAATGAGCGAATAACAAGCGGTAAATTTAGTCACACTCCTCCCTTTCTCCCCCGTCCCGGGCTAATGACCAGGTAACCTGGTTAACCTGCTGCCTTCTGATACTTATGTAGACCCACCAGCAGCAATAGGTGTACAAAACTCCTTAAGTAGTCTTCACAAGCTTTGTTCCCTTACCTCGCATTATTCTTGAACATCAACATATTTTACATACACTGCGACGTTTGAAATAAGCAGTATCGCATCACATTTGCGATCTAAAAATGCCTACTTTTGAACCAAAATGAAAAATTCCACACAAATGAATTGCAGCTGTTGCGAAAGAAAATCCTAACAACATAGGTGGAATAACTTCAAATTTTAGCATACAACTAGTGTATTATTAAGTAGGTTAACAAACTCTTACCAAGCTAACTAGCCGTTACAAATCTGTCACAAGGGTCACAAATTAAAGTATGAAGACGAAGTCTCCCCCGTTATCCTGCCATGATTCGAGCATTGAACACGTTGCTTTTGCATTTCTGTAGCTGGCTAAGCGCAAACAAAAAAAGGGTTGTTATTGTCGCGGTTTGTGTTATCTGGACTGCCCCTTATCTGTGTTTCCCTGTTAGCTGTCAATGGTGAAGTGAATTTTTTCAGAGCCATTGATGCTATTGCTCGGTCTGCTCTGCCGAGCCAGGAATACGTTTCTCGAAAGAACAGCTGCGAACTTACACAGTTGGAGCCAGTGACAGTGAATGGACGAACTACGTAAGTTGCTAGCTTAGTTAAAAAGCTATGCTTTTAGGAAACGCACCCCAGGTCCCCATTGTTAACACAAGTTAGATCTAAAATAAAAGTTGAGAAAATCGCCTAAAAACCTACTTTTTATAACTCAGCACATTGCCTCCTGTTGTTTGCTTGCCCGACTTCCGGGTTCGGAGAATGACGTTCACCTTACGTACAGGCTATTTTTAGATATCGGGCGGGTCCCCATTAGTACCTACCCTTCAAAGGTATTAAATAGCAAACGCAATCACCATCACTGAGATTGCTTTCAGGCTTGATAAGTCACTATGCATGTGCTAAAATTTTGTATTTGCATTTTCTCCTCCCATATTTTGTACGCTAGGATAGGCACGCCCCTTATTGCATATTCATTAGGGCCAAAAGTACTAACTGCATAGAATGTGCAAATTTGCACAGTTCAAAGACGCAATCCTCAGTGCACACCCTTAGTAGATGAGATTGCGGGTAAATTTGCAGGTGATATGGCATTTGCACGCGTTTCTATACACGCAAAGCTTTAGTAGATCAGGCCCTCAGTATTTTTTTTTTTGCAATGGTGTTCACATGTAAGCGTGTAAGATAACGTAAAATGTTAGGTGAAGATTTTTTAAAAAATGCAAGTGGCTTTTCAGGCAGTGAATAAAACATTTTGACGGAAATAGGGAGTGTATGCAGAAATCTTCTGAGGAGGGTGTGATTTTCTTTTGCAAAACAGCTGTTGTTGGAAAAAAAAATTTTTAATTCCACTTTTTAATGCATCAGTACTATTTTACATTCAACTAAACTTGACACACCTCAGGGATTAAAGATCTTCGTCAGCATGACGGATTTCATGTTTGTTTTTAAGAATGTACAATCCCAATTCCAAAAAAGTTGGGATGCTGTGTAAATTGTAAATAAAAACAGAATGCAATGATTTGAAAATCTCATACACTCATATTTTATTTGCAATAGAACATAGACAACATATCAGATGTTGAAAGTGAAACATTTAAAAAGAAAATGACAAAATAGGAGCTGGTTTGCTTTTAGTCACCCTGACTTATCCAGTGATTTAGTGGAGTAACTGGCCGAAGAGTTTGAGAAAAAAGATGTGGCCTTGCAGACTGACAAAGATGCTCAGCAGTGTCCCTTTTACTTCCAGTGAACAAAAGATGAATGGAAAAAAACTGAACTAGTTTTTTAAAGAGGCCACAAACTCCTAAGTGATGGGTGGTTAGACATGTCTGAGAAAATTAAGGTGAATAACTGTGTGCTGTCATTCACATACAATCCAGGAAAATCTTCAAAGTCAAGTAAGATATATTCTGGCATGGAAAAATCAGCTATAATTTTCCGAGCTGTGCATTTTAATTCCATAATTTTTCACAAATCTACCCAGGATGATGGCAATTTCGAAGTGAATGTGCGAGTGACTGGACAAATTGACCACTCAAAAAACCTTACATTTTTCAGGCTCATAAGACAAGCTGAAAGGCAAAAGCTTGAATCAGAGCTTGGAGAATTCTCATCAATACACATTTACACCAAAAAATTAGCTGCAGCAGATGAAGGAAAACTTGTTTGTGGAAATATGCATGAAGTGCCATCAATCACAGCCCTGCACAAAATCCCTAGCCTCTTGAAAAACTTACAGAACAGAATGGACCTTAATCCCTACCTGGATTGTGTCAAAATTCAAGAACTCTGAGATTTGACGGAATCGGAAACATCTGAAACATCTATGTTTAGTATTTGGCAACTTCCTCATTTGTTACCCACATGCTTATGCTTTCCCAGCTTTAACTGCTCAAGGACTTATAGAAAAAAGTAAGCTTTGTCCACTTAGTATCAATATTAAATATCAATATTCTCCCTTTGGGAAATTGTTTGAACAGGTTTTTTGAACACTAAGGAAGGACATGGAAAAAGTGTGTCAGAGGCTCCATCAAATCCATTCTGCTGCCCAAGCCTTGTCAGCATACTGAAGCACTACCGAACATTATTGCCACTTTGGACAGGTGATATGCTAAAACAACTTGGGCAAGCAAGAGACTCAAACACTCACTCATAGAACTGGTGCTGTACACAAAAAACAGTCGTCCTGAAGAACAAACTTTTCAGACGGCCTTATGATTTCCTCCAAATTCATGTTCATATTTGGAAGAATGTGTGGTCTTATGACAGAAATTCGCCAGACTGTCATTTAGGAAGGGAGGTCAGATGCCCCAGGCCATCAACAGTCTCTAAGTCAGGAAAAGAAGTTGGGGGGGAAAAAACCCAGAAGAACTGACAGGCAAAATACTATAATCCACCAAAAGCACAGCCAGTCAAAGCAACTGCTTATAGAGGTCCTCCATGGTCGTGGCATTGAATCATTGGACATCAGACCATAACACTTTCCAAACGGACAACCTCCTGTACATTCTTCACTTTGCCATGAGGAGAAGTCTATTTATTCAACAAGAGATTGAAAAGGTCCACATGAGGGACAAGTGGCGCAAGTCATTGTTTGAGGTTCATCAGCATTTTTTGGTTGGAGAGTGGACTCAGGGCTAGCTCTCACGGCATTAAAACCACAAGAGTTTAATGGGAAACAACTCTGGGACTCATACGGCACTCAAAAGTACTTAGTGGTTGGGGCGCCCCAGTGGCTCATCGGTCCAAGCGCGCGTACCATAAAAGGCTGTGTCCGTCTCGCAGCGACCTGGGTTTGATTCCAGCTTGGGTCATTTGCTGCATGTCTTCCCCCATTCTTCTCCCCAACCTTCCTGTCCCTCTACACTGTACAACTATCAAATAAAGGAAAATTCCAAAAAAAAATCTAAAAAAAAAAAGTACTTAGTGGCTGGTGGTCTTGACTTCCTCAAGATGACAGAGCAAGAGTCAAAATGTAATGTTGAGGAATGTCAATTCTCTACCATTGAAACCAAGACAATTCTTTAGCTTTTGTGTGAATTTATGTCTTTGTGTTACTCTGAGCTTTGCTTATAAAGCATGATTCCAGAGTGATAACTACAGTCCTTGACATATTAGTTATTGTATGTTTCTAAATGTTTGCTATACGTGTGATGACTTCTCTGAGCTTCAAGGGGCTGCGGACAGTTTATCAGTCAATTGACTTCATGCCAACAGCAGAGGTAAAGTAACCTGTGTGCACTACATAAAAAATCATATTTTTCATTATAGGAACATATTAAATCTACAATATCTCACTGTCAACTTTCCTTTGCCCGTCCCACGTTACTCATCAGCAACATCGTCAAATTATGCAGTATTTTTACCATCTATATTTACATTTTCCTGAGAATTCAGAATGTAGGTTGATACACGGTCTTAAATTTTAAAAAAAAAAAATACATATATATTTTCTCAGAATAAGAGTAAGGTCTGCCAGGGAAGGAAAGCATGACTGCTGGCAGTTCATTAACGGAGTACCTCCTCTGTTGGTGGGGGCCATTGGTACAAGAGTTCCCAGTGACAATCACTCAGAAATGCAGCCAACAGCACTACCATCAAAACTGAACCTTTTTGGAGAAAAGTAGGAGCCTTTAGGGTTTAATTTTTTCAATATACATGCGCCAATGTCTCTGAAAATTATTCAATTTAACACCCACCACATAAAATCAGCGCCCCAATGTCAATATACGTTATTTATGTGGTCACAACAAATAATTTTGGTAAATCTATGCCTTTATTTACAGCTACTTACTGGCTGTAGTCTCTTACCAGCTTTATGACAAGAGTCATATTTTGTATCATTTTATGGCTCATGGGTGATGCGTGGCATTACTATGATGGAAAGGCTTGAACTTAAAAAAGCCAGGCTGTGGAGAAACTTCAATTACACCTTAAGATCTGAAAACTGTCTTCTCACAAATGTACAGTGTGGTACATGTTGTGCTCTTTAAGGGTGTGTATTCCCTATGACTCACAGACAATTTGGAACAAAGGTCCGCACTGACAATTTAAAGTTATTAATTTATAATACCGTATTGACAATTTAAAGTTATTAATTTGTAATAACCCTGTATTTTTATGGGTACTGACTACACTTGAGAACCGTGGAGACACAGCTAAAACTGTAAAAATAAATAAATAAATAAATAAATACTAGAATGGAAAAAACTTATATTATACAACATGTAGATCCGACCGAGCAATCTGATTGGTCAATCAGATGTTTAGCATGTTCTCAAATGAACAAGACAGCACGGGTAGCCTGTGCTCAAATGAAAAATACCTCATCACTGAAAATATTACTCCGCCAATCTTTGTTGCCTAGGCCCTTGATTTAATTAATTTGTCAATTTGTTTGCATTTGTACATTGAAATGAACATTTTATAAATCAACACATCTGTGAAAACTGTTTTCTTTCTTTCAGAGATAAATTGATAATGGCCTGAAAAGATGATTAGCTAAAGCCCCCAAAAGGTGGGGTTGGTAACTCTGTTCAGCCTTCATGTTACAGGTTCATTTTTTGGAAGTGGCTATATCTACGGCGCCGTACACAGTGATTCGGGGCTATATTTACGGCGCACTGACGTTTCTTCACTTATGCTGGCAGCTTCCAAGCTCAGCACGCTTATCTGCGGTCTACGGTGGAGTGTTTGTTTTTAATACAATCTCTCAGACCGCTTTCGCACAAGGTACGGTTGTTTGGCACCATAACACAGTGCAATTGGGTAATATATTTTGGGGGATTTTATTATTGAGAAGGGGCTTTAGAATATTAACATTGCAAATGCATGCTGCGCGTGCCCTAGCAACCCGGTGTGTCATCACTCAGTAACATGGATTACCATGTATAGCAGCACAAGAAATTAAACTCGACATTTTCTTGACTGAATTTCAGTGGCTAAATCAAAATAGCTCCCTACAACTGTCAAACGCGAGTCCGTCATCTTGGATTTGCCTGGAGACGCCGCTTCCGCGCATGCCCACTCTGACTTGCCGTAAATATAGCCCCGAATCACCGTTTACGGCGCCGTAAATATAGCCATATATATACAGTCCTGCTCACCATTATTGGCACCCATGAAGTTTAAGTACATAATGTGGAATATCTTCTGAAAAAATGAATCAAGTGAGACATTTTTTTTTCTATAGAGAACTTGTGTTTGATACAAAAGAGCAAATGATAAACAGCAATTTGAAACAATAAAAATGAGAGAGGAAAAAAAATAGAAAAACTTTTGAGCCTGCCATGTCACTGGTATTGGCACCCTGGCTGTAAATCAGTATGGAACCCCACTGTGACTCACCTGCGGTAAATCACAACTGAGAATCACCTGTGATAAATTGTCTGTGCTCATGTGACATGAATTAGCCAATGAATGATGACTTCTGTTTTAAAAAGCCACCTGTTGTCCCCTGTTCCTTTGTCACAATGGTGAAGACAAAGTAGCTGTCTGAGGACATCAGAAGTGCGATAATTAGCAAACAAAAGACCTCCAAAGGATATAAGGCCATCTCCAAAAGACCTTGGTATCCCTGTTTCAACTGTGCGTAATGTTATTATAAGTTTGCCAAACATGGAACAGTCAAGAACCTCCCTGGACGTGGGGGGAAGAGAAAAATTGATGAGAGAAGTCTTCAAAGGTTGGTGCGAATGGTGCAAAAAACACCACGTCTAACATCCAAAGACCTGACGGCCAACCTGGAACAGTCTGGGGTCATGGTCTCAACAAGTACCATACGACGCACACTAAACCAAACAGGGCTTTATGGGCGAAGGCCAAGGAAGACACCATTGCTGAGGAAAAAACATAAAAAGGAACGACTAATCTTCGCCAAAGAGTACCTGGACAAACCACAATCCTTCTGGGAAAATGTTCTGTGGACAGACGAAACAAAAATAGAGCTGTTTGACAATGCACACCAACAGTTTGTTTACAGACGGCGCAATGAAGCCTATAAGGAAAAGAACACCCTACCAACAGTTAAGCATGGTGGAGGTTCCATTATGCTGTGGGGCTGCTTTGCTGCATCTGGTACTGGAGGCCTTGACCGTATCACAGGAATCATGAAATCAGAGAATTATCAAGAGATTTTCGAGCGAAATGTCCTACCCAGTGTAAGAAAACTTGGTTTGAGTTGAAGATCTTGGGTCCTCCAGCAAGACAAAGACCCAAAGCACACATCCAAAAGCACGCAGGAATGGTTGAAAAGGAAAAAATGGACTGTTTTAAAATGGCCAGCAATGAGTCCTGATCTAAATCCGATTGAAAATCTTTGGTATGAGCTGAAATCTGCCATTGGGGAAAAGAAGCCTGCAAATGTTCAAGAGCATGTTCATTTACAAAGGAAGACTGGGAGAAATTACCGCTGAGAAGTGCAAGAAGCTTATAGATGACTACAACGTTTGGAGGCTGTCATCACTCCCAAAGGGTGTGCAACCAAATACTGAAGAGGGGTGCCATTATTGCTGCACATGCTTTTTTTCTGTTTCTTCTTTGAAATTACAATATGTAAGTTGTAAAAACAATTTCTTTTGTTAAAGTATTTTGGACCTCCAATTAAAAGATCCTGATGACATAAATTTGGTACATTTCCATTCATTTCTGAAGATATTGTAAAAGTTATGCAAAAAATGAAGGGATGCTAATAATGCTGACCAGGACTGTATGTGTGTGTGTATATATATATACATATATATATATACACTTTTGCTGCTTAGCCACATTAATCGGAGCTAACGTTAAAATGGAGTGTAACACCCCCAGCTGAAATGAAACATCTGCTGGTGAGTTTATCAAAATATAGATGTTTGTTCTGGCGCCGACGCTGGAAAGCCGTTGCCTATATTTAAATATAACCGTTAATATAAGTTTGTTGTAGATAAAGATCAGCTGTTCTGGCGAGTCGTCATCAAGCACCTGTTAGCTTAAAGGGGACCTACAGTGCCGTGAAAAAGTATTTGCACCCTTCCTGATTTCTTATTTTTTTGCATATTTGTCACTCTTAAATGTTTAAAAATCATCAAACAAATTTTAATATTAGACAAAGATAACCCGAGTAAATACAAAAGGCAGTTTTTAAATGATGATTTCATTTATTAAGGGAAAAAAGCTATCCAAACCTACCTGGTCCTATGTGAAAAAGTAATTGCCCCCCCCCGTTAAATCATGAATTAATTGTGATTAACCACATTTTTTTAGTTCAATTTCACAAGCCACACCCAGGCCTGATTACTGGCAAACCTGTTGATTCAAGAAATCACTTAAATAGAACCTGTCTGACAAAGTGAAGAGGACTAAAAGATCTCAAAAAGCAACACATCATGCCGCGATCTAAAGAAATTCAAGAGCAGGTGAGAAACAAATTTATTGACATCTATCAGTCTGGAAAGGGTTACAAAGCCATTTCTAAGGCTTTCAGACTCCAGCAAATCACGGTGAAAGCCATTATCCGCAAATGGAGAAAACCTGGAACAGTGGTGAACCTTCCCAGGAGTGGTCGGCCTACCAAAATGACTCCAAGAGCGCATTCACTACTCATCCAGGAGGTCGCAAAAGAACCCGAGAACAACATCTAAAGAACAGCAGGTGTCACTTGTCTCAGTTAAAGTCAGTGTTCATGATTCAACAATAAGAAAGAAACTGGGCAAAAATGGCATCCGTGGGAGAGTTCCAAGGCGAAAACCACTGCTGACCAAAAAGAACACAAAGGCTCATCTCACATTTTCCAAAATACATCTTGATGATCCCCAAGACTTTTTGGAAAATATTCTGTGGACTGACAAGACAAAAGTTTAACTTTTTGGAAGGCGTGCATCCCGTTACATCAGGCGTAAACTAACACAGCATTTCATAAAAAGAACATCGCACCGAAAGTCAAATATGGTGGTGGTAGTGTGATGGTCTGGGGCTGCTTTGCTGCTTCAGGACCTGGAAGACTTGTCATAATTGATGGAACCATGAATTCTGCTCTCTACCGGAAAATCCTGAAGGAGAATGTCCAACCATCAGTTCATGACCTCAAGCTCAAGCGCACTTGGGTTATTCAGCAGGACACACACCAGCAAGTCCACCTCTAAATGGCTTAAAAAAAAAACAAAATGAAGATTTTGGAGTGGCTAGTCAAAGTCTGGTCTTAAATCCAATTGTGATGATGTGGCATGACCTTAAACAGGCCGTTCATTCTCGAAAACCCTCCAATGTGGCTGAATTAAAACAATTCTGCAAAGGAGAGTGGGCCAAAATTCTTCCACAGCGATGTGAAAGACTCATTGCCAGTTATCGCAAATTTTTGATTGCAATTGTTGTCGCCGAGGGTGGCACAACCGGTCATTAGGTTTAGGGGGCAATTACTTTTTCACATAGGACCAGGTAGGTTTGGATAGCTTTTTCTCCTCAATAAATGAAATCATCATTTAAAAACTGCATTTTTTATTTACTCAGGTTATCTTGGTCTTATATTAAAATTTGTTTGATGATCTGAAACATTTAAGTGCGACAAATATGCAAAAAAATAAGAAATAAGGAAGGGGGCAAATACTTTTTCACAGCACTGTATTTTGCTATATTTCCAAGGTTATATTTTGATCTTGGACTCCCCTAGAGTGCTCCTGATCGTTCAAAGTCCGAAACAGGGTCTTTATTTAGCTGATACTGCCACCCTCAAAAAACCCCATTTGTAGTCCATTGTAGTCTCTGCCTGAAAGGCCTCGTTGGGGTGGCTCTTCCACTATGGCCCCCACTCCCCGTGTGCCCACTTACTTCTGACTGGCCAGCTCTGTGGAGGGTGGATTCAGGCGGGACGAGGCAGCAGAACGCAGTTTTCCTGTCCGCCTCCCCAGAGTGAAACTGAGACGCGTCTGCCATCTGAGAAGGAATCAACGGGCAAATTCCGCAATCAAACGCAGTACATGTGTATAGGTCTAATGAAATGAACTTGTTCTAATAAACGCAATGGCGAAAGTGGAGGACGCAATACGAAAGTCTGGCAGCTCAAACTCGAATTTGCTGTCTACCTACGGCTACTATGGTGAGTACACCGGTGTTTCTACTCTATAGCTAGGATCCACCCCATACAGACACATTTGTAGAACGGGTCGACATGCCCAAGTGTAGACCGGAGACTGTAGAAATCCTGTGGGTCTGAGTTTAGAGGGAAACATGGACAGTGAGGAGCAGCAGAAAGTGGACAAACAACATATGGACTGCGTCGGTGTGTATTATAAGGACCTGCTGGTTCGTGTGCATAGCTGTGGTGTGTCGTTAGCGTGGAGTAACAAACAGCTTCTGCGCTGGTATATGACGAAGGGGCGAAAGCTCCATGCAAAACGGCCTCTTCGGAAATTGCACGTGGTAATGGTTTACTTATTGCGTTGGAATGACCAACGTTTGCTCGTGGAAAATGGGTGTGATAAGCTGCTTTCACACCGGAGGCGAAATGAATTTTTCGTGCGACAGATTACATTCAAAGTCAATGCATTGTCTTTGCATTGACTTTGAATGTAATCTATCACGCGAAAAATTTGTTTTTTAGTTGCTGCTTGTTCTACCAGCACCTGTTAACTGGGGAGTGCTCTCGGAGTGAACCTTCTGTTAATTATGAAAATGTCTGAGAACAGGTCAGGACTAATAATTGTTTTAAACGGAAGTTTTGTGCAACCCAATTCTCTGTTCTTGTTCCGCAACTGTACTGAATTTAGCCCATGATTTAATCGCTGTTAGATCACATGTGGAAAGAAACCGTGTCTTCGGTTGCCAATTACGATAATTGGAAAACGTGTCAATAAAGGAAAATGATTGAGAACTACTAACTGCAGTCAAAAAGGGACGTGTCTTTGCACCCCCTCTGGCTACGCCACTGCTAGCAAAGCAGTTTTGTGTTGCTATGTGCGGTATTTATTCAGTTTTGGAAATCACAATGTCTAGAAAACATAAGCCCAATTTGGCTGGCTGAAAAGGACTAGTTGACGTCAGATCTCATGTATTTCCACTGAAACGGGGAGAAAACTAGCAAAAAAGCTTTATATTTTGAGAGCAAAATGCCCACAGTATAAATACATTTTGATTAGACATTTTATTTTTTTGGTAATAGTTGTATAATCGCATTATTACGCTCGAGGGTGTGTTTGACCGTCATTATTGTCACTTCAGCGATGCTAACGGAACTCGGCGCAAGCGCCTAGTTCCTGGCCGCATCACTGTCGTGACAGTAGTGACAGTCAAGCACACCCTCGTGTGTAATAATGCTTAATTACAGCATACCCCCAGCACTTAAACATCAGTAGAAGTCAATGTTTCATTCCACTGACAAAACCAGTGGAATACCTGGGAATTATGCTAGTGTAAGGTAATTGGAAAAGGTGTCAGTGGTGACCAGCTAACACAATTCATTAATTCTGATGCCGTAGTTTGTAACATTTGTGCAGATCATTCCACACATCATGTCCACACATTTCAGAAAGTGGGGAAAAAATAGTCAGGGACTTTAATTTATTTTCTGCAGATGTCCGAGATATGTTAACGTTGTAAAATTTCTAAAAGGAGATCATTTTTGTCATAGTGTATATACAGCTCATTGCACCCACAGACCAGTAGACTGCTATGGGTACTGTGTGATATTCGTTCGGGGTTGCTGCACACTTACCGTGCTAGGATCACAATGACAGAGAGTGAAAGGTTTACATGTGGCTGTGATCTCATACAGCCTTAAAAGGTAAGTATATTCATGCTCAGTGGTTACATCAAAAAGTACAGCAATTTCAAGTCAAAAGTCAAAGCGTTTTGGAATAGAAACCCACCATGTTTTTTTACTTAGTCTAAGTAAAAAACAAAAAAAAGTAATTTGGATTAGACCATATATGATTGAATGTACTGCAGTGATGAATATGTTTCAGCTGTCAACAATTCTTTTAACCTTGAGTGATGGAGTGTGTAGCTGTGTAGTGTCTCTTTTCCTCAACATCCATTTCAGAATGTGTGTTCCATAGTCGTGGAAGAGATGTTACTGTGGTTCAAGAGGGGCAAATTATTTGCCTGCATCAACAAAAATAAGAAAAACAACTAAGGAGATGCCACAAGAACTTGCAGGAATTGTATTAAAACCCTTTCAGGCCTAATTCAAAAATCCTGGGAGAGTGTAATGCTGCCGTGTTTACCGTAGTAACTTGTATGTGGGCTGAAGCGCAACCTCTCAGCTTTCAGGAACAGTTGGATTTTTTTTTTTGATTGCGCAAACCTTGCGGTAATTATGGAACTTACAACAGAACGTACGCATTTGTGTCGGCGACGACACGTTCGGATTAAAAGGATTAAAAAACTGCATGGCCACTGGAGAGCTACTTCTTAGTGAGGCTAACTGGGAAAAGACTACCATAAAAAGCTCTGTAGCGGGCACGTGGCTTTGATCAGTGAAAGGGACGGCAAACTTTGCAGTATACGTAATTTTGAAGTTTGAAGTCACAAAATTAGAATACGAGATAAAGTTAATTTAATGTCTTATTGAAATAAAGATCCACTTTAGAATGAAATGAGCGAGTATGCTGTAAAGCTTTAAAGAGATAGATTCTTTTAAAGAGAACTAAAATGAGACACGCAATTGGCAAAAAGTCCCAGAATAGTTTTTCTGCATCAGCATTACGTGCCCTCTAATGCAACTTGCCTCTCAAGCACATCACAGACTTGACATTTTTTCATTTTCATTTACAATAAGGTATACAACTTGAGCAGTTACTAGGGATCAAATAAGGAAGAAATGAGGAATTTACTGCTTGTAAACCATGATTTAAATGGAAATTCTTGAGCAACTCCTTGTCACCTTTAAAAAGTAGCCAATGATTATTATTTGAGGAACAGAAAAGGAACTAACTGGCGGTACATCATTAGTTAATTGGCAGTTCTTGTGTAACTCTCAGTCAAATTTTATAGATCAGCATCCATGCCAACTCTACCGCTTTTGGCGGTAGACTACCGCTTTCGGGGCTTTTACAGCGGCGGCGTTAGACCTGGGCTAATATCCCTCCCTTTATTAACAATTAGTCCTGGCTAATTCTAGATGGTTTTCCTTTATTAACTCGTTTTCCATTTCAAGAATAATCAAGTGGCAATTGATGACACGGCTTCTCTCCCCCATGCGATCTAAAAGCGACAAAATAATGGGCTGCATTCACTACGGAAAAATAATTTAATTGTAATTAGGTCTTTGCACCGGCACTCGGCAACGGCATTTCAGAACTCTTCAGCGAATGAAGGTAATTTTGATGACTAGTACGTGGTTTCGTCCGATTACATTTTTCAATCGGACAGCTGTCTATTTTTTACAGTGAGTTGCGTGACCGTGCTGCAAAAATAGGTGTATGTACTTGTCGCCAAAATTACCTTAATTCGCTGAAGAGTTCTGAAATGCCGTCGCCGAGTGCCGGTGCATAGACTGAATTATAATTAAATTATTTTTCTGTACTGAATGTAGCCCATTATTTTGTCACTTTTAGATCGCATGGGGGAGAGAAGCCGTGTCTTCAATTGCCACTTGATTATTCTTGAATTGGAAAACTTGTTAATGAAGGAAAACCATCTAGAATTGGCCAGAACAAATTGTTGTCAATAAAGGGTGGGATAATAGCCAATAATTTTCGGGTCTAACACCGCCTCTGGGGCGTTTCATTCTGAAAAAAAATGCCCCAAAAGCGGTAGAGAGTTGGCATGCATGGATCAGCTAACTATTTATTCCTTATTTGTTCTTCAATTAACTAATCACTTTATGAAAACCTGATTAGAGTTACTCAAGAACAGCTCATTGTGGTTCACGGGCAGTTAGTTCCTCATTAGTTCCTCATTTTCCCCTGATAACTAGTCAAATTTTGAACACCTTTCTATGAAATGTTACAGACAGTGACGTGCGGTCACATGTTCAGAGGGGCTTCAGTAACCTTACCCTTTACCGCTCGACTGTCCTCTTGCTGTTCTCATTCAACTTCGCCTGATTAACAATCAAACAATTTATCGACTGAGCGACCAAGACCAATCCATTTTCCATAATAGGGTCATTCCACGTCAAATCATCCAGGGGGTGCTAAGTCACCTCCTCAGAAATTTTTGAAAAAATTCATGAGTAAATATTCACACAAAATTTTAAAAAAGCCAAATATTAGGCCAGTATCCCAAATAGATTTCAAGTTATAGCCCTTCAAAATTTTAATAATATTTTAAGTTTTTTGGCAAACCCATTTTCAGCCAACTTTGGCAACTTATTGCTCCAAATTGCTTATACAAGGCTGAAATTGAGTATACTAACCATATTCATGCCCTAGAATCTGAAAATTGCCTTAGATTCTGTGTATCTTGATCCACTTTTGTATGGTAAAGCCTCAAAATCAGTTGAAAACACAAAATGCCCAAAGAGGAGACCACATTTTATGACCTGTAAGTCAGGAACTAAGTAAGATAAAAGGCTAGAATTCATTTTTTATGATTTCATGATATACAAATGCAGTAATCCAAGTAATATCATTTGTAGAAGTTTTTTTAATGAAATAATTTCTAAGTAAATGTTTCCAGTTTTGCCCCAAAATGCCCTTTTTTGGGGCAAAAAATGACCATGTCAACAGTTATTTATCTCTCTGAACTTTTTACTGTGCAATCCTATAAATGTGAACAATGTCTGACAAAAAAAATCAGAATGATGTTCAGCTTACTTTTTTTGTTATGAATTTTTTAAATATGTTTCAAAATTGTGTATTTTTTCATTGACTAAATGGGTATAGGCCTGCTGCAAGTGCTGTTATCTACTAAATATAAAGCAAAACATTGATTAAAAATTTTTTGAACATAATACACCATCTAAAAGTACAATACATGACAGAGGTCTTGTCAGAATAGTTCAGTGTTTGCTAGATTCCACAGATTTATTCCTCAATTTCATTGGTTTCATTGTTTTTGTTGGGGATGACTGTTTGGGGATAACATCAGTGCCTCAAACATGTCGAGACTTGACTGATCACAGGGTTCTGAAGTAATCCGAAATGAGCCCAAACTTGTATTACTGAATTGCGCAATAATAGTTCACTATAAAAGGAGGCAGTTCCACTTGGGGATTATTAGATCATCATGAGCACTGAAATGGAGGGGAGTAATTTACCATGGTGCAGTTTTGGAATCCATTTAGATGATGCATGTCATTCAAGGAAATTTACAAGAAATACTGGACTATTGGGACTAGATACTTTCTCAAGTGAGGATACTGCCTTAATGCAGGGGTGGTCTGGTGTTCCGCAGATTGATTCTGTGTGTTGTCATCATGAGAAAATGTTTTTAACTTGCTATGAGAAGAATCAAAGGTACTGTGCAGATCCCAGAACCATTCACCACAAAAAAGCAGCAGGCCTATACCCGTTCAGATAACTAAAATTTTGGAATAATTTAAAAATTCATAACAAAAAAAGTAAGCTGAACATCATTCTAATTTTTTTGTCAGACATTGTTCACATTTAAAAGATTGCACAATAAAAAGTTCAGAGGGATAAATAACTGGTGACATGGTCATTTTTTGCCCCAGAAAAGGGCATTTTGGGGCAAAAATGGAAACATTTACTTAGAAATTATTTCATTAAAAAACTTCTAGAAATGATATTACTTGAATTACTGCATTTATATATCATGAAATCATAAAAAATGAATTCTAGCCTTTTATCTGACTTAGTTCCTGACTTACAGGTCATAAAATGTGGTCTCCTCTTTGGGCATTTTGTGTTTTCGGCTGATTTTGAGGCTTTACCATACAAAAGTGTATCAAGATACACAGAATCTAAGGCAATTTTCAGATTCTAGGGCATGAATATGGTTAGCATACCCAATTTCAACCTTGTATAAGCAATGAATTTGGAGCAATAAGTTGCCAAAGTTGGCTGAAAATGGGTTTGCCAAAAAACTTCAAATATTATTAAAATTTTGAAGGGCTATAACTTGTAATCTATTTGAGATACTGGCCTAATATTTGGCTTTTTTTTTTTATTTTGTGTGAATATTTACTCTTGAATTTTTTACTAAATTTTTGAGGTGACGACCTGGAAAATTTCTCAAAATCTGGATGATTTGATATGGAATGACCCAATAAGAAATGATGATGAAAAATGAATGCCTATTGCCAACATTTATATAATTGATACAACTTTGTTAGGATGGAAACATAAATGCAAAAAATCCGAAACTTTCGCTGACTTCGCAGCAATTATTTTCGCCATCACTCAGCTGTGCATTGTACCTAACAATGCCCTTTAGCTGTTTAGCTAGAACGGATTCTCGTGGCTTACTGCTCAATGAGCCTTGCAAACTAATTTACACAAATCTGTGCTGTTTCATGAGCTACACGAGCGCAGAAATTATGAAGACATATTAATATTTTACGCAATCATTGATGTGCGAAAGAAAATGCAGTATAATTTCATGGTGCAATGAATAACAAGGCTTTCAAAAATAAATTAGACTTCCGTCGGTTTCACCAATTAGTCTGAGCAACCGTTACAATCCAATCCAATCCAACTTTATTTGCTGAGCACTTTAAAACAACCACAGAGGACCAAAGTGCTTTACAGGAAAAATAAGACATAATGAATTAAAGGTTCATACAAGAGATAGCAATAAAAATAAAATAAAATAATTTAAAAGACAACGCATAGTAAAAATAGCAGCCATAGAATAAGAGAAACAATAAAATCAAATAAAGTAAAATAAAACAATATAAGATAAGAGTCAACATCTCACGTGGCGTTAAAAGCCAGGGAGAAAAGATGCGTTTTAAGGAGCGATTTAAAAACAGACAGAGTAGAGGCCTGTCTGATGAGCAGAGGCAGATCGTTCCAAAGTTTTGGAGCTGCAACTGCAAAAGCACGATCCCCTCTGAGTTTCCTCTTTATTTTTGGCACACTCAGGAGCAGCTGATCGGCTGACCTGAGAGACAGTGTGGGTGCATAAGGGTGTAGGAGCTCCGAGAGGTAGGGCGGGGCAAGGCCATTGAGGGATTTAAAAACAATTAAAATAATTTTAAAATGGATTCTGAAATGTATGGGCAACCAGTGGAGTGAGGCTAAAATGGGGGAAATGTGCTCATATTTCCGTGAGCCTGTTAAAAGACTTATAGTAGCATTTTGGAACATCTGAAGATGGGCGATAGAGGACGCACTAACCCCCACATAGAGTGCGTTGCAGTAGTCCAGCCGGGTAGTAATAAAGGCGTGGATTACGTTTTCAAAGAGTTGCCTCGAAAGGATTGGCTTTATTTTGGTCAGCTGCCTCAACTGGAAAAAGCTTGATTTCACAACCGATCTGATCTGGTTGTCAAGATTAAGTTCAGAGTCCACTTTAAACCCCAGGTTAGTGACGGTGGGTTTGACCACCTGGGCCAGTGAACCCAGATCTACAGGGGGGGTCCCAGTGGTGCCACCAAAAACAATCACTTCTGTCTTCTTGTCATTAAAGTTTAAAAAGTTCAGAGCCATCCAGGCCTTTATGTCATCAAGACACTTCAGTAGGATATTAAAAGACTGTGTGTCATTCTTTTTAAGAGGCACGTAAATCTGACAGTCATCCGCATAACAGTGGAACGAAATGCCATACTTCCTCAGTATGGAGCCAAGTGGGAGCAAATAGAGAGAGAAGAGAAGGGGGCCCTGCACTCAGCCCTGTGGGACCCCACAGGTGAGAAGAGCCGAGGAGGATTGAGACTCACCAAGACTGACACAGAAAGTACGGTCTGCCAAGTATGACCTGAACCACTCTAGTGCTATGCCCCTGATGCCTACCCACTGCTCCAAACGTGATATCAGAACGTCATGGTCCACTGTGTCAAATGCTGCAGTTAAATCTAAAAGCACGAGAGTAACACAGTCACCAGAATCAGTAGCTAAAAAGATGTCATTAAAAACTCTTAAAAGTGCTGATTCAGTGCTGTGCAGTGTTTTAAAAACAGACTGGAAAACCTCGAGAATGCTATGCTCCTCAGGAAAGGCCATTAGTTGGCAGTAGACTACCTTTTCGAGGATTTTAGAAATAAAAGGTAGTTTGGAGATTGGCTGAAAATTGGCAAGAACTGCAGGATCTAGACCAGGCTTTTTAATCAGTGGTTGAACTACCGCATGCTTAAAGTTTAGCAGGACTACATCTAAGGACAGACTGCTATTTATGACAATAGTGACAAATGGCCCTACAGTGGAGAAGACCTCTTTAAGTAATCGAGGAGGAACAGCATCATCTGGGGAACCTTAGGACTTAACATGACCAACAATTTCCTGTAAGAAGGACAGAGTCACTGGCTCAAACTGGTTAAAAACAGCAGGGCAGGGAACAGAAATTGAAGGGTCATGAGCAGGAGGCGCGATAAGAGCCCTAGTAAAAGAGACCTTATCAATAAAAAAGTGCATAAAGCTCTCACAGGCAGTAGTGGAGGCCTCAAAACAGACAGTCCGTGGGGCATTAAGAACCGAGTTGATGGTCTTAAACAAAACACGGGGCTTGTGACAGTTTGACAGGATAATGTCAGAGAAATATTTCTGTTTAGCATCTTTTACAGTTTGCTGATATTGAGACCAACAGTCTCTCATCATTTGAAAAGACACCTGCAGTTTGTCCTTCTTCCACTTGCGCTCAGCTCTACGGCACTCTCGTCTGGCAGTATGAGTTGTGTCATTTAGCCAGGGTTCCAGTTTAGTTTTTGGCTGTCTTGTTTTTAATGGAGCCACAGTGTCCAAAACAGTTTGGCAAGTGGAATGAAACCATGAGCTAAGCTCCTCTGTACTGCACACAGACTCTGGGAAAACGCAGTTTCGGTGAAAGGAAGCCGAGAACTGAGCAGCAGTGGAAGGGTTGATGATGCGACAGCGACGAGCAGCAACAGCTTCAGATTTAGCTGTGTTACAGTCAGGAACAATCTCAAATAAAACGGGCATGTGGTCGGAGAAAACTGCATCACAAATCTCAAGGTTAAAAACAGGCAAACCATGTGATAAAACGAGATCAAGTGTGTGTCCACATTCTTGCGTGGGTCCAGACACAGACTGCACAAGATTAAAAGAGTCAATGAGATCCAAGAAGTCTTTAACCATTGGCTTATCAGGACAACACACGTGAACATTGAAATCCCCGACAATAAGGACACGGTCGTATTTAGGCATATTATCAGCCAGGAGATCGGAAAAGTCATTTAAAAAGTCCTTGTTGTATTTGGGAGGGCGATAGATCACAGCACACAGCACGGTGTGAGGGCGACCAAACTCAAATATACTCAGCTCAAAGCTGCTGAACAAGGCTGACAGAGATAACTGCTGACATTTAAAACGACTCTTAAAAACCGTCGCTATACCTCCTCCTCGGCCTGACATCCGCGGAGAGCTAAAGTAGCAGCAATCGTGGGGTAAAAGCTCCGTGAAAGCACTGGACTCACCGACACTCATCCATGTCTCAGTCACACAGAGAAAATCCAATCCTCGGGACGTGAAGAAATCCTTTAAGATGAAAGTTTTGTTCGCTAGAGATCTGGCATTTACCAAGCCAATCCTGGCCGGAATCGGCGGGTCCACGATGTCAACTGTCCGGGGAGCCCGACACACAGGCCGGAGGTTACGGTGATTCACTCCGCACCAGTGGGGACGAGGAGAGCAGCGACCGCGGAATATAAACATCTGGTCCGGGCCGACGACAGGTATTGCACAGGCATCCATAGGGAAGTGAAGCCAGGGCAAGCGCCAGGAGATAGAGAGGCAAGGCACAGCTCCAAACTCAGTCTTAGAAGCCGAGGAAAAGTGCGCTAGGCAGGCCTTTAGCCTCACCAGCCGACCGCTGCGTCTACCCCGCCGGCGGGTGCGCTTACGCCGAGGAAGTGGAGCCGGGGTGCGGCGAAGGTGAGCTGGGATTCCCGATAGGAGGGGTGGCAACGTTTTATATCCATCATGCTTTAGTTTTATAAAATCTTTCGCTTTGATCCGAAGGTCTAGGTCTAGAAGTGTTTGGCGATTGTACACCAGCAGAGAGTTGACTTCAAGAGTTAAAAGCGACACAAACAGCACAAACACACACAGCATTGGGAGCGACCGACGGCAGGCCACACACACTGGCGCCATCTTCCCCCTATTAAATTACCATTACAAAAAACCATTGCTAATCGGGAGAGGTAAACCGCGAGAGGTTTAAGTCATTAGGCAGTGAAAGGTGAGGTTATTGCTGGCCCTGAGTTTTTGCTGACGGACCGCCACTGGTTACAGATGATTCGGTGTTGAGCTGAAGAAGTCACTGAGAGTATTGTGACTGAATTGAATGAATCCAGCATGTATGCTATATTGGCTGATGAGGCCAGGGACAATAATTTAGAGCAACTGTCAGTTTGTGTGCACTATGTCTCCCAAAAAGATGGTGATGTAAATGAACATTTTTTGGCTTTAAATGATTTGAGAGGGCTTTAATATAGACACTACAGCAGGGTCAGTAGGGCATATATTAAAAAGACATGGAATCATCATGGCATTTTTCATTTAATGTTTACGTGCAGTACTGTATCCAATATCACATACGGTTTTCGCATTAGTCACTTCTTTGAAATGTGAAATTTTAGGCCAATACACTGAATTTGATTTAATCCAGGTGTGAGACTTCATTATACCATTAATAAATTAATTAATTCCAATCTGCACCGAATCACATCCTGTCTTTGGGGCTAAGCCCTTGGTGTTTCAAATGTCCATACACACCCCTGGTCATTGGACTCAGTGATTCGTAATCGTGGATTATTCCCTGGGGGAATGCCAATTATCTGCCTCGTTTATGGCTGCAACAATAAGGCCAATGCAAGCAGAGACATCTTGGTCCATTTCCAAAAAACCCCACAATTTGAAAGGCAAGGATGGATTTTGTAAAGAAGAAACAAACTAATCTCATGAAGCTCGATCAGGATCGGTGATCTGTTCTAAACACTTCACAGATGACTGCTTTTATCAGCCAGATCCCGAGTCACAGAAAATTTCTGGATGTCACTGTGGGTTACTAATTACTGAAATGTCTGAAATGAGGGTAGAAAATATATTTGCAAAAAATGACCTAAAACGAGGCTAAATCCATCTTCTTCCACGAGACGTTAAGTAAAATCAAAAATTCGGCCATGCTGGCAAAACCGGAACAAGACCAGGAGCCATAATTAGAGATTGAAAAAAGTGTAAGCTTCTAATCTGTTCAAGTCAATGGGATGATTTATTTGCCAGCTAACATGCTAACGCTTTTCACCATGAAAATAATAAATTCAAGTTTCTACAACAACTGTTACTAGTGTAACTTAACGCTTGAATAGCAAAAAGCATAAGCATGCTAGCCAACCAGGGGTGCATTTCGCAAAAGCATGGACGGATTATCATGCCCATGGGCCAGGGCACAAGCTCGCTAAGGGCCCCTACGTGCACACGCGAATACAACACACACTGCTGTGCCCTCCACAAGCACACAGAGTTTGGTCGCACAGTAGCACAAGGCAACTCACAACGTCACAGTATTACTCTGAAACTATATTTGTTATTTGATGGCCTACAAGTTAAATTGCTGCCATTTAATGTCCGTTTCATTCTATGCAGACCATGCACAGCGCAATATAAACATCTTTCCGAGTCAAAAGACAGCTTAATTTAAATAAAACCATCATCAACAAACTTAGAAATATATCATAAATGAACATCAAATGGAATGCAGATCGAGCTCCAACTATTACCACACAAAACTGCAGTTAAAATACTCTTACCTTAACCACTGGCTTTCTCCTTGCGTTCTTTGAAGAAAACTCACCAATTATGTCGCTAAAGTCCAACTCCCGGAGGAGCTCAGATTAGATGCATTGAGCAGAAGTGTAAAACTACTCTTGACCAAGTTCTGGGTCATAAAAATCTGTCTTACTTTACCTCATAGAAACTGAAATGTCCTGAAAATGTATAATAAAGTGGTAGTTCGTATAATTGTCAACACTCTGAAGTTGGAAAGAATTCAGTATTCAACCTTCACCAATATCAAATGAAATCAGTACTTTTTCGGCGTACCTTGATGTTTGGGTACCCAGACAAACATTCGGGTGTATAAAAATGTCAAGCATACATCCAGTAGAGAAAATTTTTTGAGTTTAATGTCTAGTGTTGTAATACATGGTAATAGCATATAATGGCGGTAGCTATGTTACTGATGACACACCGAGTTGCTGGGGCATGCACAGCAAATGCATTTGCAATATTAAATATTAATATCAAATTCTAAACCCCCTTCTCACTGATAAAACCCCCCAAAATATGTTGGCACCCCCTTTTAAAATTTCTCTTGCAAATAGAAAGCCGAAAAAGTAGAGGTTGGATACAGAATTCTTTCCCTTAAGTATTATGTACATTGGACGATTCCCAGAATACTTTTTTTCGGAGGCTGAGGCTATTCGCCCGGCAGCCGGGTACCGAAAAACTGTTTGACTATTTTGTTGTTTGTCTTTGTTGCTGTCAGTGATCATCTTATTTGCGGTCTGTATGGTTCTGCAATCGGCTTTAACCAATTGTACTTTGTTTTCGTTGCTGTATTGGTGAAATCCCGTTCAAACAGCTCTGCAACCTTACATAGACCATACCGATCACCCCGATCTGAAAAAGTAATCAAATCGGGGCGTTATCACCGTCAATATCCCGCAATTTGGGAAATTAAAGACTACATCATGACTGTACTGCAATGCTTCTATGTCAAAAGCGCTGCTGACTCGCTGCCACTACGATTACTCCTAGACCAATGCTGACCAAGCGGTCATTTCTACTACATTGCCGCTACGACGTACAGGACCATACTACGTTGTTACACAGACCTAGAAGACTGTAGGACGATGTCACTATGCTGGTGCTGACCATATTACGCTTCTAGTACAATTTGTGGCGATGTCTATGTAATTGTTATTACTGTATGCATTATATTTCTTTGGAGTATCTTATACTTGCTCAACTGATTTTGTGATGCGTATGTGAAATACAGGGAGTGAAGAAAATACAATACAGTAAGCAAAAGCCATTGTACTTTTAATTTAATTTATGCAATTATTTTGTGCACTGATTTAAGTTATAATTTATGTCCTCTTGCTTCGATTGAATATTAGTTCCTACTTATAATTGTTTTATTCAGGAAGAAGGAGCGTGATGGGGAAAAAGGAAGTAGCAGAAAAAACGATTGAGTTGAGCAGTCCGTTTTGTCGGATGTAACATTAGCTGTACAGTACTGTATTGGTGTGATTAACGAAGAACGAAGATTAAAGATTGATTTGTGTACCACCAATTGTAGCTCTGATTCCCACAGCCCAGAGACCTGAAGCATGCGACCTAAATCGAGAAACGAGGGTTACATCTTTATAAATCGGGGGAGTTAAAGCATTTCTTCAGTTCTTTCCCAACTTCGAAGATGAACAGACCTAATGCTGATTTGATTCAACTGGCTCTGGTCCAACAAGAACGGAGCTGCGTTTTTATTACGACCACAGAGATCTCACCACGATACTATCACGCTGCTTGTACGATAATGGCGTTCCCACTATGGATTTTGCCCCGCTTTTTGTTGGCCACGACCCGGCTATGCTTATTTTGTGCACGTTCAAAATAAGCGTGGGAAGCGCGTGCAGCTTCCTGACCTAGGAGATCTCCCCGACCAAACCACGCTCATGGAGATCCTCCCACGTTTGGCCCACGATTGGCCCCGATTGGCCACGCTCTCGGCCACTTTTCCATCATAGTAGAAGCGGCGTCTATGTGTAAACGGGCCTTTAAGAACTTCAAATAAACTGGCGTAGTTGTCTAAAGCTTGTACATTTCTCATTGCCTTCCCTGCAGCAAGGGTTGGATCTTTCCATGGCGGCTAGAAAAATTCAACCCCCTCTCCTTCCCTGCTGGGCGAATAGCTATTTACAATTAGGTACCTGGCTGCCGTGCGAATAGCCACTTCCTTTATTTGAATCCCAAACTCGATCGATAGAACTGGTATGCGGCTGTTTTGCAGTTGTCTGGATTTGGGCTAGCTGACTGCTCAAAATATCGCTACTTATCCCACAAATTATTAAAAATCCATGTGATACAACTCATGAGATACAGGTTTACCAATTATGCTGGTAACTGTTCACCATTGCTGGCATTAGCTTCTAGTTGACTGTTCATTCTCATCAAAGGGATAAATAATTCATTAGCTAGTGTGCTAACGCTTTTGGCCAATAAAATAATAAGTTACACATGCAAAATTGTTGTCATAGATGCTTGAATTTATTAATTTAATTGTGAAAAGTGTTAGCATGCTAACTTACGAATTAGTCATCCCTTTGACTTGAATAGACTACCACCTGGAGGCTAACGATGACGCTATTTTACCATTTACCAAATACAACGCTGACATTTATTGGATAAATAGGAACTCAAATTCGTGAGCTCCACCACTACTAGGCTCATTGCTGTGAACTTTGGCTAACTTTAGTGACATAGGGCACATTAGTACTCAGGTTGACTCTGGGAGGCAGTGCTGTAGCAACGTCACAGCTATGGAAGCATCTGTGCACCTTTATTCAAATGGTAATTCAATTGGCAAAATGGCAATTCAATGTTTAATTTTGTCATGTAATTTGAAAATGTATTTGGCAATTGACAATTTAATGTACAAAGTGGCAATGCAATCTTCAATACAGTTTTGATAATCTCAATGACAATCAGAAATAAAAATTGAATTAATCAAATGTCATATTACCATGGCATTCTTGCACCTTTATTGAAATGGCAATTCATTTGGCAAAATGGCAATACAATATTTAATTTCATCATGCAATTTGAAAATGCATTTGGCAATTGACAATTCAATTTGCAAAGTGACAATGAAATCCTCACATCCCTTTGTGTGTTTAAGGTTTTAAAGTGCAACAGTGCCCCGTGTATTGCATGGCATTTTGCCACACGCTTCATCTGCACCAAAATTCAATTCAGCAAGCAAACTGTCAGTTCTCTCATTAGGGCGGGTCTTCTTTAACAATGTGACTTCTTTGACTGCCTGGTATAGGCTATTCCCCCTCTGGACATGCCCCTCTCAATAAGACTGACTGACCTGGCAAAACCACAACCTCCTTCAACATGGCGGGGTGTAGTGCCAGACGCAGCAAAACCGGGGATAAAAATACATCATTACCAGCAAAGAAAATGAACTACTGTAGCCGAGTGAAGCGCTGGTTCGTCGGACCCACACCGAGCCGTCACCAATGGGAGTTTCACCGCTGCAGAGCAAGCACCGACGGCGCCGAGTATGAGCGGAGAGGCTAGCCGGGTGGAGATGGCAGTCCAGCTGCCGTCGCAATGACATTGTGAAGAAGGAGAGGTGGCTGAGATACAAAGTAGAAACGACTTTGACCAGACATCGACCCGCGTAGGCTACACATCCGTGTGGTTTTTTTAACCGCAGAGGGAAGGAGAGTGACAGTGGGTGCTGCTGTGCTTCTGCAGGACAAGTGAGTAACAAGTGAGCTCAGCTGTGCTTCACATAAACTAGGTTATAACTTTACCTGCCTGGAGCATTCAGCTCACTGTGTAGTTTGTCAGGATGTACTGTTGTAGTGATGTGTACAGTAGGAGAGATGCTGAAGCTCAGCACGTTAGCAGTGCGCTAATCCACAATCTAAAGTTATAGCTGATGTTAGCTGCTTAGCTTGGAGTGTAGTTTCTTGTTGTGTATCTGGTGACTGTCTGCAGAGGGACAGGTGAGGCGGAGAGGACAGCCCCGTGTCGAGCTGTCGTTGGTGATGGTTAGAACCAGAAACGGTGAATTTGCTTTGTAAACGATAACTTCACCTGCCCGGAACATTCAGCTCATTGTGCTGTTTGTCAGGACGCACTGCTGTGGTGATAAACTCTGCATGTTAGTTTCACAGCAAACGTTTGCATTGTGCTAATTCACAACCTAAATTTATAGCTGACATTAGCTGCTAGTTGTGTATCTGGTGACTGCAGGGGAACAAGTGAGGCTTGGCTTGAGTCTTCATGAAAACAAAAATAAAATAAACACATATTTGCTCCACACAGATATTTCAATCCTCCTTTATATTAATGTTTTACATGGCACATTCCTTTAGCCACCATGGTCTTCTCAAATTTCCAGGGAAAATGACAGGCAACTTACAGTTTGTCTGCATTTATTCTTAAAGGCTGTATCAGCGATATGACGTCACTATTCTTGACAGTTGAAACACAACAGAGCCGCTCGCCCCTCCCCTTCAGAAGCTTTGAACATGAATGCGCTTTTCTTAAAGTGAAACTTTGCGTCTTTGCATTGACTTTGAAAGTAATCTGTTGCGCGAAAAATTCGTTTCGCGTCCGGTGTGAAAGCAGCTGAAGAATGGCTCACTCAGCTGGGTAAATGGCCGTGTACAGCTCGTTGTGATAAACACATGGTAGCAACAATGACAACCATTGCCAGACGATAAATTTACACCATTAGTGTTAGCTACAACAAGGTATCTGACAAGTATCTTAGCTCGGCATTACAAAATGAGTATTAACAACGGCACATAGATCACCACTTTTAGCTAAACTTATCACGCGGTTATACGTTCATCGACGAATTTCAACTCTGAGTACTAACCAGAGAAGAAATGTTATTACACGAACACAAACTCTGGTTTAGACAGAATTAGCAAACTCACTAGCTTGCCAACTGAGAGTTAGCAAAGGTTGCTAACTCGCTCCAAAGAGGAAATATCGATCTTTCTATTGTTTGATTCATTCTGACCAGCATGATCTATGCAAGATAGCCTTACAAAAACGATACACGAGCTTCCCTCTATTTTGCTTGGGATGAAAATGTATAATTCACATCCAACCGAGTTAGCACCAGCTCTACTCACCTCAAGTAGAAACAAGGCGACCTGGGCGTAAGAATTAAAACCATTCAACTCCCGGAATTCTCTCCAACGTTGGTATGCTTTCCCTATGTTTATTTGGGACTTCGCATAGCTGCGATCACATTCCTTTTTCCTCGACATGCACTCGTTCGAGCGTCTCTTTTTCGGTTTAGCTTCCACCATGGTTCACTCTGCCACCTCGGTAGTGCCACTGCCAGTTCCTTTTGTTGCTCAGTCCCACCCACTTGTCATGCATGAGCACGAAACTGGCGCAGAAGATCCACCCCTGCCCTCCGATTCGTTGGAACACTTTTGTTGATGTTTGGGGATGCGGGTAGGTCCCCATGAGTTTGTGTATCTTTCTCAGTGTCTACCTGGCTGTAGGTGGCCTACAGAGACCGGAGTTTTACACTGCCCACCCATGAGAGGAGCTGCCAACAGTTTGTGAGGAAAAATCTCCTGTACGTGACAAATTATGTTTTGGCTCAGAATCGCTGATACAACCTTTAAGGGTATTCCTAGGGCACAAAACTGTTGTCACAGCAGCTCCAGAGACCTCACAGCCTCTCATCCTGTCACCCTGCTCATCTGACCTGAACTATGCCCTGCCCAGCACTTCCCTGGATTCTTCTCTAGACCTGCTCTGCTCCAGCTCCTGCTCCCCACAGCATTCCCATGTGCTTGGCCCGGCCCATAATCCAGCCTGTCCAGCTCATCCTCACTTTTTCCCGAGCTCAACATCACATTTCTATTCGCCTCAATAAATGTCTTTTCCTTAAGCCGCTCTGTGTCCCACACTTACTGTAACTTGCTCCAGGTAACAACTGATAACCGAAATGTGTAAGACAGTTTACAGTTGAAGCACTGATTACTAAAACCCCACAAGTCACGATTTGTTAGTTTTGAGAAAATCAACGAAAACACTTTAATTCACAAAAAAGGGTAGATAATGCTTCAGTGTAATATATACTGGACAAAGAAAGTTAGGGATCACTCTGATTTTTAATATTGAAATATGATATGGAACATAATTTGAACTATCAAATATTTCAAATTCGAAAATTGGGGTGATCCCTAATTTTCTTTGTCCAGTATACATTGTTAACTTGGTCCTCCCCCAGATTGAAAGGACCCAGCTTGATTATATATTCTTATTCTTGGTGGAATAATGGACAAAACAAAATTTGGACTTGTGGGGTTTTAGGCACATATTCAGGGTGACTGGGCTTACATTTTGTGACAATCCTTAAACAAAATGTCATCATTTACAATAAAGTGAATAAAAATAGGACCAAGGGTCCTGTAGCTTACCGGCAAGCAGTCTTACAGCGATGATACAAGTTATGAAAATTTCATGTGAAGTTTGACATTTGAATCAATGAAAATTAATGTCAAGGTCACTAAATAAAACCTCACATACATTTATAAGACCTTCTGTAATACAATCCTAAGCTCTGAAGCAGTTTTGGTGGTACAAGTCATTACAATATGTCAATATGTATTCAATATGTCAATTGTGAACTTTAAAGGTCACAGAATGTCAAGTTGCGGTCAGCAAATGGACCTCATATATGACTTTCTAATTGTCTCTATACAAACCTTGGCTCAATTTGTGACCATTTTGGTGACACAAGTCATTGTAATTTCACTGTCGAGTTTGACCCTCAAAGGTCACTGACAGTCAAGTTGAATGTCGCCAAATGAAAGTTCATATGTGACTTCCTAGAAGTCAGTAACACAAACCTAGGCTCCATCTGTGATCATTTTATTGATACAAGTCATTGAATTTTCACTAGGTCACATTTGACCTTTGAAGGTCAATACGAAGCTCACCAAATGAAAGTTCATATATGACTTCCTATATGTCTCTAATACAAACCTAAACTCCATCTGCGACCATTTTGGCAATACAAGTCATTGTAATTGTATTATGTCAAGTTTAACCTTCAAATGTCATCAACAGTCAAGCTGAATGTTACCAAATGAAAGTTCATATGTGACTTCCTATGTCAGTAACACAAACCTAGGCTCCATTTGTAACCTTTTAAATGTCAGAAGTCATTGAATTTTCTCTAGGTCAAGTTAGACCTTCGAAGGTCAATGTGAATGTCACCAAATGAAAGTTCATACATGACTTCCTATACGTCTCCAGTACAAACCTACACTCAATCTGTAACGATTTTGCTGATATAAGTCATTGAAATTTCACTGTATAGTTCGGCCGTTGAAGGTTACTGAAGGTCAAGTTCAAGGTCACCCAATGAAACTTCATACATGACTTCCTATACGGCTGCAATACAAACCTAAGCTCTATCTGTAATAGTTTTGGTGAGAGAAGTCATTGAAATTTCACGATGTGAAGTTTGACCTTCGAAGATCGCCGAAGGTGAAGTTCAAGGCCACCAAATGAAAGTTCATGCATGACTTCCTATAAGTGTTTGATATACAGTAATGTGCACCCTTTGTAATGGACCAGGCTGAAAATGATGGGCACGTGGATTTTTCTTCCAATTACTTTCATTCCTCCTCTTTCGAGGGTGAATCTCATTATTTTGGTCAAGCTCTTGACCTTCTGCCCCTGCTTCAGCCATTTTGAAAGTAGTGACATCTAATGGCTATTCGGAAAATGAGTTCTAAAATCTACACAAGTCCAGGACTTGCTGAGTTTTAGATCTCACTGAGTCGTGCCTGCTCTGGACTAGTGGGCATTTAGCCCTCAGTAATACCTTTAACTGCCAATTACGCAGAAATGGGGATGTGACTTGTGGTGTTTTAGAGCTCAAAAGAAGGCCCAGGTTAAACTTGATATGGAAATGGTCTTAACTCAATTTTGCCAAATGTGCTTCAATTATGTATGAATGTGTCATTTACTCTGGAATGATAAATTTAATCAAATTGAAAAATGTTATTACCATCATCCATGTATTATGTCACATTTTCCACAGGCAGTACACAACATAATGAAAGAAAAGAAATATGAAATCTACAGTATTTATAAAATTAGGGAAATACAGTGAAATTGTCCACACTTTATACTTTGATCTGGATGTAGCCCAGTACTGGCCCTGCAGGTCTGGGTGACAGATCCTCCACACCCACTACTCTTATGTCTTTGTCAAGTGCTCCATGTTGGAGAAAATCTGCCTTCATCTCTGGCAGAAACACCAGGTTGGCTGACTCTGAACATGGTGGGGTGTGGCTGTATGGTCTCCAGGTGATGAGGACAGTAGGCTGAACATCACGCTTGGGTCCTTTATCAGACAGTGTGCAGCAGCTGACTTAAGGTTCAGGTCCTGATTTATCGGAAAAAAACAAAATTAATAACGCTTGATTTGTGGTCATAAGCAACACTTTATCATAACCAGAATTTCACACTATAGCTACGTAGAGCCAGTGTCAATCCAGAGGTAATGCTGTTACACTGATGTAATCTAGCCGCATTTCACAGCATACGGGTGTTTATGTTGCAAATTTATGAAGTGATACAAGCAAGCTGGTCAACACAATTACTCAGCTACAAGTCCCTGAGCTGCAGCATCTGATCATCTTTAATGACACATGATAACATTACGTTCTCCCTACCGTTTTTTTTTTTTTTTTAACACCATAATACGAATAAACGTAGAACACTGCATGGAGCGTTCTTCTCAGATCTTTTAAAATGCTCAATAAACTGCATCGCTAACGTGACATGCATCACTGGTGGTCGAACCAAAGTTAGCTACTGCAAAGCTGGCAACGTTAGCTTTGTTGGTAACCAACCTACTCCTCTGCTTTGACTTTGATTAATGTTTGGTAACAACGCTTTTTGAAAATGTTTAACTCTTTTTAATACAAATTGCAGCCAAATACCAGGCTAAAGAGAGAATTTAGGTTGTGAATTAGCGCAATGCAAATGTTAGCTGTGAAGCTAACGTGCAGAGCTTATCACTATAGTAGTGCATCCTGACAAACAACACAATGAGCTGAATGTTCCGGGCAGGTGAAATTATCGTTTACAAGGAACATTCACTGTTTCCGGCTCTAACCGTCACCGACGACAGCTCAACGCAGGGCTGTCTTCTCCGCCTCACCTGTCCCTCTGCAGACAGTCACCAGATACACAACAAGAAACTACAATCCAAGCTGAGCAGCTAACGTCAGCTATAACTTTAGATTGTGGATTAGCGCACTGCTAACGTGCTGAGCTTCAGCATCTCTCCTACTGTACACATCACTACAACAGTACATCCTGACAAACTGAATGCTCCAGGCAGGTAAAGTTATAGCCTAGTTTATGTGAAGCACAGCTGAGCTGATGTTACTCACTTGTCCAGCAGAAGCACAGCAGCACCCGCTGTCACTCTCCTTCCCTCTGCGGTTAGAAAAACCACACGGATGTGTAGCCTACGCGGGTTGATGTCTGGTCAAAGTCCTTCTACTTTATATCTCAGCCACCTCTCCTTCTTCACAATGTCGTTGCGACGGCAGCTGGACTGCCGTGTCCACCTGGCTAGCCTCTCCGCTCGGCTAGCCCCTCTGCTCGTACTCAGCGCCGTCGGTGCACGCTCCGCGTTGGTGAAACTCCCGTTGGTGACGGCTCGGTATGGGCCCGACGTCCTATCGCTTCACTCGGCTACAGTAGTTCATTTTGTTTGCTGGTAATGATGTATTTTTATCCCCGGTTTTGCGGCGTCTGGCACTACACCCCGCCATGTTGAAGGAGATTGTGGTTTTGCCAGGTCAGTCAGTCCTATTGAGATGGGCGTGTCCAGGGGGAAATCTTTTTCACAGTTCCTCTAGTATAATATTTTAATTTGCTGAAATATGTACATCGGCTATATCTTTTTTGTTTTAACGTGTAATTTCTTCTTGTCTTTATTTGTTAATGCAATTATTATTGGTATAATGTCTATATTTCTTGTTCGTTTTTGGTGAATGTATATTAAAAAAATCTCCATTCAAGTTCTATGATTCACCACTTTCATTCATGAACAGTATCAGCAGTCATGATTAAATACAACCCCGATTCCAAAATAGTTGGGACAAAGTGTAAATTGTGAATAAAATCAAAACGCAATGACTTTTAAATCACACCAGCCAGTATTTTATTCACAATAGAACAGAGATAACATGGCAAATGTTAAAACTGAGAAAATTTACAATTTTATCCACAAAATGAGCTCATTTCAAATTTGATGGCTGCTACATGTCTCGAAAAAGTTGGGACAGGGGCCTGTTTACCATGGTGTAGCATCCCCTCTTCTTTTTAACACGGAGTGGAGGCGTCTGGACATTGAGAAGACAAGTTTCTTGAGTTTAGCTATTGGAATTGAATCCCACTCTTGTTTAATACAGGCTTCCAGCTGCTGGAGAGTTATGGGTCTCCTTTGACGGACTTTTCGTTTAATTATGCGCCAAATGTTCTCAATCGGTGAAAGACCAGGACTGCAGCCAGGCCAGTTCAGCACATGGACTGTTGCTCTAAAACGTTTATATACATTTCAGCATTCATGGTGCTTTTTAAAACATGCAAGTGTCCCACACCATATGCACTAATGCATCCCCATACCATCAGAGATGCTGGCTTTTGAACTGAACGCTGATGACAGGAGGGGTTTTTCCTCTTTAGCCCGGAGGACACAACGCCCATGATTTCCAACAAGAATGTCAAATTTGGACTCGTCTGACCACAGGACACTTTGCCACTTTGCTACAGTCCATTTTAAATGAGCCCTGGCCCACAGAACACAGCAGCGCTTCTGGATCATGCTCAACAATGGCTTCCTTTTTGCATGATAGAGTTTTAGGTGGCACCTGTGGATGGCACGGCGGACTGTGTTTACAGACAGTGGTTTCTTGAAGTATTCCTCGGCCCATTTAGTAATGTCAATGACAGAATCATGCCGGTGAGTGATGCTGTGGCGTCTGAGGGCCCGAAGATCACGGGCATCCAGTAAAGGTCTTCGGCCTTGTCCCTTACGCACAGAGATTTCTCCAGTTTCTCTGAATCTTTTGATGATGTTATGCACTGTTGATGATGAGACCTTCAAAGCCTTTGCAATTTGACGATGAAGAACATTGTTATTAAAGTATTCCACAATTTTTTTTACGCAAGCCATCACAAGTTGGAGAGCCTCTGGCCATCTTTACTTCTAAGAAATTCAGCCTCTCTAAGACATCCTTTTTACAGCCAATCATGTTACACACCTGATGCCAGTTAACTTAATTACTAGCTAAATGTTCTTTCAGCTGATTCTCTTATATATTCCCCGGATGCTGGCGTAGTCTGGTCGCAGCTCCGTCTCTGAGTCTTACGTTCTACTTTTACACTTTACCATTAATTTATTGTATTTTCTTAAGCCTCTCTGTTCGAACCTTTTTGTTGCCCAGGCCGACAAGCTTCCCAGTTCTCAACAGCTTCATAACAGCTTCGCTTGATCTAAAAGCGCAAAAAGCTTTTGACTCAGCTGTTGAGAAGCTCTCTCCTTTGCTACACCTGACTTCTCCTGGGACCGATCCACAGCTAACCAGCTATCAGCTCCCCTACGCCTGGAGCGCCTTCCGATTTCCATCTGCTACTTTTTAGCAGCCTCCAGTTCGTTCGGCTTATCCCGGCCTGGATCTCTCCGTCCTGATGCGGTCTGCCTCGCCGGCTTGGCTGGTTACTCCAACAAGTTTCCTGCCAGTTGCCGCCGCTCCAGGCTAGCCTCCATCTTACCAGCTAAGACAACGTCAACAAACCAACAGTCCTTCCAGGCAGCCTCAGCTCGACTGCAGCCGTCGCCACTGTATGCTGTGGATTTTCCTGCGGACAGTCCTGTACTGTCCTGCCCTGTGCTCTGCTTCCTGGTCTCCTGGCTACCGAATACGAGCTCTCTGTGCGAACGCCAGCTCGCGGACCATGCAGCTGCGCTACACCACGTCGGACCTTTGCCACCTCAACCATCTTCAGCGTCCCGTCTGCCTGGACACTCTCCAACAATCTGGACTACTCCGCAACTCCCGTCACCGACATAGAGGCTCAGGTCGTACATTTTCCTACAACTTCTTATTTTCCCACTCTATCCCTTCCATCTGATCCCATCGCTGCTCCACTTCCTCATAACGTCATCACAACAAAAATTGCGTGAATCTGTCCAATCTCCGTCCTGTTCCTCAGACCTGTCAACCAATCAGAAAGCAGCATCACCTGAAACTTGCCCTGCTCAACACCTGCTCTCTCAACAATAAAAGCCTCATCCTGAACGAATTCATCACTGAAAATAACTTGGATTTCATCTGTCTTACTGAAACCTGGCATAAACCCCTGGACTATTTCTCACTCAATCAAACTACACCTATTGGATACTTCTACATGGACAAACCCCGCCCCGAAAGAAGAGGAGGTGGTGTTGCTGCTGTACACCGACAGGACGTTAAAACAACCATAATTCCCATCCCCAGTGCAAATTCCTTTGAACAGCTCACTTTCAAATTATCTGGTCCCACTCCACTAGTCACTGCACTCATCTACCGCCCCCCTAAGCCAAACCCCTCCTTTTTCTCTGACCTTTCAGATTTCCTCACCCAGCTCTGTGCCATCTCACCCTACATACTTCTTCTAGGCGATTTTAACTTTCACATTGACAATCCTAACTGTAAACATGCATCTGAATTCCTCAAATTACTTCAATCATTCAACTTCTCCCAGCATGTCAACTTCCCAACTCATAGCCGTGGACACATTCTGGATTTGGTTTTCTCCTTGGGACTCTCCATTCATCATCTCTCCAGTTCCAACCTCTACATCTCGGATCACCTGACAATCACCATGGACATTGATATTCCTACCCATTTCCCGAAAATAAAACGGAAAATTACCTTCAGAAATATCAAATCTATCTCTCCTTCAGCACTCTCCGCCTCCCTGGACACTTTAATTGCTGCCAACCCCCCTCCCCTCTCTGATGACCCCTCTGACCTTGTCTACTATTACAATAACACACTATCCCTTTGTCTGGACCACCTAGCTCCTGCAAAAACTAAATTTGTTTCATTCACCCACTCTGCCCCCTGGTACACAGCCAAACTTCACCAAATGAAATACGCAAGCGTCAACTTGAAAGACTCCATAAGAAAACCGGTCTCACTGTCCATCTTCAGCTATACAAAGACTATCTTAATCAATATAAGGATGCTCTCAACACTGCCTGGACCACTTACTATTCACACCTCATTCACTCTGGCTCCAGCAACCCCATGGTTCTCTTCTCCGCCATAAATAAACTTCTCAAACCTTGCAACTACACTTCCTCAGGTTTTACAGTCCACAAGTGCAACTCCTTCCTGTCCTTTTTCCAAAATAAAATCAACACAATCTACAGCACATTAAATATCTCCATCGCCCACCCCAATCCCCCACCTTTTCTTCCTCTCGCTACTATCCAGCCCTTTTTCCATTTCTCCCCGTGACCCCACTGGATCTACCCACTTTACTAAAAGGAATGAACACCTCCACCTGCGTTCTTGACCCCATCCCATCGTCACTGGTGAAAGACTGTTTCCCTACCATCTCCCCCCTCATCACCAACATCATTAACTCTTCCTTCATCTCTGGTTCATTTCCACAATCTCTGAAACTGGCATCTCTTACCCCCATCCTCAAAAAACCTGGACTCAATCCCAACAACATGTCCAATTTTCGGCCCATCTCCAACCTTCCCTTTCTATCAAAATTACTAGAACATGTTGCTTTATCTCAACTCCATACCCACCTCACCTCCAATGATCTGTATGAGCAGTTCCAATCTGGTTTCCGGTCAAAACACAGCACTGAAACAGCCCTGCTTAAAGTAACTCATGACCTCCTCCTTTCTTCAGACTCCGGCCATCTCAACATCCTCATCCTCCTAGACCTTACTGCTGCCTTTGACACAATTAATCACTCCATTCTTCTCTCCCAACTAGAATCCATCTTCAACATCACTGGTACTGCTCTATCCTGGATACAGTCATACCTAACAAACAGACAACAGTTAATCCACATTAACAACTGCACCTCCTCCATCACTCCCCTGTCCCAAGGCGTCCCCCAGGGTTCAATGCTTGGTCCCCTCCTGTTCATCCTATACCTACTCCCACTTGGCAACATCATCTGTCAACATGGCCTCCAATTCCACTGCTACGCTGATGATATTCGACTTTACATATCCACCAAATCCATCACTCCTGCCACCTACTCCACTCTCACCAACTGCCTGACAGACTTAAAATCTTGGATGCAAGCTAATTTCCTCAAACTCAACTGTGATAAATCTGACATCATTATCATTGGACCCAAATCCCTCACAAAATCCACCCATAACTTCTCCCTTACCATCGATAACTCCACCTTGTCCTCATCCTCTCACATCCGCAATCTTGGCCTCGTTTTTGACTAACCTCTCATTTGAACCCCATGTCAGAAAAATTACCAAAACAGCTTTCTTTCACCTCAAACACATAGCCCGAATCCGTCCATCCCTCTCCATGACTGCCGCTGAAACCCTTATTCATGCTTTTGTCACCTCCAGAATCGACTACTGCAATAGCATCCTTTGCGGTACATCTGCCAAAACTCTCAATAAACTCCAGTACATCCAGAATTCAGCCGCCCGCCTATTGACTCACGCCTGATCCCGTGACCTCATCACCCCTGTCCTCCAGAACCTGCACTGGCTCCCTGTTCTATATCGCATCCAGTTCAAACTCCTCCTCATCACCTTCAAAGCCCTCCATAACCTGGCCCCCTCTTACCTCTCTGACCTCCTCCACCCTCACACCCCTTCTCGCTCCCTCCACTCCGCTGATGCCAACCTCCTCTCACTGCCACACAGGACCAAGCTCCGGACCTGGGGAGACAGAGCCTTCTCTGTTGCTGCCCCCTCCCTCTGGAACTCTCTCCCCAAATCCATCAGAGACTGCAACAACCTCACCACCTTCAAATCCCTCCTCAAGACTCACCTGTTTAGAAATGCTTTTAATTTGTGATCTGTTTTTATCTTGTAGTTGTATTCCATTAATTTTATTGTTGTTTTATCTATTTTACCATGATTTTATGTAAAGCGTCTTTGAGTATTTTGAAAAGCGCTTAACAAATAAATGTATTATTATTATTATATTAATTGCTTTTTCAGCCCTTTTTTGTCTGTGTCCCAACTTTTTTGAGACCTGTTGCAGCTAGAAAATTTGAAATAAGCTCATTTTGTGGAAAAAAATGTAAAATGTCTCAGTTTCAACATTTAAATAGCTCCCCAAGTGAGTTTATTATCCACAACGTTTTGGCCGACGTGGCCTTCGTCAGGTGCACTTCCAAATGTGTGACAGGGGTGGGGGTGGGGGTTTATATACACTGGAAAATGGGGCAAACCAAACCAGGGTCAAATTACAATTGGTACAGCCAAGAACTCGGGAAAACAAAAAAATTATAATAATAAAATTAATAATAATGACTGATCAAGCCCCGTAATGCCCACGTTCCAAACACCACAAGTATTTTATATAATATACATCAGAAAAAATGTCAATACTACAAAGTATATTCAACAATAGTCATTTCCTACAAACATTGCCTGAAACAAAGGATACAGTGGCACTGTCTGGAATGCATATATCCACATATCAAGTGCGAGATAAAACAGTAGGTACACATGCTGGGAAATATGCATAGATTCAGATTCAAAAGTTGAAAAGAAACACAAAGACAAAATCTAAAACTTTCATGAGTGGTAATTTATAAAAATGGTTTGATATCAAACTCCTCATTCAAACCAAACGGAGCCATAGTATTCAGTGCATAGATATAATAGGTCTCTCGTTGTATAAGTAATTTTTCGTAATCTTCACCCCGAGGTGGTCGATTCACTTTTTCAATCCCCATATACCGTAGGGTGCTGATATTATGCCCTGCCCGTTTAAAATGTGCGGCTACGGGATTGCGCTTACCACCACTCGAATACTGCTCCGGTGCTCACAAATGCGCAGCGTAATTGCCTGCTGGTTTTACCTACATAGCTCAGGCCGCAAGGACATGAGGTAAACAACATGTGTGCTGTTACAGGTGATCACGCCATGAACTCTGAGAGAAAAAAAATTAAAATACTTCCCGATGACTCCTGTAGGTCTTAAGACGCACGTAGCTTTCTACAAGTGGTCTTCAGCACTTGTAGATCCACAACGATTTCCGAGAGCATCTTAAGTTACGATGGTTTTCAGAAACACTCCACAAACGTAAAATTCGTCGTAAGAGGGATTCTACAATCATCGTTGCCTTAAGATGCTTTTGGGAAATGAGGCCCAGGTTACTCCATCAATGTATTTTTTCTGAACCATGACAACTATATTAAAACACCTGTTTGAACTAGAAGAATTTGAGGATCACATTAATAAATGTTTCCACCGACACTGCGCAATGAATGACAATAGGGAAAGCCGAGACAAAAACAGCTCCACTTCCGCATCATCCACAAAGGGACTACAAATATCTGACTCTATCCAAAGCACTCCAGACAAAACATGCTGCAGTACTGAGGTCAGTAATATCCTTATTTCAATTAACAACATACTCCCTCGTCAGAAAACAAACCTCTTAAGCAATCCATCACCCCTCTTACAAACCAGCTCCACTCAGAGAACAAGTGTAAGGGAAGAAACTGTACAGGACCTACCATCCCACAGCATGAGAAAAAACCTTGTCTTCTGGGCTATCTTTTACAGTGGCCGACAGGGGCAAACGCGCTGCAATGGCCCAAAACACATCCAGAAGGAGAAACGTGCAGCAAAAACAGAAACGATGTAAACCCAAAAACACGCAAACCACAAAAGCGAATGCAAGAGAAAAAGGCTGCATATCCACGTCAACACAAATGTGCTGCAAAGGCCCAAAACATCTCCAATCAGAGGAACGTGCTGCAAAAACAGGAACAATGCAAACTCAAAAACATGCAAACCACAAAAGCAAGTGCAAGAGAAAAACGCTGCATAACCACATCAACACAACGGAAGTGCTCCCAGCTGCTATGGAGAGCGCCAACAAGAACAGCTTTTACTTTTCACCTGAGTGAGACTAAGTTAGCTAAGTGGGCAAAAAGGCTTTCTAGCTGGCTGGCTAGCTCGGTAATGTTAGTTTTTTTGCTTAGCTAGCTAGTGCATGAGCCTAGCTAGCTTGTAGTTATATTTGGTGCTCGGAGGTCAATAGAAAATAACTGAATAAAAATTATCCATTATTTCGCTATCTCAGTTAGCTGGAGTTGCAAATTCATCAATGTTTCATTAGCCTTCTTTCAAGGTGACCTTTGACATGCACTGTTAATTGAAACGTAGGCTGAGGTAATATTTGACCCCTCATTCCACTTTTTTAGGGGCCACGCACTGAGTGTGCGTAGGCACCCACTGTAATAGTTAGTGTTGCTCTGTTATTAATTATATTATCCTGTTGTACATGTCGATGGCAGCCCTTAATACCAATATGTTGCTTTTTTGAGATTTGGCACAGTGATAGAAGGCCATATATTGTATCTAGACAGCAAATTCGGTGACCCTGGTGACCGTCCCTCTGTCATCATCATCAGGACAAAGTTGCCCTTATATTTCAGGTCATAACATCTGAATCGTTTGGTGGAAATTCAAAATCTAATTTCCCTAGAATCCATAGGTCGACCAAAGTTGAACGCACCATATGTTAATTTTCTTCCAAACTAATTTTAACCACTATTTTGAATTTTACCATAAACCATTAGAATTTTATCAAAAACTGTTATTTTGAACCGATGTTAAACCCAAGTCCTGCTTCAATTACTCAACTTTAGTAGTTACAGTGTGAAACAGAGTGGTCAGTCACACTCTAAGGATGCTTTCACGCCAGGATCGATTGGAGGCGTTGTTCCGAAACAAGTCTTTGGCTCCGTTTGTTTGGACATATGTGAAAGCAGCAATCGCGCTCCGTATCGGAACAAAACAACCGAGCCCACGAAGCTGTCCATTTGCAGTGTGAACACTGAAAGGGTATGACAATGCTGCGCTGTATTGCTTGTATTTAGAGAGCTAACTTTAATGAATAAACATAAAAATGTGTTGGTTTATAAATAGGCTATAACCAAGCAATGTGCCTGATGCGTCTTCGGGATAGAAACTGTCTGGTGAATAGGTCATTGTAGTATGTCTCCACAGTGCGTCTTCTCCTTCAGTGGTGTCTGGATGTAGCAGAAGTGCGTCTTCTCATCAGATGCATCCAGAAGTTGTTTTGTAGGCGTAGCCTAGATGGTCGCTCAAACTGGACATGTTCATATACTGAACACTGGCATAGGAGCATGAGCCAGAGAACAGTAATAAATGCTGCAATCACCCACGCTCGCTGATGGTGCTCCATTTTCGAACTGGTATCCGGCTTCAGAAATCTCAGAGGGATTTCCTGAAATCCAAATTTTCCGCGCAATTCTGACCAATCACAAAACTGTTTACACGCGCGTAGTGTTGGGGGCGTATCGAGTCTAGACTGCAGTGTGAAAAAAAATCGAACCAAGGTGAAGTGCAACATTGTAACATTTTGCAATGAATCGGAACAAAATACAGGTATGAAAGCACCCTTACTCTTGAAAAGATCTTGAAGCTGCACGCAGGTTACTTGAAAAAGCAAAGCACATGCAAAGGCAAAGCAAATTGCAGTAGAACAGAGGAAATCTTTATGAAGAGAGAGGGACGAGTGCGTCCATATTTGACCCCTAAAAAGTTGAAGATAAACATTTTTTACCCTCGATTTCAGAGGATTGACCCCTGCGATAAAGTCACGGAAGTCGCTGACCCTTGACTCAAAAAAAAAAAACCAGTGAGAACCAATGAACCAAGAAAGAAGTCTTCAGACCTCACAAGTGATTTGTATGCTTATGCTCTATAAGGCCAAGCAAGACATTTGGGAACATTAACATTATCATTTATATATCTTTACTATACAAATATTGTATATTTAAAAAAAAAACTCCAGTCACACATCACGTTATTGTTAATTTTAAATTCAATTCATTACCAATTTTATATTTCACAATTTGTGTTTGTGTTTCATCAGAGGAAGCATTATGATGACAGAAATAATAATAGTGTGATTGCAGGGCGCCGTGAGAGAAGGACCACCTCTCGGCATCTGATCACATCTCAGTGGGATAGCCTCTTCAACCTTCCAGGGGAAATGATTGTTTACACTTTTCTGACCATCTCAGCAGGCCAGTCCTTGTCTCATAGCAACCTGCAGCATAGTAGATGTCCTATAATTGCATGGGGAAAATAAATGCTGGCTTTGTGCACAAAAAGGATATGGTTCTTTTATTATTACTTTTGTTTTTTGGCCAAGTCAATACTATTAAAGAGAAAAGGAAAAATAATCTTGTTCTATGATTGCCCTGTCTTTGCCAATAGATGATAGTAATATTTTTTCAACCGCTGTTGCTTATTTACTGTATTTACTTGACTGGGGCTATAACCATGGGCCAGCAATTTACAACCCCAACTTGGATAATGTTGGGCTGGAATAGATAATGCACACAAAAATGGAAAGCAGAGATTTATCCATTATAATGGAGTTGTATTTCATTGCAGTCAGTACGAAGACAAGATATTTAATGTTTTACCTACTTAACTTCATTTTAATTGTAAATATACATCTTGTTATGATTCTGCCTCATGTGTGCTGTTTTGTCATTGTGCTTATTACTTTTATATTTGTGCTTCTGCTTTTTCTCCCGTGCCTTACTCTCGCTTTATTTTTCAGCTTTCATTTCCGTCGCTGAGGATTGATTCACTCTTGCCCAAACTCCTGTGATGTCGAATGACAGCCTTGAGCATGCCTGCGTCTCGTTGTCCAATCACGTTTCCTCATTCGGAATCGGCTGTGGTATTTCATTCATTACTTCCACCTGTGCTTAATTCTGGGTCTCCCTAAACTCTGAGTGAATGCGTTCTCTGATAGGATTATTACTGACCCGTACTAACCAGCACTTATTTGAGGGTGATGGTATATATTTTGTCAGGTAGTATTAACCTTAATTAACTCATTAGCCTGTGCGAGCGTTTCTAGCTTTTGTAATTTCTTCCTAAGCTTTCCCTGATTAACTATGTTTAAAGCTATGCTTTCCTTTGCTTCTCTCGTGGTGCTTTTTACTCGTCACATTTAGATTACCTCAATCTAAACCATCTAGTTTGATTGATTGTCTCGGCGTCTTGTCTCGGTCATTATTGTTAACCCGGTCCTCGTGAAATTGTTTATTAATCCCATGCGTTTCTATTTCCATCCGAGATTGCCTTCCGAGTCCTCACCTCCTCCCGTGGGTATTTCAGTGGGCAGGAGTGAAGATATTGTCAGACGGAATTTTTTTAGACTCTGCTCTACATTGTGAAATCTCAGCTCCTGTGCCTTCCCGAGTATTTCCCTTGTGCGATTTTCGAGTCTTGTATTTTGCTGCGCCCACGTCCTGTCTCCCCTTTGACTAGTCTCCCAGTGTTTTCCGTCAGTTTAGTTAGGTCCAGTTTTTGTTTTCTAGTTAAGCCACTCATTGAGTGTGTACCTTTGTTTCCCCCTGCCTTGGGCAGTGTACCTTAGTTTTCCCATTTGTTCAGTGCATGTGCACGGTGTTTTGTTTCTGGCCTGTTTGCCTACTTTCTCCTTAGTGTTTGGTGTTCAATAAACTCTTATTCCTGCATCTGGGGCCTATCTCACGAAGCTGGATTTCGTCTTAGCGAGTTAACTTCTGGGTTAACCCTGGGTTTTCCGTATCACGAAGCTGGTTCCCTTTTTAGCGGGGCATGTTGCCGCGGTAACTTAAGTTGAACGCAGGTTAAGTTCAGGATAAGATCACAGCAGGTATATAAGACCACCTACTGGCCAATCATTGTCTTGGAAAAATGGCCTGCCCATTTCTTGAAAATCCTGTGGAGGAGGGCGCACGGATAGTGAGAGGAGCGCTTCGGAGAGAGCGCGTTTCGTGACCGGCAAAACCCGTTCGATTTCCCCGAGGAGGTCCTGTACGAGCGGTACCGATTTTCTGCCCAGGGACTGAGGTACATTTGCCAGCTGCTGGAGCCACATGTTGGCAATGTGACCAGCCGCAGTCGGGCGCTTACAGTGCCACAGACTGTGTTGCGCTTGAGGTTCTTCGCCACAGGTGGGCCTAAGTTTTTTTTTTTTTTTTTTTTAAATTATTCATTTATTCTGCAATCTTGTGTGTGCTGTGTCCCACACGGAATGATATCAACCAATAGGACAAGAGCGACACAAAAAGTTGGCTAAGTTAATTCATACATTTGTTTGTTTGTTTGTTTATTCATTAATGAATTGATAAGGCCATAATTCATTCATTCATTCATTCATTCATTCTTATAGGTACTTTCATGTATGCTGTTGGCGATGCTGAGAACCTCAGCAAACATTCATGCTGCCAGGCCATCCATAAGGTGGCAAGGGCTCTGACAGGGTTCTTAGATGCTTTTGTCGTGTTCCCCAGCCACCTGCCGACGCAGGAAGTGAAAGAGGCATTTTATGAGATTGCGGGTAAGCTAATTTACACAATACTAACATGATTTTGGTTACACACAATGATTCAGGCCTATAGCATATTGTTGTAGGCTATATTTAATGTAGCATGCATGTTCCTTTCACAGGGTTCCCCAGAGTTATTGGGGCCATAGACTGCACCCATATCCCCATCTCAGCCAGTCTTGGGGACAATGAAGCGGACTATGTAAACCGCAAGTCTTTTCACAGCCTCAACATCCAGGTAGGCCTAGTATACACCTTAAAATACTAATTGCGATGCTCAGCAAACTTTTTACATTCAGTTAGTCCTATTTCATTAATATTACTTTGTTTCAATTTCATTATTTGTATCAGAAATGTTACAATTAGCCTAATCAGTCTGTACAGTAGCCTATGTAGCCTCGCCTACTGAAGGGCCCACCACACAACACCATCATAGTTTCAAAAGTACATTGCTGCATTACTACTACTAACGACTACCTCTAACCTCAAATGCTACTGCAGATGACATGTGACCATCAATTGATGGTCACAAGCCTTGAGGCTAAGTGGCCGGGCTCTGTCCACGACTCTGGAATCTTCCGGGATTCAGCTTTGTGCAGGAAATTAGAGCAAGGTATGGCAACTTTACACTGAATGTTAGCTCAATTCTTTCTGAAACTTTTGTGACACTCAAGTCCATTTCTTTTAACCTTTAGGGCAGTTCAGTGGAGTGCTGCTGGTTGACAGGGGCTATGCCTGCCAGCCCTTCTTGCTGACCCCATATCCTGACCCTGATGCTGGGCCACAAACCCGGTTCAATGTGGCCCTCTCCAGAACCAGGGCCAGGATTGAGATGACCTTTTGGGGTCATCAAGGTCCGCTGACTTTGGGGGCTGAGGGTGGTTCCAGACCGGTATGGGATTGAGGGTGGTTCCAGACCATGAGGAGGGAGAGGATTATTTCTGACCCCATCATGCTGTGTGAGACTCACCACAACATAAAAACCACATCCACACACCCCATGAGGAGGAGAGGGCCCCACCTCTGATCCCCCCCCCTGATGTGGTTGACCCCATCACCCTGGACTACCCCTCTGGTAGAGCTGTGAGAGCGGCCATCACCGAGCAATTTTTAGTTAAAAAAACCACATCCACACACCCCCCACGCACGCACACACACACACACACGCACACACACACACACACACACACACGCACGACACACACACGCGCACACGCACACACACGCACGCACACGCACGCACACACACGCACACACACACGCACGCACACCCCCCACACCCACGCACGCACACACACCCCCACACGCACGCACACACACACCCCCACACACACGCACGCACGCATCCCCACACACGCACACACGCACACACGCACGCACACACACACACACACACACACACACACACACACACACACACACACGCACGCACGCACACACACACGCACACCACGACACACGCACACACACCCCCACACATACGCACACACACGCACACGCACACACGCACGCACACACACACACCCCCCCGACACACGCACGCACACACACACACACCCCCACACGCACCCACACACACACACACCCCCCACCCCCACACACACACACACACACACACACCCCCACACACGCACACACACCCCCACACACGCACACACACCCACACCCACGCACACACACACACACCCCCACACGCACGACGCACGCACACACACACACACCCCCACACGCACGCACGCACACGCACACACACACACACCCCCACCCCCACACACGCACGCACACACACCCCCCACACACACACACCCCCCCACACGCACGCACACACACCCCCCCCACACGCACGCACGCACACACACACCCACACACACCCCACACACACACCCCCACACACACACACACACACACACACACACCACACACACGCACACACACACACACACCCCCCCACACACGCACACACACACACGCACGCACGCACACACACCCCACGCACGACGCACGCACACACACCCCACACACACACACACACACGCACACACACACCCCCCACACATACGCACGCACACACACACGCACGCACGCACGCACACACACACACACACCCCCACACGCACACACGACGCACACACACACACACCCCCCACACGCACGCACACAGGCACACACACCCACGCACGCACTCAGGCACACACACACCCCACACGCACGCACGCACACACACCCCCACACATACGCACGCACGCACACACACACACACCCCCACACGCATGCACACACTCCCACACCCACGCACACACACACACACCCACACACACACACCCCCACACCCATGCACACACACCCCACACACACACCCCACACACGCACACACACACACCCACCCCACCCACGCACACACACACACACACACCCACACGCACGCACGCACACACACACACACCCCCCACACGCACGCACACACGCAGGCACACACCCACACACGCACACACGCACACACACACCCCCCACACGCCACACGCACACACCCCCACACGCACGCACACACACGCACACACCACACACACTCCCCACACGCACGCACGCACGCACACACACACCCCCACACGCACGCACACACACACACACCCCCCACACGCACGCACGCACACACACACACCCCCACACACGCACGCACACACACACACCCCCACACGCACGCACACACACCCCACACGCACGGCACACACACACCCCCACACACGCACGCACACGCACACGCACGCACGCACACACACCCCCCCACATACACGCACACACACACGCACACGCGCACACACACCCCCACACACACGCACACACACGCACGCACACACCCCCACACACGCACGCACGCACACACGCACACACACACACACACACACGCACACACCCCCCACACGCACGCACGCACGCACACACACCCCCGCACGCCTGCACGCACACCCCCACACGCACGCACGCACACACACACACACCCCACACACACGCACACACACACACCCACACACACACACACACACCCCCACACGCACGACACTCCCCACACGACGCACACACACACACCCCCACACACCCCCACACACGCACACACACCCCCACACATACGCACGCACACACACACACCCCCACACGCACGCACACACACACACACGCACACACCCCCACACACACACACACACACACACACGCACACACACACACACGCACGCGCACACACACGCACGCACACACACACATACCCCCACACGCACCCACGCACACACACAGGCACGCACGCACACACACACACACCCCAACACGCACGCACACACTCCCCACACCCACGCACACACCCCCACACGCACGCACACACACACACACACACACACACACACACACACACCCCCACACACACGCACACGCACACACCCCCACACGCACGCACACACACCCCCCACACGCACGCACGCACACACACCCCCACACACACGCACACACACACACCCCCCACACACGCACACACACACACCCCCCCCACCACACGCACACACACACACCCCCACACGCACGCACACGCACACACACCCCCACACGCACGCACACGCACACACACCCCACACGCACGCACACACACCCCACACACGCACGCACACACACCCCACACGCACGCACACACACACACCCCCCACACACACGCACGCACGCACACACACACCCCCCACACGCACGCACACACCCCACACACGCACGCACGACACACACACCCACACACGCGCACACACACACACACACACGCACACACACATACCCCCACACATGCACAGGCACGCACACACACATTACCCCAACCGCACACACACGCGACATGCACGAGATACCCCCACACACGCACACGCACACACCCCCACACGCACGCACGCACACGCACACCCACACACCCCCACACGACGCACACGCACACACCCCCCCACACACACCCCCACACATACCCCCACACACACACGCACACACACACCCCCACACACGAAAAGAGGCGTGTTTTTGTCTTTTATTTCAGCATTCACTTTTTTTTCACGCTCCTGGGGAGAAAAATACCACACCTGAGTTTCCTTGTAAATTTAAAAAAAAAAAAAAAAAACAAAATAAAAGCACAGTGATGTATATTGTTTCCTATGCCTGAAAAAGAGTTAACAGTGATGTATATTGCTTCCTTTGCCTGAAATGAATTGCAGCTGAATTAACTTTTTCTCGTGCTCTTTTTCCAGTTTCAGTTTCTTCATCTTTAATTTTCTGTGTTCAATATCAAGTTGGCGGGACTCTCTCAAGCTTTTTAGCTTGTATGTCGAGCTCCAAAGTTTTTTTTTGTACAGTGCTCTTACACTGTCTGCTCCCACCTGAATCAAAAATTCACAGTACAGTGGCTTAAACATTACTGGCTCTTTGCATGGGTCACTTTTAAGGCATTCCAATATTACAGAGCACCCTTATGAAATTAAATTATTTACATCCTGTGATTGTTTTCTTGTCTGTCTGGAGGTGGAGGGCAAAGGCTCAGACTCTGATTCCGGCGAGGGAGCGTTTTCCACTTCCTGGGTCTCACTATCCACTGTGCAAAAAAACCCCCCCACACACACGGTACTTAAGCTACTTTCACAATAAAATGATAAGTGTTTTAAAAGCAGCCCAGTGTTTTAACATTTGGCGCACTGAAACATACCATGTACATATGTCGTGCTTTGTGAGCTGCTACCTCCACCAGGGTCTGATGAGACTCAACCCCTCCACACCCTCCGTTTTGGGGCGACCCTTATTAAAAGATAAAGCCAACTCCTCTGCAGGAGTGTATGGTTGTGTAGGAGGATCCCCTCCCGTCTTTTTCCTGTCACATTTTTTCCTGTGAGCTGCACACAATATCAAATCAGTTCCATTGTGATCATTCTACAAAGAGACGGCGTAAAAGGTAAAGCTTTGTGCATGTTGTAGTGAAGACTATATATGTATATTGGTCACATCATATGTAGCCTGGAAGATATTATAATAAACTTACTGACCGCTTTGAACTATGTTTTTGTATTTATTTTTTACTTGCTCCCAAGTCCTCTTGGCTCCACTAGGGTTACAACTGAAATGATGAGGTAAAATTGTCAAAAAGAATGAAAGAAAATCGAAACAGGCGCATACATTTGAGAGACACACAGTGGTGATTTAATGTTACAATCCCAGTAACTTACGCATTGACAGAGTCGGCGATTATTTGCCAAGATTCCTTGCGGCTTCTGGCAGCTGCAACAGTTTTGCTTTTTGTCTGAATGATGTCTTTGTATTTTTCGTACCTACTTAAAATAATTGTTTGCTCCTCCATTGAGAAATAAGTAGCTCTCTGCGGTTTCTCCATTGTGCGCAATTGGTCAAATGGAGTTAACATCACCCCTTTTATGTGCACAAGCACAGATCTAGATTGGAAACTCCTAGGTTCACTTAACGAGTTGATAACCAGCTTCGTACGACCGATAATCAAACATGTAAAACATGTAAACATGTATGTAATCATACAAACCCCGGGTTAATCCAGCTTCGTGAGACAGGCCCCTGGTGTCCCCCCGACTACTTCCTGACACATCTATTCCTGCAATTCAAACCTGCAATGCATTCCAAAGTGGGGACAGGAGAAATTTATGACTAGCAATGGATTATAAAATTTGAATAATTATGTGATCTAAAAAAAATTAATGTAAGCAGGTGATTGTAATCATGTTTTGCTACCAAAGTAGCATCCAGGGAAGATCTAGTCCTTCAGGAGCAAAGCTAGATGAAGGGTGGTCAATTTGGTTAGCAAATCACCAATGATGCATGGGAAAATTGTTGAAAGGTTTAAAGACTGTTCCTATTTAACCATCTATGATGAATAACACAATTAAAAGATTCAAGGATTGTGGGATTTTACCCAGTCCGTGTAGTCATGGATGGAAACTTGACAGCTCAGATCCAGATGGTGGTCTTGTCATAGACTGGATGAAGGGAAGACCAGCACCGGAAATTGTTCTGGAGTTGATGTCATGCATTTGTTCAAGATCTTGTGACAGTGCAACCTGTGTGTGCATAAAAAATGGCTTAAACTGCACAGACTTGTGCAAGCTACAGGCCTGCACAAATCAGGCAGTCAACGTAAATGACATTGACAACACAATGCAAGAACTGGACGACACTGATGAGGATGATTGATAACTGTAGTTCAAAAATGTACTTCTGATATGGACATGTGCTAATGTGTACTTCTGTTTATGTGCACAATTTCATCAAATGAATACAAACTTTCTAGATATTGATACAAGCAAAAGTACATTTTGATCCTGTATGTTTTGTTTAACTATGGTACAATTTGTTCCCAGTGTTTAGTTAATCTATTTCAGCTCTAAAAGTCATTACCAAGTCAGGTCACTTATTTCATCTGAATACTGGCGGGTGCTGGTTCAATATCAGTCAAATACTGTGTGTGTGTGTGTGTGTGTGTGTGTGTATATATATATATATATATATATATATATATATATATATATATATGCAACTGTCATATGGCGTTATCAGAAACCTAAAGCAATAAAAATAAAAAGTGGTTTGGAACGGTACCTTGAAAATCATTTAAGTACACACTTGTACAACAAAATCTGTAATTGTTTTAATAATTATAGCATTACAATTAATACATTATACTGTGCACATTACAAGTAATAAAGCTTAAGTAATAATGTTTGAATTAAGCATCACTATTCCTCACAACAATAAATGGTAATTTTTCACCATGTTTTCATATGGTTTTGTTTCACAAACGTTCACAGGACATGTAGTACATCTTGCAATATTTGCTGTTGGCATCCTTAATAGTGTATATGCAATCCATGTTCAGATACTGCTAATTAATGGTTATAATATGATACTGGGGTTTAGAAGTTCCTTTCCTCACCTTTTCCAAAGTGCTTTTGTCAGAACACGCGAATACCTAGGAATCGTGAACACTGGTGTGGATTATTATATAAGGATATTTACCCACATATCCATCATAGAGTAAATTGTATGTCATGTTAAAGGAAATTGAATGCTCTTTCAGATGGTATATAATATTAGTAGATTACAGCAACACACTCTTGGTAAATTGAACTTTTTCAGTCATGAACATATATTGTGAAGAAAAAACCTGATTTCGTACAAAGGTGAACAAGTTAAGTTGCTCCATCAGATCTCTAACAAATACGTTGATCAATTATTATTACATATCATTAGAAAGGTCTTTTAATCAACTTTCCATTCATATATATCATGTGTATGTAAGTAAAACCTGCTGATCTTAACATCAATCCAACCTGTCATACCTCCTATTAAAGACGAGTGCCTAAAACCAGAACTTTTTGTACTAGGGTGGGTATATGTGATGCGTGATAACCAAGAGAAGCTACTCAATCCAGAGTGCTATCACAGTTTTTTGTAATCTAGAGATATGTGGCTTTCAGAAAATCACCATGAGAATTCACCGGAGAGGTGGTACTGGATGGCCCAAAAATGGGCCTTGGCTCATGGACTAAGAGGTACTTTTGCCAAAGACAGAGCGAGTTCAAGGAATGACAAAAATGATGCATCCATGAGACCGTAGGTTACAACTACTGACAGTTTTTGGAGTTTGAACAGAACATAAATAAGAGGGCAGTTCATGTAGAATGGCCTTTTAAAGGCAGATATACCAATGTTCCATTGTTCTGTTGTACTGTATAAGGAAGACCAGCCTACTTTCTCACGCAAAATGCTATGAGGTGTGTGGTAACCCAAGCCAGAACGATACCACCAAACTTTTCCAACTCCGGGTGAAGCATCTGCATGCATTGACGCTCTGGATCTACCGTAGACGTTCCCCAGTGTGGTGAGCTTTATCGGAACTGCTCTGTATTGGTGTGTTTGGGTGAGCTTATATGCTGCCTCTAAGATTGCTGCTTTGAGTATTTTCCCCATTCTTTTGTGAGAGAAAGGACATAGTTCACTTTATGTTAAAATAGGCATCCCATTTGTTTTGTGTTCTGTTTTGGGTCCGTTAATACATGAATGAACGCAGCCTGCACTCAGGTCGTGGATCTAAGTGATTATGGGGAAACTGCTATGTCTATTCTGAAGCTTTATCTTTTGTTTTATTCTGACTGTCAACGGGAAAAAAGCTACGAGTAGCATGGCTCTCTGAACTCTTTATGAACTCCTATGTGATACCGGCGGGTGTGACTGTTTATTGGTTTGCAGAGCAAAAGTATCTCAATTTATGGAGCAGCATAAATATCTCATAGTGCTGCCTGCGTTAAATGGTTTGGATATTTCTATAATTATTATTCAGAATGTTTCCATTTTTTAGAAGTTTAATGTCCACTCTCAACTTGGCTCTATTACCTATGAGTACATTAAGGATGCTATGCAATGTTCACTGTTAACTATTATTTTTATTTAGTTTTTTTTATTATTATTCTTTGTACTTATCTACTTGGATTTAAGGGGAATTAGGTTACTTATGAGAAGGTTGCCATTATCTTTATCATTATGGCAATCACCCTTTAGGTTTGTCTATTTGTTTATCTATTTTATTATCCTGTTCATGTAGAAAAGCCGGCTCTAAGCTAATATGCTTGCATCTTTGGTCAGGTCGAGGGTCCTCCAACCTCAGAGATACTCTGTGGGTGTAGGATTATTCTTAAGTGTTATGTTTGTTTTGGCTTTACATTTTCAGGACCTAGTAAAAATAACTGTACATAGTTCTTATAGGGGCATGCCCATGGTCTCACTCGATAAAGAAATTGTATTAGATACCCAAAAACATTATTTATGGTGCAGCTTTTATCTCATTTGGGATAATGGATGAAGTGACAGATAAGACCAACGCAACTTGCAGTAGTAGGCATAAATTAAACTTTACACATGGTAGGACTTCATACTAAGCTCTGTTCTTGGAATGTGCAGGAAGTAAATCACCCAGTAAAACGGAAAAGAATACAAACATTTCTGAAATTGGATGGTTTAACATTGCACTATTACAAGAGACTCACTTTTTAAAGATATAGAACTCATAAAACTCAAACGTGAATGGGTGGGACAGGTTTATTTCTCATCCTTTACCTCAAATAGCAGAGGCGTGTGTATTTTATTTCATAAAACACTGCCATTCAAGGTAAAAAATGTATTTGGGATGAAGGAGGACAGTATACTATGATAAGAGGTCTGCTGTTTGGTAACAATGTTTCTATAATGCATATGATCCCCCCAATCATCCAACAGTTAATCACAAAAGCTTTCACTGAGTTTGTTGATATAGAATGTGAACAGTCAATAATAGGTGGGGACTTTACTTGTTTATTGGACCCCTTAATGGATAAATAATGGATAAATCCCCAGCAGAGAGACGACCTCCTAAATAAAAGGGCCAGGGCGGTCGTAGAGTTATGTGAGGAGATGGGATACCTTGATATATGGAGGACCACACATCCAGGAAAAAGGGATTTTACCTTTTTCTCAAATGTGCATACGAGCAGCTCAAGAATTGATTAGTTTTTGTTCCCAAGTCAAAGTTAAATCACATAACCTCTTGTTCTGTCGGAAATATCACATTCTCAGACTATAGTCCGATATTTCTCCAGCTTCTTAATAGGGAGAGTACTCCCCCTGTCAAGATGTGGAGATTCAACTGCTCTTTGGCTCTGAATTCAAGATATTTTACACAATTCACAATACACCTGACATCTCTCCTTCTACTCTCTGGGAAACAAGCAAGGCATATTCAAGAGGCCCAATAATATCATATGTGAAAAGTAAACAATGAAAAGCACTTGAATGTCAGTGGGAGTTGGAGATTCATTTATCAGAAGCTGAAAAGACTTATAGGGAAAACCCTTCTGAGATTAATTTAAAAACAATGCTTGCTATCAAGGCCTCACTGAACTCCTTACTTACCCATAAAGCTGAACAGTGCATCAGATTTGCCAAACAGAGGTTATATGAATTTGGTAATAAATCAAATAAATATCTGGTGAGGTTAGTGAATAAGAAATCTGATTCCCAATGTATTTCAGCCATCAAGGATGTTGATGGTAAAAGGAAAACAGATGCAGAGAATATTAATAAGGTGTTTGAATGCTACTATTGTCAGTTATATGAAAGTAAACAACCTACAGTTGCAATAAAAATTATTCAACCCCCATTACAAATTGGGTTTAATAACAAAATTTGCAAACTTTCAGCTGTTTGTGATAAACAGATTAAACAAGAACATTTTAAATAGCTCCACACAACTAATATTACAAGTGGTTTCTCCACATTTAACACAAAATGCCATTTTTAATGACTACTGCAGTCTCAAAATTATTCAACCCCCCGAATAGAATCCCTCATTAGAGCATATTTGCAAATCAGGTGTTGTCCAAAGCACCCCTAATGCAGCTAATCAAGAGCTGAATTAATTGCATCATGTTTGCTTTAGATAGAGCACATCAAATACTTGCACTCGCTAGGGGTTTGTTGACAATGACATTTGACTGCATATTAGAAATATGGCTGTCAAAAGAATTGTCCAAAAACCTAATAGAGGAGATCATTGCCTGGCTTAAACAAGGAAAATGATGCAAAAAGGTAGCACAGGCACTGAATTTTCATAGAGATGAAGTTTGAAGCATGGTTTGCAAGTTCAGAGTTTAAGGAAGAATAGCTATCGTACCAGGATATGGCAAAAAGAGGAAGCTATCAATGGCTGTCACCAGATTCCTGAGGAGACAGGTGGTCAAAAACCCTCAAGTGACTGCAGGAGACCCACAGCAAGACTTGGAGGCAGGATGCATTAAGGTTTCAGTTTGCACAGTAGGGCGCATACTAAATGTTGAAGGTCTCCAAGATATATACCACAACTGGTCCAAAAGCACAAGCTCCAATATGCTCAGAACCATATAAATAAGCCACAGAAGTTTGGGGATATTGTTCTGTGGAGTGATGAAACAAAACTGGAATATTTCGGGCAAATGAATCAGTGGTATGTCTGCAGGAGGAATAAAGAAGCATATCCTGAAAAGTACACCCTGCCTACAAGGAAGAATTGTGGGGGCTTATTGATGCTCTGTGGCTGCCTTGCTTCCTCTGGTACTGGAAATCTGCAAAGTGTCGAGGGCAAGATGGCTTTAGTCAAGTACCAGGATATCCAAGGAGAAAATGTTTTGCCGACTGTTGGGAAGCTGAGGCTTGGGCATCATTGGACCTTCCAAAATGACAATGATCCTAAGCCTACCTCAACATCCACCAAGGCTTGGTTTCAGAAGAAGTCTGGGAATATTCAAGAGTGCCCATCACAGTCGCCTCACTTGAACCCCCTAAAAAAATCACTGCTAGGATTTGAAGAACACAGCTGCAGCATGCAAACCCAAGAATATTAGTGAACTGGAGGCCATTGTCCATGAGGACTGGGCTAAGATTCCTTGGGAATGCTGCCAAAAGCTGAAATCTGCCTATGCATCACATTTTTGGCAGGTAATAGTGGCAAAAGGGTGCTCTACTAAGTATGAAAGATGCTTGTCATGAAGGGGTTGAATAATTTTAAGCATGCAGTAGTCATTAAAAGTGGCATTTTGTGTTGAATTTGGAGAAGCCACTTGTAATATATGTCGTGCTGAGCCATTTAAATTATTCTTGTATGATTTGTTCATTGCAAACAGCTGAAAGTTTGTAAATTTTGCCAGTAAACCTAATTTGCAATGGAGGTTGAATAATTTAGATTGCAACTGTATGTCTAATTAGAGGTTCTGAGAGCTTTTTTTTCTAATCTGACTCAACCTAAGCTGACAGATCTACAGAGGGAAACACTTCATAAACCAATAACATTACTGGAAGTCAAGGGAGCTCTGAAGTCCCTACATTCAGGCAAAGCTCCAGGTCCAGACAGGCTGGGCTGTGAATTTTATAAAGAATTTGAGACCTTGTTAATACAGCCCTTGCTTAATATGTTCCATGATTCGCTGAGGAAAGGCTTCCTGCCCAGATCACTAACAGAGGCTAATATCAGTCTTATCCTTAAAAAAGGGAAGGTTGATGATGATTGTGCATCCTACAGGCCTATCAGCCCGTTAAATACAGATCTTAAATTGCTTTCCAAGACTCTTTCTTTGTGTCTAGAATTATAAATAATGACCAGACAGGATTCATTATTGGCAGAAATTCCTGTAATAATATGAGGAAGCTTCTCAGTGTGATTCATCTCTCCCAATCTGACAGTTGTTAGTCTCGATGCAGAGAAAGATTTTTATTGGGTCGAGTGGCCCTATCTCTTTACTACCTTGGGGATACTAGGCTTAGGGGAGGTATTTATTGGTTGGGTGAAGTTACTACAGTACCCGTCAAAAGTTTGGACACACTTTTTTCTTACAATATATGTTAAGTAAAGAAATAAGCAGTGTTTATTTTGAAAAAAAAAAAGATATAATTCTTAAATCCATCAAAATAACCACCATTTGTTGTTGCGTATTCTCACATCTTTTTTTTTTTTAACAAGAGCAGTCATATGACTATTATGAATTTGCAGTTGCATGGCTGTTTGCACCTAGGTGATTTTAAACGGGGAAATGTATACAAAGAAGAAGTAGTTAACCCTTGTGATCTTGCTGTCCACTGCCTCATACCTCGAAAATTTATCTTTCTCATCATTTGAATTGCCAAACTTTTGCACCGCGTCCCGCACTTTGAAATGTCGCGGCAGCATTTTTGTTAGTTTTTACGGCACTGCTTTGTGATAACCACGCGAATGTACAACCCCAATTCCGAAATAGTTGGGACGAAGTGTAAATTGTGAATAAAATCAAAATGCAATGACTTTCAGATCACATGAGCCAATATGTTATTAACAATAGGACATAGATAACATTTCAAATGTTGAAACTGAGGCATTTTACATTTTTATCCATAAAATGAGCTTATTTCAAATTTTCTGGCTGCAACAGGTCCCAAAAAAGTTGGGACAAAAAAGGGCTGAAAAAGCATTTAATATATAAGAGAATCAGCTGAAAGAACATTTAGCAAGTAATTAAGTTAACTGGCATCAGGTGTGTAACATGATTGGCTCTAAAAGGGATGTCTTAGAGAGGCTGAGTCTCTCAGAAGTAAAGATGGCCAGAGGCTCTCCAACCTGTGAAGGCTTGCGTAAAAAAATTGTGGAATACTTTAAAAACAATGTTCCTCAATGTCAAATTGCGAAGACTTTGAAGGTCTCATCATCGACAGTGCATAACATCATCAAAATATTCAGAGAAACTGGAAAAATCTCTGTGCGTGAGGGACAAGGCCGAAGACTTTTACTGGATGCCCGTGATCTTCGGGCCCTCAGACGCCACTGCATCACTCACTGGCATGATTCTGTCATTGACATTACTAAATGGACCCAGGAATACGTCAAGAAACCACTGCCTGTAAACACAGTCCGCCGTGCCATTCACAGATGCCACTTAAAACTCTATCATGCAAAAAGGAAGCCATTGTTCAGCATGATCCAGAAGCACCGCTGTGTACTGTGGGCTAAGGCTCATTTAAAATGGACTGCAGCAAAGTGACAAAGTGTCCTGTGGTCAGACGAGTCCAAATTTGACATTCTTGTTGGAAATCATGGGCGTCGTGTCCTCCGAGCGAAAGAGGAAAAAGACCACCCCTTCTGTTATCAGCATTCAGTTCAAAAGCCAGCATCTCTGATGGTATGGGGATGCATTAGTGCATATGGTGTGGGACACTTGCATGTTTTAAAAAGCACCATGAATGCAGAAAGGTATATAAAGGTTTTAGAGCAACATATGCTCCCCTACAGACAACATCTATTCCAGGGAAGGCTTTGTGTATTTCAGAAGGGCAATGCAAAACCACATACTGCAGCTATTACAACAGCATGGCTTCATAGTAGAAGAGTCCGTGTGCTGAACTGGCCTGCCTGCAGTCCTGATCTTTCACTGATTGAGAACATTTGGCGCATAATTAAACAAAAAGTCCGTCAAAGGACACCCAAAACTCTCCAGCAGCTGAAAAGCCTGCATTAAACAAAAGTGGGATCAAATTCCAATGGCTTTACTCAAGAAACTTGTCTCCTCAATGCCCAGACACCTCCATTCTGTGTTAAAAAGAAGAGGGGATGCAGCACCATGGTAAACAGGCCCCTGTCCCAACTTTTTTGAGACCTGTAGCAGCTATCAAATTTGAAATGAGCTAATTTTGTGGATAAAATTGTAAAATTTCTGTTTCAACCTTTGTTATGTTATCTCCCTTCTATTGTGAATAAAATACTAGCTGGTGTGATTTGAAAGTCATTGTGTTTTCATTTTATTCACAATTTACACTTTGTCCCAACTATTTCAGAATTGGGGTTGTAAATACTCATGAACTATTCCATAAATCTCCAAGTTTTTGAGTGAAGTATCCAATCATGATTGTATGTTTCCATATGCCCAAATTTCAAGCAAGCATTTAAATTTTTTGTTTGAATAGAGATCCTTTCGCTGCCATGATTGTTAGAACAAAAGAGCCAATTTTTTTTGAAGTCGTAACGTCAACTTCTGTGCTCAAGTACAGTTGCTTTCGCACCTGGTTCAAGTGCGGATGAACCATGCCTGAGACCACCTCTTCCAAGCGGATTCGCGTACCGTGCCCGAGCACGGTACACTTGTGTTCAGACTTACCAAATGAACTGAACTTGGGGTCCAGTGTACTCGGATCTCTGCCTGAGTCCCTTGTGTGAAAGCACCCTGAAAGGCTCTCCTGAGATTAACCACAAATCCCCCAGGCTTTCCTTATCAGCACTGATAGGCTGGCAACAAGTGTTCTCAGAGATGCCCATGATTGCCTTCATATTTGCGGCTGTCTTGACTGATGGAGGGACAGGGACAGAGACATGCCTGTCGCATTACCCGCAAGAGCTCCTGAAGTGGGACCTGCTTTTTCCTCCTCCTTGTGACAAATGAACTTTCCTGCAGTGCAGTTCCGCACAACGCAGCTTATGAAATGGAATGGTCATGATACGGCCCCCCAGGTCAGTTAAACGTTGAAGTGGCCACTTATGCAAGACACACATCCCTTTTTAAAGGAGAGCTATCACAAAAAGTGATTACATTACTGTGCTCCAGCACAGCTGTTGAGGGACTATTTTGAAAAGGTGGTGCTTTTCGTCGACAGGATACTACCTTGATTGAGACCTGCATTCTTTGGAGTTGCAATGTCAAATCTAAAACCAAACTCAGAAAAAGTCAGAATGGAATGGGAAATGCACATAAAAACAGAAAGCAGTAGCCATGTTTCCATCCTCACATTCTTATGCGAATGAAGTCATATCGAATTAAAAATGCCTTATGGAAACGGTGAAATTTGACTTGATTTCAGGAATATCGACCACAAAGTTTATACGGTTGATCTGATCGGATTTTCTCTTGATCGGTAAAAGGCTTATGCGATAAATGCTGATCGAAACGTTATTTGCCGAATAAATCTGCTACTGCATCGTGACGGTGTTTTGATGCCGTCGTTGCCTTCTGATAATGGTTTGCTATGTTGCTAATAGCTGGCACATAAGCACGTACAACTTGTGCAATTATCACCATTTGTTGGCAGACGCGATCAATTTTGGATGACTTACTAAATTAGTCGGCTAACACGCTACTTATGTTCACTTGAAGGTTCTGCGATTCAGTGCGAAAATGAATGGAAACAGCTTAAAATGTCAGAAATCCATTTGATAGACACATTCGATCGCATAACAGCATGTGACGTCATTACAAACAACTTTTTATTCGCTTTAATGCCGTTAGATGGAAACATAATTTCACCCGAGATGAATATTTTTGGCAAACTTCAGATTTTTGAAAAGTGGATGGAAACATAGCTAGTGATTTCTTAATCTACTGTACCTTGCATTTTGTTGCAGATAGTATGATTACAAGTATGTTTTTGTCTGGTCACCATCATTTTTTGTAAATATACATCCATTCTTGCTATTTCAGCCTGCAACCCATTCCAAGAAAAAGTCGGAACAAGGGAAATTTAGGACTAGTAATGAGGTAAGAAAATTAAATAATAATGTGACTTGAAACAGCTGATTTTAGCAGGTGATTGTAATCATGATTCTGAAAAGTCGCAGTATTGAGGATCATATTTCAGTATTACTCATCATATTTAGCAGCAAATCAATAATCATAATCAGTAACCGTATTATGTAAGCAGCAGTAACACCCACACACACACACACACACACAAGCAGTCGATTTTTGTGCCAGAGGTTCAAAGGATCTAAGTGCTAATATCTGTTCAGTTGATTTAATGTCTAATTAGTTGATTTCTGCTTTGATAAATGTCTGTTCAATTGATTCAATCAATATTTGTTCAGCTGTTTTAATCAATATCTGTTCAGTTGATTTCTGTAGCATTGATTAACATTCTTCAGTTGATTCAGTTGATATCTGTTCAGTCATCAGCATTATTCAGCATTACTCATCAGTAATCATATAGTTATGCATTGCTTGCTTCATGTTAGCAGTTTTGATCGTATTAGTACAGATATATGTATCAAAAAAATGTCCCACTTTGAAAAATTGCCCTAAAATTAATAATCTATAATTTTTTGAAAATCCTTTTACATAGGTTGATAGACAATGGTTCAGTGCTTTTTTGTGCAATTGCACATACTCAACATGTCACCCATGAGTGAGCACAGGCTAATTACGTAAATTGCGATACATCTGTTTTGCGTGAAAATGTGCTGGGATGAAAACAGGATCTGAGACCATGAGAAGCAACGTTAGGTATGCCCTTAAGTGTCCTAAAAATTTTCAGGAAATTTCTTTAACCCTTTGCTCTCCAGTTGGCTAACAGTCCTGTTATGTCATGTTATGTAATCAATGAATGGATGTCCCCAGAATGGTGCAGCACCAGGTGTTTGCACTTTCTTGATCTCAGCACATCTCTTGACACATTTCAGTTCAACTTACAGAACCTGTTCGGAGAACGAGTGATTGCCCTACACCACGACATGGAATGGCCCCCGAGGTCACCGGACTTAACCCCTCCTGACTTTTTCTTGTGGGGTCATCTTAAGTCAAAAGTGTACGTTACTCCACCTAGGGACCTGGATGACCTTGAGGAACGCATGCAGGCAGAAGTCAATGTTCTCAGAAGGGACTGAGCTTTGATCCTCTGTGCAGTGTACGATATGCTAAGGAGGACCCAAATCTGCCAGGAAAGAAATGGTGGACATGTTGAGGATGTGTGAAAGGGTTAATTCAAAAGTAATGGCAATTTGTGAGAAACAAAGGGCATACCTAACTTTGCTTCCTGTGGTCTCAGATCCTGTTTCCATCCCAGCACTTTTTTCGCGCAAAACAGATGTATCACAATTTACGTAATTAGCCTGTGCTCACTCATGCGTGACATTGCGTGACATGTTAAGTATGTGCAATTGCACAAAAAAGCACTGAACCATTGTCTATCAACATATGTTCGTAAAAGGATTTTCAAAAAATTGTAAAATATTAATTTTAGGGCAATTTTTCAAAGTGGGACACTTTTTTGATGCATCCTGTAAGAGGGGTGTAATCTTTTGGTTGCAGTTCTCTGGGCACGCAGTGTTTTGGTTTGCCTGCCCCTGAGATGACCTATGACCCAATTAAAAGTTCTCTTTAAAAATTAAATAGCCTTGAAGTAGATGCAAATGTTGCCAACCACTGAAAAAAAGAGCAAAACAAGTAAGAAGCAGACATTACATTATTGAACCATTAAAAACAAGTAAGAAGCTGACATTTCGTTATTCAACCATTGTAGCATGAGAGGACGGTGAAACCATATTTGGAATAAAATTCCTGTGATGAGGGTATAAAGATTGGGTGTGAACTGTAGAATGTTGGTTCTTCTTGCACAACAAGAGCTTGGCTTTTTACTGGTTCTCACACCTAAAAAAGTCAAATTTTCTGAAGAGTCTGCCTCTCTCCAGTTGTTTGAAGATGGGGGGACCTCGAAAGTACAAACATAGAACACAATGCTAAAATACCCTCGGTCGTATGGGCATAAGACAAGGAATTACAACATATAAAGGGTTTTTTAATGTATGCCTATGTAACACAATGTGTTTAATTCTTTCGGGCTTGAGAGAAGTTTCAAGAGTCAAAAGGAAGACAGAGGTAATTGTCCAATTTCAACAGGACAGCTGGAACTTTACATTGTTTGGCATTCAGAATATGAAGTCTGACGTGATGCGCAGTCATCAAAATTCAATGTTATATTGAAGGTGACTGAACAGTTTGGTTGATAATGTTGCTCCATCAAATTGTTTTTAGAAGGTATTTAAAGTAGGTGAAGGCCATGTAGCTTCCATGTCCTCCAACTTGATTATCCAGTGAGTACACCTTATGAATTTGACATAGCTACACCAAAAAATGTCATGGTAGTGCAAAGGTGTAATGAAAGTAACCCTGTTCAGAAACAAAGTGACTTTTTAACTCCACTAACCAGGTGAAGGTCATCCACCTTTAATTTTCTGCAAGCTGATTATCCAGAACATACACACTGTAAATTTTACATGGCTACAACAAAAATAGTGGATGTAATGAAGTGTAATGTAGTGTTTACAAAGAATGTGACCTTTTGACCCCTTAAAGTAGCTCAAGGTTACCCATCTTCAAACTTGTCCAAGCTATATGTCCCAAGAACAGTCCCTGTGAATTTCATCACCCTGACATTAAGAGGAAATGAGTTATTGTGAACACAGACGGACAGATGGACAGACACAAGGTCTTCGCAATACCCGATGGCACTTGGGTAAAAATACGTCTGAAGGGGAACCACAACGGCATCCAAGAAAGGCAAAGTTTGACAAGAACAAAGGTGGGCCAAAGATCATCTATTTGCCCACAAATGTGTGAGGGAATCATTATAAGATTTCTCAAGGAAGGATAGGAAGGGATTTGGATTTTTCTTCCTCTGTGGTGCATAACGTAATTAAAAGATTCAAGGAATCTAGCAGATTTTCTGTGCTTAAAGGGCAAGGATTCAAGCTTAAGCTGAAAACCGGAGATCTCCATTCGCTCAGCCGGCACTGCATCAAGAACTGTTGTTGATCTATAAATCATATATCCAGATGGGTGCAGGATTACTCAACATTTATCAAGTGCTATAATATGCCATTGTATCCAAAAATGCCACTTAAAACTGAACTGTGCAAAAAACACACCTTATGTAAACAGTGTCCAGATGCGCTTTCAGCTTCTCTGGTCTCAGCGGCTGTCATGGACCATCACAGAGTGGAAACACATATCATGATCAGTCAAGTCAATATTTTAGCTGTTTTTGGAAGAAATACCCACCATGTACTTTGAACCAAAGGAGTAAAGTAACATTCAGACTGTTACGAGCAAGTCCAAAAGCCATGCTCTGTCATGATATAGGGTAGTGTCAGCACCCTTAGCAAGGGTACCCTGCACTTCTGTGATGGGACCATTAATGTTGAAAAGTACACTGAGATTTTGGGGCAACATTTAAGAGTTTCATCACAAAATGTAATTAACACCACTTGCAAAATCTTTGAAGCACCAGTGCAAGAACATCATTGGCAGGCTGTTGTCATGCCAGGTTCAGCCCTTAGCAACATGCATTCATTCCAATACGCAGTAAGCACCCAGCCAGTTTTTCCGCTAACTGTGATATATCCACGCTGCCAATCAGTACTGGAGAATCCTGCACTGCCAGCAGGCTCCAACTGTTTTGCAACTCCTGTTTTGGGTTAATCAAATATGAGTGTCATTTGTATGCTGCAAGCCCAGCAGAAAAAAAGATTCCCTAAATTATCTGTTGCGAATGTGTTTCCCATCAGTGGACAAATTTCCTACCTGCTGACCGAGTTTTTGGCCACATTGAGCAGCAGATTCGCGAAAAGGACAGTGTTCTGCATGCAAAGGAGTATTATGAATTATTACGGAAACACCTAAATGTTTATGCCTATGATATTGACAGGCAGGCATTTGACTTCAAGTCACACTTCTGTGGATGCATTGCATTTTGCCAAATAATCACAACAAAGTTCACTTTTTCACAAAATTCATTATTCTTAGATTTAACTTCATTATGGTAATGTTTTACTTTTTTAGCAAGACATTCACAAATGAGTAAGTTTTTCTGTGCTTACTTTTCCCATGACAAAAATATGCATTTTTCTAAAAATGCTTCAAATGGATATATTGCATTTTGTGATGAAACTCTTCATATGCTGCCTTCAAGATGACATTTTTTTTTCATGCCCATGCATATTTGAACAAAACAACACAAAAACAGTCTGCATGCATAAAAAGAGGCATGCCTGCATAGGAAGAGGGCGTGGGTGATAGACTGATCTGCCTACAGTTCAGACATGTCCCCAAAAGAGAAAGAGCAGCACATTTTGAAACGCAAAATACAACAACAAAAACCGTTCACCACTGCACACCTTAAGACTTATTTTCAGGAGGAATGGGATAAAACTACACCTGAAACAATCACTAAGGGCTCAATTTTGACGACCTAAACACAATCAGCTTATTCAAGTGCTAACAGTATCACAGATCAAAACTGGGCATGTCTAACGCCACTTTGTTAATATTGTGACACAAGGGGATAGTGTAGTTGCGGCAAAGTTATCAAAAGGGTTGGACTAAGCTGAGTTAACGTGAGTTACCTGTGGGTGAGGTGGGGGTTTGTTTCCAACAAGGCCAATCAGATCAGCCGCTATCATTCCCTTTAAAATCACTGTGTTGACACCACAGTGAACTGGCAGTTGAGTGAAGATTGGCTAACATGTTACAAACTAATAGTTCCAGAAATTAATACACAATGGAAAATAAATGGGTTTTTTTAAAGATGTTGAAGGTTTTTACTAAAGATTAGTGTGTATTAAGAAAGACACCAGACACTTTAGATCCCCCGCACAGTTTTCAGTTTTTTATCATTATTGATGAGAAGGGGTCGTAAAATTACCCTGGATTTCTTATCTGTCCTCCTTTGGCTGGTTATGAACCAAATATCAAGTATTTCCCTCAATAAAATTGTAAATTGTTGCAATTCATCCAAACGTCACTCTGTTAATATATAATAAAAGCTAATTTATTCATGAATGCACCATGCTGGTTTTTTTTGTGAAATCCATTATTTTATGTGGTAAATGTACGTTGACACATCAGTCACAGAAATTTGGTCGTGGTTGCCATGAAAATCTAGGTTGAAACATTTTTTTTTTCAGTTCTAAATTTTGCATGCCAATGTGTTGAGTATTAATTTTCAAAAGTCTCAGTTCGTTCCCCTCTTAAAAAAAATAGCCCACAAAATGTTCATTGTAGTCTGGCAAGAAATTACTTTATGTGAAATTAGTTTGATACTACTGCCACTGAGCCACCAGGGGGTGGTGTAGATTTGGTGTCTTTGCAGATGGTCTTCCATCGTTCTTTGATTATTTTGTTCGAAGTTATGTTACAGTGCTGTAAAATCAGTAATTATACATTTAAAAAGTTATTTTTATTGAAAAAAGTGTTTTTATATGTTTTTTACAGTCATAATATACAATGGGCCCCAAAATTACTGGCACTGCTGACTGGCAATTCACAGACAATACAAAAAAATATATAAATATAAACAATATACAGTGGGGAAAATAAGTATTGAATGCGTCAACATTTTTCTCAGTAAATATATTTCTAATGGGGCTACTGACATAACCCATTTCACCAGTTGTCAGTAACAACCCAAGTAATCCACACATACAAAGAAATCGAAACAAATAAGTCCATAAATTATGTGTAATAAAGTGGAATGACAAAGGGAAAAAGTATTGAACACGCTAACTGAAATTTATTTAATACTTCGTAGAAAAGCCTTTGTTGGTAATGACAGCTTCAAGGTGCCTCCTGTATGGTGAAACTAGTCGCATGCATCGCTCAGGTGTGATTTTGGCCAGTTCTTCCACACAGACTGTCTTCAAATCTTGAAGGTGCGGGGGCCTCTTCTATGAACTCTGATCTTCTGTTCTTTCCATAGATTTTCAATTAGATTCAAGTTGGATGATTGACTGGGCCATTTTAGCAGCTTTATTTTCTTTCTCTGAAACCAATTGAGAGTTTCCTTGGCTGTGTGTTTGGGATCATTGTCTTGCTGAAATCTTAAACCTCATTTCATCTTCAGCATCCTGGTGGATGGCAGCAGATTCTTATCAAGAATGTCTCAATACATTTCTCCAGTCATCCTTACTTCAATTATAAGAAGTCTGCCAGTGCCATATGCTGAAAAACCGCCCAACACCATGATGTTCCTACCTCCAAACTTCACTGTTGGTATGGTGTTTTGAGGGTGATGTGCAGTGCCGTTTGTCCTCCAAACATGATGCGAGGTATGACACCCAAAGAGTTCAATTTTGGTCTCATCTGACCAGGCTGTATCCTCCCAGAATTTCATAGGCTTGTCCAAATGTTGCGCTGCAAACTGTAAACGAGCTTCAACATGCTTTTTCCTCAGCAATGGAGTCTTGCGGAGAGCGTGCATAGAGGCCATGGCAGTTGAGTCCATTAGTAATTGTTTTCTTTCTTTTCTGCTAATTCCAGTTATTTCTGAAGCTCTCCGTGAGTGGTCCTCGGCTCTTGGACAACTCTTCTGATCATTCTTTTGACTTCTCTGTCAGAAACCTTGCAAGGAACACCTGGTTGTGGCTGGTTCATGGTGAAATGACGCTCTTCCCACTTCCGGATTATGGCCCCAACGGTCCTAACTGGAACATTCAGAAGTTTAGAAATACAAACCCCAATTCCAATGAACTCAGGACATTGTGTAAAACGTGAATAAAAACAGAATACAATGATTTGGAAATCCTTTTCAACCTATATTCAATTGAGCCGACTATTAAGACAAGATATTTAATGTTTAAACTGATAAACTTTGTTGTTTTTTTGGAAATATTCACTCATTTTGAATTTGATGCCTGCAACACGTTTCAAAAAAGCTGGGATGGGGCATATTTCATATTTACCACTGTGTTACATCACCTTTCCTTTCAACAACACCCAATAAGCGTTTCGGAACTGAGGACACTAATTGTAGAAGCTTTGTAGGTGGAATTCTTTCCCATTCTTGCTTGATGAACAACTTATTACTCAATAGTCCGGGGTCTCCATTGTCATATTTTGCACTTCACAATGCGCTGCACATTGTCAATGGGAGACAGGTCTGGACTGCAGGCAAGCCAGTCTATTACCTGCACTCTTTCACTATGAAGCCACGTTGTTGTAACACATGCAGAATGTGGCTTGGCATTGTCTCAATGAAATAACCAGGGATGTCCCTGAAAAACACGTCACTTGAATGGCAGCATATGTTGCTCCAAAACCTGTACCTTTCAGCATTAATGGTGCCTTCACAGATGTGCAAATTACCCATGCCATAGGCACTAACACATCCCCATACCATCACAGATGCTGGCTTTGAAACTTTGCGCTGACAACAATCTGGATGGTCCTTTTCCTCTTTAGCCCGGAGGACATGATGTCCATGATTTCCAAAAACAATTTGAAATGTGGACTCATCAGACCACAGCACCTTTTTCCACTTTGCATCAGTCATCTCAGATGAGCTTGGGCCCAGAGAAGACGGCAGTGTTTCTAGGTGTTGTTGATATATGGCTTTCGCTTTGCGTGGTAGAGTTTTAACTCACACTTGTAGATGTAGCGACGAACTGTGTTAACTGACAATGGTTTTCCGAAGTATTTCTGAGCCCACATAGTAATGTCCTTTACAGAGTGATGATCGGTTTTTAATGCAGTGCCGCTTGAGGGACCGACAGACACGGGCATTCAATGTTGGTTCTCAGCCTTGCTGCTTACGTGTAAAGATTTCTACAGATTCTCTGAATCTTTTTATGACATTATGGACTGTAGATGATGAAATCCCTAAATTCCTTGCAATAACATGTTGAGAAACCTAGTTTTTAAACTGTTAGAATATTTGCTCACACAGTTGTTCACAAAGTGCTGAACCTTGCCCCATCCTTGCTTGTGAACGACTGAGTCTTTCGGGAATGCTCCTTTTATACTAATCATGACACTCACCTGTTTCCAATTAACCTGTTCACTTGTGGAATGTTCCAAACAGGTGTTTTTTTGAGCATTCCTCAACTTTTCCAGTCGTTTGTTGCCCCGTCCTAGCTTTTCTGGAACGTGTTGCAGGCATAAAATTTAAAATGAGTGAATGTTTCAAAAGACCAATAAAGTTTATCAGTTTGAAGATTAAATATCTTGTCTTTGTAGTGTATTCAATTGAATATAGGTCGAAAAGGATTTACAAATAATTGTTTTCCGTTTTTATTCACATTTTACACAACGTCCCAACTTCATTGGAATTGGGGTTTGTAGTCACAATAACATTATCATAATTTATCATAATCTGGCGACTTGCAGACACATAAGGAAAGGCCTTTCTTCAATCTCCTCATCGGCTTAGTTACTTTATTTTTTTATAGGCAGAGGCCACAGGAATACTGGGCCCCATGAAACCTCCAGGAAAATATCGAAATACAACTAAATTGGCTGAATGCTACGAGTTCTAAAATTACTCAAATGAGCGGTTAATGCCCAAATTTCTTCTCAAAGTAAAAGTTACATTTTATTATCTGATACAGTGTACAATGAATGTGTAATGCTTAAATTCTGGGGAAAAATAACACCGAGGACCCCAAATATGTATGTCCCATTAATTGGACAGCACATAAAATGTACACAGATCATTGAAAGCATTAAAAATCATCATTCCGAGAAAAACATATTTTGATCTTAGTGTTGTTTAAAAATGTGTCTCTGAAAAAAATGGCATACATACCTTTTCGCATGTCGGATAGTGCTGTTATAGATTCACAAAAATTCATGCAAATGGCGGCCCCCACCACTGCTGTAAAGGGAGACTACTCTCATTAGCACTTTTCCTGGATGTAAGTTACTTGCCTTGATAAACCTTCAGCAGCTTAGTCACAGTGGTGCATTCGCTTGGGTTACAGAGGTAAAAATGTGCCATGTCCTGAAAATTGGACAGAGGTCATTAAGGGGTTATTAAGAGCAAATCTGCCCATGCCGGCTGTTCTAGCATGAGGCCCATTTTCTTCTCCTTCCGACACCCCCACAAAATATTTGAGATCCAAGTAAATTGTATTCAAGACTTTTTTGAGAGCTCTGAATTGAAGGCTTTTTAATACTTTTAAATAACTTGTGAGTACCCTGAATGTATCCATAAATGAGTGGCAATTGATAGCCCCAAAAACCCATAAGTGTAAATGTACCCCCAGCACAGCACCTCCAGTTAAAAACATCTTCCCACGCTCTCAGGAAACTGCGCTTTGGGTAGTGAAACTTGCCCTGAGTGCTGTCGTTACATTGACAGTCAATTTAGCACTTCTAATGCACTATCTAACATGGCAGAAGACGTTTTATGGAATGTGTTTTTGTGATGTCACAGATGACGCACTTTGTCAGGGACGACAGTGGACACATCTGGTTATTCTGAGTCATCCCTGCAGTCTGGATACACTCATTTCATGGACATTAATGTGTCCAGAAGCTTTTTCTTGAGACTGGCCATCATTCAACTTTTGAAATGTTTGATTCTTCTGAGATTCATTCGTTTGTGGCATTTGAAATGGGAATAATGTCTTTTCTCACAATGTATGATTCACAGCCATGACCCTGGGAATTTTGTTGCATTTGGGTGATCATAATGTGGCGTTAAACCAAGAAGGGATTTAAACCCAGACACCTGACCGTAAGCAATGCTTACCATACCTGAAGGTCATCGAGACAACAAACTGCCAAAAAAGCTATACGAAGGGGAAAACATAACACAAAAAGGAGGGGTTACAAGTGTGTGTGAGAACTAGGATGCATGGCTGTAGCTGTCTCTTTAAACAAGGGAATGAAGGAGAAACAATAAAGTAACAGAATCGGGAATGCTGGTGCGGAAATACAATGAAAATAAAGATAGGGGAAACAGACATACGGAAAGGGGATAATTACAAAAAACAAAGCAATGCAAGACAGTTTAACAAAGCTGAATGGAAATAAACAGAAATATGAAACAGATACACGGAACACTAACACAAAGGTTGGTGAGGAGACAGGCAGGGAGCGGATCAAGGATACATTTAACAGATGGAACCCTGAAGAACAGAGTGCAGGGGGACATGGTAACAAATAGGGAAATGAGGAACCATCAAGAAGGCAATGGGAAAGGCAAGAAAGTGGACATGGAAAACAAAACATTCCAAATGTATTTTAAAGAAATGAAACAATACTTAAATGAAAACATAATATAAAGTAGGCCTACGCTATCGGCGGCCGACAGCAAGGTGTATATCCCCAAAATTCCCCAATCCTCGAAGCCCCCTTTATTAGATTCCCCTTTACTAGACCTACAATATGAGGCAAATTTGAGGTCTGTGTAAGTAATTGTTCCAGAGATATGGTTAAAAAACTGATTTTTTCAATATAAAGCGCCACCTGGTGGCTAACTTAGGAGTGCATACTTGCCCAAAATCTAATCAGTTCATCCTCTCTACCATATCTACCCATATGCTAAAAATGAGAAGCCAGTGTAAAGTATTTTGTGAGTTATCGCACTAACGGCTAAAATCTGCGGACGCTGTGGCGGCGGGTGGGGCGAAACCATGATATCCCCGAAACTCGTATTTCGGGGATGTAATTAAACATAACTAAGAACAACTATCAGAATACCAACACTGACAGTGACCCTCACTGTTTTAACTTTCCCACTTGTGGCTATAGCATGATGCTTGCATGTGTTTCAATGTACACAGAGGAACCATTGATGAATCACGGAAGGGGATAGCAGAAGTCCTTGCTTATAATGATGATAAGGGAAAATTGCGCTGAATGTGGGAACAGTACACATATGACTAATTGTGGTTAAGATTTGATCTTGTTCACAGAATTAGAATTCACTATCAGTGGATACAAGTGTACGATATCTATACACTTGTATATATTAATTATTCATTATGTTTCTGGAATATATCTGTGCAGATTTTCACACTGTTTGCATGTGGCAATCACACACGCACAAAAACAACTCATTCAAGGCAGTTGATTTGTTGTGGCATCTTTTTTCACATTGCCAGCAGGTTTTTTGCTTGTTTGAGGAAATCAAGCTTATTTATCTTTCTTACACAAAACTGAATGCCTTAAAGTTGAATGTTTTCACTTTAATTTTTGCAGCAATTTTTTCCAGTATGTACAAAAAGTTCCCTTTATTTTTCTAGTTGTACTTGAAAGAAATGTCCAGCTCTCATCTGATGTCTGTAACAGAAATAAACTTTGTGAATTTTCCTTTTATAAAAGATTGTCCTGTTTTATCAGCTCTCTTTTTAATTTGTGTTTGGTTTACAGCTCTGTAAATTTACTGAGTGTCTTCCTATTTCCTCTGAGCAAGCCCCTGCAGTGCCTGATGAAAGCCAGAATGTTAGTTTAATACTTTATTTTTATTTTCTCAAAAAAGAAATGTGAGCGTGTCCATGGTAACGAAAAAATACTTCCCAATCTTTCACCCAATTTGTGCTGACCTTCAAAATATATTTAAAATATCTGGTGAACGCCCTAGAAGAAAACATCCCTAAGGTAAAAGGCATGCATAATAAGTGGGAAAACTGCACAGTTAAAAAAGATATACTGTCTAATGTATGAATGCACAATGTGTAAAAGAAGCACATACTGTAATTTTAATACTAAAGCATCTGCAATAGAGAAGCCTGGTCATGGGACAAGCCAGTTTTGAAAAAGAATTTTGGACTGTTCCTCAATGAAAATGACTGATAACTAGTCAGGTTGCGCTGGTCTCGATTGAATGACTTAGTTTTGTCAGGACAAAAATTTAGTGGTCAGGTTATGTTTCAACAAATAAGCATACAAAAAGAATCAGCAAGTCATAACATCATTCAGATTTCCACAGCAAGGCAGAAATATGAGATATTTCTTTAAAATTTTGTCCGATTAATTTTTTCTGATCCATTCAGGGTAGAAAAGAGTATAAAGCCACCCTAAAACATACTGATGAATGTTATCATCACTGTGCCCCAGTGTAGGGTTGTAAATGTAGCATGACCTTAATTTAAAGCATTTATTCATTGCCAAAATTGATTGGACAGTGACAGAGTTTTTATTTTGGTTCTAATCTCTGGCACATAGGGTTTTAGAGAATACAATGACATTAAAGTTGAAGTGCAGATTGTCAGTTTATTTCTATTGTGTTTTTATCCATAACGGATGAACCCATTTGAAATGATGGCACCTTTTGTACAGTTCCCCCCATTATCACGCAAATAAAAAAACAACAGTTTAACATAATGTAGAAAAAAGTGATCATTTTTAATATTAGAATGCGTATCTTTTGCATGCAATGACTGTTTAAAGTCTGTAATGGATACACATCACCAAAGGCTGGATATCTCCTTGAATTGGTCACTTTGATTACTAACCATGACCTTTGATTGGCTGTTTTGTTTGATCACATACGCAGCTGAAGACAGGCAGGTACCTGAGGCAATAATAATTTTCATGAGGCCATCATATCAGAGCAAGCAAGTCTTACAAAGTTAACATATGAAGACCGGAAAGAAAAAACGATCAGAGTCCAAATTTTGCATTTTTGTATATTTTGTATTTTTTGCATATTTTTTCAGTGCTTTGTTTCTTAGATCGTTTTGAATTTTTAATTCATAATTTCTCCACAACATGAAAATGTGACAAATCATTTTTTATAGTGGTCTTAATATTTCAGAGATTCCATTTTAATGCTATTTGAAGGTATTGATTTTTTTTATTGTATCCAGTATAATACTTATAATATTGTGTGTATATATATAGCTAAATATTTTGGTCATTGTATACATTATAATACTTATAATATTACATGCACATAGCTAGATAAATATATGATGATAAAAAGCTGACGTTTGCTACAGGTTTCACGTTGCTGAGGTTTGCTAAAGCTGGCTGGCTAACCCTTAATGTGAAAGAAAACTTTTGTCTGAAGTGAACTGCAAATGAAAGAAGTGGCCCTTTAGGTGTTACAAAATAACTATTCACCCATTATCTATACGACTCCTTCCTCACTAAGGTTGCAGATGAGCTGAAGCCTATCCCAGCTGACCAAGCAGGGACTTACCCTGGACAGCTTGTCAATCCATCGCGGGACGCACATGACATCATACCTATGGGCAATTTAGAGTCTCTATTTAGCCTGACATGCATGTCTATGGACTCTGGGAGGAAACCAGAGTGCCTGAAGGAAACCCACTCGAACATGGGGAGTGCATGCAAACTCCACACAGAAAGGCCCCAGGCCAGATTAGAACCCATTACCTTTTTGCTGTAAAGCGGAAGTGCTACCCACCTTGCCACCATGCCGCCGGATTGAAACACTCAAGGAATTCACCATTCTCTAGTTAACAGTGTCCCAACCTTTTAGTTGTATACTGTATTGTAGCCAGTATACTCAACAGAGTAATGTGTCACCTTCATGATTTTAGAGACCAATTGCAGTGTGCAGTCACGGAAGAGCGAGAGGATCATCAAAACACATTGCTGCCTGTCATATCCCTATAATATTCCAGCGCTATTTCTATGACCACTTAGTAGCTCCGTGTTGCTGAAAATAGAGACAAAGACAAAGCCACCCCCAACAATTTTTTTTACTGCAGATATGACTTCCGGTACAGTTTTTACTGTAGAGCTTTGGCGTTATCGGAGAGTAGAGGAGGTCTTCTTAAATGACAAAATTAATCTGCACTGACCACACTGCACTCAGCAGTTTATACTGGCAAAACTACAATGTATTTTGAAAAATAAGCATTATTAAAATGCTTCATGTCTTAGTGAGGTACAGGCTTTGCGCCAACCCCGGCAGGCGCGGTGAACCAGGATCTGTTATCGTTCAAAAAAAGAAAAGCAGTCCCAGGTTTTGTGTGGACTACTGCAAATTGAATGCAGTCACCAGCACTGATGCATATCCAATGATAAATGTTAGAGACGTCTTTGACAGCTTGCATGGGAACAAGTTTTTCAGTTCTCTGGATTTGCGCTCAAGTTATTGGCAGATTATGGTAGACCAAAAGGACAGAGAGAAGACAGCCTTTGTTACTGCAAAGGGGCTCAACCAATTCAAAGTCATGGCTTTCGGCCTGAAGGGGGCGTCATCATCATCTCAACGGTTAATGAAAACGATGCTGCAGGGTCTGATGTTCAAGAGCTGTATTGCTTTTATGGATGATATTATAGTCTTCTCTCTGTTTTTCAAGGACCATCTGCTGCACCTGTGTCAAATATTTGAGGGCCTGCCGGCACATTGCCTTATGTGAAAACCAAAGAAATGAGTTTTTGGTAAGCCATCTATGAAGTTCCTAGGGCACATTGTGGGGAGCGAGAGCATCAGCCCTGACCTAGCCACAGTGGAAGCCGTCCAGTCTTACCCCACACCATGAAACGTGAAGGACATTCAGAGGTTCATTGGAATGCGTAACTGGCACAGGTCCTTTGTGGAAAACTTCTATGATGCTGCAGAGCCCTTGAACCAGTCGAGACGCAGGAATTCGACTTGGGCCTGGACAAAGGAGGCTAATGCAGCCTTCACAATCCTGAAAGAGGCTCTGAGGGTTATGAAGAAACTTGACTACCCAAACCTCGCTAACCTGTATGTGCTGCAGACAGATGCGAGTGATGTGGGCCTGAGCACTGTTCTCTATCAGGTAGAGGATGAGATGAAGAAAATTATAGCATTTGCTGGCCATGCTTTGAGTTACACTGAGCAGATGTACCACACAACGGAGAGGGAGTGCCTGGCGGTGGTGTGGGCTATCAAAGAATTCCTAAAGAAGATGACCAGCACTCATGATAAGGTCCAATTGAAGGACAATTTAATAATATCAAAATTAATTAATAATTTAAAAAATAATAATTTAATAATTAATTAAAAAATATTAAAAAGCAGAGAAGCAGCATACGGACGTTTCGACTCACGACTGCTTCTTTGCATTTTAATATTATTAAATTGTCCTTCAATTGGACCTTATCGTGAGTGCTGGTCATCTTCTTTAGAATCACTGTTTTTTTTTACCATGCACCCGAAATCATAAGAGATTGAGTTGTGTGTGCTACTAGGTTCAGTGGGACCGAGTTCTCCGTATTATCAAAAAATTCCTACCTTATCTTAAGAGCAAACATTTCAAATTAGTCACTGACCATAATTCCCTACACTGGGTTCAGACAATAAAGGACAAAAACAGCAAGCTAGCAAGCTGGGCTATCCAGTTGCAGGAATTTGACTTTAAAGTGGAGCCCTGCAGCAGAACAAATAATCAGATGGCTTATGCGCTCTCCAGGGCACCCTTGCAACCAAATAGGTTAGATCAGATGTATAACATCTAGAACCTCGTTGCTGGGGTCCAACTGTGTTTGCTGGTTTTTGTTCCAACCACAGTTGTAATCACTGGATTTTAACAAGCTGTTAATAATTCTTAATTAGGTGCATTTCACGTTTAGAGCTGTTAATTACTCTCTTTAGCCAAATTTTTATAGAAAAATCCTGTAACGCTTTTTTCAGTGCACTGAGGATTCAGATACGAAGATAGAATAGATTTTATTATGCCTTTTCTGATGCTTCATAAAGGCAGAAAAGGCATATCCAAAAACAAACAGGAAACGTGGTTCCAAATCTAGTTACAATAATGCGCAGAACTACAACGTATAACTGGAGTAAAACTGCATCTAATTTGCAAAACAAACAGGAAATGTTCCAAATCTAGTTACAATAATGCGATGAACTATAACTGAAGTAACAGCACAATTAGTTAAGGGTTTTCTATTGTTACACGAATACATGGATCTATAAAGTCTACACTAGAATAGCACAAGGAAACAGGCTTACAAGGCTTATGAGACTTTGCATTGAATGAGTGCGAAATTCGCGGTTACATAGGCATAGGCAGTAAATGACTCAATGCGGGCCGGGTCTTAATAGGCTGATGATTGAGGGCACTGGAGGCGTGGCGGTGGCGCAGCACATCCATACATGCTATTTAGAATTCCCTTGAGGATGGTGTGTTTATTTCTATACTGCAAGTAATCTCAAGTAATATGACATTTAAACAGATTAAATGAAACACTGAGAAAATCAGTAAACCCCAAATCATGTTGCCGGACACTAGTTTTTTAAGTTCTTTCTAAAGATTTTATGTGAACTTAATGAGAGTAATATAACACAAAACTGGATTGACTCTTTATCATTTGCTTGTGTAATAAATTTGTTATAATGTGCCAATTAGTTTTCACCGATTCGGAGCCTACAACTTCTTTGATTAGATTTGTGTCGTTGTTTCCTCTCATTTTTATGCTATTTTTTTCCAAGACAATGCAATGCGGGTATAGTATTTTTTTAAATCTTTGATGGCATACATCAGGGCTAATCAACATTATCCTGCAAGGGCCGGTGTGGGTGCAGGCTTTCATTCCAACCCAGCACTTACACACCTGACACCACTAATCAACCCCAAGAGTCTTGGCTAAAGAGATTGATTAGTAGTATCAGGTGTGTATGTGCTTGGTAGGAATGAAAGCCAGCACCCACACCGGCTCTTGTTGAATAGCCCTGGCATACATAGACATTTCTGTTAAAAGTCCCATATTATGCTGTATTTAGTCGTTTAAAATATGCCCAATGGGTCTTTAAAATAATGTTAAAGTAGGGATTCAAAGAAAATAAGTACCCATAAAATTGGTCTGTTATGAGAATTTCATGATATGTTGAAGGTATTCACTCATATAACATGAGAAAAAAAGTTTCAGGCGACTTGAGATTCGCTTTCCAAATATTGTTCTTTTTCGACCGTAACCAGTCCGCCGACAGTCTCATTTTCCGTGACGTCACATACGGGTTGTGTACTCTGAAAGTCCCCACATGCTCCATAGTTATAATGCAGTGAACACTGTGAAAACTGTTTTCAATTTTGTTTTTAAAGCCTGACGAGTCAGAACTCTTAATAGATTTCTTCCATATCTCCCAGTAGTTCATCGTTTTAAATCCCATGTTTTTTTTAAGCTAATGTCGCATAAAGGTGATTTATTTCGTCGATGCATAGTAGTTATGCTGCTTATTTTGGTTCGATCTGTGCTGCGAAAAGTCTGGTCGCCGTCCTAGCTATACGCTTTACACGTACACGTTGTCTAGTTTAGAAAGAAAATTATGTTTTTATTGGAGTCATGCTACCATTCCGAGGAAGGTTGGATAAGTCAATGCTCTGGGCTACAAGAAAGATAGTATTTTATGAACACGATCAAGTGGACTCTCATAACAGTGATTGACTGACATAGAATATGGAGTGACGAGGTCGACGCCATTTAGAACATAATCGTACCCCTCAAATATCTCCACCCAATACCTCAAAAGCAGCCCAAATCATTCGCCTGTACTTCTCATTCACTGAAGTTCAATTTTAATTGCTTTTTTTTATAGTTGTTGTATCTCTTCCCATGGTTCTTTCTTCAATTTCTGGTCCTTCCTCTTCCATGATGGCTAAAACGAAACAAAATCTCGAAAATGTAATGTTAGATGGTCACAGTATACGCAATAGAAAGATCTGACAACAGGCAGCTGCAAGTGCATGAACAATATGTATTCCTGCGTGAGTTAAGAGAGAGAATACATTCTAAAAATCTTCCTTTCTTGTTTGTCGTCGCTCTTATCAAGTCTAATCATCGAAAAAATATCATAATAAATTAAGGTATCAGTCCTTCCCCGTATTTACACATGATTTCCGTCAGATCGTTTAGCCTATATGGTTATGTTAATCTTCAATGTACTATTTAGAAAAATATGAGTTTAAATTAAAAAAACCACAGATGAATCTTTCTCCCTTATAATTTATCCACCTCAAGTAAAGTACGACACAGTTTGAACTTGAATAACAAAATATAAAGCTTAGAGAGAGACATACACTGCAGGCAAATTCACAGAGCTTGCAAAACCCGTATGTGACATCACCCAAAACGGGCCTCTTTCCTAGCATCACGGAAGTATTCACACTCGATAAAGTACTGTCGTTTCGTGCGTGTTTCCATTTTCTCGTATCGATAATTTGACGGAATGACATTACATTGCATTCTTTGCGCTCTAAGCTTTCCATTGATGTTGAAATTGCCATATTTCAGTTTTTCCTTTGAATCCCTACTTTAAGA